>CM061544.1:273847326-275200659 GCA_030864215.1 Capsicum pubescens | reverse complement strand
CATTGAAGAAGCTCCAAGGAAACAAAAAGCGAAGGTTATCAGTTCATGAGCTGTATTCAGATTTGAGGTAGGTTAGGCTTACTTTGTTAGATTGAGCTTTATTATAGTATAACTTTGATATCTTGTTAAGATTGTGAAGGGTTTTAGGTGTTAGATTGGTAGATGGTAATGTTTGGGCTTAGTTGAACCACTTAGGCTATTGAACTCATAAAGTATGATATTTGACTTATAGTCTAGAACATTGGCTAATTGGACTTTTTATCTCATGAATAGTATAAGAATGATCTAGTTGTTCTAGATAGACGGGAGTGACCTCGTTCGCTCATCTTAAGAATAAGTTGACCTTAGATATACATAGTTGTGAAATTGGCCTTAGATGCTTTGGATGAACTAAGAGTAATATTTGAGGAAGAATTGTACCATAGGATTAGTAAGGATTGGTAAACCTCTAAGACATGATTTAGATAACTTAGTCTAGTTCCAGGTAGAAGTTGGATTTGAATGGATAATTTGGGGTATTAGAAGCAAACTTGACTTGCCTTAAAATTGAACTATGTAGCTTCATTAGTGACCTAGATACTTGTTAAACGCTTAGAGTATGCCTTTGGTAATATGATGGCTAACCTAGGTAAATAGGTTATTCATGAGGTTGGTATTGGAAACTGTTTGCATGATTGGTCGCTAGATTATTGATGATACTTGGATAGCAATGAATTTTTTTATAGATTGAACCCATGACTATGTCATTGCTTGACTCATTAACTAATTACCATGTGAGCCTTGGATTATGTTATTACTTATATTACGTTCAAGCATAATGACTAAACTAATGGCTGTGCTAAAAATCCTTTTGTGCTAATAATGTGAATCATGCTAATATGAGGGGCTCCAGAAGATATAATTATGGCTTTGTACTTGAAAATACTAACGATTATGTTAATACCAGCTAAGTAGTGAGTGTTCATACCATATGGATATACTTGTTCATGCACTTATTAATACATTGTGTTGATAATGTATGATGAGGTTCGATGATGTGTCTTTCCTTACATTTCTTTGACTCTATCCTTCGTGGGGATTGCATTTTTTGTTGAATTATATATATATATATATATATATATATATATATATATATAAATATATATTTATATATATATTATGCTCGGTAAGTCCAGGGGATATATTGATGATATGATGATGCCCAGTAAGTCTGGAGAATATACTGATGATATGATGATGCCTGGTAAGTTCGGAAGATATATTGATGTTATGATGATGCCCAGTAAGTACAGAGGATATATTGATAATATAATGATGGTTGGTATGTACGGAGGATATGTTGATTGTACTATGATGCCCAGAATGTGCGGACGATATATTGATGATATTATGGTGCCCGACGAGTCCAGAAGTCATATTGATGTGATGTATGGAAAACATATATATTGTTATGTGTGGATTGCTTTTATATGATTCCATTCGTACATGCTTAAAGGTGTGATGTCACCTTTAGTATTTTTGGGTATAGTTCTTTAATGCTAATCACTTACTAAGCGGTGTAACTCGTGTTAATGCTAAATAGCGAGTAGGAATAATATATGCCGAATAATGTATTAGGACAAGTTGGTAAGCGGGATATTGTGTGGTATTTAAGGATTCACCTAATGAGTGTAGATAGCATTGGATAAATGGATTAATTAAGGCCTATTGCTTATTAAAGTGAGTTATGTGGGGACTAGTTGACTACTAAGTGACTATCTTACTTGATGACTAGACGTCTAGAGTACTAGTTAATGGACCTTATTTAGTTGAAATGTGATACCCGTCAAGTGTGGTTGTTATGTGGTTAATTGTGATAATTGGTTAGAATTGGTGATGATTAAGGATATTGATGACTAAGTTATGTCGATTAGCTATATATTGAGTATTTGTATATTAATGATATTAAGTACTAATAGATGTTAATGGTTAGATATATATAAGGGTATAATGATAATTAGTGACCCTTTTCTAGATGGTGGTTAGAGTTATTTTTAGTGATTAAAAATGGGTATTGTTTGAATGCGCCTATGGTCTAATAGTGAGCCTTGATCAGTTTTTAAATGTTGGTTATTTAGGGAATAATGGTTAGTTACTATCCCATGAATAACGCTATGTAAATAACCGGTTAGGTTAACATTTGGGGTCCTTGATGACGAGTGAATTGGTGGTTGATTAATAGTCATTGATTAACTAATATGGAGTAAGTATAGTATATTGTTGAGATAGACATCTTTATAGCAATATGATTATGGGTATTAGTACCTTGGTATACGTTGATTGTTTGTGGTAATGGTGGATGATTATTATTGTTGATAAATAACCGTTGATGGGAAATGTGGAAAACCACGAAAGCTGAGAAGTTGGTTATATATTTATATACGTTGATGATTTAATCCCTTGATGCACTCTCCAGTGGTATGGGATGTCGTGATGGGTTCTTTACTTCATGTTATTTTAGGTGTGCTTTCCGTTGGTATGGGACGCTGTGGTAAGTTCTTTTACTTTATGATCTAATGGATGTATGTGTGATGAACTTGGTATTTATGCGGTTGTAATTGTATTAGTTTCTCTTTATGCTTTTGGATCAATTACCCATTTTATATGACGGTACTGGTACGTATTAATATGATATGGTGCATTATTATTCTAGTTGATTATTTGTTTTGTACAGTGATGATGAAGATGATTTTGGTTCGTTTCTGTACCTTGACTAAGAGATATTATCTTACTTTATGTCATCCTTATATCATAATTTAGCTCAGTCGGCCAATAATGCCTACTAAGTACTCATTATTTTGGTACTCATACTACACCTCTGTATCTTTTTGGGGCAGACCCAAGTACTAGTTGCCGCCGCTGAGTTGAGTTCGTGTAGTATTGAGCTTTCGGAGATAGGGTGAGCTCTTGGAGTTTTAAGTCACCTGTTTTTCTCTATTCTTGTTCAGTCTTTTGTATTCAAGACAAGATTGTTGACTATTCTAGACTTTTGGATTGTATTTTCTATTATCTTACTTATATGCTCTTTTATTGATATTACCAGGTCATGGGATTGGTATTCGTATTTTGATTGTCTTCTTTTAACGGAACTCTGTTGATTGTTAAATATATCTGTGTATTTAGGCCTAGTTGGGCATTTCTACCAATGTAACTGTAACGACCCGAGACTACCCCTTAGTCATCACATGGTGCCTGCGACCCCGAAGGATAATAAGCTAACCCGTGAATAATGTCTGCTATGAGCACTGAACAATAATACTAAAATAATTGCGGACTAATAGTATGAAATGCCATAAGGTTCAAAACATCTAAAATACTGATAATGAATAATAACATCTGAATCTGAAATACTGTCTGAAAAATCTAGTCTTAAAAGCCTCTAACTAAAATTGTCTGAAAATGGAGTTGATGGTACAATCTACCAACTAACTCCATCTGCTAAAATACTATTAAGCTGAAGTACTAAAATAAAAACATATCCTTGATAGATGAGGACTCGTTGCTAAATCTGCTACTGCTGGCTGAATCTGGCTAAGCGCGATCAGGAACCTGAGCGTCCAAACCTATGATATGAAACATTATAGTGCAAGAAACGGGTATGCGATCAGTACGTGGAAATGTACTGGTATGCTAAATGAGGTAAGGCTAAATGCATGGGTTTATATGCATGAACATTAACTAGCAGAATGATATGCAAGAGATGGATTAGCATACAAGGAGGATCTATAACTGCTGAACATACTGTGCATACTGTGACTGAGTATACTGGAACTGAATCTGATAACTGATAACTGAATATACTGATAATCTGAGATCACTTATAATCTTAATTACTGATAACTGAGTGACTGTATCTAACAGTCCTAATTTTGTAAAACTAAATTGAATTCTATTCTGAAGACTAAGACAAACTGAAACTGTGGGATGTAATCATCTAACCGACATGCCCCAATCTGTACTAATAGGGGTCCAATCTGTAACCCTAATTGGAAGGGTGTCAGTACCATGCCACGGGTACTAACATTCGCTATGAGTTAGACCTAACTAGAAGGAAGACATTTTGTCAACCCTCACTAATAGGAAAACTCAAGAGAGATATGTCAACCCTTATCTAGTGGAAAGTCATCTCAACCTATGCTGGTTACGTAGTTCTGTAACTCAGGGATTAATACTAAGGGTCGAACCCTACACTAACAGGAATACCCCCATCTCTGGGTTCGCTCGGTGCTAAATTCTACTCCCAACTGAAACACACTGAACTAATTATACTAAACTGGACTGGACTGATATAGAGTTTACTGTGTTTTCCTAAGTTCTATAACTGACGGAGTTCTACTGAGTTCTGTAACGAACTGAGGGTACTAATGATCATGACATAACTGATAATATTTTTTAACTGACATTGGCTCTAGGTAAATAGCTAAATTGTCGGGTGTTAAATACCCCCAGGACTCGATAGCATGAAAAGTAAAGCAAAGCATAATCTTGAATAACCTAGCAATGTTCACTTGGTCATAATTCATTCATAGAGACGCTTCATCAAATACTTGTAATGCATTAACATGTACATGAATGGGGAATACATGTTAGCATACTATAATGGAATTATTTCATTCTCATAGATAATTTATCAAACACATGGGAAGCATGCTTGGTTCATTAGATCATAAACACTTAGGGTTAACATGGCTACAACAATCAACTTGCAAAGTGAAGGGTTTATCATGAATATCATGTAATTCCACACATACTAAAATCAATTCCTAGAACTTGTAATCTAAATCATGGATTAAAATTCAAACAACACCATGAACATGAATTCAATCTAATTCAAACGAAATAATAAATCATAACTTTTGTATTTTGAAAAGGAATTCTTGGGATCCATGGAAGGTAAGGATCCATGAATGAAAATCTAACATACCTGAGAAGAAGACATCTTGAAGGTTCTTGGATAGATTCTTGAGGATTGACCTTGATTCTTGAACAAGGGTTTTTGCCTCTTGAGAGAGAATGATTTAATTTGGGGAAAAACTAAATGAATAATGGTGTAACTAGGTTTATTAGGGTTGATTTTTGTGTTAAAGGCTGACTAGGGCCATGAAAAGAGACTCAAATACCCTTGGAATAATTTAAAAGCTCAGAATTTAAAACTGGAAATTAACTAAAAAATCCCAATATGGGCCCTTGGCGTGACGCGGCGCTATCGCGCCGTGTCACTGGAAAGAGGACAATTGGGAAATAGCTTGGTGGCACGATGCGGTGGTATTGCGTTGCCACTTTATTTGTGAACTGGAAGTGCTTCGCGATGCAGTGAAATCGCGTTGGTACACTGGAAATTGACATTTGTAAACTGGGTCTATAGCGCGACGTGCCAATATTGCGTAGCAACACTCAAAATTTACAATTGCTATTTTGACACACTCCGTGACGCGCTACGGGCCTGAATGATGATGTTTAACGACTGAAATATAAAATCATCATAACTTCTTACCCAGCTATTGGATTTAGGCGAATTTTATTTTGTTGGAAATCTAATTGAATTTCCTACTCAATGAAAAGTCAAAATCTTGAAAATTCAACATTTATAAAAGTGTGTTCATCTTTAAAGCAAGTCTTTGACATTTTTGGGATGAATTTAAGCTAGGTAAAAGTACGGGGTGTTACAATATCTCCCCGTTGGGAACATTCGTCCTCGAATGAGACTGATTAAGCTAAGTACTGCTGAAAGACTGAATTTCTATGCCGGACATGCATATCTGATGCATGGAATACATGACTGAACTGATAAATGAATGTGTGACTAAATATGCAACGATAACTGATACTAAGATTATAGCTGTAAATGAACATGTAACTGAGTAGATCTAAGGATGATTGTTACCTTAAGCTGAGAACACTAATTAGCCTACGATCATTTACTGAACATGTATGAATGATAACATGAGAACATAAATGAGTCTGAAACGTGATACACGAACTCAATATTGTGAACTGAACTGAGAATTTGAGTACGTAGATTATGGCTGAAATTGGAAGGTTTAGATCATGATAGCTCGGGGGTTATAGTACATCTCCCTCTTAGGATACTATGTCCCTTGAGAATGCAGACTTGGCTGATATACTATGGAAAAGTATGAGACAATGCACGGGGTACCCACGAACTAAATTGTGACTAAATATCTGAGATCTGAAACTGAGGCATGATACATAAACTGGGTTGAACTCGTAGCTTGGCTAAAATTCCATAACATAAGGAGAGGCGTACAAAACACTCTCTTAAAATAGAGTGACTAAGCCTTATGCACTGTAACTACAAATTTTCAAACTTAGACATATTCCTCGAATACTCTCTCAACAATGCACCTCACCTCGGTATGGCACATCACTTACGACTACTAAAAATATTTATATGAGCGTTGAGCATGAGTGCTTACCCATACTAACTTGTCTGATTAATTGAATGAATGATAGCTGAATACCGAGCATGTAAGACTGAACTATACTAAGTCTGAATAACTGGACTAAAATTGTAGAGTATTATGAATATGAGGAAGGTACTAACTGAGTAACATAAGATAAATAAGAATGAATTCGTGAGAACGATATTATTAAGAATGCAAGACCAAGAGGATAACATGATTTTGAAATAGTCTGTAACAGAGGTACTGATCTGATTATTGGGCTAAGACTGGGACTGAAATGGTAACTGAGATGATAACTGAGACTGTATTAGAAGTGAATACTGTGTGAACTAGAACTCCTTATACTAGGAACTATAAGCATGTATGGTTTTTGATAATGTGCACGAATATGATCTATGATCATAGAGTTGACATGTAAGGCATGAGTACAGACATTACTAACATCACTACTAAAATCTGAAAGCCTGACTTGGTTACTCATTCTACCATCTCCCCATTAGCTTAAAGTCATTATTCTAAAGCTGTAAACCACTTAATCAACAACTCTAAACTAAACTGCCACCACTTTACTTCTAGAGACTGAGGTAGACACTGAGGAGATAAACATAAAGATGAAAGACTTATAACGTACCCGTAACTATATCAGGAGAACTTCCCTGATCATGGCGAGACTGGAGTGCATAAAATCTGTTCTGGCATTGACCACTAGTGGTACTGGAAGTGGCACCCTGTTGAGTCTGGCGACCGAATGGAATTAGAGGATGACTGTGTTGACTTGGCAGACTAGCCATAGGATAATCTCAAACTCTGTGACCTAACTTACCACATCCAAAACACACATCAATGCTTGTTTTACACACATCTAGGTGATTTTTACCACATTCTTCGTAAAGTAGATGGGTACGACCACTACTTACTCTACCCTGGGTTTTGGAGCCTGGCACCCCATCCCAACGGTCATTCCTGAACTTTGGGACTGGACAAATAGCTGAGGACGGAGCTGGAACTAAAGACTTTCAACAAAACTGGAAACGGTTACAACTCTCTGACTTAGGCTGATAAAATTAAAGCTACCTATTCTAGCCCTCTTATTCTCTCTCTTCTTCTTCTTAAGCTTATGTTCCTCAATCTATTACGTATGGACCATAAGCCTAGATATGTCCATATCTTTAATCTAAATCGTTGTTCTGCACTTCTTAACCATACCATTTGATACCCCAGATACAAACTTGCTCATTCTGGACCTATTGTCTGCTACTACATGGGGATCATACCTGGCTAACTGAATAAACTTAAGGGAATACTCTTTTATGCTCATACTACCTTGTCTGAGATTGATGAACTCTAACACTTTGGCTTATCTCAGTTCTAAGGGAAAGAATCTGTCTAGGAAGGCAGTAGCAAACTCTTCCCACTCTATGGGCTCTGCATCTATATCCTTGTCTACCTCCCATTGCTTAAACCATGTATGGGCTACATCTTGTAGCTGATAGGCGGCTAACTCGGCACTCTCACTGGAAGTCATTCCATGATGTTTATGACTTTTTGCAATTGGTCGAGGAACTCATGTGGATCCTCTTCTAACTTAGATCCCTAAAGGAAAGAGGATTCATTCGGCTGAAGTCTTGAATTCTGGTTGCAGTAGTATTGGCCACTGGGTTGGCCGAAACAACAGCTGGTCATTCATTCTGAGCTACGACTGAACTGGCTAGAGTAGTGAATGCAACTCTGAACTCTACATGAGAGACATGTTCATCCAATGGATCTTCCTGAACGGGCTGAGGGGCTGAGGGGCTGAGGGGCTGACTGGTTTTTGGTTTTTCTTTCGTTAGTTCTTTTAGTGGCATGTTCTGTAAACAAAAGGAAGAAGCGGATTAGATTGAGAGTTTAACTTTAGCTCATGCTCACTCACACGACATGAATACTGAAAGAAGGGAAAATTTTCCTAATACATCTCATAGCCTCATGTCCATAAGTGTGGCGCGCTACACACCCATGCACAAAACTCTACATGATGCGGCTTTTCAGAATACCAGGACACTATTGAACCTTAGGCTCTGATACAAAGTTTGTAACGATCTGAGACTATCCCTTAGTCGTCACACGGTGCCTGCGACCCCGAAGGACCATAAGCTAACCCATGAATGATATCTGTTGTGAGTACTGAAGAATAATACTAAAATAATTGCGGAATAATAGGCTGAAATGCCATGAGGTTCAAAATATCTAAAATACTGATAATCAATAATAACATCTGAATCTGAAATATTGTCTGAAAAATCTCATCTGAAAAACCTCTAACTTAAACTATCTAAAAGTAAAGTTGATGGAACAATCTTCCAACTAACTTCATCTACTAAAATACTGCTAAGATGAAGTACTAAAATAAATGCATATCCTCGATAGATGAGGACTCACTTCTAGATCTTCTACTGCTGGTTGAATCTAGCTAAGTGCGGTCAGGAACCTGAGCGTCCGAACCTCTGATATGAAATATCATAGCGCAAGAAACGGGTATGTGATTAGTACGTGGGAATGTACTAGTATGCTAAATAAGGTCAGGCTGAATGCATGGGTTTATATGCATGAACATTAACTAACTGAATGATATGCAAGAGCTACATTAGCATACAGGGAGGATCTATAACTACTGAACATACAGTGCATACTGTGACTGAGTATATTGAAACTGAATCTTATAACTGATAACTGAATATACTGATAATCTGAGATCACTGATAATCTGAATTACTGATAACTGAGTGGTTGTATCTGACAGTCCTAATCATGTAAAACTGAACTGAGTTCTATTCTGAAGACTGAGACTAAAACTAAAACTATGGGAGGTAATCATCTAACCGACATGCCCTAATCTGAACTAATAGGGGTCCAATCTATAACCCCAATTGAAAGGGTTCCAGTATCGTGCCACGGGTACTAACATTGGCTATGAGTTAACCCTAACTAGCAGGAAGACATTTTTTCAACACTCACTAACAGGAAAACTCATGAGAGATGTGTCAACCCTTATCTAGAAGGAAGTCATCTCAACCTTCACTGGGTACGTAGTTCTGTAACTCAGGGATTACTACAAAGGGTCAAACCCTAGACTAACAGGTATGCCCTCATCCCTAGGTTTGCTCGATACTAAATCCTACTCCCAACTGAAAGACACTAACCTGATTATACTGAACTAGACTGGATTGATACAGAGTTTACTGAGTTTTCCTAAGTTCTACTGAGTTCTGTAATGGACTTAGGGTACTAATAATTGTGACATGACTAATACAATTATGTAACTGACACTGGCTCTAGGTAAACAGCTAAATTATCAGGTATTAAATACCCCCAGGACTCGATAGCATGAAAAGTAAAGCAAAGCATAATCTTGAATAACATAGCAATGTTCACTTGGTCATATTTTATTCATAGAGACACTTCATCAAACACTTGTAATGCATTAACTTGTACATGAACGGGAAATACATGTTAGCATACTATAATGGTATTATTTCATTCTCATAGACAACTTATTAAACACATGGGAAACACATGGGAAGCATACTTGGTTAATTAGATCATAAACACTTAGGGTTAACATGGCTACAACAATCAACTTTCAAAGTAAAGAGTTCATCATGAATATCACGTAATTCCACACATACTAAAATCAATTCTTAGAACTTGTAATCTAAATCATGGATAAAAAATTCAAACGACACCATGAACATAAATTTAATCTAATTCAAACAAGAAAATCATAAATCATAAATCTTGTATTTTGAAAAAGGATTCTTGGTCTCCATGGAAGGTATGGATCCATGAATGAACATCTAACATACCTGAGAAGAAGAGTTCTTGAAGGTTCTTGGAGAGATTCTTGAGGATTGACCGCGATTCTTGAACTAGGGTTTTTGCCTCTTGACAGAGAATGATTTAATTTTGGGTGAAACTAAATGAATAATGGTGTAACTAGGTTTATTAGGGTTGATTTTCGTGTTAAAGGCTGACTAGGATCGTGGAAAAAGACTCAAATATCCCTGGAATGATTTAAAAGCTCGAAATTTAAAACTGGAAATTAACTGAAAAATCCCGATCTGGTTCCTTAGCGAGACACGCCTCTATCGCTCCGTGTCATTGGAAAAAGGACAACTGGGAAATTTCTTGGTGGCACGACGCGGTGGTATCGCGTTACCACTTTGTTTGTGAACTGGAAGTGCTCCGCAACACGGTGAAATCATGTTGGTACACTAGAAATTGGCATTTGTGAACTGGGTCTATGGCGTGACGCTCCAATATTGCATAGCAACACTGAAAATTGACAATTACTATTTTAACACACTCCGCGACGTGCTATGGGCCTGAATGACGATGTTTAACGACTGAAACATAAAATCGACATAACTTCATACCCTGTTATCGGATTTAGGTGAATTTTATATCGTTGGAAAGCTAATTGAATTTCCTACTCAATGAAAAGTCAAAATCTTGAAAATTCCATATGTATAAAAGTGTGTTCATCTTTAAAGAAAGTCTTTTATATTTTTTGAATGAATTTAAGCTAGGTTAAAGTACGGGGTGTTATAGTAACCCATTGCCTTAGCTCTGGGTTATAGTATTGGGTTACCTACTGGTGGGTGTTATTTGATGTCATCATGACCCGTGAATCAGGTTGTGACATTAATAGCAGAAAAGCTTACCCGATCAAAGTTGAAAGCTTTTTTACTTTATATTTGATAGCTACTTGAGCTTCATTCTTTTGTAGGTGAAAAAATTTTCGTTTGTACAGAATGAATCAAGTGCATGTGTGTGTTTTATAAAAAAAAAACTAATTTATAGTGTTTGTAATGTTGTTCCTAAATGTTTAGTCTCTGTTCTCAAAAGACTACACTTGGTGCTCGTCGGAATTTGTTTCAAGAATTTGTCTAATTGATACCTAGAAAAAAAAGAAAAATAAAATAATTAAACTAGATCATATCAAAAAAGAACTAGTTAAATGTTTTAGGAGTTAAGATAATAAGATTAGAAAAACGCAATGTCTTCGTTATAAGATTTGAGTGGGTTATTAACTGATCGGGCTATTATATTTGGGCGAGTTGGGATTTTACGGATAAATTAATTATTTTAATTAATGAATTGGAGCCAAGTTGATCTATTAAAGAAAAGGCAGAACAACCCCACTAGGTAGACAAGGAGGGCATTTCAGGCCTAAAAGATAGACGAATGACATTTTTGTACTATTTCACATAGTTGAAGGGCATTTTAGGTCCTCTTTCATTTTTTTATACAGGGACCATGTATCAAATTACGTCCTTGTTATCATGGTGGACTACTACAAATAGTCAATTAATATCAGAGAACTACTTCCTAAAAGGTTAACACCTAAGGGGTTTTCTTTCCTAGTACTGCAATTGTTGGAAGATCAGAATGCATGATTTTATAATGGCGGAGGATAATGAGTTGTGGGATGCCATATGTGATGGTCCCTATGTTCCATTGGAGGTGACTAAATTAAAGTAACATTGTAACATCTCAGGCCCATTACATATCCTTCAAGGGCAATTTTGTTCTTTTCTTTTTATCTTTACTCCAAGTAATTAAAATTCTTTTAATTTATCAATTGCCATACATTTTTTTCCTAAAACGTTACTTTTTTAGTCAAAGAACATCCATCTATTTCTATCATTTATAAGCGTTAAGACAAGCCCCTCTATTTTCCTCCAATTAACACGATAAAAAGCATTACTTTTTCCATCAATTTTCAGAAATTTTCCATTAGTTGATGTCCCTTTTCCTTCTCTCAATCATAACTTCTAAGGAACACAAGAGTTGGTTAGAATCACTTTCAAATTCCTTCTTCCAATCTCAAGTTCTTTCAACGTTTAAAGAGGTATGTAGAACTATTTTTTCTGCACAGGCTTTTCTTAAGTTTCCTTCGCATAATCTGTAAGTTTTATTGTTTCTCCCCATTCAAATTACCCATAAGATATTTAGGATCAAAAGAATTTCTTCATATTTATAATATGAACCCAAAACGGAAAGCTGAAAAAATGAAAAAAAAAAAAAAACTAGAAAATAAGAAAATAACATGAACCCAAAATCTTTAAATAGGTTTCTGGAAAGCTGAAAATTAAGTTTCTGGAAAATATTTGAAATCTCCCTAATCCATGTTTACTTTTAAATTAAGTATAATACTTTATATACAAGACTTGGCATCAGTTGCATTGAATCTTATAAACCTAAACAATCTGAATCCGTAGTAAATAAGCCATTGATAGATCATGATGCATTACTAAAGATGGATCTACATGTGTTTGTCTATTTACTGTGAACGATGAATTTACGCCATTTTTTGTCAATATAGTTTACTGCTTGTAATATGTTCTGTTGCAGTAGATATGTGACCGTCTTTTGTGATTCATATCACCATGCTTTAAAAATGTGTTTTAACATACTTGCTAGGTGATGTACTGGTTGCTTTATAACTTATCATGAACTCTTTGGATTTTTTACCACGAATGGATATGATTTTTATTTGTTTGTTAAGACCCCATGATTGGAAAACATGAATTTTGACATGATCTATGAACCCTAACTAAAATACGTCAACTAAAATACGTCAAATTTGTATTTATTATCTAGTTGAATCTACGCACCTAATCCGCACCCCCCTACAAATGGTATCAGAGCGCAGTTATTTAAAAAATACAGAAGTAGCATATATGTTTGAATTTAGAGTTTAAAAAAAAAAAAATTACAATAATCAATCAATTAATTAATTAATTATGAGAAGACCATTTAAAAACAGAAAAGCTTTTAGAAAAATTAAAGAATCTTTAATTAGTAATTATTCAGAATATATAAGTTTAAATAAAACAAAAGAAAATCCACAAAGATTAGCTTACCTAATTACCTTAATATCTAGTATTGAAGCAAAATTAATAATCCATTTAAAATCTAGAAGAATGAGACATATACCACCTAATTATGATAAAATTAGATTTAGATATCCACCAAAATACTATAAATATTGTTTGGATGAATAAAATACAAAAATACAAAGAACTAAAACAAACTATATCTGAAAAACGTAAAGAATTAAAAATAAGAACAAAAAGATTAAATTATAATATATTTGCCGGAGTTAGTAAAAACTCAATAAATGCACAAAAGGATGAAATATCAAATTTAGAATCACAAATAGATAGTTTAGAATATATATATCAACATGAACTATTTACAATAAAATGAACAAAGAAGAATTTATAATAGACGAAAAAATATATGAAAATCACGAAGGATTAAAAATAAGAATAGTATTTTCTAATCTAGGAAGAAGATACAAGAAAATAGGCAAACATTTATATTTAATGTTAGAAAAAGAATAATTAAAATTAGAAGATAAATTGACAGCTATGGTTAGAATAGAAAGAGAAAACAAAGAAATAGATAGAAAAAAGGAAATAGAAAAAATAAAACAACAAACTACAGAAGAAATACGAAAAATAGAAGAAACTAAAAATAGTAGGATTGCTGAATTAGAAAAAGAATTACAAATGTTAAAAGATCTGTATGAAAAAAGACAGAAAGAAAAAGAAGAAAAAGACAAAGAACAAAAATTATTAAACGAGATAAATCAATTTAAAGAAAAATTAGAAATAGACGATAAAGAAATAAAAAACAAAGAATTAGAAATAAATAATATAGATGTTGAAGAGACAGACAACTATGATTCAGAAGATAGTGAAACATATACAGAAATATTAACAAATACAAAAAATTTAGAAATTAATGAAAAACAAGAAGTAATTAATGAAGAGAATTTAGAAAACATCAACACAGAAATAAATACTCTTGATAAAAAAGAAGATCAAAATATAATACCCAGTACATCAGAAATAAGGAAACCTACATATTATAAAAATAAGTTTAAAAGATATAATCTAAAAAATGAATATGACAAATGGACACCAAAACAAATAGTTAATAAAAATTATAACTTTCTAGACTTAGATTGTGTAATAGACACAGAAAAAACGATACAATTATGGATAGGATATATGACAAAACAATTATTAGATAATAACATAAGTGCAACAGATGCACCAGAATATATAGAAAGAACACTACTAGGAACAGTAAAATTATGGTTTTTAAATCTAACTGAAAATAGTAAAAAAATATTAAGAACTGACAAACCCACAGAAAGAATAATGAAATTAACACCTATAGAATTATTAAAAAAATATGAAACAGCTATAAAAGACGAATTTAGTAGCATGACAACAACAGAAGAAGAACAAAATGAAGAGAAAGATATAAATAGAAATTTAATGTTAAAATTAGCAATATGTAATATGTGTTACATAGATGAATATACTTGCGCATTTAAAGAATATTATTATAAAGGAGCATATAATATAGAAGAAAGTAAAGAAATAAGAAAATTATATTTTAATAAATTACCTGAACCATTTGGTTCAAAAATAATAAAAAGTTGGGATGAAACAAAAATAGTAGATACTTTAGGAGCAAGAATAAAATTTTTACAACAATGGTATAGAAACCTATGTGAAAAATACAGAGAAGAAATAAAAATGGAAAAAACATTAATAAGAAATTTAGCATGTTGCAAAGATAAAATAGCACCTCAATTTGGATGCAAAGAAAGATATTATAAGAAAAGAAAAAGGCATAAGAAATATAAGAAATACAAAAAATCAAAATATAAATACAAAAAACCAAGAAAAAGATATTATGTAAAAAATTATAAAAACAAAAGACCATATAGAAAGAAAAAATCTATAAAAGAATGTACTTGTTATAATTGTGGAAAGTTAGGACATTTAGTTAGAGATTGTAAATTACCTAAAAACCCAAAAAATAAACAAATATCAGAAATAAAAATAGAAAATACAGAATATATGCAAATAGATTACATAGATTACGAATTAGAAAGTGAAGACAGTATATATGAAATTTCAGAGAATGAAACAGATAATGAAATAGATAGTGAATTAGATGAATTAAATGACTGAAGAAGATATAAAAATATTAACAAAAGAAGAATATTTAAATGAAGAAGGAACAAATCAAAAAATAATATTTGATAACAATGTATTTGATGAAATAAAAGGAAAAGAGTTAGACTTAAGTGTAGAAAAAATATTTAAAATACCAACAATAAAAAATATATTTACCAGAAAAAAGGAAGAATATTATGTAGTAAGTCAAAAAGAGCACGTAATAGACTGTAGATATGCAAAAGGTAAAGCCAGTATACCACTCGTAACAAAAAGAATAATTAATAAAGAAATAAATGATATAAAAAGTAAAGACCCAATAAAATATGTACACCTTGGAGGTACAGAAATATTAATAAAAGCATGTTTTGGAGAAGGAATAGATACACCAATAGAATTATATTTAGCAGATGATAGAATTATAAAACCTATAGAAAAAAGTATAATAACTGCCATAAAAGGAAATTTAATATACCAAAAATTTAAATTTATAATAAGTGCAAATTATTCAGTAGCAGTAACAGATAGAAATATAGATAAATCACTAGTATTATATTGGAAAATATCAGGAATAGAATTAACCCCAGGAAGTAAAATATTTACAGCAAGATGCAAAAATTTATATGTATTAACAACAAAACATAAAATAACAGGAAAAAATAAGATTAATAAGATACAAATAGATAGCCCATTTGAACAATTTGTAAAAACAATAGACTATAATGATTATAGCTATAAAGACATAGATGTAGAAGAAAATCTAGAAATAATAAATGATAGAATAAGTACAACAAAAAGAACAGCTTATGAAAAACCGGAATCATCAAGCTCATCAAAAAGAATAAGTTATGAAACAAGTTCAATGGATAATTCAAACCATTATTACATAACAGGAAAGGTAAATGAAAAAGAATATTTAATACTCTTGAATACAGGACAAGAAGAAAATTATATAGCAAAATATCTAGTAAAAAATGAAGAAATAAAAACCGACAATAATATATGCCCAGATCTACCAAGAAGTTTAATAAACACTAAAAATATAGCAGAAAAAGAAATAATAATAGGAATAAGAAAAATAAAAATAGAATTTGAAGTAAAAGAAGAAATGCAAAAAACAGACATAATATTAGGAATAAAATGGCTAGAACAAGTAAAACCATATAATATAGAACATACACAATTAACTATAACATATAACAGAGAGAAATTATTCTTAAGAAGAGCATTAACATAAAATGAAAATATATGTATTAATGAAGATAGTAGTAGAAGGATATTACAGTAGATATTATACGCCTATGATAGATACAGGAGCAGAAGCTAATTTATGTAGATATAATTGTTTACCAGAAAGTAAATGGGATAAATTGAAAACACCAATAATAGTTAAAGGATTTAATAACGAAGGAAGCTTAATTACTTATAAAGCTAAGAATGTAAAAACACAAGTATGGGATAAAATATTAACAATAGAAGAAATTTATAATTATGAACTAACATCAAAAGATATACTTTTAGGAATGCCGTTTCTAGATAAATTATACCCACATATAATAACTAGAACAGACTGGTGGTTTACAACACCATGTAAACAAAAAGTAAGAGCAAAAAGAGTTAATAATAAAATAAGAAAGAAAACTGATTGGATAAAAGGAAGTGAAAAAATTACACAAAAGTTAGAAAATATAAAAAATACTGAAGATACAATAGAATTAGTTGTATTTTCGATAAATAAAACAGAAATAACTATATTTTCAATAAATAAGATAGAAATAGTTAACAGAAAATTAGAACAATTATATAGCGAAGATCCATTAAAAGGATGGGAAAAACATAAAACTACTATAAAAATTGAATTAATAGATAAAAATAGCATAATAACCCAGAAACCGTTAACATATAATTTTGATGATTTAAAAGAATTTAAAATGCATATAGACGAATTATTAGAAAAACAATATATACAAAAAAGTAATAGCAAACATAATAGCCCAGCATTTATAGTAAATAAACATAGTGAACAAAAAAGAGGAAAAAGTAGAATGGTTATTGATTATAGAAATCTAAATGCAAAAACAATAACTTATAATTACCCAATACCAAATAAGATATTAAAAATAAGACAAATACAAGGATATAATTATTTTAGTAAATTTGATTGCAAATCAGGATTTTACCATCTAAAGTTAGAAGAAGAATCTAAGCAATTAACCGCATTTACGGTACCACAAGGATTTTATGAATGGAATGTACTACCATTTGGATATAAAAATGCACCAGGTAGATATCAACATTTTATGGATAGTTATTTTAAACAACTACCTAATTGTATAGTATACATAGACGATATACTATTATATACAAAGACCAAAGAAGAACATTTAAAATTATTAGAACAATTTACGGATATAATAGAAAATTCGGGAATAAGTTTAAGTAAAAAGAAAGCTGAAATTATGAAAAATCAAATAGAATTTTTAGGAATACAAATAGATAAAAGTGGAGTAAGAATGCAACAACATATAGTACAAAAAATAATAAATTCGAAAGAAGAATTAGATACGAAAAAGAAGTTACAATCATTTTTAGGATTAGTAAACCAAGTAAGAGAATATATTCCAAAATTAGCAGAAAACTTAAAACCACTACAGAAAAAATTAAAAAAGGATATAGAATATAACTATAATGAAGAAGATAAAAAACAAGTTCAAAAAATAAAAATACTTTGTAAAGAATTACCAAAATTACAATTTCCAGATGAAAATAGAAAATTTATATATATATAGTAGAAGCAGATGCTAGTGAATATAGTTACGGAGGAGTACTTAAATATAAATATGAAGCAGAAAAAATAGAACACCATTGTAGATATTACTCAGGTACGTTTAACGAGACAGAAATAAAATGGGAAATAAATAGAAAAGAATTATGTTCATTATATAAATGTTTGTTAGCATTTGAGCCATATATTGTATATAACAAATTTATTGTGCGAACAGATAATACACAAGTACGCTGGTGGCTAACAAAGAAAATACAAAATTCAGTTACAACAAAAGAAATTCGGAGACTAGTATTGAATATATTAAATTTTACATTTACAATAGAAGTAATCAGTACTAACAAAAATGTTATTGCAGATTACATATCAAGACAAAGCTACACAGACTGATATTATAGAAGAAGATACTCTAGAAAAGATACTCAACACCCTAACTACGCTTTCAATAAAAGTGGACAGTATGGGTAATGAGATAGAAAAGCTAAAGACTAATGAAGGTAAACTGAAGTCTATAGCTACAAATCAGCTAACTCAGCAGTGTGCAGAGCTATGTCGATCGGAAGACATTAAAATTCCAGAGCTAGAAGGAGACGTTGGGATACTCCATAAAACCCATAACGCTTATCTATCTACTCCTGCAGGTACAAGCAAAGGAGCTAGTCGACCAAGATACCAGAACATGAATATGAATAAAATATTTGAAAAACCATATACCCCAAATACATCAAAAGATCCCATGTTTATACCCCCACAAATTACCACATACCGAGATAGTCTGAACCAAGATAAAAAAGTTTATAACTACACATCCCAAAAATACATAGAAAATATCTACAATATACAAACCTTTTTAAATAGCAACCCAAAAGCTACAAATGTCCAAGAACCAGATACAAACTATATAACCCAGAGATTGACCGGATATAATAAACTAATTGCCTTACCTAAAACCAAACCAAACATAGTTAAAACTTGCTACGAATATGGACTACTTAGTACTGTATATACCACGGACGGAACTGAGATATCCACTATACCAGAAATATATGAAGCATTTATCATTTTTAAAAGAATAACCAAAGGTACCTTGTTCTTTATAAAAATTTACGCGGCACCGGCAGAGATATTATTTGATGAAGTTAAAAAACCTATACAAGTTGTAAAGATAGGAATGACACGAGATATGATTATACCACAAGATATTATTTCACAACCAGAGATACCTAGAATCGAGATACCAAAATTTTATGCAAACAAGAGGATTATAGGATTATCTACAATTTTACAAGAGCTAGCAAATACATATTGCAAACAAAATCCCATATGGAACTACTATTCAAGAGATCATGTATTAATATATTCGAATTCAAAAGAGTTACGAGAAACAGATATGGAAACTATTAGGCAATGGATTATCACGTTGCTTAAACCAGAGACAGAACCTATCGCCAGAGCTATTAAAGAAAAATTTATTTCAGAAGAATTATTGACCAGATACTGCAAAACTATTGGACACAAATATCTAGATCACAGATGTTCAAAATGTAATGGAGGAGATAATGACGTCCCAGCAGTGCAGTTAGAATGAGAAGATAAGGACGACAGCTGGAAAGATAAGACCAGAGCAATAATGGAGATACAGCAGATATGACAAAATAGACAGAAGACTTATTTGTACAAAGTTGTTACGTAAAAGTTAACATTAGTTAGTAACATTAGTTAGTAGCATTTATTAAGAAGTTAATGTAAAGTAGGAAAATTCAAAGTCTTATAGGTTAGGTGAAAAGAAAGACTTTTAAGTCTTTTTTTTTAGTTTTTTTTTTTAGCTTTTTAGTTTTTTAATATTTTATTGAATACGGATGTAAAAACTTTTGTACATTTTTCATTCTATAAATAGAGAAAGCAGAAGGCATTGCAAAGCAAGCCTTCATGCGTTGAAGCAAACATTCTCTCAAAGCCCACAATAATTATTTTGCTTAGTTATTAAAAAACAGGTATATATCAATGGAAAAATCTATGGAGGAACAAAACTCAGAAATATCAAACCTACCAGAACAGGTATGTTTATTTATGATTATGAATAGCTAAATTCATAATTCCCAACAATCATGATATGATAAAATAAATTCATGTTAGTTACTTTATAGTAGAATTATTCGAAGAATAATATGTTAAGAAGTTTATTAGCAAAGCGGAAACGGAGAAAAATCCCTAAGAACTATGCCATCCTAAAGGTGAAACCAATAAGGCAAGAAGCCGTGGTGGTGAGTAACCAGAGTAGAGGCGCTGTTTAAGGGAAAAGTATCCAGATTACCATGCTAATAGTGACCGAAGAACATGTTATTTAAGAATAATCTAGTATATAGTAATCTAATATGACTATATTTTGTTATGTACATGGTTGAAGGGAATATTTTGAAAAAAGCAATTTTATGAAAATGAATAATTATTTATCTGATGAGATGGTAGATAAATTTAAAATACTTATTTTGTATGCACTTAAAGATATAAAAGTAGTAGATATAAGAAAAATCATATTAGAAAAAGCATTTGGTAGATATTACATGACTAGAGTAAATTATATACCACACATACCTAACTACTCTTACAAATACTTAGCATGATAAATTACATAGAATTTTTAGAAAAAGATATGAGAAGCCTACAGTTACTAGAAAAACAGATGAAAAATATAGACATGGAAAATAAAGATATAAAATATCAATTTTAGAAAATAGATCATTTAGACTACCTTAAAGTTTTAATCTTATATATACTTAAAGACATAGAAATTAAAGATATTAAGAAAATAATATTAGAAGAAATAATAAACTACGAAATTGAAACAATAAATGCGTTAGAACAGATATACGAAGACATTTACCCAGAAGGATATTATTCAGATCAAGACTGTGGATGTTAGAATATATAAGAAAAACTAGGATAAATTAATAAACTAAACAAATTAATGAATACATTTTACGAAAAGAATAAATCATTAAAAGAAATAGAAACTCAACTATATAATCTATACCAAGAATATAAAAGATTACATATTACTAACGAGGATCCTAAAACACTAGATAATTTAATCACACTAATATCTAATCTAGAATATGAATTAATAAAACATCTTAAGTCAAGAAGATAAAAATGAAAATTATTCCAATCAATAATATTCAGTATACAAATAAATACATACGTATTTATTAACTAGTTGAATCTACGCACCTAATCCGCACCCCCCTACAAATATTTATTATCTAGTTGAAACTACGCACCTAATCCGCACCCCCCTACAAATGGTATCAGAGCGCAGTTATTTAAAAAATACAGAAGTAGCATGTATGTTTGAATTTAGAGTTTATGAATTTAGATTGGATTTACCGCATAATAATCAATCAATTAATTAATTAATTATGAGAAGACCATTTAAAAACAGAAAAGCTTTTAGAAAAATTAAAGAATCTTTAATTAGTAATTATTCAGAATATATAAGTTTAAATAAAACAAAAGAAAACCCACAAAGATTAGCTTACCTAATTACCTTAATATCTAGTATTGAAGCAAAATTAATAATCCATTTAAAATCTAGAAGAATGAGACATATACCACCTAATTATGATAAAATTAGATTTAGATATCCACCAAAATACTAGAAATATTGTTTGGATGAATAAAATACAAAAATACAAAGAACTAAAACAAACTATATCTGAAAAACGTAAAGAATTAAAAATAAGAACAGAAAGATTAAATTATAATATATTTGCCGGAGTTAGTAAAAACTCAATAAATGCACAAAAAGATGAAATATCAAATTTAGAATCACAAATAGATAGTTTAGAATATATATATCAACATGAACTATTTACAATAAAATGAACAAAGAAGAATTTATAATAGACGAAAAAATATATGAAAATCACGAAGGATTAAAAATAAGAATAGTATTTTCTAATCTAGGAAGAAGATATAAGAAAATAGGTGAACATTTATATTTAATGTTAGAAAAAGAAGAATTAAAATTAGAAGATAAATTGACAGCTATGGTTAGAATAGAAAGAGAAAACGAAGAAATAGATAGAAAAAAGGAAATAGAAAAAATAAAACAACAGACTACAGAAGAAATACGAAAAATAGAAGAAACTAAAAATAGTAGGATTGCTGAATTAGAAAAAGAATTACAAACGTTAAAAGATCTGTATGAAAAAAGACAGAAAGAAAAAGAAGAAAAAGATAAAGAACAAAAATTATTAAACGAGATAAATCAATTTAAAGAAAAATTAGAAATAGACGATAAAGAAATAAAAAACAAGGAATTAGAAATAAATAATATAGATGTTGAAGAGACAGACAATTATGATTCAGAAGATAGTGAAACATATACAGAAATATTAACAAATACAAAAAATTTAGAAATTAATGAAAAACAAGAAGCAATTAATGAAGAAAATTTAGAAAACATCAACACAGAAATAAATACTCTTGATAAAAAAGAAGATCAAAATATAATACCCAGTACATCGGAAATAAGGAAACCTACATATTATAAAAATAAGTTTAAAAGATATAATCTAAAGAATGAATATGACAAATGGACACCAAAACAAATAGTTAATAAAAATTATAACTTTCTAGACTTAGATTGTGTAATAGATACAGAAAAAACGATACAATTATGGATAGGATATATGACAAAACAATTATTAGATAATAACATAAGTGCAACAGATGCACCAGAATATATAGAAAGAACACTAATAGGAACAGTAAAATTATGGTTTTTAAATCTAACTGAAAATAGTAAAAAAATATTAAGAACTGACAAACCCACAGAAGGAATAATGAAATTAACACCTATAGAATTATTAAAAAAATATGAAACAGCTATAAAAGACGAATTTAGTAGCATGACAACAACAGAAGAAGAACAAAATGAAGAGAAAGATATAAATAGAAATTTAATGTTAAAATTAGCAATATGTAATATGTGTTACATAGATGAATATACTTGCGCATTTAAAGAATATTATTATAAAGGAGCATATAATATAGAAGAAAGTAAAGAAATAAGAAAATTATATTTTAATAAATTACCTGAACCATTTAGTTCAAAAATAATAAAAAGTTGGGATGAAACAAAAATAGTAGATACTTTAGGAGCAAGAATAAAATTTTTACAACAATGGTATAAAAACCTATGTGAAAAATACAGATAAGAAATAAAAATGGAAAAAACATTAATAAGAAATTTAGCATGTTGCAAAGATAAAATAGCACCTCAATTTGGATGCGAAGAAAGATATTATAAGAAAAGAAAAAGGCATAAGAAATATAAGAAATACAAAAAATCAAAATATAAATACAAAAAACCAAGAAAAAGATATTATGTAAAAAATTATAAAAATAAAAGACCATATAGAAAGAAAAAATCTATAAAAGAATGTACATGTTATAATTGTGGAAAGTTAGGACACTTAGCTAGAGATTGTAAATTACCTAAAAACCCAAAAAATAAACAAATATCAGAAATAAAAATAGAAAATACAGAATATATGCAAATAGATTACATAGATTACGAATTAGAAAGTGAAGACAGTATATATGAAATTTCAGAGAATGAAACAGATAATGAAATAGATAGTGAATTAGATGAATTAAATGACTGAAGAAGATATAAAAATATTAACAAAAGAAGAATATTTAAATGAAGAAGGAACAGATCAAAAAATAATATTTGATAACAATGTATTTGATGAAATAAAAGGAAAAGAGTTAGACTTAAGTGTAGAAAAAATATTTAAAATACCAACAATAAAAAATATATTTACCAGAAAAAAGGAAGAATATTATGTAGTAAGTCAAAAAGAGCACGTAATAGACTGTAGATATGCAAAAGGTAAAGCCAGTATACCACTAGTAACAAAAAGAATAATTAATAAAGAAATAAATGATATAAAAAGTAAAGACCCAATAAAATATGTACACCTTGGAGGTACAGAAATATTAATAAAAGCATGTTTTAGAGAAGGAATAGATACACCAATAGAATTATATTTAGCAGATGATAGAATTATAAAACCTATAGAAAAAAGTATAATAACTGCCATAAAAGGAAATTTAATATACCAAAAATTTAAATTTATAATAAGTGCAAATTATTCAGTAGCAGTAACAGATAGAAATATAGATAAATCACTAGTATTATATTGGAAAATATCAGGAATAGAATTAACCCCAGGAAGTAAAATATTTACAGCAAGATGCAAAAATTTATATGTATTAACAACAAAACATAAAATAACAGGAAAAAATAAGATTAATAAGATACAAATAGATAGCCCATTTGAACAATTTGTAAAAACAATAGACTATAATGATTATAGCTATAAAGACATAGATGTAGAAGAAAATCTAGAAATAATAAATGATAGAATAAGTACAACAAAAAGAACAGCTTATGAAAAATCGGAATCATCAAGCTCATCAAAAAGAATAAGTTATGAAACAAGTTCAATGGATAATTCAAACCATTATTACATAACAGGAAAGGTAAATGAAAAAGAATATTTAATACTCTTGAATACAGGACAAGAAGAAAATTATATAGCAAAATATCTAGTAAAAAATGAAGAAATAAAAACCGACAATAATATATGCCCAGATCTACCAAGAAGTTTAATAAACACTAAAAATATAGCAGAAAAAGAAATAATAATAGGAATAAGAAAAATAAAAATAGAATTTGAAGTAAAAGAAGAAATGCAAAAAACAGACATAATATTAGGAATAAAATGGCTAGAACAAGTAAAACCATATAATATAGAACATACACAATTAACTATAACATATAACAGAGAGAAATTATTCTTAAGAAGAGCATTAACATAAAATGAAAATATATGTATTAATGAAGATAGTAGTAGAAGGATATTACAGTAGATATTATACGCCTATGATAGATACAGGAGCAGAAGCTAATTTATGTAGATATAATTGTTTACCAGAAAGTAAATGGGATAAATTAAAAACACCAATAATAGTTAAAGGATTTAATAACGAAGGAAGCTTAATTACTTATAAAGCTAAGAATGTAAAAACACAAGTATGGGATAAAATATTAACAATAGAAGAAATTTATAATTATGAACTAACATCAAAAGATATACTTTTAGGAATGCCGTTTCTAGATAAATTATACCCACATATAATAACTAGAACAGACTGGTGGTTTACAACACCATGTAAACAAAAAGTAAGAGCAAAAAGAGTTAATAATAAAATAAGAAAGAAAACTGATTGGATAAAAGGAAGTGAAAAAATTACACAAAAGTTAGAAAATATAAAAAATACTGAAGATACAATAGAACTAGTCGTATTTTCGATAAATAAAACAGAAATAACTATATTTTCAATAAATAAGATAGAAATAATTAAGAAAAAATTAGAACAATTATATAGTGAAGATCCATTAAAAGGATGGGAAAAACATAAAACTACTATAAAAATTGAATTAATAGATAAAAATAGCATAATAACCCAGAAACCATTAACATATAATTTTGATGATTTAAAAGAATTTAAAATGCATACAGATGAATTATTAGAAAAACAATATATACAAAAAAGTAATAGCAAACATAATAGCCCAGCATTTATAGTAAATAAACATAGTGAACAAAAAAGAGGAAAAAGTAGAATGGTTATTGATTATAGAAATTTAAATGCAAAAACAATAACTTACAATTACCCAATACCAAATAAGATATTAAAAATAAGACAAATACAAGGATATAATTATTTTAGTAAATTTGATTGTAAATCAGGATTTTACCATCTAAAGTTAGAAGAAGAATCTAAGGAATTAACCGCATTTACGGTACCACAAGGATTTTATGAATGGAATGTACTACCATTTGGATATAAAAATGCACCAGGTAGATATCAACATTTTATGGATAGTTATTTTAAACAACTACCTAATTGTATAGTATACATAGACGATATACTATTATATACAAAGACCAAAGAAGAACATTTAAAATTATTAGAACAATTTACGGATATAATAGAAAATTCGGGAATAAGTTTAAGTAAAAAGAAAGCTGAAATTATGAAAAATCAAATAGAATTTTTAGGAATACAAATAGATAAAAGTGGAGTAAAAATGCAACAACATATAGTACAAAAAATAGTAAACTCGAAAGAAGAATTAGATACGAAAAAGAAATTACAATCATTTTTAGGATTAGTAAACCAAGTAAGAGAATATATTCCAAAATTAGCAGAAAACTTAAAACCACTACAGAAAAAATTAAAAAAGGATATAGAATATAACTATAATGAAGAAGATAAAAAACAAGTTCAAAAAATAAAAATACTTTGTAAAGAATTACCAAAATTACAATTTCCAGATGAAAATAGAAAATTTATATATATAGTAGAAGCAGATGCTAGTGAATATAGTTACGGAGGAGTACTTAAATATAAATATGAATTAGAAAAAATAGAACACCATTGTAGATATTACTCAGGTACGTTTAACGAGACAGAAATAAAATGAGAAATAAATAGAAAAGAATTATGTTCATTATATAAATGTTTGTTAGCATTTGAGCCATATATTGTATATAACAAATTTATTGTGCGAACAGATAATACACAAGTACGCTGGTGGCTAACAAAGAAAATACAAAATTCAGTTACAACAAAAGAAATTCGGAGACTAGTATTGAATATATTAAATTTTACATTTACAATTGAAGTAATCAGTACTAACAAAAATGTTATTGCAGATTACATATCAAGACAAAGCTACACAGACTGATATTATAGAAGAAGATACTCTAGAAAAGATACTCAACACCCTAACTACGCTTTCAATAAAAGTGGACAGTATGGGTAATGAGATAGAAAAGCTAAAGACTAATGAAGATAAACTGAAGTCTATAGCTACAAATCAGCTAACTCAGCAGTGTGCAGAGCTATGTCGATCGGAAGACATTAAAATTCCAGAGCTAGAAGGAGACGTTGGGATACTCCATAAAACCCATAACGCTTATCTATCTACTCCTGCAGGTACAAGCAAAGGAGCTAGTCGACCAAGATACCAGAACATGAATATGAATAAAATATTTGAAAAACCATATACCCCAAATACATCAAAAGATCCCATGTTTATACCCCCACAAATTACCACATACCGAGATAGTCTGAACCAAGATAAAAAAGTTTATAACTACACATCCCAAAAATACATAGAAAATATCTACAATATACAAACCTTTTTAAATAGCAACCCCAAAGCTACAAATGTCCAAGAACCAGATACAAACTATATAACCCAGAGATTGACCGGATATAATAAACTAATTGCCTTACCTAAAACCAAACCAAATATAGTTAAAACTTGCTACGAATATGGACTACTTAGTACTGTATATACCACGGACGGAACTGAGATATCCACTATACCAGAAATATATGAAGCATTTATCATTTTTAAAAGAATAACCAAAGGTACCTTGTTCTTTATAAAAATTTACGCGGCACCGGCAGAGATATTATTTGATGAAGTTAAAAAACCTATACAAGTTGTAAAGATAGGAATGACACGAGATATGATTATACCACAAGATATTATTTCACAACCAGAGATACCCAGAATCGAGATACCAAAATTTTATGCAAACAAGAGGATTATCAGATTATCTACAATTTTACAAGAGCTAGCAAATACATATTGCAAACAAAATCCCATATGGAACTACTATTCAAGAGATCATGTATTAATATATTCGAATTCAAAAGAGTTACGAGAAACAGATATGGAAACTATTAGGCAATGGATTATCACGTTGCTTAAACCAGAGACAGAACCTATCGCCAGAGCTATTAAAGAAAAATTTATTTCAGAAGAATTATTGACCAGATACTGCAAAACTATTGGACACAAATATCCAGATCACAGATGTTCAAAATGTAATGGAGGAGATAATGACGTCCCAGCAGTGCAGTTAGAATGAGAAGATAAGGACGACAGCTGGAAAGATAAGACCAGAGCAATAATGGAGATACAGCAGATATGACAAAATAGACAGAAGACTTATTTGTACAAAGTTGTTACGTAAAAGTTAACATTAGTTAGTAACATTAGATAGTAGCATTTATTGAGAAGTTAATGTAAAGTAGGAAAATTCAAAGTCTTATAGGTTAGGTGAAAAGAAAGACTTTTTTTTAGTTTTTTTAGCTTTTTAGTTTTTTAATATTTTATTGAATACGGATGTAAAAACTTTTGTACATTTTTCATTCTATAAATAGAGAAAGCAGAAGGCATTGCAAAGCAAGCCTTCATGCGTTGAAGCAAAAATTCTCTCATAGCCCACAATAAATATTTTACTTAGTTATTAAAAGACAGGTATATATCAATGGAAAAATCTATGGAGGAACAAAACTCAGAAATATCAAACCTACCAGAACAGGTATGTTTATTTATGATTATGAATAGCTAAATTCATAATTCCCAACAATCATGATATGATAAAATAAATTCATGTTAGTTACTTTATAGTAGAATTATTCGAAGAATAATATGTTAAGAAGTTTATTAGCAAAGCGAAAACGGAGAAAAATCCCTAAGGACTATGCCATCCTAAAGGTGAAACCAATAAGGCAAGAAGCCGTGGTGGGGAGTAACCAGAGTAGAGGCGCTGTTTAAGGGAAAAGTATCCAGATTACCATGCTAATAGTGACCGAAGAACATGTTATTTAAGAATAATCTAGTATATAGTAATCTAATATGACTATATTTTGTTATGTACATGGTTGAAGGGAATATTTTGAAAAAAGCAATTTTATGAAAATGAATAATTATTTATCTGATGAGATGGTAGATAAATTTAAAATACTTATTTTGTATGCACTTAAAGATATAAAATATATAGAATTCCTTAACAAAAATATGCAAGAACTACTAAGGCTAAAACAAACAACTACAACATATTATAATAAAATATTTAGTCAATTTTAAATGATAGATAATCTTAAAATCTTAATTTTATATGTACTTAGAGATTTAGAAATAGGTATTAGGAGAACAATATTAGAAAAAATATTAGACTATGAAATTAAAACTATAGAATGGATAGCACAGTTATATCTAGATAATTATCCAGAAGGATATTATTCAGATTAAAAATGTTAGAATATATAAAGAAAATTAGAGAAAGGCAAAATTGGATATATGAAGAAGTTAATTACAGAAATCAACTTGAAATAGAAAAAAGACAACTAGAAGAAAAGTTACTTAAAATAAAATCAACCTCAGAAAAGGAAGATACACGTAACAATTTATTTAATACATACGAAAAATTATTTAATACAGATGGAAAATTAGTTATACATGAACAACAAATACTAATTAATCAGATAAAAAGTATAAACCTACGCATTGAATATAGCAAAGTTAGAATAAAATACTACACAGAAATTGCTAAAATTTCAATAGGATAAAATAAACTAATGGATATATCTTACGAAAAGAATAAATCATTAAAAGAAATAGAAACTCAACTATATAGTCTATACCAAGAATATAAAAGATTACATATTACTAACGAGGATCCTAAAACACTAGATAATTTAATCACAATAATATCTAATCTAGAATATGAATTAATAAAACATCTTAAGTCAAGAAGATAAAAATGAAAATTATTCCAATCAATAATATTCAATATAAAAATAAATACCTACGTATTTATTATCTAGTTGAAACTACGCACCTAATCCGCACCCCCCTACAAATGGTATCAGAGCGCAGTTATTTAAAAAATACAGAAGTAGCATGTATGTTTGAATTTAGAGTTTATGAATTTAGATTGGATTTACCGCATAATAAATACAAAAAACCAAGAAAAAGATATTATGTAAAAAATTATAAAAATAAAAGACCATATAGAAAGAAAAAATCTATAAAAGAATGTACTTGTTATAATTGTGGAAAGATAGGACATTTAGCTAGAGATTGTAAATTACCTAAAAACCCAAAAAATAACAAATATCAGAAATAAAAATAGAAAATACAGAATATATGCAAATAGATTACATAGATTACGAATTAGAAAGTGAAGACAGTATATATGAAATTTCAGAGAATGAAACAGATAACGAAATAGATAGTGAATTAGACGAATTAAATGACTGAAGAAGATATAAAAATATTAACAAAAGAAGAATATTTAAATGAAGAAGGAACAGATCAAAAGATAATATTTGATAACAATGTATTTGATGAAATAAAAGGAAAAGAGTTAGACTTAAGTGTAGAAAAAATATTTAAAATACCAACAATAAAAAATATATTTACTAGAAAAAGGAAGAATATTATGTAGTAAGTCAAAAAGAGCACGTAATAGACTGTAGATATGCAAAAGGTAAAGCCAGTATACCACTAGTAACAAAAAGAATAATTAATAAAGAAATAAACGATATAAAAAGTAGAGACCCAATAAAATATGTACACCTTGGAGGTACAGAAATATTAATAAAAGCATGTTTTAGAGAAGGAATAGATACACCAATAGAATTATATTTAGCAGATGATAGAATTATAAAACCTATAGAAAAAAGTATAATAACTGCCATAAAAGGAAATTTAATATACCAAAAATTTAAATTTATAATAAGTGCAAATTATTCAGTAGCAGTAACAGATAGAAATATAGATAAATCACTAGTATTATATTGGAAGATATCAGGAATAGAATTAACTCCAGGAAGTAAAATATTTACAGCAAGATGTAAAAATTTATATGTATTAACAACGAAACATAAAATAACGGGAAAAAATAAGATTAATAAGATACAAATAGATAGCCCATTTGAACAATTTGTAAAAACAATAGATTATAATGATTATAGCTATAAAGACATAGATGTAGAAGAAAATCTAGAAATAATAAATGATAGAATAAGTACAACAAAAAGAACAACTTATGATAAACCGGAATCATCAAGCTCATCAAAAAGAATAAGTTATGAAACAAGTTCAATGGATAATTCAAACCATTATTACATAACAGGAAAGGTAAATGAAAAAGAATATTTAATACTATTAAATACAGGACAAGAAGAAAATTATATAGCAAAATATCTAGTAAAAAATGAAGAAATAAAAACCGACAATAATATATGCCCAGATCTACCAAGAAGTTTAATAAATACTAAAAATATAGCAGAAAAAGAAATAATAATAGGAATAAGAAAAATAAAAATAGAATTTGAAGTAAAAGAAGAAATGCAAAAAACAGACATAATATTAGGAATAAAATGGCTAGAACAAGTAAAACCATATAATATAGAACACACACAATTAACTATAACATATAACAGAGAGAAATTATTCTTAAGAAGATCATTAACATAAAATGAAAATATATGTATTAATGAAGATAGTAGTAGAAGGATATTACAGTAGATATTATACGCCTATGATAGATACAGGAGTAGAAGCTAATTTATGTAGATATAATTGTTTACCAGAAAGTAAATGGGATAAATTGAAAACACCAATAATAGTTAAAGAATTTAATAACGAAGGAAGCTTAATTACTTATAAAGCTAAGAATGTAAAAACACAAGTATGGGATAAAATATTAACAATAGAAGAAATTTATAATTATGAACTAACATCAAAAGATATACTTTTAGGAATGCCGTTTCTAGATAAATTATACCCACATATAATAACTAGAACAGACTGGTGGTTTACAACACCATGTAAACAAAAAGTAAGAGCAAAAAGAGTTAATAATAAAATAAGAAAGAAAACTGATTGGATAAAAGGAAGTGAAAAAATTACACAAAAGTTAGAAAATATAAAAAATACTGAAGATACAATAGAATTAGTTGTATTTTCGATAAATAAAACAGAAATAACTATATTTTCAATAAATAAGATAGAAATAGTTAACCGAAAATTAGAACAATTATATAGCGAAGATCCATTAAAAGGATGGGAAAAACATAAAACTACTATAAAAATTGAATTAATAGATAAAAATAGCATAATAACCCAGAAACCGTTAACATATAATTTTGATGATTTAAAAGAATTTAAAATGCATATAGACGAATTATTAGAAAAACAATATATACAAAAAAGTAATAGCAAACATAATAGCCCAGCATTTATAGTAAATAAACATAGTGAACAAAAAAGAGGAAAAAGTAGAATGGTTATTGATTATAGAAATTTAAATGCAAAAACAATAACTTATAATTACCCAATACCAAATAAGATATTAAAAATAAGACAAATACAAGGATATAATTATTTTAGTAAATTTGATTGCAAATCAGGATTTTACCATCTAAAGTTAGAAGAAGAATCTAAGGAATTAACCGCATTTACGGTACCACAAGGATTTTATGAATGGAATGTACTACCATTTGGATATAAAAATGCACCAGGTAGATATCAACATTTTATGGATAGTTATTTTAAACAACTACCTAATTGTATAGTATATATAGACGATATACTATTATATACAAAGACCAAAGAAGAACATTTAAAATTATTAGAACAATTTACGGATATAATAGAAAATTCGGGAATAAGTTTAAGTAAAAAGAAAGCTGAAATTATGAAAAATCAAATAGAATTTTTAGGAATACAAATAGATAAAAGTGGAGTAAAAATGCAACAACATATAGTACAAAAAATAGTAAATTCGAAAGAGGAATTGGATACGAAAAAGAAGTTACAATCATTCTTAGGATTAGTAAACCAAGTAAGAGAATATATTCCAAAATTAGCAGAAAACTTAAAACCACTACAGAAAAAATTAAAAAAGGATATAGAATATAACTATAATGAAGAAGATAAAAAACAAGTTCAAAAAATAAAAATACTTTGTAAAGAATTACCAAAATTACAATTTCCAGATGAAAATAGAAAATTTATATATATAGTAGAAGCAGATGCTAGTGAATATAGTTACGGAGGAGTACTTAAATATAAATATGAAGCAGAAAAAATAGAACACCATTGTAGATATTACTCAGGTACGTTCAACGAGACAGAAATAAAATGGGAAATAAATAGAAAAGAATTATGTTCATTATATAAATGTTTGTTAGCATTTGAGCCATATATTGTATATAACAAATTTATTGTGCGAACAGATAATACACAAGTACGCTGGTGGCTAACAAAGAAAATACAAAATTCAGTTACAACAAAAGAAATTCGGAGACTAGTATTGAATATATTAAATTTTACATTTACAATTGAAGTAATCAGTACTAACAAAAATGTTATTGCAGATTACATATCAAGACAAAGCTACACAGACTGATATTATAGAAGAAGATACTCTAGAAAAGATACTCAACACCCTAACTACGCTTTCAATAAAAGTGGACAGTATGGGTAATGAGATAGAAAAGCTAAAGACTAATGAAGGTAAACTGAAGTCTATAGCTACAAATCAGCTAACTCAGCAGTGTGCAGAGCTATGTCGATCGGAAGACATTAAAATTCCAGAGCTAGAAGGAGACGTTGGGATACTCCATAAAACCCATAACGCTTATCTATCTACTCCTGCAGGTACAAGCAAAGGAGCTAGTCGACCAAGATACCCTTATCTATCTACTCCTGCAGGTACAAGCAAAGGAGCTAGTCGACCAAGATACCAGAACATGAATATGAATAAAATATTTGAAAAACCATATACCCCAAATACATCAAAAGATCCCATGTTTATACCCTCAAAAATTACCACATACCGAGATAGTCTGAACCAAGATAAAAAAGTTTATAACTACACATCCCAAAAATACATAGAAAATATCTACAATATACAAACCTTTTTAAATAGCAACCCAAAAGATACAAATGTCCAAGAACCAGATACAAACTATATAACCCAGAGATTGACCGGACATAATAAACTAATTGCCTTACCTAAAACCAAACCAAATATAGTTAAAACTTGCTACGAATATGGACTACTTAGTACTGTATATACCACGGACGGAACTGAGATATCCACTATACCAGAAATATATGAAGCATTTATAATTTTTAAAAGAATAACCAAAGGTACCTTGTTCTTTATAAAAATTTACGCGGCACCAGCAGAGATATTATTTGATGAAGTTAAAAAACCTATACAAGTTGTAAAGATAGGAATGACACGAGATATGATTATACCACAAGATATTATTTCACAACCAGAGATACCCAGAATCGAGATACCAAAATTTTATGCAAACAAAAGGATTATCGGATTATCTACAATTTTACAAGAGCTAGCAAATACATATTGCAAACAAAATCCCATATGGAACTACTATTCAAGAGATCATGTATTAATATATTCGAATTCAAAAGAGTTACGAGAAACAGATATGGAAACTATTAGGCAATGGATTATCACGTTGCTTAAACCAGAGACAGAACCTATCGCCAGAGCTATTAAAGAAAAATTTATTTCAGAAGAATTATTGACCAGATACTGCAAAACTATTGGACACAAATATCTAGATCACAGATGTTCAAAATGTAATGGAGGAGATAATGACGTCCCAGCAGTGCAGTTAGAATGAGAAGATAAGGACGACAGCTGGAAAGATAAGACCAGAGCAATAATGGAGATACAGCAGATATGACAAAATAGACAGAAGACTTATTTGTACAAAGTTGTTACGTAAAAGTTAACATTAGTTAGTAACATTAGTTAGTAGCATTTATTAAGAAGTTAATGTAAAGTAGGAAAATTCAAAGTCTTATAGGTTAGGTGAAAAGAAAGACTTTTAAGTCTTTTTTTTTAGTTTTTTTTTTTTAGCTTTTTAGTTTTTTAATATTTTATTGAATACGGATGTAAAAACTTTTGTACATTTTTCATTCTAGAAATAGAGAAAGCAGAAGGCATTGCAAAGCAAGCCTTCATGCGTTGAAGCAAACATTCTCTCAAAGTCCACAATAAATATTTTGCTTAGTTATTAAAAAACAGGTATATATCAATGGAAAAATCTATGGAGGAACAAAACTCAGAAATATCAAACCTACCAGAACAGGTATGTTTATTTATGATTATGAATAGCTAAATTCATAATTCCCAACAATCATGATATGATAAAATAAATTCATGTTAGTTACTTTATAGTAGAATTATTCGAAGAATAATATGTTAAGAAGTTTATTAGCAAAGAGGAAACGGAGAAAAATCCCTAAGAACTATGCCATCCTAAAGGTGAAACCAATAAGGCAAGAAGCCGTGGTGGGGAGTAACCAGAGTAGAGGCGCTGTTTAAGGGAAAAGTATCCAGATTACCATGCTAATAGTGACCGAAGAATATGTTATTTAAGAATAATCTAGTATATAGTAATCTAATATGACTATATTTTACAGAATATTATTATAAAGGAGCATATAATATTGAAGAAAGTAAAGAAATAAGAAAATTATATTTTAATAAATTATCTGAACCATTTAGTTCAAAAATAATAAAAAGTTGGGATGAAACAAAAATAGTAGATACTTTAGGAGCAAGAATAAAATTTTTACAACAATGGTATAGAAACCTATGTGAAAAATACAGAGAAGAAATAAAAATGGAAAAAACATTAATAAGAAATTTAGCATGTTGCAAAGATAAAATAGCACCTCAATTTGGATGCGAAGAAAGATATTATAAGAAAAGAAAAAGGCATAAGAAATATAAGAAACACAAAAAATCAAAATATAGTCATATTAGATTACTATATACTAGATTATTCTTAAATAACATGTTCTTCGGTCACTATTAGCATGGTAATCTGGATACTTTTGTAGGGGGGTGCGGATTAGGGGGGTGCGGATTAGGTGCGTAGATTCAACTAGATAATAAATACGTATGTATTTATTTGTATACTGAATATTATTGATTGGAATAATTTTCATTTTTATCTTCTTGACTTAAGATGTTTTATTAATTCATATTCTAGATTAGATATTATTGTGATTAAATTATCTAGTGTTTTAGGATCCTCGTTAGTAATATGTAATCTTTTATATTCTTGGTATAGATTATATAGTTGAGTTTCTATTTCTTTTAATGATTTATTCTTTTCGTAAAATGTATTCATTAATTTGTTTAGTTTATTAATTTATCCTAGTTTTTCTTATATATTCTAACATCCACAGTCTTGATCTGAATAATATCCTTCTGGGTAAATGTCTTCGTATATCTGTTCTAACGCATTTATTGTTTCAATTTCGTAGTTTATTATTTCTTCTAATATTATTTTCTTAATATCTTTAATTTCTATGTCTTTAAGTATATATAAGATTAAAACTTTAAGGTAGTCTAAATGATCTATTTTCTAAAATTGATATTTTATATCTTTATTTTCCATGTCTATATTTTTCATCTGTTTTTCTAGTAACTGTAGGCTTCTCATATCTTTTTCTAAAAATTCTATGTAATTTATCATGCTAAGTATTTGTAAGAGTAGTTAGGTATGTGTGGTATATAATTTACTCTAGTCATGTAATATCTACCAAATGCTTTTTCTAATATGATTTTTCTTATATCTACTACTTTTATATCTTTAAGTGCATACAAAATAAGTATTTTAAATTTATCTACCATCTCATCAGATAAATAATTATTCATTTTCATAAAATTGCTTTTTTCAAAATATTCCCTTCAACCATGTACATAACAAAATATAGTCATATTAGATTACTATATACTAGATTATTCTTAAATAACATGTTCTTCGGTCACTATTAGCATGGTAATCTGGATACTTTTCCCTTAAACAGCGCCTCTACTCTGGTTACTCACCACCACGGCTTCTTGCCTTATTGGTTTCACCTTTAGGATGGCATAGTTCTTAGGGATTTTTCTCCGTTTCCGCTTTGCTAATAAACTTCTTAACATATTATTCTTCGAATAATTTTACTATAAAGTAACTAACATGAATTTATTTTATCATATCATGATTGTTGGGAATTATGAATTTAGCTATTCATAATCATAAATAAATATACCTGTTCTGGTAGGTTTGATATTTCTGAACTTTGTTCCTCCATAGATTTTTCCATTGATATATACCTGTTTTTTAATAACTAAGCAAAATATTTATTGTAGGCTTTGAGAGAATTTTTGCTTCAACGCATGAAGGCTTGCTTTGCAATGCCTTCTGCTTTCTCTATTTATAGAATGAAAAATGTACAAAAGTTTTTACATCCGTATTCAATAAAATATTAAAAAACTAAAAAGCTAAAAAAAAACTAAAAAAAAAGACTTAAAAGTCTTTCTTTTCACCTAACCTATAAGACTTTGAATTTTCCTACTTTACATTAACTTCTCAATAAATGCTACTAACTAATGTTACTAACTAATGTTAACTTTTACGTAACAACTTTGTACAAATAAGTCTTCTGTCTATTTTGTCATATCTGCTGTATCTCCATTATTGCTCTGGTCTTATCTTTCCAGCTGTCGTCCTTATCTTCTCATTCTAACTGCACTGCTGGGACGTCATTATCTCCTCCATTACATTTTGAACATCTGTGATCTGGATATTTGTGTCCAATAGTTTTGCAGTATCTGGTCAATAATTCTTCCAAAATAAATTTTTCCCTGATAGCTCTGGCAATAGGTTCTGTTTCTGGTTTAAGCAACGTGATAATCCATTGCCTAATAGTTTCCATATCTGTTTCTCGTAACTCTTTTGAATTCGAATATATTAATACATGATCTCTTGAATAGTAGTTCCATATGGGATTTTGTTTGCAATATGTATTTGCTAGCTCTTGTAAAATTGTAGATAATCCGATAATCCTTTTGTTTGCATAAAATTTTGGTATCTCGATTCTGGGTATCTCTGGTTGTGAAATAATATCTTGTGGTATAATCATATCTCGTGTCATTCCTATCTTTACAACTTGTATAGGTTTTTTAACTTCATCAAATAATATCTCTGCTGGTGCCGCGTAAATTTTTATAAAGAACAAGGTACCTTTGGTTATTCTTTTAAAAATTATAAATGCTTCATATATTTCTGGTATAGTGGATATCTCAGTTCCGTCCGTGGTATATACAGTACTAAGTAGTCCATATTCGTAGCAAGTTTTAACTATATTTGGTTTGGTTTTAGGTAAGGCAATTAGTTTATTATGTCCGGTCAATCTCTGGGTTATATAGTTTGTATCTGGTTCTTGGACATTTGTAGCTTTTGGGTTGCTATTTAAAGAGGTTTGTATATTGTAGATATTTTCTATGTATTTTTGGGATGTGTAGTTATAAACTTTTTTATCTTGGTTCAGACTATCTCGGTATGTGGTAATTTGTGGGGGTATAAACATGGGATCTTTTGATGTATTTGGGGTATATGGTTTTTCAAATATTTTATTCATATTCATGTTCTGGTATCTTGGTCGACTAGCTCCTTTGCTTGTACCTGCAGGAGTAGATAGATAAACGTTATGGGTTTTATGGAGTATCCCAACGTCTCCTTCTAGCTCTGGAATTTTAATGTCTTCCGATCGACATAGCTCTGCACACTGCTGAGTTAGCTGATTTGTAGCTATAGACTTCAGTTTACCTTCATTAGTCTTTAGCTTTTCTATCTCATTACCCATACTGTCCACTTTTATTGAAAGCGTAGTTAGGGTGTTGAGTATCTTTTCTAGAGTATCTTCTTCTATAATATCAGTCTGTGTAGCTTTGTCTTGATATGTAATCTGCAATAACATTTTTGTTAGTACTGATTACTTCAATTGTAAATGTAAAATTTAATATATTCAATACTAGTCTCCGAATTTCTTTTGTTGTAACTGAATTTTGTATTTTCTTTGTTAGCCACCAGCGTACTTGTGTATTATCTGTTCGCACAATAAATTTGTTATATACAATATATGGCTCAAATGCTAACAAACATTTATATAATGAACATAATTCTTTTCTATTTATTTCCCATTTTATTTCTGTCTCGTTGAACGTACCTGAGTAATATCTACAATGGTGTTCTATTTTTTCTGCTTCATATTTATATTTAAGTACTCCTCCGTAACTATATTCACTAGCATCTGCTTCTACTATATATATAAATTTTCTATTTTCATCTGGAAATTGTAATTTTGGTAATTCTTTACAAAGTATTTTTATTTTTTGAACTTGTTTTTTATCTTCTTCATTATAGTTATATTCTATATCCTTTTTTAATTTTTTCTGTAGTGGTTTTAAGTTTTCTGCTAATTTTGGAATATATTCTCTTACTTGGTTTACTAATCCTAAGAATGATTGTAACTTCTTTTTCGTATCCAATTCCTCTTTCGAATTTACTATTTTTTGTACTATATGTTGTTGCATTTTTACTCCACTTTTATCTATTTGTATTCCTAAAAATTCTATTTGATTTTTCATAATTTCAGCTTTCTTTTTACTTAAACTTATTCCCGAATTTTCTATTATATCCGTAAATTGTTCTAATAATTTTAAATGTTCTTCTTTGGTCTTTGTATATAATAGTATATCGTCTATATATACTATACAATTAGGTAGTTGTTTAAAATAACTATCCATAAAATGTTGATATCTACCTGGTGCATTTTTATATCCAAATGGTAGTACATTCCATTCATAAAATCCTTGTGGTACCGTAAATGCGGTTAATTCCTTAGATTCTTCTTCTAACTTTAGATGGTAAAATCCTGATTTGCAATCAAATTTACTAAAATAATTATATCCTTGTATTTGTCTTATTTTTAATATCTTATTTGGTATTGGGTAATTATAAGTTATTGTTTTTGCATTTAAATTTCTATAATCAATAACCATTCTACTTTTTCCTCTTTTTTGTTCACTATGTTTATTTACTATAAATGCTGGGCTATTATGTTTGCTATTACTTTTTTGTATATATTGTTTTTCTAATAATTCGTCTATATGCATTTTAAATTCTTTTAAATCATCAAAATTATATGTTAACGGTTTCTGGGTTATTATGCTATTTTTATCTATTAATTCAATTTTTATAGTAGTTTTATGTTTTTCCCATCCTTTTAATGGATCTTCGCTATATAATTGTTCTAATTTTCGGTTAACTATTTCTATCTTATTTATTGAAAATATAGTTATTTCTGTTTTATTTATCGAAAATACAACTAATTCTATTGTATCTTCAGTATTTTTTATATTTTCTAACTTTTGTGTAATTTTTTCACTTCCTTTTATCCAATCAGTTTTCTTTCTTATTTTATTATTAACTCTTTTTGCTCTTACTTTTTGTTTACATGGTGTTGTAAACCACCAGTCTGTTCTAGTTATTATATGTGGGTATAATTTATCTAGAAACGGCATTCCTAAAAGTATATCTTTTGATGTTAGTTCATAATTATAAATTTCTTCTATTGTTAATATTTTATCCCATACTTGTGTTTTTACATTCTTAGCTTTATAAGTAATTAAGCTTCCTTCGTTATTAAATTCTTTAACTATTATTGGTGTTTTCAATTTATCCCATTTACTTTCTGGTAAACAATTATATCTACATAAATTAGCTTCTACTCCTGTATCTATCATAGGCGTATAATATCTACTGTAATATCCTTCTACTACTATCTTCATTAATACATATATTTTCATTTTATGTTAATGCTCTTCTTAAGAATAATTTCTCTCTGTTATATGTTATAGTTAATTGTGTATGTTCTATATTATATGGTTTTACTTGTTCTAGCCATTTTATTCCTAATATTATGTCTGTTTTTTGCATTTCTTCTTTTACTTCAAATTCTATTTTTATTTTTCTTATTCCTATTATTATTTCTTTTTCTGCTATATTTTTAGTGTTTATTAAACTTCTTGGTAGATCTGGGCATATATTATTGTCGGTTTTTATTTCTTCATTTTTTACTAGATATTTTGCTATATAATTTTCTTCTTGTCCTGTATTCAAGAGTATTAAATATTCTTTTTCATTTACCTTTCCTGTTATGTTATAATGGTTTGAATTATCCATTGAACTTGTTTCATAACTTATTCTTTTTGATGAGCTTGATGATTCTGGTTTTTCATAAGCTGTTCTTTTTGTTGTACTTATCCTATCATTTATTATTTCTAGATTTTCTTCTACATCTATGTCTTTATAGCTATAATCATTATAATCTATCGTTTTTACAAATTGTTCAAATGGGCTATCTATTTGTATCTTATTAATCTTATTTTTTCCCGTTATTTTATGTTTTGTTGTTAATACATATAAATTTTTGCATCTTGCTGTAAATATTTTACTTCCTGGAGTTAATTCTATTCCTGATATCTTCCAATATAATACTAGTGATTTATCTATATTTCTATCTGTTACTGCTACTGAATAATTTGCACTTATTATAAATTTAAATTTTTGGTATATTAAATTTCCTTTTATGGCAGTTATTATACTTTTTTCTATAGGTTTTATAATTCTATCATCTGCTAAATATAATTCTATTGGTGTATCTATTCCTTCTCTAAAACATGCTTTTATTAATATTTCTGTACCTCCAAGGTGTACATATTTTATTGGGTCTCTACTTTTTATATCGTTTATTTCTTTATTAATTATTCTTTTTGTTACTAGTGGTATACTGGCTTTACCTTTTGCATATCTACAGTCTATTACGTGCTCTTTTTGACTTACTACATAATATTCTTCCTTTTTTCTGGTAAATATATTTTTTATTGTTGGTATTTTAAATATTTTTTCTACACTTAAGTCTAACTCTTTTCCTTTTATTTCATCAAATACATTGTTATCAAATATTATTTTTTGATCTGTTCCTTCTTCATTTAAATATTCTTCTTTTGTTAATATTTTTATATCTTCTTCAGTCATTTAATTCATCTAATTCACTATCTATTTCATTATCTGTTTCATTCTCTGAAATTTCATATATACTGTCTTCACTTTCTAATTCGTAATCTATGTAATCTATTTGCATATATTCTGTATTTTCTATTTTTATTTCTGATATTTGTTTATTTTTTGGGTTTTTAGGTAATTTACAATCTCTAGCTAAGTGTCCTAACTTTCCACAATTATAACATGTACATTCTTTTATAGATTTTTTCTATCTATATGGTCTTTTATTTTTATAATTTTTTACATAATATCTTTTTCTTGGTTTTTGTATTTATATTTTGATTTTTTGTATTTCTTATATTTCTTATGCCTTTTTCTTTTCTTATAATATCTTTCTTCGCATCCAAATTGAGGTGCTATTTTATCTTTGCAACATGCTAAATTTCTTATTAATGTTTTTTCCATTTTTATTTCTTCTCTGTATTTTTCACATAAGTTTCTATACCATTGTTGTAAAAATTTTATTCTTGCTCCTAAAGTATCTACTATTTTTGTTTCATCCCAACTTTTTATTATTTTTGAACTAAATGGTTCAGGTAATTTATTAAAATATAATTTTCTTATTTCTTTACTTTCTTCTATATTATATGCTCCTTTATAATAATATTCTTTAAATGCGCAAGTATATTCATCTATGTAACACATATTACATATTGCTAATTTTAACATTAAATTTCTATTTATATCTTTCTCTTCATTTTGTTCTTCTTCTGTTGTTGTCATGCTACTAAATTCGTCTTTTATAGCTGTTTCATATTTTTTTAATAATTCTATAGGTGTTAATTTCATTATTCCTTCTGTGGGTTTGTCAGTTCTTAATATTTTTTTACTATTTTCAGTTAGATTTAAAAACCATAATTTTACTGTTCCTATTAGTGTTCTTTCTATATATTCTGGTGCATCTGTTGCACTTATGTTATTATCTAATAATTGTTTTGTCATATATCCTATCCATAATTGTATCGTTTTTTCTGTATCTATTACACAATCTAAGTCTAGAAAGTTATAATTTTTATTAACTATTTGTTTTGGTGTCCATTTGTCATATTCATTCTTTAGATTATATCTTTTAAACTTATTTTTATAATATGTAGGTTTCCTTATTTCCGATGTACTGGGTATTATATTTTGATCTTCTTTTTTATCAAGAGTATTTATTTCTGTGTTGATGTTTTCTAAATTTTCTTCATTAATTACTTCTTGTTTTTCATTGATTTCTAAATTTTTTGTATTTGTTAATATTTCTGTATATGTTTCACTATCTTCTGAATCATAATTGTCTGTCTCTTCAACATCTATGTTATTTATTTCTAATTCTTTGTTTTTTATTTCTTTATCGTCTATTTCTAATTTTTCTTTAAATTGATTTATCTCGTTTAATAATTTTTGTTCTTTGTCTTTTTCTTCTTTTTCTTTCTGTCTTTTTTCATACAGATCTTTTAACATTTGTAATTCTTTTTCTAATTCAGCAATCCTACTATTTTTAGTTTCTTCTATTTTTCGTATTTCTTCTGTAGTCTGTTGTTTTATTTTTTCTATTTCCTTTTTTCTATCTATTTCTTCGTTTTCTCTTTCTATTCTAACCATAGCTGTCAATTTATCTTCTAATTTTAATTCTTCTTTTTTCTAACATTAAATATAAATGTTCACCTATTTTCTTATATCTCCTTCCTAAATTAGAAAATACTATTCTTATTTTTAATCCTTCGTGATTTTCATATATTTTTTCGTCTATTATAAATTCTTCTTTGTTCATTTTATTGTAAATAGTTCATGTTGATATATATATTCTAAACTATCTATTTGTGATTCTAAATTTGATATTTCATCTTTTTGTGCATTTATTGAGTTTTTACTAACTCCGGCAAATATATTATAATTTAATCTTTCTGTTCTTATTTTTAATTCTTTACGTTTTTCAGATATAGTTTGTTTTAGTTCTTTGTATTTTTGTATTTTATTCATTCAAACAATATTTATAGTATTTTGGTGGATATCTAAATCTAATTTTATCATAATTAGGTGGTATATGTCTCATTCTTCTAGATTTTAAATGGATTATTAATTTTGCTTCAATACTAGATATTAAGGTAATTAGGTAAGCTAATCTTTGTGGGTTTTCTTTTGTTTTATTTAGACTTATATATTCTGAATAATTACTAATTAAAGATTCTTTAATTTTTCTAAAAGCTTCTCTGTTTTTAAATGGTCTTCTCATAATTAATTAATTAATTGATTGATTATTATCTAAATCTAATTTTATCATAATTAGGTGGTATATGTCTCATTCTTCTAGATTTTAAATGGATTATTAATTTTGCTTCAATACTAGATATTAAGGTAATTAGGTAAGCTAATCTTTGTGGGTTTTCTTTTATTTTATTTAGACTTATATATTCTGAATAATTACTAATTAAAGATTCTTTAATTTTTCTAAAAGCTTTTCTGTTTTTAAATGGTCTTCTCATAATTAATTAATTAATTGATTGATTATTATGCGGTAAATCCAATCTAAATTCATAAACTCTAAATTCAAACATACATTCTACTTCTGTATTTTTTAAATAACTGCGCTCTGATACCATTTTATTAGGTACGATGAAAACTGTGGTATGAAATATTCTAATAAAATAGCAACACTTTGTTGTTCATGACACTCCAAAATGCCCATTCATTGGAATGATTTAGTACATATGAACCCAAAAATGTTTGAATTCCCAACATAAGCCCAAAAAGGTTAAATTATGATATGAGCCTAAAAAGGCTAAACCACGAGCATGAGCCTAATATGGCTAAAATTTTGAACATAAATAAATAAAATAATGTCATGAGCATAAGGGATTTAGTTAGCTGACCGTGAAGGTGTAGGTTTAAATGACAAATTTTTGAAACTATGTTTTCCGACATAGGATAGAGATTATTCCACAAGTTGAATGACTTTTTTTCTTGTGTCCCAAAAAGAGGCTAACCATGGATACTTTAAAGCAAAGTATATCATGTCATGTCTTGTGCCCGACAAGGTATTGGATGGCTTAGTTGATTGGACGAGATCAGACTCCATGTGTTCATATGGTGGTTTATGACGGTTCACTACTTTCTCCCACAAATAATCAAGGAAATTAAATCTACATTACTTAGTCAATTAGAAATTTAGTTTATATCCTTATTCCTTTCTAGTTGTCTTCACTTACATTTGAATTTTATTTGCATTTCTAATGTCTTATTTTACTACCCTCGTGAAATGGTTTTATGTACCAATACATTCCACGTATTGATCGTCTTTGGCGCTACATCATTTCATGATGTAGGTTCTGGCTCTCAATTCTACGGTGAAGTGCCTCATTAGTATCTGTATCGACTACAATTGGTGAGCCTCTTTCCTACCCGGAGGCTGGACAAGATATGATGACTTTTTTATATATTCTTTTCTTTTAGTATTGGTATTTATTAGAGGCTTCACAGGCTGGTGTAGTTGTCAAACAAACTTTGTAATTTTCAATCTTTATGTATCGTGACTATTATTATTGTTGAACATCATGCAGTTCTAATAAACTTTGGTGAAGTTTTATCCCTTGAGGAATTCATAAATAAATTTTATTTTATTTCCATTTTATTCATTTGTATTAGAAGTATGCTCAGGCGATATGACAGGACGTTCTCTCATACTAGCGATAGTATCGGGTGCATGTCATGTCCAGGTCCATGACTCGGGTCGTGACAATCTTGTAGTATAAAATATAAGATCCATAAGATATACCACATATGAGTGGATTGTATTCAATAAAGTGAAGTTTATTCTTCTTAATGCAGCAGAAATTTCGAACTGTAAAGGAAAATATAGATGCAAGTATCCATGACCTTGCCTTGAGAGTTAAGGGTATGAATTCAGATGCATTTTTCATCATTGAGGTGAAGTTAAAATGGAAGGAAACAATAAGAACAATTTAACAAATGATGAATCTAATGACTATTGCAGGTGATTCTAATCACTGTGATGCCAAAGTAATAGAAACACTTTTCGGGCAGATCAAAATCAGTATAGCCTAAGGGAAAATATCAGAACACTTTATACAAAATTTTTGCTAGAATCTCAATGAAGAATGTGAATTAGTTTTTAAAATGAAGAAATAGAACATATCAAAAGTGATGATCAAACAGGGATTCCAAGTCTTCTTCTGTTAGCTTTCCTAACGCCTCTAAAGAACCATCGAGTGTCCTACAATCAAACTCTTATGAGTTCAGTATGTTAAAGGAAAAAATAGTTGTGTGAAAATAATTTCTAAGAAAGAGCGGAGGAAGGAAGGGTGGAGAAGAAGGAAGGTAACAATAAGGTTGATAGTAAAAATTCCAAGGGAAAATCATCAACATACATTATCTTTGAGAATTGTTTGAATTGAGAAAAAGACAACTGTAAGAAAAAGACACTTTGTAACCTCCGAAAAAATACCCTGGACGTCACACGGTGCTCAAGACTATGAGTAGTCCCAAGCTAACCCTTTAAGTCTTCTAACAACATTGAAACTCATAATAAAGAGTAAACTCAACATGCGTAATAATGAAATAACTGAATAAGTGTCTTAACTCAATATCTTAACATGGAGAATCTTGAAAACCAACACTTTAAATCTAAAAATAGAAAACCAGTCGGACTAGCCTCTACTTCTAACTAAAGAGCCACTGGGACAAGCCCCAGCTGACCCAAACCAAATAGAAAACTGAGTGACTAAAATACTGTAGAAATAGCAAAGTTTGATAAATGGGTCTTCGAACTATGAGGACTCACCAACGTTGGGACGCAGGTAGAGATGCTCTTAGTCAATCACATTATTGGACTTGAGCACCAGAACCGACATTATGAGACAATGTAGCACATAGACATATATGTGGATCAGTACTTTTGGAATGTACTGAGAATGTAGGGGTGAATTCATAAGCAAAAACAATTACTCGATGTTTATATAAACTTGTAAATAATGCATGCTAAGTGTAAATAACTCACCATGAGTTTGAATAAAACAAAGCTATAAAATTATAAACATGAGTAGTGAAGCATAATGATAAATTTTGTGAGCCACAACACTTAGTTCTAAAAGCTCTTCTTTTATTAAGTCTTAGGGAGGTTCTTCTAACTGATATAAACTATGTGAGATACCATGGAGTCCAACGACTTACCCACGTAGGAAAAAGCTCACGTTGGGGAAAGTCGTCCTACCCTTGGCATTGGAATAGGACCTAATCTAAAGTGATCACTATGTGTAACTTCATCCATATTAGGAATAATCTTAACGTACATTGACTCATAGTTCTAGGACATGTGACATTATATGCATACCCAAATCGGTGCTAAATACTACTCCCTTATTACTTAGTGCTCATACTGTAGGAAATCCATCTTAAAACTAGCATAAGGGTTAATAATGAAAACCAGTTATGCTTCTCTTTACTGTAAGCTATGTTCAAAATAACAATTGTGAATTTCATATCTTAGGTGAGGAACAAAGAACTATTTTTGCATTAAATATAAATATAAGCTTGTCATAGAATGCTTACAAGCATAATCTTCTTGAAATAACAATACTTTAACTTAGGGCTTTAAACCCATGATTTAAACTCATGTCAATTCATAACAAAACTTCAAGCTAAATATGATTCTTGAAATACTTCAACAATAACTAATCAAGATAATGTCATCTCATTCATAACATAAACCTAGTAAATTAAAAACATAAACATAAGAACTTCTGGATATACTAAAAGCTTTAAATTTCATGATAATCACATGCTTCAAGAATATAGAAACTTGGATAAGAACCCTACTTCAAAACAAGTAAATAAACTCTTAAAATCATGCAAATTTTGGGCACAAGAATGAAAGGATACCCTTGTTCATAACCTCACATACCTTAATAGACTTGATTTGATGTAGAAAGATTGATTTGAAACCCTTGGAGATGATTTTGAAAGCTTTTACTTGGAATTATTGAATTAGGGAACTTAAATTCTTGCTTATCTTAGAGAAATTTTAATGGAGTTCTTAGTGTTCTTGAGGGAAGGTTAGGGTTTTCTTGGAGATAATGAGTTAATAATGGGGCAACTAATTCTCCTTGAGTGATTTAATTTTATGATTTGAATGAATTTGGGTGAGGAAAAACAACCAGTTGTCCTTAAATAAACAGAAATGGAAGCTGGAAAAATAAGGGGGTGCGCGATAGAAGGCGCGCCATGGGATATATCGCGGTCTCCCATATCGGTTAAATAGAGCGCGTGTCGCAGGCATATTGTGGTATGCTACTATTTTGGTGATCCAAACACACCTCTACGCTCATCTAAAAATTTCAAAACTCACTCGGGATGTACTATAATCAACCCTGATCGTGAATCAACTTAAAAATTTATGTTCCGAGGTTGGTAAGGTCAAAAATAAAATCATCGAAGTTTAGGAGCTTTAGAAATGACTAAAAAGTCCCAGCACTTAGTGAAATTTTTCTAAGTCTTGGATCCCCTTAGCATGCACTAGTAAACTGAGTTGATCTAGGACCTTATGGGGTCTTACACTATCTCCCCTTGGGAACATTCATCCTCGAATGCGACTGGTTAAGTTGGAAATACTGAGGGACAACGGTTATATACTGAACTCCTATAACTGAAAGCATACTTACATGGCTGAACGGATTCGAATGCATGATTATGACATAAATATGATTATATAGAGATGAAACTGGGAATGGAAAAGAGATAATCTGAGGAAAATGGTTACCTTAAGCTGAGTGTGATTTTGCAGAGAAGACATGAGGGTACTTGCTTCGCATATCTACTTCTTCTTCCCAAGTGTCTCCCTCAACAGACTAATTCCGCCAAAGGAATTTGACCAAGGGAATTTTTTTGGTTCCTTAGTCGATTAATCTGGTGATCAAGGATCTCAATCGGGATTTCTTTATAAGAAAGGCCATCCTTAACCTCCATATCCCCCAACGTAACTACAACGACTGAATCACCAATACATTTCTTTAATAAGGAAACATAAAACACTGGATGCATGGATGACAATTCTACAGGCAGCTCAAGCTCATATGCTACCTTCCCAACATGACTCAAGATCCTATAGGGGTCAACATATCGGGGAATGAGCTTTCCCTTTTGAACTGAGATGAACTTGGGTACCAAGACCATTCTGAAAGGCTTACCAAAAGTGAGAGGTAAACTGAGTACCCTATCTGAAATGATGGACAAAGGAACTCCATTCAATCTGACCAACTCTCTAATATAAAGCTTTTCATAGTCCTCGACTGAATAGGAAGTATGAACTGGCAAGAAATAGGCTGATTTGGTCATTCTATCTACAATCACCCAAATCGAATCACGCTGACAACATGAATGAGGTAAACCCATCACAAAATTCATGTTCACCTCCTCCCACTTCCAAGTGGGAATGCTAAACTCCTGCAAGGTGCCACCAAGCCTTTTGGTGCTCTACCTTATCCTACTAGAAATTAGAACACTTAGCTATAAGCTCTGCAATATCTTTATTCATACCACTCCACTAATAGACTTCCCATAAATCATGGTACATCTTAGTGGCTCTTGGATGAATAGTGTAACACGCATCATGCACTTCTGCCAAAATCCGCTGTCTCAAACCATCAACACATGGCACACATAGTCTACCCTGGTAGCGTAACACACCATCTCCTCCTTGGGAGAAAACTTCTACTTTTTGATCTCTAACTGACTCCTTCAACTTAACCAAATTGGAGTCCTTATCTTTCTTCTTCTTCACCTTAAAAACTAATGAAAATTCCAAACGATTTAGAACCCAAACATTACCCTAAGTTGAATCAACCAACCGAACACCTAATCTAGCCAACCGGTGAACTTACCGAACTAATTCTTTTTTATCATTCTCCACATAAGCAACACTACCCATATATAGTCTACTAAAGGCGTCTGCCAGAATATTGACCTTGCCCGAATGATACAAAACACTCATACCATAATCTTTCAACAATTCCAACCACCTTCTCTAATGAAGATTCAAATCTTTATTTGAAAATACATACTTCAAGCTTTTGTGATCCATGAACACATCAACATGCACCCCATAAAGATAATGCCTTCAAATTTTCAAGGCAAATACAACAACAACTAACTCAAGATCATGGGTAGGATAGTTCTTTTCATGAGGTTTAAGTTGTCTAGAGGCATAGGATATAACCTTACCTCTCTGTATCAAAACACAACCTAGACCAAATCTAGAAGCATTAGTAAAAAACAAACCCATCTAAACCATCTGGTAACATCAAAACTGAGGCTGAAGTGAGTCGAGTCTTTAACTCCTGAAAACTCTTCTCACAAGAATCTGACCACTAAAACATAACTTTCTTCTGAGTTAATCTAGACATGGGGGATGCAATAGATGAAAACCCTTCAAAAAACCATCGGTAATAGCCAGCCAAACACAAGAAACTCCTGATGTCTAATAGAGTGGGTCTAGGCCAGTTTCTCACTACTTTGATCTTTTGAGGATCAACTCTAATGCCATCCTTGGAAATAATATGGCCAAGAAAAGCTACTGACCTTTGTCAAAATTCACACTTATTGAATTTGGAGGACAACTGATAATCTCTAAGAGTTTGCAACACAATTCTGATATGGTCTGCATGATCATTATTACTACGGGAATAGACAAGGATATCTTTGATAAAAACTATGACAATCGTGTCCAAGTACTGCTTGAACACTCTGTTCATCAAGTCCATGAAGGTTGATGGGGCATTAATTAGCTCGAAGGACATAACTAGGAATTCAAAGTGACCATACCGGGCTTTAAAAGTTGTCTTTAGGATATCACATTCCCTTACTCTAATGTAATGCCCCAAATCTGTTACTCGGAATGCTACACGGTGCTCATGACCCCGAAGGACCACAAGCTAACCCATGACTGATATCTGTTCCTGTATACTGCATGATATACTATATAATATGGAAACATGAACTGAAAGGCCATAAGGGTCAAACTATAATATAATATTTGATAAAATATAACATCTGGGATGGGATATAAATTCCCCAAAACACTGAAATAACTGTCTTAACATACTATAGTCTGAAAAAACTCTAAAACATAACTGCCTGAATAAGGAGATGATGGGACATGTCTCCAACTAACTCTGACTAATAAACTAATTAATGAGATAATAAAAAAATTATCATGTCCTCGAAAGATGAGGACTCATTGTTAACTCTGACTGCGGAGACTGGAATGCTACTAATGCTCTGGAGCTCGTGCTTCTGATCCTATGGTATAAGACACCATAGCGCAAATGCGTCAGTACTTTGATTTTACTGGTATGCATGTGAGGTAGGATGAATGCAAAGGGTTTACATGCATGATCTATACTAACTGATTGAATAATATAAATGTGAGAATACATGCATGAATACATAGTAACTGTAACTACGGTCGTGATAACATGATTACTGAGTCTGAGTACTGTTAACATGAGATACTGATAACTGTATACCTGAAATAACTGATACTGAGCGACTATATCAGACAGTCTAGTTTCTGATGAAACTAGCTTAGTTCCGCACTATTCTAAGTTGACTGTATCTGATAGCCCAAAATTCTGTAGAACTACTGAGTTCTATTACTGAGACTAAATGACTGTATCTAACAGTTCTGATTCTGTAACCGAAACTATGGGAAGTAGTCATTTAACCGACATGCCCCTAATATGCCATTATGGCAGAGTTGGGGTCCAATCTTTAACCCCAATTAGAAGGGTGTCAATGCCGCACCACTGGTAAGGACAATCTGTAAGTAACCCTCATATAACAAGTAACTCTAGTAAGAATGGTGGGAACCCTCATATAACAGGTTAATCCACTTCATCTACCCTCATATAATAGGCTATGATGTCTCAACCTATGCTGGCTACATAGTTCTAGAGAGCAAGGATTGCTTTTAAGATTCACACACTCATTTAATAGGTGAGTTCCCGTCCTTGGGTTCACTGAGTGCTAATTCCTACTCCTGTTTGAATAGACACTGAACATGATTAACTGAACTGGACTAGACTAAATTCATGGAGTTCCATTAACTGACGGAATACTATTGAGATTACTGAATTACTGAGCTTTCCTGAGTCGCATGACTGACTGGGTTCTATAGACCATGGCTTGACTCAGGATATCATGAAAATATGACACTAAATCTAGGCACACAACTATATTTTTCAGGTACAAGTACCCCCAGGACTCGATGGAAGGAAACTGACAAGGCATGACATTATTGAATACATAACTAACATCAACAATCCATAATACAATAGTTGGAGATATTTCATGGGCATTTGATTATCATAGCTTGGTACGTGAATAAGATAGCATATATACATAGAATGATTTCATAAGGATAACTCATGAGCAATCCCACAAGAAATTTTAATACATAAGAATAACATGGAAGTCATTTTGCACATAAGGTTAAAAGCATACAGTGTCACTTGGGTCATAATTTAGCTATAGTGCATAATTTCTATCCCTTTAGGCATTTTATCAAACACCTTACATGCACAACTTAAGGCATAGGTGAAATCATCAAATTTCACAAATCATAAACCACCAAATTCATGGGTTTCAATTTATATGATAACGTAGTTTTCATAATTTCTCATAAGGATCCCAACATGGGAATCAAACAACAACCATAACAAAACTTGAGAAACCTACAACTTAATAATCATGATTCATAATTTAAAATAAGGTTTTCGAGCTTTATGGATGAAATGAATCCATAAATCAACACAACGGATACCTTAGTTCTTGATTTAGCGAAGATTGATGGAGAGATTTTCTTGAAATTGAATCCCCAATTGAAATCCTATTTTGTTCTTGAGAGAAAATTGAGATAAACTAGTATATTTTGGGTGAAGAATGGCTAAATCACGTGTTATTGGGTTTAAATAGGAGTGGGAAATTGACCCTTTTAACCTTGGATGCGTCTTTTAAAATTGGTAAAAATTTCCCGACCTAGACCCCTAGCGCGACACGGCGCTATCGCACCGTGTCACTGGAATTCGATAATTGGGAAATAGGGGAATGGCGTGACGTGGATCCATCGCGTTGCTACTTTGTTTGCGACCTGGAAGTTTGGCGCAACGCACCACTATCACGGACCCCTACTGGAATTTGACAAATGCCATTTTCTCTTGTGGCGCGGCGCGCCACTGACTAATATGGCGTTATTTTACGACAGGAACTTGAAATAGTCATAACTTCTTACCCGGTTATCAGATTTAGGAAAATCTTATATCGATGGAAATCTTATTGAATGTCCCACATGATAAAAAGTGAAAATCTTAAGAATTTCCACGTGTACAAAAGTGGATTCATCTTCCAAAGTAAGTTTCTAATATTCTTTGAATGATTTCAAGCCAGGTAGAAATATGGGTTATTACAATACCTCCCCCTTGAGAACATTCATCCTCGAATGAGACTGAATGAGAGGAGAGAAGATAAACTGACATATATACTGAACATGAACAACTAGAACATGATCTCAGGACTGACATGACTGATAACTGAAAAGTATATATATATCATACTGAACATGCATATCTGATGCATGTGTAACTGATTCATGAATTCATGACTGAGTGTTCTGATAACTAAGTTTCTCACTAGGAGAATGCATGTCTGATGCATGAACACATGACTAATCTGATGCATAAATATATGACTAGTTATGCAATGGTACTTAGTACCAAATTTAGACATGGAATTCTGAACATGAGATTGATACCAAGTTGTAACTGAAATCTGGACATGAAAATTGAAAAACTTAAGGATAACTATTACCTTGAGCTAGATATGAGTTAACGGAGAAGAGATGAGGATACTTGGTATGCATGTCTACTTCTGCTTCCCAAGTAGCTCCCTCAACTGATTAATTCTTCCAAAGAACTTTGACTAGAGGGACTTCTTTGTTCCTCAGTCTACGAGTCTAATAGTCTAGGATTTTGACTGGAATCTCTTCATAAGAGAGCCTGTTCTGAACATCTATGCTCTTAATAGGGACTACAACTGCCGGGACACCTATGCACTTCTTGAGCAAAGAAACATGGAAGACTGGATGAACTGCGGCTAGATCTGAAGGCAATTTGAGCTTATAAGCTACTTTGCCAAAGCGATTTGAGAATTTTGAAGGGACCGATATATTAGGGTCTAAGATTTCCCTTCTTACCGAACCTCTTCACTCCCTTTATGGTAGAGATTTTTAGGTAGAATGGCTAAATCACGTGTTATTGGTTTAAATAGGGGTGGGAAATTGAACCTTTTAACCCTAGACGCGACTTTTAAGATTGGTGAAAATTTCCCGACCTGGACCCCTGGTGCGTGCGGCGCTACTGCGTCGTGTCACTGGAATTTGACAATTAGGAAATAGGGGAATGACACGATGCGGAGCCATTGCACTGCCACTTCATTTGTGACCTGGAAGTTTGGCACGATGCACCATTATCGTGGACACCTACTGGAATTTGACAAATTCAATTTTCTCTTGTGGCGCGGTGCGCCACTGACTAATATGGCGTTGTTTTACGACGAGAACTTAAAATAATCATAACTTCTTACCCAGTTATCGAATTTAGGTGAATCTTATATCGATGGAAAGCTTATTGAATTTCCCACATGACAAAAAGTGAATATCTTAAAATTTCCACGTGTACAAAGTGGATTCATCTTCCAAAGTAAGTTTCTAACATTTTTGGGATGATTTCAAGACAGGTAGTAATATGGGGTATTACATCTAAGCTGATGATAGTCGAATATGAGGTGTATCTTACAGAAATAACTTGCACCCTGAAGCTGGTCGAATAAGTCATCAATCCTAGGAAGAGGATATTTGTTCTTGATTGTGACTTTTTTAACTGGCAGTAGTCGATGCACATTCGGAGAGAGCCATCTTTCTTACACACGAATAGGATGGGAGCGCCCCATGGAGAAACACTGGGCCTTATAAAACCTTTATCTAAGTGGTCATAAATTTTCTCTTTTAACTCTTTAAGCTCAGTCGGAGCCATACGATATGGAGGGATGAAGATGGACTGACTGAATTATTATAGCTTCGGAATTAGTATCTTTGACCCAAACTAAATGATAAATGCACTCTTTTGATATCAAATTTCTGGAAATAAGACGGGATATAAATGACTCTTGGGAGACACAAAATTACCTTCCTAAAAAAATTGGCTCATCAAGAAACTGAAACTTCACCACTCGGGTGCGATAATCTATAGACGCATAACAAGATTGGAGCCAATCCATACCCAGAATAATGTCCAAATTGACCATCTCTAACTTTGTTAGGTCATCTAGTATAATCTTATAGAGGATATTAATAGGACACTTCTTATAGACCCATATAGCAACACCTGACTCACCCACTGGGGTGGAAATTAAAAAGGGTTTAGAGATCTTTTTAGGAACTATCAAAAAATTTACTGCAACCAATGGAGTCATATAAGATATATTTGACCCTGGTTCTAACAACAAATATATATCAAGATGGAAGACACAAAGTATACCAGTAACAATATCTGGTGAACTTTCCTGTTCCTGTCGGTATGGTAAAGCATAGAGCTGGTTATGGCGTTGACCGCCATCGGTACTGGATGGTGCGCCCTGAGGAGAAATAGGGCAACCTATTGGAGATGGTGTGTTAGTATCCTGATCTGGAGATAAACATATTTGCTTTCCTGCTTGGCATACGGACACTCTTTGATCCCATGACCCAACTTTCCTTATCCATAACAACACTTTCTTCCAAACAAACACTCACTGAGATGGTTCTTTCCACACTTTGCACATGTCGGATAACTGGGTCTTCCATCCACACTATTCTAATACCTAGACATAAAATTTCTACTCCACTGCTCCTTCTTGGTTCTGGTTGTAGGGGCACTAGCTGAAGATTTCGATGGCATAGATTAATGACCCTGAAATTGAGAATAGTTTCCCCCTCCAGTCCTTGGCTGACCATACTCAAACTAACCAGTCCTATCCCTCTTATTCCTCTTCTCTCTTTTCTTCATTTTTTCTACCCCAATCTGCTGAGCATGAGTTATCAACCTAGAAATATCCATATCCCCAATAAGCATGGAAGTCCTACACTCCTTGACCATAAAATCAGACACTCTAATAACAAACTTACTCATACTAGACCTAGGGTCAGCTATCAACTCAGGAGCATACTTAAACAGTTGAGTGAACTTAAGGCAGTACTCTTTCACTGTCACCGAGCCCTGCCTCAAGTTCATTAACTCTTTAACCCTAGCTTCTCTCATCTCACGTGGAAAGTACTTTTCTAGAAAAATATCTTAAAACACCTGCCAACTTATAGGAGCTGCATTCTCACCTCTACCTTTCTTCCATATAAGAACCCAATCATAAGTAATATCCTTCAGCCAATAGGATACCAATTCTACATTCTCCTCCTTAGTAACATGCATAATCTGAATAATCTTTCTCGCCACATCAATGAAGAGCTAGGTTCCTCACCAACCTTTGACCTAAAGAACTCAGGTGGGCTCATTCTTATAAAGTCATGAATTCTGGTTGCAGCTAAATCACCATTCTGTTTAAGTCAGACTGTTGCCTGATGGTTTCCCTGAACATTAGTAGTCATATCTTGGGACAACACCTAAAAATTAGCTCTAAATACAGCATGAGACACGTCACATTCAGAGGATCACCGGACAATGGTGGTTGGTCACTATTTTTGTGTGCATTAGCTCGGCGGGGAGGCATATTCTGTCACGTAAAAGCATAAGTTAAAGTAGACAGATACAACTGTAAGCAAGATAGATCATGAAAGAAAAATAATAATTCCTAACTCGTTTCGTAGCCTATTGCTCATAAATGTGGCGTGCTTTACACCTATGATCAAGACTTTACGTAACGCAACTTGTATAACTCTCTAGGACTTTTTACACCTTAGACTCTGATATAGAGTTTGCAACACCTTGAAAAAATACCCTAGATGTTACACGGTACTCAAGACTACGAGTAGTCCCAAGCTAACCCTTTAAGCCTTCTAACAATTTAAAACTCACAATAAAGAGTAAAATCAACACGTGTAATCTTGAAATTACTGAATAAGTGTCTTAACTGAAAATCTTAAATTGGAGAATCTTGAAAACCAATAGTTTAAATCTAAAAACAGAAAACCAGTCGGACAAGCCTCTATTTCTAGCTAGAGAGCCATTGGGACAAGCCCCAATTGACCCGAACCAAACAGAAAACTAAGTGACTAAAATAATGGCTAAATAGCAAAGTCTAATAAATGGGTCCTCGAACTATGAGGACTCACCAACATCGATATGTAGGTAGAGATGCTTGCAGTAAATCACGTTGTTGGAACTGAGCACCAGAACCTATATTATGAGACAATGTTATGCATAGACATATATTTGGATCAGTACTTTTGGAATGTATTAAGCATGTGGGGGTGAATGCATAAGAAAAAACAATAACTCGATGTTCATATTAACTTATAAAGAATGGATGCTAAGTGAAAATGACTCACCTTGGTCTTGAATAAAACAAAGCTATAAAATCATAAACATGAGTAGTAAAGCATAATTATAACCTTTGTCAGCCATAACACTTAGTTCTCAAAGCTTTTCTTTTATTCTATCATAGGAAGGTTCTTCTAACAAACATAAACCATGTGAGCTACCATGGAGTCAAACATCTTACCCAAATTGATACAAGCCTAAAGAGCACAAGGATTTCAAGGTCTTCTAAAAGGTTCAAAGTTCGGATTTTGCAAGTGCTTGAAGACCCTTTTGTGGCCTTCTCAAAGCCTTGATCAAATTGAAGAGATAAGGAGGGATTCCTACAACACATAGGTGCCTATTCATTAAGGGTATGATGGAAATTACACTCTCAAAGTCTACACTCAAGAGGCACCTTTTTTAAGTCCTCATTAAGGGCATTTTAGTCTTTTGTTATGTAATAGTATAAATAGACATTTTAGCTTCGATTCTCCTTATTTTTTGACATATTTAGAGAATACTCTTTTAGATTATAATTTAGTATTTCTTTATATTAGAGAAATACAAAAGTTGAGAGTTTATAAAAGTGAGGTGTTCTTCACTTGTGTTGATCATTTTGGCAAGAAAGGTGTGGTTGAGGAGTGTGAATTCCTTTGGTCCACCTAATAGTGAGGTTTAATCTAATGTTGGTTAGGTGTGTTTGAATGTTTGATACACATTATTGTGATAATCATTGGTGTTAGTGAGGTCCTCATTACCTATCCTTCTCATTTAATGCATTTATTCTTCATCTCTTTTCTTCTATGTGTTGTTTTCCTTGTCTTGTTCAAGTTTAGTCGCTGATTTTTGCATTTCCTAGTTAGATTTTGTATCATTTGGTATCATATCCTTTCTTAGGGTTGTTCCCACAACTCTAATCCTTGGTTTTAGTGTCCTTATTAAGAAAATCTCCACAAAAAAGAGTCAAATCCAAAGAAAAATCACAAAAAAGGTAGTATCTTGTGTTGTTTGTGTAGATCCATAAGTTATTAGTTATATCTACTCATTTTTATTGTGTTTTTTGTTTTCAAGTGCTAGATCCTTGTTCTCTAGCACTTGGGGAGTCTAAATCAACACTTGGAACCAGATTTGGTCGATTTTGAGCTAGATCCACCATGGTTATGGCATTTTGAAGCTTCAAGAGGATAGATCTGTATATTTTTTGTGTTCTGGACATTGTTTAGTTTTGATTTATTGTTATTTGAGCTCACCTTGGTCTAAGGAACCAAGATGCTCAAGAAAATCCAAATTTGGGGTTCATTCGATTAAGGGTCAAACTTTGGTCAACTCTTAAATATTCATCTTGTTCTTCTATCTTCATCAAGTATTGTTAAAGAGGACTATTCAAAGAGTGTATTTGATACCAAAAAAGGGGTGGAAAGAGAGAGTACTTGGTGTTTGTGAAAGAATATTCCTTGGCATATTCATTGTCATCCAAAAGAAGGAAGAAACAAAGGGGACAATCAAGTACAAAACAAGTACAAATCCAAGTACAAGGGGGGACCAAACTTTTTTAATTCAAATTAGAGCTTAAAAAGGCCCCAAACTTGTTTTTTTTTCCTCCCAAAGCATTTTCTCTTCTTCCCTAAGGTGTCAGCTGAAACTTGAACAAAATTTGGGAATTGAACTTTGAAAGTTACGACCAATCAATTAATGCGACATTATCATTAGTTAAATGTCAAAATCAAGTTCCTAGGTAGATTTCTTAGTTTCTCATTTTTTATTCTAGTTTCTTGTATGTTAATTCTATCACTAATTAGCAAACTAGTAAGTATCTACTAGGTTGGTAATTAGTCTAGAGTTCATTTGTTTCGTGACTGACTTTTTGTGTGCTTTTCTCAGTTTTTAAAGTCATAGTAACTTGTTGGTTCAAGTTTGAACATCATTTTTATTTTATTCATATCAAACAAAAATCAATTCTGGGCCAAAGTAGATGCACCACTCATTCACTTGCAAAGTATTTCCAAGTTTTCAACACTTGTGAGACCAAGTGTGAGGTTAGAATCGAGTGTAAGAGCAGTGAGGTCTATTGAACTAACTTGTTTATTTGTTTTGTAGGTTTTTTCTTATTTGATAGGTACATTGAGCATGGAACCCGAGGGTTCAAGTTCTCCTTCACTTGGAAATAATGTCTTGGGAGTCTTGTTGGCTCGGTTTGATGCCTTATCCCATGACTTGAAGGGTGAGTTGGGAACTATGATAGGTTATGTGGGATCAATTAAGTGTGACGTGATTATAATAAAAGCGGGAGTTAATAGACTTTGTCCACCAAAGCCTCCACAAAACCCAAGCTATCAAGTCCAAAGTCCCCAAACCCGAGAGGTCCAAAGACCATTAGACCCACAATTGAACCAAGTCCAGAAAAAAGGACTTGGTACTCAAATGCTACCTCAAAATCCGAAGTATCAAGTTTCAAACTCACTTGACCAAAGGCTTTACCCTTCACAAGTCCAAACACCTCAAGTCCAAAGATCCTATACTTCATAAAATCCAATGACTCCTCTCAACAAGTAAAATTCGAAAGAATGAGGCCAGCCCTCAAGATGAAGAGAATCTTGATATTAAGATACAATAAGAGTGTAATTAAAAGAGGGTAAGGGAAAGGGAAACCATGGGTAGTTAAGTCTAAAGGGAAAAGAAATACTTGATTATGGATCTTGTCTACAAAGAATCCTTATTACTCACTAACCCAGATACTAGAATTTTTCCTAGTATCTCTTCTCATGTGCAGGTTCAAGACCCTAGAAGTCCCAAGGAGAATCCCAAAGAAGTTCCCTTCAAGCCCTTGTCAGAACGTCCTAATTTTAGGATAAGTGATGAAGAAGTGATTCCAAAGAGACCTTGACATATTCCCTTGTAATGTTGAGAATGAAGGCTTCCCTAATATAAAACAAAGAGAAGAACACACTTCCCATGATTTAAAAGGTAACAAGGCTATCTTCTACACTCCTAGAAACTTGAATTGTTGTGATGTGGCTAGTAGTGGACAAAGTGGTGTATTTTTGGATCCGCTTAGTGAAGAAGTGTATGAATCTTCCTTTTGTGATACTCTTGGTGTTGGTAGGTTGCATAAGTACCAAACTCTTATTGTGAGTACGCAAGCACTAGTTGATCCTTTAGATGACAAAATCAATTCTTTTCGTAAGAATGATTTATGTCAACCTAGTGCTAGCACTTATAACTTGAATAATATTTCATTGACAAGTGACAAGAGTATTCACACACTAGTTGACCCTTGTGAAAAACAAGGTGAATCTATGTTGGTATGCGAGTTACCAACAACTAGTGAGGTTGTGAATGATGATCAACTTACTCACGAATGTAGTCCACTACTTGAGCATGTGTGTGGTATGTTTGGTAAGCCTTAAGTTAGTGATAGTATTGATAGAGTTGATCATGAGAATAGAGATGGTTCTTTCAGCGTATTGTGTGATGAGAGCCTTAATGATAATATTTCTCAAAGATATCATATGGATGAAGATGTTGTGAAGAAAGGCATATGTCTTTGTTATAGTGAACTTGTATGCCTAAGTTCATTACCTTTGAATTGTGAATTCCTCTCAAAGAAAGATGTCTTGTGTGAAAATAGTAAGGTTACTCCTTGCAAGACACCTAGTGAAGTGCAAGATGATGTGTTTAAAAAGAAAGGTGGTATGCTTAAGATTCACTTGTTACCCTATTTCTTGAAATCCATTAAGAATATAGGGTTGAGTAAAGATTATGCAAACCATCCTATTCTTGATGGTGATCTCCTACTTTTGAAAAATAATGGTCAATCGGGTTATGATGACTTTGATTTGCTTAAGTGCTTAAGAAACCCGATTAGTGATTGTTTCTCTGAAGGTGATTTTAATTGTGATCCATTGTATGACACCCCACCTTTGTGTGATAAATATGAGGATGAATTGCTTGATCTGTATGATAACTTGAGTTTTTATACCCTTGATGATAATGGTGGTTTGTATCTACTTAGGGATATGTCTAATGATAGGAATGGCACCTTACGGAAAAGTGAGTATAGCCTTGACCCATATTCTTGGATACTTCTCCCATTTGAATCCGGTATACTATTGGGGTGGGGAAGGGTTTGTCTCAGATTGCATTCCTCTCTTCTTGATATCTATCTTAGCCTTGTCCTTTGTAATACTTGTAGTAAGTGTTTCATGATTATAATAAGGGATTGTTGTCTATATTCCATGAGTGTGCCCCCTTGGTGTGTTGATATAATTGTGGTACTAATGGTAACCTTCCTATCATAAGGATTGTGTGCTTGTTTTCCCTCTCTTTTATTTTGTAAGGTGTGAATTTGAGATCAAATTCCTTTTAAGATGGAGAGAATGATACAAGACTAAAGAGCACAAGGATTTCATGGTCTTGTAGAAGGTTCAAAGTTCTGATTCTGTAAGTGCTTAAAGATCCTTTTGAGCCTTTTCATAGCCTTGATCAAATTGAAAAGATAAGGAGGGATTCCTACAACACATAGGCACCTATTCATTAAGGGCATGATAGACTTTACACTCTAAAAGTCTACACTCAATAGGCACCTTTTTAAAGTCCTTATTAAGGGCATTTTAGTCTTTTGTTATGTAATAGTATAAATAGACATTTTAGCTTCTATTCTCCTTAGTTTTTGACATATTGAGAGAATACTATTTTAGATTGTAATTTAGTCTTTCTTTAGCTTAGACAAATCCAAAACTTGAGGGTTCATGCAAGTGAGGTGTTCTTCACTTTTGTTAATCATTTGGCAAGAATGGTATGGTTGAGGAGTGTGAATTCCTTTGGTCCACCTAAGAGTAAGGTTCAATCTAATGTTGGTGAGGTGTGTTTGAAAGTTTGATACACATTCTTGTGTTAATCATTGGTGTTATTGAGGGTCTCATTACCTATCCTTTTTATTTAATGCATTTCTTCTTCATATCCTTTCTTCTATGTGTTGTTTTCCTTGTCTTGTTCAAGTTTAGTTGCTGATTTTTTCATTTCCTAGTTAGATTTCGTATCACACATAGGGAAAAGCTCATGTTGGGGAAAGCCGCCCTACCTATTCCATCGCAATAGGACCTAATCTAAAGTGAACACTATCTATAACTTCTTCCATATTGGGAATAAGTTTAACCTATGTTGTCTCGTAGTTCTAGGCATGTGAAATTTGAAGCATACCCAACTTGGTGTTAAATACTACTTCCTTATTACTTAGTGCTCATACTGTAGGAAATTCACCTTAAAACTAGCATAAGGGTTTATAATGAAAACCAATTATGCTTCTCATTACTGTAAGTTATGTTCAAAATAACAATTGTGGATTTCATATCTTAGCTGAGGATCAAAGATCAATTCTTGCTTTAAATCTGAATATAAGCTTGTTATAGAATGTTTACAACCATAATCTTCTTGAAATTTCAATACTTAAACTTATGGCTTAAAACAAATGCTTTAAACTCATGCCAATTCATTACAAAACTTCATGCTAAATATGATTCTTGAAATACTTCAACAATAATGAATCAAGATAATGCCATATCATTCATAACATAAACCTTGTAAGTTAAAAACATAAACATAAGCACTTCTGGATATACTAAAATCTTTAAATTTCTTGATTATCACATGCTTCAAGAATATAGAAACTTGGGTATTTGCCCTACTTCAAAACAAGTAAATAAACTCTTAAAATTATGCAAATTTTGGGCACAAGAGTGAAAGTAAACCCTTGTTCATAACCCCACATACCTTAATAGACTTGATTTAATGTAGAAAACTTGACTTGAAACCCTTGAATATGATCTTGAAATCTTTTTCTTGGAATTCTTGAAATAGGGAACTTAATTCTTGATTATCTTGGAGAAAGTTTAATGGAGTTCTTGGTGTTCTTGAGGGGAGGTTAGGGTTTTATTGGAGAGAATGAGTGAATAATGGACATTTAATGTTCCTTGGGGACTTTAATTTTATGTTTTTGATGGATTTGGGTGGGTAAAATGACCCAATTTCCCTTAAATACGTGGAAACAGAAGCTAGAAAAATAAGGGGGCACGCAATAGAGGGCGCTCCGCGGGCTATATCGCCGGCTCCTATATCGGTGAAATAGAGTGCGTGCTGCGGGCATATCACAGACTGCTACTATTTTGGTGATCTAAACACACCTCTATGCTCGTTTGAAAATTCCAAAACTCACTCGGGATGTATTATCATCAACCCTAATCGTGAATCAACTTAAAAATTAACGTTCGAAGGTTGGTAAGGTCAATAATAAAGTAATCAAATTTTAGGAGCTTTAGAAATGACTAAGTCCCAACACTTAGTGAAATTTTTCTAGGTCTTGGACCCCTTTAACATGCACTAGTAAGCTGAGTTGAGCTAAGACCTTACGGGGTCTTACACACTTATCCTTCAACAAGTAGACAAGTATTTTCTTCTTCTCTTGTAGCTATGAGATTTTCTCTTCTATTGTATCCTTAATCACAAATCTCACAATCCTACAAATGCAAAAACAACAATAAGTTTCATTCCATGGTATCCAAATTAAAATCAATGCAATACTCACTTAACTCAATTATATTTCCCTATTCGATGGATTCTATCTTGGGATAGTGTCTCCACTACCGGATTCCACCAAGGATCCATTAAGGAAAATGTTAAGTCCTTTGACAAATTCATAACTAGGACCTATTCCTTGAAGCCCTTGTTATGATGACAAAGGCCTCTACTCATTAGCGAATAGGTTGGGCTCACTTGTCAATGTCACAGTCAATTTTCCAGTTGACACATAGTACAAGAGTTGGTGAAAAGTCGCCAATGAGAATTCTTCTAGGTTTTCTTGTGTTACAACATATAATGCTCATCTTCCTCAACAAGAAAACTATCACTTCTATATACTTACAGTTGAAGTTCTTTCTAAAGTAAATCAGCGCTGCAATCAAATGCTGGAACTATAATAGGGAACCTGTTGTTCATCGAGTTGTATCTTTATTTCCTTATTGTAGTTGAGTCTTTGTATTTTGTTCTTAAAAGTCTCCTACACTTCTTATGATTGCCAGTAGGTGTAGTGTACCATCTCATTTTGTAATCATCTAGCGTAAGGTGATTGAGTCAAGCTAGAGTTAGCTTGAGGAATCTAGTTAGAGGTAGATGGATGTGGAAGCAGTAGCGTTACTGCTTGGTTTCCTTATAATAGAGTTATTATTAGGAAACAAAGGATTAGAAGGCTAATCCTTGGAGTTTGTATTCAAGGGGTTGCTTGAATACAGTGGAATTGAAATCCAAGAGGTAGGTCGTGGTTTTTATCCCTTGAGGAAGGAGTTTCCACATAAAAATCATGTGTCTTTATATTTCTGCACTCCTGCATTTCTTACTTCATTTTCCTTCTAGTTCTTGTTGCTTGTGTGATTCTGAGAATAGTTCCTGAGTCGGGGAGAAACCCACCTGTAACACCTCACATTTTTTAGCTAGAAACTGAATCTTCATTCCTATGGGTGTAGACTCTAATCCCATAAGGTATATTCATATTCAGGTGTCATACTCTTTATCCTTATATTAGAAGTGCTTTTGAGGTGATAAGCGTTCATAGAATCACTTAGAGCGAAGTTGAGCTAAGAGCCTTTGATTCGGCTAAATTCTTTGTATTCGATTCTACAAAGGTCTAATTTGAATGTGCATAAATTCAGATACATGTAGAATTATGTAGCTCAAGACCCACCAAATTGTAGATAATTGAGTCCTCTTTCCAACAATACCAATTTTTCCTTAATCCGATACCCGAGAGAAAAGTTATGATGATTTCCGTTAGAACTAGTAAGCCACTGCAATAGTGGCACATCATAGTGAGCTCCAAAATCGGGTTTCAGTTACAAATCTTACCTCTGAAGGGCAGTCTTTTCTTTTCTATACAGCCCCAAGTCATGATAAGAACTGATTAAAATGTTATTAAGGCATAATATACCCAAAATTACACAAAATCCTCTCAAAACAAAACCCTAAACTTCCCTCCCAAAGATAAAAAATCCATATTTAAGTTCAAGATTTCCAAGAGACAAATCAAGATTCGGGTCCTATAACTCAAAATAAGTAATCTAAGATACATGGGTTTTCCTAAACTACATGGACATGGTGAAATCATTTTAATAATATTTTGAATATTGAGAAATCATATATTTATGAAGGGTTCCTTAATTTTATTACAAAGCATGCATTGTGAACTTTTACAATGATATAATGTTTTGGTCTTGAGGCCTTCCCCTAAATTTGATTTGTACTCGTATATAAGTATGTGTACGTTTTGAGTTTGAATGTTGAATTGAGAGCATGAACAATTATAATCCCTCTCTTGTCATAAATCCTTTTGTTTTCATATGTTATGAATTATTCAATTGCATATTGAGAAGTATGATACAAATGTCTTTACTATTGTTTAAGACTTGATTTTTGCTATGATGTGAAGAGAGGGTGTTTTCTTGTTTATGAATGTTCAATGTAACAATTGAAAGAACTAAATGGGTTCTATGTAAAAATTGGCTATCATATGACAAACTATTGAAAAGAGAGTGTGTTTGCACATGTTTTTAAAATAGGAACTCTCTTGTGATTTGATAATATCTTTGGGTGGTCATATACAAGTTTTTGAATGAAAAGGGTGGATATGATGTGGTATAATATGAATGACTTGCAATTTTGGGTATGATGATACCCGAAGATGATATGCCCTTAATAGAATAAGTATGGAATATTTTAAAAGCATGAAGTATGTTCTTAAAGAACTAAAATTGAGCTTAAAGAGAGCTAGTTGGTTACCCGAAGAAGTCTTGATTTAAGATAACTCTTATCCCAAAAATGTGTTTTGACGATATGGGTTTATGATGTCCTATATTAGGGATTGTATGCTGGCGACGGCCCAGTGGCGTAGTACAAATAACCGACCCCAATCCTTACGACAAACTCAGATTGGGGGCTTGGACGCCGAGTTAAAGGTGGAGTCCATATAGCCCATGGATATGTACGTTTGTAGGGTGTACCATCTAGCTGAGAAGTAAAAATATAGAGTGGTTCATGGTTTCAAAGAAATGTTTCAAAGACTTTTAAGTATGCCCATGTGTTTTCCTATATCGTATGTAAACTATTTTATGAATTGCCCTCACTTATATTGTATAAGAGCACATTATTTTAGATTGCTCTACATACTAGTACATCTGTATTGACCCCCTATATTTTAGGTTCTGAGGCCTAGTCTAGCGGTCCTGCTAAATTATACATTATTGTCGGACATTCAGAGATGGTGAGCCTCTCTTACTTCGGAAGGCGTCTTGTTAACTTATGTTGATCTCATTTGGTTTAGGTTTATGGTTCGACCGGGGGTCTTGTCCCGGTCTTCAAACTGATGTCGCTTTCCTTCAGTTAGTAGAGATTTCGCAGACAGGTGTTAGATGGATTTGTGTCTTCTTGAACTTATGTCATGTTGCTCTGTTGATATAATCAGATGACCATGTTTTTGTTTTGGTTTCTCATTTTATAGTTATGAATTATGCATAAGATTGCCAGTTAGAAGGGATCTCGGGCCTTCATGGTTTGGGATGCCCGTCGCTGTCAGGGCCTCGGTTGGGGTCGTGACAAACTTGGTATCAGAGCATGGCTCATGGTCCTAGGACATCTGCGAAGTATCTAGTAGAGTATTTCTTATGGGTGTGTTATACACCACACTTATAATCAGGAGGCTACCGGGCATTTAGGAGTTGTTTCTTATTCTTTAATACTCTAGTTCGTGCTATAGCGTCTTCCATAAGAAAGTTATCCAAATTTCTTCCTTGTTTAAATTCCATGGGTCATGCCTCATTGCTGAGGTGATACAAGTCTAAGAGTCTAGCTCCCCCAGCAGTTCTCTCTGGTTGAGTTATTCATAAAGTTATGAGATAGCATTAGGACTTAAGAGGAGTCCATTAGTGCTTCAAGGTGTATTGATTCTAGTGTATACCTTTATCCTGATGAAATCATTCTTTTCAGCTTGAGGTCCGAAGTGTATTCCTTTCCCTTTCAAAATTCATATTGTAGATATCATGCATAAGTGTAATGATGTATAGCAAAATATTGGAACTGTATTTCCACCCGAGTAGTAGTATATGTTAAAGTATCATGACCCATTGGTAGTGTGATGGTCCAGAAGTTGGGAATATAAAGTCACAAGGTTAGCAATTAGAGTGAGGGTGACTTTTGCGTAAATAAGTAATTTTAGTTGCATAACCCTTTGATTAATGGGTGGGGTTTCCTTTTATGGTGGTTGGCTAATGTTATAGAAAGATTTATAGATTGTATGGTAGTTGTGAAGGTAGTATTTGTCGATGATTATTATTGATTAAAACTAGGGAAGGAGCCTAGAGTGGATAGTTATGGTGGTTATAGAAATCATTTATAGGTTGTGAATAAAAAGGGGTAGACTAGTCAACATATTATGGGTAGAGACTCATTGGTGTTTATAGAATTTAGTGATAGTGAGAATGTATGCATAGGTAAGTAGACTTAATATGAGAAGGCATGTAGTGGATTTCAGGTGTAGTAGTAATGTCATGGAGAGGATGTGATTATAGGTAGTAGGTAAGTGAAATTTCTCAACTTGATGGACCAGTATAGTATGTGGTATGCTTTATCGGTGGTACTTGATTGATTGTAGACTATAGGATTGAACTTGAGATGTGGGTAGTGGTAAAAAGGATAGTAGCTTAAGATTAGTGATGTATGTTTTGTGGGAATGAATTAGCTGGCTTGATGTGAGGTGTGAAATAGCTTAGGTTGGCAACTTGTGGAAAAAGGAGTGGATAATTGTGATATTTTTGTACACGAGGACTAGTGTTAAAATGAGGAATTGTGGTTGAGTCATTAAATGTATAAGAGCGTGAGTTTATAAGAATAAGTTAAACCCGGAGGTAGCATGTTATTAGATAAAGTGTGGTGTGTACCAGTGTTACGTGTACCTTGATTTTATTCTCGAATCTCAGAGTGTGGAGAAGTCTAGGGAGTTGTTGTATGGTGTTATGCAGAGTTGAATTGAGGGAATATAGGTAGGCAATAGGTGCCTTTGTTACAGTTTTACAATTTTTTTTAAGTTGTAAGTTATGTGATTAGAGTTGTAATGTTAAGTATTCTAAGGAGTTGAAGTTGAAGGGTTAAGTGTTTAGAAGCATGGATGTCTATGCCCATAATAATGTTAGTCGTAAGTCGATGACTTTGAGGGTTAGATAAAGTTATGATTAGTGTCCCGGAAAGGGGATGTTCTAGAAAGAAATTAGTATGTTTTTATTAAAATTATTGTGGAGAGTTGTGGTTATAGATTTGATGACGGGATATATCTGGAAGTCTAGGATTGTGACTTTGATCTAAGGGGGAGATAGGGAATTAAGTTAGTTCCTAAATTTTCTCAGTGTGGCAAGTTGCGAGGAGGAGTCATGATAAACCTATTCCTACTCAAGAATACTCCTCCTACTTCAATTTAGGAGATTATTGTGCTAATGTCTTATGTCATGTGTTCAAGTCATGCCTATGCATATGGTTTGAGTTCCCTATGGATTTATGTTCATGAATCGACCTCCAAACTAGAAGCAATAATGCCTCTCAGTAATCCAGTCTTTCATGTATTCAAGCTATGTTATGATGCTCATGATCCATAAAGAAATCCATGTCTTATATCATGCTTAGTTCTAAGGGAACTATGCTTTCTATATGTTACCCATTTATGTTATGCCGGGATAAGCCAAAGTGAAAAAAAATTATGCAAACTCATGGCAAAATTTTAGTTCTTTAAATGAGTGGCAATCGCTTCAAGTGGCAATCTTTGTCTTAGATGTTAACTACATAAATTCTGACTCCATTAGATATAACTCTTGATATGTGCACCAATGTTTTCTCGTTGTTCTCTATCCTAAGAACTCATGTTGTATTGTGTTTCTGCCGAATGACTCTCTACTTATGATCCTCACACTTGATATAGGAAGCACTTCGTGATGTTATCATATCTTCACCTCATGTCCCTCCTTGAGTAGTGTAATAAGTATAAGTTATAGCCTAATAGTGTTACTCCCATTCATGATGCTTATGCTCGGTTCCCTCAATGACCCTCCGTATATTAATATGATGGTGGTTGTGTAAGTGTAGTAATGTCTTAGGTAAGGGAGTAGATGCTCTTCAATATGAAAATTTTGATGTGATTTCTTAAGCTAAGGTTATAGGTAAAGAGGGGAAAGATGGAGATAATTTTTGTTAAGTGAAATAGTTAGGAAGGAGATATGTGGCAAAAAATCTTGGTGATAGTGATATAATTTGCTGGTCCTAGTAGGGAGATCCATGAAATGGGTGTATTAATTATAGGCTTGAATGTTGTGATTGATGAAAACATAAACCAAAGTGCTATGTGGTTAGTACTCCCTGAATTAAGACCCGAGGGTGTTTGATGGTAGTGATAAGGTGAAGTAATATCTTTAAAGGGGTGTATGGTATGAGTTCCCATAGCTTAAGCTAGCACCTCTTTTCTCTGAGTTAGGGTTCAACATAGGAGTATTACGCGGCGGGACTCAAACTCTTGTGGTTAGAAGTGTTATGGGAGAATTGTACGTTTTAAATTATGAAGTATGTTATTTGTTGTTTGGGGCATAGATGAGAAGTGTTTCTAAGTGTAATGTCTATTCGTGGTATCTTGTAATGTGGATAATGCTTTGATTTCTTGTCTTCCTTAAAATCTTATTTCATGATTAGTACCAATGTAAATCTGGCCTATGATCACCAAATATACTCAAGCCTTATGTGGTGAGGATTATGATTCATAGAACTCTTGTGCAAGATCGTCCCTATGTAAAGTCTCATTACCTCATGTTTCGCGCTTATACGTTTCACTAGATATTATCAGGAAGCTCGTTCTATGCCTTTGCATATGTTGTTGAGGAAAAATATTCATGCAAGGTTACGTTCTTTAATTTCATACTTTTAGAGCTCCATCAAGTTCCTACCCATCATGGGGACGAATGATCCCAAGGGGGAGATAATGTAACACCCCACATTTTTTAGCTAGAAATCAAATCAACGTTCCTATGGGTGTAGACTCTAATCCGATGATGTATATTTAAATTCATGTTCCATACTCTTTATCCTCGTATTTTAAGTGCTTTCGAGGTGATAAGCGTTCATAGGAATCACTTAGAGCAAAGTTGAGCTAAGAGCCTTTGATTCGACTAAACTTTGTATTCGATTCTACAAGGGTCTACTTTGAATGTGTATAACTTTCGATACATATAGAATTTTGCAGTTCAAGACCCACCAAACTGTAGATAATTGGGTCAACTTTCTAACAATACCAATTTTGCGTTAATCCGATACCAATTTAGCGCATCGCGGTGAGTTCCAAAATTGGGTTTCAGTTGCAAATCTTACCTCTGAAGGGCAGTCTTGTCTTTTGCCTATAGCCCTAAGTCATGATAAAAGCTGATTAAAACATTATTGGGGCATAATATACCCAAAATTACTCAAAATTCTCTCAAAAAAATACCCTAAACTTCCCTCCCAAAGATCAAGAATCCATCTTGAAGTTCAAGATTTCCAAGAAACAAATCAAGATTCGGGTCCTATTACTCAAACTAAGTAATCTAAGGTATATGGGGTTTTCCTAAACTACATGGGCATGGTGAAATTATTTTAATAATGTTTTGATGTTGAGAAATCATATATTTATGAAGGGTTCCTTAATTTCATTAAAAAACATGCATTGTGAACTCTTTCAATGATACAATGTTTTGGTCTTGAGGCCTTCCCTTAAATTTGATTTGTACTCGTATATAAGTATGTATGCGTTTTGAGTTTGAATGTGGAATTGAGAGCATAAACAATTATAATCCCTCTCTTGTTATAAAGACTCTAGTTTTCATATGTAATGAATTATTCAATTGCATATTGAGAAGCATGATACAAATGTCTTTACAATTGTTTAGGACTTGATTTTTGTTATGAAGTGAAGAGAGGGTGTTTTCTTGTTTATGAATATTCAATGTAACAATTGAAAGAATTACATGGATTCTATGAAAGAATTGGCCACCACATAATAAACTATTAAAAAAAGAGTATGTTTTCATGAGTTTGCACATGTTTTTAAAATAAAAACTCTCTTGTGATTTGATAAAATCTTTGGGTGTTCATTTGCATGTTTTTGAATTAGAAGGGAAGATACGATGTGGTATGCTATGAATGACTTACAATTTTGGGTATGACGATACCCGAAGATGATATTCCCTTAACAGAATGAGTATGGAATGTTTTATAAACATGAAGCATGTTCTTAAAGAACTAAAATTAGGCTTAAAGAGAGATAGTTGGTTATCCGAATAAGGCTTGAGTTCAGATAACTCTTAGCCCAAAAACGTGTTTTGTCAATACGGGTTTATGATGTCCTATATTAGGGATTTTACACTGGTAACGGCCCTATGGCGTAGTACGAATGAGTGAGCCCAGTCCTTGAGACAAACTCGAATTGGGGGCTTGGCCGCCGAGTTAAGAGCGGGGTCCACATAGCCCATGGATAAGTACGTTTGTATGGTGTACCATCTAGCTCAGAAGTAAAAATAAAGAGTGGGACATGGTTTCAAAGAAATGTTTCAAAGTCTTTTAAGTATGCCCATGTATTTTCCTATATCGTATGTAAATTGTTTTAAGAATTGCTCTCACTTATGTTGTATAAAAGGACATTATTTTGGATTGCTCTGCGTACCAGTACATCTGTATAGACCCCCTATATTTTAGATTCTGAGGCCCAGTCTAGCGGTCCTGCTAAACAGTACATGGTTGTTGGACATTGAGAGTTGGTGAGCCTCTCTTACTTTGGAAGGCGTCTTGTTAACTTGTGTTGATCTCAATTGGTTTTGGTTTATGGTCCGACCGGGGGAACTTGACCCGGTCTTCAAACAGATGTTGCTTTCCTTCAGTTAGTAAAGATTTAGCAGACTGGTGTTAGATGGATTTGAGTCTTGTGGAACTTATGTCGTGTTGTTCGGTTGATATAATCAGATGACCATGTTTCTGTTTTGTTTTCGCATTTTATAGTTATAAATTATGCATAAGATTGCTAGTTAGAAGGGCTCTCGGGACTTCATGGTTCGGGATGCCCGTCGCTACCAGGGCCTCTGTTTGGGTCGTGACACCACCCTAAACCCTTTATTTAGTATCAAAGAAGTACTTCTTTATAAAGGTTAACACCTTGGAAGGATCGTATTTAGAAAATGGCAGCTCCTCCAAGTTTAGAAGAAGGCCGGTCTACCACTGGACTCCTAAGGTTTAATGGTGAATACTATGGGTGTTTTATGAGAAGGATGCATGACTTCATCAAGGCTAAAGACTGTAAGCTCTGGGATGTCATTGAAGATGGTCCATTTGTTCCCACCAAATTAGTGAAGGTTTGTGATGTGACCACACAAGTTCCTAAAACCAAGAAGGAGCTTGATGATGTTGATAGTAAGAAGATCAAAAATAATTACAAAGAAAAGAAGATACTAGTGTGTGGAATTGGTCCTGATGAGAATAATTGAATCTCAACCTACCAAATTTTAGAGGAAACTTGGGACTGTCTTCAGACAACTCATGAAAGAACCACTCAAGTCAAGCAGTCGAAGTTTGACATGTTGACTCATCAATACCAAACCTTTACCATGTAGGATTGTGAATCCATTTAAGAGATGCACACGGTTCACTACAATCACCAATGAGCTTTACTATCTTGGTGAATTCATCCCTACCAACAAACAGGTGAGGAAATTTTTTACCACTATGCCAAAGAAGTGGAAAAACAAAGTTGATGTCATCACTGAAGCAAGAGATCTAAACAAGATGACCATGGATGACCTCATAGGTAATCTGAAAACCTATAAGATGTTAAAAATTTTTAGGAAACTACAGATTGAGCCCAAGACTGATAAAAATTTGGTCCTCAAAGCTACTAAAGAGACTAACTGTGATGAAGATGAGAGGACAACATACATTGGAAAAAAAGTTCTCAAAGCCTTAGAAAAATAAGGAGTTGTGTCTAGAAGAGGAGAGGCCAGCAAGCGTGTAGGGAATGATAATACAAGTGACATATGTCACAAATATGGCAATTTTGGTCACTTCATCAAGGATTTCCCCTTGAATAAGATTGACTATAGAGCTCGTACCAGGAAAACCGAAGGGAAAGAGAAGAGCAAAGATAAGATTCTGATGAAGGATGGCAATAAGGTAGAAACTGACAAAATTATGACCCAAGTGTTGGAAGCTTGTTGGGGTGAATCTTCCAGTGACTCCAATGATTCAGAAAAAAATAAGATGTTTCCAAGGTGGCAGTGAAGGATGGAACTTCAGTATTTGACTCACTTCTTTCCCTGATAGCAGACACTGAAACTGATGAAGACAACCCAGTAACTCTACATGACATCAAGGAAGATCTAAGGGATTAATCCCTTAATAAACTAAAATAACTTTCTTCAGTGCTGGTTGATTCACTAGATGACCTTGCTAAAGGCAAAGAAGATTTGAAGGAAACCTTAGAAAATTATAAGGACAAAAAGGCGAAATTGAGTGTCCAAATAGCTGAACTCAAAAATGAAAAGGCAAAGATGAGGGAAGATCTATCAAAATGTGAAGATGAAATGGTAGATTTAGGAGTGCAAAAGGTTGAACATCAAGTGGAGTGCAAGACTATCTCATATGAGAATGGTCTTTTGAATAAAAAATTAAAGGAAATCACTCAGAGAAATCACAAGGGAAAAAATGAAAGAAGCAGGATACAATTTCAGTTTGAGAAAGAATTAACTGGAACCAAGGTTAACATGGTTTCTTCGCTTGAAACAAACTTAGTTCTTGAGAGAAAATTAGGGCCGGCAAGGACAAAGTTCAAGAAAGCTCTAAAGTGTACTATTCCATGCCAGGTTCAAACTAGCATCAAGAAATAGTCAGAACACCATAATCAAGGTGGAAAAGCTCAGAATATTTTTTTGTCTATTAAACTCGCAAAGGAAAGGGATAATCCTATATGCCTCTATTGTGGAAGGGATGGTCACAGAAGAGAAAAATATCCATCCAAGTCTCTAACTCAGAGAGGAGTGAGGTATTCTATTGGATAGAAAATGTCCATATAGGGCTCTAACTCAGAGAGGAGTGAGGGATTCTACTGCTTCCAGGAAAAAGAAAAGAAACTTACCTAGTCGGGCAAAAAGAAATCTGATCTTTCCTTAGTCCTCATATTGGGAACCAAGATTAAAATGGGTTTCCAAGACCACTAACTAACCCTTATTGGAAGGGAGAGGTAATATAAGGAAGCCAATAAAGATGATAATGATGGTTTTTCAGAACACGCTCATGAAAATTTTAAGATTGTCTCTTATTGAAGACCCCTGAAGAAAGAAATGTGTAACGCCCCAAAATCTGATTTTTGAGATGCCACATAGTGCTTCGAACTACAAGTAGTCCTAAGCTAACCCTGGCTGCTTTTCTACTAAATCTGATTCTCAACAGAGGGGAAATATGAATATGAAAAAATAATAAATGCAAAAATCTTATCTGAAACATACTAATCGCACAAGTCTTGGTAAAACAATACTGAAAAATCTGAATACTGAATCAAAAGTCTAAAACTGAATCTAGTAGTCCGACAAGCCTCTACTGACTGAGTCTAGAGGGTCACTGGGATAGGCCCCAGCTGACTCAAACTATCTGAAATCAATAATGAAACATCTACTAATAAACTGGAAATCTGAATAGCTAAGTCCCCGAACTATGATGACTCACCAACTGAAGGGATGTAGATGAGATGCTCAAAAACCACTCACGCTACCTAGATTGAGCACCTGAAACTACATTATGAGAAAATGTAGCACATATACGTATATATGGATCAGTATTTTGATGATGTACTGACTGTATGGGGCGAATGCAATAAGTAAGAAATATTATCACAGTTTATAAAATCATGAATGCTAAATGTAAATGACTCACATTGGCTTGAGTAATCTAAAATCTGTAGATCATAAATCATGAATAGTAAAGCACATTGTAAATCTTGTGAGTCATTACACTTAGTTATGAAATCTGTATTCTGTTCTTATTCTCAAACAATATAGGCTAAGTGAAATTTGAAAACTCATTCTGCATGAAAAAATACTTTATCTGAAGGGAATTCTTTCAAAGCTTTTCTTTACTAGTAGGGAGGTTCTTCTAACTGACATAAAGCATGTGATCATTCATGGAGTCCAACATTCTTGTCCCCCAAAGGAGGAATCCTCAAATTAGAGAGAGGAGTCATACTCTTGCCAGGGAGTATAACCTATCTAAGTGATCACATATCTATCATCCACGTAGAAGTGGGAACAATCTAAATTATACATTCACATGTAGTTCTAGGGTATAAAACTACAGTAACATACCCATCTCGGTACTAAATACTACTCTCATTAAATCTGTACGCTCATTTTCATGGAAATCCACTTTTAAAATAATATGATGGTTTATAATGAAAACCAACCATATATCTGTAAAGCAAAATCTGTAATCTGAATCTATAAAGAGGATTTCATATCTATTCTGAGACCAAAAGGTCAAATCTTTATCAATAATTTGAAAGGAATCTAGTCATAGGGTGTTTATAGCACAACAATTCTTGAAATAGCAATCTTTAGTTAGGGCTTAATGACCTATGTATCAATCTCATGTTAAAACATCAAAATGTTCATGCTTGGTAATGTAAACATTGATAAATTAATTCAAAATCTGGAAATTACTGCAATGTGCATGAAAATATGAACATAATCATGTAATTGAACTTCTAAATCACTAGAAATCTCATAAGCTTCTAAATAGCATTAAAGGGTATAAACCCTAACTTTAATTTCATGGGAAATCATATAAAATTTAGTAAATTTGTAATTAAAATAAGCTTTGGGCACAAGGATGAAAGGAGTATCCTTGTTCATAACCCCACATACCTCAATTGATGAACTAGATGTTAAAACTTGAATCTTGGATCTCTATTGATGCTTTGAAGATGAATTCTTAGAGCTCTTGTATTGAGAATCCTAAATCTTGAATTTCCTTGGAGAATTAATAGAAGAATTAGGTTTCTTGGAGAAGAAGCTTTGATGATCTAGGATTTTCTTTTGAGATAAAAGTGATGAAATAAGCATAAAGTGCTTTGGTATATGCTTAATGATGTGTTTTGGACGGATTGGGGCCCTGGGGATTGACCAAAATGCCCCTATTAAACTTTAAATGAAAACTGGAATTCGACCAAAAATACCGATTTACTTGGCCACCGTGACATGCCACTATCGTGGTGGCTCTCTTAAAAATGTACGAGAGGGAACTGGGCGTTCACCGCGACCCACCACAATTGCGGTGCCCCTTGGATTACTATTTTGGACCTTGGCGCGACGCGCCAGAATCGCAGAATCTTATTGGAATGGGACAATTGGGAAAATGGGCTTCTCTACAATGCGGGGCTATCGCGGAGGGCCGCTGGAATTTGACAATTGCGGATTTTGCCTTCTCCATGACCCCGTTAAGTGCCCAGGTGGCACACTGTCAACTTAAAAATGTCATAACTCCTTCACCGAGTGTTGGATTTGGGAGAATCTTATATCGTTGGAAAGATTATTAAATTTACCACACAATGGGGGGTCTAAATCTGGAAAATTCCATATGAAATAATTATTCTTTATTTTGGAAGCTATCCCTTAACATTCTAGGGACGCATTTTAGCTAGAAAAGGTATGGGGTATTATAATATCTCCCCCTTGGGAACATTCATCCTCGAATGTGGCTATATAAGATGAGAATACTGAGGCTATAAGCTATCATGTACAACTGAAACAAACTGAACAACTGAATCTAAATCATTCCGAGCTTCTGAGTAATTCTGTGAGTGCATGAACTTACATTAGGACAACTATATAGTTTAATATATTATTAGAAAGAACTGAATCAAGGAAAAGTATTACCTTCGGCTAGATCTGAGTTTGCGGAGAAGAGGTGAGGGTACTTGGCTCGCATATCTGCTTCTGCTTCCCAAGTGGCAGCCTCAACAGACTGATTTTGCCAAAGAACTTTGACCAAGGGAACTACTTTGTTCCTTAATCTACGAATCTGATGATCAAAAATCTCAACTAGAATCTCTTCATATGAAAGGTTATTCTGAATATCTGAGCCTTCTAAAGGAACTACAATAGTGGAGTCATCGATGAACTTTTTAAGCATAGATACATGAAATACAGGATGAATGGCTGACAAGTCTGAAGGAAAATCAAGCTCATAAGATACTCTCCCAACACGACTCAGAATTTTATAAGGGCCAACATATCAGGGACTAAGTTTCCCCTTTTTTCCAAATCTCTTTACCCCTTTCATGGATGAAATCTTCAGATATACTAAATCACCAACCTCAAAGTTGAGGTCCCTTCTTCTCACATCTGCGTATGATTTCTGATGACTCTGGGTTGTTTTCAATCTTTCTCTAATCAACTTAACTTTCTCCATAGCTTCAAACACTGCATCGGGCCCAAGCAAAGTGGACTCACCCACTTCAAACCAACCTATAGGTGCTCTACATCTTCTCCCATAGAGAGCCTCAAATGGGGCCATCTGAATGCTAGAATGGTAACTGTTGTTATAAGCGAACTCAATCAATGGAAAATGCTCATCCCAACTACCTTTGAAATCAAGAGCACATGCCCTAAACATATCTTCTAGAGTTTGGATTGTCCTCTCTACTTGACCATCTATTTGACGGTGGAAAGCTGAACTAAGATGGACTTAGGTACCAAGACCATTCTGAAAGGCTCTCCAAAACTGAGAGGTGAACTGAGTACCCCTATCTAAAATAATGGACAAAGGCACTCCATGTAATCTGACCAACTCTCGGATATACAAATTAGCATAATCCTCAGCTGTATAGGACGTATGAACTGGCAAAAAATGCGCTAACTTAGTCAATCAGTCTATAATAACCCAAACCGAATTATGATGATGACGCGAATGGGGTAAACTAGTCACAAAATCCATATTCACCTCTTCCCACTTCTAAGTGGGAATACTAAACTCTTGAAACGTACCACCAGGTCTTTGGTGCTCTACCTTAACCTATTGACAAGTTGCACAGTTAGCTATGAACTCTTCTATATCTTTCTTAATACCACTCCACCAATAGATTTCCCGTAAGTCGCAGTATATCTTGGTATCACCTAGATGAATAGAATAACGCGCACCATGCACTTCAGCCATAATTCTCTGTCTCAACTAATCAACATAAGGAACACACTATCTATTCTGGTATCTCAACACGCCATCTCCCCCTTTGGAGAAAACCTCTACTTTTTAGTCTTTAACTGACCCCTTTAGTTTGACCAAACTAGAGTCCTTGTCTTGCTTCTCCTTCACTCCCAAAACTAGGGAAGATTCGGAACTACTCTGAACCCAAAGATTCCCTTCAACTAAGTCAACCAACCTAACACCCAATCTAGCCAAACGATGAACTTCTTGAGCTAAATTTTTCTTATCATTCTCCATATGAGCAACACTGCCCATAGATAATCTACTAAGGGTGTCGCCACTACGTTGGCGTTGCCCGGATGATACAACACACTCATATCATAATCCTTCAACAATTCTAACCATCTCCTCTGACAAATATTCAACTCCCTCTGGGTAAGCACATACTGCAAGCTTTTTTGGTCTGTGAACACATCAACATGTACACCATACAGATAGTGTCTCCAGATTTTCAGCACAAACACCACAGCAGCTAACTCAAGATCATGGTTTTGGTAATTCTCTTCGTGAGGCTTCAACTTTCTAGAGGCATAGGCTATAACCTTACCTCTCTGAATTAACACACAGCCTAAACCAACTTTATAGGCATCGCAATACACCACAAAATTGTCTGTACCATTGGGTACTGCTAGAACTAGGGCTGAAGTGAGTCGAGTCTTCAATTCCTGAAAACTCTTCTCACAAGAATCTGACCACAGGAACTTAACTTTCTTTTGGGTCAATCTAGACATAGGAGACGCAATTGACGAGAAACTTTCAACAAAATGGTGGTAATAACCAGCTAGACCCAAGAAACTTCTAATGTCAAACGGAGAAATGGGTCTAGGCCGATTTCTTACGGATTCTATATTTTGGGTATCGACTCTAATACCATTGGCATAAACAATATGATCGAGAAAAGCTACTTATCTTAGTGAAAATTCACACTTGCTGAATTTGGCGAACAATTGATGATCCCTTAGAGTTTGCAAGATAATACTAAGATGATCTACATGGTCATCCTCACTACGAGAGTACAAAAGGATATCATCTATGACAAACTTGTCTAGATACTATTTGAACACTCGATTCATAAGGTCCATGAAAGTTTTCGGGCCATTGGTTAGCCCGAAAGACATGACTAGGAACTCAAAATGACAATAACAGGTTCTAAAGGTTGTCTTTGGAATATCACACTCCTTTACTTTAAGCTGATGATAGCCGAATCTAAGTTCTATCTTTGAGAAATAACTTGCACCTTGGAGTTTATCAAATAAGTCTTCAATTTTAGGAAGAGGGTATTTGTTCTTGATTGTGACCTTATTTAGCTAACGATAGTCAATGCACATCCGCAAAGAACCATCTTTCTTTCGCACGAATAGGAAGGGAGCGCCCTATGGAGAAACAGCCTGATGAAGCCTTTATCAAAAAGATCTTTGAGTTTCTCTTTCAACTCATTAAGCTCTGTGGGAGCCATACGATAAGGAGGGATAGAAACAGGTTGAGTATCTGGGAGAAGTTCAATACCAAATTCTATCTCTCTATGAAGAGGTACCCCTGGGAAATCTTCTGGAAAAACATCAGGAAACTCATTGACCATTCGGACAGACTGAATTGTTGGAGTCTCAAACTTAGTTTTCCTTGATTCGAACTAGATGATAAATACAACCTTTTGATATCAACTTTCTGTCTTTAAGTTAAGACATGAAATAACTCTTAGGAGACACTGAATTACCTGACCACTCAAAGACTGGCTCATCTGGGAACTGAAACTTCACCACTCGCGTGCGAAAATCTATAGAAGCATAACGGGAATGGAGCCAATCCATACAAAGAATAAGATCAAAATCAATCATATCTAACTCTATCAAGTCTACTAACATGACTTTATGAAGGAAAGTGATAGGACACTTTTTATAGATTTGCTTAGCAAGAACTGACTTACCTACTGTAGTAGAAACAAAGAAGGGCTTAGGGATCTTTTCAAAATTTATCTCAAAATTTACTGCAACTAATGGGGTCACATAAGAGAAACTCGACTCAGGGTCTAACAGCACATAAACATCAAACTGAAAGACACGAAGCATACCAATAACAACATCAGGTGAATTCTCTTGCTCCTGGCAGGATGGTAATGCATAAAATCGATTCTGGTGCTAACCGCCACCAGTACAGGATGAGGTACCCTGAGAAAGGGATGGGCGACCTAGAGGAGCTGGTTCACTATTAGCCTGAGTCTGGGGATGAACATCCATATTTTTCTATCTAGCATGCGGGTATTCTTTGATTCCGTGGCCTATCTAGCCACAACCATAGAACCCTTTCTGACCCCAAAAATATTCACCCACATGATTTTTACCACACTTAGCACATGGGGGATGATTGGGCTTCCCACCATACCATTCTGAGATCTGGACATAGAAGACTTACCCCATTGTTCGTGCCAATTTCTGGGCGTAGGAGAACTGGTTGAAGAAAGTGTGGGCATAGATGATTGATTCTGAAACTGCAAATGATTTCCCCTTCCAAACTTATTCTAACCATAATCAAACTGCCTGTTCTAGCCTTCTTATTTACTCTCTCTCTTTCCTTCAACTTCTCTACCTCAATTTGTTAAGCATGCATCATCAACCTAGCAATATCCATGTCTCCAATTATCATAGTAGTCCTACACTCCTTAACTACCAACCCATACACACCGGTCATAAACTTACTCATGCTTGACCTAGGGGCAGCCATCTGATCAGGGGAATACTTAGACAACTAGTTGAACTTGAGGAAATACTCTTTCACTGTCATTGAGCCCTACCTCAGGTTCATAAACTCTTCAATCTTATCTTCCCTTATCTCACGTGGGAATAACTTGTCTAAGAACGCATCTTGAAACATCTTCCAAGGCATGGGAGCTGCATTCTCCCCTCTACTTTTCTTCCACATCACTACCCAATCATATACAACATCCTTCAGCCTATAGGATGCCAATTCTACACTCTCCTCTTCAAAAATATACATAATTTGGGTGATCCTCTTCACCTCATCTAGATACAACGGTGGGTCCTCACTTACCTTAGACCCAAAGAATTTTGGCAGGTTCATTCTCATAAAATCTTAAATTTTGGCTGTGGCTAAGTCCCCATCTATCTGAAGTGGGAATGTAGTCTGACGGTTGCCATGAACATTAGCTGTCACAGCTTGGGCTAGCGCCTGAAAGGCAGCTCAAAACTCTACATGTGACAAATTCTCATTCAAAGGATCTGCGGGCTGAGGTGGCTGGTTATCATTTTTGTATACTCGATGATGAGGCATTTTTTGTCACGCGAAAGCATGAGTTAGAAGCAGATAGAGACACTAAATTCATGATAGATCATAAAATAAGGGATGATTTTCTAAAATGCTCCATAGCCTCTTGCTCATAGATGTGGCGTGCTTCACACCGATGATCAAGACACTACATAACGTGGCTTGTCTGACTCCATAGGAATCTCTAAACCTTATTCTCTGATACCAAGATTGTAACGCCTCAAAATTTGATTTCCAAGATGCCACATGGTGATTCAAACAACAAGTAGTCCTGAACTAACCCTGGTTGCTTGTCTACTAAATCTAATTCTAAACATAGGGGAAATATGAATATGAAAATATAATAAATGCACAAATCTTATCTGAAACATACTAATCTCATAAGTCTTAGTAAAACAATACTAAAAAATCTGAATACTGAATCAAAAGTATAAAACTGAATCTAATAGTCCGACAAGCCTCTATTGACTAAGTTTAGAGGGTTACTAGGACAGGCCCCAACTGACTCAAGCTTTCTGAATTGAATATTGAAACATCTACTAATAAATTGGAAATCTGAATATCAAAGTCCCCGAACTATGAGGACTCACCAACTGTAGGGATGTAGATGAGATGCTGAAAAATCACTCACGCTACGTAGACTGAGCACCTTAACTTACATTATGAGAAAATATAGCACATAGATGTATATGTAGATCAGTACTTTAATGATTTACTGAGTATATGGGGTGAATGCAATAAGTAGGGAATATCATCATAGTTTATAAAATCTTGCAGGCTCAATGTAAATGACTTACATAGGCGTAAGTAATTTGAAACCTGAAGATCATAAATTATGAATAGTAAAGGAAATAATGTAAATCTTGTGAGCCATTACACTTAGTTCTAAAATCTGTATTCTGATCTTATTCTCAAATCATATAGGCTAAGTGAAATCTGAAAACTCATTCTGCATGGAAAAATACTTTATGTGAAGGAAATTCTTTCAAAGCTTTTATTTACTAGTAGGGAGGTTTTTCTAACCGACATAAACAATGTGAGAATTCATGGAGTCCAACGTTCTTGTCCCCCTAAGGAATAATCCTCACGTTGGGGAGAGGAGTCATACTCTTGCCAGGGAGTATAACCTATCTAAGTGATCACATATCTATCATCCACGTAGAAGTGGGAACAATCTAAATCCTATGTTGGCATATAGTTCTGGGGTATGAAACCGTAGTAACATACCCATCTCGGTGCTAAATACTACTCCCATTAAATTTGTATGCTCATTCTGATGGAAATCCACTTTAAAAATAATCTAATGGTTTATAATGAAAACCAACCGTATATCCGTAAAGCTAAATCTATAAAGTGAATGTCATATTTATTCTGAGATCGAAAGGTCAAATCTTTATCAATAATATGAAAGGAATCTCTTCATAGGGTGCTTATAGAACAACAATTCTTGAAATAGCAATCTTTAATTAGGGCTTAATGACCTATGTATCAATCTCATGTTAAAACATCAAAATGTTCATGCTTGGTAATGTAAATATTGATAAATTAATTTAAAATCTGGAAATTACTATAATGTGCATGAAAATATGAACATAATCATGTAATTAAACTTCTAAATCATTAGAAATCTCATAAGCTTGTAAACAACATTAATGGGTATAAACCCTAACTTCAATTTCATGGAAAATCATATAAAATTCAGTAAATTCGTAATTAAAATAAGTTTTAGGTACAAGGATGAAAGGAGTATCCTTGTTCATAACCCCACATACCTCAATCGATAACTAGATGCTAAAACTTGAATCTTAGATCTCTATTGATGCTTTGAAGATGAATTCTTAGAGTTCTTGTATTGGGAATCCTAAATCTTGAATTTCCTTGGAGAATTAATGGAAGAATTGGGTTTCTTAGAGAAGGAGCTATGATGATCTAGGGTTTTCTTTTGAGATAAAAGTGATGCAATAAGCATAAAGTTCGTTGGTATATGTTTAATGATGTGTTTTGGATGGATTGGGGCCGTAGGGATTGACTAAAATTCCCCTATTAAACTTTAAATTAAAATAGGAATTCGATTAAAAATCTTGATTTAATGGTCCACCGTGACGCGCCACTATCGCGGTGGCTCTCTATAAAAAGGACGAGCAAGAATTGGGCATTTACCGCGACACGCCACAATTGCGGTGCCCCTTGGTTTGCCATTTTGGCCCTTGGCGCAACACGCTAGAATTGCAGAATCTCACTGGAATGGGACAATTGGGAAAATGGGCTTCTCTGTGACACGGAGCTATCACGGAGGGCCACTAGAATTTGGTAATTGCGGATTTTGTCTTCTTCGCGATGCGCTAAGTAACCAGGTGGCACACTGGCAACTAAAAAATGCCATAACTCCTTCACCGAGTATTGGATTTGGGTGAATCTTATATCATTGGAAAGCTTATTAAATTTACCACACAATGGGAGGTCTAAATCTATAAAATTCCACATGAAATAATTATTTTTCATTTTGGAAGCTATCCCTTAACATTCCAGGGACGGATTTTAGCTAGAAAAGGTACAGGGTATTACAAAATGTATCCTTGGTAACAATATAAGCTTGGTGTATAGTTTTGAACCACTTGATGTCCCAAAAGATTTGTCCTCAAGAAAGTCAAAAGGAAACAGGTTGAATGGAACAAAGAAGAACCGCAGTTGTGTAATCTGATTTTCTAGTGGTTACTCGCTCATTTCTCCCAACATGGCTGAGAATGATGATTCCATGCCTTAACTAAATTGAGAATGAAATTTCATTCAATTAAGATATATAAATTAGATGGTGTGGAATATGTCTAATTTAGTCTCTTAGCTACCAGATATATGATCATTACAACGAAAGAAATTTTTTTGAAAAAAATAGTGAGACAGCACAAAGTCTTAAAAATCTACCATCACTTTGGGACCAGGTTCCTGATCAGGTTAGTACCACTTATTATTCCTAAATAATAACCTTTATTTATTTTAATAATTGTGCCATGTTATCCTGCCATCTTTACAAAAGGTTGTCACCTACTTTCTAAAATTCGACAGTCGGGTTCATCCATTCGTACACGTGTCTTTTAGCTTTTCATATTCCTTAATCTCAGCCATTCCCTTGTACCTTTTAAATCCCAAAATAATATTAGTGTTCTCTCTCACCTTGAAAGGTTCTCACTTCAAATCTCATTAGTTCGTGAATCATTCAAAGATTTTACTCATCTTATTCCAACGTCCCAACCCCACAAAGAAATCTTTGGTTCAACTATGAGTAGAAAAGGGAGTTTGAGTTTGTCTACTAGAAGACTTAATGATGAACATAAAAATATCGATGATAAAGATTTCCACCCATACTTGTAAAGTTAACAAATGATTTTGTGAGTATGGATAGTGATAGCAACGTTAGTGAGATTGAGCATATATTTGAGGAATTAAGTAACTATGAGGAAAGACTAATTGGTTCTGATTATGAGGAGTACATTAATGGTATAAGTAAAAACAAGAGGAAAAGAGAGGATGTGATCCAAAAGAAAGAGAAGATAAAAGGATTGAAATAGGCTAATGTCAAGGGACCAGGGTCAAATTCCAATACAACCAAAGTAGGTGGGGACGTGAAAGAAGACTCAATAAAGGTAATGTTGGGAATCTTACCTCTTGAATAAAGTGAATGTATCCTTAGGATAAGTAATAATGAATCCAAGTCTCGGGATCTGAAGGATGCTAAAATACTTGTATCTACGAATGAAAAGTAAGGAAGAAAAGAGCTCAAAAAAGGATATGTACTCTAAAATTTCTACCCTGCAGGGAAGGGTGGAGGAGACTGCAATCAAGATTCTGTCTAAAAGCTCCTTCTTATAATCTAATCCTATTTGGTTTTATCCCCTAAACCTTATTCTTTTTAATACTTGTGATTTCTTTCTGGTGAATGTTTGGCACAATTATTTTGATATTTTTGGTTATTATTTTTGTGAATGGTTTGTGGTACTATTTGATGCTTGAATAAATGACCTTTTTGTTCTATCACTTCTCCTGTTTATATCTAATCCTCTCTTGAATCTTTCAGTGTTGCCTCAATGGCCATGGATTAACATGTATGACTTATCTATATCTGGTTTACTGTTTAACTTTTTTTATTATGTCAAAAGTGGGAAAACTAGTTTGTTTGCCTATATAGATATGTATACTATGTTGTGAAGATATGTGTAGTAGATATGTGTAGTATGTTGTGCAAATAAGGTGGAGGATATTGTGTAGATATGTATCCAGGTTATTGTGTTGTGCTGATAAAGATAGGGGTTCTCTCATTTAGGGGGAACTTAAATGTTTATTTATAGGGGGAATAAGGTGGAAAATGTTTGTATTCTTATAGGCATCAGTGATAGGGGAATTAGTTGGCCATTTGGTCTAGTATATGCTCTTATGGCTTATGTTGTGATGCTAAAGGGTAGGTTGTGTTGTGTAGAAATTGACTAAATATGTTGAGTATGTTGATCTGATTGTATGGGTATGTTATCACCAAAAAAGAGGAAATTGTAAAGTCCTTAGTTTTGATAATTGACAAATTCATAATAGGGACCTATTCCCTGAAGACCTTGTTGTAATGAAAAAGGCCTCTATGCATCAGGGAAAAGTTTGGGCTTACCTATCGCTGTCACAGTTAACTTTACAACTGACACATAGTACAAGAGTTGGTGAAAAGTGTCTGCCACCTTTTTGCCTCAACCAATGAGAATGCTTTTAGGTTTTCTTATGTTACAACATATAATGTTCATCTTCCTTAACAAGAAAACTATCACTTTGATATACTTATAATTAAAGATCTTTATGAAGTGAAGCAGCATTACAATCAAAAGCTGAAACTATAATAGGGAACCTGTAGTTCATTGGGTTGTATCTTTATTTCCTTATTATAGTTCAGTCTTTGCATTTTGTTCCTAAAAGTATGCCTAAGTTCCTTATGATTGTTAGTATGTGTGGTGCACCATCTCATTTTGTAATCATCTAGAGTTAGGTGATTGAATCAAGCTAGAGTTAGCAGGAGAAGTCCAATCAGAGGTAGCTGGAGGTGGAAGCAGTAGAGTTACTACTTGGTTTCCTTGTAATAGAGTTATTACTAGGAAACAAATGATTAGGAGGGTAATCCTTGGAGTTTGTATTCAAGGGGTTGCTTGAATATAGTGGAGTTGAAATCCTAGAGGCAGGTCATGATTTTTGTCCCTTGAGCAAGGAGTTTCCACCTAAAAAATCCCATGTCTTTACCTTTCTACACTCCTGTATTTTTTATTGCATTTTCCTCCTAGTTCTTGTCACTTGTGTGATTCTAGGAATAGTTCCCTGAGTCGAGAAGAAACCCACCCCTAACCCTTCAAAAACCTATCAAAGGTCAAAACATGAGCACCTAACATGACATGTATGATGTGCTTATTCAAATGAACCAAATAACAGGAATCTGAAGAGTAGTAGGAATGGAAGCCTGCAATTCCTGCAATTTGCATCCTCATTAAATTTGTTAACTGAAGCATCTCTTGCAACTATAGACATAGATCCAACTAATTGAACAGAACCGATGACCGACACCAATACAATACAAGCTTCTTTTTTGTTAGTTTGAATGAGGAAGGCAGAGTAGAAAGCGAGAAGTACCGTCATGTCTTACATTAAGAGCGTGATGTAACAGATCCAAAAACGATGTGAACTGGCTAAAAACTATTCCTTTTGCAGAACCAACTTTTTTAAGCATGGACCAAACTTCTTCCCTCTACATTCGATAAAAGTAAAAAAAATGAGCAACAAGCTTGTATTTAGCAGACCCCCTCACATTGAAACTCTGGATTCACAAGTAGAAGAATCAACGAGTTAAGGACAACATCAATCAAATGGCTAGCGCCTGATGCATCAAATACAAGCATTCAAAAGGCAAAGAAGAAAAAAAAACTGAGGAGAATATGAAGAGAGTGTAGAATGCAATTTCATACCAATGCTTCTATTTGAGTGCTTGTCTTGAATTACTTAAGCGAATTTTGTTCAATATACTTAAGGACCTAAACCTTTTAACAGTAGGTTTAGAAGTAGAATCTCCCTTATCATTATTTGCAGTGAAGTCAAATGTGAGGGGTTCGGTACATGAAGGGCATGACATTTTCTCCTTACTTTCATCAAAATCTATCAAACACGCCTTGCAAAACACGTGCTTGCAAGAAGTAACCTACAACAATCAAAAGAGGTGAATCATTTAAAAAAGACTGCCTAAGGTATAAGGACTCCGTCTAATGGTAGAGGTGTGCATGTCATGCCCTATTTTTGCCAAGGTTAAACAAGCACGACTTATTGGACTCTAAAATAATTGAATTTTGTACAGAGTCGCCACCTAATTTTTAAGAAAAATAAGGAAACCTGTTTATTTATTAACACGTATGATTGATGTTTTAGTCTGCAAAACAAACAACTGAGATTCTAGGTAAGGGTTCTAATTATTCCAAAGGAAAGGGGTTAGACACCCTTCAGGATCCACAAATGTGGTACCCGGCTAGACTAAATTTATCAAAGAGGGAGGAGGTATAATTAAAATGATGTAAAAGGTGTATGTAAATTAAGTATAAATTAATTCTTTTGAGAAATATGAATATTTAAAACTATGTAAAGGTATATGTATATTAAGTATATTAACAAAATCCATTGTTATGAGAACATGTAAAAGATATGTATAAAATGTATAAAATACATGTGAAAAATAAAAATATTTTGTGATGTATGAAAAGAAATGCATCTTGATATGCCATGAAAAGGAAAAGAATTTACAAATAATACTCTTTATTTGATTAAAATTTACGAAAAAAGTAAAGATTTACTTGAACAAAAAAGATCATGATGTTTATGATGTAAAAGTGTGTGAATTAATTGATTAAATGAATTTATTGGTGTAAATATTAACGGCCTAAGTTTGCCTAAGTAACAAAAGAAAAAAGAAAAGAAAAACAAATATATACAAATATAAAATATGTATTAAAATAATATTAATACATATGTTGTTGTAAAATATATGTAAACAAAAGTATATAAGTATATGTATGTAAAGAAAAGACAAGATTGAATAAAGAAAATTTGTTCTAAAGGAAAAGACTACGTAATATTTGTTAGTTTAAAAAGTATAAATTATTTGATTAAATAATCTTAGTCAATTTAATATTCTTATATAAATATTAATGGCCTAAATTTATCTAAACGGGTGGTGAAGATTAAATAAAAAATATATCGCACCCAAAAATAAAGCTTTCACTATGATTAACATTTGTACAAGTGTAAGAATATAAAAGAAATAATACATCGAAACACCCTGAAACTTGTCGCCAAAACTTACTTTAGACCCTAAACTAATCGGAAAACTATTTACCCCCCTTAACAACTTTCAAGTGAATTAATTTCCACCCTATAATTACACTACTAGTCTCACAAGAGAGAGTGCGTTGCACTCGCGCCCACATCAGCGCCATATCAACGCCATGTCATCGCCACATCATAATTTTTTTTAAAAATATTATTTAATAATTTAGTAAAAAAAAAAAAGAAAAATAACCCCCACCCCATACCAGTTCACCCTCCCCACCCATAGCCCATCTTCTTCATCTTCTACGATCACCACTACCATCAACACCATCGCCGCCATTGACGCCACCACTGAGGAGGATGGTCCAATCTCCATTTCACCAAATACTTCAACATCCCCAAATTCTCAAAATATCTCAATCCACAACACTTTGTTCTACCATCACCATTGTCGCCGGAGATGAGGACCACCTTCCATTTCACAAATTACTACACCACCCCTTGCATTTTCGCAAATACAAGTACATTTCTCTTTAAATTACTCTTCATATACGGAAGAGGCAGCATTTTAGTTCTACATCATCACCAAAAAAATATTTTCTCCAATGGCAATCATTATTAAGCTTTTCATCACTCTTCTTCTCTTTGCACTTCTCAACAAAGGTACTTTTGGTCCCAAATCCCCTATTAACATCATTATTTCTCCCCTTCCAACCCCACCCATGCCACGAAAATGCCTCCCCCTCCATTTTTTTTTTCATTTTCTCCATTAACACCACCAAAGAATTAACAACCATAAAGACATCAATTTAAAAAATTTTCTCCATTAAAATATTATTTCAACCTTCAGTTCTAACTCCTTCAGTTAGAAAGTCTCGACCATAACAATGTGTTTAGGGGGGGGGGGGGCGAGGGGGGGTTGAAGAAGATGAAAAAGTGAAGAAGTGAAGAAGTGAAGAAGATTAACACCTTCCGTTAGAAATTCTCAACCATAACAATGTGTTTGGGGGGGAGGGGTTGAAGAAGATAAAGAAGTGAAGAAGTGAAGAAGTGAAGAAGTGAAGAAGATGAAGAAGTGATGAAGATGTTTATATATATATATATATATATATATATATATATATATATATATATATATATATATATATATATATATATATATATATATATAAAGAGAGAATTTGTAAAATTTAAAAGGTGGGTCCCACATTTTTTTCACATCTTTAGGCCATTCACTCGCTGTTTTTTTTTTAATTTGTCACGTCAGCAATTTGGGTGGAAATTAATTCACTTGAAAGTTGTTAAGGGGGGTATATAATTGCCCGATTAGTTTAAGGTCTAAAGTAAGTTTTGACGACAAGTTTGAGGAGGTTTCGATGTATTATCTCAATATAAAAATATAAGCACATAATTTAAAGTCTTCTTTAAATGTCATTGCCGATAAGTATTCCCAATAATCTGTATAAACACTTATAATAAAAATGTTAGTAACAAATAAATAATAATCAAAATAAATTTAAAAAAATATATGTGCATATAAGTATTTAAAAATATATTTTTTGTTAAAAAGTGGGCTCAGATAAAGTTTTAAAATATTATAAAGATTTAGTCATTGCACAAAAATATTTATTTTTGTTACATAGTTGTATACGTAAAATCCGTCTTTTTATTTGTGAAGGCCTCGAAAATCGACGGATAATTTCTTCATCGGCCAAGTGTTGATATTTGATAAAATAGTAAATTTGAGAAAGTAAAACCCATCTTTTGTAATGGGGTGTCCTCAAATATCCGATGGAGGAATAATGTCATCGGCCATGTGTCGGTCTTTGATATAAATAGTAAATTTGAAAATGTAAAGTCCGTCTTTGTAATGGGATGGCCTCAAATATCCAAATGGAGAGATAATTCCATTGGCCAAGGATCCCAAAAATAGTGAGAGTAAAAATGTTAGAGCACCATAAATGGACCAAATCAGTAGAAATAAACATACTACTAAGTGAATCTGTAACAAGAGACAAGTATTGGCGTTGCTTCAACGGCGGATGTCAGAGCAACGCCAAATCTGTACAAGAATCAAACACATCTGGTCTATCAAAGGCACGACAGTAGTTTCTTGAGATCTCGCCCGCCGGCGATCAACTCCGACGTGGCGCGATAGAAAAAGAGGAAGAAGAAGAAGAGGCGCGTTTGAGGTGACCGGAGTCGGACCAATGGAAAGAGGGGTAGCGGGTTGCCGAATCTGGAAGTGGAAACTCGCCGGTCATCACCTCCGGCGAGCCAGTGGTAAAAGAAAAAGGGGAGCAGCGGCTAGAGCGGCGGCCCGAGAGGGAGAAAAAGGAGAAAGAATTAGACAAGAGAGAGAGAGGCGATGTGTGTGTTGTGTGGTGTGTGTAGCGTGTGTTTTTAAAGAAAAGAAATGTCAGGGTACTTATGGCTCCCCATTTTTCAAGTTGAGAGAGTGGAAAATAAAAACCTACCCTCTCAAATTTTGTCTCATGGGATAATTATCCTTTTTCTATGTGTGATTATTTTATTGTGTAAAAATAATTTATCCGACTCAGTAGTTGCAGACCATAAAAATATAAACATAAATTTGTAATTATCAAAAAATATAAAAAATATTGAAAGTATTTAAAAATATATAATTTATTTAAAAATGGGATGTTATGTCGTGTACGTGTGCAAATGATTGTAAAATATTAAAACGATGATGAATTAATAAAAATCCCAATGTATAGAGAATTATTAGTAAATTATAAAAAGTAAAAATATAAAAATAAATTGATAAAATCCTAAAGTAAGGATGAATATCAATAATTTATTAACAATTGTAAAAAAATATATGAAAATTGTATTTTGTGCCCTTTAATGGTGAGGAAGCTTGAAGACATTAATTTTAAGCACGGAGAGCAAAAATTTGGTGTCAACAGTGCAAACTCACTAATGGATCTTTCAATGAATCCTAACATAAGCCACATGATTGTTTAACATCCCCAACCTATTTATTGTCCCTAGCCAATTCTGTTTTAGAGTACATCACAAGGTAGCGAGGATCAACTGCCTGCCGATTGAAGAAAGACATTGGTCAAACTTTTTCCACAAGAAAATTTGGCTGATAACCCATGGTAAGTATTAGGGAATGTGAAGTTTTGATGATGGACATATGAATAAAACAAGTTGTGCAAGCTGTTCCACACAAGTGAGTCACAGGCAAGACTAATGATATGATGACACAGCGTAAAAACAGGAGTGGATAAGTAAGAACTTTCAGACATACTCTCAACACTTATCACATCAGCTAAGTAGATGCAAAGGAGAAGATAAGTGCAGCATCTAGAAGTTGAGTTGATCAAGGAGTCCTACAAGACTAAGGGATAGAGGAGAAGAGTCTTATTCAATCAAGGAGAGAGAAAAACAGCAGCAATGAAGAGTGATACTCCCTGGGAGTCCTATTGAAAATAAAAGAGTACATCAACTAAAGGACTCAATAAGGAGTTGTCTTAAATACAAAAAACGACTTTCAAGTATTTCACTCATGAACTGAAAATGATAGTCAGCAATCAGCAAATTAGTTCTATAACTTGAAGGAGCTATTGGAACAACCTAGTTCTTCACTTAGAGTCTTAGACTTTGTGTAATAGCTTGGTAGTTGAGTCATATTGAGTTGTAATCTCTAGTTTCAGTGAATTATAAAATGAATTAGGATTAACGTTTTCAAGTTGGGGAACTCAAAGACTTGGGAACACTTATCTTGGGAAGATTTTGTGTTTTTGTAGAAGTAGGAGTTAGAAGTTTAATTCATAGTTTACAACAAGTCTTGTAATTTGTTGATTGTTGGGGATCAAGAGTAATAGTGAAGTTGGGTTAAATCCTGTAGAGGTACAGGTCGTGGTTTTTTACACCTTTCTTGAGTTGGGTGTTTTCCACTAAAATACTGTGTTCAAGTTTTTCTTCTGTGAACCACGTTAGCTACTTGTTCCACAGATAGGCAACCAGTAGAGTATAATATTAAAATCAGTAGGACATGCACTTTAACAAGTGGTATCAGAGTGAGGTTGTCTTAAATAAGGCTAGTACCTAAGAAAAGATCATAATGATGAATTCTGCACCTCCTACTAGGCATAGTGAAGGTCAGTCAACTACTAGACCTCAACTCTTTGAAGATTCTCACTTTATGTTTTGGAAGGCCAGGATGGAGATGTTCATCCAAGGTGAAGATTATGAGCTATGTGATAGGATTACTGATGGTCCTACTATTCCAATGAAAATGGTTGATGGTGAACCAATCTAGAAAGTAAGGAGTGAATTTACTGCTGATGATTTAGTGGAATTAAAGAAAAATGCAAAACCTAAGAACATCCTACTCTGTGGATTAGGAGCTGTTGAATACAATAGGGTATCAACCTGCACCACTGCTAAGAAAATTTGGGATGCACTGGTAAATGCACATAATAGTACCTCTCAGGAAAAGAAATTCATGATTTCCCTTCTTTTCACTAAGTATGAGGCATTTAAGATTAAGAAAAATGAATCCTTGCATAAGATGATGACAAAGCTTACTGCCTTAACAAATAAGCTGACCTCCCTGGGAAAAGTCATCACTGAGAAGGAAAAAGTTGAAAAGGAAGGTAATGAGGGTTCTTCCAAAATCAAAGTGGAATGTTAAAGTAGCTGCAATAAGGGAGGCAAAATAAGGATCTCACAGGTATGACCCTGGATGAACTGGTAGGGAACTTAAGGACTTATGAAATGGAAGTTGATGGAACCAAAGAACAAGAAGCTCCTGAGAAAATCTTGGCATTAAAGGCTTCTGATAGTGATGAGGAATTTGAACTTGATAAGGAACAAGTTTCCTTCATAACTAAGAACTTCAGCAAATTCTTTAAAAAGAAGAAGGGAACAGGTAGCAAGAAACGTTCCAATGACAATCCAAATAGCTGCTACAAGTGTGGAAAAATTGATCATTAGATCAGAAATTGTCCAGTCTGGGAAATAGAATGGAAAAAGAAAAGGCCTATAAATGAATTGAAGAAAAAGGCCAAAGGAAATGAGGAACATGCAATGATAGCATCTTGGGGTCTGACTCAGATGATGATGAAACTGCATTCATGGAACTTGGAGATTCAGACATAGATGAAGAAGATGATGTTTCTGAGGTAAGCATACTTGAACTTAAAAAAAAAATACATTTATTTTCTAAATCAAAACTTGTTTCCTTGATGAGTGCACTAATTGATGATTTCCAAAAATTATCTTCTGATAGGGATGAGTCGTTCAATAGTCTTGCAAGACTTAAATTTGATCTTAATGATTTAAAGACTTGTGAAGATACACTTGACAAGGAAAATTGTTTGATTCTTCAAATAATGATCTTAAGTTTTAAATCCTGAAATTGACTCTCACTAAAAATGAGAAAAAGGCCATGAGTAAAGAACAAGAAAATGTTGAACTTGAATTAGAAAAGTGCAAACTAGAGTGCAGTAATGCAGCTGACATAATAAACAAACTGAGTCAAGAAGTCACTGAACTGAAACTTGATCTTGAAAGAGCTAATAGGTGGACAAATTCTTCAAGAATTGTTCATAAATTGAGTGAAAGAATCCACAATGAAAAGGCAGGTTTGGGATCCACAAAGGTATTGATGATCCTAAAGATTTGTGTCATATCTGTGGTAACCTTAGACATCCAACCACTGAACCAGTAGCTACTAAAATCAGATCAAATAGTTAAAACCTAGAAAATAAATTTTCTCAGACTAAAAAAAAAAGAACTGGTTCAGGTCAAAGAAACAGGTTGTACTACATGTTGCTAGCATGGATTAGAAGAAATTTAATTCATCCTTTTACTCATAAAATAGGAACCAAGCTTATCTGGGTTCCTAAGTCCAACCATTCATTTCTTTTGTAAGAGAAGGTAAAAGGAAGCAGAAGGCATTGGTACTTAGACAGTGCTTGCTCAAGACACATGACTGGTGATAAGAAAAAGTTTGTTTCACTTTCATAAATCACTGGAAGAGGAGTTTCTTTTGGTGATGGGAAAAAGGGAATCATTACTGGATTTGGAAAAATTGGCTCATCTGAGTCAAGAGCATTGGAAGATGTCTATCTTGTAGAAGGATTGAAGCACAACCTGCTGAGCATTTCACAACTGTGTGATAAAGGTAATAAAGTTATTTTCACTTCTGCAGGAGTCAAAGTCAAGAGGATGGACACTAAGGAGATTTTACTTACTGCAAAAAGATATAAAAATGTATACAAAGCTGACATAATGGAAACACCAGGACCAAAGTTGACTTGTCTAAGTATAATAGAAAATGATCTCCTCCTTTGGTACAGGAGACTTGGACATGCAAGTTTGAAACAACTGAACATACTTTCCTCTAAACATATGGTATTGGGATTACCCAAGAAAAAGTTTAAGGAAGAAAAGTTATGTAGTGCATGTGTAAGGGGGAAGCAGGTAAGGTCATTTTTTAAGTCAAAGAACCATGTTAGCACTACCAAGTGTCTTATGGACTTGTGTGGACCAATGAGACTTCAAATCAGAGGTGGAAAAAGGTATGTTTTTGTAATTGTTGATGATTATTTTAGGTTCACCTAGACTTTTTTTCTATCCTCTAAAGAAGATGCCTTTGATGTCTTTGCAATTTTCATCAAGAAAATTAAAAAGAAACTGGGCACTTCATTAGTTTCCATAAGATCTGACTATGGTACAGAATTTGAAAATGCCAAGTTCTTAGAATTTTGTTCAGCAAATGGTATAGATCATAACTTATCTGCTCCTAGAACACCACAACAAAATGGAGTGGTGGAAAGGAAGAATAGAACCTTGGAAGATATGGCGGGAACAATGATGCTTGAAGCAAATATTGCTAAAAATTTCTGGGCTGAGGCAATAAGTACTGCAACATATATCATAAATAGATGCATGATCAGACCTATGTAAGAGAAGACTCCCTATGAATTACTAAAAGAAAGAAAGCCAAACATATCTCATTTTAGAACCTTTAGTTATAAATGGTTCATAAATAATAATGGAAAGGATAATCTTGAAAAATTTGATGCTAAAAGTGATGAGGGAATCTTCTTAGGTTATTTACTTCATAGTAAGGCTTATAGGGTTCTAAACATCAGAACTAATTGTGTTGAAGAAAGAATGCATGTAGTTTTTGATGAATCCTGTGTTAAGACTAACCTGCAGGAAGGAAGTGACTCTGAAGAACAGGTTACACAACCTAGTTCATCAACTGGAGCTGGCACCTCAATAGGGGGAACTGAATCTTGAGGCATAATGACAGGGGGAACTGAGCCACCAACTTCCCCAACTCAGAACATCAGCAATAATCCTAGTAGTTCACTAGGCTTGGTCCCAAAAGGTTATAAGTATCAAGGATCACATCCTATTGAGAATGTTCTTACTGATCTCACTTCTGGGATTACTATAAGGTCTGGATTAAGAAGTATGTGTTCCTTCAAGGCTATTTTGTCAAAGATTGAGCCATAAAAGGTAATTGAAGCACTGCTTGATGCTGATTGGATCATAGCCATGCAGAAAGAGTTAAATCAGTTTGAGAGAAGCAAAGTATGGCACTTAGTTCCTCTCCTAAAAGATAGAATGGTAATTGGGACTAAGTGGGTGTACAGAAATAAAGTTGATGAGCATGGAAGAGTTACAAGGAACAAGGCAAGATTGGTGGTCCAAGGATACAATCAAGAAGAAAGAATAAATTTTGATGATAATTTTGCTCCTGTAGCCAGAATTGAAGCTATTAGATTACTTGTTGCATTTTCTACCTATATGGAGTTCATTCTATATCAAATGGATGTTAAGAGTGCATTCTTAAATGGCATTCTCAAAGAGAAGGTATATGTTAAACAACCTCCAGGATTTGAAAGTAAGAAGTTTCCTGATCATGTGTATAAACTGGATAAGGCTTTGTATGGGTTGAAATAAGATCCAAGAGCTTGGTATGACATATTGTCAAAACTTCTACTGTAGCATGGCCATACTAGAGGTAAAATTGTTAAAACTCTCTTCTTAAAAACTAATGGAAAAGATCTGTTGGTTGTGCAGGTATATATTGATGATATTATTTTTGGCTCCACAGCCATGAACATGACTCATGATTTTTCCAAACTCATGAGTTGTGAATTTGAGATGAGTATGATGGGGGAGTTAAATTACTTCTTGGGATTGTAAATCAAACAAACAGCATCTGGAATAATGATCCATCAATAGAAGTATGTAAAAGAACTCAAAAGATTCTTTATGGAAGAGGCAAAAGAGATCAGCACTCCAATAGCCACAGGTACAAGGCTTGATTTGGATGAAACAGGTCCTGATGTGGACTACAAGGTCTACAGAGGGATGATAGGGTCATTGCTATATCTGACAGCAAGCAGGCCTGATATTGTATTTAGTGTAGAATTATGTGAAATATTTAAAGCAAATCCTAAAGAGTCTCATCTAAAATCTGTAAAAAAAGATCTTTAAATATCTCAAAGGAACCAGTGATCTTGGTTTATGGTACCCAAAAGGTAGTAATTTCAACTTGGTTGAATATTATGATGCTGACTATGCAAGATATTTGGTTGAAAAGAAGAGCACCATAGGCATGGCACACTTCCTTGTATCATGTTTGATTACCTGGTCCACTAAGAAGCAAAATTCAGTAGCCTTGTCTACTGCTGAAGCTGAATGTGTTGTTGTAGGATCTTGTTGTGCTCAATTGTTATGGATTAAGAAACAACTTATGGATTTTGGTATAGATGTTGGATGTGTTCCTATTTTTTATGATTATACAAGTGCCATTAACATAGCCCAAAATCCTGTTCAACATAAAAGAACTAAGCATATTGATATTAGACATCACTTTCTTAGAGATAATGTTGAAAAAGGACATATATCAATTATGTTTTGTTCTACTGAGGAACAAATTGCTAACATATTCACTAAGTCTTTAAGTAGAGAACACTTTGAAAATAATAGGTTAGCCTTGGGGATGATTAAAATTGTATAAATCTCTCTCAATGATTGACTAGAATAAGCTATTCTTAAGTGATTGTTGATTAATTCAGTCTTACACATTTAGTTGTGTATCCTAATTCCAAGATTTTTATGTAAATTGACTCAACTATGTGTTGATTTTACAGAAAGACTGGAACATCAAAGCAATTTTGTCCATTTTTTCTTCAGAATTCAGGTATGATTATTGCTTGCCTATAGTAGCATAAAGAGAAATAGGTTGTCTATATGGGTTTTTTCGTTACACTTAAACCGCCAAAACCCAAAAGTCCTCCTTCAAAAAGATGCCAGACCTTTCCCATCAGAACTGAACCACCTAATCATTACGTTTCCTTCACAAAATACACTTCACCCATACTTCATCTTCTCTCTTTCCTTCTTAAATATGGTTCTCCCATTTCCTTACTATTTATTCTCTCTTAAATTTCTACACAACCATAACAAACTTCTTGTTTCTTCTTCAATAGTGTCTTTCTCATCCTTTCCTTCCCAGAATCTGCTACCAGTTCTTCCTCTGCCATTATACTTCATCCCGATATTACCTTATCCCCACTCATTCCTCCCTCAATTTCAATCAAATTCTCCAATTTTGCAATGTTCAAGAATCTGCAAAACCCCTTTGCCCAATTTTCTTCCAACCCCTCACCATCTTCTGAACCCTCACAACCACCTCTAATTTCTCTTCAAATTTTTGATCGAGATGACGTTCCTATTGCTAACCTAATCCGTCGAAGGTCCAGATCTAAACCAAAACAAAAACCCTCTTCCATCACCATCGATGTTGATGTCAATGCTCCAGTGAAGCCTTCCCCTGTTGTCCCTTCTCCTAAAACTCCTCATACACAAGGTAAAAAGCAACGGGAAAATGATTCCTTGGCATAAGCACTTAAGGTAAGTAAAAGAAAATGTGTAGCTACTTCTACTTCTCCACCTCCTAGTGATTCTCCTCTTGGTATTCTTCTTCGCTCATTACGTAGGAAGAAGACAATAATTGGCAAAGCTCCAAAACTCTCCTCTTCTAGTAAACTATCATCTCAATTTAACCCAAAAGCTTTTTCATTGTCAAAAATTTCTCCTACTTCTAAACCTTCCTCTTCTTCTAAATCCCCTGCAAGGAAGATCGCTTCTAATTTAAAGAAACAGGTTAAGGCACCTGTTTCCTCCAGCTCATCTGACTCTAATTTTCTCTCTGATACTCTCCCTGCACCCTCTACTGAGAGTGGTCTTGATTTTAATTTTGATTTTGATGTTGATACTCCTGCTGACAAAGCTTCTTAGTCAGCTTATATTCTCCACTTTCAAAAACGTAAGTTTGCTAGGGGACGAGTTGTCACTGATTTAGGGGCCCTAAAATGGATATCTTGGTTTCAAAATTGAGAGCTCAGGGGTGGTCATACTTGTTTCTTCAAGGTGACCATCAACGTAGGTTTGGAAAGGATGAAGTATATGAGTTTTATACTAATGGAGTTGCCATTAGGGAGATGTTTTTTACCACTGTTCATGGGGTTACTATTAATCTTTATGCTGCTGATCTTGCTCGAATCTTAAGCATTCCTACTGGGGGTTGGGGTCATTATGTCAAGGTAACCTGGCCTTCTCTCAATAATCTTCCATCTGCTCTTGATATATCCAGAAAGTTCTCTGGAAATCCTTATCTTGTCACTTATCGTAGGGTCTTAAATCGTGAGATGTCCCCTCTTTATCAGTTTTATTTTGATGTGGTTCACAAAATGATCCTTCCTAGACAATAAAGAAGAACAGTTGCCAATTTCCTTGATCTTACTCTGATGGAACTGTTAGATACTAAATTCCAATAGACCTTCCTCGACACATGATTAAGCATATCCAGAGGGTTTTACTTCAAATGCAAATGGTTATGCTTTGCCATATGAATTTTGGCTTGCATCAGTTTTTGAGAATTTTCATGTACCAGTCAAAGTGTGGTCTCTGCAGACCACAAAGGATGTCATAGGGTCTGTGAACCATACAATGTTACTTGCTTCCATGAGGAGTGCTGACAACCCTGTGCAAAGATTGAGGAATGCACTTGCTGCAAAATAAGCTGAGGTGGAGTTTGCTCAGGCTGTACTGTAGTCTGCTCAACCTGCTCATGAGGACGAGAAAAGGATTCTCTAGGCTCAGATTGCCTCACTGACAGCCTCCTTGGAGCGTGAAAGATCTGAAAATGCTGACATTGTTCGAAAGTTGACATCCCTTATCCCCTCTTCCTCATCCACTTACTCCTTCTTAGTGCCTTAGGAATATTTTCCTTGTTTTTCTTGGTCCCTGTTGTTTCTGTTTTTGTTGTTTATGGGTAATGATAATTGTATCTTGTTTTGTGAATGAAATGAACCTTTTTGCTTAATATGATCTGCTTCTACTTTTTCATAATGCATAGTTGTTCTCTTGCTCTGAGTTTTGATTGTTTTAGCGATAGCCCCAGTGGCCATGAATTATTAAACAGTTTTTACTTGTTGGGCCATCTTTTCGATGATGCCAAAAGGGAAAAAAGAGATTATGCAATGCTTATAGCTCTATGACTAACCTATTTCATTATGTTATCTTCTATTTTAATCCTTTATTGAGTATGTAAGATTTTAAAATGGATGTTGTGTAGCTAAGTTTGTCATCATAAAAAAGAAGGAATTTGTTAGGGAATGTGAAGTTTTGATGATGGACATATGAATGAAATATGTTGTGCAAGTTGTTCTACACAAGTGAGTCACAGGCAAGACTATTGATAAGATGACACTGCATAAAAACAGAGTGGATAAGTAAGAACTTTAGACATGCTCTCAACACTTATCAAATCAGCTAAGTAGATGCAAAGGAGAAGATAAGTGCAGCATCTAGAAGTTGAGTTGATCAAGGAGTCCTGCAAGACTAAGGGATAGAGGAGAAGAGTCTTATTCAATCAAAGAGAGAGAGAGACGGCAGCAATGAAGAGTGATACTACCTGGGAGTCCTATTGAAAATAGAAGAGTACATCAACTAAAAGACTCAATCGGAAGTTGGCTTAAATACAACAAACGACATTCATATATTTCACTCATGCACTGAAAAAGATAGTTAGCAATCAGCAAATTAGTTCTACCACTTGAAGGAACTATTGGAACAACCTGGTTCTTCACTTAGAGTGTTAGACTTTGTGTAATAGGTTGGTAGTTGAGTCATATTGAGTTGTAATCTCTAGTCTCAGTGAAGTATAAACTGAGTTAGGATTAACGTCTTCAAGTTGAGGAACTCGAAGACTTGGGAACACTTATCTTGGAAAGATTTGTGTTTTTGTAGAAGTGGGAGTTAGAAGTTTTAATTCCTAGTTTATAAGAAGTCTTGTAATATGTTGATTGTTGAGGCTCAAGAGTAATAGTGAAGTTGGGGTTAAATCCTGTAGAGGTACAGGTCGTGATTTTTTTATACCTTTCTTGAGCTGGGTGTTTTTCACGTAAAAATACTATGTTCAAGTTTTACTTCTGTGAACCACGTTAGCTTACTTGCTCCACAGATAGACAACCAGTAGAGTATAATATTAAAATCAGTAAGGCACGCACTTTAACAGTAAGACAAATTACGTGTGGCAAGTTTAGAATTAAATGCAAGCAACAAAGAGAGCCAACTGAAAAGAAAAAAAAAAACAATTAGATGAATGCAAGTACAATTATCAAGAATGTTCGAGGTTCCACACATGTCATGCATTTATAAAGCATTTTCTTGGTACCTGCTGTAAGCGTGCAATCATAGCAAAAATGTGAAAATAGTTTTTCCTCAGAGTTCCAGCCTGGACATATGTGCACCAAAATACAAAATGGAGATACAGTTAGAAATAAAAATATCCTTGCCTTCTTCTTACTTTTTGGCTAAGTAATGACACTAATGATTGACATTTTTATGGAGAGAAAAAAAATGTATAAGATCTTAAGTTAAAGTGGACTTGGTCTAGTAGTAGAGGGGTGCGCGAGACGAGCAAAGTGGACTTGAAGGAAGACGAACTCGAGTTTGAAAATAAAATATCAGAGAGATAGCATACGTGTATTGAACTGTGGTCGACTTCTACTGTACAATGACTTGTAGTAGTCGTATTCATCAACATCCAAAGAATCTTTTCTCATAGTAATCTGAACCCAAGAAAAGTAACCGTAAGAAGATCTTTATCAAAACTGAAGCACGCGGCACTAGTGCAAGACAGAACTTACAGTCTTTGTGGGAAGTGCAAGATCAGCAGCTCGTCCATTTTTGGTACGTCTTAGCAATATGCTTTTCAGAATTTCGTGCTTCAAATGCACAATTGCATCTGTACCCTCTTTTCAATATATACTAGAAAAAGGCATGTTTTGTTGGAAATTGCTTAAGTTACTGCATTAGTTTTTAGTAAAATAAGTTAGTAAATTTAGGATAAATTTGAATTTTGAATTTAAATTAGGTTATTTGATTTGTTGAGACATTTTGGTTAGTTTAAATTTTGAATGTTGCTGATTTTTCTATTGTAAGGTTGTTATTTAAAGCCCCTTGACGCTTAATAAAATCATTGAATACTATTGAAAGAAATTGAAAGTTATTCAACCCTTTGAGAATCATTTTAACTCCTTTTCGCTACCTCATCTTTCTTTAAAAAAAACAAAAGTGGTATCAAGAGCCTCATTGATCTTTCGGCATCTGTGAGTTCTTCCAAAATGCTACCATATCATTTTTAACCCGTAAGAGTTACCTTTTTAACCCGTAAGGGCTACCTTTTTAACCCGTCAGGGCTACCTTTTTAACCCTTCAGGGCTACCCATTTTAACCCGTCAGGGCTGCCATTTTCAACCCGTGCTTATTTTCAAAGCGTTGGGATACTTTCAACCAAAAAGATGTCAAGCAATAGTCTCTCATTGAATGCCTCAAAAATTTTCACTAGCGAAAACTACAAGATTTGGTTAGTGAAAATGAAATCATATTTTATAAACTATGATTTATGTGATGTTGTGATGAAAGAAAAATCCTCACAACATTTTGCAAAGCCGATGAAAGTACTTTCAAACAAGACAAGATTGTTGATGGTTTTTCAGCAAAGAATCAAAAAAAGAAAAAGGAAAGAAAAGAAAGATCAACATCAAAAAGATGTGAAAGTTCAAAAACAATCCACAAGCACGATTTGTGAAAGCAGAAATTTAGGAGGAGCGACTTTTTAAAATCGCAGTAACTAAAGCAAAGGAGGAGTGTTGGAAATTGCTTAAGTTACTGCACTAGTTTTTAGTAAAATAAGTTAGTAAATTTAGGATGAATTTGAATTTTGAATTTTAAGTTAGGTTGTTTGATTTGTTGAAACATTTTAGTTAGTTTAAATTTTGAATGTTGCTGATTTTTCTTTTGTAAGGTGGCTATTTAAAGCTCCTTGATGCTTAATAAAATCATTGAATACTATTGAAAGTTATTCAATCCGTTGAGAGTCATTTTAACCCTTTTTCGCTGCCCAATCTTTCTTTAAAAAAACCAACATGTTTCAACCTCACCATGTCAGCAAAAGATGAAGCCTTAATAGTATGTATATTGTCAATCATTAACTTACTCTCTTCCACCAGAGAAAGTGGAAAGTACGTGTATGGGGGCACTCTGGACAATTATTGCAGTTGTAGAATTTATCAAAGAACATACTGCACGAGATATTTCAGAAGAAACATTGTTTCAGAAGCAAAAGAATAACAACATAAAGCAAAATAGCTTTTGAGCCATTGCGTCTTTCACCCTCAGGGATAGGAACAAGGATTTACAAAAGAAACTTTATGTCTACCTAAAATCAAGTGTGCTGCAATCATGATCTTTGCAAAAGTAATAAGCATAAGGCTTAAGTTGTAAGAAACGGACCTGTACAGAAGTAAAGAATTTAATTAACCTCTCAACTATAAGAAGTAAAGAAAATGTAGTTGAACTTGCAAAAGTTAACTTACAAACGAGTACAATTCTCCAATACGGTTTTGCAGGGGTGTACCAGTTAAGGCCCACTTATAAGAAGATTCTAAAGCAAGAATCACTTTTGTGGTGTTGGAACGTACAGATTTGATATAATGAGCCTATGCCACAGAAGTTCAATCAGTTAAGAACATTGAAGATAAAAGATCTTGTCATATGAAATTTGGAGTTCATGTGTTACCAACAAAGCGATGATTAGACCAGGCAAAAACTAAAAAACACATGCAGCCTTGTTCAATGGAAACAGAATGTCCATGTAGGTAGAAAATACTGATCAAACTGGAACTGAAGAGGAAATTCACATGATGAACAGTTAAGCACAGCACAGAACTTTACGTACTCTCACCTACATTATTCAGCAGTTAACGCATAAGTTTCTTCATAATCAACATAGAGCATTAAAATTCACCATAGTGATCTCCACATTTACACCTCTAATAACATGATCGACTTGAAGAACTGGTATTTATTAAAAAAAAATTGTTTAAACAGTAAATGAACACCATGTACAGGGAAACCAAGAATGTTCAAAAACCACAGGTCCTACTGGTAGAAAATGCCAGTTGAAGAAAACAACTTAATGCATGAATCTGTGAATGTGTACTTGCCTCATCCAAAATGATGCGATCCCACTTCACCGAATTCAGAACTGAGTTCCTCCTGGAAATATCTTCACCAACACTGACTAAACCTGTTTTGTGGTCCGACATATCTACCCAATATTTTGAGCTGTTGCTGTTCTTCTTTGACCTTTTTGGCCTATAGTCAGCCACGATAGTGGAGTAGGTAGTAATGACAAAATCATATTCTGCCAGTTTGTACATATATTTCTCCCTGTTAGCGCCATGATAAACGAGAGTTTTGTTGCTTCCTTTAGTGGTGCAACGTTCAATCTCGTGAAACCATTGCAGTGCTCCAACCACAGAACATACAACAAGAGTTTCTTTTACTGCAGGAAGTTTCTGGGAAGTGCTGGCTGAAGATTACAATATACTGGAATCACTATTTGTTTTCCGTAATTCGCGTTGAGCAAGCACAAGTGTGATGGCTTGAACAGTCTTACCCATCCCATTTCATCAGCACGTATACCCCCTTTGAATATAGATTCTTCTTGCTTTAATGACCAAGTCAACCACTCCTTTTGGTACCTCAACAGTGGCAAAATCAAATTTGCTGATGGCTCAGCAGTTTCAGAAAGCGACGCATTCTGAATATCCATGTCCAAATCATTTGAATAATTGTCCAGCATGAATTATCCATTTCTTCTTCCAGTATCTCCCATTCCAAAAGGTTCTCTAAACATTTTTCCCAAAGCACGAAAAAATTTCCTATCACCTATCTTTTCCACCAAATCATAGTATCTACGATCTGAATCCATATCCCCATTAATTGAATAGAATTTCAGATACATGAACAATTATCAAATTAATTAAAATATTACATAAACTAAAAAGTCACGAACTATTCAAAGCATGAACAATCACTTAAAAATAGGAGAAAAATATAACAGTCATAACTTATACTATTTTCATATATCAGTAGGCAATAGATCTCTTGTACCCACTGCCATAGCTTATCCATTTTTTTAATCACTTATATAGGTCTCTCAGAAATTAAAGTAAATACCATCAACCCTTATTGTTATGTTTCGCAATATTAGGCCTTGTGTAAGTTAATTTTTATTTTTTTATAACCGGGTGGTGTCTGGGCCAGCTTTTGCCCACCTCGACTAAATTTATGGGATACCTGTCACTTCTCACTAACAACAGATATCGGGTAACTCTGTCGACCAAAGCTATAACAGATGAAAAGAATCACTTAGTATTGTTTATCTTTTTTCGAATTTAAACTGACCTGAAACCTCAGTTTCTCAACTCACTTCGTTGACTACTAGGCCACACCCTTAGGTGTCCTTGTGTAAGTTAATTTTGTTGAGTTGACAAGGCACAATGTCCATTCTGAAGAAAATTTAGATAGGCTTATGTTATTTATCATCCAAACATTCACATGGGAAATTGTTTACCCTTAATAACAAAATTACATTAATGTCAAATTAAGCATGGACTAGAATGGTATATAACTTTCTCCAAGTTGGAATTTGACCAAGATTGAATTGACTTCAGACTGATGTTGATAATCCTATACACTAGATAAAATTGATGATAAAGAATACAAACTTACATATAAACAGAGAAATATAACTGCTCACTACAAGTTACAGTAACTATTAGTCAGTTGCATATCAACCGCCATAAACTCTAACTAAATTGATTCTGTTTGATGACAAGTCAAAAGTGCTAACTTGAGTTGATGACATGTCAAATGAGCTGGATAATGAATACTTTGATAATTTATGTTCATTTTACAAAATGTCACCAGCCATTTTGTAATAGGGAAAACCCCATACTTTGATTATGTTCATTTGATAATTTATGCAATAGGGAAAACCCCATAACTGCATCAACCTTTCAACTTCAGGTGCTAAATCACCAGCCATTTCCTTAGAACAATTGTTGCCCAAAGCTTTTTCTTTTAAATAAAAAAGGGTGGGTAGGGAACCGGAAAATGGGAAAGGGAATTATAAGGTGGGAATTGAACCCTCATTATCAAGGTGAAAATTTATAGCCAACTAAGCTATTAAGATTTTCCGTTGCCCAATCACAAAGTGCAAGTCCAGCAATATATTGGTTGGTATCATTAGAGCCTCTTGTAAGATTTATTTCAATTTAGACTGTAAAACGTAAACAATCTAAAATGAAATCATGTTAGTTATTCAGGACCGTGGAATTACATAATTTTCATATAAACCTATAACTATAGAAATAAAGTCAAACACACACACTTGAATGACTCATACCATTCGGCGTGAGTCTTGACTTGAATTGCGCGAAAGTCTTTTTCTTTGTGTTCTTAAAATCAGTACTTCTCTCTCTTTTCCTTTACTTTACGAAAAATGTTGATGGAAAGTGTGGTCTTCAAGTGGCAGAAAGAGAGAGAACCCTTTTAATAAGAGAAGGTTACCTTTGAATGGTTATTTTCACGCACCCATCAACGTGAAGGATAAGTGGTTTTAAAACTACTAGATCACTTTTCATCTCTAGTTAGGATTTAACATAATAATTAAGTAATTTACTAAACCAAATAATAGTCACTTGGGCCATAACTTACATTCTCACATTTGGCATATGTTTTTAAAGGTGCAATCAATATTTCAATCATCATGTGCACAATAGTGTTAAATCCTACATTATTCATTGCTATTAGGTAAATCAACTGATATAAGTCATGACGGTCATACATCCCATCTCGACATAATTCCTTCAAATTACTACAATGTTTATCTAATACCTAACACAACCTTAAAACATGTAATGGTCGAGAACATAATGTATACAAGTAAACATGTTAGAACAGAAAAAATATATATATATATATGGATGGATGGATGGATGGATGGATGGATGGATGGATGGATGGATTGATGGATAGAGAGAGAGGGAGAGAGAGAGAGAGAGAGAAATATATTTACAGAAATTTATTCTTTGCTATCAATACGGCCAGCTCTTTCAACATGTTCAACAAATATTTGAGCCAGTAATACTTTCGTCAAAGGATCAACAATCATAAGTTTGGTGCTAATATGTTTGATTGACACTTTATGTTTCTAGACTCTTCATTAGTTGAAAAGTATTTCAATTCCATCTACTTAAAGTTTATAGAGAAAAAGACAGTTTTAGTATTACCACAATAAATTTTCAGTGACTTAGCAATATTGCCGACTAGTCCAAGTTCTAAAATAAAGTTTCGTAATCAATGAGCTTGAACTCTGGTTTCAAACCATGCCACAAACCCAAATTTCATATTGAATGAAATTATAACAGACTATTTTGTACTATTCATGGTATTGCTCCTCTAGCTAATAGGGACAAATAGCCAAATGTGATTTTTTTTGTATCCACACAACCAACATGATCTAAATATCCAGCCACGTCATGATGATCAGATCTTCTATAAGTAAGTATATGATCTTTTGTTTCTTGCAAGTATCACAAGACTTTTTTTTAGTATTCCATTGATCCATTCCTGGATTATTATGATATCGACTTAGCATCTCAACAGCAAAATTGATGTCTAATTTTGTACATATCTGGACATACATTAGGCTCTCAAAGATTGATGCATATTTTTGACATTGACTGAGACTAAATTTATCCTCTTCTAAATTTGAACGAGAAATGATGAATATTTTTCATTCTAAATTTTTCTAAGTCACTTTCGTGTACCCATCGGACTAGGCCCTTTCGGGGGTTCCTTAGGGACCGATTCACTCTGCGTAGATTGACTGAACGCAGAAAACCTTCCACTGGCAGGCGATAACCAGAACACTTCTTGTGATCTATCCCACAATATTACTATTTCAATGTCAGAATTCAATTCGTGTCGATATCTACCCAGCTCTAACCTAGAAATGAGAACCCTTACCACCCCACCATATAATTAAGACCCACTCACTCATACCTGAAGCTTACCGACAAGGCAACTAGTCTTGCTCTCTAGAATATAGCATAGAGTAGCCTTGATCATCCAATACCTCCCCCCTCCTCCCCCTTCCATGCACACACATATATATACATACATATATATACCTCCTGCATACTGAAGCTAATATCTGTACTCAAACTAAGTCATATCTTACACCCACGTACTCCAATCCATTTCACACACTGAATAAGTTAACTACACAACAACCACTACGATAAATATATACAACAAAGTAATGATATGAATTCATGCATGCAAGGTGTACACACATACTGGATTGTCAGCAAGGACTCTCATTTATGACATGCAGGGGACGAGCTCAGTCTATATACCAGTACTGGTGTGGTAGCTGGTTCAATAACAGCCTCTCTATCTATCTATCTATCTATCTATCTATCTCTCTATATATATATTATACATACACATACACATAAGTTAACTACATAACAATCACTTTGATAAACATATACAACAAAGTAATGATATGAATTCATGCATGCAAGGTATACACACATACTGGAGTAAGCAGGAACACTCAGCTATTACCTACAGAAGATGAGCTTAGTATATGTACTAGTACTGGCATGATAGTTGGTTCAATAATAGTATCAGTGTGACACCTAATCTAATTAACTATATGAAACTCGATCCAACAGCATCTTAATATTATCTCAAATTCAATGTTCAAATGCATAATAATAATAATGAATAATCACAAGTAATGCCATAAAGCTAATCATATACATTCAACTCACATATAAGAACATAGTCACTCGACTCAACATCACACTCAGACGACTCATACTTGCCCAAAACAATGGCTATGCCCATAGGTCACCACATATACTTATACCGACTAACAACTTAAATAAAGGATACTATACTTCATATCTTCCTTACCTTCTCACTACTACATCTATACCCATTCTACTATGATAAACTACCCCCGATATATTTCAATACCAATGTAGCCTCTTCTAACTCCTCTCAACTTGGCTAGGACATCTAGACACTTACGGACTAGTCCCTACATTCACAATTTAGAATCTACCGATTCCCTTTGACCTAATAGAGTGCACACTTTGGGCCTAACTAAATGTTCATGATCTCATAACCGACCTAACCCTTTATATATCACGCAAAATACTCCCGTCTATCAACTTACCTCTAGTTCATGCAAGTCTCATGCCTTTCGACAATCAAAGAAGCAATAAAATTCAATAACTTGATAGGCAACATTATTGATTCATTTACTTAGATTTCGTTATCATTTAACCCATCCAAACTCTATCTTTATAGTCCTATACATGAAATCTCCTGACATAACTCTAGTTATTACATGCATAGGTCAAGTTCACTACAATTAACCATAACCTACCTCATAAATGAGTTTCCACTGCTACAGAGAATGAAGAGTTCCTCTTTGAGCGCCCTGCCCTTGACTAATGCATGGACATCCCACTAGGAATGCTTTAGAAATTGACTCTCAGAAAATGGTATATAAATCCTTATTGTCCTAGTATAGGGTTCACTTGGGGTATTTTTAGAGGAGGAGGCGACATAAGAAGCCTCAGTTGAGTGAGGGCTTTAAACAACCCTCAGGAAACTTACAGCCAACTTTCACTACAACGAAAAAAGCATTGCTACAGCTACAGATCAGTGGGCCTAGCGTAATTTTTAAATTTCGGCCCAAGTTGATTTATGCCACGACTTTTTTCATATGAAATAATTCCTATAAGGCACAAATTATGATTTCTTGATCAAAATACTTTTTCAGAATAGTATTTATCATAACAAAGATTTGGATTGTTACATTCAATTACATAGGATGTCTCTCAAACATATTTCATTTCAAAGTTGTTAGAGAGATTTTTTTGGTATCGTGCAATAAACTAAGATCACTAATTGGAAGCAAATGTCAGCAACATACATAAATGACATTGTTTTGCCCCTTTTAGATTTGAAGGGTTTGGAAAATATTGTTTTTTTGACTTTTAAACTATTTCGAAACCTTAAAGAAAAGTTTGAAACAATTTAAGAAATCATAAAGTCGACACTTGATTTTTGAGAAAATATCAAGAAAAACTAAATATTACTTACAAGATTCAAAAAAAGAAAAAATCTTTTAAATTTAGAAATTCCGAGTAAGTGGTTCCTATTAATACTCTTGAAAGATTGTTAAGGCACCGAAAGTATCCGCTAACTTGCGGTTATCCGGACTAGTTGAAAATAAGTTTTTTGACTAACTTTAGAAAGGAAAATTAGTTTTTGAAAAGAAAACGATTAAGGAAAAAATTATCTTCAAGATTTGTGCAAAATAAACTTTGACAACTTAGCAGAAATTTTTAACTAAGTCTAAGAAAACTAAGAACAATTAGCATATAAAGGGGAAGGGAGAAACTAAATGACTTAAGTCGTTAGGACCGAATCCATAAATCTTGTCCTAAGCTAATTTGAGATTTTGATCCATCTTCACCTTTCCTAATCTAAATACTTGGATTTTTGACCCATACCCATCCCTAAGCTAGTTTTTGGGCCTTTGAGGCCTAAAATCCGCATCACCTGTATTAAATTACAACTTTAGTTTTGAGGCCTAAATGAATGAACAAATAGATAAATAAAGAATAAGACAATAAGTCTCTTAGCGACCTCATCAATGAGTTTTGACCCATTTTTCTTCTTGTTATGTCTTCTTGCACCCGCACGCCATATAATTGACTTTGGGTTTAAACTTCGGACTTGACTCGAAGAGGTGGTCCTCATTGGCCCATTACGAAATGCAAGAGGAAAAGAGTTCATTTGGACTCCAAAACAAATTCATGCAAAGAAAAAGATAAAAAATAAATTAATATGCGTTCGGAAATTTTATACTCAACAAACAAATGATGAGATGAAAAAGATAACATTCCCAAGCATAAAGAAATAGTAAACTATGATATGATATAGTCTAAGACATGTTTTCATTAAAGAATAAAGGGGGGAGTGAGCAAAAAATGGGGAAATCTTTTTATGAAATACAAGATATACTAATGCAACAACACTTTTCAATACCAAATGGAGTCAATCAACAGATTTGAAGAAAAATTTCACGGTAGAATATGAATAGCAATGGGACGTCTAAATGGACAAAAATACTTCAAGGAATAAATCAATAAGCGAGGTGAAGCAAATGTCATATATTAAACAGGTTTGAAAAATTATATTCAAAGACAAAATAGGACAAACAGTAAAAGATTAATTCTAACAAAAAGTGTCCAATTATGTCAACTCCTATTTAGTTCTACACCATTTCAACAAAATCTATAACCCTACCAACTTTTCAATCTAAACAAGAAAAAATCAAAGACAGTTTTGACCACTAAAATGAGTATCTCACTACTTCAAATTGAGAAATAATTTCATAGACCCTTAACGATAGTAACCATTCCTTCTTGACATAAAGGAAACAACTTTACATACTAAAATCAAACATATCCACCAATAAAGAATTTAAACAAAGCATGAGCATGCATTTTAAGCAAAGATCAAAATTTTATTCATAATAATCAAAGAATAAAGCCAAAAGGGGAAACAATCAATATTAACTATTCTTTTCAACATAAAGAAAATAATTGTACATGCTAAAAAAACATATACACCAATAATGAATTTAAACAGAGTATGGGTACATATTTTAAACAAAGATCAAAACTTTATCCATAATAATCAAAGAATAATGCCAAACAGCAAAACAATCGATATTAACTATTCTTTTCAACATAAAGGAAACAATTTTACATGCTAAAAACAAACATATACCCCAACAATGAATTTAAATAAAGCATGAGTACATATTTTAAACAAAGATTAAAACTTTATCCATAATAATCAAAGGATAAAGTCAAAGAAACACGTTCAACTATTGCTAGCTCATTTTTATACCATGAACATGAAAATAATCATAATATTGATACCACAATGTCCTGTCGCCTTCAAGGCCGTCTACAGCAAACAATCCCGTCAAATGAACTACGAAGAAGAAGGATATGGAGAAGAAAACAGTAATAAAACTAAAAGGGAAAAGGTGTGTTTACCTTTTTTAGGACAGCAAAACGGGACTTCAAGATTTCTTCGGAGTCTTAATCACCACCAGAAAGCAACCTTTCAATAACCCTAATTAGACTACCACTTGAAAATTTTTACTAAAAAAAAAAAAGAAATTTACCTATTTGCTTAAAAGTTTATTTCACTCTTTGAGGCTTTTTGACTTTTAGACTTCGAGACTTGATTTCTACCAAAATAATGGTAGTATTTATAAGAAATGATGGGGATCCAATTCTATTAATCCACCAATGTGGGAGAAAGAGTTTATGGGTGTTTTGGGGATTTTAAAATTGAAGATAAAGTGAGATGAAAGATATGGTGGGGGAAATTGTACAATGCAGTACAATTTTTGAATTTCAAAATTGAAAGAAAGGACAAGGTTGAGGAGAAGTTGTACAATGTAGCGCAATTTTTGAATTTTAAAATTAAAAAAAAAAGGACAAGGTTGAGGGAGAATGGTACAATGTAGTACAACTTTTGAATGGAAAAAGGACAAGGTTGATAGAAAATTGTACATTGTAGTATAATTTTTGAATTTTAAAATTTGAATTTGAAAAAAGGATAAGGTTGAGGAAGAATTGTACAATGTAGTACAATGTTTGAATTTCAAAATGTGAATTTTGGGATTTGAATTTGATTTTGGTGGGAATTGGGTAGAAATTATGAGAGTTTTTGAGAATTTAGGGTTATTAAAAATTATTAGCCAAATTTATTTAATTTTGACCAGATTGAAAATCAATTGGCCAATTGCATTGCAATTATGGCCACTTTAATTTCAATAATGGTCAAATCTAATAGATTAGCAAATTAAATTATAATTCAATACAAATTAATTCTTCCTTTATTCCTAAGTTTTTTTATTTAATAAAATCAAATAAATATTTCTCCAAATAAATTAATTTTGAGAACAAATTTTATTTGAATCAATACTTTATCCGTTTAGATTAATTTTCAAGCTTAATCAGTAAAAGTTCAATTTTGATAAAAATGTTCCTTTAAGTAACAAAATTTATACCATTTTGCATATGTAAATATGAAAATGTATGATCGTCAATTAAATGACAAAATTAATCCAAATAAATATTTTAGAGCGCATTTATCCAGATGAAATAAATATTTTAATTTTATTAAATATTAAAGAAACTAGGGTTAAATTTAGTCGTGGAAGGCAAAAATTAAGTGTTAACAGACATAATAAACTTAATCCCACTGTCCTTCAGCTACATACACCAATTACCAATATGTTTTCCTTAAACTCAAAGGTTAGAGTAGTTTTGTTAAACTTAAGATAACATTGGCAGGATGCTTGTTTAAGCCCATATATTGAGTTTTTAAGTTTACACAGTGTGCTTCTTTTCTTTTATGAAACCCCCTCAAGTTGATTCACATAAAATAGCTTCTCTAAATTTACATTCAAAAAGGTTATTTTCACAACCATTTAGTGTAACTGTAAATTATAATGCACTAAAGTCATCATAATTCTAAGTGAATCTTTTCTAGAGATGGGTGAAAATGTCTCTTTATAGTCAATATCATATTTTGAGTTAACTCTTTGACAACAAGTCTGGATTTATAGCGTTCTTGTTGCCAGTTACGTCACGTTTGCTCTCAAAGACCCTTTTACAAAGTGTCACATTAGCATTGATAATAATGTAGTAGACACCCCTCACTATATTGATCTGAGTCGGAGAATTAATTTTTCTATTCATTTACATTGGAGGTTGTTGAGGCAGAGAATATTCGTTGCACCCATTGATACAAAAATATGGCATAATCATATGCCATATAAGATATCATGTGTGACTTGAAGAGTTATTTGTTGTAGAATGCCTACAAATAATAAGATAGCAAATAAATTCAAAATAACTACTGTGTTTAAATGTTTTTGTTGTGTTGGTACAAGTATGATCCTGAAGAGAAAACAACACAACCTTTCTTTTGCAGTGGATTGTAAGACCCCGCAAAGTCCTAGTCATTTTAGTCCATTATAACATGCCAGAAGAGGTCCCAGTCCTAGAAAATTTTAGTCAAGTGTTGACACTTAGTCTAATTTTTTGCCTCAATTTTAATGGCATTATTTACGATCTTTTCGACCTTAGATTGTCGATTTTTAAGTTGATTCATGATCAGGGATGTCAATAGGTCATCTTAGGTGAGTTTTGGAATTTTTGGACATCATTTGAGTCACGTTTGGATGATCAAAATAGCAAGCCAACGCGATCTTGACGCGGCACTTTGGCTATTGCGTTGACAGTATCAACGTGGTGCTTCGGCAATCGCATCGATACCATCGATGCGGGGTGTTGCCTATTACGTCACTGGACACATTTTTCTCATTTAATTACAATTTTCCAAGGGCATTTAGGTCCTTTTCTCCCTCACCCAAGTCAGCCAAAACATGAAATTAAGCTTCCAAAAGGGCAAAATACATTCATTCTCCACAAAACCTCTCAATAACAAAACCCTAGGTTCATTAACTTCAAGTCGAAGTCTCAAGAATCCATCAACAATTCCAACAAATTCAACAATCAAGGTATGTTAGGTGTTCATCCTTGGGTTTCCTTCTGCCCTTGGAGTTCAAGAACCCTTTTCAAAACATGAATTATGATTCCCATGTTATGAATTGAATTACGCTCATGCTTGTGTTGTTGTATGGGTTTCAAGTTAAGATCTTTTATGAGTTTCATGAAATTAAGTTACCATGTGTGTTGGATTATGAATCTCTCATGTCAAAACCCTTGAATTTGAGAGTTGCATGTTGTAGTTATGATGCCCTATGTGGTTAGTTTTCATGTATAGCAATCATGCTCTCCAAGTGTTTGATAAAATATCCATATGAGTAAATCATGCATGGTAACCTATTGTTGTGTTGTTAAAATTATGATATGAGTTTATAAAGTATGCTATCGAGTCCTGGGGGTATTTATTTCCTAAAATCTAGTTGTTTAATTAGTTATAGTAGTTATAGAATAGTCCCAGTAAAGGTCAAGAACAGTAGCACTCAGTAAGTTAACAGAACTCAGTGAACTCAGTCGAGTTTGGTCAGTCAACACAATCAGGGTCAATTCAGTCAAGCTTAGTATAGTCTAGAGATCAGTGTCCTTCAGTTCGGAGTAGGATTCAGCATCGAGCGAACATAAGGATGAGAGCATTCCTTCCAATTAGGGTTTGACCCTTAGTAGCAATCCCTGAGTTATGGAACTACGTAGCCAGTGTAGGGTAAGTTGTCCTTCTGCTAGACTAGGGTTGACGTAATCATATATATATTTCATGAGTCTTCCTACCAAATTAGGGTTGACACGGCATTGTTAGTATCCTATGGTGAGGTGCTAAAACCCTTCTAACTAGGGTCACAGGTTGGACCCCAAATCAGTCTATATCGGGGTATATCGATTATATAAACACTCTCACAGGTATAGTTTTAGTCTCAGTATTTAGTGAAGAAGTCATTCAGTTATAAAGAACCATGACTATCAGTTATCAATTACTCAGCCATCAAAATTCAGTACTCAGTTTCAGTATAATCTTAGATACATGATGTATACCTATATCCATTGCATGTTCAGTAGTTACAGCTTTGCATGTACTCTCATCTAGTTACTTCATGATGTTTATTCAGTCAGTTATCATCTCATGCATATGAATCCATGTATTTCAGCTTTACCTCACTTATCATACCAGTACAATCTATGTAGTGATTGCATACTCTCTTTTGCGCAATGATGTCTCATATCATAGGTTCAGATACTTAGGTTCTTGTACTTAGAATCTTAGTCTATCAACGGCAGATATAGTGGTGAGTCCTCATATTTTGAGGATAGAGTTTATCTATTTTAGTATTTCAGCAATTCAGTAGTTATTTCAGCTGGAATTAGTTGGGGACTTGTCCCATCAACTCCATGTTCAGACAGTTAGAGGCCTTTAAACTATCATAGTCAGTTATTCAGTTTTCAAATATTATTATTAGTTATACTCAGTTATTATTTCAGTATTTTGAGAACCTTATGGAATTTTCAAATTTCTTTTGCATATCTATTCTAGTATTATATTTAGTACTCACAGCAGGTACCAGTCATGGGTTAGCTTGTGGTCCTTTGGGATTTTAAGCACCGTGTGATGCCCAGGGTGTAATCTCGGGGCATTACAAACTTAGTATCAGAGCCTAAGGTTATAAAGAGTCCTAGGGAGTCTGAAAGCCGCATCAAGTAGAGTCTTGTACTTGGGTGTGTAGCGTGTCATACTTATGGACAAAAGGCTATGAGGCATTTTTAGGAAAAAAGTTCCCTTCTTTCAGTGTTCATATCGTTCGATTCAGCATTAGCTCAAGTTAAAATCTCTGTATAATCCAACTTTTCCTTCTGTTTACAGAACATGCCTCCCAGAAAAAATAACGAAAAAAGAACTGGGAACCAGCCAGCACCTTCACCCGTTCAGGAAGATCCCCTAAATAAGCACATTTCTCACGTAGAATTCAGAGCAGCTTTCACCACTCTAGCCCATTCTGTGGTAGCTCAAAATGTTTTACCAGCTGTTGTTCAAGCCAACCCAGTAGCTAATACTACTGTAGCTAGAATTCAAGACTTCACCCGAATGAACCCTCCTTTATTTTCAGGGTCTAAGTGTGAAGAGAACCCATAGGAATTCCTTGATATGGTGCAGAAGGTAACAACCATTATGGGGGTAACCTCTAGTGAGAGTGCTGATTTAGATGCCTATCAGTTGCAGAATGTGTATCATACATAGTTTAAGTAGTGGAAGGTAGATAGGGGCGCAGATGCAGGGCCTATAGAATGGGAGAAGTTTGCTACTGCCTTTTTAGATAGGTTCTTTTCTTTGGAGTTAAGGAAGGCTAAGATGTTAGAGTTTATTAATCTAAAGCAGGGCAACATAAGTGTAAAAGAGTATTCCCTCAAGTTTACTCATTTGACCAGGTATGCTCCTCATGTGGTAATTGATAGTAGGTCTAAGATGAACAAGTTCATGTCTGGTGTATTTGATAGTGTGGACAAGGAATGTAGCACTGCAATGCTGATTAAGGAGATGGACTTAGCTAGGTTGATGGTCCATGCTCAATAGATTGAGGAACCAAAAACTAAAAAGAGAGAGAGAGAGAACAAGAAGGCTAGAAAAAGTAGCTTCAACTTCACTCAGCCTAAGTCAGAGGGTGGTAATCATCCTCAGTTCCACCCAAAATCTTCAGTCCCAGCTTCATCCTCAGCTAGTGCTTTGGTGTCTAAATTCAAAAATGGTAATAGGGATAGGGCGCTAGGCTCTAAATCTCAGGGTAGTGTTAGCAGTGCTCAAATAAATCCTCTTTGCTAGAAATATGGAAAAAACCAACAGCGTATCTGTAGAGCTAGCAGCGATGTATATTTTTTGTATGGCAAACCGCGTCATAGAATCAGAGAGTGTCCTCAGGTGGGTTCACAAAGTCAACATAATCGTTCCCCAGCTCAGCCCGGTTGCCCATCTCAGCAGGGTGCCACTTCCTGTTCCACCAGTGGGCAGTGCCCAAATAGGCTCTATGCACTCCAGTCCTGACAGGATCAGAAAAGTTCTCTTGATGTGGTCACTGATACATTACAAGTTTACCATTTACATATTTATGCTTTGCTAGATCCAGGAGCTTCTTTGTCTTTTGTAACTTATTATATAGCTGTCAACTTTAGAGTCATTCTCAAAATTATAATAGAGCTTTTATCAGTCTCTACCTCAGTGGGTAAGTCTATCATAGCCTGGCGGGTATACAAGAACTGTCAGATTATGGTGTCTTAGAAAGTTACTTCAATAGACTTAGTAGAGTTAGAGATGACGGATTTTGACGTCATTCTCGACATGGATTGACTCCATTTATGCTATGCCTCAGTTGATTGTAGAAATAGAGTTGTCTATTTTCAGTTCTCGAATGAACCACTCCTTGAATAGAGGGGTAGTACCACAGCACTTAAGGATTAACTTGTTCATACCTTAGAGCGAGAAAAATGATATCCAAGGGGTGTGTATATCGTTTAAGGCAAGTCAAAGACTCTAGTTCCGAGACTCGTAATCTTAAGTCAGTTTTAGTCACAAGTGAATTTCCAGATATGTTTCCCAAAGATCTCCCCGGAGTGTCTCCCAAAAGGAAAATTAACTTCAAAATAGACCTTCTTCCCGATACTCAACCCATCTCTATTCCTCCATATAGAATGGGTCCAGCTGAACTGAAAGAGTTAAAAGAACAGTTGAAAGACCTCTTAGACAAAGGATTTATCAGGTATAGCGTATCTCCTTGGGGGGCATCTGTCCTATTCGTGCGAAAGAAAGACGATTCTCTTAGAATATGTATAAACTATTGTCAGTTGAACAAAGTCATAGTCAATAATAGGTATCCACTTCCTAGAATTGATGACTTGTTCGACCAACTTTAGGGTGCCAGTTACTTTTCTAAGATAGACCTCAGATCAGGCTATCATCAGCTCAGAGTAAGAGAATGTGACATTCCAAAAATAGCTTTTAGAACTCGGTATGGTCACTTCAAATTCCTAGTCATGTCATTTGGTCATACAAATGCCCCAACAGCCTTCATGAACTTGATGAACCGTGTGTTCAAGCAATACTTGGGCATTTTCATCATAGTCTTCATTAATGACATTCTTGTCTACTCCTGCAATAAACATGATTATGTAGAACATCTCAGAATAGTGTTACAAACTCTCAAAGCCCATCAGTTGTTCACCAAATTCAGTAAATGCGAGTTTTAGCTATAGTTAGTAGCATTCCTTGGTCATATAGTTTCCGATGATGTCATTAAGGTTGATCTTCAAAAGACCAAAGTAGTGAGAAACTGGACCAGACCCATTTCTCCATCAGATATTAGGAGTTTCTTGGGTTTGGCTGGCTATTATCGATGGTTTGTTGAAGGATTTTTGTCTATTGCATCCCTTATGTCCAGATTAACTCAGAAGAAAGTCAAGTTTCAGTGGTTAGATTTTTGTGAGAGGAGTTTTCAAGAGTTGAAGACTCGACTCACTTCAACCCCAGTTTTGACTTTACCAGATGGTTCTGATGGCTTTGTTGTGCATTGTGATACTTCTAGAGTTAGTTTGGGTTGTGTCTTAATACAGAAAGGTAAGGTCATAATCTATGCCTCTAGAAAACTTAAGCCCTAGGAAAAGAATTACCCCACCCATGATCTAAAGATACCAGCTTTTGTGTTTGCCTTAAAGATTTGGAGGCACTATTTGTATGGGGTACATGTTGATGTGTTCAAAAATCACAAAACCCTGCAGTATGTATTTTCTTAGAAATATTTGAGCTTGCGTCAGAGAAAGTGATTAGAGTTGTTGAAAGACTATGACATGAGTGTTCTGTATCATTCGGGCAAGGACAATGTAGTGGCAGATGCTCTTAATATATTGTCCATAGGTATTATTGCTCACGTTGAAAGTGGTAAGAAGAAGCTAGTTCAGGAAGTTCATCAGCTTGCCAGACTAGGTGTCTGTTTGGTTTATTCGGCTGAGGGAAGTGTTTGGGTGCAAAATAGTTTGGAGTCTTCTTTACTTTCTAAGGTTAAAGAAAAGTAGGATAGAGATCCTAATTTAGTTAAGCTGAAAGAGTCAGTCAGAGACCAGAAGGTAGAGGTTTTCTCCCAAGAGGGAGATGGTGTGTTACGCCGCTAGGGTCGACTTTGTGTGCCAGGTGTAGATGGCTCAAGGCAGTGAATTCTTACATAAGTGTATGGTACGCGTTATTCCATTCATCCAGGGGCCACTAAGATGTACCGCGATTTGCGAGAGATCTATTAGTAGAGTGGGATAAAGAGAGATATTGCAGAGTTTGTGGATAAGTGCTCTACATGTCAGCAAGTTAAGATTGAACATCAGAAGCCTAGTGGGTCTATGCAGGAGTTTAGTATTCCCACATGGAAGTGGGAAGAAATGAACATGGACTTCATGACAATTTTGCCTCGTACTCTTCGTCAGCATGATTCGATTTGGGTCATTTTGGATAGGATGACCAAATCAGTCTATTTCTTGCCAGTTCATACTTCCTATTCAGCCGAGGACTATGCCAGGTTTTATATCGGATAGTTGGTTAGGTTATACGGGGTACCATTTTCCATCATTTTAGATAGAGGTACGCAGTTGAACTCTCACTTTTGGAAAGCTTTCCAATAGGGTCTTGTAATACCCCATACTTTTTCCTAGCTTGAAATCGTCTTAAAAATGTTAGGAGCTTTCTTTGAAATATGAATACACTTTTGTACACGTGTTATTTTTAAGATTTTCACTTTTTGTCATGTGGGAAATTCAATAAGATTTCCATTGATATAAAATTTGCCAAAATCCGATAACCGGGTAAGAAGTTATGACTATTTCATGTTTCCATCATAAAATAGCGCCATATTGGTCAGTGGCGTGCCGCGCCATAAGCTAAAATGGCAATTTTCCTTTTCCAGTTTCTCAGCGCGATTTTATCCGCGTCGCGTCAAAGTTCCAGGTCGCAAAAAAATGGGCAACGTGATGGCTCCACGTCGCGCCATCCCTTAGTTTCCCAAATGTCAAATTCCAGTGACACGGTGCGATAGCGCCGCGTCGCGCCAGGGGTCCAAGTCGGAAAATTTTTACTGAAATTACAAGACACGTCCAGGGTTAAAAGGGTCAATTTCCCACCCCTATTTAAGCCCTTTAACACGTGATTCAGCCACTTTTCACCCAAAATACACTCTCTTCTCTCAAAAACCTCCCAAGAACAACCTAGGGCTTTTCATACAAGATTGAGAATCAAGAATTTCCTCCGTCAATCTTCGTGTATTTAAAAACCAAGGTATGTATAGTGTTCATTCATGGACTCCTTTTGTCCATGAAGCCCAAGAATCCCTTTTCTAAATTCAAGTTTATGGATTTTCTTATGCATTTCATGATTGGGCTGCTCTTGTTCATGTGGATAATGAGAATTTGAATTCTACTCCATGTTGGGTAATAAATTCTATGTGGGTTAAATTATTATAGATATAGATTCACGCAAACCTATGACTAAACCCTTGAATGATGAAATTAGAATTGAACCATGATATTTAATTATTGTACAATGATGTTTACATGTACCATACCTAAAATATGTTTGATTAAATGCCTAGATAAAGGAAAAGTGTCTAACTAGCATGATACTATGAAATCTCCGTGTATGTACAAGTTATGCCTATCACATGTTTTGATAAAATGCTTCAATAAATGTATTATGGATTATGATGTTAGTTATATGTTCATGTAAGTTATGCTTGGTCAGTTTCCTTCCATCGAGTCCTGGGGGTACTCGTACCCAAAACATTAGCTGTGTGCCTAGATCCATATCATGTTTTCACGATACTCTCAGTCAAGATATGAATCCTTAGACTTCAGACAGTCTTATGACTCAGGAAATCTCAATGATCTCATGAACTCAGTCAGTTGTCATATATCAGTAGTATTCCGTCAGTCAACGGAATTCAGTAACTCAGCCCATGTTCAGTTCAGTAAATCATGTTAAGAGTTTATTCAGATGGGAGTAGGAATTAGCACCGAGTGAACCCAAGGATGGAAACACACACTATCAGATGAGGGTGTGATTCTTATAAGTCATCCTTGCATTCCAAAACTATGTAGCAAGCATAGGTTGAGACATCATCACTGTCCGGTGAGGTTTGATGAGGTGGATAAGCACTGTCAGATAAGTTCCCCACCGATCTCTTTTGGGGACACTATCAGATGAGGGTCACCCATAGCTTGCCCTTACCAGTGGAGCGGTATTGACACCCTTTCCAATTGAGGTTACAGATTGGACCCCAACTCAGCCATAGAGGCATATTAGGGGTATGTCGGTTAGATTAATACTTCCTACAGTTTTATGTTACAGAATCAAGACTGTTAGACACAGTCAATCAGTCTCAGTAATAGAAATCAGATAGTTCTTCAGATTTCAGAACTGTCTGATACAATCAACTCAGATACAATACGGGACTCAGCTAGTTCCATTAGATTCAGGACTTTCAGATACAGTCACTCATGTTATCATTTATATCAGTTTTCAATATGTCATGTTATCAGTATTCAGATTCAGTAATCATGTTATCACGGTATCAGTGTCAGTTATTATGTCTCGTGCATGTATTCTCATGATCATGAACTGGTGTATTTGTACTATGGTATCTTATACCATAGGTTCAGAGACACGAGCTCCAGAGCATCAGTAGATTCTAGTCTCAGCTGTCAGAGTTAGCAGTGAGTCCTTATCTTTCGAGGACATGATCATCATTTTATTATCTCAGTAATTATTTTATTAGTTGGAGTTAGTTAGGGACATGTCCTATCAACTCCTTATTCAGACAGTCACGTTTTAGAGGCTTTCCAGACTACAGTATCTTCAGATAGCTTATTTTAGTTGTTTTGGGCATTTCATACCCCTCCTAAATGTTATATTTTTATCAGATACTATGTCTCGATTTTGAACCTTATGGCCTTTCAGTTCATGTTTCCGCATTATAAAGTATTTTATGCAGTATACAGGTACATATATCAGTCATGGGTTAGCTTGTGGTCCCTCGGGGTAGTCATGAGCACCGTGTAGCAGTTCGAGTATCAGATTTAGGTCGTTACAAACTTGGTATCAGAGCCTAAGGTTCAATAGTATCCTAGGAAGTCTGAAAGCCGCATCTAGTAGAGTTTTGTACATGAGTGTATTACGCACCACATTTATGTAAGGAGGCTATAAGATGTTTTAGGAACAGTTTCCCCTCTTTCAGTATTCATGTCATGCCAGTAAGCATAATCTCAAGTCAATCTCTCAGTCCAATCTGTTTCTCCCTTTCTTCTGCAGAACATGCCTCCTAAAAGAAGAAATGGAAATCAGCCAGCCCCTCAGCCCGAAGAACCTTTGGAAGAACATGTTTCTCATGCAGAGTTTCGAGCTGCATTCACTACTCTTGCTAACTCAGTTATAGCTCAAACTGAATGAACAGCTATCGTTCCGGCCAATGAAGTGGCCAATTCAACTGTAGCTAGAATTGGAGACTTCACCCGAATGAATCCTCCATCCTTTCTCGGGTATAAGTCAGATGAAGACCCTCAGGAATTCCTAGATCAGGTGCAGAAGGTTACAGACATAATGGGGGTAACTTCTAGTGAGAGTATTGAGATAGTTGTATATCAGTTGTAGGATGTTGCTCACTCTTGGTTTAAACAGTAGAAGTCAGAAAGGCCAGATGATGCAGGGCCTGTTGAGTGGGAGGAGTTTGCTTCTGCATTCTTAGATTGATTCTTTCCCTTAGAGCTTAGAGAAGCTAAGGTATTAGAATTCATCAACCTCAGGCAGGGCAATATGATGGTGAAAGAGTATTCTCTTAAGTTTACTTAATTAGCCAAATATACCCCTCATGTGGTTGCAGATAGCAGGGCCAAGATGAGTAAGTTCGTTTCAGGGGTGAATGATAGCGTGGTTAATGAGTGCAGATCTGCCATGTTGAATAGTGACATGACTTTTATCAGGATCATGACTCATGCTCAGCAGATAAAGGAGCAGAAGATTAAGCAGAGGGAGAAGTAGAATAAGAGAACTAGGACAAGTAGCTTTCATTTTAGTCAGCCTAAGTCAGAGAGAGGCAATCGCTCTCAGATTCATCCTAAGCCATCAAGTCCAACTCCTTCATCAACCAGCGCTTTAGTTCCTAAGTTCAGAGAGGGTAACAAAGATAGAGCGCTAGGCTCTAAGTCTCAGGGCAGTGTTAGAAGTGCCCGAACTAATCCCTTTTGTCAGACTTGTGGTAAAAACCACAAGGGTGTGTGCAGAGCTGGCATCGATATCTGTTTGGATTGTGGCAAGCCAGGCCATAGAGTCAGATACTGCCCTCAGTCAGGTTATCAGAGTTATCTCTGCTCCTCAGCTCAATTCGGTCGCCCAAATTAACAGGGTGCCACCTCTAGTGCTACTAGTGGGCAACGCCCAAACAAACTTTATGCTCTCCAGTCCCGGATTAGGAAAATTCTCTTGATGTGGTTACTGATGATAGGCGAATTTACACGCCTATAGCACTATATTTTACCCATATTTTAGCCTAGTTTTGAGAACAAATTATATATTTCATGCATTTTTAGTCCTTTTTCCTGTAAAGTGAGCTAACGAACATGATTAGCAAAGTTTCAGGTATAAATGATGCAGAATTCAGCATTTTATGGATAACTTGACGCCAAAGAAAGCTTCACGAAAGGAGAAAAGCCAATCTTGGACGCCAAGGACTAAAGATGGCGCATGGAAATTCTGTCCCGGGCTAAAACAACATTTCTGAAGACTTTGGGGACTAGCAGTAACTTATTAGGATTAGGATAATGATACATTAACCTAGTACAATTGGGTTAAGTATTACATTAGCTTGTTAGGATTAGGATAATAATACATTAACCTAGTACAATTGGGTTAAGTATTTCATTAGCTTAGTAGGATTTGGTTAAGCATTTCATTAGCTTAGTAGGAATAGGATATGGGTATTATAAATACCCTATCTTGCTAGAGATTTTAGGACATCTTCTTACATTCAATTCTATTCTATTCTACTTCTAGACATTCTAGTTCTAAACAATCATTCTTCCATTAATTCTATTTTTCTTCTTCTATTCATCTATTCTTAAATTCCGCAACAAGAGAAACGTTACCTTGCTAAGGAATTCACGCCTAAACGCCTACCACACCATTATAAATGTGAAATCTTAATTGTGGTATAACAACAATGTCAATTGTGATTTCCTTTGCATTCATGGGTAACTAAACTTCTCTGTTGGGGTTATGGAAGCCGTATGAGATACTATCTATTGCTGTGAGTTTGTGAGTTCGTGACACGTATGCTGCTTATATCATTATTCTCTTCATCTTAATCTAAATTCTTTGTGGTTGCAAACACAAGAATACGCCAGTATAACATTTAACTTGTTCGAAAGAAAGGTTATCTGTCTGGAAAAGAGATAATGTCAAGGTAGTAGGGTCCCATCCCCTATTAAAAAGTTAGTGTCGTAACTGGACTAACCTCTTGGAGAATTCGTACCGTTAGACACGCTTTAAGCTCGAAAGAGTTAAAGTGAAATAATCCTCGAATAGGTCGAAAGACGCCTGGATTTACCATCGAATACAATTCTCTATAAGCACATGCATGTCTGAATTCCGCACACTCATAGCCAATAGAGACGTATAACTCAGAAGGTGGACATAACCCCAACTCCTCAATTCTCATTGTTTACATATTACAAAACATTCGTTCTTTTACTTTGCTATTTTCTACTTTACTCTCTTATTTTGGTTACATTACTATCACAATACAATTCCCCCCTTTTTCGAGACTTTCACTAAAAGTCTAGTAATCTTCACTTACTTGTTGACCAAGCTATTCCCTGTGGGATCGATACCCAACCCAGTTGGGTTCTATATTTGACAAACGACCGCTTTACACTCCTACGAGAGCTGTAGATTGAGCGTTATCAAAAATTGGCGCCGTTGCCGGTGAATACAAGTGTCAATTAAGTTCGTAATAATTACTAGACCCTTTGGTCAATGATTCTCGTACTTTTACTTTTAGTTTTTGTTTTTGTTTACTGCAGGTTTTTATTCAGTGCATGCCCCATACCCGAAGTTCTGGTCAACCGTTATTACCAATCAATCCTGAACCACAACGAATTGGCAGAATGGAGGCACAAACGGAAATCGAAAGAATGGCTGCTCAACACAAGCAGGCGAGATTAGCTGCTCTTGGCGCCGCCCAAGTACACCAACAAAACATTGATAACCCTGGGAGAGCAACAAACCCTGACGATGAGGATTTAGGTGATGACGAGTTACTAAACCCAAGGCATGATGCTGAAATCACAACACCTGCCAACAGAAGAGGTCGAAAAGCTCGGTTTAGGTATGATCGCCAACCCATGCAACCAGCTTTGGACGACGATGATGATGATCTTGATGGAGCCGGAGCCACAGGAGCCATTATTCCTCCACCATTGGCACCCGGAGCCAAGTTCAACATCACGAGCACCATGATTCAGTTATTGCAACTCAAGGGATTATTTGGTGGACTAGCAGGCGATGATCCGAATATGCATCTCATCAACTTTATTTCTACATGCAAGTCATTTGACAATCCTGGTGTTGGTCAGAATGCAATTCGATTACGTCTATTTCCATTGTCTCTGTCTGGGGAGGCAACTCTATCGTTGAATGGGCTAACTCCTGATTCTATTACAAATTGGAGGCAATTGAGAGACGCTTTCCTAGAAAGATTCTTTCCGCCATCCAAAAGAGCACAATTGAGAGATGAAATCGGCAACTTTCGTCAGCTTCCCACTGAAGCTCTTCATGAAACATGGGAGAGGTTCAAGACAAAGCTAGCGAGGTGCCCAAACCATCATATGACTAATGTTCACCTAATGGAGATATTATATAGAGCCCTGAATTCAATAACTAAACCAGTGGTGGATAATGCGGCTGGAGGATCCGTTATGGATCTCACCTTTGGTCAAGCAAGCAATATGCTAGATCGTATGACGAAACAAAGTAGAGCTTGGCATACCAGGGATTCTGAGGTAGCAAGCCCCACTTTATCTATTGGCATGACTACAGACCAAAGAAGAAGACAAGAAGAACGTGATCAAGATATGGCGCACATGAAAACACAAGTGGATCTTCTTACAAAGCATTTATTATCAGGGAAGACCGAAAAAGTGAAAGCTATTGCGTCAAAAGGAAGAAACGAATCTGATTCGGAAGAAGAAGCCAACTACTTGAACAATCAGGGGGGTTTCCGAAGTAATACCCAAGGAAACCAAGGTCAGAACTATTATGATAAATATGGAAACAAGGACCAAGGTAGTTGGAAGAACAAGAATGACAGTAGTGGTTTGTATGTTCCCCCTGGAAGACGTGACGCCACCACATCTAGTTTTGGAAGTATGGAAGACATGATGGCTAAACTACTGAAAGGAGTGGAAGCAACTAGCGCGGGAGTAACGGAGGTAATAAATGATTTGTCCTCTATGAAGCAATTATTTGATTCACATTCCACTTCAATCAAGCAAATAGAGCAGAAATTGAGCCAACTTTCAGCAGCACTCAATCAAAGAAAAACTGGCACCTTACCTAGCGACACTGTGCAAAACCCAAGGAATGATGGGTCATGCATGGCTATTACTACCCGAAGCGGTAAGGTGCTGGAAACTTCATCAAAAGGCAAGAAAGTGGTTGACGAAGTAGCGGACCTTGATGATGAGGCGAAAGGAGAAGCTGCCGTAGAATCCAACCACGACGTCCATGACGGTACACCGAGTATGTTGCAGCCTAAAAAGGCTGAAAAACGAAGGCAAGAGGAGAAGAAAGCCGTGGAGAGAACAATTCCATACCCACCACCACCTTTTCCTCAAAGATTGAAGAAGGTGGCGGATGATACAAAGTTCAGCAAATTCATGACTATGTTAAAGCAGCTGACCATTAATGTTCCGTTGGTGGAGGCACTTGAACAAATGCCTGGGTATGCAAAATTTATGAAGGATCTGTTGACAAAGAAGCGGGCAGTAAGCTATGAGCCGGCAGATAATATTCATCATTGCAGTGCAATTGCCACAAGGTCCTTAGTACAGAAGAAGGCAGACCCTGGTGCTTTCACTGTTCCTTGCACGGTTGGATCTATGAATTTTGCCAAGGCATTGTGCGATCTGGGTGCTAGCATCAATTTGATGCCACTATCCGTCTACAGGAAGTTGGGGTTAGGCGATCCGACACCAACCAATATGAGGCTCGTGATGGCTGATAGGTCGGTAAAACGACCTGTGGGTATCTTGAATGATGTGTTGGTGAAGGTTTCTTCCTTCATCTTTCCCGCAGACTTTGTGATTTTGGATTGCGAGGTGGATTCTAAAGTTCCCATAATCTTGGGACGTCCCTTTCTTGCAACGGGAAGCGTGCTTATTGATATGAGAGCTAATGAGCTTTTATTTTGATTGAATGATGAAGTGGTCCACTTTGATATATGCAAAGCAATGAAGCAGCCCAGCGATATGAATGTGTTCTCTGTAGATGACGTTCACCATGAGGATAAGAAAGCATTATCTGTAGAGAAACAACTTACTGTTGAGCCATTGCCTGCTGCGCCACTGAATGTTGAGCATGAGGACGATGAAGATTATGAAGAACTTATGGGTGCTCTAACAGAAAAAGAGTCCTATTCCCATATTCCTAAGCAATCGGACCTTGATCTTAAGAATCAACCGTCACCAACAGCGAAGACTTCCATTGAAGAGCCACCAATGCTAGAATCGAAAGAGCTCCCCGATTATCTAAGGTATGTGTTCTTGGAAAGTGGAAATATACTTTCGGTAAGTGTGGCGGATGAGTTAAGTGAACAGCACGTAGAGGCTCTCATCTCTGCTCTGAAGAGATACAGGAGAGCTATGGGTTGGACTATTGATGATATAATTGGTGACCCTCCGGGGAGACGTATGAGTCATCTCGAAGAAGATTGCATGCCTACAAGTAAGCCTCATTGTCGTCTGAATCCATTCAGAAAACGATCCACCATTTATCTCGACGAAGTCTAAGTACTCGAGGTAACTATGTCGAGCCACGACAATAAATAAGGCGCTAGATGGGAGGCAACCCATCGTTTATCGTTTATCGTTTTACATTTTTTTTGTTTTTTCTTTCATTTTAGTACGTGTTTTGTTTTTGATAAATAAAAAAATCCAAAAATAAGAGTCGTTCCACGACCAAAACTAAGGCGCTTGATGGGAGGCAACCCATCATACTAATTGTTTTCATTGGTTTGAGAAAATGTAGGTGCAAAAGGTATAAAACGAGGAGATTGATTTCAAATGACGATTTGGACGTATTGCATGGTAAAGGTGGTGAGTTAGGAATGAAGATGCATAAGGCTATGGATTGAGCATTGCTCATGACAAAATAGGCATCGAGCAAGGCTAGGCCTAGGTAAAACTAGGCCACGAACAAGGCATGGCCTATACTATAGCCCAAGGTCTCGGAATCTAGTGTGCTATAGCATAGGCGCCGCCCATGCTCAAGTATGCCATAGCATAGGCGCCGCCTATGCTAAAGCATTTGGTCTCTGAATCTCATATTCCATGCTAAAGGCGCCGCCTATGGTCAATAAAGGCATTGAACTAGGCGCCGCCTATGCTAGCAAATGCTTTGCATTAGGCGCCGCCTATGACAAGCTTAGGCAAAGCTAAAGGCGCCGCCTATGGTCACTTTTTGTCTCCAAAACCGATTTTAAATGGGTCAAAACCCGACCCATTCTTTTCCTATATAATGGAGACTTAGTCTTGAAACACAAACACATTGAAAACTTGACCTAGGCGCCGCACATACTCTCCAAATCATCTCAAAACTTTTCTTTTTGCTCTCCCACTTCACAAGAACATCTCCAAAGGCTTCAATCACGTAAGTACTCTTTTGTTCTTCATCTATTTTTCGTAAGTGCTACGTTGCTATGTCTATTATGAATTGCTACATCTTGAAGAAATATTGGTGATGTTAATTGTTGATACGAAACCAAGTGAGTGAACATGTACGTTAGGATACTCTTAACTTGTTTCCGACTTGAATTTGATTTTGATGCATTGTTATACTACTTGCGGAATTGCTATAGTCATGAACATTGCATAATCTTGTCACTAGAATGCTTACATGTTAGAATGTCCCATTCATCGGAATAAGACTTATAGTTGCCTACCGACATAGGAGGTTGTGATTATTGATAGAAACAATACCATGATGTAATCCCTATGTAGTAGTCTTGATATATCTAACATGAAAATATTGCAAAGGTTGCAAGAAGTGATACATCTCTGATTTTCTTGTTGGAATATAGCTCCTACAACGTATGTCGATGAAGTCTAAGTAATCGACCACTTTCACTTCACTAATTCGTATCAACAAACTAAGTATGGGGTGGTACCCCTACTGCTTATGTATAGATTGTATCCATTGAGATTGTGCTAATGTGAACTCTATTTCAAGTCTCAGGTACAATGGCACCCAAAGCGAGACAAGGCAAGGAGAAGGCTACCACTTCCCAAAAGGGCAAGAAAAGAAGCCGCAAGGAGCAAGGAGAATCATCCTCAATGCAATTACCACGCCGTATGTTTGGAATAAAATGGGTTCTTGAGGAGGGAGCAAAGGAATGGTATAGGAACAACAAAGAAAGAAAATATGTTCATATGGACTTGATAAACAAGGAAAGCCTTGCAAAGAAAGAACCGCGCATGTTGGCCAAGATCATGGCATTACATCTTGATTTCATCTTCCGAGACATGGGAGAATGTAATCTCGATTTAACAAGAGAATTCTATGCCAACTGGTCGCCGAAAACCACAAGAAGCGAAGTCAAGATTCGGGGCCAAGTGTTACAACTCAATGCGGATTTCTTCAACTCCTTTCTTGGCTTGCCTTCAGTTGATCCATCACCATTCAAGGAGCTGTACAATAGACCTCCATATAGAGCTATTCGACACACACTCTGTGGAACAAGATCCATGGCACGCTGGAGTAGACACAAGGACACTGGTCGACACAACACTTTCCCATATGCTTCTTTGAATAGGGAAGCAAGGATATGGTTGCGCATGGTCAACTGTTGCCTCATTCCAGGGACGCAATACACAAAAATAACAAGAGATAGAGTGTGCTTGGTATACGCATTGATGACGAATGTCCCTATCAACATTGGGGCAATCATTCGATCTACAATGCGGAAGGCTAGGCTACACAAGCGGTCCCATTTCAGCTTCGGCAATCTGCTGACCACAATCTTGAGAAAGGAAGACATCGAAGAGGAACCGGCTGATCATAAACTCCCACACAATCCGAAGAAGGTTGACCTCACAAAGGTCAAAGATGCTGAATCAACACATGGCGTCAACCTTACTACTGCGGAGAGACATGCTCAAGATGAGAGTTTCTTTCGCCATCTTTATGGCATGACGCAGTTTACAATGATGAGCGGAGGTCGTGTTCCCACTGCTGCAGAGCTCCAACAGTTGTACCATGACTATCCAATGAATATGCATGCACGGGAGATGTGTGGAGTAGGTACATACTTTGAGGAACCTCTCGATGACGACGTGCCGACCGACGATGATCGACGCTTGACAGACTCCGACGTAGAGGAGAATTCTGATGACAACGAATCCTATGATGATTCCGACGAAGGGGGTATGACCCCCGACATTGAGGAGGAGTCCGACTGACCAGGTTCTTCGTATTTATTTTCCACTGAGGACAGTGTCCCGACTAAGTGTGGGGTGGTGGTATTGCATGCTATACTTCTCTACTCGCATCTATGTTTGTTTGCTTTGTTTTTGTTTCGTTTTTTTTTTCATTTTTTTAAGTTTTTTTTAGTAGTAAATTTTTTTTAGCTTCACATGAAATTATTTTGATAGGCAGCATGAGATTATGACAAGAGTTTGTGCTAAAATCATGACTATTGAGACATTTAGGCTCTAATTGTGACTCACTATGTGATATTGTGTGGTTCAATTCCTTCACCTGTTGGGACAAGAGTCTATACTACTCTCAATAAAGTCGACCATGTGCCTTGTGTGTGTGAGCTAATAGTATATTCTGTGCTTGTGGCTGATGCTAGAACTTGCCTGGTATATATGTAAAGCGAAAATAAGGAGTGTAAGTTTAGGAGATGATTTAGGCATTTCTTTGGCAACCTATATTTGTTTACCTTCATTTTTACCTACCCATGGACATTATCCTAGTTAACCCTTTTGAGCCTTTAGCCTATTTTCTTTGACAACCTCATATGTAAGCCTAATCCATTTTTTTCAAGACCATAATTTGATCCAAATTCCTAAGTGCTTTAAAGTGTAAAGTCATGTGACAAAATAAGAGGAAATTGGGTGAGTATGATGCTTTAGAATGCATTGGTGCTTGAAATTGCTATGAAAAAGAAGTGCTATCATAAGAGGTATGTTATGAAAAGAAAAAGGAAGAAAAAACTGAAAAGTTAGACATGTTTAAAATCGAAAAACAAAAGAGGAGAAAAAGGGTGGTAGAATAAATGAAAGAAAGGTCGTTAGAAAGAAAAGTGTTAATGACACAATGTGATGTATTAAAGCGCTTAGGAACATAGTCACTATTTCTGGCCAAAATAGTCCTACCAGTCCCTTAGCCTACATTACAACCATCAAAAGACCTATTTGATTCTAAGCTTAGCATTCTGACATTTAGTGGAGCATTACACTAAGGGCAAGCCTATGGTCATCAGTTGCTGCATATGAATTCTTTGTGAGAGTGAGAGCAAGGATATTTTGATACCCATGTTTGAAAAATATGTTATACTTGTGAGTGATTATGGGTAATATATTGTGAGACACACATGGTTGATGAGTTTTGGGTAGTTGTGTATGATTCTTTGTGCCTTAACTTTTGAATATGAGTTGACCACCATCACGAGTCTATGTTGGAGGCTAAATGGTCTCTACTAATGATCGGAAAACTACTCTTTGTTGATAATTGTTGTGCTTGTGTTGACGAATATTTTATGTTGTTGCTGTGAAACCCTAAGTTGATGTTTAGAGGGACATGATATTTTGTTCGAGGACGAACAAAGCTTTAAGTGTGGGGTGTTGATGATAGGCGAATTTACATGCCTATAGCACTATATTTTGCCCATATTTTAGCCTAGTTTTGAGAACAAATTATATATTTCATGCATTTTTAGTCCTTTTTCCTGTAAAGTGAGCTAACGAACATGATTAGCAAAGTTTCAGGTATAAATGATGCAGAATTCAGCATTTTATGGATAACTTGACGCCAAAGAAAGCTTCACGAAAGGAGAAAAGCCAATCTTGGACGCCAAGGACTAAAGATGGCGCATGGAAATTCTGTCCCGGGATAAAACAACATTTCTGAAGACTTTGGGGACTAGCAGTAACTTATTAGGATTAGGATAATGATACATTAACCTAGTACAATTGGGTTAAGTATTACATTAGCTTGTTAGGATTAGGATAATGATACATTAACCTAGTACAATTGGGTTAAGTATTTCATTAGCTTAGTAGGATTTGGTTAAGCATTTCATTAGCTTAGTAGGAATAGGATATGGGTATTATAAATACCCTATCTTGCTAGAGATTTTAGGACATCTTCTTACATTCAATTCTATTCTATTCTACTTCTAAGACATTCTAGTTCTAAACAATCATTCTTCCATTAATTCTATTTTTCTTCTTCTATTCATCTATTCTTAAATTCCGCAACAAGAGAAACGTTACCTTGCTAAGGAATTCACGCCTAAACGCCTACCACACCATTATAAACGTGAAATCTTAATTGTGGTATAACAACAATGTCAATTGTGATTTCCTTCACATTCATGGGTAACTAAACTTCTCTGTTGGGGTTATGGAAGCCGTATGAGATACTATCTATTGCTGTGAGTTTGTGAGTTCGTGACACGTATGCTGCTTATATCATTATTCTCTTCATCTTAATCTAAATTCTTTGTGGTTGCAAACGCAAGAATACGCCAGTATAACATTTAACTTGTTCGAAAGAAAGGTTATCTTTCTGGAAAAGAGATAATGTCAAGGTAGTAGGGTCCCATCCCCTATTAAAAAGTTAGTGCCGTAACTGGACTAACCTCTTGGAGAATTCGTACCGTTAGACACGCTTTAAGCTCGAAAGAGTTAAAGTGAAATAATCCTCGAATAGGTCGAAAGACGCCTGGATTTACCATCGAATACAATTCTCTATAAGCACATGCATGTCTGAATTCTGCACACTCATAGCCAATAGAGACGTATAACTCAGAAGGTGGACATAACCCCAACTTCTCAATTCTCATTGTTTACATATTACAAAACATTCGTTCTTTTACTTTGCTATTTTCTGCTTTACTCTCTTATTTTGGTTACATTACTATCACAATACAATTCCCCCCTTTTTCGAGACTTTCACTAAAAGTCTAGTAATCTTCACTTACTTGTTGACCAAGCTATTCCCTGTGGGATCGATACCCAACCCAGTTGGGTTCTATATTTGACAAACGACCGCTTTACACTCCTACGAGAGATGTAGATTGAGCGTTATCAGTTACTGGTACGTTACAGATTTTTCATGTGTATGTTTATGTATTACTAGATCTAGGTGCTTTCTTATCTTTTGTTACTCCCTATATAGAAGTTGATTTCGGAGTCAATCCTAAAATTATAGCAGAGCCCTTTTTAGTCTCTACCCCAGTGGGTAAAACCATCATAGCCCGACGGGTATACAGGAATTTCCCGATTATGATATTTTAGAAAGTCACTTCAGCAGATCTAGTCGAATTAGAGATGACTGATTTTGACGTCATTCTCGGCATGGATTGGCTTCATTCCTGTAATGCCACAATCGACTACAAAAATATGATAGTCTAGTTTCAGTTCCCAAATGAACCTGTCCTTGAGTGGAAGGGTAGTGTATCCGCTTTCAGGGGTCAGCTTGTTTCCCTCCTTCGGGAATGGAAAATGATATCTAAAGGATGTGTCTATCATCTTGTTCATGTTAAGGATTCCAGTTCCAAAAATCCTAGTCTTGAATCCGTTCCAGTTGTGAATGGATATTCAGATGTCTTTCCCGAAGATCTTCCAAGAATTCCTCCCGAAAGGGAAATAGACTTCGGCATTGATCTTCTTCTAGATACTCAGCCTATCTCCATTCCACCATACAGAATGGCACCAGCAGAACTCAGAGAATTGAAATAACAGTTGAAGGATTTCCTAGATAAGGGATTCTTCATGCCCAGTGTTTTCCTGTGGGGCACACCAGTATTATTTGTGCGCAAGAAAGACGGTTCTCTCAGAATGTGTATAGACTACCGTCAACTTAATAAGGTCACGGTCAAGAACAAGTATCCTCTTCCCAGAATCAATGACTTGTTTGACCAATTTTAGGGTGCCAGTTATTTCTCTAAGATAGACCTCAGATTCGGCTATCATCATCTCAGAGTCAGAGAATGTGACATTCCGAAAATAGCTTTTCATACTCGGTATGGTCACTTCAATTTCATAGTCATGTCATTTGGTCTTACCAATGCCCCAGCAGCTTTCATGGACTTGATGAACCGCGTGTTCAAATAGTACTTGGACATGTTCATCATAGTCTTCATAGATGATATTCTGGTCTATTCCCGCAGTGCGCGAGATCATGCAGACCATCTCAGAACAGTACTTCAGTCCCTTAGAGATCATCAGCTAATTTCCAAATTCAGTAAGTGCAAATTTTGGCTAAGTTTAGAAGAATTCCTCGGTCATATTGTTTCAGGTGATGGCATTAGAGTAGATCCTCAAAAGACTGAAGCGATAAGAAACTGGCCCAGACCTATCTCTCCATCAAATATCAGGAGTTTCTTGGGTTTGGATGTCTATTACAGACGGTTTGTTAAGGGATTTTATCCTATTGCATCCCCTATGTCCAAATTGACTCAGAAGAAAATCAAGTTTCAGTGGTCAGATCCTTACAAGAAGAGTTTGCAGGAGTTGAAGACTCGACTCACCTCAGCTCCAGTTTTAGCTCTTCCAGATGGTACAGATGGGTTCGTAGTGCACTGTGATGCATCCAGAGTGGGTTTAGGTTGTGTCCTCATGCATCATGGTAAGGTCATAGTCTACGCCTCTAAACAGCTTAAACCCCATGAGAAGAATTATCCTACTCATGATCTTGAGTTAGCATCCATAGTCTTTGCCTTGAAGATTTGGAGACATTATCTCTACGGATTTCATGTAGATATCTTCACATATCATAAGAGTCTTCAGTATGTCTTTTCTTAGAAAGATCTGAATCTTCGTCAGAGAAGGTGGTTAGAGCTCTTAAAAGATTATGACATGAGTGTCCTCTATCATCAGAGCAAGGCCAATGTAGTGGCCGACGCTCTCAGTAGACTATCTATGGGTAGTGTTTCTCATGTGGATGACAGTATGAAGAAGTTAGCTCAGGAAGTACATCAGCTTTCCAGACTAGGTGTTCAATTAGTTGATACAGATGAGGGTAATATATGGGTTCAGAGTAGTTCAGAATCATCTCTAGTTTCTAAGGTAAAAGAAAAGCAAGATAGAGATCCCAGCCTTGTCAATTTGAAAGAGTCAGTTTAGGATCAGAAAGTAGAGGTTTTCTCCCAAGAGAGAGATGGTGCTTTACGTTGTCAGGGTCATCTCTGTGTTCCAGGTGTAGATGACTTAAGGCAGTGAATTCTTGAAGAAGCGCATGGTGCACGCTACTCTATTTATCCAGGGGCCACAAAGATGTACCACGATTTGTGGGAAGTTTATTGGTGGAGTGGGATAAAGAGAGATATTGCAGAGTTTGTGACTAAGTGCTCTACATATCAGCAGGTTAAGATAGAGTATCAGAAGCCTAGTGGTCCTATACAAGAATTCATTATTCCTACTTGGAAGTGGGAAGAAGTGAACATGGACTTCATAATGGGTTTGCCTCGAACTCGTCATTAACATGATTCAGTTTGGGTCATTGTAGACAGGATGACCAACTCAGCCTATTTTCCTCCAGTTCATACCTCTTATTCAGCCGAGTATTATGCCAGACTCTATATTAGGGAGTTGGTCAGATTACAAGGCATTCTGTTATCTATTATCTCAGATAGAGTTACCCAGTTCACCTCTCACTTCTGGAAAGCATTCCAAAAGGGTCTTGGTACCCAAGTTTATTTCAGCACAGCCTTTCATCCTCAGAAAGATGGTCAAGTAGAAAGGACCATTCAGACTTTAGAATATATGCTACGGGCGTGTGCAATTGATTTCAAGTGTAGTTGGGATGACCACTTGCCTTTGATTGAGTTTGCATACAACAACAACTATCATTTTAGTATTTGGATGGCTCTATTTAAAGCTCTCTATGGTAGGAGATGTAGATCTCTTATCGGTTCGTTCGAAGTTAGTTAGGCCTCAATCATAGGGCCTGACTTAGTATTCAATGCCTTAGAAAAAGTTCAGTTGATTAGAGAAAGACTCCGAGCTGCTCAGAGCCAATAGAAGTCTTATGCAGATGTTCATAGAAATGATCTCGAGTTCGAGATTGGTAACTATGTCTATCTAAAGATCTTTCCCATGAAGGGAGTTAAGCGGTTTGTCAATAAAGGGAAACTCAGTCCCCGATATGTCGGTCCCTTCAAGATTCTCAGTCGATTCGGCAAGGTAGCTTATGAGCTCGAATTGCCTTCAGATCTAGCCACAGTTCATCTAGTCTTCCATGTCTCTTTTTTAAAGAAGTGCATAGGTGAACCAGTAGTTGTAGTCCCTATTTAGAGCATTGATGTTCAGAACAGTCTCTCTTATGAGGAGATTCCAGTCGAAATCCTAGACTATCAGACTCGTAGATTGAGGAACAAAGAAGTTTCTCTAGTTAAGGTTCTTTGGAAAAATCAGTCCGCCGAGAGAGCTACTTGGGAAACAGAAGTAGACATGCGTACTAAGTATCCGCACCTCTTCTCCGCCTACTCAGATCAAGCTCAAGGTAACATTTCTCCTTAAGATTACTCAATTTCTTATTCCGTGTTCATCACAAACTTGGTATCAAGTACTATTGCATCATCAGTCATGCATTCATGTATCAGTTCGGTTATATAATTATGCATCAGACATGAATTCTCATTGGGAGAAACTTAGTTCCTCAGAACACTCAGTCATGCATTCATGAATCAGTTACGCATGCATCAGATATGCATGTTCAGTATGATATATTTAGTTATAAGTCATGTAAGTCATGAGATCACATTTTAGTTATTCATGTTCAGTATGTATGTCAGCTTATGTTCTTCTCCTCACTCGCAGTTTCATTCGAGGATGAATGTTCTCAAGGGGGAGATATTGTAATACCCCGTACCTTTTCCTAGCCTGAAATCGCCTAAAAAATATTAGGATCTTTATTTGAAAGATGAATCCACTTTTGTACATGTGGTATTTCTAATATTTTCACTTTTTTTCATGTGTAAAATTCAATAATCTTTCCATCGATATAAAATTTGCCTAAATCCGATAACCGGGTAAGAAGTTATGACTCTTTCAAGTTTCCATGGTAAAACAGCGCCATATTGGTCAGTGAGCACCGCACCACAAGCTAAAATGGCAACTTTCCTTTTCCAGTGTCTCATCACAATTTTATCCGCGTCGCGCCAAAGTTCCAGGTCGCAAAAGAAGGGGCAACGCGATAGCTCCACATCGCACCATCCCTCAGTTTCCCAAATGTCAAATTCCAGTGACACGGCGCGATAGCGCCGCGTCGCGCCAGGGGTCCAATTCGGAAAATTTTTACTGAAATTACAAGACAAATCCAGGGTTAAAAGGGTCAATTTTCCACCCCTATTTAAGCCCTTTAACACGTGATTCAGCCACTTTTCACCCAAAATACACTCTCTTCTCTCAAAAACCTCTCAAGAGCAACCTAGGGCTTTTCATACAAGATTCAGAATCAAGAATTTCCTCCGTCAATCTTCGTGTATTTAAGAACCAAGGTATGCATAGTGCTCATTCATGGACTCCTTTCATCCATGAAGCCCAAGAATCCCTTTTCTAAATTCAAGTTTATGGATTTTCTTATGAATTTCATGATTGGGCTGCTCTTGTTCATGTGGATAATGAGAAATTAAATTGTACTCCATGTTGGGTGATAAATTCTATGTGGGTTAAATTATTATAGATATAGATTCATGCAAACCTATGACTAAACCCTTGAATGATGAAATTAGAATTGAACCATGATGTTTAATTATTGTACAATGATGTTTACATGTACCATGCCTACAATATGTTTGATTAAATGCCTAGACGAAGGAAAAGTGTCTAACTAGCATGATACCATGAAATCCCCATGTATGTACAAGTTATGCCTATCACATGTTTTGATGAAATGCTTCTATAAATGTATTATGGATTATGATATTAGTTATATGTTCAAGTAAGTTATGCTTGGTCAGTTTCCTTCCATCAAGACCTGGGGGTACTCGTACCCAAAACTTTAGCTGTGTTCCTAGAGTCATGTCATGTTTTCACGATACTCTCAGTCAAGATATGAATCCTTAGACTTCAGACAGTCTTATGACTCAGTAAATCTCCATGATCTCATGAACTCAGTCAGTTGTCAGATATCAGTAGTATTCCATCAGTCAACAGAACTCAGTAACTCAGCCCATGTTCAGTTCAGTAAATCTTGTTCAGAGTCTATTCAGATGGGAGTAGGAACTAGCACCGAGTGAACCCAAGGATCTGAACACACGCTATCAGATGAGGGTGTGATTCTTAGAAGTCATCCTTGCATTCCAAAACTATGTAGACAGCATAGGTTGAGACATCAACACTGTCCGGTGAGAGTTGATGAGGTGGATAAGCACTGTCAGATAAGGGCCCCACCATTCTCTTTTAGGGACACTATCAAATGAGGGTCACCCACAACTTGTCCTTACTAGTGGTGCGGTATTGACACCCTTTCCAATTAGGGTTACAGATTGGACCCCAACACAACCATAATGGCATAGTAGGGGTATGTCGATCAGATAACTACTTCCCACAGTTTCATGTTACAGAATTAGGACGGTCAGACACAGTTAATCAGTCTCAGTAATAGAACTCAGATAGTTTTTCAAATTTTAGGACTGTCAGATACAGTCAACTCAGATACAGTACGGGACTTAGCTAGTTCCATTAGATTCAGGACTGTCAGATACAGTCACTCATGTTATTAGTTATATTAGTTATTAGTATGTCATGTTATCAGTATTCAGATTCAGTAATCATGTTATCACAGTATCAGTGTCAGTTATTATGTCTCATGTATGTATTCTCACGATCATGATAGTCAGTCTGCTATTGTTATTGTTCAAGCATATGAACCCCATGCATTCAGCCTACCTCACATGCATACCAGTACATTCAAAGTACTGACGTATTTGCGCTATGGTGTCTTATACCATAGGTTAAGAGACACGAGCTCCAGAGCATCAGTATATTCCAGTCTTAGCTGTCAGAGTTAGCAGTAAGTCCTCATCTTTTGAGGACATGATCATCATTTTATTATCTCAGTAATTATTTTATTAGTTGGAGTTAGTTGGGGATATGTCCCATCAACTCCTTATTCATAAAGTCACATTTTAGAGGCTTTCCAAACTACAATATGCTCAGATAGCTTATTTCAGTTGTTTTGGGTATTTCATACCCCTCCCAGATGTTACATTTTTATCAGATACTATGTCTCAGTTTTGAACCTTATGGACTTTCAGTTCATGTTTCCGCATTATAAAGTATTTTATGTAGGATACAGGTACAGATATCATTCATGGTTTAGGTTGTGGTCCTTCAGGGTCATGAGCACCATGTAGCATTTTGGGTATCAGATTTGGGGCGTTACATATTTTGGTACCCAAGTTCATCTCAGTACAGCCTTCCACTCTCAGACAGATGGTCAAGAAGAAATGACCATTTAGACTCTAAAAGATATGTTAAGAGCGTGTGTCATTGACTTTAAGGGAAGTTAGGATGACCACTTACCATTTATTGAGTTTGCGTATAATAACAGCTATCATTTCAGTATTCAGATGGCTCCATTTGACGCTCTTTATAGGAGAAGATGTAGATCTCCTATTGGTTGGTTTGAAGTAGGTGAGACCACGGTAGTGGGGCTTGACTTGGTATTTGATGCTTTAGAGAAAGTGCAGTTGATCAGGGAGAGTCTTAAGGAAATCCAAAGCCCACAGAAATCTCATGCAAATGTGAGATGGAAAGACCTTGAATTTGAGATTAGTAATTATGTGTATTTGAGATCTCTCCCATGAAGGGGGTGAAGAGATTTTGTAAGAAGGGGAAGCTTAGTCCCCGATATGTTGGTACTTATAGGATTTTGAGTAGTTTTGGTAAGGTAGCTTATGATCTTGAGTTACCTGCAGACTTAGCATCAGTTCACCCAGTGTTTCACGTCTCCTTGCTAAAGAAGTGCATTGGTGACCCAGCAGTTGTAGTCCCTATAGAGAGTGTAGATGTTCAAAACAGTCTCTCTTATGAGGAAGTCCTAATCAAAATCCTTGATCATGAGATTCGCAGACCAAGGAACAAAGAAGTTCCTTTGGTCAAAGTTCTTTGGCGGAATCAGTCCGTTGAGGGAGTTACTTGGGAAGCAGAGGCAGACATGCGAACCAAGTATCCTCACCTCTTCTCCGCAAAATCAAACTCAGCCTAAGGTAATAGCCTTCCTTAGATTTACTATATTCTATGCTCAGTTACAGCTGCATAACATTCTCATATCATTCAGGGATTCATGAAATAGTTCAGTCATGTCTCCAGAATTCAGTCATGCTTAAGTTATGCATGTCAGTATAAGTACAGTTCCTCAGTTCCTCTCAGTTCAGTCAGTCTCATTCGAGGATGAATATTCTCAAGGGGGATATATTGTAAGAACCCGCAAAGTTCTAGTCATTTCAGTCCTTTACAACATGCCAAAAGAGGTCTCAGACTTAGAAAATTTCATCTAAGTGTTAACACAGTCATATTTTTGGCCTCGATATTTCAGTGGCATCATTTACGATCTTTCTAGATTGTCGATTTTTAAGTTGATTCATGATTGGGGATGTCAATAGGTCATCTTGGGTGAGTTTTAGAATTTTTGGATATCGTTTGAGTCATGTTTGTATGACCAAAACAGCAAGCCAATGCAATCTTGATGCGTCGCATTGGCTATCGCGTCAACAGCATCGAAGCGGTGCATCGGCAATCGCATCGATACCATCGATGCGGCGCGGCACCTATCGTGTCACTGGGCACATTTTTCTTATTTAATTACAATTTTCTAAGGTTATTTGGGTCCTTTTCCTCTCACCCAAGTCAGCTAAAACACGAAATTAAGCTTCCAAAAGGGCAACATACATTCATTCTTCACAAAACCTCTCAAGAACAAAACCTTAGGTACATCAACTTCAAGTCTCAAGAATTCATCAACAATTCCCACGAATTCAACAATCAAGGTATGTTAGGTGTTCATCCTTGGGTTTCCTTCCACCCTTGGAGTTCAAGAACCCTTTTCAAAACTTGAATTATGATTCCCATGTTATGAATTGAATTATACTCATGTTTGTGGTGTTGTATGAGTTTCAAGTTAAGATCTTTTATAAGTTCCATGAAATTAAGTTAGCAGGTGTGTTGGATTATGAATTTCTCATGTTAAAACCCTTGAATTTGCAAGTTGCATATTGTAGTTATGATACCCTTTGTGGTTAGTTCTTATGTATAGCAATCATGCTCTCTAAGTGTTTGATAAAAAGTCCATATGAGTAAATCATGCATGGTAACCTATTGTTGTGTTGTTAAAGTTGTGATTTGAGTTTATAAAGTATGTTATCGAGTCTTGAGGGTATTTATTACCCGAAATCTAGCTGTTTACTTAGTTACGGTAGCTATAGAATAGTCCCAGTAAAGGTGAAGAATAGTAGTACTCAGTCAGCTAACAGAACTCAGTGAACTCAGTTCAGTTCGGTCAGTCAACACGATCAGGGTCAGTTTAGTCAAGCTTAGTATAGTCTAGTGATCAGTGTATTTCAGTTGGGAGTAGGATTCAGCACCGAGCGAACGTCTGGATGGGGGCATTCCTGCCAGTTACGGTTTGACCCTTAGTAGCAATCCTTGAGTTACAGAACTACATAGCTAGTGTAGGGTAAGTCGTCCTCCTGCCAGATTAGGGTTGACACAGCATTGTTAGTATTTCGTGGCAAGGTGCTAACACCCTTCCAACTGGGGTCATAGGTTGGACCCCAAATCAGACTATATTGGGGTATGTCGATTAGATGAACACTCCCACAATTACAGTTTTAGTCTCAATATTCAGTGAAGAACTTAATCTGTTCTACAAAACCATGGCTATCAGTTATCAGTTACTCAACCATCAGAATTCAGTACTTAGTTTCAGTATAATCTCAAATACATGATGTATACCTATATGCGCAGCATTGCATGTTCAGTAGTTATAATTTTGCATGCACTATCATCCAGTTACTTCATGATGTCTATTCAGTCAGTTATCATCTCATGCATATGAACCCATATATATTAGTTTTACCTCACTTAGCATACCAGTACATTTCACATACTGATCAAATAATCTCCTTTGCGCTATGATGTCTCATATCATAGGTTCGGATGCTCAGGTTACTGACCGTACTTAGCAGCTCAGGCTATCAGCAGCAGATATAATGGTGAGTCCTCATATTTCAAGGACAGAGTTTATCTATTTCAGTATTTCAGTAGTTCAGTAGTTATTTCAGTTGGAGTTAGTTGGAGGTTTGTCCCATCAACTCCATATTCAGACAGTTAGAAGCTTTCAGACTAGCATAGTCAGACATTTAGTTTTCAGATGTTATTATCAGTTATACTCAGTTATTATTTCAGTATTTTGAGAACCATATGACATTTTCAAATTTCTTTCGCATATATATTCCAGTATTATATTCAGTACTCACAGCAGGTACCAGTCATGGATTAGCTTGTGGTCCTTCGTTCGGGGTCATAAGCATCGTGTGACGCCCAGGGTGTACTCTCAGGGTGTTACATAAATAATTTACACAATTACTATAGAGCTTCTTTGTCAACTAATTGAATGGGCATCATCACCCAACAAACCAATATCGGAGACCTACTCCACAAATGTTTGAATTGCACTTTAGAAAACCCTGTGAAAACCTATGTTCTTACAGTCCTCCCCCTCCCCTCCACCCTCCTCCAATTATTTTGTGGGAATATTGAGATCCAGATGCAGCTCTAGATTCAAAGAAGAAAAACCTTCTATCGCTCGATCAAGCTCTTTAATATCCTTCAACATTTGTCGGTTAACCAAAAGAATTTTCCCAAATCTCAACACTCTTGGAAAAACTTTCTTATAATCATGGAACTCAGACTAGAAGACACTATCTAAACCCTAGTTAAGTTGCTAAAGACCTAGCTTGTTCTGTTAAAATGAACTTAGATGGGACTTGCGTTGGAGATTCAAGTGGAAGAGGTGGCCTAGTGAGAGACTTAAATAGTAACTACTTAATGGTGTTCATTCTCCCTTTTGGTACTTGGACTAGCAACTCAGTAGAAGCGGAAGCTTTTCTCTTTAGATTGAATCTTTGGTACCGGGACTAACAATTCAATAGAAGTTAAAGCTTCTCTTTGAATTGAAGTGGTGCATAAACAAAGGTCATATCAGTATAATTTAGAAACTGATTCACAGTTGTCCATGCCTTAGAGGATTAGAGAAACAGTTGATGAAATTAGAAATCTGGTTCTCAGATATGGCATTCAGACCAACCGCTGCTTTACAGAAGCCAACAAGGTGGCTGATAAACTAGCTTCTTATAGCCACTCCACCAACATCATTAAAGCATATACATACTTGACCCGCTTGACATCACAGATTAAAGGTATTCTTAACCTAGACAGATGACAATACCCTTTCTTTAGGACTAAAAGAAAGAACCCAAGATTAATCTATTATGATCCTCTTTGAGAAAGTTCTATTAGTTTCCACTCTTGTATGCAAAATTTTATGCTCATTGCTACTATATCCATCTTTAAGAAAGCATTGTCTAGTCCTCGTTATCTATCTATAATTGTTATTCAGTGGCAACTCTAGAGTTCTTATTTTTTCTTAAAAAAACAGCAGATAGGAGTGAAAAAAAAGTTGGATAAAAAAATCCAACTCTTTTGAAACCTTCTAATAATTTTACAAGGTCCCAAATTTTATTTTGTTCCATAGTTTTCAACTTATCTGTCATATGATCTATCCATTTATCATAATTATTACTTTAAATATTTTGTGAAAATAAAATTGAATTATTTTCAATTTTCAAGTCAATTTCTGACTCGTATAGATATTTAGAATAGTTGTAAGAAATAGCAGGTACTCTTTTTTGTCTTTAAAATATTCTTAATGGTATCTCCTGTGTTACATCTATTGCAGGTTCATCAATTATCTGTGTACACATATTTTTCTTACTTGTTTTTTATTTCTGTTATAAGAAATTCCTACATTGTATTAGAAATATGAACAATACAACTACATTCACGCAACCAAATATATAAGAAACTTTAATTAAATTAGATTTGAGACATGTAAAAGCACTAGAAAAAAATAAATTGATGGCTACAATCAGAATGTAGAAATAAAAAATGCAAATCATTTATTTTATTAAAATCAAATCAAAATGACTTGATTTAGAGACTAATAGGTTATCTTGAAATATATAAAGTATTTGAAGCATTTTTGATCCACGATTCATAGTTCATAAGATAATTAATTATTGCCATCGAAGTCATCACACAAAAATAAAGGCAATTATTTACCGTCAATAACTCTGAGGTTCATGGGTACCAAATTAATTAAATGAATGTCAACATTCATGAATAGAAAAATTCGTTAATCTATAATCTATAACTATAATATATTAAAAGTGTGAAAACCTTTATAAAAGTGATTTAAACTTTTTATTATTAAAATACTCCGCTTTAGACTAAATCGTCTTTTCACCCTTTTCAGCTAAATATTTCAAAAATAAATTATTTTAGTGACTTTTCTCAACTTGGTCTCCTATTTGGTTTGTGAGATAAATTTCTCATGTTATAACTTTCTATATAACAATAATAGACTGATTATTTAAGGAGAAAATAATTTAAAATAATGATTAAATTTCAATGAAAATTAAGCGTAGAAGTCCAAAATTTTAAAAAAGCTATATCAATTTTTTTAAAAAATAAATAAATAATGTACTAAACTGCTAATATTTAGGAATCATAACTAAAATCCTAATATTAAACAACCGTACATACAATTTAGTTTATTTGAAATTGAAACCAAATTCTATTAATGGTAAATTAATTTTGAAAAAAAAAAAAGAAGAGAAAGTTACATTATAGGTTGGCAGGTTACCTCTTTGATTATATTCACATGGAATATGTTTCTTAATTTTAGATTATACGTACATTAAATTTTTATATCAAGAATACTTTTTTGGTTGTTTTTGTTGCTCCTGTTTGCGTAATCTTTAGGGATTTTATTTTGAGAAGTTTGGAGATCTCTTTTAATTCTATGATCGATGAGGTTGAATAGACAATATAATCTAAAGCAGTTGATCAAAGGTAAGATTTATTGCTATTTACCCTCTTCTTTTGAACGTGCAGATTTATTGCTATTTACTCTCTTATTTTGGACGTGTGTCCGTAATTTTAGGTCATCATTTTTTTACTTTTTCTATGTTTTTTTAGTTTTGTTTCTTTTCTAATTCTTTGCCGTTATCATCGGATAGATATGCTTGTCGTGTTTTACTTGCAGGAGGATAGTTCTTGTGCTATGATATGATTCACAAAGAATTAGCTTCTCTGATGAACACTTGTTTTTTGACATATAATATTAGCAGACTGAATTGAATAACTTTTTAGGTTTTCATGCATGTTCCTCTGCATGTACATATGTGAGGCAAGGGGTCCTAAGGGATTGTACAAACTTGCTCGTGCTTAGAAAATAAAAGGTATTGTTTGTTAAATGTCGGAATACAATCAATGCTAGGAGGAAAAAACGAATTTAGGAGGCATCAGGGGAGAATAATCGAGAGAAAGTACTTAGTATGTTCAAAAGTAATTCTGATCTGCACTGTTTAAGGATCTCTATTATTAAGAAGTTTTAAAATATATGATAAGAGAAAATATATGATAAGAAGCATTAGGAAAATATATAGTTGAAATGCCAAATTATGCCGCAAAGTGAAGAAGAAATCAAGTTTTCTTTGTTTCAAAACAATCTCTCCTCCTCTATAAGAAAAATGTTAGATTAGCGTACACACTATCCTCTTCAAACCCTACATATAAAATTACACTGAATATATTATTATTATTATTATTATTATTATTATTATTATTATTATTATTATTATTATTATTATTATATTTTAGCATATGAAATAAAAAGCTATATTTTATTTAAAGTCAATTGCTATTTTCAAAAATATTTTGTGTTAATTGACGGCTTGATATGAAGCACAAGAAGAAATTATATTTTATTTAAAGTCAATTGTTATTTTTAATAATATTTTATGTTAATTAAAGGTCTGACATAAAGTACACGTGCAAAGCACGTACGCTTGACTAGTTAATTAAAAGAATGTCAACATTCATGAATAAAAAAATTTGTTAATTAAACTGCATATGTCCTTTTAAATACTAAAATAGAACGTTATATTTTAAAAAAAGCATCATTTAATGGTAATTGTGAATATCCAGGGTACATAATTAAGTTCACATATAAAAAATAAATAACAATTCAAAAAGAAAATCATTAGCTTCCAAAACTTGACTCTGATATCATATGTAAGAATTTTTTTAGATTCTGATTTTAAAACGTCAACAATCTAACATGAAATTCTATCTGTTATTCAGGATTATGAAAAACCTACAATTATGACAATTTAATCAAGAAAACATACCTGAATTGACCATCACGTTCTTTGCAAATTTTAATTTGAATTCAGCAGATTTTTTTTTTTGTGTGTGTGTTTTTAAAATAAGTCTTTTATGAAAACTGCGAGTGAAAGCATTGTCTTCAACTGGCAGAGAGATGAAATCCTTTTGATAAGAGAGGATTTTCTTTGAATGGTTACTTTTAGGATAGCAATTTGGTGTGCTAAGTTAAATTTAAACAGGTCAAAACAAGTCAAACCCTAACCCAAATGAAATTTGCTTGAACCAAATTGAGGCAGGTCATGGGTCATAATTCAACTCACCTAATTTTTAAGTTTTAATTGTTTTATTTATTCTTTTATAATTTTTAGTACATAATAAAAAAAAAAATTCTTTATTATGAATATATATAACATATCAAAATTTTAAAAAAAAAATTAAAAAGAATTTTGACAAAATTTTTCATGAATCAATTTGGGCGACATATCGATTCAACTTTTAATAGGCAGCTAATAAATAACAGATCAATATCCAACCCAAACATAAATGGATTGGTCTGATTTTGTCACTCCTACTTACTTTTACAATCGATCAACATGAAGGTGAATAATTTTAAGACCACAAGGTAACTTTACACCTTTAAGTAGAATTTAACATAATAATAAATAATTTTTTAAACTAAATAATAGCCATGTAGGCCATAACTTACATCTCTGTTAAAAGTTGAGATGTATCAAAAATCACAATTTAATCTTTCAGATGAACTAACCAGCAATAATTTCTTCTTTTACTTTTTGGTGGGACAAATCACCTGACAATAGGTTGGCGCTTTTGAAAATGAAATAAAAGAGAAATAATTTAAAATCTCCTTCTTTCGTTATTCATACTTCAGTCCTTTAATTTGATCTAGTTATTCATGTGCCTTCTAATATAAATAAATAAATAAATAAATAAAGTATCATCCTTTTCTCTTATTACGAAAATATTAGTGGAAGATTATGATGTCTATAGTTTGGATGCATTGACTGTCGGATCGCTTTAAGTTAAAACCAACAAATGAGTTGTTGGCATTATGGATATAAAAATTAGTTTTAGTATGTCAATCACATTTATATCGATTGCTGGATTAGTTTTAAGTTATAGGCACCTCATATTTTTTGTGGGATTTTTTAGAAAATATTATTAAAATTATTTTTGTGATAACTGAAGTAAAGTAAAATGACCGGCCGTGAAATTTTCTTGCTATATACCCTAAGACTCCACATGTGAACTGTCTCGTTATAAACTTTTTTTTTTTTTGGTTTTCTCGTTATAAACTTAATTAAGTTGCTATGGTGGGACATTTTTATATATCTATTTATTTTAGGGCCATAGAATAAATAAACTTCTAGAAGGCTAAATAGCTAATTAAGCTCAATGCAAAGTACTAAAATATGTAAACTTTCACAATTTTACCATCATATACATAGCTCCATGTGTAGATATTTCAGAGAGTTGATATTTGCAGTAAGTCATAAAATAGTCTAGATTTTGTAGTAGAATCCTCCTTACACAAGTATAAATAGTCTAGATTTTGTAGTATTTTGTAACCAACCCAAAAGAATAACTCAATTCAAGAGGTCTTCTTCTATAGCCATGTTCTCCTATCGAAAATCTTTCGTCTCTTTTCATAGCTTTCTCTTCTTTAGTTGAACCTTACGATCATGTTTATTGATTAATTGATTTATTAGCTATAAGAAATTAATGTACGTTCTGTAGCCTTCGTGGACATCATCTAGATTGAACAAGTTCCGCGTTGGTCATTCAAATTCAATGCTCACGGCGTAGCTTAAAGAGATTGAGATGAAAAATTCACAACGACCAAAATACACACCTCTTTGTCATGAGGCGGGTATATTGCTTCGGGTGGATAAAATATAGAGAAAAAATATGGTTGGGGGTTTGGGTGGGTATCCAATAAGAAAATAACATAAAATAAATAATTCTTTTAAAAATTTAAATAAAGAGGGCTATTAATTTCAAGGATGTAAGTGAGTCAAAAGATAAATAAAAGATATTTTTAATAAAATAGCGATGAAAGATATTTTAAAAACTTTTTTCTATAGTTCAAAGGTATTTTAGTCTTTTGTCGTATATGATATACTGAATAATAGAGCAATGGTTCATTTCGTCCAAAAAAAAAAAAACACACTCATCAGTACACTGTGATACCCTAATACTAGTATTTATGGGCCAAAACCCACCTTTCAGTTAAAAAAAACGAAAAAGTGATACCCTAATAGTATATATCATGAACTGATAGGGAACCATGATAGATCAGACTAGTTCATCCCTTTAAAAAAAAAGTAAAAGTTACATAAATTTCATTTTTTTTTGGACTACTTACTATCTATTTCAACTTTTTTCAAAATTACTTAAAGTTTCTAATTTTGTCCACATTCATACGTCACATTCTTCTGAATACATTACTTAATTTTTCACGAATATGTCATATTTTTCAGACATTACTTAATTTTACATAAATACATCACATCTTTTGAATACATCACTTAATTTTATACGGATACATCCCATTTCACACAGACACACCACATTTTTATGGCTACATCACTTAATTTCACACGGATATATCACATTCTTCAGTGATGTATTCAAGCTTTTAAGTAAAATCAAAGATTTATGTAATTAGCTAAAAGGATTGAGATTTTAAGTAGTTATGATAAGTCAAGTTATGGTATGATGTAATGACACGACCCGAACCAAGGCCTTGACCGCGACGGGCATCTCAAACCTCGAAGGCCCAATAGACCCCTTAGCATACCATCATAAGCATAATCCATACATAAATTAAAGTGCGGAAGATATAACAGTGTTCATTGGAAACTTATAAATCTGAAATGTGTCAACAAATATGACAATACAACACTTCAAATACCGTCTAGGAAGCCTCTACTGAATACTAACAGTCTAAGCCGGGACAAAGCCCCTGGCTGAACCATATACTGAAAGACTCAACGTAACATATAAATAAATGTCTTTCGAAAGATGGATGTCTCATCAATTCTGTCAAATCCAAAGTGTTCTACTGATGTGATAGACCATGGGTCAATACATAGAGGTACTGGTACGTAGAACGATCCAAAAACAAAATATATTTTTTTACAACATAGGTAAGAGCATTTCATAAAAATATGTTAGCATACAAAAATTGAAAATACATGAGCATAATTTAATGAGCTTCAAAACATCTTCTTAAAGTCATGACTCAACTCTTTGCTTTACTTCTGAGCTAGATGGTACACCTTACATTTCTACGATCCCACGGACTATATGAAATCCGCCCTTGACTTGCGGCCAAGCCCCCAATCCAAGTTTGCTGCAAAGATTGGAGTCTCTATTTTCTACTACGCCATAAGGTTGTCGCCAGCGTACAATCCATATTATAGGACATCATAAACCCGTATCGATAAAACACAATTTCGGGCAATGAGTTATTTGAACTCAAGCCTTCTTCGACTAACCAACTAGTTCTCTTTAAGCCCATTTTCAGTTCTTTAAAACCATGTTTCATACTAATAAAACATTTAATGCTTATTCTATTAAGAGCATATTATCACCGAGTATCGTCATAACCAAACTTGCAATTAGTCATTCATACCATATCAAATCCACAACCCTTCTCATTCAAAACATGTAAATGACAACCAAAAAATTTATAAAATCACAAGAGAGTTCTTATTATCAAAAACATATGAATTCTTATGCAAAACACTCTCTTGACAAAATCTTAACACATGGTGGTCAATTCATTTATTCAACAGATGCATTTCTTTTAGTTAAGACACAAAAGCCTTTAGCATAAGAAATACCACCTTTTGAAAGCATGCAAACGACAATGCATAATGGTTAAAGAGACATTTAAACTCAAGAATTGCTATCATTCAGAAACCAGCCCCAACATTAGTTATACATAAATCTCATGATAAAAAAGGAACTCTTAAGTCATACTCTCGAAAATAATTCACAATCATACCATACAAAGTCCATAAATTTCATCATGGGGAAAGAAAATGTCACAATTCACATTCGTAAATCACCTTTCTAATTCAAATCACATATTAATGAGATTATAAATAAATTTTATGGAACAAACTGCGTGATAATTACGCACTTTCATCAAATTTGATTCACTATGCATGTTCTTAAAACAATTTCTCAAATTAAAAGAGGAATAGAAGGCAATGAAGTGGGAAAAGAATTGAATAAAGAAGTAAGAGCAAACTTACGAACTGCAGTTCTGCTTTCTAGGGATTTAAGCTTGCGAAATGCCTTATCATTCTGACTCAAGAGTCAAACTTTAAACACAGGTGCGAGTTTTGACCCTACGTTTTCTTTTGCCTTCCACCTCCAAAAAAGCGAAAGGCGGGAATTAATTACTAGTTACCAGAGTCAACCCGGCTATAGTTTGGAAAAACAAGATGTTGCGGAGACAGGATTTGAACCCGTGACCTTAAGGTTATGAGCCTTGCGAGCTACCAAACTGCTCTACCCCGCGCCGAAGATAAGAACTGAAAATTAATAGATAAATAAGGATAAAATGTGCCCCTCCATATATATATATATATATATATATATATATATATATATAACATTAAAGCTTGTAAAAACTGTAAAAAAAAACTATTCCCGTGAGATTTAGGATAGCCCCACGCACCTTAAGCTTCTTGACTTGTGAAGAAAACTTGAATCTTTGGATTCTTGGGGAAAAGGATTTTGGATTTTCTTCTTGGGGAAGAAGAAAGTTTCCTTGGGAGAGATTTGAGTAAAAGGGCAAATAATGCCCTTTATGAAGCCTCAATTTGTGTTATGGATGAAATAGAATGAGAGAAAATGATCCAAAAGCCCCTTGGGCGTTTAAAATCAAAAGTTGCACATGAAGGCATCGGGCGACGTGAGTTTTAGACCGGTGGGGTAAGCCCCGCGCCACGGGCTCTAGTCCGGCGGGGTAAGCCCCGCGTCACGGGCTCTAGTCCGGCGGGATAGATCGGGCGCCGTAGGCTCTATCCCGACGGACTAAACCAAGCTCTAGGGGCCTATCCCGGTGATGCTACTGTTTTCATTTTCCAAACATGCCCCTACGCCCGTCCGAAAATTTTAAAAACTCACCTGACATATACTTTTGACCTCCCTAATCATGAATCAACTTAAAAACCAATATTTCGAGGTCGGGAAGGTCAATTTAAAAATTCGTAAAGTATAGGGGTCTTGAAAGTAACTAAGTCCTCAACACTTGGTGAAAGTTTCAAGTCTTGGACCCCTTAAACATGCAACTGATAGCTGATACGAGCTAGGACTTTTACGGGGTATTAAAATATCCCCCCTAGGAACATTCATCCTCAAATGAGACTGGTTTAGACCGAGACTACTGATGAATCTAAGGTCATATACTGAACACGCATGACTGGAAACATGATTACATATTGTGTCTGAAACATGATACATGAACTAAACTATAAATCAGGGGATTAGAGTTTACACACGTAGAAACAACGGTTCAATGTCTAGCCTGAAAATACGGGGTGTTACATGTAATTTTTCTTAAAAAAATATCAATCCTCTATGATGTTCATATAAATTGAGGTCTCATAATTCAGAAAAGGGGACCAGAATTCTAACAAGAAGCTAGAGAGTGTGGATCAAAGACTGTATATTTCTCTACAAGCTACAAGTTCAAATATTCATTCAAACACTCAAGTTCAAATACAAGTTAAAATCAAGAAGAAAATTCAAGATCAGGCTCAAAAATCCTTGGATTCAAGTACAAGTCAAAATCAAGTTAACTATATTCAAAATCAAACTCAAAAACCATTGAATTTATATTGGAAAAGAAGAATCAGAGGATTCATAAAAATTGTAACACATACATATTGAATTAAAATACTATGATTGTTGCGATAATTTATTGCAATAATAATTATTTTCTCGACTCAAATTTTATTTTCTACAATGTGTATATCTCATACAAATATACATAGGTGCACACATATATAAATAGCATATGAGATACATGAATATACATGTGTGCTTTATAGATATACAAGGAGTATTACCAGCAAGATATCAAGATTTTTGAACACCCACTTCCAATTACAACACTTTGAAAAACATAGGAATTGGCTTTGGAAAATTAAACCAAAGAATTCGAAGTTGTTGAGCTTGGACTGTTCCTTTGAATATGAATTAAATTAGCTTTGGGGGTACAAAACTCGAAACCAATTTTCAAAATTCTGATATCTATTGTTGGGCTTTAAAATTTCTGGATAGCACTTTCTTTTTTTCTAATTTTATTTATCTATTTATTTATTTATTTATTTATTTTCATAATCTAATTCTACACACCTTTTCGCTCTTTTATTTTTGTGCTTTTTTAGTTTAAATTTTCCCTTCTTTTTTCTACATCATTAAAAAAATCAATACAGTACATTTTGTTACCTATTTGTATTCTTCCTATATAAAGAACAACTTATTCTACAACAACAATATACTCAATAAAATCCCACAGCTTATTCTACAACAACAATATACTCAATAAAATCCTACAAAATAGGGTCTGAGAAGGGTAAAGTCTGCAAGCCTTACAAGTTACAATTATCTCTTGGAAGTAGAAAAATTACTTTCGTAAGATCCTCGAATCAAGTGAAGCAAATCAAATTAATAATTAAAAGGAAAAAAAATAGTGAAGAGGAACATAACAACTTATATTCCAACAGATAGTACTAAAGCAGCTGAAGTATATACAGTGGGTACTATGTCATATATTAAAAGAGTATCATAGTCTACTATGATACTCATGTAGTATAGACACCAACATTATACTTCAATAGTCGTTTAATTATTTTATATTTGTTTTAGTCTAAAATTAATTAGCTACTATATATATATACTCCATTTATTTGAATTTGTTTGGCTTATTTTTGTTAATAGCGCCTTTTGAAAAAAAAAAGGCCCTTTCATTTTTTAGCAGTTCGTTAATTTCAACTTTTCAAATGACATATCTAAGACTACAATATTAAAGAGCATTTTGATATATTTAACATATATTTAATTTATGACCACAAGATTTAAAAATCTTTACTTTATTAAAATTCGTACTAGGTCAAAATAGGTCAAACAAATTAAAACATAGTGTAATGACCCAAATTATTGTTACACTGAAATACAACAACAACATACCCAGTTTAATCCCACATAGTGGGGTCCAGGGGGGAGGGGTAAAATATATGCAGTCCATACACCACCTCCGAAGAAGAGAGGCTATTTCCGATAAACCCCCGCTCAAGACAAAAGGATAGTAGATACAGTCGTAATAAACATGAGACAGGATGAAATAACAAAAAATATGACACCCACAAAAAAGTACTATAATAAACAAACTTCAAGCTCCTTACCCCCTTCTCCCAACCTTCCGAACTAGAGACTCTACCCTATGTGCACAATTATAAGACTACTAGAAAGGTTACCCCAAGGCACAACTACTTGCAGGCTACGACTCACCTATACACACTAACTTTCTACCCAAATTTGCACTCTCCATACCTTCCTATCTAGGGTCATATCCTCTGTAAGATGTAACTGCTCCATATTATGTCTAATCACCTCCCTCCAGTACTTCTTTGGCCTACCTATGCCCCACCTGAAACCATCCAAAGCTAATCTCTCACACCTCCAAACTGAAGTATCCATGCCCCTACTCACCACATGCCCAAACCATCTCAGCCGTACTTCTCGCATCTTATCTTCCATCAAGGCCCTTCCCACCTTTGCTCGAATAGTCGCATTCCTAACCTTATCACCCCTAGTAAGTCCACACATCCACTAAAATATTTTCTTTTTCATCACCTTCAACTTCTAGATGTGGGAGTTCTTGGCTGGCCAGTACTCTGTTCCATACATCATAGCCGGACAGACCACCACTCTATAGATATTCCTTTAATCTGGGGGGACACCTTTTTATCACACAAATCTCTAGAATCTAGCCTCCATTTTATCCACCCCGCTCCTATACAGTGTGTGACATCCTCATCTATCTCTCAATTTCCCTGAATCATAGACCCAAGATACACAAAACTATCCCTCTTACAAATAACCTAAGAGTCTAACTTCACTATCACTTCCTCCCCCTAAGCCGCATTACTAAACTTGTATTCTAAGTACTCCGTCGTAGTTCTATTCAACCTGAACCCTTTAGACTCCAGGGTTTATCTCCAAACCTCTAATTTACCATTAACACCTCTTCGGATATCATCAATCAAAATTACATCATCCGCAAATAGCATATACCAAGGAACCTCACTTTGAATATGCCACGTCAAAACATCCATCACTAAGGTGAAAAGAAATGGACTCAGATTCGATCTTCGGTGCAACCCTTTCAAAATATAAAAATGCTCTGAATCCCCTCTCAGTGTCATCACTCGAGTCTTCGCTCCATCATATATGTCCTTAATTGCTCTAATATACGCTACCGGAACCACTCTAACATCAAAGCATCTCTAAAGAACCTCCCTAGGGAACTTTATCATATGACTTATCTAAGTCGATGAACACCATGTGTAATTCCCTCTTTCTCTCTCTATACATCTCCACTAGTCTCCGCACAAGGTGAATTTTCTCTATCTTTGAGTGATCGGATATAAAACCAAACTAATTTTCTAAAATAGACACGATCCTCCTCAACCTCAGCTCGACCACTCTCTCCCAAAGCTTCATAGTGTGACTCAACAACTTGATGTCCCTGTTATTGTTGCAACTCTAAATGTCACCCTTGTTCTTGTACAGAGGAATTATCTTACTCCATCTCCAACCCTCAAGCATCTTTCCAGTCCTAAAAATTCCATTAAATAATTTGGCCAGCCACCTCAAACATACCCTACCTGAATACTTCCAAAAATCCACTAGGATCTCATTAGGCCTCGTTGCCCTACCCCTACGAATCCTATGGGTAGATTCATAGACCTCCTCAACTTTAATACGTCTACAATAACTGAAATCACAATACCCCTCAGAGTGCTCCAGCTCTTCTAACTCAATGTCTCTGTCCCCCTCGCCATTCAAGAGTCTATAGAAACGTGATTGTCACCTTCTCTTAATATACACATCATCCACGAATACGTTGCCATCCCTCCTTGATGCACTTCACTTAAATATAAAAGTAAATTTTGCACCTAGTCTCCCCTTAAGCAATTTTTGAGAAACTTAGTGCTAGTGTAGTGTTGGATGATTTTTTAGGGTGCACTAGTTTAAGAAAATCTGGTATTAATATGAGTATTAGTGGTAGTGTCGGACTTGATTTTAGATAAATAATGATTTTAGAAAGTTGTAGCAATTTCCAACACTTAAAATAGAGTTATAAAACTCTTTACCCTGAAGAAATTAGTTTGCGGCGTCATATTTTTAGAAATATGTTGTAAAATGAGCATAACTGAAAAGAGACCCCGAGATTCTACTTAGAGATGGATGTAATGAAAAAGTGAACCACTGCAGTGGTTGTCTATTATAGTTGTAAACCGTTGCAGTGGTAACACCCAGTGTTTTTGACAGTTTTGAACCTAGAAACCATTTTTTATTTCCCACTTTTCAAAAAATATGAGAGAATTATAGGGAAGGAGATTTTTAGGAGACTTTATATTTGTAGGTAAGCTTATTACATTCTAAACTTCAATTAGTTCATATAATCTCTGAAAATCATTAGGGTCTGTTTGAAAAATCACCTGGTAATTGAAATTGATGTAATTACTAGGATTTCAATTACCAGCCTAGTAACTATGATGACCTGCTTGTTTGCCACAATATAATTACAATGTAATTACATATGTATTGTTTGATTGTATCACATGGTTATATTATAATTATAAAATAAAATTTAATTATGAAAAATTAAAAATTTATAATAGACAAAGAAGGGCCTTCATAATTGATATTAGATTAAAATTTTAAGATATGTATATTGTCTTTTTTAAAATATATTAATTAATAAATATATCTTCTTAACTAATATTATAAAAAACAATAGTTGATGAATATATTTTAAATTAGTATACTTTGTTTAAATTAAACATAAAAACTAAAAAATACATGATTTTTGAGAACTTCGCTAAATGTTTGTTTGACCCAAAAGTTTTTTTAATATTATAATTATAATATCATAAAATTATTAACATATTTGACAACAAGATAATCTATCAATTCTAACTAAAAAATGAACGGCTTACAGTGTGAAATATCAAGTTAGTACTGGTAAAATAAATAAATTAGAACTGAAAACACAACATAAGTTCAAAATTCAAAACAAAAAAAAATTAAATATAATACCCTTATGACAAATTTCAACATAATGTACATAAATATGCTTCAAAAGAAAAGAAAAATATAAGTCTCTAACCTTATTCAACAATGAATTCTACTTCAACATGAATTAGAATACTAACAAAATTATGCTAAATGAAAAAAAATAGTAATAAAAGAAAGGAATTAAAAAGTAACTAGCTTGTAATTACACCATATAATTACCAACAATTTACGACCCCCCATGAATTGGAAAGTGTAATTACCCCCTGTCAATTACAATCAATTACCTGACCAATCAATTATGTCAAACAGTGCAATTGCACCCAATTACACAAAATCTAATTTTCAAGGTGAATTTTCAAACAGGCCCCTAGGAAATTTGTTCATGGTAGAATTTGGTGTTTAGTCCCAATTCATGAAATTAGTATAATATCATGAAAATGAGTATAAAATAAGTAGATAATGATTCTAGGGTGTTAGAAAATGCTAATTAAAGTAGAATCATCGTTGTTCATGCTAAATTAAGTAGGGTTCATGAAGTTTAAAGAGGAGAAACCCTAAGATGATGATTTAAGACAATCTTATAGTTAAAATAGTTACTTATTAATCCCTAGTGGTTAAAGAGGGATAAAATTATTTAAATGGGTGTGTAATATTTTTGTTATAGATCAAGAGCAAGTAACAAGGAAAAGGGAATGATAGCTTGTGGACTAAAGGTGCTTGTAAGAAAAGAATTGTAATGACCTGAAAATTTGATGAAGTATGTGAAATTTATAATTTTATATAATTTAATTATTTTACCCCTCTCCATAGTTGTATTGTGGTATTTTTAGAGTGTGAAATTGTTTGGCACGATTTCCAATGCATTTTGATAACATTTATGTGATATTGTGATTTTGGTGGCTTTGAGTGCCTTATTTTTTACTTCTATGGTTATCTTTCGATCCGTGTGTTAGGTGGATTAACAGAATGCACCAACAGATTTAGAACATCAATTTTAGGGTAGTAACATAGTTGGTGTAGTTTTATGACTTTTAAATCTCATTTCGATCCTCGATTTGGAAAATTGTGATTTTAGTTTTGAGGATTCACTATGTGAAAATGAAATATTTTAAAAAATATGATATTTATACTGAGTCCAGAGCATCAAATTTAGTATAGTTACATAGTTCGTTTGCATATATCAGATTCCAAATGAATTCTGAGGCCTTGGCGGAAACTTGAAAGGCTTTCAAGTTTCCAGATGATAGCTGGTGTAGCCACGATCACCGTCCTTGGTCTCCGATTATGGTAGTGTGATTTCACATAGAGATTCCTAATCGTGACTACTTGTTCAGTTGCCATGGATGGTGTGATTGCATACCTAGGGTCCGCGATAACGGGACCCGAGCACCTAGATTGGGTATTTAAGGACCCCCCTTTTCATGATTTTTAGCTCATTATTTCTCTTGTTTCTTGAGATCTAAACCCTAAAATAGTGTAAGATATTAAAAGTGAAGCTTGTGGGTGCTTGGAAAGCAAGATCAACATCTATTTCTCAATTTTTTTACAGATTTAAGGTAAGAATTCATCCTTGTCTTAGAGAGTTTCTTGATTAATTTCTCAAAAACTCTAAAACCTTAAGGCTTGATTTTAAACTACATTTTCACTCCTTTCTACTTGAATAATGTTTCTAATCCTATAATTGCTAGTTTTTTCTCAATTTAACCTTCAAAACAACTTTGATTCTCAATTATAAAATAAATTTTAAAGGTTTTATCCGGTAAAGCTCAAAAATAGTTTTCTTTGATTTGAACCTAATTTTGACTCAATATAGCTTGGGTTTTCATTTATAGATTTCTAAAGTTATGGAAAACACATTTTAGAAGCAAAGTTATAATTTTGCCCTTCTTTTTCTAAAAATTTATTTCGGGGGTCCATTGTGACCCCGAATCAAAAGTAGGTAATATGGGTATTGTTAGCCTTATTTTGAAGCACAGATTCTATATTTCTTCATTTTAATTAATTTCAAAATAGTTCGTGAGAAGTAGGGATTTGTGGTTGAAGTGTTATGGACTGGTTTTAGCCTTCAAGGTAGGTTATGACTTAAATCTTCAGACTGGGTTAGATAGTTAATTTATATATAAAATTCATGTTAAGGGGATGAGAACTAATCATGACATTGGATATCTTAATGTGTTAAGATCGTGTGGGAGCCTATATGTGATGTAATTATTGGTTTTGAGATATTATGTGATATGTGTGACCATGTGGATTTCTGTGTGATGTTGGTAGCCTAAAATACATGTGAATAATTTTATTGTATTGTTTAAAATGAATTTTATGGTACCTTTGGTGTATTTTGATATATTCATACTTGTTGGCATATGAAACATTTCAGAAATTCATGGATGAACAAAAATAATGAGTGGATATTGGCTCATGTGGTTGTGGAAATAAAACATTCTGATTAGTTGTGAAAATATGTCATTGTGGTTAGTTGTGAGCATTACAGACTCATATTATACTCATTCATGAAGCAATTGTATTACCATGGATATACCTGAGAAACACTAGCAACACCTTTTTAAAACCCTTTTCGAGGGATGTAGAGGGAAGGAGATATTGTGACATCTTATAAAACCCTCTTTGAGGGATGTATCAGAGAGGATATATGGATATATGAATTGTATATAGGTTGAATAACCCCCCATGGATCCCACGTCGCGAGTCTTGCCTCCTTGGGTGTATTTGGAGGTTGTACGATGACCTCGTGTATCATCATCATCATCATCACCTTTTACATTGCATGTTCTTTATCATGTTTATGTTGTGATTGTATTTCCATATTGACTTGTCATATATCTATTTGTTCTATTCTTTGTTATTTATACTTGACGTTCTTGTATATTCATGTTCTCCCTTATTTTTACTTGTATGTGATATAATGTATACTTGTGTCCTACTTGGTTATATTATTGCAAATATATGATATATTAGAACTGTTACTGCAAGCAGTGTGGGCTATCATTGTGTGGCATTTTCTGATTGCAGGTGATATGCCTTTATGTGTATTTCTTATGTTTTAAGATCTTTTTTGCTCGGTCGGCCTATAATATCTACTGAGGCTAAGTGGATCGTACTCACACCTACTGCACCCTTTTGGTGCAGGTCCTAGTTAGAATGCGCCACAACTTGCTTGATTTGAGCGATCTTTGGTGCTTTTTAAGGTAGTGGTTGACTTTCAGGCGTCTGGATGTCTTCTACTATCTTTATCTATAATTAGACTATATTTTTACTAGCTTTAAGAGATAGAGTTGTATTTATTGTTTTTTGTATGTATTTTATTTGTATTCGAGTTGTACTAGATATGTTTTTATACTGTTGACATTAGATTTTTGGAGTTATGGTTGTGTTGTTGATTATATTCTTTCCGCATTTATTATACTTAGTTGGTTCGACTTTATTCTAGAAGTCTTACCTTAGGGGTATTTATATCATTTTTTCTTTTATGTATCAGTTTGGATGATAGACTTACTTGTCAAGCTATGCTGCGATAAGTGCCATCACGACCCTTAGTTTTAGGTCATGAGAAATTAGTATCAGCAGCCAGGTTTCATTGGTCTCAATGGTGTAAGAATGGGATGTCTAATAGAGTCCCGCAGATATGTACGTAGACGTCTGTATCTATCTTCGAGAGGCTATAGGATGTGTTCAAGAAACCTCTCTTGTTTTATTTTTTTACCATGTGAACTTCTTTCATACCTTGTGTTTTGAGTTGTGTTTCACTCCTTCTGCGCAGATGTTGTTGACTAGGTCAGTAATGTTAAAGATGCAGAGCCTATTTTGGGAGAGAGTTCAGTTGAGAGAACGAGCCTGAGTCATGGACGGACTTAAGAGAGTGGACGAACCCATGGATTATCCCATCTAAGAGGAGTGCTAGGGGACTCTCCCTGAGCCTCGTGTTAAGTAGGTTGGAGGCATAAGTTCTACTCCAATTTCTTAGAGTTTGTCTATCCCAGTTTTGGAGGGGTTGTTAGTGTATTTGCTGACCTGTTTAGAGGGTTCTCCTTTGGTTATGTCGGGTGTTCCTCCAGTTTTTATTGTGGATCCTCCTATTACACCTACTTCTATTTTGGGTACTCCACAGACACCGAGTTATATTCTTGTTTTAGTGCTGACATCTGAGTTTGGTGTTCTGGGATTGAGAGTTCATCTTTTATCTATGTTACCTTCTCAGATGGGATCTCAGTTGTCCATATTCACAATGTTTCCTCTTGCCATGACTAATGTTATATCCAGTGAGGATCAGAAGAGATTTGAGAGATATACTCATTTGGGTCCTTTAAGATTCGATAGTGCTAAGGACGAGGATACTTATGACTAACATATCCAGTAGAGTTGCTTATGTTACCTATTAGTTGAGAGATACTTCTAAAGATTGGTGAAGGTAGATTGTTGGTTATAGACCTATTGATTCTCCTAAGATGATGTAGAATCAGTTTGCCAATGCCTTCTTAGAGAGATTTGTGTCTTACAGTTTGAGGGATTGGATACGTAATGAGTTTGATCACTTAGAGCAGGGTTTTATGACTGTTGTAGGGTATGAGGCATGCTTCCATACCTTGTCCAGATATTCTTATGCTAGTATTTCCACCAAGTATGAGAAGATTCAGAAGATTATGAAGGTTTTATATGTCTCTCTTTAGTTGGATACATCTCATATGGTTGTGCTTGGAGCATTCTTTTAGAGTATAGTAGATCATGCTAAGATGAGCGAGGGCATTCTGCCAGCATCTCAGGAAGGCGCCAAGAAGGTGCATTGTATTGCTAAGTTTATAGGACATACTTCTCAAGGTAGAGATTTTAGAGGTTCTATTTGATATCAGGGTAGTCCAGTGCAGGCGACCTTACAGAGTTCAAGTGGTGGATCTTCAGATTTAGGAGTTCAAGGTGGCTATTCGGGCCTAGTAGTATTTTCTCATGTTGAGGCAGACTATAGAGCTTGTTTTTTGTGTCATGAAGTTGGCCATTTAGCCAAGGACTATACTTGTCGTGTGATTAGAGCTATACCTATTTCAGCTATGAGAGGTAGGGGTACTACTAGAGCTGCGAGAGGTAGAGATAGTACAGACCGCGGTGGTGGTCATAGGGCTACTCAACTAGTTGGTGGTCGTGGTCAGTGTTATGATATACGAATCATGCCTGAGGCAGAAGCTTCATATTTTTTGATCAAAGGTATCATCCTCATTTATTTCAGACCTGCATCTATGTTATTTGATCTCAGATCGACTTTCTTCTACGTGTTTGTGTATTTTTTTAGGGTTTTGATTCTATTAGTGATCCTCTTGCCCTGCCCATTCATATATCTACCCAAGTAGGTAATTCTTTAGTGGTAGATCGGATGTACCAATCATGTGTTATGACTTTCTCGGGCCGTGAGACTTGGGTAGATTTTCTTGTGTTAGATATGGTTGATTTCGATGTTATTTTTGGTATGGATTGGTTGGCTCCTTATCATGTTGTACTAGATTATTTTGCTAAGACTATGACTTTAGCTTCGTCGGGTGTTCCAAAGATAGCTTGGAAGGGTGCGCTTCATTCGGGTTCTAAGATGATCATATCATATGTTTAGGCTCATAAATTAGTTGAGAGGGGATATTTATCTTATTTGGCTCATACTCATGATACTCGTCGGTTTTACCTCCTTTCTTAGATTTTGTTCGTGTTATTCGTTAGTTCATGGATATATTCTCTACTCATTTACCTTGTATGCCTCCAGATCATGATATTGATTTTGCCATTAATGTTGAGCCGGACACCAAGCCTATTTCAATTCCTCCTTATAGGATGTCCCCAGTCGAGATGAAAGAATTGAAGGACCAGTTGTAGGAGTTATTGGATAAGGTATTTATCCAACCTAGTGTATCGCCTTAAGGTGTGCCAGTTTTTTTTGTGAAGAAGAAGTATGGGTCTATGTGGATGTGCATTGATTATCGATAGTTGAACAAGGTGATGGTTAAGAATAAGCATCCTCTTACTCGTATTGATAATTTATTTGATTAGCTTTAGGGTGCCGCGATGTTTTCAAAGATTGATTTGAGGTCCAGTTATCACCAGTTGAGGATTAGAGCTTTGAATATTTTGAAGATACATTTCCAACTTGATATGGTCATTATGAGTTCTTGGTCATGTCATTTGGGTTGACTAATGCCCTTGTTGCGTTAATGGAGTTGATAAACTGGGTGTTTTAACTATATCTTGACTCTTTTGTTATTGTATTTATAAATGATATCTTGGTTTATTCCAAGAGTAAGGCTGACCATGAGGAATATTTACTGATTGTGCTTTAGAGATTGAGGGGTAAGAAGTTGTATGCCAAGTTCTTCAAGTGTGAGTTTTGGTTGGAGTTTGTTTCTTTCTTGGGTCATTTAGTGGCTAAGGATGGTACTATGGTTGATCCAGCGAAGATTGCAGTGGTTCACAATTGGATTAGACCCACTTCATCCACCGAGATTAGGAGTTTTGTAGGCTAGACAGGTTATTATTGGTGTTTTGTTGAGGCTTTCTCATCCATTGCAGCTCCATTGGCTAAGTTGACTTAGAAGAAGATTTTCTTTCAGTGGTCTGATGCATGTGAGACAAACTTTTAAAACCCTAAGGATTTGTTGATTTTAGCTCCTTTATTGACTTTGCCTAAAGAGGTCGTGGTCTTTACCATATTTTGTGATGCTTCAGGTCTTGGATTGGGTGTTGTGTTGATGTAGGAGGGCAAGGTGATTGCTTTTGTATCTCATCAGTTGAAGCCTCATGAGAGAAATTATCCTACCCATGATTTGGAGTTGTGTGCGATTGTTTTTGCTTTGAAGTTGTGGAGGAACTACTTGTATAGGGTTCTTTTTTAGATCTTCTCGGATCATCGTAGCCATCATTACTTTTTCACCCAGCGAGATCTTCATATGAGGCAGCTCCATTGGCTTAAGTTGCATAAGGATTATGATTTGACCATTCTCTATCATCCGGGTAAGGCTAATGTGGTTGTTGATAGCTTGAGATGGAAGTCGACTAGCATGGGTAGCTTGGAGTATATTTTGACCTAGGAGAGTTCTTTCTCCTTTGAGGTTCAGTCTTTAACTAACCAGATGGTTAGGTTAGGCTTAACATTTTAACACCTGCGTGTGTCTTGTCCTTCATGGAGGCTAGGTCTTCTTTGATGGGGGCAAATTTGAGCTTATCAGTTTAATGATGTGGGATTGAGATCGATTTGAGATAAGTTGTTCAGTGGTGAGTCAAATAAAGCCTCACTTAATTCAGATGGAGTATTGAGGATAGGAGACTGAGTTTATGTACCGAGAATGGGTGATTGGATCAGATTGGTTTTGAAGGAGGGTCATTATTCCAGGTATTCTATCCACCCGAGAGTGACAAAGATGTATCGTGATTTGAGGCAACGTTACTCGTGGGGTGTTATGAGGAAGGATGTAGCAAATTTTGTAGCTTGTTGCCTTTATTGTCAGAAGGTGAAGGCCGAGTATTTAAGACCTAGTGGATTGCTTCAAAGATTACCCATTTTTGAGTGGAAATGGGAATGGTTTACCATGGATTTTGTGACTAGATTGACTCACATTTCCCATGGATTTAATAGTGTTTGGGTCATCGTAGATTGATTGACTAAGTCTGCGCATTTTCTTTAGTGTAGGTCTCCTTTAGTGCTGAGAGGTTAGCCTGTATCTATATTCATGAGATTGTACAGCTACATGGTATGTCGTTATCTATCATTTCAAATTGGGGTTTTGTGTTTACTTCACACTTTTGGAAGACTTTTCAGGATGAGTTAGGTACTCGGGTTGATCTTAGCACAATGTTTTACCCCAGACTGATGGTCAGTCAAAGCGGACTATTTAGGTTTTAAAGGATATGCTCCACGCGTATGTGATGGATTTTGGTGGCCAGTGGGGGTAGCATTTAGCTTTAGACAAGTTTTATTATAATAACAACTATCATTCCAGTATTAATATGACTCCTTTTGAGTCTTTGCATGGTAGGTGTTGTCGCTCCCCAGTTAGTTGGTTTGATGTTTCTAAGGTTAGACCTCGTGGTACGAACTTGATTCATGAGTCTTTGGATAGAGTCTGGATTATTCAAGATAAGCTTCGAGCAGCCCAGAGTAGGCAGAAGTGCTATACGGATCATAGACTTCGTGCCTTGAGATTTGGTATTGGTGTTCGTGTTTTTTTTCAAGTCTCATCCATGAAGGGTGTGATGAGGTTTAGAAGGACAATCAAGCTTAGCCCCAGGTATATTGGTCTATTTAAGATTCTTTGAATTTTTGGTGAGGTGACTTGTGAGTTAGCTTTGCCTCTAGATTTATCAGTTGTTCATCCTGTTTTTCATATTTCAATGCTTCGTCGTTATATTTTGGATAAGTCTCATGTCATTCATTGGGAGTCTGTCCAGTTAGATGAGCAGTTGTCTTTCATTGAGGATTCAATCTCTGTTTTGGCGAGGAATGTTAGATGGTTGTGATTTAGAGCTATCCCTGTGGTTAAGGTTCAGTGGCGACATCGACCTGTAAAAGAGGCTACTTGGGAGGTCGATCTTATATACGTAGTTCTTATCCCTAGCTCTTCTTGTTTCAGGTAATTTTTTGCTTTAGTTCGAGGACGAACTAGATTTTTAGTTGTGGTTGATGTAACAATCTAAAAATTTGATAAAATACATGAAATTTGTGATTTTGTGTAATTTAACTATTTACCTATTTCCGTAGTTGTATTGTGGTATTTTTGGGATATGAGGTTGATTGACATAATTCCCAATGTATTTTGGTACCATTTATGAATATTATGATTTTTGGTGGCTTCGAGAGTAATTTTGGACTTCAGTGATTATTTGATCTGTGCAACGGATGGTTGAATGAATCATGCCAGCAGATCTGAAACGTCGATTTTAGGGTGGTAACATAGTTGGTGTGGTTTTATGGATTTTAAATCTTGTTTCGATCCTCGATTTGGAAAATTATGATTTTGGATTTCGAGGGTTGATCGTGTGAAAATAATGTCTTTTCAAAAATCTGATTTCACCATTGAGTCCGAAGTATCCAATTTAGTGTGATTACATAGTCCGTTTGCGTATATCGAATTATGAATGAATTCTGAGGCCTTGGCAGAAACTTTGAAGGTATCCAAGTTTCCAACTGATATCTGGTGCATCCACGATCAACGTCCTTGGGTCGCGGTCACAGTTGTGCGATCGCACGTGGGGGGGTGGGTCACAATTGCGACTTCTTGTGCAATCTCCAAGGATGGTGCGATCTAGGTTTGTGATAGCGGGACCCATGCACCTGGACTAGTATTTAGGGACCCTCCTTTTCATGATATTTAGCTCATTATTTCTCTTGTCTCTTGAGAGCTAAACCCTAATATAGTGTGAGAGCTTAAAAGTGAAGCTTGTGGGTTCTTGGGAAGCTAGACTAACATCCATTTCTCAATTTTCTTACGGATTTAAGGTAAGAATTCACCCTTTTCTTAGTGAATTTCTTGATTAATTTCTCAAAAACTCCGCAACCTTAGGGCTTGATTTTAAATTCTAGTTTCACTCCTTTCTACTTGAATAATTTTATTAATCCTATAATTACTATTTTTCCTCAATTTAACCTTAAAAACAACTTCAATTTTTGAATTTAAAATGAATTTCAAAGGTTTTACCTGGTAAAGCTCAAAAATATTTTTTCTTTAATTTGAACCTCGTTTTTTACTCGATTTGACTTGGGGTTTCAGCTGTAGATTCCTAAATTATGGGAAACATATTTTTGAAGTAAAGTTACCCTTCTTTTTTGAAAACCCATTTCGGAGATCCGTTTTGACCCCAAATTAAAAGTAGGCAATATGAGTATCGTTAGTCTTGTTTTGACACATAGATTCTATATTTCTTTATTTTAGTTGATTTCAGGACTGTTCATGAGAAGTAGGGCTTTGTGGTTAATGTATAGAAGATCGATTTCGGCCTTCAAGGTAGGTCATGCCTTAACTCTTCAGACTGGACTAGGTAGTTATATTGTATACAAAATTCATGTAAAGGGAATGGAAACTAATCATGAAATTGTCTATCTTAATGTGTTAAACCTGTGTGGGTTCTAGATGTGATGTAATTATTGGTTTTGAGGTATTATATGATATGTGCAATCGTGTGGGATCCTATGTGATATTGGTAGCCTAAAATAGATATGAATAATTATTTGGTGTTGTTAAAAATACCTTTTATGGTACCGTTGGCGTATTTTTATATATTCATACTTGTTATATGAAACATGTGGAAATTCATGGATGGATGAAAATAATGAGTGAATATTAGCTCACGTGGTTGTGGAAATGTAACATTGTGATTGGTTGTGAAAATATATCATTGTGGTTGGTTGTGGAAATACGCATTGTGACTAGTTGTGAGTATTACATCCTCATATCATTCTTATTCATGAAATAAATGGTACCACTATGGCAACACCTTTTTAAAACCCTTCCCGAGGGATGTGCCTGGAAAGAGATATTGTGGCATCTTATAAAATCCTCTCTGAGGGATGTGCCTTGGAGGAGATAAGGATATATGAATTGTATATGGGTTGACGAACCCCCCATGGGTCCCATATTGGGAAGCTTGCCTCCTTGGGTGTATACAAAGGTTGTGCGACAACCTTGTACATTATCATCTTATACATTGCACTTGCTTTATTGTGTTTATGTTGTGATTATATTGCCATATTGACTTTTTATATATCTATTTGTTCTATCCTTTGTTATTTATACTTGAAGATCTTGTATATTCATGTTCTCTCTTGTTTCTACTTGTATGTGATATGACGTATACTTGTATCCTATTTAGTTATATTATTGCAATATATCTGATATATTAGAACTGTTAGTGAAAGCGGTGTGGTCTACCATTATGGGATATTTTCTAATTGTAGGTGACATATCCTTTATATGTATTTTATATATTTTATTATCTGCTTTGCTTGGTTGGCCTATGATACATACTGAGTACAAGTGGATCGCACTCACACCTACTGCTCCCTTTCGTACAGGTACTAGTTTGAGTATGCCCCAACTTGGTTGATGGCTATCTTTGGTGCTTTACAAGTTAGTGGTTGACTTTCAAATGCCCAGATGTCTTCTACTATCTTTCTCTATCATTAGACTATGTCTTTACTAATTCTCAAAGATAGAGTTGTATTTATTAGATTTTTCTATGTATTTCATTTGAATTTGAGTTTTACTAGATACGTTCTTAATTTGTTGACATCAAATTTTTGGAGTTATGAATGTGTTGTTAATTATATTCTCTCTGCATTTATTATACTTATGTGGTTCGACATTGTTCTTGAACCTTACCTTAGGGGTATTTCTGTCTTTTTTCTTTTTGTGTATTTATTTAGATGATAGGTTTACTTATCAAGATACTTCATGACAAGTTTCATCATGACTATTAGTTTGGGTTATGACAAGAATCAAGGCAAGTTACTGTTTATTGTAGCAATTAGACTTGCTTGATTCTGTGCTTATATATGAATTGAGTAATTGTTATTGCCTTCAAGCACTATTTGTAATTATTGATTGTATTGCATATTCATAATATTTATGTTGTTGAGATGATGATGATAATATACAACTCCTGATGTTTATTAAGTTGTTGATGGTGAAAATATTGATGAGGTGTGATGATGTTGATGATGTATTAAAATCATGATGATATTCATGATGATAGTATTGATGAAGTTTAGAAGAGAAAAGGTTGATGCACACATCTTGTGTTCATATGCATTTAATATTCAATGTAATCATATGATGTGATACAACTTATTATTTAAAATGGCTGAGTGTAAGCATAGTAAATATGAGCCTGTGATTCCTTTTAAATGAAATGTCTTAATTGTGTTGATGACCTTAATTATGGGTTCTGTGATGATCGTCGTTGTCCTTATTTATGTTGATGACCTTAATTATGGGTTATGTGATGATGTCGTTGCCCTTATTTGATTTTCTTATTTGTGTAGTATTGAGTTTAGTTGGCTTACAATGCCTGGTTGGCCTATGATGCCAGCACTGCTTGTTGTATACTGATGCAACCTATACTCTTCTTTTTGTTAAGTACAAAGCGTGTTTTAGTGGTTGATACTAGACCTCGCCTCTAGTTAGTAGTTTCAAACTCCAATTCAAGGGTCAACACTATGATCGGGCATTCTTTGAATCTTTTTATCACTATTTATGTTCCTTGCTTTGGGACTAATACATTTTTTTTATGTATTTCCTTGTTCTGGATAATCATTTGATTTTAAGACTTGATCTCTTTTAGATGTTCTTGTGTGGTGCCTTTAGGTCTCGTGAAAATAATAAATAGAGATTTTTGCACTTTATTAGTTATTGGATGTGATATAATTAATGCTTGCATTAATTATACATAGATTAAAGAAGTGTACCAAATAAGGTATTAATAATACATAGAACAACCCTATTAGCTCCGCCTCCAACCGCATCTAACAGCCGCTGCTTCGCCTCCTCAATCCCGTTCCCGATGAAGACCAACCCAGTTGCTCTGGTCAACGTCACCAATGGCGGCAACAACAACACTAGCCATTCATTCATTCTCCTTTCCAGCCATTGTCGTCTCCACCAGCGCCACAACCACCGCTGTACTACAACAGTACCAGGCATCGCTTCCATCTCCGTTACAGATCTGGACTGAGAAACCTTTTCCAGCGTAACATCGGCCCAAAATCACCGTCAGGCACCACTTTATCGCTTCTATTCCAGCGATTCTCAGGCGTATCTACGACGATTTAGCTCACTGTCCGGTCATACTTCCATAGCTAACGAACAACAAGAAGAACAAGATAGGCACCATCATCATCATCATCTCAAAGAAGAAGAACGCAAAGCACGTTGAAATTCAGTGATAGGAACACTATTCCAACGACCAATTTCTATCGCAAATTACCGGAATCCAGTGACTCAACCAAGTATAAAGAAACAACCCATCTTCGATCAAGTGCACTTAGTCCATCCTTTCTAGTTGTGTATAGCTTTCTTGATTTTTAGGGGCTACTACTGGTAGTGACCTGCACTATTCTTGTTGTGATTCTTGTTTCGTAGCGTCTTGGCTGATTATCTGGTTGCGGCGTCGAATTTTTTGTTGATTGGTTACTTTGTAATAGTGTTGTACGTGTTAATCTCTTTATTGTTCTTAGTAGTTTTGGAGTGTGTTACCTTGTCTGATTATTGTTACTTGATTTACTAGCATATCCATTAAGTGTGTTAGTATTAGTTCCCGCTATTGACTATTGTGCATAAAAATTTGCGTTATATTATTGGTTTTGTTTCTCTCTATCTATTATAGATTGTTGTCTTTGTCCCTAGCTCCTTTATTGACTTAATTTTAACTAGTGTGCCTTTTACTTTATCTTGATCCCCCTTTGTTATCTTTCTTCCCTTTTTTCCTTTCTTTTTTTTTGTTGTATAGTGGCTGTGATTGGCGAGGGCAGACTAGGGGCATGTCTTAGGTCGAGGTTGGGGTCAGGAGATGTTGGGTATGGGTCGAGGTTTGGAGGGGTTGGGTTTGGGTCGGGTCTAGGATCGAGTTTGGGGTTAGGGTCTAGGGGTAGTAAGGTTACGCGGAATAAGAGAGCTTCTAGGTTGTGAGTTGGGTCTTGGAACATTGGTACTTTTCAGGGTAAGTCTATAAAGCTGGCGAAGATTCTTAGAAAGAGGAGGTTTAGTGTAGCGTGTGTCCAGGAAACTAAATGGGTAGGTACTAAAGCGAGAGATGTGGATGGATATAAGTTGTGGTACTCGGGTAGCGTAAGACATAGAAATAGGGTAGGTATCTTAGTATATGAAGATCTTAGGGAGAAGGTGGTAGAGATAAAGAGAGTTAGTGATAGACTGATGTCTATTAAGTTGGTCATGGGAGGGTCTACGGTGAACGTTATTAGTGCCTATACCCCATAAGTAGGTTTGGACGAAGAGGAGAAGATGGAATTTTGGGCGGTTTTAGATGAGGTGGTCAGGAGCATCCCGAGCACTGAGAAGCTTTTCGTGGGAGGGGATTTCAATAGGCATATTGGGTCTTTGTCGAGAGGGTATGATGATGTGCATGGCGGTTTCGGTTTCGGTGAGCGAAATGAAAGAGAAACTTCTCTATTTGATTTTTCTAGGGCTTTTGGGTTGTTGATAGAAAATTTGAGCTTTTCAAAGAAGGAGGATCACCTTATTACGTTTCATAGTTCAGTGGCCAAGACTCAGATAGAATTTTTGCGTCTTAAAAAAGGGGATAGAACGCGATGTAAAGAAGTAAAGTCATACCTAGAGAGGATCTCTCGACTCAACATAGGTTGTTGGTGATGGACTTGGTTATCAATAAGGGCAAAAAGAAGAGAAGTAGAGAGGTGCGGCCCTGGATTAAGTGGGGGAGCCTGACTTTGGCTAATGCTTTGGAGATGGAAGAGAAGTTGAAGAGTAAGGGGGCTTGGGAGAGTAGGGGGTGGATAATATGTAGGAGATGACTGCCAGCTGTATTAAGGATACAGAAAGAAGGTGTTGGGTGTGTCGAGAGGTCGATCTAGAAAACTTTGAGGAGACTGGTGGTAGAACGAAGAGGTCAAGAGAAAGGTAGAGTCTAAGAAGGTGGCTTATGCTAAGTTGGTTGAGAGCAAGGATGATTAGGAAAGACAGAAGAATAAGGATGAGTATAAGGTTGCTAGAATAGAGGCTAAGTTAGCGGTAACGGCGGCTAAGACAACAACTTTTGAGAGTTTGTATACGGCTTTAGAAGAGAAAGATGGATATAAGAAGTTGTATAGGATGGACAAGGCCAGGGAGCGGAGGGCTCGTGACTTTGACCAAGTGAAGTACATCAAAGGAGAGGATGTTATAGTGTTGGTTGAGGATGCCCTCATCAGGGAGAGATGGCAGTCCTATTTTTATAAATTTTTGAACGATGAGAGGGACAAGGGTTCTATGTTGGGAGACTTAGAGATATATGAGGAGGGTCTTGATTATAGTTATTGTAGGCGTATTGAGGTTGAGGAGGTCAAGGGAGCTATTCACAAGATATGGCGGGGTAGGGCGGCGGGGCCAGACGAGATTCTAGTAGACTTTTGGAAGAGCACTAGTGGGGTAGGTCTGGAGTATTTGATAAGGTTATTTAACATTATTTTTAGAGCTGCTTAGATGCCTGAAGTGTGGAGGTGGAGCACGATGATTCCAGTGTATAAGAACAAGGGAGACATTCAGAGTTGTAATAACTATAGAGGTATTAAGTTGTTGAGTCATACTATGAAGTTTTGGGAAAGGGTGATAGAGTTGAGGATGAGGAGGATCGTGACGATCTCTGAGAATCAGTTCGGTTTCATGCCTGGTCGCTTGAGCACTGAGGCCATTCTCCTTGTGAGGAGATTAGTGAAGCATTTTCGAGAGAGGAAGAAGGATTTGCAGATGGTGTTTATTGGTCTAGAGAAGGCATATAACAGAGTTCCCAGGAAGATTCTATGGAGGTTCTTGGAGTCTAGAGGGGTGCCCGTGGCGTACATTAGGTCGATTCAGGATATGTATGATGGTGCAAAGACTCGTGTGAGGACGGTAGGTGGATATTCAGAGCACTTCACAGTTTTGATAGGGTTGCACCAGGGATCGACTCTTAGCCCATTTCTATTTGCCTTGGTGATGGATGTTTTGACGCGACATATTCAAGGGGAGGTTCCTTGGTGTATGTTGTTTGCAGACGATGTGGTTCTGACCGATGAGACTTGAGGTGGATTTAAGGATAAGTTGGAGATTTGGAGACAGACGCTTGAATCTAAAGGTTTTCGGTTAAGTAGAACAAAAATGGAGTACTTGGATTGTAAGTTCAGTAATATGTCGCAAGAAGATGGAGTGGTTGTGAAGCTAGACTCTCAGGCCATCCAGAAGAGAGAGAGTTTCAAGTATCTGGGGTCTATAATTCAGGGTAATGGTGAGATTGACGAGGATGTCACGCATCGTATTGGGGAAGGGTGGTTGAAGTGGAGGCTCGCTTCGGGAGTCCTTTCTGATAAGAAGGTGCCCCCGAAGCTTAAAGGTAAGTTCTACAGAGTGGTAGTCTGGACGGCTATACTGTATGGAGCGGAGTGTTGGCCAGTTAAGAACTCCCACATCCAAAAGGTGAAGGTGGCGGAGATGCGAATATTGCGATGAATGTGTGGACATACCAGGAAAGATAGGGTGAGGAATGAGATTATTCGGGAGAAGGTGGGAGTTGCCTCGGTGGAGGATAAGTTACGAGAAGTGAGCCTACGCTGGTTCAGGAATGTGATGAGGAGGGGCCCCGATGCTCTAGTGCGGAGGTGTGAGACTCTAGCTATGGATGGTTTTAGGCGGGCTAGAGGTAGACCGAAGAAATATTGAAGCGAGGTGATTAGGCATGATATGGAGCATCTACAGCTTATAGAGGACATAACCCTTGATAGAAAGATGTGAAGGATGCAGATTAGGGTAGAGGGTTAGGAGGTGGGAGCACGACGATAGTAATAAGGGAGTGCTCCTTTGGGTCTGGAGTTTCTGGTTTGTAGTGTTGGGGCTATAGTTTTTGGGGTTAGTGGTGTTGGATTTTTTGCATCCCGTACTAGTTTATTATGCACTTATCTTTTGTGTTTGTTATACTGTTAGTTTGTTTTGTGTACCATACTAGTTTGTATCCGCTTACTTTTTGTATTTGTTATACTGTTATTGGTCCTAAGATGGGGGTCTATCGGAAACAGCCTCTCTACTTCTCTTGAGGTAGTGGTATATTCTTTGTACACTCTGCCCTCCCCAGACCCCACTAGGTGGGAATACACTGGGTATGTTGTTGTTGTTGTATTAGTTATTGGATGTTGATATCGATTTGACAATTTATTTATTTACATGATGAAGCCTTATAGAACTTTTAGAAATGGATATCAATTTCTAAACATGAAAAACTGAAAATCCTAATCACAACTTAAAAGAAATTATTTTCTTTTCTTTGAATACTACAAATTATACACAAAATAAACTAAATAGGTAAGACTTGATAAAATATGAGCAAATTTAAGTTATAAACTTGGGTCAAGAGCATAGATGGTAAAAATGTCAATAGGAAACTACGATGTGCTAAAGTGAGCATAGGCTCATTTGATATGTCAAAAACTCAAGTTAGCTAGAGTTTTGACATATCGTCAAACAGAATCAAAATAGTTAGAGTTTATGCTTGATAGCAATATAATTTTGTTTCCAAATGGGAATCTGATGATTTCATTAACTTCACCAACAAAAGGTGAGGTAGATTGGTGTCAGTAAAGACAATTCAAGATCCAAGGGTTTCTTTGTTTTACTAATTTGAGAGCATACCAATCTCAGAAACTAAACTGGTCAAATGCACACTTGATACACGAACATTAGAGAGAGAACCCAGGCTAATTTGTTTCGATTACATTTGCCTTCGTGAATAGAATAAATAGAAGAACAAACAATTTTTGGAGGAGAGAATTGTCCAATATCATATAATTAATTCTCTCAAACAAGCAGGGGTGGAGACGGGTAGTATCAAAGGGTTCATCCATTGAATACCCTTTGTTGAAAAACAAGTTGCATTTTCAATTCCAACTTTAGCTTCCTTATCACACTTCTCTGAAAACAACTTCCCTTTTCCTTGTGTTATACTGATTTCATCTCTGCTTTCGTGGAAAATGAAGACCTGATTTCTCCTACATTTGGCTTATAAAATAAATTTTAAAAGGAAAAAAATGTGATTTTTAGAAAAAAAAATTAAAATCCCTAATCTTGTTAACTAACTCAATGAGGAATACGACCATCTCACAAAAGTCTTCTTATTGTTACTTCAATACTATATTATGTGGTCAACTAAGTAACTTAGAAAGCATTGCAGTAAAATGTGTATTGACTTATATTTTCATTACTCACATTAATATTTTAATGAATGAAATCATAGTTTGAATAATAAAGTGACTGAGAAGAGAAAGATAAGCTTCAACTTTGTCAGATTAGTATTGGGCTACAATTCTTTGGAGATTTCACAAGAGCTAAGAAGAAAATGCTTGACTTTACTTGCTTGTTATTTTATTTTTTCAGTTTATAAGCATTATCGTATGTTGATTATTGAGTATTTGGTTATTTCTGGTTCATACATATTTTTTACATGCTTGATAGTAATAGAGGCTTGTTGAGGATTTGGAAGGACCAATATAATTGGTGGTCAGCTTTTCACTTTGCCTCGGGGGAGTATACCTGATTTGGTTTTGAAGACCGTAGCACTTGGTGAGCTTGAAGCGTGTCATACCAAGACATTTAGGGGTTGTTTGGTAGGGTGTATAGGAATGGTTTAAAATATAGGGGTCGTTTGGTAGGGTGTATAACAATGGTTTAAAATATAGAGTATTTGTCCTTTAATGATGAAATTCACACAGAATTTTGTTTCTGCTCATGAGCTTCATATGTCAATGTTTTTGCCAGACTCCTTCACATTTTGTACTTCAACAATGTCATAATTTGGGGTAGAACATGTTGCTGGGTTCAATTGGTGTGAATGAAAAATGGAGGGACACAACCTTTTATGAAAAGACGTATTATATTGGAAAAGGAGTGATTATTCAGATAGTTGTGTCTGTTCAGAAAAAGACACAATGTTTCGAATGAAAAGACACGACTCTTCCAAAGGATACACCTTTTAGGATGAACCATTGCCACCTTTTGGAAGGGACACATGATGGCTATATAAACCTACATTTATCCACAGGTTTAGGAATGAATTTTTTTTTGAAATAAAAACTCTTCTTGTCTTTAAAATATTCCTTGTGATCAATCAAAGTGTTGAATGAGTTCGACGAATCCAATTATTTCAGGTACCACTATAGTTTGATTGAAAGCCATTTTATCCTGGGCGGAAGATTCCAAAACCTCGGGTACAGTGAGGGGAATTATTCCTTAAGGACACCCCGTGAAATCAGGAGACTTGGCTTTACATTTCTTTTTCATCTTAATTTCTGAAAAAATAAAACACACTTCTTAGAAAGGTCACTTTGATCTTGTGTTGAGGGTGTTGTTGTACTTCATTGTGTTCTTGTTTTAAACTTGAACTAGTGTTGAAGTTATTGTGTCAAATTACAGATTCTTGTACCTGAAAACGTTGAGAAACAACAATCTTAAGGAATAATTTTAGAAAAAGGAAAAAAAAATTCTTTGCTTTTTTGGTGAAATTTTCTTTTCACTAAAGTTTTTTTTTCGAATCTGTATAGCTTGGTTTTTGGAGATTAAAGCTTTTAGCTTTCTACTCTGTTTGAACTTAACTAGTGATTTGAAGTAATAAAATCTTCATCACAAGTTAAAGATCACTCGGTTGACGATTGAAAGTCATAAAAACTTCATCGTTAAACTAGAAACAAGAAGTGTTTAAAGTTGCTGCAATTTTTTAATAAGTATTTCGATATACTTAAGGTACTTTCTTGTGGTGGTAGGAAAATGAAGAATGATAGTCAAATGCATGATGTTGGAACGACTATGGAGGCAACTAGTATTGTCACGACGAGTCGTACTAATGCTCCACAAGCTATGGCACCAGCGGAGAAACCCAAAAAGTTTACGGTATTGACTTCAAAAGATGGCAGCAGAAAATGTTCTTCTACCTCACAACTCTGTGTCTTCAAAGGTTCACAGTTTAGGAAGCTCTGGAGGTGCTCGAGGGAACCTCTGAAAAAGAACACTTCGTGATTGTGGAGGCTTGGAAACACTTAAATTTCCTTTGCAGGAATTATATCTTGAGTGGTCTCCAAGATGACCTTTACAATGTGTATAGCGGATCCAAGACTACAAAAGAGTTATAGGGAGCACTAGAACGGAAATACAAGACGGAGGATGCTGGAACTAAAAAGTTCTTTGTTGCAAGATTCCTGGAGTACAAAATGATAGACAACAAGTCTGTTGTTTCCCAAGTGCAGGAACTGGAAGTGATCATCCATGATCTCCTAGCGGAAGGTATGATTTTGACAAATACCGTTGTTGAACAATTTAAAAATAATCTTAATATTCACATGAACTTTATTGTAGCTTTGATTGTGAATGAAGCGTTTCAAGTAGCGACAATAATAGAGTAGCTACCACCTATGTGGAAAGACTTCAAAAACTATTTGAAATACAAAAGTAAGGAGATATCAGTCGAAGATCTGATTGTATGACTATGCATTGAAGAAGATAACAAGGCTGCCGAAAGAAGGTCAAAAGGCTATTCTGCAATGAGTGGAGTAAATATTGTAGAAGATGACCAAAACAACTCTAAAAAGCGAAAGAAAGCTGGAAATGAAAGCAATCAACCCAAGAAGAAATTCAAAGGAAACTTCTTCAACTGTGGGAAGATTGGCCACAAGTCTACATATTGTCGTGACCCGAAGAAAGGAAAGAAGAAGTACCAAGAAAATCTGGCTGAGTCTAAGAAAGAAATGGATGATCTGTGTGCTATGCTTTCCGAATGCAACTTGGTAGGAAATCCTCGCGAATGGTGGATGGATTCTGGTTCCACCCGCCATGTTTATGCTAACAAGGAGTTGTTTTCGACATTCTCTCCAACTCAAGTAGAAGAAAAAAATCTACATGGCAAACTCCAATACTGCAAAAGTGGAAGAAACAGGAAAAGTGTGCTTGAAGATGACTTCCGGCAAAGTGTTGACACTTAACAATGTCTTGCATGTTCCTGAGTTAAGAAAGAACTTGATTTCTATTTTACTTCTAGACAAGAACGGATTCAAATATGTATTTGTTTTCAAAAAAATTGTACTTAGTAAAGGAGAAATGTGTGTAGGAAAAGGCTACCTCAATGAGGGCCTATTCAAAATGAATGTAATGAATGTTCAAATCAATAAAAGTTCAAATTCTTCTTACTTTCTTGAGTCTCCCAATTTGTGGCATGAACAACTAGGCCATGTTAATTACAAAACATTACAAAAACTGATTAACTTAGAAGTTTTGCCAAACTTTGAGTGCAATAAATCAGAGTTTCAAACTTATGTAGAATCAAAGTATGCTAAGCATCCGTATAAGTCCATTGAAATGAATTCCAATCCCTTAGAATTAATCCACACTGACATTTGTGATATGAAATCAACACCATCACGTGGTGGGAAAAAGTATTTCATAACTTTCATTGACGATTACACTAGATACTTTTATGCCTACTTGTTAAATAGTAAGGATGAAGCAATAGATGCGTTTAGTCAATACAAAACTGAAGTTGAAAATCAGTTAGAGGAAAAGATCAAAACTATAAGAAGTGATACAGGCGGAGAATATAAATCTCCCTTCGCCGAAATATGTATAGAGAATGGAATTGTTTGTCAAACTACGGCCCCGTATTCACATCAATCTAATGGAATTGCAGAAAGGAAAAACCAAAGTTTGAAGGAAATGCTAAATATCTTACTTATAAGTTTAGGTTTACCTCAAAGCTTGTAGGGGGAGGCTATCCTTACAAACAACCGAATACTCAATAGAGTTCCCTATAGTAAGGCACAATCAATTCCTTTTGAAAAATGAAAAAGAAGGAAACCCAACTTGAAATATTTCAAAGTGTGGGGGTGCCTAGCAAAGGTTCAAGTTCCTATGCCTAAAAGGATTAAGATAGGTCCTAAAACGGTGGAATGCATATTCATAGGATATGCTAAAAGTAGTAAAGCATGTCAATTTTTGGTTAATAAATCCGAACATCCAGATATTAATGAAAATACGGTAATTGAATCAGATAATGTTGAATTCTTTGAAAATATTTATCCGTATAAAACTAGACATGAACAGTCTAGTGGAGGGTCTAAACGACCTCGAGATAAACCAAGTGAGAATGTACATAATGATTAGAATCCAAGACATAGTACACGTCAAAGAATGTCAACTTTGTTTGGATCGGATTTTATAATATTTCTCTTAGAAAATGAGCCTCAAACATTTAAGGAAGTGATGGTGTCTTCAGACTCATCCTTTTGAAAAGAGCCAGTCGATAGTGAGATTGATTCAATCTTAAGCAACCATACGTGGGAGTTGGTTAATCTTCCTCCAGGAAATAAACCTTTAGGATCTACATGGATCTTCAAAAGGAAAATAAAAGCGGATGGTACTATTGACAAATACAAGACAAGACTTGTAGTAAAAGGCTTCAAACAAAAAGAAGACTTTGATTACTTTGATACATACTCGCTGGTAACAAGGATAATGTCGATTCGAATGTTAATTGCCTTGGCAGCGGTATATAGTCTTGAAATCCATCAAATGGATGTGAAAACCGCATTCCTAAATGGAGAATTGGAAGAAGAAATTTACATGGAACAACCTGAGGGTTTTTTGGTTCCAGGAAAAGAAAATAAGGTGTGTAAACTTGTTAAGTCACTTTATGGACTAAAACAAGCACCTAAGCAATGGCATGCAAAGTTTGACCAAACCATGTTGGAAAACGGATTCAAAATTAATGAATGTGATAAATGTGTTTATATTAAAGACACTCCAAATCACCTCGTCATTGTGTGTTTATATGTGGATGATATGTTGATCATCAATAGAGACATTTCAGACATGAATGTAACGAAACGAATGCTCGAAAGCAAGTTCGATATGAAAGACCTTAGAGTTGCGAATGTGATCTTAAGGATAAGAATCCATAGAAATCCACAAGGGTTGGCATTGTCACAGTTTCATTACATCGAAAAGGTACTTGACAAATTCAAATATATGAAATTTGTATTGCCAAGACTCCATTGGATGTGAGCTTTGCACTTCGAAAGAATGAAGGTGAAAGTGACTTCAAATTGGAGTACGCAAGAGTATTTGAGATGTTTAATGTATATAATGAACTATACACGACCGGACATAGCTTACGATATAAGTACGTTGAGTCGGTATACGAGTAATTCTAATAAAACTCATTGGATGACAATGAAAAGAGTTTTGGGGTATCTTAAATACACTCAAGACTATGCTTTGCATTATAATAAATATCCCGTGGTACTTGAAGGATACAGTGATGCAAATTGGATCACTGGATCAAACGAAGTAAAATTCACGAGTGGATATGTATTTAATATCGATGGAGGAGCTGTCTCTTGGAAATCATCCAAACAGACTTGTATTGCTCGCTCCACAATGGAATTTGAATTTATCGCATTACATAGAGTCGGTGAAAAAGCAGAATGACTTTGAAATTTCTTGGAAGATATTCCTTATTGGACCAAACCAGTGGCACCAGTATGTATACACTATGATAGCCAAGTGGCAAAAAGTAGGGAAGAGAGCATGATGTACAACGGTAAATCTTGTCACATAAGACGGAGACATAATACCGTTAGAGAACTTCTCTCTAGTGGAATTATCACTGTTGACTATATGAAGTCAAAGGAGAATGTGTCGGATCCACTTACAAAAGTCCTACCTAGAGAAGGAGTTGAGAGAACATCCAAGGAAATAAGTTTAAGGCCTAGGACAAGTCAGCATGACGCTAACTCTACCTAGAAGACTGGAGATCCCAAGAGCTAGGTTCAAGGAGAATAAACAAAGTTGTGTCTGACAAGTTCAACTTTGTTAAAATACCAACTCATTCTCATAATATAGACAATGTTTAGTAAACAAGGATAAGACTTAAGGTGAAAAATCTTTTAATGATTATCTAAATTTGGCAGATTTGACCAAATAGTTTAAATCTATAGGATTGAGCATTTAGAAATCACCTACGTGAGGGCAAAGTGTAAGCCGCTTCAAGGATAATATTATTAAAGGCCTATTCTCTGAGCTCTCATGAAACCGAGACGTGTTCATGGCTGAAAAGAACCAAATCTGTGAGAACCATAAACGGTAAAAGGTTGGTTATATGACATGTGTTGTCTAGATGTACATTAAATCTCGACGGTTCAAAGATATCAAATCTACCGATTGACCGAGTGCATCCGTTGCATGTTCACTACGAAAAGTTCAAAGAAAAACCCACTTATCTAGATGCAATCAATCTTTGCTTGATGATCACATATTTTTCCATAAAGTTTTACAAAGAATAGCCCTTCCCCATTCATGTGGGGGATTGTTGGGTTCAATTGGTGTGAATAGAAAATGAAGGGACATAACCTTTTATGAAAAGACATATTATTTTGGAAAAGGAGTGACTGTTCAGATAGTTGTGTCTGTTCAGAAAAAGACACAATGTACGGAATGAAAAGACATGACTCTTCCAAAGGATACACCTTTTCGGATGAACTATTGCCACCTTTCGGAAGGGGCACTTGATGGCTATATAAACCTGCATTTATCCACAGGTTTAGGAATGAAAAATTTTCTAAAATAAAAACTCTTCTTGTCTTCAAAACATTCCTTATGATCAATCAAATCGTTGAGTGAGTTCGACGAATCCAATTATTTGAGGTACCACTATAGTTGGATTGAAAGACATTTTATCCTAGGAGCAAGATTCCAAAACCTCGGGTACAGTGAGGGGAATTATTCCTTAAGGACACTCCGTGAAGTCGGGGGACTTGGCTTTGCATTTCTGTTTCATCTTAATTTCTGAAAAAATAAAATACACTTCTTAGAAAGATCACTTTGATCTTGTGTTGAGGGTGTTGTTGTACTTCATAGTGTTCTTGTTTGAAACTAACTAGTGTTGAAGTTATTGTGTCAAATTACATATTCTTGTACCCGAAAACGTTGAGAAACAACACATGTTTCTAATCTTCTCATTCTTCTTATAACATAATGTCGAAACTTTTTCTTTGTATTCATTCGTAATGCAGCTGAAATAAAATTCAGAACTGTATACGCAAATACAAATGCACATTATTTCCATGACCTTTCTTTGAGATTTGAGGGTATGAATTATGATGCAATTTTTATCATGCAAGTGAAGTTAAAATGGAGAGAAACAAGAACAAGTCAACAGTTGATGAAGCTAATGACTGGTAAAGGTGATTGTTATCAATTGTGATACCGAACCAATAAAACACTTTTCAGACAGATCAAAATATGTACAGTCTAAGGGCAAATGTTATAAAACTTTGTACCAAATGTTTGATAGAAGGCTAAACAAACCATCTGTCATTTAGTTTTTCTATCCGAAGAAATAGAAACATATCAAAAGTGATGATAAATCAGGGATCCCAAGTCGTCCGCTGTTAGCTTTTCGAAGCCCTCTGAAGAACGAGCGACTGTCCTGCAATCGAAAACTTGAAAACTCAGTATGTTAAAGGAAAAAAGAAGCAGTTATAGGAAAATAATTTCTACATTATCATGCTTTCTGAGCTATCTATCGTCTATCACAGCCTCACACACTATAGCCAACTTGTCTCTATCAGTTTTAAAATGTTAACAGAAAATTGCTTGATTCCTATAAAATGAATGGAAAAGGAAACTTGCCCTTCAAAAAGTAATTTCTTCTTCTCTTGTAACTCTAAGATTTTCGCTTCAATTGTCCTTAATCACAAATCTCACAATCCTGCAAATTAGAATACAACAATAAGTTTCGTTCAATGGCATCCAGAGTACAAGAAATGCAATACACACTTGACTGGTTTATATTGCTCTATTCGATGAATTCTATCTTAGGCTTGCTTATCTACTGCAGGATTCCACCAAGGATCCATCATGAAAACCTATCAAAGATCAAGAGATGAGCCACCTAACATGACATGTACGATGTGCTTAGAGCGGTTTCCAGAGAAAGAAAAAACATCCTTATATTTGATGCAACTGTAAGATTGAGGGCGACACCTCCAGCTTTCAAGCTCATAAGCAATATCCTGCAATCTGGATCCTCAGTGAATGTTTTAATTGCAGCATCTCTTGCAGCAACAGACATGGATCCAACTAATTGAAAATAATTGACGCCCGACCCCTGAATACACACAATACAAGCTTTTTTTTTGTTAGTCAGAAAAGAGGGAAGGATGGGAGAAAATACCATTATGTCTTACATTAAGATTATACTGTATCAGATCCAAAAACGATGTGAACTGGCTAAAAACTATTCCTTTTGCAGAAGGGTCTTTCTTGTTCATGGAATAAATTTCTTCCCTCTACATTCAATAAAGTAAAAATGAGCATCAAACATGTATTTTAACAGATTCCCTCACTTTGAAACTCAAGGAAAAGAAGAAAAGCAAACTGAGGAGAATATGAAGATAGTGTAGAATGCAATTGCATACCAAAGCTTCTATTTTATTGCTTGGCTTGAATTCCTTATGCTGAATTTTGTTCACTATACTTGAGGACCTAAACCCTTTGACAATATGTTTAGAAGTAGAATCTCCCTTATTATTATTTGCAGTGAATTCAAATGTGAGGGGTTTGATGCATAAAGGGCATGACGTTGTCCCCTTACTTCCAGAAAATTATATCAAACATGCCTTTCAAAGCACGCGCTTGCAAGAAATAACGTGCCATAATCAAAAGAGATGAACAGTTCAAAAAAGACTATCTAATACAAGGACATTTATACTAGAAGTACTTTTGATAAAATCTCAATGTCTTTTCTGAACAGGATTGCATATCATCAACCATATGTGATAAAAAAGGAGAGAGCTATCAAATTAAACTTTAGCTGCATAATATGTTTCTTGAGGTTCTTTCTCTTTGTTTCTTTCCTTTTTTTCTCTCTTTTTCTATTTATTGGTCTTTGGTGGGGCGGGGGAGGGGGGGTGAGGTGCGCAAACTCACTACTAGATCTTCCACTGCATCCTGACACAAGCAACATCATTGTTGTTCAACATCTCTAGCCTCTCGCCACTAGTCAATTTTGTTATAGGGTACATCACAAGGTAACGATGGTCAACTGCTTGCCAATTAAAGGAAGACATTGGTCAGATTTGCTACGATCAAATTTGGCTGATTTTGAGTGGCACTTTCAGAGAAAGCAAACAAGTCAGTGGCTGTATTCACAACCTATAATTGATTTCTATAGCCACCATAACTATCTACTCTAGACTCCTTCTCTAATTCGAATAGATAATAATCATAGCCAGCCACTTCCTTTACAGACTACCATACAATCTACAAATATTTCTACTGAATTAGTCTATCACTATAAAATGGCAACCCACTCCTCAATCCACGATTATACAACTAAAACTATTTATTTATGTAAATGTCACCCTCACTCTGACTGCTAACCTTGTGACTTCATGTCACCAACTTCTAGATCATCTCACTACCAATAGGTCATGACACTTTAACATACACTACCATTAGGGTGGAAAAATAATTCCAACATTCTGCTACACATCATTATCCTTAAACATGACATCCATAACAAGAATTTTATTAAAGGAGACTTAATACACTCCATACCTCAGGCTCAAACACACAACCGATGCAGATAGGGGTATATTCTTAAATCAACACACTTTAAAGCACTTATGGACTTCTCTCAAGTCCTTGTGCAAATTCATAACTTTATGGACAACCCAATCCGAGGGAACCACATCATTGGGGGAGCTAGACACTAGGACTTGTATTGCCTCAACAATGAGACATGGCCCATGAAATTAGAGTAAGGAAGAAATTTGGATAACTATCTTATGGATGACACTATAGCACGAACTAGAGTATGAAAGAATAAGAAACAACTACTAAATGCCTGGTAGCATCCTGATTATAAGTGTGGTGCAAAATCACCCATAAGCAAGACTCTACTAGACATGATTTCGCAGACACCTTGGGACCATGAAACATGTTGTGATACCAAATTATTCATAACCTAAACTGAGGCTCTAGCCAAGATGGACATCCCAAACCAAAACATGATAAGACGAAAAAATGGTCATTCTTTTACTTCATTTGAACATACGAAAATGAGTTCATGAAACATTCAAAAACACCTGACACTAGTCTATGAAATCTCTAATAACTCAAATACACTACTGTCTTAATACTAGGACAAGGCCCCCAGTCAGACTATAAACCAAAATGGAATATCAATGCCAAATACATAAGGACTTTCGAAATAAGGGAGACTCACCAACTGCAAACTTTGGAAAATCCAATCTACTGCTTAACGGAACCTCGGGACTGTGCCTCAAATCCTGAAATATAGGGAGGCGGTCAATACATATGTACTGTGTTATAACCCATATTTTAAATGAGGGAAAACTGAGTAATTTAGCTTATATCATTGATATTAATTAATATAATTAAGGTGAGCAAGAAAAAAGCCAAAACTCTCTCCCTTATTTAGCTTTTCAAAGTTTTAGTTACAAAAGGAGTAGAATATTAGGTTAGTTGTTTCGATTAGCTATATTTTTCTATTGAAAGAAATAGTACTTTATTTTTTTTCTACGGGAAGCCATACAAACTAGCAGAAACTCTCCAATTTCACATTCAGGTATTGTGAATTACTTTATCTCCATAAAATATAGTATCTTAAAATGTAAATTGCTTTTAGTGAATTCTTTAGGCAAGTGATTAACAAATCAAAATTTCTTTAAATAACTTCTGATCATAATCTTTATCGATTTAGTTATTGTGTGTGTCTATTTAAGTAGGAGTATCAATGGTGATGCAATAGTAGAAAGACATATTATCTAATAACAATAATGATTGGGGTATTAAGTTGTTAATTACTAGTACCATATTAATTGAATAAATAGGCAATTGAGCTTTGTTGTTCTTGTTGGAAATTGGGAAAATTGTAAGTGGACACTGTGATAAGTCAATAAAAAAAATATTTTTAGGTATGCTCTCTGAACAATTCTTTTGTACACATTCTCACCTTTTTCAGTAGTGTAGTAAGAGGAATTCAGTGTAGTAGTAAGAGGAATTCAATGAAGTAGTACTTTGATAGTAGCTTTACTAATTGAGACCTAATCCCAACAGGCATAATTAATATTTTTAATTGATATTTTTGCATAGATTAAATCTATTCAAGGTTGCTTGTTTGATGCTCTACCTGTTGCAAGATTGGGAAACTTTTCATTAGCAAGGCAAGTGAGACTTTAAGCTTTGGTGATTGCTTTTCAAACTTGTTTTATAAAAAAATATTTTTTTTGCCTAGTCCACGTGTTGGGACAAATGTGTGCTTGGTAGAATTAGTGGTCTTAGATCAACCGCGAATATGTATTTTGTTAAGTATATTAAGAATCATTTGATGGTGAGTTGTGAGATGATGTTGGGATATTGGACATATTTACTAGCGTATATGTGTTGCCGTAATATGTTAGGGGCATACCTATGTTGCCGTAATATGTTAGGGGCCTTGTACTTGTTGTCGTGATATATTTACTATCGGCATACATAGCTGCCGTAACATGTTAGGGTCATTGTGTATGCTGTCGTAATATGTTTGGGGCCTTATATATGCTGCAATCGTATACTTTGTGTGCATTGTGTATGCTTTTATGGCCTTGTCGGATTACTAGGCTGATCACCTTCACTGCCGTTTATGACAAACCATGAGAGCGGATGGAGTTGAGAGATATATAGTGACTTTCAAAATATTTGTTGGACCTTATTGAGTATTATATTATAAGATGTATGTTGTGCATATAATTTATGTAATCGTGGTGCATTGTATTTTCTAACACTTATTCTAGGGATATTAAAGTAGTGGGTCGAGGATCTTACTGAGTTATATTTTTATATAGCTCACTCCTTACTTACATGTCTGCAGATACTACCGCGCAAGGTGAAAGTAGAAGGTGACAGTTTCTTCGTAAGGATTCTATTGCTAAGGTGAGCCTTCACATTATTCGTGGGGGTTTTCATTTTAGCTTTATCTATTTAGATTATATTTTCTTTCATTTGGTTTGCATGCCAGAAAATTGAACTCATGTAACTCTATTTTAGATGCTCCATGGTCTTAGTGTTGGATTTGGCATAGAGAATTAGTTCAAAAGTGATGGTTGAATTTATAATTTAATTCTGAATTTTTGTTGAATTATTACTCATTATTTATTTATGTGTTGGAGTTGCAGTTACCTTATCTTAGTGCATATTAATTGATAAAGTGTAAGAAAGATTGGTTCTCCTGACATGTGGTGTTAGCGGGTACCAGTCACGTCTAGGGATGATTTTGGGACATGACAAAGTTGGTATTAGAGCCTGGGCTTTAGGTCCTAGATAATGGAGCAGTGTTTGGCAGAGTCTTGTTCATGGGTATGTAGACGTCCATACTTATGACCTTGACGTTACCGAACATCTAGAATATTTTGCCTTCTTTTATTCTGTAATACCACAACTTTTCTTTAATTCGAGTTTTATCTTTAAGAAGAGTAAGGGCTAAATTTCCAAGTGATAAATATTCTAAACCATGTATAATTCCCTAATATCAATATTTTTTCATGTAGAGAATTGAATTAGCTTTCCAACAATACTAATTTCATCCAAATATGATATCGGTGTGACAAGTTATGGCCGTTTTACTGAGAGTTGTCGAAACTGGCCAGGTGCGACGGGCATGTTGACGGACCATCGAGTTTGCGATAGACCATCACCCGGACCTTTGCAACCAAGGAAGTGACTCCCTCTTCTAGCCCAAGTGCAATGGCCAAGACGAAGAACCGTCAAGCTAGAGACGTACCATCTCTAGGACCGTCGAAGCTAAGGCAGTGTGGACTTTTTCTGACCAATGTGCGACGGACGATCCGACAGACCGTCAGACTAGTGACGGACTGTCACTCCGACCATCGCAAATCCCGTTCAGTATTTTAAAGTCATTTTTAAAAAGGTCTTTTGGGTCTATTCACTTTTAATACCCTGATATATTCAAAACAAAGCAGATAGCCTCATTATCTCCCAAAATATCTAAGAGCTAGGGTTTCTCCCTTAAGAGAAAATCCAAAACTCTTCTCCATGAAATTCAAGAACTCACCATAGATTCTACAAATTGAGTTGAGATTTGAGTTCCCCAAGTCTAAGACTTCAAGAACCCTCTCTCAAAGAGTAAGATGAAGAGTTTCAAACAAGCTTGTACATCCAATTACACAATCTAAGGTATGTGGAGTTTTGAACAAGGGTAATCCTTTCACCCTTGTGCCCAAAGATTTATTTTAAACTATAAATTTTATGCAATTTATGATATTTTACATGAAATTGAATTAGGAATTTTCACCCATTGTTATTGGTTGCAAGATTTTGATGTTTCCCAAGAATTGAAAGTCAAATAGCATGATTTTACATGTTTACTTATGAAATTAAAGCTGGGTATATACCCTATATTGTTATTCCTTTAGAATTTATGGGTTGCAATGCTCTAGAAATTGAAGTATATAAGTACGTTGAGATTTTGAGACAAATTGTTGTAAATTATAGATTTCTATATGATTTATAAGTCCATCTGATATCTAGTATGCCTTTTGATGAGTATTAACTTGATATTTGATTATGGGTAATTAAGCCCTACTTGAGATTTACAATTTCATAAACTTTTGTTCTATCAGAACCATGATTTGAGTACTTTGAGATTATTGAGAAAGTTTGACCTAAATGGCCATAGTAGCTTTGAAATCCACTTTACTACGTTTGATTATAGATTTTACAGTTGGGTTCTTTATGAACCACGAGATTATTTTTAAAGTGGATTTCTATGAGATGAGCATAGCTAGCTAAATGGAGTAGTATTTAACACCGAGTTGGGTAAGTTACAATAATTTCATACCCTAGAACTACGTGCCACTATAGGATTGAGATTTATGGGCCCAAGACTGAGATAAGTGATCACTGAGTTGAGGTCACACTCCCTGACAAGAGTATGACGCCTCTCCCCAACATGAGGTTTCTTCCTTAGGAGGACAAGATGTTGGACTCCATGTAGCTCGCATGGTTTATGTCAGTTAAGAGAACATCCCTTCAGATAGAATATATTAACTAAAGCTTTGAGTTAAGTGGTTTTCCCTAATAGTAAGATTTTCAAAATAGTTTCTTGAAGTAAAATTCTCCCAAGAAGAAAGTAGTTTTCTCTACTAGTAAGTGTTATAGAATTTCGAGTTCCAAGTGTCTTGAGTTTAAAAGAGTTCTAAGTTCTTGAGCATTAAAGAAGTTTTACTTTCCAGGAGATATATGCCTGAGTTGAAAGTATTGTTTAAAGCTTCCTTCAGCCTTTGTGTAATGAGAATATGAAGAGAGTACATATTTTAAAGCTAAAGTATGATGACTCATGAGATTTGCGTTACATGCTTCATTCTACATGATTTATGAGGTTATTATATTAGACTTATTCAAGCTATGTGAGTCACTCATATTTGCATGCATGATTTGATTAAAGAGTATTGATGTTGTTTTATGTAAATGCATACACCCCTATATACTCAGTACATTCCCAAGTGCTGATCCACATATACGTCTATGTGCTACATTGTCTTATAATATAGGTTCAGGTGCTTAGTCTCAGCCTCGTCAGTGATTTCCAAGTACCTTTGTCTACATCTCCATAGTGGTGAGTCCTCATGGTTCGAGGACCTATCTTCAGACATTTTTGTATTTTAGTAGATATGTTATTGCTTTATGTTCAGTTTGAGTTAGTTGGGGACCTGTCCCAATGGATCTCTAGTTCGTGGAGAAGTAAAGGCTTTGTCAGACTAGTTATCAGATTTTCATTATGTTGAGATTTCCAGTTTTGTGGTCGTTTGGACCGAGTATTTTCTTCGTATTTCCTATTAATTGATATGACAGTACCAGTATTTTATTTATTTCATCTCAAATTGAGTTATTATATGTAGAAATAGGCTCAAAGGGTTAGCTTGGGGCTACTTGTAGCCTTAAGCACCGTGTGATGTCCCGGGAGTTAATTTCGAGTTGTTTCAAACTTGGTATTAGAGCCTAAGGTTTAAGGAGTCCTAGGGAGTCTGACAAGCCGTGCTGAGTAGAGTCTCGATCATCGGTGTGTAGCGCGCCACATCTATGAGCAAGAGGCTACAAAATGTTTTAGAAAAAAGTTGTTCTTTCTTTCAGATTTTATCGTGCTTACAGTTGTCCCTCTTATCTAATAATTTATGCTCTTCTATTTCAGAAAATTCCTCCTCGAAGAGCGACGCCCGTAGAAACGATAATGAGTAACCCCAACCTATTGATCCCTTGAATGAGATAGTGTCTCATGCTGAGTTTTGGGTGGCCTTTCAGGCGTTATCCCAACCAGTCACTACTAATTTTTAGGCCAATAACTAGGCTATAATTGCAAATTAACAGGGAGGTGATTTATCTACTGCTAGGATTCATAATTTTATGCGGATGAATCCTCCAGAGTTTTATGGGTCTAAGGCTGGAGAGGACCCCAGTTATACCTTGAGGAGGTGAGAAAGATCACACAGGTGATATATATTTCTGAGAAAGAAAGTGTTGAGCTGGTATCGTACAGGTTAAAGGATATTGCTTATCACTGGATTATATTTTGGAGGAAGGGTAGAGGTGAGGGTGTTACTCCTATGACTTGTCAGGTGTTCCAAGATGTATTCTTGGACAATTTCTTTCCGCTTGAGATGAGGGAAGCAAAGATTTAGGAGTTTATAAACTTAAAACAGGGCTCCATGACTGTTAAGGAGTACTGCTTGAAGTTTAACTAGCTGGCCAAGTATGCTCCTAATTTAATTTCTGACACTCGAGCTAGTATGAGTAAGTTCGTGATAGGTGTTTCTAGTTTGGTACTAAAAAAGTGTAGGACGGTGATGCTGAATAGGGATATGGATCTGGATAGGTTGATAATGCATTCATAGCAGATAGAGATGGATAAGATAAGGGAGGGAGATAGAGTGAGGGGTAACAAGAGGGATAGATCTGAGCAGCATGAGTATGGTCAGGCTAGGTCCCATGAAGGGAACCGCCCACAGTTCCATAGCTATTCGTCTATGCCAGAGCCTTCCTCGTCTAGTGCTCCCACACCTAGAGGCAGGCAAGAGTAAGGTAACAGGTCTTCTATGTCTAGGTTGTAGAATAGTGTAAGTAACATACCCCGCTATCCTCCTTTGCTAAGTGTGGTAGAGATCATCCCGGGGAGTGTTTAGTGGATCAGAGGGGTTGTTTTGGTTGTGGAAAGCTGGTCCATAGACTTAGAGATTCTCCGCATACTAGGCAGGGGAACAGATATTCTCAACCTCAGGCACAGACTACTAGTGCACCACCTCCTGTACCTCATCCCGCCCCTATTCAGGGCACTTCATCTAGCACTACTAGCGGTCAGCGCCAGAATAGATTCTATGCCTTACCATCCCATTAAGAGCAAGATGACTCTCCCGACGTTGTTACTGGTCTGCTCCGTGTATTTTTGTTTAATGTTTATGTGTTGTTGTACCCCGGGTCAAGTTTCTCTTATGTGACCCCACTTGTAGCTGTGAATTTCAGAATGAGTCTCGAAAGGATTCCTGAGAATTTCCTAGTTTCCACACCAGTAGGGGAGTTAATTATTGCTAAGCAAGTGTATAAACATTATCCTGTTACTATTCTTCATAGAGTCATATTTGCAGATTTGATAGAGTTAGACATGGTGGATTTTGACCTTATTCTGGGTATGGATTGGCTTCATTCTTGCTATGCATCTATAGACTATCGTACCTATGTGGTCAAGTTTTAGTTTCCTAATGAACCAGTTTTTGAGTGATCCAGGAGTTCGATATCTCCCAAGAGTCATTTTATCTCTTATCTCAAGGTCAGAAAGCTAATATCCAAAGGTTCTATCTATCACCTAGTTAGAGTCAAAGACACTAAGTCCGTGGCTCTAACTATTCAGTCATTCAGCATTGTAAATAAGGTTCCTAATATATTTTTGAAAGATCTCCTAGGGGTATCTCCCGATAGAGAGATAGAATTCGAGATTGAACTTTTTCCCAACACTCAGCCTATTTCTTTTCCGCCATACCGTATGGCACCTGCAGAGCTTAAGGAGTTGAAAGAGCAACTCAAAGATCTTTTAGATAAAGGTTTCATAAGGCCTAGTGTTTCTCCTTAGGGCGCACCTGTTCTATTCGTGTGAAAGAAAGATGGTTCATTGCATATGTGAATTGACTATCATTAGCTTAACAAGGTCACAATTAAAAATAAGTATCCTCTTTCGAGAATTGATGACCTATTTGATCAGTTGCAAGGTGCAAGTTATTTCTCCCAGATAGACCTTAGATCCAGCTATCACCAGCTTAAAGTGAGTGAATGTGATATCCCCTAAATAGCCTTTTTAACCCGCTATGGTCACTTTGAGTTTTTAGTTATGTCATTCGGGCAAACCAATGTCCCAACAACCTTTATGGACCTCATGAATTAGTGTTCAAGCAATATCTTGATATGTTTGTCATTGTTTTCATAGATGACATCCTTGTGTACTCCTGTACTACGAACGACTATTTATATCACCTTAGAATTATCTTGTAAACTCTTAGAGATCACCAGTTTTTTGCAAAATTTAACAAGTGTGAATTTTGGGTAAGATCAGTAGCCGTTCTGGGAAGAAGGCATTAGAGTTGATCCCCAAAAGACAGAAGCTATAAGAAATTGGCCTAGACCTATTTCCCCATTCCACATTAGAACTTTCTTGGGTCTAGCTGGCTACTACCAGCATTTTGTTGAAGGTTTCTCTTTTATTGTGTCTCCCATGACCCGATTGACCCAAAAGAAAGTTAAGTTCCAGTGGTCAGATTCCTGTGAGAAGAGTTTTCAGGAGTTGAAGACTCGACTTACTTCACCCCCTGTGCTGACTTTGCCTAATGGTACATATATTTTTGTGGTGTATTATGATGCCTCTAGAGTTGGTTTGGGTTGTGTGTTGATGCAAAGAGGTAAGTTTATAGCCTATGCCTCTAGACAGTTGAAGACGCATAAAAATAACTACCCAACCCATGATCTTGAATTAACTGTTGTGGTCTTTACTTTGAAAATCTGGAGACACTATCTTTATGGTGTCCATGTTAATGTGTTTACTGATCATAAGAGCTTGCAATACGTATTTACCTAGAGGGAGTTGAATCTTAGGCAAAGCAGGTGGTTAGAGTTATTAAAAGACTATGATATGAGTGTGTTTTAACACCCGATCAAGGCTAATGTAGTGGAAAATACCCTTAGTAGGTTGTCCATGGGTAGTGTTACTCATATGAAAGAAGGTAAGAAATAGTTAGCTCGTGATGTACACCATCTGGCTAGATTGGGTATTAGGTTGCTTGATTCCACTGAGGAAAGTACTTTGGTGTAGTGTAGTTCCGAATCCTCTTTAGTTTCGGAAGTGAAGGAGAAGCAAGATTGAGATCCTAGTTTGGTCAGACTAAAGGAGTCAGTTAATTACCAAAAGGTAGAGGTTTTCTCCCAAGGGGGTGATAGCGTGTTGAGATTGTAGGGTAGGTTGTGTGTTCCATGTGTTTATGATCTGAGGTAGAGGATTATGGATGAAGCGCATGGCGTGCATTATTCTATTCACCCCGGCGCTACCAAGATGTACCGCGACTTGGGGGAAATCTATTGGTGGAGTGGTATGAAGAAGAATATAGTTGAGTTTGTAGCAAAGTGCGTAACGTGCCAACAGGTTAAGGTAGAACACCAAAGACCTATAGGTGTGATGCAAGAGTTTGGTATACCCACATAGAAGTGGGAAGAGGTGAATATGGACTTCGTGACTGGTTTACCTCTTTCGCATCGTCATTATGATTCTATTAGAGTTGTTGTAGACAGGCTGACTAAGTCCACACATTTCTTGCCCGTGCATACATCTTATACAACTGAGGATTATGCTAGGTTGTATATTCAAGAGTTTGTCAAGTTTCATGGAGTTCCTTTGTCTATTATTCGGATAGGGGTACTCAATTTAATTCTCAGTTTTGGAGAGCATTTCAGTAGGGTCTTGGTACCCAAGTTCATTTGAGTTCCGCTTTTCATCCGCAGACAGATGGTCAGGCTGAGAGGACCATTCAGACTCTAGACGATATATTGAGGGCATGTGCTCTTGATTTCAAAGGTAGTTGTATGAGCATTTGGCATTGATAGAGTTTGCTTATAAAAATAGTTACCATGCTAGCATCTAGATGACGCCATTTAAGGCTTTGTATATTAGAAGATGTAGATCACCCGTAGGTTTGTTTGAAGTGGGTGAAGCTGCTATGATTGGTCCTAATGCAGTGTTTGAGGCTATGGAGAAAGTTAAGTTAATTAGAGAAAGGTTGAAGACAACTCAGAGTCGTCAAAAGTCATATGCCGATTTGAGGAGAGGAGGTCTTGAGTTTGAGGTGGGTGATTTAGTGTACTTAAATATTTCACCCATGAAAGGGGTGAAGAGGTTTGGTAAAAAGGGGAAGCTTAGTCCCCGTTATGTTGGCCCCTATAGATTTCTTAACCGTGTTGGGAAAGTAGCCTATGAAATTGAGTTTCCCGCATAGTTCTCAGCCATTCATCCTATTTTTTATGTCTCCAAGCTTAAGAAGCATATTGGTGATTCCATTGTAGTGGATCCTTCGGAGAGTGCTGATATTCAGAACGGTCTTTCATTCAATAAGATTCCTATTGAGATCCTAGATTTTTAGATCCATAGACTGAGGAACAAAGAGGTTCCCTTGGTCAAAGTTTTACGGTAGAACCAGTCAGTTTAGGGCGCTACTTAGGAGCAGAAGAAGACATGCAATCCAAGTACCCGCGCCTCTTTTCCACGAGTTTAGATCAAGACGAAGGTATTATTCTTCCTTACTTCAACCCTTCTAAATCTAAAGTTCAGCTAGATATCTATTCTTGCATGAGTTCTTGCAATTTCCAAAGTATTCAAGAGTTTAGAAAAGATTTTGAGTCGTTTATAAAATTTCTTAAATTATGTGTACTTAGTTTTTCCTGTGTTCTTAGTCTAACAAGCGACATTTGAGGACGAATGTTCCTAAGGAGGAGATATTGTAATACCCCAGATTTTTTTAAGTCGAGTTTCATCTTTAAGAAGAGTAAGGGATGACTTCCCAAGTGAGAAATATTTTAAATCATGTAGAATTTTTATAACATCAATATTTTGTCATGTAGAGAATTGAATTAGGTTTCCAACGATACCAATTTCACCCAAATCCAGTATCGGGGTGAGAAGTTATGGCTGTTTTACTGAGAGTTGTCGGAACAGCCCAGGTGCGACGGACAGGTTGACGGACCATCGAGTTTGTGACAGACCGTCGCCTAGACAGTCACAACCAAGGCAATGACTACCTCTTTTGGCCCAAGTGTGATGGCCAAGACAACGGACCGTCAAGCTAGCGATGGACCGTCGCATCTAAGGCAATGTGGCCTTTTTTTGACCAACATGCGACGGATGATCCAACGGACCGTCAGACTAGCGACGGACCATCACTCCTACCGTCATAAATCCCGTTCAGTATTTTTAAGTCATTTTTAAAAGGATCTTTTGAGTCTTTTCCCTTTTAATACCCTGATATATTTAAAACGAAGCAGATAGCCTCATTATCTCCCAAAACATCCAAGAGCTAGGGTTTCTCCCTCAAGAGAAAATAAAAAACCCTGCTCCAAGAAATTCAAGAACTCACCATAGATTTTACAAATTGAGTTGAGATTTGAGTTCCTCAAGTCCAAGGCTTCAAGAACCCTCTCTCAAAGAGTAAGAGAAAGAGTTTCAAACAAGCTTGTACATCCAATTACACAATCTAAGGTATGTGAAGTTTTGAACAAGGGTAATCCTTTCACCCTTGTGCCCAAAGACTTATTTTAAACTATAAGATTTCTGCAATTTATGAGATTTTACATGAAATTGAATTAGGGTTTTTCACCCATTGTTATTGGTTGCAAGATTGTGATGTTTTCCATGAATTAAAAGTCAAATAGGATAATTTTACATGTTTTTTTAAGAAATTGAAACTGGGTTTATATCCTATATTGTTATTCATTGAGAATTTAATTGTTGCAATGCTCTAGAAATTGAAGTATATGAATACATTGAGATTTTGAGATAAATTGTTGTAAATTCCAAATTTCTATATGATTTATGAGTCCATATGATATCTAGTATGCATTTTGATAAGTCTTAACTTGAGATTTGATTATGGGTCATTAAGCCCTACTTGAGATTTGCAATTTCATGAACTTTTGTGCTATAAGCACCCATGATTTGAGTACTTTGATATTATTGAGAAAGTTTTGACCTTAATGGTCATAATAGCTTTGAAATCCACTTTACTACGTGAGATTACAAATTTTATAGTTGGGTTCTTTATGAACCACGAGATTATTTTTAAAGTGGATTTCCATGAGATGAGCGTAGCTAACTAAAGGGAGTAGTATTTAGCACCGAGTTCGGTAAGTTACTATGATTTTATACCCCAGAACTACGTGCCACCGTAGGATTGAGATTTATGGGCCTGAGGCCGAGATAAGTGATCATTGAGTTGAGGTTATACTCCCTGGCAACAGTATGATGCCTCTCCCCAACGTGAGGTTTCTTCCTTAGGAGGACAAGACGCTGGACTCCATATAGCTCGCATGGTTTATGTCGGTTAAAAGAACCTCTCTTGAGATAGAATATTTTCCCTAAAGCTTTGAGATAAGTGATTTTCCCTAATAGTAAGATTTTTAAAATAGTTTCTTGAAGTAAAATTTTCCCGAGAAGAAAGTAGTTTTCTCTACTAGTAAGAGTTATAGAATTCAGAGTTCCAAGTGTCTTGAGTTTAAAAGAGTTCTAAGTTCTTGAGCATTAAAGAAGTTGTACTCTCCATGAGATATATGCCTGAGTTGAAAGTATTGTTTAAAGCTTCCTTCAGCCTTCGAGTAGTGAGAATAAGAGGAGAGTACAAATTTTAAAGCTAAAGTATAATGACTCACGAGATTTGTGTTACATGCTTCATTCTACATGATTTATGAACTTATTATATCAGACTTATTCAAGCTATGTTATTCATTCATATTTGCATGCATGATTTGATTAAACAGTATTGATGTTGTTTTATGTAAATGCATATACCCCCATATACTCAGTACATTTCCAAGTGCTGATCCACATATACGTCTATGTGATACATTGTCTTATAATGTAGGTTCAGGTGCTCAGTCTTAGCCTCGTCAGTGATTTCCGAGTACCTTTGTCTACATCTCCACAGTGGTGATTCCTCATGGTTCGAGGACCTATCTTCAGACATTTTTGTATTTTAGTTGATATGTTATTGCTTTCAGTTCAGTTTGAGTCAGCTGGGGACCTGTCCCAATGGCTCTCTAGTTCATGGAGTAGTAGAGGCTTAGGCAGACTCGTTATCAGATTGTCAGTATGTTGAGATTTCCAGCTTTGTGGTTGTTTGGACCGAGTATTTTCTACATATTTCCTTTCATTTGATATGACAGTACCAGCATTTTGTTTATTTCATCTCGAATTGAGTTATTATATGTAGTAATAGTCTCTAAGGGTTAGCTTGGGGCTACTTGTAGCCTTAAGCACTGTGTGGCATCCCGAGGGGTGATTTCGGGTTGTTACACATTCATTATTCATGGGTTAAGATGTATTGTGGTTAATTTTTTTCACAGATGGCAAGGATAGACATCCTCCTCTGCTAGATGGCATAGTTGACTTCGATGTATTTAATTATACATGTAAGATTGAGAGCAACACTGATTACAGAAAATATGCTTGCGTTGATGTTGGTTGAGATTGAAGTGGTTACATCTTGGGATTACTTTATTTACAATATGGATTTGCTAGCCAAAATAATTGTGTAGATGGACAAAAAGAATGATCAAATGATATAAGTTTTGCATCAAAATGACTTATTTAAATTTGAGGTTATAGGTATAACTTTCCAGTAAAAGTCAAACCAGAAACAGAAAGAAATGTTGAAAAAAAAGTAAGAAGAGTAATAGCGCTTACCCATGTTTAAATTGTTTGATTTAGTGTTGAAACATATTTTAAGGATATTGTATGTAGCTTAATGCATTTTAAAATAAAATGCTACAATTAGTAATGTTGTGATGGTGATTTCATTAGTGTGAATTTGGTGTGAAAATACATACTCTAAGTATATTGATTATGAGCATGATAGTGACGCTTCAAGGTGCTTAATATGTTTATGGAGCAGATCTGTGGAAATTCTAGACTTGTGAAAGTGAATAGAAAACTTAGGCCTAAGAATTTATGGACGAATATGGTTGAGTATGATACTCAAAGCAGTGTGGCATGACTAGTTATTGAAATAAGGAATATAATGTGAATTATGAAGGTAAAAGAAATTTGAGCCAATGAATATGGAGATTATAAAAAAAACTGAGTACTTAGATGTATCATTTGTGATGTCTTTTCAAGTGGGGGATCCTACTATTATTGAACAGTCTTTCGCATATGTGTGGACACAAATTAGCATCATGATACACTTACATATTGTTATAACTGAGAATAATCAAACTTGAGGTTATCTTTTGTTTGGACTTGAATGATGTTGTCTTGTGTTTGATTATCAAGAAATACTATTGAATTTTTCATTTCAGTTGAACCTAGTATTCTATATGATAGATTTAATGTATAATTCTACATGTAAGTTACCTCATCTATAAAATTCCTAATAGTGTTGGGTGCTAGTGATAGTTTCTGATAGTGAGTAAAGTAAGAGTATTTCAATTAGAGGGTTTAATATATATGCACTTGTGATGATTGATTTAAGGAGATTTGTACTTGATAAGATTAAAATAATTTCAATGATCGACATATTTGGCATTCATAAATATGTATTGAGATCAAAGAAATAAAGCTTAACATCATATAGAGATACAGAGTATTACACATGTTTCCCTACAATGTTTGAACTGTTCATATTTTAAATAGGAGGGTTGAAAAAATATATATATTTTCATCGTAAACATAGTTATCTTTGAGCAAAATAAATAAATAAAAATTGCTATTGACTTTGAGGTTAGTCTACACATTAATTTTGTTAAAAAAAAAGTAATCGTAGTTGGAATAATATTGATAGACATATTCTCCTATTGAGTGCTCGGAGGATAGGGAAATGGATTATCAACAAGCGTGATGAGGGAGCAAAGACTAGTAAAATAGAGCACTTAATTTCGTTTGTATTTATTATACTCTATTCTAGCCTATGTGTTGATATGTTTCAAAAATAGTGCAATGGCACGAAATACGTATGTTTTCATGTGTGAAGAGAGAAAAAGTGCATTAGGTAGGGGTGTATGGATGTATTCCAACGTTGTCATACATGAGTGTTAAGTAGGGGTGTAAGAATGTGTTATTATACCACTGTATGTATGATCAAGATGTAAAGGCAAAAAAATGTGTCCCAATGACATTTTACGTGAGTTTTATATAGAAATTTTTTTGGATAGTCAAACACTAACATATGTAAGTATGAAGGACGTGTTCCACTATAGGACTCTGATTGTGATACTCTAATGTGTTCTTGAAAAAGGAGAAAATAAGAGAGTATTCAATATCAACACTAGCCGAATGAATATATCATATTGTGTGGTTTGTGATTAGCTACTTTTCACAGGGGCTATATTTCATCTTTGTGACTAACTTGGTATGAAATTTTTGTCTCTATATAGGTGCTGATGTCATTTGTTAGTTGCTGGTCCCAACAAACTATTAAAAAAAAGTGAACTAAGCTTAATAAGTATGTTGGTTCGGATGAGAATTGCATTAAGTCGATTTGGGTATCAAAATAGAATTGCTTTACCTTCGAAATTTTTTTTGTTCCTTCTGCTTTTATTCCACGTGTCTATAATTGGATATATATTTGTGATGATTGCAAAAAAAAAAAATCAGCTTAAGGGATTGGAACTAGATAAAAAGTTTTGACATATGAGAAATGTTCATGATATTGGTAATACTTTTTCGACACTTGAGTCGAAAGAAGGTTTCTCAAGTGAAAATTATGATTTGCAAACTATGTAGTTTGAGATTTTATGTGATATTTGGGTTGTCCACTAGATAAATAACTTGAATTTTAGAAGACAATATATTAGAAATCTTTAGAGATCAATAATTATTTTCAAGAGTGCATTCTTCAATTGACTAAACATTCTTCAATAAAAGTGTTTTACAGATATTATGTGTATAGAGTTGACAGAGATATCACTGCCAAAATGGGTATGAAAAGATCATATAGTTATTGGTATTTTATACATAATTCAAGACCCGTTCGAGGACGAACGTTGCTTTAAGTAGGGGAGAATGTAATAACTCATATTTTAAATGAGGAGTAACTGAGTAATTTAGCTTATATTATTAATATTAATTAATAGAATTAAGGTGAGCAAGCCAAAAGTCAAAACTCTCTCCCTTATTTAGCTTTTCAAAGTTTCAGTTATAAAAGGAGTAGAATATTAGATCAATTGTTTCTATTAGCTATATTTTTCTATTGAAAGAAGCAGTACTTTATTCTTTTTCTACGTGTAGCCATACAAACTAGAAGAAACACTCCAATTTCACATTCAGGTATTGTGAATTACTTTATCTCCTTAACATATAGTATCTTAAAATGTAAATTACTTTTAGTGAATTCTTTAGGCAAGTGATTAACAAATCAAATTTCTTTAAATAACTTCTAATTAAAATCTTTATCGATTTAGTTATTGTGTGTGTTTGTTTAAGTGGGAGTAGCAATGGTGATGCACTAGTAGAAAGACATATGGTCTAATAACAATAATGGCTGGGGTATTAAGTTGATAATTACTAGTACCATGTTAATTGAATAAATAGGCAATTGAGTTTCGTTGTTCTTGTTGAAAATTGGGAAAATTTCAAGTGGACACCGTGATAAGTCAATAAAAAAATATTTTTAGCTATGCTCTGTGAACAATTCTTTTGTACACATTCTCACCTTTTTCAGTGGTGTAGTAAGAGGAATTCAGTGTAGTAGTAAGAGGAATTTAATGGAGTAGTACTTTGATAGTAGCTTCACTAATTGAGACCTAATCCCAACTAGCATAATTGATATTGTTAATTGATATTTTTGCATAGATTATAGCTATTCAAGGTTTCTTGGTTGATGTTCTACGTGTTGCAAGATTGAGAAACTTCTCATTAGCAAGTTAAATGAGACTTTAAGCTTTGGTTCTTGCTTTTCAAACCTGTTTTATAAAAAAATATATTTTTCCGCCTAATCCACGTGTTGGAACAAACGTTTGTGCTAGGTAGAATTGGTGGTCTTAAATCAACCGCAAATATGTATTTTTTTAAGTATATTAAGAATCATTTGATGGTGAGTTGTGACGTGATGTTGGGATATTGGACATATTTACTAGCGTACATGTGCTGCTGTAATATCTTAGGGGCATACCTATGCTGCCGTAATATCTTAGGGTCCTTGTACTTGTTGTCGTGATATATATACTAGGGGCATATATAGCTACCGTAACATGTTAGGGGCATTGTGTATGCTGCCATAATATGTTAGGGGCCCTATACATGCTGTCGTAGTATACTTTGTGGGCATTGTGTATGCTTCTATGGCCTTGTCGGGGTGCTAGGCTGATCACCTTCACTGTCGTTTATGACAAGCCGTGAGAGTGGATGGATTTGAGAGATATATAGTGACTTTTGAAATATTTGTTTGACCTTATTGAGCATTATATTATAAGATATATGTTGTGCATATAATTTATGTAATCGTAGTACGTTGTATTTTCTTACACTTGTTCCAGGGGTATTAAAGTAGCGGGTTGAGGATCTTACTGAGTTATATTTTCAAATAGTTCACTCCTTACTTACATGTCTGCAGATACTACCGCGCACGGTGAAACTAGTGGGTGACAGTTTCTTCGTAAGGATTCTATTGCTAAGGTGAGTCTTCACACTATTCGTGGGGGCTTTCGTTTCAGCTTTAGCTATTTAGATTATATTTTCTTTCATTCGGTTTGCATGCCCGAAAGTTGAACTCATGTAACTCTATTTTAGATACTCCATGGTCTTAGTGTAGGATTTGACATAGAGAATTAGTTCAAGAGTGATTGTTGAATTTATAATTTAAGTATGATTTTTTGTCGAATTATTATTCATTATTTATTTATGTGTTGGAGTTGCACTTACCTTATATTAGTGCTTATTAATTGGTAAAGTGTAAGGAAGATTGGTTCTCCCGACAGGTGGTGTTAGCGGGTGCCAGTCACGTCTAGGGATGATTTTGGGACATGACATACTGGTATGTGAAACAATTTAAAATAACATGTTTTTACACAAAATAGATGAGAGCATTTCATAAAACATTATACATATGTTAAATAAAACAAATGGGCATAATCTAGAGTTTTCAGAAAACCTTCTTGCAATCGTAACTCAACACTTTGTTAATCTTCCGAGCTAATCGGTGTACCCTACAGTATGTAATTCCATATGCTATATAGAATCCTCTCTTGACTCGGCGGCCAAGCCTCTAATCCGAGTATGTCGCAAGGATTGGAGTTTTAATAAATTGGTATACCCCTTACAAGTATACCGTGGCATCACCCTTACATGATATCCACATTATCCACCTTTCGGGATAATACTCGTATCGACAACTACGGTTTCCAACGATGAGACCTTACACTCAAACGCCTTTTTCGGTAACCAATTAGCTCTCTTAAGGCCAAATTTTAATTCTTCAAATTCATGCTTTATACTTTCAAAACGATCAATACTTATTTTATTAAGGGCATGTCATCACCGGGTATCATCATACCCTGACTTGCAAGTTAATATTATATCAAATTCACAGCCCATCATATTCAAAACATGCACATAACCACCCAAGATTCATAACATCACAATAGAATCATCACTTTGAAATCTCAAGAAAGCTTATGCAAACAACCTCTTTTGGAAGACTTAAAAACATGCGGTAGTCATGTCAATTTATTTAAACACATACAATTCTTTTACTTTAAAGCAAGAATGTAGTTATAGCAAGAAACTCCCTCTCATCATATATAAATCATGTCAAACACCATGATGTTGAGAAATTCACTTTCAAATCTTAATGCATGCATTCCAAATCATTCACAATGAAAATATAAACTTTAGTTCGCAACAAGAGAGGGAATTCATGCTCATGCTCTCAATCAACTTTACAAAACATATGAAATCACATATATATAGTTATAGTTCAATTTCCATGAAAAGTGATTCAAGACAACATATATTTTCATCAAAACAATCCCATGATGCATACTTTTCGAAAACAATATCGAATACTTCATTATAAAATATAATTGGGGATCTTTGATCTTAATAAAACATTTAAACATATGCCCAAGGTTTTTAGAGTAGTCCTACATACCTTAAATTGTTTAATTTGAAAAATGAAACCTTAATCTTAAAACCTTTCTGGAGAATCTTGAATTGGAAGGCTTGAATTCTTGATCTTTGAGGAAGAAAAGTTGAATCTTGTTCTTGGAGGTGTCTTGGGATTTTCTTTGAGATAAATTGAATAAAGATTCAACCTAATGCTCCTTGGGGCTGAAATTTTGTGTTATGGACGGAATTTTGATGAGGGGAAGTGACCAAAGTGCCCCTAGACCGCTTAGGAACTGAAATGGCGTGTGAAACAGTTCCGTAACGCGATTTTCATCGCGTCGCATCACTAATCGCGTCGACAACCAACGCGTCCCGTCCCAATCGCGTCGGCTTACTTCCTATAATGAAAAATACCATAACTTTTTGCTCGGGTATCAGATTTAGGTGAAATTGGTACCGTTGGAAAACTAATTCAATTATCTACAATTTGGTGGGTCTTGAGCTGCAAAATTCTATGTGTATTGAAAGTTATACACGTTTAAAGTGGACCCTTGTAGAATCGAATATCAAATTTTGGATGATTGAAAGATTCTTAGATCAACTTTGCTCTAAGTGATTTCTAAGAACACTTTTCACCTCATAATCACTTCATACACTAGGAGAAAGATCATGACACATCATTTAAATATAAATCATGGAATTAGACCTTACACACATACGGACGACGGTTCAATTTCTAGCTCGAAAATGTGGGGTGTTACAAATACCCCCTTTGAATATGGATTCTTCTTGTTTTAATGACCAAGCCAACCACTCCTTTTGGTACAGCAACAGTGGCAAGACCAAATCGGATGGTGGCTCGGCAGTTTCAGCAAGCGATGCAGTCAGAATATCCAAGTCTAAATCATCAGAATAATTGTCAAGAAGGAATTGATCCATTTCTTGTTCCAGTATCTCCCATTCAAAAAGTGCTCTACTCTCTTTTGCCCGCTCATGGTTACGTTTTCTCCTTCCTACCCTTTGCACCAAAGAACGGTATCTTTGATCTGAAACTGTATCCTCGGTCCTTTGGTCTTCAGCAATGAATTGAATGGAATTTCAGACACATGAACAATTATCAAATTAATTAGAAAATTACATAAACTGATAAGTTAAAAATAGGAGAAAAAGAGAACAGTGATCACTTGGGGATGCGTGCCTATATGAAAGCATAGCTTGATGGACATATTCTCACAAACTTTCAAGAAAAACAAGAAGAATGAAGGAAAGAAAATTTACAAGAAATTCAAGAAAAGAACCATTGAGAAGAATGAAGAAGTTTCAAGAAATAAAAGCATAATCTGGAATTTCCCACAAACTTTCAAGAAAAAACAAGAAGAATCTGCAATTTGTTGATCGTTTATAGTAAATACCTAACTCAAAAGAAACGATTTTAGATTTCTCATGGTTTTCCAATTTCCATTGTTGCGGCATTTTAGGGTGATGAACATCATCCATTTTAGAATCTTTGAAAAGAAAACTTCAGAAGAAGAACCTGGATTTTCATGATTTATATTCCCAGAAAGCATAGAGATATCATGCAGGACTTTACACACAAAAGAAAATTAAGTTGCAATTGGGAATTTCAGAATTCTCACAAAATAATCAAACTTCACACAAATATTCAAGAAATTCAATAGATTGGGAAGATAACTTCTAAAGAAGAAAATTAAGTGGCAATTTTTTGAACGTTTGTGGTAGGACTGTCTAACGGGCCGGGCCGGTTCAACCCGGAACCGGCCCTCTCATTCTTACCGGGTTCCGGGCCGGTTACGGGCCGGGTTTGGCCTTAACCGGTCCGGGCCGGGCCGGGCTGCACAGTAAAAATATTAAAACCCACCCGGAACCGGCCCACTTAACCCAATCCGGTCAAACCCACTAAAACCCGGTCAAACCCGGTCAAACCCGGTTAAAAACCGGTCAAATATACACTATATACGCGATATACATAATATATACATTAAATATACACTTTTATAGAAGATATATACACGTGTATACATTAAATATACACTTGTATAGAAGATATTAAAATTATAAATCGTTAAATAAAAAAAAATAAAAAACAACGACTATACGTTAAATATACACGTCTATAGAAGATCTATTAACATTCATACACTCTATTCTATGTATATGTAATACTTTAAATGAGATATACTACAATATATATACATTACAATATATATTTGTATAGTTATATACTAATTTATAAAACATATACACATGTATACGTTAAATATACATGTCTATAGAAGATCTATTCACATATATACACTCTATTCTATGTATAGGTAATACTTTAAATGAGATATACTACAATATATATACATTACAATATATATTTGTATAGTTATATTCTAATTTATAAAATATATACACATATATACGTTAAATATACACGTCTATAGAAGATCTATTAACATTCATACACTCTATTCTATGTATATGTAATACTTTAAATGAGATATACTACAATATATATACATTACAATATATATTTGTATAGTTATATACTAATTTATAAAACATATACACATGTATACGTTAAATATACATGTCTATAGAAGATCTATTCACATATATACACTCTATTCTTATGTATAGGTAATACTTTAAATGAGATATACTACAATATATATACATTACAATATATATTTGTATAGTTATATTCTAATTTATAAAATATATACACATATATACGTTAAATATACACGTCTATAGAAGATCTATTAACATTCATACACTCTATTCTATGTATATGTAATACTTTAAATGAGATATACTACAATATATATACATTACAATATATATTTGTATAGTTATATACTAATTTATAAAACATATACACATGTATACGCTAAATATACATGTCTATAGAAGATCTATTCACATATATACACTATATACGCTATATACACAATGTATACATTAAATATACACTTCTATAGAAGATATATACACCTGTATACATTAAATATACACTTCTATATAAGATATATAAACATATACACATGTATACATTAAATATACACTTGTATAGAAGATATTAAAATTATAAATCGTTAAATAAAAAAAAATAAAAAACAACGACTAAGGAGTGAATGAATTTGTGGAATTTTATTGATTGCAAAATGATCCAAAATTTATAATTTACATGAATGAAAAATCTATAAATTATGCATCATTTTTTCCAACTCATTCATGTTAATATTAATTGGAACTTGCATAGGGTAGTCGAAGTCAACGGGGGAAAAACCCTGCATTGGACTTGATTCTGCTGAGTTCTCCCGTGAAGTCATAATTTCTTCAAGTTTGAGGTCGTCGTTGGGCTCTGGTTCCATTCCTTGGTTTCTTCTTTCTGCTCTAATCCAATCTCTGAGGCAAACTAAAACATTCATTGCGTTGCTTCCCAATGAGTGTCGGTTGTCTCCAAGCTGCTGTCGTCCCTGACTGAAGGCGCTCTCTGATGCAACGGTTGACATAGGAACATTCAAGATATCTCTGGCTAATCTTGAAAGTACAGGATATTGTGATTCATTATTCCTCCACCAATCCAGCGTGTTGATCCGTCGTCTGCGATCCTCTGGTGGCGTCCGCAGATAATATTTTAGCTCTTCCCGATAAGTTGATGTGTAAGCTCTCTCATCCACACTGTTCCAACAAGTTAAATCATAAAACGAATCAGGAAAACCACTATGTGCCGGCCTTTTAGAAGCTGATGGCTCCTCGGGAGGATGAGGAGCGACAGTTGGAGTGATATTTGTAGGTACGGCTGAATCAAATAAATCAGCATAGTGATTATATAATTTTTCTATATAATCTTTTGCATCAGCCGTAGCCGTCCACAAATCAGGTTGTATTTGTTCAGAATCATGGTTAGTATTTATTTCTAAGTTAGTATAAATAAGAGTACTAAAGTGACACATATGATTATATTTCATGCACGGATTTAACATAGCAGCAACCAAGTAAATAGGGGGAATCGGGAAGAAATATTTTTTAAATTTCGTAAACATAGCGCCAACAGCTTCTTTATAACCTTCTTTATCTTTATATTGTCGGAGCAAACCAGAAATATCGGCTATATATGCCAAAATATTACAAACAGTAGGATAATATGCACCGGAAAATTCAACCGTAGCTACATAAAATTTTTCTAAGAACTTAACAAGATCATTAATTATAACCCAATCAGAATTATGTAGCATGCAATCAGCAGAATCAACAAATGAACCACAATGTTGGTTAAAAGCTAGTGTAATAGGAATTCTATATTTATAACAAGTTTTTAAAAATTCATACGTAGAATTCCATCTAATATCAATTTCCTCAGGCATCAAAATCGGTGCAAGTCCATTTTCTTGACATTTAACTTTAAATTCTTTAATTCTAGATCTACGATTATTTCCTTGAATAAAACCAACAGCAAGACGAATTTTTTCAATATAAACCTCAAAAAAGTCAAGACCATCTTTTACAATTAAATTATATATATGACATGCACACTTAACATGAAAAATTTCAGGAAAGGGCGGAGATAGCGTAGATTTTATTTTTGTTATAGCAGTCTTGTTGTTAGAAGCATTATCAAAAGCAATACATAAAATTTTATTTTCTATACCATAATATCCGGCAATTTTAATAATAGAATCAGCAATAAATTGTCCAGTATGTTTCCGATCTTCATCATATAAAAAAGCAAGAATACGTTTTTGCATTATGAAATTACTATCCATCCAATGACAAGTAACGGTTAAATAATCATTTTTATTTACAGCACGACCAAGATCGGAAGTTAGGGACAATCTACATTGAATATTTTTTAAGAATGTTGATAAATAAAAACAATATTGTGAATGGAGTCTAAAAATATCAGACCGACAAGTAGTTCTAGGAATACCATTAAACATAGGATTATAAAATTTCTTGTATATAACGAATAAAGGCATCAGAAGAAGGAAAACTAAAAGGCAAACAACCCACAACTACCATTTTAGCTATTTCTTCTCTGTCCCTCAATTTATTATACTTTTTCGCTACTTGACCGGTTGTTGGGTCCATTCTAGTTTGCGTTGACCCACCAACATCCCCACCACCTTTTGCAATATTCAACTCTCTAGTGTGATCTTCAGCTATATGTCTCATTAACGTACCCGTACCCCCTTGCTTACCGCCACTTCTATGCTTATATTTTTGTTGACAAATATTGCACTGCACCTCAATATCTGATATACGTTCAAAAAATTGCCATGCAATACTAGTTCTTTTACGGGGTTTTGGGGCACTGGGAGGACGGGAAGGGAGATTAACTGATTCAGATCTAACGTTAGCATGTCCTACTGCGGGTGTTTCAGCAATATTTTCATCATCTTCGTCTACATTAACTGCATCTACTTCATTTTCTTCTTCTATACCGTAATTTTCCTGAAATTCTACATAATCCATATCGTGAGCACCTACACCTATTTCTTCCTCAAAAGGTGTACCAAGCGGTACCGGAGGCGAAGTCACACGGGTATATCTATTACTTGAACTACCTCTACCGCTAGTAATTCGCTTTTTACTACCACTACCGCTTCCGGGACAAAAATTTCTAACACCTTTAGTAGCGAGGTTTTTTAATTTATCCATAATATAAATTAAATTAAACTAAAAATATTCAAAATACACAAATATAATAAAATTAAATATTAAACAATTAATACAATAAATAAAAATTAAACGTAAGAGATGGAACGACAATACCAAATTTTGGAAGTATCCGAAGATTGCGACTTTAGAAACTTCCGCTCGTACTTTGTAAACGAAAAATTAAAAATTTAAATTGAACACTTTAAGAAATTAAATATATTGAATATTTGAGAATTGAGAATTGAGATTTGAGAGAGAATGAGATTTGAGAGAGAATGAGATTTGAGAGAGTGAAAAATTGTGTGAGAAATGATTTGAAGTTGTAGGGTATTTATAGATTTATTTTGGGGATTAAAAAATATTTTTTTTTTTTTTTTTTTTTTTTAAGTTAATGGGCCCAAACTAGCCGTTTGGACCCAAAAACGGTAATATAGCCGTTGGGCCAACGGCTAGTTTGGCCCAATAATTTTTTTTTTTTTTTTTTTAATTCCGGGCCGGTTCCGGGCCGGTTAACCGGCGGGCCTGGACCGGGTTGGTCAGGGCCGGGTTAACCGGGCCCAGTTTAAAAAAAAAACCGGACCGGAACCCGGAACCCTAAAGCCCTAGGGCTTACCGGGCCGGGTCAAACCGGTCCGGTTTGATATGTAGGGCCGGTTCGGGCCGGTTCGGGCCGGGCCAACCCGGCCCGTTTGACAGGTTTAGTTTGTGGTAAATACCAAGATATTACTCCAATTTGCATGTCATTATTTTTTCATTTTGAGGCGTCTCATAATCAATTTTCACATAAACTATCAAGAAATTCAATAACGTTGGAAGAAAACTTGAAAAGAAGAGAAAACATGAAGAATGAAAATTGAAGAACCTGGAATTATTGGAGGATCCATTTTCCCAGAAAGCAAAGTAGGGTGAAATCGCTAGTAGCTTTAACACAGTTCAAATGGAATGGAACTGGGAAACTGAGTGGCAAGGAAGGACTATTTATATAGAGCTGAATTGAAACCGTGGATGAATTTTCTGTATAATGAAGTATAGTGCACTGTAACTAATTAATATAACCGCCATAAACTCTAACTAACTAATTTGATTCTGTTCGATGACATGTCAAAACTCAAAAGTTTAACTAACTTGAGTTGATGACATGTCAAATTATTAATGTTCTGAGGTGGCTTATGCTCACTTTAAGGCTTCACCAGTTTCGAATTGGACCCCAACTAAATATGCATTCGTGTCGGAAGTCCCACGTTGGGGTAAAGCAACCCATAACAAAGGAGACTCCGCACCCGACAGGACTTGATCACAAGATATCTGATTAAGGATGGATGGGTATTTACCACTCAACCACAACCCTTGTTGGTTTAATTGACATTTGTACCATCTATGCACCTAAGTTTATAAATAAAAAGTAGCCCATATTTTCTCACATCTTACTCTATTTAATTTATTTTGTATTTCATTTGAAGTATTTAAGGAAAAGAAATTCTATCAATTGTTTAGAATTGTGGAACTACATTTTTTTTTTTACGTAAACCGACGACTACAATAATCCAGTCAATAAAACATACCAAAATAAGTTATAATGTTGACTTGCATTGAGCGAAAGCCTTTTTCTTTGTGTTCTTAAAATCAATATATCCCTGTTTTTTTTTTTTACTTTATGAAAATTATCGATGAAAAACGTCATCTTTAATTGATAGAAAAAGAGTAACCTTTTAATAAAAGAGGACTTCCTTTTAACAGTTACATTCACGTTCCATCAACTTGAGGGGTGAATAGTTTTAAAACCACTAAATAACATTCCATCTCTAAACTAGGATTAAACATGATATTTAAATAACTTATCAAACCAAATAATAGTCACGTGGACCATAACTTAAATCTCTATTAAAAGTTGAGATGTATCAAAGATCACTATTTCATCTTTTAGATGAACTAACTAGCCATAATTATTGTGCATGATGTTAATGATGATTATCATAAATATTTTTATTTTATTTTGTCCATAATATATTTCTTACAAAATATAATTACATAATATTTGAATATGCTGTTATAGAGAGGTAATTTTACAACGAGTGTGCCACTATGATAGTCATTGTTGTTATAGGTAGAATGACGTTATAAAGGAGCAAAACATTACACAAAAAATTGGCTCAAGAGAAAACTTGACCGCTATAGTGAAATATCATTATAATAAGGTGATTTTATGAAGAGGTCTGACTGTAGTCACCTTATATTTCCGGTGAGAAGTTTTATAAAATCCAACTAAAGTTAATAGTAGAAATAAAGAAATATGACCAACAATGATTCTTTTTTTTTTCTCGCAAAAAATAAACAACTTATGTATATACATCTGAATTTGAAGTTAGATTAATGTATATAGCTGTATATAGCAGATTTTATGTAATATAAATAATTCAATGATCAATCACATATATACAATGTGAAATATAAACCCTAGGATCGAAGTAGGATCTCAGACTCCACTAATATACCTTGTGGAATTGTATATGTGAATTGTCTATCAAGTTGCTAAGGTGGGACATTTCTATATATTTATTTGTTTATGCGTCAGAATGGTAGGAAAAAACTCAGAGCACTTTCTTTTGGAAATGAGATTGTACCGGGAATAAACTCTTAGTCCATTTTTTTTTGTTTTGGTGATGAATGTATGATGTGTTGCATCTAGGATGAAGTGTCTTGGGTATGTTATTTACAAATAACATAGTACTGATCGATGTGACGTGTAATGGAGTAAATGATAGATTGAAAGTGTGGAGACAAACTCTGAAATCTAAAGGGTTTAAGTTGAGCAGGACCAAAACTAAGTATTAAGAGTGCTAATTCAGTGCGAGGTTGCATGAGGAAGGCATGGAAGTCCAGCTGGACGCACAGGCCATCCCCAAGAGTGTCGATCAGTTTCAATTATCTTTGTCATGCTCTGAGCTTACATCCTGAAGGTAACAGGCACTCGGAACCATATATGTCCCGAGTGAATTACTCGGTTAGACATGCAACAAATAAAGCCGAACATTTTAAAAAATATAGAAGATATACAAACACTTACTAACTGTAACATAACAAATGTTTAAATCTGGATACAATTGACTTGACTTGACTGTGTCTATGAAGCTCTACTACATTCTAAATACGCCAATCTTTATGTAACAAAAGAAACTGGTAACGACGACGAAGAAGAACTCCTTCAAGATGATATCATATCATACTAGAGAGTCTGCTTACTAATCTGCACATCTGTTGCAAGCTGGGGTCTACATTGTCTAAGGATGTATATTCAAAAAAAAGGCGTCAGTACTTTGAATGTGTTGGCATTTAAAGCAGGAAAGTAAAACAGTACTATTATCTTAAACTGCTAAAGCTAGAAAACTGAGACATAAACAACACAATCATAAAACAAGATTGAATAACCTAAAGAAAGATGACTAACCTGACTGCTGAAACTTAAAGTAATGGAGATAAAAACTTTCTTAAAACTTAAAATGAAAATTGATTAACTGAAATCTAAAAAAAACTTCAAAATAATGCTTCATAAAACTCTCTTTAAACTGGTGGCCTCGACAAATCACATTTATCTGAAAGTAGGTGAGTTTTCGTTTTAGGAAGTTTTTCATAATCGACATAATGTGAGCAACATGAGTACGTCTTATCCACGTTACTAGAATCCAACATCTTGCCCAAGTTGGCAGAGCCATTTATACCTTGATGGAGTATGAGATGAAATATAATTTGGGTATCCCAAAGTTGAGCCTAAAGGTAATAAATAATAGAGGATTCGTCCCATCTGCAGGCGATTCTATCCGACGGTGGCAACATAATTGTGATGAATGTGTTATCTAAACGCATATCTATCTCAGTGCTAAATAGTCCTCTCAAAACATATTAGTCGCTCATGATATAATTTTTAACAAACTTTCTAAATTCATGCTTAACTCAAACTATCTTATCATGAACATATCTATTCTCTGTGAGACTCGGCTCTAAATATTTTTATTTTTTTTAACTTTAACTTTTAAAGATACGATAAGAATCTGTCTTTCCAAGATATGATAATAACATAAAGATTCTTTGTAAATTTTTTATGAACATTAACTTGGAGACTTTAAATCATATTTCATGAAAATCATGAATAATTTAGTGAAACATAAAATAGATTTTTCAATTAAATAAAAGAATTCATAAACTTTATTTAAAAGTTCAAAAGGACATGTACTAGGAATCAAATCAAGAGAAAGACTTCAAACTCATAAAATTCTTACTAAATATCATAGATCAAGAATTAAACTCAAGGATTTCAACTCTTAAACATTCTAACATAATTCATGAATTGAAACTAAACATGAATAAGGTTGTGGGGAGAATGGGGTTCCCACACACACAGAAGGATAAGTTTTACAAACCTTGGGATGAAAAAGCTTGAGAAAGATTTGAAGGAACCTTGCCTGTAAATCTTACACTTTGATTTTCCTTAAGAGTTTTACCTTGGGGTTTGAGAGAGGAAAAGAGGAAAATACAATGGAAACCTGATAGGTTAGGGCCTTTTCGGAGTTAACTAATTAATTTGGGGTGTTTCCTCGTGGTATATGGACAAAAACAGCCTTTTGAATGACTTCCTATACGCCAAAACAAAGCTCGCACGTTGAGAAATGCACAACATTTTATTACAGTTCACTACACTGGATCATATTAGTAAAATAATCATAACTTTATACTCAGGGTTAGGATGGACAAATGATTGGTGACATCAAAAAGAAGACTCAAAGAAATTTAATTTATTGGGTAGTGGATTATATAATTCTAATATTCTAGGAGGAGTGATTATTTAAAGTTGACTCGAGTAAGAACTTAAACGAAACTTAACCGAGTAGAAAGGTTCTCAACTTAACTTTGTGCTATAGGTTTTTGATGAACGTAACTCATATCTAATACTGTAAGACCCCGTAAAGTCCTAGCCCATTTCAGTCCTTTATAGCATGCCAAAAGAGGTCCCAGACTTAAAAAAATTTAGCTAAGTGTTAAAAACTTATAAGCATTTTTAGCCTTTGTAATTGGATGATCTTATTTTTTATCCTTACGATCTTAGAATATTGAATTTTAAGTTGAATCATGATCAGGAATGTCAATAGGTCATCTTGGGTGAGGTTTGGATTTTTTGAACATCGTTAGAGTCACGTTTGGATGACCAAAACAGCAAGCCAACGCGATCTCGATGCGTCGCATTGGCTATCACATTGACAGCATCGACGCGGTGTGTCGGCAATCGCGTCGGTCATCGCATCACATGGCACAGATTGTGTATTAAGTTACGAGTTTATGGGGATAATTAAGTCATTTTCCTCCCATATCAAACCTGTAATAGCCAGCTTATTATTTCCTTTAATGAAGGGTTAATTGGTAATTATAACCAATTATTCATATTAATTAAGGAATTAAAAGGGAACAAGTCAAGAGACTTTTTTAGTTTCAAGGTACTAGGGCTATATATATGATCTTTTATCCTTGGAAAAACAGAAAGCAAAATAACGTACAAAAAAAAAAGAGATAAATAGAGAGCATCTACACGCTGTTGGCAGGCATCTTCGTAAAGTAATAAGGTATGAAATTTTTTTGTAGTTTTGGCATAGAATTCTGGAAAATCAGTAAATAATGTATGTTTGATCTTCTTCAAGGTGGTAGTAGTCTGCTGCAGTAACTTATATATGTTTTACCTTCTTCATGGTGGGTAGTAGTCTGCTGCAGTAACTTATGTATGTTTGATCTTCTTCATGGTAGGTAGTAGTCTCCTACTAGCTTAAGAATAAAGATTGGTTGATCTCGATTACTTAGTAGAAATATAGATATAGAAGAAGTAAGAATCAGACGTTGCCATCATGTACAAAATCAATATTTCCCTCATAAGTGTTGTTACAAGTTGCTACTACTATTTCCTTAAACAAACTATCAAATAGGAAATATTTATGGTGCGTAAGTATTGAGTAGTGATGAAATTGTTGACCAATATTTTGAAATTAAAAGTTTCAGAAACTTCCTCTTGTTGGATTATTCTTAATTCAATATAACAATGTGAGATATTAAGGTTTAGCTTTAAGTTTAAAAGTTGGGGATATTGAGATTTAATCCGAACTAGCATAATTAATATTGTTATTTAATATTTTGTCTAGATTGATCCCATTGATCGTTGTTTGGTTGGTGTTATACATATCGCAAAGTTGGAAATTTTTTCATTAGCGAGGTAAGTTAGACTTTAAGCTTTGACGTTTGCTTTTCAAATCTTCTTTATAAAAATTATATTTTTCTGCCTAGTCCATGTGTTGGGATAATTGTGAACTTGGCAGAATTTGTGGCCTTTGTGATACAAAAATAACAAGGAAAGGAACAAAATATATACCAAAACAGTCCACAAGTTCTAGGAACCGAAGACCCCTTTGATGACCACTCTCGGATTCAACAAATAAGTGCAAGAATGAAGAGATTACAAGGTGTTTAACACACCAAGGCAGCCAACAACCAAACTAAGTCACAAAACAAGAAGAAGAACACAACAATATTATAACAACAACTTATGGCTTACCTAGAAATGAGAACAAACTAGTACAAATGATTACAAGAATAAATAAATAAAGAATAGATAGTTAGACCTTGGTTGGTATAATCTTAAGAACCTAAGAACATGTGATACTCTTAGACCCTTAACACTAAACACAACAGTTAACCTAACTCCTACATTGACACAAGTGGGAATTTACCTCCTCTAAACACCAACGTCTCAAGCCATGAATACAACACTAGTGATTCCACACTAGTATCACCCTAGTTTCGGGTTGCCTCCTAAAGAGAAGAGAGGACTTGTCTTTCAAAGTATTATACAACTTACAAATATCATCACAGTCTAAGACAAAATGACCTACAATGTTCTATTTATACTATGTAACAACTAGAATACAAAATGACCAAAAGGCCCTTTAATGAAAAACCTCAAAATACCGCCCCTGGAGTATAGTGTAGGTTCAGTTTCGGTGTGTGTTTTAGGCCCTCTTTTGCATTTTTCTTGGACACTCCAAACCTCAGGTTCATTACACTTTCACACGTCCATCCTCGTGGTCATAATTATATCATCCTCCTCTTCTTGAGAAGGATTCAATCTCTAATCCGTACGTTGCAAAATAATGAGAAGAAAAACAAGCACACATCCTCATGACATAAGGGGTTAGGGTTAGGAAAAAATAACACATCAACATGCCATGTCGAGGCGGAAGAAACTTAAAGTATAGCCACGAGTCCTTTATTTTAATCATGAAAAGATTAGTACAAATGCTACAAAGGAGGTGGCTCGGGCAAGCATCAAGACAAAAGAAAAATAGGCCAAGAGTAATCCTTTCCTACCCCAATATGGTATCGAGATCAAATGGGTGGAGTAACGAAGCCCTCAGGCCTCGGCCACTCTCACTTTACCCTAAGTTTTCATCTTAAAAATTAGATGTAATACCCCATAAAGATCCCTCATAGTTTAATCCTTTGGAGCATGTCAAGTGAAGCTTTTTTTTCGTCTCTAAAAGATTTAAGAGTGACTTTTAAAGTGATTGGTGTATAAACCATAAGGATTTTGCCTAAATTTGACTTTTTATCGTATGGTAAATTGAATTATCTTTCCAACAATACAAATTTTGTCCAAATCTGGTATCGGGGTGAGAAGTTATGGCCGTTTTACTAAAAGCTGTCGGAATCGCCTAGGTGCGACGGACAGGTTGACGGACCGTCGAGCTTGTGACAGACCGTCGCCCAAACCATCGAAATCAAGGTAGTGACTCCCTCTTCTGGCCCAAGTGCGAAGGCAAGGACGACGGACCATCAAGCTAATGACGGACCGTCGTAACGAGGCAGTGTGGCTATTTTCTGACCAACGTGCGATGGACGATACGATGAGCCGTCGGACTAGCGACGGACCGTTACTCCGACCGTCGCAGACCCCATTCAGTATTCTTAAGTTTTTTCTTTAAAAAGGACTTTTGGTATTTTGCCACCTTTTTAACACTTATATATATTTAGAACAAAGAAAATAACTTCATATCCATCAAAAACATCAAGGCCTAGGGTTTTCTCCCTCAAGAGCAAACTCAATTCCTTCTCCAAGAACATCAAGATTCCACCATAAATTATGCAAATTAAGTTGAGATTCAAAGTTCCCCAATCAAAGGCTTCAATAACCCTCCCTCAAGAGTTCCAAAAAGAGTCTTAAGCAAGCTTATTCATCCAATTTTACAATCTAAGGTATGTGGGGTTTGAACAAGGGTAATTCTTTCACCCTTGTGCCCAAATGCTTATTTTAAATTACAAATTTCTGAAATTTATGAGGTTTTTCTATGAAATTCAATTAGGGTTTAGACCCACTATCATTCATTGAAAGAATTCTGATATTTCCCATGAATTGAGAGTTGAATTACATGATTTTAATTGTATTTTATGCTAATTGATGAAATTTACAGATCTTATAAGTAATTGCATTACCAAGCAAGAATTTTGAGATATCTGATTTGACATTACTATTTGGGTCAATAGGCCCCATTTAAAGATTGTTGTTCAAAGATTGTTTGGGTTATAAGTACCCCATAGCCAAGTTATTTTCAGATTTCAATTGCAGATTTGACCTTTTGGATCTAAGCTAAGATAGGAGTCCACACTAGTTATGCTTTAAAGACAAGAGAAGTATATTTGGTCTTTATTATAGACCCTTGAATTATTTTAATGTGGATTTCCTAAAAGTTCTGAGCTTGAGTATGGGAGTAGTATTTAACACCGAGTTGGGTATGATTTCAAGGTCTCATACCACAGAACTACATGCCCCCGTAGGTTTTTTATTTACCCCAAGTGGGTTAAGATAAGTGATCACTAAAGTTAAGGTTCTACTCCGATGGAAAGGATAGAAGAGCTCTCCCTAACGTGGGCAAGATGTTGGACTCCATATGGCTCACGTGGTTTATGTCGGTTAAGAGAAACTCCCAAAGTAGTCTCCTGCTATAATTAAGATAAAAGTTTTCTAAGTCCCAAAGTTTTATAAGCTCTAAGATTTAAAGAAGTCATTTATTCTCCATGAGATCAAAGTTTAAGTTTCGAGGACTAATGTTTTAAGATTTCTCTTGCTTACCTGTTTTGAGAATAAGATGGAGAATATGGGTTTTAGAACTAATACAATGACTCACGAGATTTATGATTTATTCCTTATTATACATGATTTATGATATTCAGTCTTTAGTTTTATTCAAGCTATGTGAGTCATTTATAGCTGCATGCATGATTTCTATTAAGATTGACAACATTGTTTACTTAAATGCATACACCCCTCATATACTCAGTACATCCTCAAAGTACTGATCCACATATACGTATGTGTTCTACATTGTCTCATAATGTAGGTTCAGGTGCTCAGTCTCAGCAGTGACCGTGTTTCCCGAGTACCTTTGTCTACATTCCATAGTTGGTGAGTCCTCATAATTCAAGGACATATATTTGCATCTTTCCCATTTTCATAGTGTTTTAAATTTTACTTTTAGGTCATAGTGAGTTAGTTGGGGGTCTGTCTCAATGGCTCTCTAGTTTGAGTAGAAGAGGCTTTGTCAGACTAGACTGTTAGTTGAAGTGGTGTTCCAGATTATTAGTATTTTTCCTATTCAGACCTTATTTCCAATTATTTATGATTATAGTTGATACAATAAAGTATCATTGTTTAGCTTATTTATCCTGAATCAAGTATTAGAAGCAGTAACAGGCTCAAAGGGTTAACTTAGGTCTACTTGTAGCCTTAAGCACCGTGTGACATCTCGGGATGGGATTTTGAGGCATTACAAATTTGGTATCAGATCCTAAGGTTTAAGGAGTCATAGGGAGTTTGAAAAGCAATGTTAATTAGAGTCTTGATCATCGGTGTGTAGCGCGCCACTTTTATGAGCAAGAGGCTATAAGATATTTTTAGAAAAATGTCATCTCTTTTATTCAGAATCTATCGTGCTTACAGTTATCTCTCTTAGCTTTTAATTCATGCTCTGTTATTTTAGAAAATGCCTCCCTAACGAGAAAATTCCCTCAGAAAAATAACACAAACCTCAGCCTGTTGATCCCTTGAATAAGACTGTGTCTCATGCTGAGTTTTGGGCGGCCTTTTAGGTATTAGCCCAATCAGTCACCGTAAATGTCCAGGCCAATAACTAGGCTGAAGTTCTGTATCAGCAGAGAGGTGACTTAGCTGTTGCTAGGACCTATGATTTCATGCGGATGAACCGCCAGAGTTCTATGGGTCTAAGGCTGGTGAGAACCCGTAGTTATATCTTGAGAAGGCGAGGAAGATCACCTAAGTCATGTATATTTTCGAGGAAAAGAGTGTAGAGATGGCATCTTATCATCTGAATGACATTGCTTATAACTGGGTTATTGCATGGAGGAAGAATAGAGGGGAAGATGCTGCCCCTATTACTTGGAAGGTATTCCAGGATGCATTCTTAGACAAGTTCTTCCCGTTAGAGATAAGGGAAGTAAAGATAGAGGAGGTTATGAACTTGAGATAGGTCTCTATGAATATTAAGGAGTACTGCTTGAAGTTCAACCAGTTAGCCAAGTATGCTCCCGATTTAATTGTTGACACCTGAACTAGTATGAGCAAGTTCATGACAGGTGTGTCTGGTTTGGTACTGAAAGAGTGTAGGACTTCTATGCTCAATAGAGATATAGATTTGTCTCGACTGATGATACATGGACAACAGATAGAGGCAGCCAAGATAAAGGAGAGATATAGAGTAAGGGGAAATAAGAGGGCTAGATCCGAGCAGCATGAGCATGGTCAGACTAGGTCCCATGGAGGGAACTGCCCACAATTTTAGAGCCATTCATCTATACCAGTACCTTCATCAGCTAGTGCTCCCGTATCCCATAATAGGTAGGAGACAAGGGAACAGACCCTCTATGTCCAAGTCCTAGAACAGTGTGAGTAACTGGCCTGATTATCCTTCTTGTGCTAAGTGTGGCAGGACCCATCCCAGAGAGTGTTTGGCCAAACAGAGAGGTTGTTTTGGTTGTGGGAAGGTGGATCACAGACCTAGAGAGTGCTTGCATGCTACGTAGGGGAACAGAGATGTGAGACCCTAGACTTAGACTACTCATTTAGCCCGACCAGCCCCTCCTCAAGGCGCTTCATCCAGTACTGCTAGCGGTAAGCACCAAAATAGATTCTACACCTTACCATCCCGCCAGGAGCAGGAGGATTCGCCCAATGTTGTTACTGGTATGATCTGTGTATTTCACTTTGATGTTTATGTGTTGTTGGACCCCAAGTCAAGTTTCTCTTATGTGACCCCACTTGTAGCTGTGAATTTTGAAATGAGTCCCGAGAAGATTCCTGAGCCTTTCCTAGTTTCTACTCCAGTAGGTGAGTCAGTTATTGCTAAGCAAGTGTATAAAAAGTGTCCCATCACTGTTCTTCATAGAGTCATACTTGCTGATTTGATAGAGTTGAACATTTTGGATTTTGACCTTATTTAGGGTATAGATTGGCTTCATTCTTGTTATGCATCTATAGACTATCGTACCCATGTGGTCAAGTTTTAGTTTCCTGATGAACTAGTTTTTGAGTGGTTCGAAAGTTCAGTATCTCCCAAGAGTCATTTTATCTCCTATCTCAAAGCCAGAAATCTAATATATAAAGGTTGCATCTATCACCTAGGTAGAGTTAAAGATACTAAGTCCGAGACTCCAATTATTAAGTCAGCCAACATGGTTAATGAGTTTCCTGATGTTTTTTTGGAAAATCTCCCAGGGGTACCTACTAATAGAGAGATAGAATTCGGGATTGACCTTCTTCCCGACACTCAGCCTATTTTTATTCCTCCCTACCACATGGCACTTGCAGAGCTTAAGAATTTGAAAGAATAACTCAAAGATATTTTAGATAAAGGTTTCATAAGGCCCAGTGTTTCTCCTTAGGGCACACTTATCTTGTTTGTGTAAAAGACAGATGGTTCTTTGTGTATGTGCATTGATTATCATAATCTTAATAAGGTCACAGTCAAGAATAAGTACCCTCTTCCAAGAATTAATGACTTGTTTGATCAGTTGCAAGGTGCAAGTTATTTATCCAAGATAGACCTTAGATCTGGCTATCATCAACTTAAAGTAAGGGAGTGTGATATCTTAAAGATAGTCTTCCGAACCCGTTATGGTCACTTTGAGTTTCTAGTCATGTCTTTCGGGCTAACCAATGCTCTAGTGGCTTTCATAGACCTCATGAATCGAGTGTTCAAGTAGTATCTTCATATGTTTGACATAGTTTTCATAGATGATATCCTTGTTTACTCCCGTACTAAGAATGACCATGCGGATCATCTTAGAATTATCCTGCAGACTCTTAGAGAATATCAGTTGTTCGCCAAATTCAACAAGTGTAAATTTTGGCTAAGGTCAGTAGTCTTCTTAGGTCATATTATTTCAGCTGAAGGCATTAGGGTTGATCCCCAAAAGATAGAAGTTGTGAGAAACTGGACCAAACCTATTTCTCCATCTGACATTAGAAGTTTCTTGGGTCTAGCTAGCTACTACCGTTGTTTTATTGAAGGTTTCTCTTCTATTGTGTCCCCCATGACCTGTTTGACCCAAAAGAAAGTTAAGTTCCTTTGGTCAAATTCCTGTGAAAAGAGTTTTCAGGAGTTGAAGACTCGACTCACTTTGGCCCCTATGTTGACCTTGCTTGATGGTACAGATGGTTTTGTGGTATATTGTGATTCCTCTAGAATTGGTTTGGGTTGTGTGATGATGCATAAAGTTAAGGTTATAGCATATTCCTCTAGGCAGTTGAATCCATATGAAAAGAATTACCCAACCCATGATCTTGAATTAGCTGTTGTGGTTTTTGCTTTAAAAATCTTGAGACACTATCTGTATGGTGTTCATGTTGATGTGTCTACAAACCACAAAATCTTGCAGTATGTGTTTTCTCATAGGGAGATGAATCATCATCAGATAAGGTGGTTAGAGTTGCTAAAAGTATGATATGAGTGTGTTATATCACCCGGGCAAGGCCAATGTAGTGGCGAATGCCCTTAGTAGGATATCTATGGGCAGTGTGGCTCGTGTGGAGGAAGATAAGAAAGAGTTAGATCGTGATATGAACCGTATGGCTAGATTAGGAGTTAGATTGCTTGATTCCGCTGAAGGGAATATTTTGGTACAGAGTAGTTCGAAATTCTCTTTAGATTCAGAAGTAAAGGAGAAGCAAGACTTAGATTCTAGTTTGGTCAGACTGAAGTAGTCAGTTAAGGACCAAAAGGTAGAGGGTTTCTCCCAAGTGGGAGATGGTGTATTGAGATGTCAGAATAGATAGTGTGCTCCGTGTGTTGATTACTTGAGGTCGAGAATTATGGATGAGGCGCATGGTGTGCGGTATTCCATTCATCCCGGTGCTACCAAGATGTACCGTGACTTGCGGGAAATTTATTGGTGGAGTGACATGAAAAAGGATATAGCAGGGTTTGTGGAAAAGTTTGCAACATGCCTACAGGTTAAGGTAGAGTACCAAAGACCTGGTGGTAAGTTGCAAGAGTTTGGTATACCCACTTGGAAGTAAGAAGAAGTGAATATAAATTTCGTGACTAGTTTACCTCTTTTGCGTCGTCATCATGATTCTATTTGGGTTTTTGTAGACAGGTTGAATAAATCCGCACACTTTATGCCAGTGCATACATCTTATATGGGTGAGTATTATGCTAGATTGTATATCTGGGAGTTAGTCAGGTTGTATGGAGTTCCCTTGTCCATCATCTCGAATAGGGGTACTCAGTTCACTTCGTAGTTTTGGAAAGCTTTCCAGAAGGGTCTTGGTACCTAAGTTCATTTGAGTTCCACTTTTTATTCGTAGAAAAATGGTAAGGCTGGGAGGACCATCGAGGCTTTAGATAATATGTTGAAGGCGTTTGCCCTTGATTTTAAAGGTAGTTGGGATGAGAACTTACCATTGATTGAGTTTGCCTATAACAATAGCTACCATGCTAGTATCAAGATGGCACCATTTGAGGCTTTGTATGGTAGAAGATGTAGATCACCCATAGGTTGGTTCAAAGTGGGTTAAGCTAATGTGATTGAACCTAATGCAGTATTTGAGGCTATGGAGAAAGTTAGTTGATTAAAGAAAGGTTGAAGATAGCTCAAAGTCATCAGAAGTCATATACAGTTGTGAGAAGAAGAGATCTTGAGTTTGAGGTGGGTGATTTGGCGTACTTGAAGATCTCACCTATGAAAGGGGAGAAAAGGTTTGAGAAAAAGGGGAAGCTTAGTCCCCATTATGTTGGCCCTTATAGAGTTTTAAGCCATGTTGGGAAAGTATCCTATGAGTTAGAGTTGCCCACAGAGTTATCAGTTGTTCATCCTATCTTTTATGTCTCCATGCTTAAGAAGCACATTGGTGATTCCGCTGTAGTAGATCCTTCACAGAGCTCAGATATCTAGACTAGTCTTTCATTTGATGAGATCGTAGATTACCAGGTCCGTAGACTAAGGAACAAAGAAGTTCCCTTGGTCAAAGTTTTATGGCGCAATCATTCAGTTGAGGGCACTACTTGGGAAGTGGAAGCAGATATGCTAGCCAAGAACACGCACCTTTTATCCATGAGTTTAGATCACATCGAAGGTATTATTCTTCCTTAATTCAGTTCCTTTCTAATAAAATTTATCTATGTAATTATTCCGGTGAAAGCTCTTGCATTTCCTAGAGTATTCAAAAGGTTTAGAAAGATTTAAAGCTGGTTTAGCCATTTGATTCAGATGTGCATCCTTAGTTCTTTGGTATCTTAATATAACTAGCGACATTCAAGGATGAATGTTTTCAAGAGGGAGATATTTTAAGACCCCGTAAAGTTCCCTCGTAGTCTAAGCCTTTAGAGCATATCAAGTGAAACTTTTTTCCGTCTCTAAAAGATTGAGAAATTACTTCCAAAGTGATTGGTGTTTAAACCATATGGAGTTTTCCTCAATTTGACTTTTTATCATGTGGGAAATTGAATTATCTTTCCAATGATACCAATTTTGTCCAAATACGGTATCGGGGTGAAAAGTTATGGCCATTTTACTAAAAGCGATCGGAACCACCCACGTGTGATGGGCATGTTGACGGACTGTCGAGATTGCGATGGACCGTCGCCCAAACTATCACAAGCAAGCAGGTGACTACCTCTTCTAGCCCAAGTGCGACTGCCAGGACGGCAAACCGCCAAGCTAGCGACGGAACATCGCTGGGACCATTGCAACGAGGTAGTGTGGCCTTTTTCTGAGCAACGTACGACGGACGATCCGACGGGCCATCAGACTAGCGACGGACCATCCCTCCGACCGTCGCAGATCCCATTAAGTATTCTTAAGCCATTTTTGTTAAAGGAATTTTGGTCTTTTTCCACCCTTTTAACACTTTGATATATTCAGAACGAAGCAAATAACTTCATATCCATCAAAAACATCAAGGCCTAAGGTTTTCTCCCTCAAGAGAAAACTCAATTCCTTCTCCAAGAACTTTAAGATTCCATCATAAATTCTGCAAATTGAGTTGAGATTCAAAGTTTCCTAGTCAAAGGCTTCAAGAACCCTCCCTCAAGAGTTCCAAAAAGAGTCTCAAGCAAGCTTGTTCATCTAATTTTACAATCTAAGGTATGTGGGGTTTGAACAAGGGTAATCTTTTTACCCTTGTGCCCAAAAGCTTATTTTAAATTATAAATTTCCGCAATTTATGAGGTTTTTCTAATCCAGTTAGGGTTTACACCCACTATCATTCATTGCAAGAATTCTACTATTTCCCATGAATTGAGAGTTGAATTACATGATTTTAATTGTATTTTCATGCCCATTGATGAAATTTACAGATTTTGAGATACCTTATGAGTAATTGCATTACCAAGTATGAATTTTGAGATATTTGATTTGAGATTACATTTTGGGTCAATAGGTCCCATTTAAAGATTGTTGTTCAAAGATTGTTTGGGTCATAAGTACCCCATAGCCAAGTTATTTTCAGATTTCAGTTGCAGATTTAACCTTTTGGGTCTAAGCTAAGATAGGTGTCCACACTAGTTATTCTTTAAAGACAAGAAAAGTATATTTGGTCTTTATTATAGACCCTTGAATTATTTTAAGGTGGATTTCCTAAAAGTTCTGAGCTTAAGTATGGGAGTAGTATTTAGCACCGAGTTGGGTATGATTCCAAGGTCTCATGCCCCAGAACTACGTGCCCCCATAGGTTTCTAATTTACCCCAAGTGGGTAAAAATAAGTGATCAATAAAGTTAAGGTTCTACTCCGACGGTAAGGATAGAGAAGCTCTCCCTAACGTGGGAAAGAGGTTGGACTCCATGAGGCTCACGTGGTTTATGTCGGCTAAGAGAAACTCCCAAAGTAGTCCCATACTTTAATTAACATAAAAGTTTTCTAAGTCCCAAAGTTTTATAAAGTCTAAGTTTTAAAGAAGTCATTTATTCTCCATGAGATCAAAGTTCAAGTTTCGAGGACTAATGTTTTAAGGTTTCTCATGCTTACCTGTTTTGAGAATAAGTTGGCGAATATGGGTTTTAGAACTGACATAATGACATACGAGATTTATGATTTATGCCTTATTATACATTCTTTATGATATTCAGTCTTCAGTTTTATTCAAGCTATGTGAGTAATTTATAGCTACAGGTATGATTTCTATTAAGATTGACAACATTGTTTACTTAAATGCATAAACCCCCCATATACTCAGTACATCCCCAAAGTACTGATCCATATATACGTCTGTGTGCTACATTATTGCATAATGTAGATTCAGGTGCTCAGTCTCAGTAGTGACCGTGATTCCCGAGTACCTTTGTCTGGATTCCACAGTTGGTGAGTCCTCATGGTTCGAGGACCTATATTTGTAGCTTTCCCATTTTCATAGTGTTTTGAGTTTTACTTTCAGGTCGTAGTGAGTCAGTTGGGGGTCTGTCCTAATGGCTCTCCAGTTTGAGTAGTAGAGGCTTTGTCAGACTAGACTGTCAGTTGAAGTTGTGTTTCAGATTATTAGTATTTTTGCTATTCAGAACTTATTTAAAATTACTTAGGATTATAGTTGATACAATAGAGTATCATTGTTTAGCTTCTTTATCCTGAAGCAAGCATTAGAAGTAGTAACAGGCTCAAAGGGTTAACTTAGGGCTACTTGTAGCCTTCAGCACCGTGTGACATCTCGGGATGGTATTTTGGGGTGTTACATTAGGCATACCCTCTATATCCCTATGGAAAATATCATGAGCACAAAGTGGATAAAGAAAGGTGTCACACGAGTCAACTCCAACTATGGTCTCCTTATGCATGTTACACTAGTTTCAAGTCCAACAACACTAGTAGGCTTAATATAGGAAACACATAAAAAAGAAGTAGATGGAATTTCTAATCATGTAACACCTTCTCTTTCAAGAGAGTAGTCCCTACATAGACATAAACTATTATGGGCAGCAAAGGGATCACAAGAAAAAACATCTTTACTAAGACAATCACAATTCGTGTTTCCTACAAAATCAAGAACGTCAAGGTCATTTCCACCCGATTGATCATTGTCCACATCCTCACTAGTTGTTGGCAACTCATATACCAACGTAGACCCACCTTGGTTTTGTCAAGGGTCAAATAGTGTATGAATACTCTCGTCACTTGGTAATGGAACCATAGTTAAGTTATAAGTGCTAGCACTAGATGGAAACAAATCATTCTCACGAGGAGAATCAATTTTGTCATCTAAAAGACCAACTAGTGCTTGCGTACCTACAACAAGAGTTTGGTCCTCATGCGAGCTAACAATACTGAAAGTATCACAAAAATTAAACTCGAGCACCTCTACCCTAGGAAAAGTTGTAACTACACCTACTTAGCTCTTACTAGCCAAAACACAACATTCAAAAGTTCATAGGAGTGTAGGGGATAGCATTTTTACCTCGTATCTCACATGAGCTATGAACTTCCTCTTGATGCGTGTCCGGGCATCCCACTTTCTCCATTTGACCTACCATATGATCCAAGCTTTCATTTTCCATAGCTAGGTCTTGGGACATAGTATCAAGGTAGGCAAAAATGACATTAGTGGCATTGTTGTCCATGGGTTGAGAGGTTGAAGCCGCGGGTAACCTTGTAATTGTACGTAAAAAATGAAAAGAAAATAACAAGCCTACAAAGAAAAACACAAGTTAGTTCAAAACAACCTCCCCACACTCTCACACACTTGATCGTCTCACACTTGGATTCACAAGTGTTGCAAGCCGGCTCGTAGTTCGTGATGAGTCGAGGGGTGAGTCTACTCCTTGGTCGGAATGGATTCTTTGTTTTAAGACTCAAGGAAAGTAATGTTTGAAATTTAACCAAGAAGTACTACAATTTTAAAAATGACAAAAGCACAACAGAAACGTAGACACGAACAATGTTTTCAAAGGACTAATTGACAATCTAGTAGGAGTTTACTAGTTTGTTAATTAGTTCTAGGATCAACTAATGAAACCAAGAATCAACAATTAGAGACAAGAAAATCCAAATTTTAGCTTAATATTGATGGTGAATAGTAATTAGGGTGATGTGGCAGCGTGCAATTGGTCTCGATCCCACACAACTTTAGTCACAAATTTGAAATTTCAATCTTCACACAACTTGGAATGGATGAAATTGGTTTTGGAGGGAAAGTAAAAGTTCTATAGTCTTTTTCAACTTTTCAAACTCAAAAAGTAAGATTTGACTTTACTAGTCCCACAAGACAAGGTCCCTTGATTTAAGAAAAAGTGGTTGTCAAGTCTAGAAAGTGTTGTGTGCAAGTCTTCTCACAACAACTTTACAACTTTTGTCTTACAACTTTTTGGATTTATTTTACACTTTTTATTGTCTTAAGTTGTAAGAATAGATGAAGAACAAGATGAACACCACAACAACCTTCAAGAAACCAAAAATGACTTCTTTAAGAACACAACACAACACTACCAATTGTCAACAACAAGGTACAACGTACGGCCATCTTCAAGTCACCACAATAATGGTCAATATTATAAGCTCAACTTTAGATCTAGACACTTTTAGTATTGGTGATAAAGGATCCAACACTAAAAACACACTAAACAAGTAAAAGACTACTAGATCTAGTCACAAAACTCTTGGCCAAGTCAACACAACAATACTTCAAATTTCGGCCAAGGTCCAACACAACACAATGTCTCTAACTTTGGTAAGATCTTCCCAAGATTGGTTTTTGTAAGAACAAAACCAAATCTTGAGCTTTTATACCAAATTATACAAGAATAAAAATGAAAGGAAAAAACATACACCAAAATAGTCCACAAGTTCTAGTAACCGAGGACCCCTTTGATGACCACTCTCGGATTCAACAAATAAGAGCAAGAATGAAGAGATTACATGGTGTTTAACACGCCAAGGAAGACAAAAGAAAAAATAAGTCATAAAACAATAAGAATAACACAAAAATATTATAATAACAACTCACGGCTTCCCTAGAAATGAGAACAAACTAGTACAAACGATTACAAGAATAAAATGAACAAAGGATAGATAGTTAGACATTGGTTGATATAATATTAAAAACCTAAGAATATGTGATATTCTTGGACCCTTAACACTACACACAATGATTAACCTAACTCTTACGTTGACACAAAAGGAACTTTACCTCCTCTAAACACCAACGTCTAAAGCAATGAATGCAACACTAGTGATTCCACACTAGTATCACCCTAGTTTCGGGTTGCCTCCTAAAGAGAAGAGAGGAATTTTCTTTCAAAGTGTTATACAACTTAAAAATATCATCAAAGTCTAAGACAAAATGACTTACGATGTTCTATTTATACTAGGTTACAACTAGAATACAAAATGACCAAAAGGCCCTTTAATGCAAAGCCTCAAAATGCCGCCCATGGAGTGTAGTTTAGGTTCCGTTTTTGTGTGTGTTTTAGGCCCTCTTTTGCATTTTTCTTGCACACTCCAAGCCTCAGGTTCATTACACATTCACACGTCCATCCTTGTGGTTGTACTTGTATCACTTTGACTAGCTGTGGATATGTATTTTGAGAAGTGTATTGAGAATTATTTAGAGGTGAAATGTGAGGTGAGGTTGGGGAGTTGAATATATTTTCTTTACTACTATTATAGTCTCTAGGGGCATACATAGTTGTCGTAATATGTTAGGGGCATTACTTATGTTGTCGTAATATGATAGGGGCTTGTACATAATGCTATGATAGGGGCTTGTACATGTTGTTGTAGTAGAATTTTGGGGCATTATATATGTTTTCATAGACTTGTTGGGGTTCTAGGCCGATCACCTTTATTGCCATTTATGACAAGTTGTGAGTGTGGATTGAGTTGAGAAATAGGGTAGAATTTTTTAACTTTCTTTGGATCTTATTGACATTACTTAGTGAGAGATATTATGTACATATTATTTGTGTATTTTTTATTTTCTAACACTTGTTCCAGGGGTATTAAAGTAGCAGGTCGAGGATCTTGATGGGTTATATTTATATAGCACACTCCTTACTTGCATACCTGTAGATACGGTTGTAAAGAGAGACGCTCATGTCTGACTGTCTTTACGTGTGGATTCTATTACTGAGGTAAGACTTTACATTATTCGTGAAGGTTTTCATTCATCTTTAGTTATTTTTAGCTTATATTTCCTTTCGTTGGGTTTGCATGCCTAAAATTTGAACTCATGTAACTCTGTTTAGATACTCCGTGAACTTAGTGTGGGACTTGGGTTAGAGATTTGTTTGCTAAACTATTGTCGTTTTCATAAATCTATGCGGTATTTGTTGGATAATTACCCTGCGTTGATGATTATTTCATGCCTGTGGGGTTGTATATGTTTTCATCTCAGCATTTTGTAGATATTGTGAATGTATATAAAATTGGTTCTCCCGACAAGTGGTATTTTTGGGAGCCAGTCACCCCTAGGGGTTATTTTGGGACATCACAAAGTAAATATCATAGAGTATGCATTAGGTCCTGGGTCATGTAGCAGTATTTAGTAGATTCCTATTCAGGGGTATATAGGCGCCCATACTTATGAACTTGAGGCTACGGAGCATCTAGGAAGTTTCCCCTTTTTATTCATTATTCATGCGTTGAGTTGAATTAAGTCTAACCTTTAAATATTGTTTCTCAGATGGTTAAGAGACATAGTTTTTCCTCCGCTAGTTGATCTAATGCACCTATTGGATGTAGTGATGGATAGGATCCTATGCGTGGTGATGGTCGAGTTGGGTCTCATCCAACTAGGCCGCGAACTAGGATGCAGACCGGTGCTAAGCTTAGAGCTAGGAATGGGGGCGGCCAAGAACAAGTTGTGGCTTCTAAGCGAGCGCAGGATTAGGTTGATCGAGATACTCCAGCTACAGTGCCAGTTGTTGCACCTACTGTTACATTGCCCACAAACGCAGTGGTAAGAATGTTGAATGTACTGGAGGCATTGGTACCTAATCAAGGTCAAACTCCAGCTCCTCAGGTTACTTCGAAGATACAAGCACAAGTTCAGTTGAATGTTGCAACCTTACAGGCACCTCTACCAGTTGATCATTCGATTAAAGCTGTAGGGCCACCCAAGGATCTGAAGAATTTCATGGATCTTAATCCACCGGAGTTTGATGCTACACCATCTTCTGTTGAGCCTCAAAAGTTTTTAGAATGCTCCGAGAAGATACTGATGACTTTGGGACTGAAGGAGACTCGTGGTGTAGAATTTACTACTTTTCTATTCTCAGGGTCTCCCAAGGCTTGGTGGACTTCCATTTTGAGGGGGAGACAAGCAGGGCTACCATCAATCACTTGGTCCTAATTTTTAGCTATGTTCTTGGATAGATTTATTCCCTTGATCAAACAAAATCACATAAAATTCTAGTTTAATGAGTTATGACAGAGATCCATGACAGTCACTGAGCACGAAGGTAAGCTTACTGAGTTATCCCAGTATGTTCCATCTTTAGTTGCAGATTAGAGGGAGAAAGTAAGATAATTTTTGGATGGATTTGAGGCTCGTTATCATGGTCTAGTGATACATGATGTGCGTAATGGATCCTATTCTGAGGTGTTTTACACTGTTCTTCGTTCTAAGTCCTATTATAAGATGAAAAGAATTAATCGAGAAAACAAGAAGGCACGTAACTCAGGTGGGTTTAGTAGTGATCTATTTGAGAGAAAGAGTGGTTTTGATCATGGACAGACTAGGCCTACGTAGTCAGAGTCAGTGGGCCAATCTTCAGGGAATAGTTATCCAGCTAGACAGGGATAACAACAATAGATACATGGGAAGGGTAGCGGTTTCTTTCTATCTGGGCAGCATTTAAAATATTCTAATTATGGTAGGAATCATAGTGGACATTGTTTTAGAGTTGGAGGTCCTTGTTATACTTGTGGTGAAAGAGGGAAAATTGCTAAGTTTTGTCCTAAAGGAATTTTAGATCTAGTCAAGCTACTCCTCAGGTGCAAAGAGATGTTGTAGGTACTCATGCTCACACTCAGCCAGCTAGGATCGCTCCATAGGGTGATCATAGACAGTGTCAATAGGGTGTTCAGGGTTCTCAGACAATAGGTGGACCACCGAGATTCTTTGCTATGACTAGACAAAACACAAAGGCATCTAATGCAGTAGTCATAGGTATTATCACTGTAAATTCTCATGGTTCATATTCTATTATTGATCATAGTTCTACACACTCGTATGTGTTTCCATCTTTTGCTTTATTCTTAGAAAGAAGGATTGAGACTAGTTGTGCCATATATTGTTATGACCCTGGTAGGAGAGACCTTATCAGTGGATAGAGTTTATAGAGATTGTATGGTATCTGTTTAGGGTAAGGAAACCATAGTTGATCTATTTGTGTTGCCCATGACAGGATTTGATGTGATTATGGGTATGGATTAGTTGGTGTCATGTTACGCTTTTGTTGATTGTTATGCTAAGCTTATACATTTTGATATTCCTGGAGAACCACCTGTAGTGTGGATAGGTATAACTCGTGTGACTCAAGGAAAGATAATATCCTATATAAAAGCCCGCCGAATGATTAAACATGGTTGTTTGGGTTTTATTGCTACCATTCATGACACTCGAGCAGAGGAAGTTTCTATAAATAAAGTTTCCATTGTTCGAAAGTTTATTGATGTGTTTCCAGATCATTTTCCTGGGTTACCTCCAATGAGAGAAATTGAATTCAACATTGATTTAGTGCCAGGGACTCAACCTATCGCTATTACACCTTACCGTATGACTCTTACTGAGTTGAGAGAATTGAAAGTTCAACTTCAGGAATTACTTAATAAGGGATTCATTAGGCATAATGTGTCACCTTGGGGAGCACCTGTGTTATTTTTGTAAAAGAGCGATGGCACGATGAGAATGTGCATTGACTATAGGCAGTTAAATAAGGTGACAATCAAGAATAAGTATCCCTTGCCTCGAATTAATTGTACCACCCCAAAAATCTATCCCGAGATGTCACACAGTGCTTAGGACCATAAATAATTAAAAGCTAACCTATGAACTGGCACACTTCTAATCAATTGATCAAATATGAAACAAATACTGAGTTTACTGTGCAGAAACATAATAATGGTAGAATACATAATGATACAATACAGATACAACTTTACATTCTGATAAAACTGGGGGATGGAACTGAAATGTACATAACTGACTCTAACTGACATTTGTGAAGCCTCTACTATACTGACTATAGATAGATAGGACGTGACCCCAACTACCACTAATCAATACTTTTGAGTAAGAAAGTAAAGAACATAAATGAATCTAACTAAAGTCCCCAAAGTAGGAGGACTCGTCATTTTGCTGGTTGAAATCTGCAACTGTCTGAATCTGAATGTGAATACTAAAACTTATACCTACATTATGAGAAAATGTAGCACATAGACATATATGTGGATCAGTACTTTGAGGATGTACTGAGTATATGGGGGTGAAATGCATAAGTAAAACCTCATCTCATAATCATTATTTATAAAACAATGCATGCTAAATGTAAATTAGTCACATAAGCTGGAATATCTGAAATACTAAAATATGTAGCAATAAAAAGCAAAACATACATTATAAATTTTGTGAGCCACAATATTTAGTTATAAAAGTTGTACTTGTATTCCCTCTTTAAATCATACTGTCTAAGTGTAGAAAGGACTCACTCTAAAATGTGAAATCTAAAAGCTAAAATCTGTAATTATTATCTTTCTATAAAGCATAATTTGAGTAAGACTGTGAGCCTTTACACATAGTTTGCTAAAAGCTTTTCTTTATTAGTAGGAAATTATTTCAAAACTATTATGTAAAACTCTTCTATTAGGGAGGTTCTATTAACCGACATAAACCATGTGAGCTAACATGGAGTCCAACGTATCGTCCTCCTAAGATAGAAACCTCACGTTAGGGATATGTGTCATACTCTTGCCAGGGAGTATAACCTAATCCATGCGATCGATCACAAGCTAAATCTTTCATCCATATTGGAAAAGATATAATCTCATAATTTATACCTACGTTGGCTACATAATTCTGTGGAAGATAGGGCACGCTAATCCCACACTTCCCGCTCGGTGCTAAATACTACTCCCTCTTAAATCTGTATGCTCAAACCATTTGAAATCCACTTTTAAAATAAAAATAGTATAATGGTTTATAATGAATAGTAATTGTAAATCTGTAAAGCTAAATCTATAATCTGAATCTATAAAATGGATTCCAAAGCTAAACCAGTGATCGAAAGATCAAAGATTTATTGAAAATCTATAAATAATCTGCTCATAAGATGCTTAAAGCATCATCTTTCTTAAAATAATAATATTCAATCTTTGGGGTAACAACCCATGCAACAATCTCACGTCAAAACATCATAATAATCATGCTTGATAATAACAAAAATGATAATTCATCTCAAAATCTGTAATTTACTGTAATAGGCATGAAAATATGAAAATAGACATGCAATTTATCTTCAAAATATCTCAAAAACTCATAATCTTGCAATTAGAAATAATGGGTATAAACCCTAATTTGAAATTCATGTAGAATCATTCAAAATCATATGAAGTTAAAATAAAAGCTTGGTTTTGGGCACAAGGATGGAAGGAGATCCTTGTTCATAAACTCCACATACCTCAATTGATGATCTTACATGAAAATTCTTGAATTTTGGATTTCTATTTAAGTTCTTGATGATGAGTTCTTGATTTTCTTGTCTAGGGAATCCTCAATTTAAAGCTTTCTTAAAGAATCTATGGAGGATTTTGATTTCTTGGAGAAGAAGTTTTGGAGATCTAGGGTTTTGTTTTTGAAGAGAATGATGAATAATGAGCATAAAGTGCTAGAAATATGATTAATCTTATGTTTTGGGCGGATTGGGGACTTGGGATTTGACCAAAATGCCCTTTTTAAACTTCAAGTCGGAACTAAAAAACACATATTTTTCCGAACTGGGTGGCCACCGCGACATGTCACTATCGTGGTGGCTCACTGGAATTTGTATGAGTGAGAACTGGGTAGACTCCGTGATATGGATCCATCGTGGTTACCTATAGTTTTGCCATTTTGGCTCATGGCGCGACGCGCCAACATCGCTTTGGTCTACTGGAATGGGACAATTGGGAAATTAGACCTATCCGTGCCACGCCAAGATCACGAAGGTCTACTGGAAAATGACAATTATGAAATTATACTCCACCGCGACGCAGTGGTTGCTCAGGTGGGACACTGCCTCACTAAAAATTCTATAACTTCTCAACCTAGTGTTGAAATTGGGAGAATTTGGTATCGATGGAAAGCTTATTCAATTTCCCACACAATAGGAGGTCTAAATCTAGAAAATTCTACACAAAATAAATATTCTTGATTTTTAAAGCTATTTCTTAACATTCTAGGAATGAATTTAATCTAAGAAAATTATGGGGTATTACAATATCTCCCCCTTGGGAACATTCGTCTTCGAATGTGGCTAAATAAGCTGAGAATACTGAAGAATCTGAGTTTATAAGATATCATGCACAACTAGAATAAACTAAATGACTGAATCTAAAGCATACTAACCTCCTGAACTGATTTGTGAGTGCATGACTTTACATGAAGATGGTTACATAGCTGAATCTAAGACTGGAAGGAACTGAATGAAGAAAGACCACTACCTTCAACTGAATCTGAGCTCGTGGAGAAGAGATAAGGATACTTGGTTTACATGTCTACATCTTCTCCCCAAGTAATGCCCTCAACGGACTGATTTGGAATGAAAACTTTGAACTGAGGCAACTAAGATTACATACTGAACATTCATGCCTTGGAATATACTTTCATGACTAAGTCTGGAACATTAGAAACCTCAATCATGAAACTGATTTCTGAGATGACTTGCCTTTACTTATTATAAGGAGTTGATTCATGTCGAGAGTTTAGAATTCGCTTGAAGTGATCATGGTGTAATCGTACTTATAGAACTACGAAGTGATAATTTATGCAGGCACGAATCATAAGACACGAGGCTAAGATCATACAATGGGTATTACATTGTCTGAGCTGGAATACTTGGAAAACTAGGATCATCCACTGAATACTTATGAACTGAGTCATGACTAAATATCTGAGTCTGAAACTGATGCCTGATTCATAGACTGATCTGAATTCTAAATTTACATGAATGCGAACATCTATTTCTTAGAATGACCGTACTTATGAAACTTCAGATAGTAAGACTAGACTAGATCTTTTTTCTGTCTGACTGTTAAACTGGATTGTTGTCGATTTGTACTGAATGGTACTGAATGATCAAACCCAAATGGAGTATTTTTTTCAACACTCTTCTATGAAGCTCTAACGATATAAGGGAGCAAAGAACTCTGGGTATGATCTGAGGAAAGCATCTGAATAAGAGATTACAACATTGCTACAACTCTATAGCATAGAATATAAATATATAAATCATAATCTAGGATAGAACTTCAGGGCCTCAAGAAATGAAACTTCTTACTTTCAAGATTAGCAATACTTCCTCAACTATACTATTCCCTTTAGAGACCATACTCTCTTGATTCAACTTATAATTCTCATATAGCATTGATAAATCCTTCAACTAAAATCTAACTAAACTAAATTCTCTCATCATGGTTGAGCCTAACCCGAAGTCACGAGGTATTACACATAACATCATAACATAACACTAGTCTGAATCGTGAATTCAATACCCCAAGCATTCTCATAACTGCTCACCTCTAGGATGATTCTTCCCACCATTTTAACAACTAAATTCAGTTTCTTACTAAAAAAATCATTAGTGCAAAACACACCTATTCTCTTATATACCATCATGAAATTCAAGCCTACCTTCATAACCACATAAGCACCTTTAAACAAACACCCATAAAGAACCTTTCTAACATTCTCGGATACCTCTATCAATAACAACTTCCATGCACTATTCTTAGAAAGACATGCATAAATATTCTCAGCTAACCAAGTCATACACAAAAACTTTACCTCATTATTTCTTCACACCCATTGACTTACATAGAAGAAACATACAACATTCCCACATTTACTCTCTCCCACCTACACAATTATTCCTCATCACTATCTTGACATGAGAGGAGGTCACTGGAAGGTTAGAATACCAAGGACTGAAACATGATAGGATACTAAGAATAACTTGACACTTTATTGAGGCCTAAGGAATAAACTATTCACGGTATGGATTCATTAAAGAGATCTAATTTGAGGATGTACATGATATAAATCTAGATTTCGCTGATTATTAAGAATGTTGCATGAGTACTGGAACTGAACTTGCTGTAAGGCATGAGTACATGAGTCATGAGAAGCATGACTTGAATTGGGAGTTCATAACTTATGAAATATGATTATGACTGCTGAATGAACTGGAACTCCTTATACTAGGAACTGGGATAGTACATGATTCTCTATTATGCGGAGGAACATGAACTATGATCATAGAACTGACACGTAAGGCATGAGTAGATATTGGGATAACTAAAATACAAATACTGAAATAAGAATGGGTTTAGGCCTCATCCTCCCTTTTCTGATGATCTCAAACATACTGGCATCACTACTAGAATCTGAGAGTCTGACTTGGTTCCTTGTTCTATCATCTCCCCCTTAGCTTAAAGGAATCATTCTAAGTATGTGGAACCCTTTTTACTACACTCTAAACAAAACAACAATCATTATATTCTAGAGTCAGGGATACAACCATACACGTAAATAATAACTTAATCTGAAAGACTACACCTGAAAGTGTAAAACCCACTGCTAGTACTTTCTTCTAAGACGCAACTCTATCTTTCTCTAGCCCCAATAGACATCACATAATAACTTGAACACTTACTAACTTAGAATTTTCAAGGGTGTCACCATAACCTGAGTTTACACTATCTAAAGCTTCAACTCTTATTTTTATTTGCTCAACCTCCAAGGATTCAAACATAGATTCTAATGATTAACATGAATATTCTCAACCTTTAATGAACCATACTGTTTCTATCATGGCCTACAAATACCACATCTCTAGACTTAGATTTCTAATCCATAAGAATCAAGATCATACCAAAAAGGCGCAACATCATCTATCCATAACTCAACTCTTTAACTTAGCTATTAAGAACATCATCTACTATATAACTAGTTTTCTTCCTCTTAGCAACTCAACGATACTACCAATCACACATAACACATAATAACCTTAGAACATAATGTAACCCCATATCACATTGGGCATACTTCTTCATCATACCTACAACACCATACTTAATTCCAAATTAAAATAGACTCAAACTCTTGCACATACTATTCAAGCCTACTAGATCACTTCCATATAACTAGCATCACTATCCAAGAAATCATTACATCCACCTTGATGACCATGAACTGTTCAAACTTAACGTCTAGTGCTAAACATGATTTAACAACCCGCCTTACATACCATTCTCAATTGAAAGATATAGAATAAAACACCAAGAAACACTGACCCTCTAGAGATTGATAACAATAAAAAAATAGATCATAATCATATGGCCTATCTCATTTATAATCCGTCAACACATCCTCCTTCTACCCATTATTACTATTTACCCTTCTATACACTTAAATACTATCATAACCCTATAAGTTTAAACTAAACTCCTTTTTGCAACCTCAAGAGAAGCCTAAATTAATGATACTAAACCACCAAATACTTCATTAATAATCTAAACTTATCAAATACAATAAATACCATCAACAACACCTTCTGTACTTCAAGAGAACAAGAATTCACCTTAACTAATAACTTCCTCTCTATCCTCCACCAAACTAACACACAAGAATATATTACCTTAACACAACTCGATAATATGCATAAGTTTACCACTATACTTTCTATCAATGATCATGCTCACTCTTCTTGCCACTACTCTTCTATACCTATATATCCAACTATAATAAGGTTCTACTACTCATAAATCATAACACTGGGGTTTATAATATCCCTTAAATTCACACTACATTTAACATTCTAGGTTTATAATATCTCCTCTCATGAGAACTACCTATACTAAAAGGGGAAATGGGCAATCTGAATACATATCTAATTCTGTCTCAACTGAATAACTCATAAGGATGAGGAGATAACTTTCAACTTGAGGGACTTATGACACACTAAAGAGCTCCTTTTAAACCCCTTTGTGTGACTTCTGAAATTTCTGCTAGCAAATATAAGAGCATTATTTAAAGAGGAATTAGGATCTCAAAAATAAGTCATAAATGAGGAATTTTGGGGTAACACACAAATAGACAGGAGATTCTTAGAGAACAAAGTTACTGCACGATCTAGAGTACGAAAGAAAGAAAACATTTTTGCTTAAATGCCCTGTAGCCTCTTGAAGAAAAGTACAGACGTCTTCGTACTGTTTCTCAAGACTCTACTAGACACAGATTCACAGACACCCTAGGACACTTGAACCTGGCTCTGATAACAAGTTTGTAACGCCCTAAAAATTTGTCTCGAGATGTCACACGGTGCTTAGGACCACAAATAATCCCAAGATAACCCATGAACTGGCATACTGCTAAGCAACTAATCAAATATAAAACAAATACTGAGTTTACTATGTGGAAACATAAAAATAGTAGAATACATGATGATATAATACGAATACAACTTTACATTCTGATAAAACTGAGGGATGAAATTGAAATGTACATAACTGACTATGACTCACATCCGTGAAGCCTCTACTATACTGACTATAGATAGCTAGGATGTAACCCCAACTACCACTAATCAATACTAATGAGTAAGAAAGTAAAGAACATAAATCAATCTAACTGAAGTCCCTGAAGTACGAGGAATCATCATCTTGCTGGTTGGAATCTGCAACTGTCTGAATCTGAATGTGCATACTAAAACTTTTACCTATATTATGAGACAATGTAGCACATAGAAATATATGTGGATCAGTAATTTAAGGATGTCCTGAGTATATAGGGGTAAAATTCATAAGTAAAACATCATCTCATAATCATCATTTATAAAACAATGCATGCAAAATGTAAATGACTCACATAAGTTGAAATATTTGAAATACTGAAATATGTAGCAATAAGAAGTAGAAAATACTTTATAAATCTTATGATCCATAACATTTAGTTCTAAAAGATATACTTGTATTCCCTCTTTAAATCATATTGTCTAAGTGTAGAAAGGACTTACTCTAAAATCTAAAATCTAAAATCTAAAAGCTGAAATATGTAACTATTATCTTTTTGTAAAGCATAATTTGAGTAAGACTAGGAGCCTTTACACTTAGTTTGCTAAAATATTTTATTTATTAGTAGGGAATTCTTTCAAAACTATTATGTAAAACTCTTTTCTTAGGGGGGTTCTCTTAACCGACATAAACCATGTGAGCTAACATGGAGTCCAACGTCTCGTCCTCCTAAGAAAGAAGCCTCACATTAGGGAGAGGTATCATACTCTTGCCAGGGAGTATAACCTAATCCATGCGATCTATCATAAGCTAAATCTTTCATCTATATTGGAATGAAAATAATCTCATAATCTATACCTATATTGGCTATGTAGTTCTATGGAAGATAGGGCATGCTAATCCCACACTTCCCGCTCGGTGCTAAATACTACTTTCTCTTAAATTTGTACGCTTAAACCATTGGAAATCTACTTTTAAATTAAAAATAGTATAATTGTTTATAATGAAAACCAGTTGTATGTCTGTAAAGCTAAATCTGTAATTTGAATCTATAAAGTGGATTCTAAAGTTAAACCAGTGATCAAAAGATCAAAGCATTATTAAAAATCTGTAAATAATCTGCTCATAAGATGCTTAAAGCATTATCTTTCTTAAAATAATAATATTCAATCTTTGGGGTAATAACCCATGTAACAATCTCATATCAAAATATCATAATAATCATGCCTGATAATAACAACAATGATAATTAACCCTAATTAGAAATTATGGGTATGAACCCTAATTTGAAATTCATGTAGAATCATTCAAAATCATATGAATTTAAAATTAACCTTGGTTTTAGGCACAAGGATGGAAGAAGATTCTTGTTTATAAATCCCACATACCTTAATTGATGATCTTAAATGAAAATTTTTGAATTTTGGATTTCTATTTGAGTTCTTGATTTTCTTGTCTTGGGAATCCTCAATTTAAAGTTTTCTTGAAGAATCTATGGAGGATTTTGATTTCTTGAAGAAGAATCTTTGAAGCTATAGGGTTTTATTTTTGAAGAGAATGATGAATAATGAGCATAAAGTTCTAGAAATATGATTAATCTTATGTTTTGGGTGGATTGGGGCCTTAGGATTTCACCAAAATGCGTTTTTTAAACTCTAAGTCGGACCTAAAAATGAATATTTTTCCAAACTGGGTGGCCACCGTGATGCGCCACTATTGCGGTGGCTCACTGGAATTTGGACGAGTGGGAACTGGGCAGACTCCGCGATGCGGAGCCATCGCGGTGCCCTATTGTTTTTCCATTTTGGCACATAGCGTGACGTGCCATCATCGTATTGGTCTACTGGAATGGGACAATTGGGAAATTGAACCTCTCTACAATGTTCCAAGATCGCGGAGGTCCACTAAAAAATGACAATTCTGAAATTGTCCTCTACCGCGACGTGGTGGTTGCTCAGGTGGGACACTGCCTCACTAAAAATGCTATAACTTCTCAACGAAGAGTCGAAATTAGGCAAATTTGGTATCGATGGAAATTTTATTCAACTTTCCACACAATGGGAGGTCTAAATCTAGAAAATTCCACATGAAATAAATATTCTTCATTTTAGAAACTATTCCTTAATATTCTAGGAACGAATTTAAGCTAGAAAAATTACGGGGTATTACATGGATGATCTATTTAATCAATTACAGGGTGTTACTCACTTTCCTAAAATTGAATTGAGATTGGGTTATCATCAGCTGAGAGTCAAGGCTGAAGATATCACTAAGATGGCTTTTTGGTCCAGGTATGGACATTTTGAATTTTTAGTGATGTCTTTTAGACTAACTAATGCATATGCAACATTTATGGACCTCATGAATAGGGTATTCAAGTTGTATTTAGACCTATTTTTATTATTTTCATTGATGACATTTATGTTTACTCTCGAAGAAAGGTGGAACATGAACAACACTTGAGAGTTGAGCTGCAGACACTTAGAGAACACAAGCTATATGCCAAGTTCTCAAAGTGTGATTTTTTGTTGGGCATAGTTTCATTTTTAGGGCATGTGGTGACATAAGATGGGATTCATGTTGATCCAAAGAATATTGAAGCAGTTCGAGATTGGCCTCAACCTAGTACTGTTACAGAGATACGTAGCTTCTTAGGGCTAGCTAATTATTATACGAGGTTTGTAGAGGGTTTCTCTAAGGTAGCTTCTCCATTGACGCGCTTAAATCAAAAGGTTGTCATTTTTTAATGGTCGGACGAATGTGAAGAAAGTTTTTAGTAATTAAAGACAGCATTGATTTTGGCTCTGATTTTGACTTTACCTATGATAGAGGGTGGTTTTACTATTTATTGTGATGCATCTTGAATTGGATTGGGTTGTATTTTAATAAAGAATGGTAAAGTAGTGGTGTATGTTTCTCAACAGCTAAAGGTCCATGAGAATTTTTTTTTGACTCACGACTTGGAATTGGTAGCGGTCGTATTTGCACTCAAGATCTGACGTCATTATCTTTGTGGTTATCCATGTGAAAGCTATACTAATCACAAGAGTCTGCAATACTTATTCAAGCAAAGAGATCTGAATCTGAGACAACGACAGTGGTTAGAGTTACTTAAAGACTATGATCTCCCTATCTTGTACCATCTTGGGAAGGCTAATATATTAGAAAATCCTTTGAGTAGGAAGTCTATGAGTATATTAGCCTGATTTGCTACCAAAAGACGACCTCTGGTTATGGATGTCCAGTCTTTAACAAATCATGGAGTTTGACTTTATCACACGGTGCCTGACAAGTTACTTGCGGTTATGGTGGCTCAGTCTTCCTTAGCTGGGCAAGTTAAGACTTATCAATATGATGATCCCTACCTTGTTGGGATTTTATATCGAGTGCAGAATAGCAGTGTTAAGTCTTTTACTATTGATGGAGAAGGTGTGTTATGTCATCACAGAAGATTGTATGTTCCCATTGTGGGTGATGTGAGGCAGTTAATTCTTGATGAGGCTCATAGCTCGCAATATTCTATCCACCACGGTGCTACGAAAATATACCAAGACTTGTGCGGGTTGTACTGGTGGAAAGGTATGATGGTTGATATTTTGAAACATGTTACTAGTTGCTTAAATTGCCAGCAGGTCAAATATGAACATCAAAAACTTGGCGGAGTGATGCAAAAATTAATTATTCTGGAGTGGAGTGGGAAAGAATTACTACGGGTTTCGTTGTTGGGTTGCCAAATACTTTCAGGAAGCATGACTCAGTTTGGGTGATAGTGGATAGACTTACAAAATTTGCTCATTTCATACCAGTTTGGGTTACTTATAGCATGAAGTAGTTGGCGGAAATTTACTTTTGGGAGATAGTTCAGCTTCATGGTGTGCCTATCTCAATTATATCTGATCGAGGTACACAATTCACTGCTGAGTTCTGGGGATCTTTTCAGAAATCATTGGGTTCGCAAGTTGAGTTGAGTACAACTTTTCATCCATAGATCTACGGATAGTATGAACTAGTTATTTGGATCTTGGAGGACATGCTTAGAACTTGCGCTATTGACTTTGGTGGCTATTGGGATGACTAGTTTCCTTTAGCAGAGTTTGCTTATAATAATAGCTACCATTCGAGTATTCAAATGGAATCGTATGAGGCTCTAAATAGTCTCAAGTATCATTCACCAGTTGGCTAATTTGAGCCCGGTGAAGCATAGTTATTGGGTCCAGATTTAGTTCAACAAGCAATTGAGAAGGTTGAAGTGATATGAGACCAACTTAAGACGTCACAAAGCAGGCAAATGTCCTATGCAGATAAAAGGGTTCGTGATTTGGAGATTGAAAAAGGGGGAAAATTATTTTTGAAAGTTTCTCCTATAAAGTGAGTTATGAGGTTCGGCCGAAAGGGTAAGATAAGTCCTAGATACATTGGTCCTTATGAGATTTTGGATCGAATTAGATTGGTGGCGTATAGGCTTGCTCTACCTCTGAGATTGTCTACAGTTAATCCTGTGTTTCACGTGTCTATGCTTAGATGGTATATCCATGATGATAGCCATAAGATCCATCTAGAGGATGCAGAGCTTGATGAGAATCTAACTTATCAGGAAATCCCGATAGCTATTTTTGATAGGCAAGTGCGTCAATTAAGATCAAAAAAGATAGTTTTAGTCAATGTGTTATGGCGTAATCATCCAACCAAGGAAGCTACTTGGGAGCTCGAGGAGGAGATGCGAGTTAGATATCCTCCCTTCTTTGACATTTCAGGTATAATTCTATACCCGTTCGAGGACGAACGTTATTTTAAGTGGGGAAAATGTAATAGCCAATTTATTATTTTCTTTAATGAAGGGTTAAATAGTAATTATAACCAATTATTAATATTAATTAAGAAAATAAAAGAGTACAAGTCAAGAGCCTTTTTTAATTTCACGGTACTAGATCTATATATATGATCTTTTATCCTTGGGAAAATAGAAGTAGAAACAACGTACAAAAAAAAAAGATAAATAGAGAGTATCTACACGATATTGGCAGGCATCTTCGTGAAGTGATAAAGTATGAATTTTTTGTAGTGTTGGCATAGAGTTTTGAAAAAGCAGTAAATAATGTATGTTTGATCTTCTTCATAGTGGTAGTAGTTTGTTGTAGTAACTAATATATGTTTTATCTTCTTCATGGTGGGTAGTAGTCTGCTGCAGTAACTTATGTATGTTTGATCTTCTTCATGGTAGGTAGTAGTCTCCTACTAGATTAAGGATTAAGATTGGTTGATTTTGATTACTTAGTAGAAATATAGATGTAGAAAAAGTAAGAATCAAACATTGGAATCATGTACAAAACCAATATTTCCCTCATAAGTGTTGTTACAAGTTGCTACTGTTTTTCCTTAAACAAACTATCAAATAGGGAATATTTATGGTGTGTAAGGATTGAGTAGTGATGAAACAGTTGACCATCATTTTGAAATTAAAAGTTTCGAAAGCTTCCTCTTGTTGGATTATTCTTAATTCAATATAACAGTGTGACATATTATAGTTTATCTCTAAGTTTAAAAGTTGGGGATACTGAGATTTAATCCCGAACTAGCATAATTAATATTGTTATTTAATATTTTGTTTAGATTAATCCCATTGATCGTTGTTTGGTTGGTGTTTTACATATTGCAAAGTTGGGAAATTTGTCATTAGCGAGATAAGTGAGAATTTAAGCTTTGATGCTTGCTTTTCAAATCTGTTTTATAAAAAATATTTTTTCCCTAGTCTATGTGTTGGGACAAGCGTGAACTTAGTAGAATTTATGGCCTTTGGTTAGCTGTGGATATGTATTTTGAGAAGTGTATTGAGAATTATTTAGAGGTAAAATGTGAGGTGAGGTTGGGGCATTGAATATATTTTTTTCGCAGCCGTTATAGTCTCTAGGGGTATACATAGCTACCGTAATATGTTAGGGGCATTACTTATGTTGCCGTAATATGTTAGGGGCTTGTACATACAGCCGTAGTATACTTTTGGGGAATTATATATGCTGTCGTAGATTGTCGAGGTGCTAGGCCGATCACCTTCACTGTCGTTTATGGCAAGTCGTGAGTGTGGATTGAGTTGAGATATAGGGTGGAATTTTTTAACTTTCTTTGGATCCTATTGACATTACTTTATGAGAGCTATTATGTACATATTATTTGTGTATTTTGTATTTTCTAACACTTGTTCCAGGGGTATTAAAGTAGCAGGTCGAGTATCTTACTGGGTTATACTTAGATAGCTCACTCTTTACTTGCATAGCTGCAAATACGGTTATGAAGAGAGAGGCTAGTGTCTGACTGTCTTTACATGTGGATTCTGTCGATGAGGTGAGCCTTCACATTGTTCGTGAAGGCTGTCATTCTTTTTTAGTAATTTTTAGCTTATATTTCCTTTCGTTGGGTTTGAAATCCCAAAAGTTGAACTCATGTAACTCTGTTTAGATGCTCCATGAACTTAGTATGGGATTTGGGTTCGACATTTTTTATCTAAACTATTATCGTTTTCATAAATCGCTATACAGTATCTTGTTGGATAACTACCCTGCGTTGATTATTATATATTGCATATGGAGTTGTATATGTTTTCATCTCAGTGTTTGTAGATATTGTGAATGTATAAAAAATTGGTTCTCCTGGCAAGTAGTGTTGTCGGGAGCCAGTCACGCCTAGGAGTTATTTTGGGACGTGACAAAACCCCCATAACACGAAATTCAGCCCCTCAATAGGAAAAATACATTCACTCATTCACCAAATTCTCTCAAGAAATAAACTGTAGTTTACCAAGCTCAAGATCAAGTTCCAAGAAATCCCCAACAATCTTCACGAATTTCATCACATAGGTATGTTAGGTGTTCATCCTTGGGTCTCCTTCCACCCTTGGAGTTCAAAAAGCCTTTTCAAAACTTGAATTATAATTCCCATGTTATGAATTTAATTATGCTCATATTTGTGTTGTTATTTGAGTTTCAAATTTAAGAAAATATGAGTTTCATGTAAAATAGATCAATGGGTATGTTGGTTGATGTAGATATCATGTCAAACCCTTGAATTGTGAATTGATTGTTGTAGTCATAATGCATTAACATGTTATTCATTCCCAAGTACAAGGTTATGCCTCCTAAGTGTTTGGCATAATGTCTAAGTAAATGAATTATGCATTGTGATCTTTTGGTGACTTTAGTATTGAAATCATGCGATTACTACATGTTTAAACTATTCCCATGCTTAAGTTATGCCTTGCAAGTGTTTGATAAAATGTCCATATGAGTAAATCATGTATGGTAACCTATTGTTGTGTTGTTTAATCTGTGATATGAGTTTATCAATTATACTATCGAGTCCTGGGGGTATTTATTTCCCAAAATTTAGCTGTTTATTTAGTTGCAGTAGTTATAGAATAGTCCCAGTAGTGAACTTTGTCCAGTTCAGTCAGTCAACACGATCATGGTCAGTTCAGTCAAGCTTAGTACAGTCTAGTGATCAGTGTCTTTCAGTTGGGTGTAGGATTAAACACCGAGTGAACCTAGGGATGAGGGAATTCCTGTCAGTTAAGGTTTGACCTATAGTACCAATCCCTAAGTTATAGAACTATATAGCCAGGGTAGGTTGAGATATCTTCCTGCCAGATAAGGGTTGACACATCTCGTATGAGTTTTCCTGCCAATGAGGGTTGACAAAATGTCTTCCTGCTAGTTAGGGTGACTCACAACCAGTGTTAGTACCTGTGGCACGGTACTAGCACCCTTCTAACTAGGGTTACAAGTTGGACCCCTATCAGTTCAAGACAGGGTATTTCAGTTAGATGAACACTCCCACAGTTACAGTTTCAGTCTCAGTATTCAGTAAAGAACTCAGTCAGTTCTACAGAACCATGGCTATCAGTAATTAGTTACTCAACCATCAGAATTCAGTACTCAGTTTCAGTATAATCTCAGATACATGATTTATATCGATATACGCAGTATTTCATGTTCAGTATATTAATCTGACTTAAACTTTAATTATTTTTCATAAACATAAAAGAATATAGAGAGGAATTAAATGCAACTAAGTTGAAAATATTCAAGTTGGCTTTGATATTTTGCAATATTTTGTGTTTATCATTTCCATAGCAGGAAAATGGTGTTTTAGCACAGAAACAATTCTTATTGATCACTTTCCAAATTTTTATCTTAAATAGCTATTGTTGTTGAGTTTCAAATTTCACAGGTAATAATATATTGGAATTTCACTTATGTATAATTGAAACTCTATCATAATCTTTATTTTTAAATTATTTAAACTTGAAAAAGTGATTATATTACTTGTGAACTTTATCCTATTGTACATCATACTCAATGAATAATTAAAACTTCTAGAAGGTCTGAAACTATGGGATGTGAAATGATCCACTGACTAAGTAAACATGTAATTTATCAATACTATACTGAATAAACTGATTACAAGGTCATGTTATAGCTGAGTTTAAATTGTGGGAGATACTATTAACAAAAATATAACTATGTGAGCTAAACATGGAGTTCAATATATAATCCCCATAAAAAGGGGCCCAATATACCTTGCCAAGATATAATGATTGATTTGATGTGGTACAATTAAACTGATATCTAAAAGGATTAAGGTGTCAAGCCTAGTCTAACGGGTGACCCTTCAGAACCTATGGTGGTGCCATAGTTCTGGGAACTGAGGACTTCTACTAAAGGTCTCAGCCTAACTGATGAGTGATCCTTCATCCCTGCGCCCACTCGGTGCTTAGTACTACTCCCAACTAAATATAAATTGATATAGTGAATAGCTTAATAATATTGAAGTTCTGAGATTGAAGTATATGTGCTTTATCTAAATGAATTATAAATCATGAAAATCAAAGTATTGAATATTCATAAATATATACATGAAATCCTATGTCATCGGATGTTCATTACTCATCATCTCTAAAGAGTAAAACTAATAATGACAACTCAATAATCATAAGAAAAAAGAAAAATTTCAAAGCACAAGTCTAAAATAATAAATATTAATATATTGAGGAGTGATTAAATTACAAGTCAATAGAGATAATGAATTTCATGGAAAAATATGTTATATTAAACTAATATAGACTGAAATCCATCAAATCATGATAGATAATGCTTACTAGTATTGAAAATTGATACATCATACATAGCTTGATCATATGCTTGAAATCTTCAGTAATATCATGTAAATCATGCATGTACATGATAATAATGCTAATGCTATAATGTATCCATGATAAATCATAAATAATCACAAAAACATGATCATGAATGAAAAGTACATCACGAAAAATTGAATTTAAGCATGGAATCCTATTTGGATAAAAATCCAACTTCATGAAAATCATAAAATTCATGAATAACAAAATCATAATTTGGGGCATGAAATGAGGAGATAATCATTGAATTTGCACATACCTTATTACTTTTGATTCTTGAACTAAAGTTTGGAGGATTTGGGATTGAAGATGAAGAACCCTAATTTCTTGTTTGATGAAGAAAAGTTGCATGTTTCTCATATTTCTATGAGTAATTTCGTGTGTTGTGGAGTGAATGGGGGATTAAGATTATTTTAGGATTTATATTCAGCCTTAGTATAACATAAATGAAGTAGATTAAGAGGTTAAAGGGTGGAAAAAGAACAAAATACCCCTCTAAAAATATTGCTGAAAAATCTAACTTTTGACCTTTGACGGACCCTCCCATGATCATGGACCCAACCACAATCTTGGTACTGAATCATGGTTTCTATGAAGACTTTTCAGGTCTCATACATTTATTATAAAATCACATCCCACGATCTTGGAATCTAACCATGATTGTAGGATTCTAGTCATGGTTTGATGCCCATAACTTTTTACTCTAACATCGTATTAAGGCAAAATTAGATAAATGGGAAAGAATAATAAAAGATATTCATTTGATGGGACTTGATCTCTAGAATTATTTATATTCTAAGAGTTATGCTCATTTGAAATTGACTATGGAAAGATTCTACATTAGAATTCAATCAGTAAGAAGGGTTTCAACTTGGCTATGAGCTAGGAATTACTTGTGGCCTTAATTCATGTCTAAATCACTTATCATACTACTAAATTACTAAGTTTGTATTCTATATATGCTTGAATAATGGTTCTAATCTTATCTTGGATTTTTAGCATGTTATAATAGCTCCCTCTTGGGATCATTCGTCCTCAAATAAAGATTAACTAAGATGAAAGGTTAGGGAAAGAGATTCAATCCCAACATTGAGTTTTGTGAGATGAATACTAACATGAAAACTGAGTCTATAACTGAATGGATTGGACTGAATCCATGAATGCAACTAAAATATGTGAGCAACTGAGCGACATGAGTCGGAAAGAAGTGATAAGGAGGAAATTGTTACCTTAAACTGATTTTAGGCTGGGAATAACACTTGAATGTATTTACACATCACATGAATTCACATAATGGCTAGCATAGAACAGGAACCTATATGTACTCAATTGATTACAACTAAAAGGAAGGATGGAAAACTATACGAACTTATCCGTCCAATCTCTGATTTAGATTGCTGGCCATAAGGATTGACTAATACTGAGAGCTTCGAATTCAACTAAAGAATTCATGGTACAAACATATATGTAGAACTCTAATGTGTTCAATAATGACATGAAATTTTTGAGATTCATAGATAAAGTATTATATGTTACCTTCAATGCTCCTTGTCATAGGTTCTAATAACATTAGGAAGGCAAGAATTTTGGACAAAATCTAAATAAGCAATTTGAATAATGATTCTAACATGGTTGGAGCATTTTAGTCTATTGATCTGAGCTCATAGATTAGGACTGACATAGAGCTAAATATGAGACAACTTTGGTCTTAAACTACCTATCATGATGCAAGAGTACCTTAGGCCGAAAGTGAGGGTAGGACTAATATGTTTTAAGCAATGTGACTGATAACCTTCCAACTTTTCAATATTTGTCAAACATGCTCCTTTTTAACGATATACAACATTTAACTAGTTGAAACTTTTAATCCTATTAGGGTCACACCACATATAGATGCTAAAGGTTATGTCTAGTCTAGCTAAACACTTACTCTGTGCAATCTTAACCTAGAGATACAAAGCTCTACTACTAAAAAGACACAATGGTCTTAACTATAGGAATTTATATTCTATAACCACTAGGGATATCATTTAAAAGTATACTTCTCCTTGCCACCTTAAACAATAAACCTTAACTTCTAATCAAAGAGTTACTATCCACCATAAGTCATCATCTACAGGTATATCAACAAGTCATTTAATCCCATGACTCAACTTCCATCAACATCACCATCGAAACATGAGAAAATTAGTATCTAGAATAAGAGAAATACTGAGAAATCTTTACCGAAGGATTTTTATAATTTTGACACTCAACTGAGGCCTAAGGGGTAAAGTATCATACGGATGAACTTATTCAAAAGATTTGATTTGGGAGCATACATGATGTAGTGTGATCTTACTACTCAATAAGGATGTACCATGAGTACTTGGAACTAAGAATACTGTAAAATATGAGTGCATGAGTCATGAGTTGTATGATATGGGACTTAAAAAATAGATTCATAGAGTATGACTCATACTACTGAGTGAACTATTACTTTTTATACTTGGAATTGAGACTGGAAATGATTTATATGAGCTATATGAATATGAGTTATGATTGTGGTGCTGTCATGCAAGGCATAAGTAGAGTGTCGTAATGACTAAAGTACAACAAATATATAGATAAGAATGGGTCGAGTATCTACCTCCCTTAGTGTTGTTCTAGAACTCACTAGCATCATTACTAGAATCTAAAAACCTGACTTGGTTCTATGTTCTATCGTCTCCACCTTATATTTAAGCCATAATTCTAAGTATGTAGACCATTTCAATAGCTATAAACTAAACTATAATAACTTTACTCTAGTTGTTGGGGTATGAATATACTCATAAATACTAAACTCCCCTAAAAGACTATATCTGAAAGTGTAAAACCCACTGCTAGTACTTTCTTCTGAGATGCACTCTTAACTTCCTCTAGCTTCAATAGTCATCATACTATAGCTTAAATATTTACTAACTTAGAATCTTATGAAGTGTCACAATACCTTGGGCACACCATTCTTTATTTTAGAATTCAAAACTCTTCTCTCTATTTTATTAATAATCCACAATCCAAACTTATATTATAACACTTCACATAGATATCCCCACAACTTTTCATGCACTATACTAACTTACTACTACTGGATAGGAATCATGAAACACCAGTTAACTCAAAATTTTATGAACATACTCGACCTTAATAAGCTTCTCTATCTTTTTGGTCACTGCCTAGGCTTAATTCTTGCGAAAGCATTGACATACTCCAAGTACCCTTAACCGGTAAAACTCTCTCAAAGTGTTATCATAAATTCTATGCAATACCTTGGTGGCTCATTGGATACATAACTCCTATCTACTAGATCCATATAAACACTATCCTCACTATAATGATACTACACTTCTAGTCTCATACTTCTAGCTCTGAGTCATTCTACTATAGGATCTTGAGAAGGGATCTGAGAGCACATCTAACTTTTGTCTCACTAGGCAATTTACATAAATAAGAGTAAACTCTTCAAATTTTTGAACTCAGAGGCGCTGATGGGATCCTCTCAAGCCCCTATACAATATCATAATTTTCAGTAAGGTCTGTCTGAGAAAACTTTATCAGTAGAAATTTAAGTTTGACTATTTTATTTCCTCTAAAATGAGGCGTAGTAGGTGGAAATGGAGCAATGCTCAAATCTGTATAAATTTCGTAGAAAACATCTCAACTACACAATTTGAGATATGAAAGAAATAAAATATTTCCTAAATACTCTGTAGCCTCTCAAAAAAAATTATGAACGGTTTTGTACGTATCTTTAAGGCACTGCTAGACACAACTATATAGACACCCTAGGACACTTGAACCTTGTGCTATGATACCAAGTTTATCATGACTCAAGACTACCCCTACTCATAACATGGTTCTTAAAACTACAAGTGATCCCAAAGATTGCATCATCTAAATCTCAAAGAAAGAGGAACAGAAACTACATATAATAACTCTGACTGACTATTTGTGAGGCCTCCACAACTGAATTTAGGTAGCTAGGACATGGCTCCAACTATTCCTAATGAATACATAAGAATAGAAACAAAATACTGGAAATGCAAACTAACTTAAGTTCTCAAATCAAGAGAACTCATCACCTACTGGATGGAAACTGTGTTTGGCCTATCTATGATCTTGATAGTAAGCACCTGAATCTACATCACATGAATAATATTGGCAAAAGAGGTATGTGAATAGTACTTTTGAATGTACTAAGTATGTGACGTATGAACTAGTCATGAACACACTAAAACTTGCTTTAAAATTGAGGACGTGAAACATTTATTGAAATATGCATTTAAAATATATTTGTACATAAAAATTATGAGGCATAGTGAAATCAATAAATCATAAGCTAATTTTCTTTTTTTGTAAACTGAGAAGCGATAGAAGCATGACTATTATATTTAATCTAAAACTAATGTTGAATATGTCGTAAAACTATTTTAAGTGCAAACTGAATGCATGGAGCTAAATTGTACTACAATGACCCTATATAAAATGCTTATATATACTAATATGCGGTGATAGTCTTAAAAGTCATTGAATAAAAGCAGGTAAAACTAAACTGAGTTTCATGTATAAATATTAGTTTTGAAACTGTGCGAAGTGAACTGATGCAAAGGCCAAGCAAATACACATGTAACAGATCAATACTATACTGAATAAACTAATTACAAGGTTATGCAATAACTGAGTTTGAACTGCGGAAGATACTATTGACCAACATATGACCATATCAACTAAATATGGAGTTCGATGTATAATCCCCATCGAAAAAGGAGTAATATACCTTGCTAGGGTATAAAGTCTTATCTAATATGGTACTACTAAATTGATTTCCAAAAGGACTAAAGTATCCATCTCGATATGACGGGTGACCCTTTAGAACCTAGGGTGGTGTCGTAGTTCTAGGACTCAGGTACATCTACTAAAGTTGTTACGATCCGAACCAAGGCGCAGACTGGAGATCACCCCCTGTACCTAACCAAACCAAACACACCACACCCTATGGTCGGCTGAATTTCAAACATATAACAAAATAAGAGAACATTAATTTAAAGACATTAAAATAAGTCTATAACCAAAACCAACCGATACCAGTATCAATGCCAATGCCAATACCAATACCGACACTGTCGATGCCAACAGTAGTCCGACAAAGCCTATAATCAAAACCAAAGAGTATCCAGTCGAGACATGCCCCTGACCATATCCAAAAAACAAATCCAAGGGAATAGTAAAAATGTAAAGAAAACCATAATCATGAAATGGGGCCTTCCGAAGTATGGAAGCTCACCACTTGAATCTAACTCTGTAGCTAATCCTGAATCCAAGTCACTGAGGAGGAGTAGAAGTATGATTAGTTCTTGCATTGCATGAAATACAATGTCCGAAGACAGTTATCGAGGTGAATGCTAGCATGTAAAATGGGGATAAGGATAACATAATGATATGATCAACAATTTAAAATCATTTAGAGCCAGTGCACATAATCAAATGCATCAACTCACACATACACACACACACATATATATATCACATGCTGGGATAGGGAATAAGGCTTAACATGTATTTCAAAATCTTAGCCTGGATTGTGTAGCTCAATCATTATATAATAGTACCAACGGGCTATATAGGCCCTATCTCTCACCTCCTGGTTGGGCCCTAGTGTGTGTAGTCACACGAACCAGAGAATAATCACATATATATGCCCATGGGAGACTCAATCCCTCTAGCACATACCATGGTGACTTATGCACCCGATTCTATAATGACCTACGGGGGACTCAAACCTCCCTAATCATTAAATAATAAGGGGAACTCGAACCTCCCTGGTCATTTTGACCTCTGCATCGACAAATGCAATTTCCAATATTGGTCACTTGGACCTCCACTTTTACGACTCAGCTACAAAACCCTTATTAAAGCCTAATTAAAATAAGTATCACACATTCTCATCCATTTAACCACAATACATGTTTACGTAAACATTATTGGTATCGTCATACCAACTACACTTGCAAGGTAACATATCACGCCAAAAATTTTCATTAACTTAGGTAGAACAACTCCCTTTGTTCATTAATACGCATTGGGGAACACCAACTCCCTTTGTTTATTAAATGATACCAGTGTATTTCAAATACTTATTTATCTCATGCAATAGTTCAAGGCTAGTTCAATTTCATGCAATAGTTCACGGCTAGTTCTATTTTACAAATTTCCACAGTTGTCATAACTAAAATCAATTTCACATTATGGGGTTGGGGTCATAACCACTTCAAAAATCACAAGTTTGGGAAAATCACAATTCTATAGTTCAATCACCATACCCATGCACCCATAAGTTCAAAACCATATTAAAAGAATGAAAATCATATATATAAACCATGAGAAACATTGTTCAATTTATAACATTCAAAACTCCAAAAATTTGAATTCAAAATCAACACAATAATCTTATGATAAAGACTTCAAAAAATATGCTTTTGCAAAATTAACAACGAGGGAAGGGTAACATGCCTAAAATAGCAAGATGTACGGAGAGAAACCACCCTTGAGAGCCCCAATTGATCCACCTCTTGAAACCCTATCCTTAACTTGACCAGAGAGTTTGAGAGAGAATTTTAGAGTGTTTTATTTGGAATGATATGATAATAAAGTTCCAAGGAAGGTTTTAAGTCATGGGGTCAAAGGGGTTATAGTAGGAAATGTCTAGAGTGCCCTCAACTAAAAAGATAAAAAAGTGTCACATTTTACCATGAGTCAACTCCTTGACTCGTAATCACACTATACAACTCATCACCACAAGTCGTAACCAAGGAAGTACCACCAAGGCACCCTACACTATTATTGTTATGACTTAATAGCACCAATCATAAAGGGATCCTACAACTCATAGGGTCCAGTCGTAGCAAACACAAAACATAAATTGGGACATACACTGGACAACCTATGATTTCACCTAACGACTCATAACATATGCTTATAGCTCATAGTGAGCCACTCGTACTTAGAGAAGAACCAAGCCTCAAACTTACTAGTTTAGGTATGACTCATCCCAATGAGTCATCAAGACACCCTACGACTCCAGGGGTCCAGTCGTAACGAAGGCACTAAGTCTAAAGTTTGAGAAATTTACAAGGGTCTAAATCTGAGATGTTTCAATTCCCCCCAGTAGGATCATTCATCCTCGAATGAGTGGATAAGGCATTGACCGGCATGATTAGACCCTAAACATTTCTACTCTTTTCTTTAAGACAAAAAACAAAAACACCAAGGAATTTACAACTTTCCTTTAACAAAGACATAAAACAAAGATGTTAAAAACAACACATACCTTAAGAACAATTTTACGGAATAGGGAATAGAAATGGATACTTGGACTTCATGTCCTCTTCGGCTTCCCAAGGAGCCTCCTCAACCTTGTGGTTCCTCTATAGGGCCTTTACCAAAGCTACTTCCTTATTACACAACTGATGAATTTTTTGATCCAAGATTTCAACCGGAACTTCTTCATATGGAAAGAAATCTGAAATACTAATATCCTTTATCGGCATAATTTATGATGGATCACCTACACAATTTCTCAACATCGACACATGGTACATTGGATAAATGAAACTCAAACTAGGAGGTAACTCCAACTCATACTCAACCTTACCAACCCTATGTAAAACCAAGTACATGCCAACATACCGGGGACTGAGCTTCTCCTTCTTCCCAAACTGCATTACCCTCTTCATGGGAGATGCCTTCAAGAACACCCAATCGCCAACCTAAAACTCTAACTCACTATGCCTCACATTCGCATAGGACTTTTGGCAACTTTGGAAAGCTTTCAGTCTATCTCAAACTACCTTCACCATCTTTATCGCTTGGTGAACCAAATCTGGGCCAAATATATCTATCTCGCCAACCTCGAACCACCCAATAAGAGACATACACCTCCTACTATACAATGCCTCAAAGGGAGACCTTCCAATACTAGAGTGGTATTTTTTATTATACACAAACTGTATAAGAGGCAAATGATCAACCCAACTACCACCATAGTCAATCGCATATGCCCGGAGCTTATCCTCCAATGTCTGAATTGTCTTTTTTGCTTTCTCATCCGACTGCGAGTGAAAAGTCATACTAAGGCTCACCTTAGTTCCCAAACCTCTCTAACAAACACCAAAAATGCAATGAGAACTAAGTACCATGATCTGATATGATAGAAATAGGCATCCCATGCAACTTCACAATCTCTTGAAGGAACAACCTCGCATAATCCTCTACTGAATAATTAGTCCTCACTAGAAAAAAGTGAGCAGATTTAGTCATCCTATCCCCGATGACCCAAATCGAATCAAACTAGTTCCAAGAACGAGGAAAAACTATAATGAAATACATATTAATTATCTTTTATTTCCACACTGGTGTGTGCTCAACCTTTACTTGTTGACACACCTTGCATTTAGCCACAAAGCTATCCACATCTCGCTTCATATTGTTCCACTAATAGATCTTTCTAAGATCATGATATATCTTTGTCGAACCGAGATGAACCATATACTATGATTCATGGGCCTTGGCCAAAATCTTGCCTCACAACCCATCAACATCGAGAACACACAACCTTCCTTGGTACCTCAAGATACCATCAACATCAATCTCAAAGGCCATCACGTTCTACCTACCTACATAATCCTTGATCTTCATCAAGAGAGGGTCTAATACTTGTTTCTCTTTTACTTCAGAACCAAGAGATAATTGCCACACCAGTGGCACAAACACACCACCATCCTCAAAGTCTAAGAGGCGGACTCCAAGGTTAGCTAAATGGTGAATATATTTCACCAATTTTCACTTATCCTCATCCACATGCGATAAGATATCCATTGACAACCTTCTAAGAGCATCATCAACCATGTTATCTTTACCTGGGTGATAGTGGAGACTCATGTCATAGTCTTTCAGCAACTCATGCCACCTTTTCTACCTGAGATTCAACTTCTTCTGGATGAACTCATATTGTAGACTCTTATGATCAGAAAAGATATCTATATGGACTCTATACAAATAGTAATGTCAAATCTTCAATATGAACACAACAACCAACAACTCCAAGTCATGAGTCGGGTAATTTTCTCATGAACTTTCAACTACGTAGAAGATTAGGCCACCACCCTACCATGTTGCATACACAACCAAGTCCCACACGGGATGCATCACAATAGACAACAAAATTATCACTACCTTCAGGCAGAGTCAAAACTGGAACTGAAGTCAACTTATCTTTCAACTTCTCAAAAAAACACTCACAAGCGTAAGACAACAGAAACTTCACCATCTTCCGAGTCAACTTAGTCGGTGAGGTATCTATAATCGAGAAAATCTCCACAAATATACTATTGTAACCGGCTAAATACAAAAAGCTTTGAATATCGATTAGAGTTGTGGGCCTAGGCCACTTTTTAACCAATGCAACTTTCTGTAGATCCACCATGATACCTTCACTAGAAATGACATAACCTAAAAAAGTAACAGCCGTCAACCAGAATTCACACTTTAAAAATTTAGCATACAAATGTTGATCTCTTAAGGTTTGCAGCATAATACGTAGGTGATCGGCATGATCTGCCTCACTCTTGAAATACACCAAAATATCATCTATAAACATAATAAAAAAATTAGAAACTAACGGAATACCCTATTCATCAAGTCCATGAATGTCATAGGGGCATTAGTCATACCAAAAGACATGACAAAGAACTCATAATGACCATACTGGGTTCGAAAGACAGTCTTAGGGATATCTACCTCCCTAATCCTTAGTTGATGGTAACCCAACCCGAGATCAATCTTACAGAAATATCTAGCACCCTAAAACTGGTCAAACAAATTATCAATCTGAGAAAGAGGATACTTATAATTCACGACCTTACTCAATTGATGATAATCAATGCACAATCGAAGGGAACCATCCTTCTAACGTACGAATAAAATGGGAGCACCCCATAGAGACACACTAGGATAGATAAAACCCTTGTCAAGAAAGTCTTTCAATAACTCCTTAAACTCCTTCAACTCAGCCAGAGCCATCCTATAGGGAGGGATAGAGATAGGACGAGTGTTCGAAATAAGGTCAATCCCAATATCAAACTCCCTATCAGGAGAGATACCAGGATGATCATTAGGAAAAACCTTGGGAAATTCATTAACTATGGGAACATACATCAATAAAGGACCCTCTGAGTTAGAATCCTTCACTCGGACAAAATAATAAAGACATCCCTTGAAAATCAACTTCTGAGCTCTAAGATATGATATGAACCTCCCCTTCCGCAATAAAGAGCCCCCTTCCCACTCAATGGCTGGATCATTAAGGAATTTAAACATGACCATATGGGCTAGGAAATCTAAGGAGGCATAGCATAAATGCAACCAATCCATCCCCAATATGATATCAGAATTAGCCATGCCTAACTCTGTCAGATCTACTAGAGTTTCTCTACCACCAACAGATACCACACAAACCCTATAAACTCTTCTAGCAACCACAAAGTCACCTACTATGGTAGAAAAAGAAAATGGATCAGGGATACACTCTGGACTGAAACAAAAATACATAACCACAAATAGGGTCAAATAGGAAAGAGTAGACCAGGGATTAAGAAAGCAATACACATCACAAAAAAAGAGTTGTAACATAATAGTGACAACATCGAGAGATGCCTTATATCCCCAGCGGGTAGCAAGAGAATACAAGCAATTTTGGCCAATGTCGGTACTAGAAGCAGAAGTAGCACCCTTTTGGTGCATGAGCTGATGAAAGCGCAATAGAAATCTTATTTTCCCTCGAAACAACCTTAAAGGGACAATTACTCTGTAAGTGGTTACTCTAACTACATTTAAAATACTTTTTCCTCCTTTATTCACAAAACCCATGGTGCACCTACACGCAGAATCTACAAGGAGGATATGACGGAGCATACTGTGCCCCAGCAGCCTAATATTTAGGTACCCTTTTCCCTAATTCCACTATCATCCTAAGAACGAGGATCACCCACCGGCTTCGGATAAGGATCACTAAAAGAAGATTAGGAACCACAACTCCCTCACTTCTTATTAGACCACTTTCCACCATCTCTACCACCCTATTGCTGACCTCTACCCTGATCAGAAAATCTAAATTTGTTATTCTGCCTCTCCCCAATTTTAGCCTACTTTCTCTACTCTTCCTCAACTTGTTGCATATACACAACCAATCTGGAGATGTCCATATCCTTGTTTAGAAAGCAAGGAAGCCTTACTTTCCAAAATCAAGTCACGGGACAATCTAGAAGAAAATTTCCTCATCCTAGACCTCATACTAGATACTAACTCAGGAGTATATTGGGAGAACTGATAGAATTTCAAGGCATACTTCTTGACCGTCATTCTGCCTTACTTCATATTAACGAACTCTTCTTTTTTCACTTTCCTTAACATCTGAGGAAAGAAGCATTCTAGAAAAGTACTAGAGAAATCATCCTACAATACGGATTCGAAATAATTTCCCCTAGACTGTTACCATTCCTTATACCATTCGTATGCTACATCCATTAATTAATAGGCATCGAAATCTACCTCTTCCATATTAGTAGCATGCAAAACCTGAAAGATCTTTTTCATCTCATTAATAAAACCTTAAAGATGCTCCTCAACCGTAACACCGGTGAACACAAGAGGGCTCAACCTCATAAACTGGACAATCTTTGTGGCCTTAAAAGATGGAGTAATATAATCTACATGCTCAGACTAAGAAGATGTAATGACCCTTACGGTCATTTTATGGTATTTTTCATATAAATTTAGTACTATCTAAATTTATCGTGGATTATATAATTTAATTTGGTATTTGGTAGAAATATAATTTAGTACCCTTATAGAATATATTCGATACTGATAAAATTCTTTAAGCGATGATATATTTATATCATTTTATAATAGACTTTTATGATTTATTAATATTTTAAGAGGAGATAGTAAATTTAGAAATGTTAAAATATTATTTTTATATAATAGAGGTTTTGTTTGAAATAATTTTTTATTAACTATGATATATTCAAAATATTATAATTATTTTACCATGAATTGATGCAATACCCGAATATATATATATATATTGTGTAGAAAATTAATGAATGTGGCCACCACCGCCCACTTGGAAATGGATGGATGGACCACATGTTGCTGCCATTTGTTAGGCCACCATATGATAGCTTTTTCCCTTTTTAAAAGTTAAAAAAAAAATAAGAAGAGTGAACTTTCATTCACTGCTTCTATACATATGCACGTCCATATCTCTTTTTCCCATATATTGGCCTTTCTCGATTTGCTTCTTTTTTTAGAAAATCAATTAAAGTTCTTGGTTAGTCTTATAAAATTTCATATAAATTAATTATTCGAATCAATTATTCAAGTTTGGATTCTACTAGTATTATTCGGAGGCTTCGCGGACAGATATTCTAACTTTGGCATCCAAGTAGGCTAGGTTTACCCTATTTTTAGATTGAGCTTATTTACTGAAAATATTAACTATTATGTTAGTTTTGAATAAATACTTGTAGATGCGTATTTTTGATATATATAATTTGTCTTATTTATTCAGATTAGGACCCCGTTCTAGTAGATTTTTGGAAAATTATCTTTTAATATAATATAAAACTTATTACTTTGGGACATAAAATTTAATTGCAAAATCTTTAATTTAGTCTTTTTAATTAAAATTGGTGGATGATTATTTAGACGATGACATTGCTATAATATGGAATGGATATTAATATTATCGGTGGGTTATGGTTACTATGAGTTCCGGTTCGAGTCCGGCAATTGACTATTATTGTTACTATGAGATCTGGTTTGAGTCCAAAAATTGACTATTATTGTTACTATGAGTTCCGGTTCGAGTCCGGCAATTGACTATTATTGTTACTATGAGTTCCGGTTCGAGTCCGGCAATTGACTATTATTGTTACTATGAGTTCCGGTTCGAGCCCGGCAATTGACAATTATTATTACTATGAGTTCTGATTTGAGTCCGGCATTTGACTATTATTGTTACTATGAGCTCCGGTTCGAGTCCGGCATCTGATTATAGTTGGGGTTACTCTGAGTTCCGGTTTGAGTCCGACATCTAATTATTTATGTTTACTTTCACCACTTGTGTGTCCCACCGGCTTATGAGGGTACGGTTGGGTTAATTGTCTTCTTCATTGTGCCTGGAGGGCTTATAGGGGCTCAGTTAGGTTATGTTTGATTTATTTGTTATTACTGTATCATTATTTTTCTGTATTGCACAAGTTTATTCCTTTACAGCCGTTGCATAGCTTGGTAGTTGTTCACCTATCCATCCCTACTTACTAATGACTCAGATTATGCCCTTGCATTGTAGTTATACCTTTTCTGTATTAAGCTTAGTCGGCCGATGATGCCTACTGAGTACCCGTGGTTTTTGGTACTCATACTACACTTCTGCATCTTTTTCCTGATGCATATCCAGGCACTAGTAGTCGGCATTGACGTGGTTCCTACCTTTCAGTGCTGGTTTAGAGCGGGGTGAGCTTACTGTCGTCCGAGGCTGATCCTCCTCTATTTACTCTAGTTAGTCTTTTTCACTCGAGACTACTTGTGTATATTTTAGATTATGTCTAGTACTCTGGGTACCTGTTAGTAGTGGCTCTAGTACTGACCTTATCAGGTCTTGGGAGGGATTCATTTGTATAGTTGATCTTTTTTCCTCCTCTCATTTTTGATATAATACATATGTTTTCTTCTTAGTTTTCACTTATTATTGAAGTTGTTATTATCATACGTGATGCTTTATTTTGTCTCTGCTTAATAGCACATTACCTATGATTTTGGGCTATGGTTTGACTTGCCTACTGGTGGGATAAGGTAGGCGCCATCACGATTTGAGAAATCGAGTCATGACAAGTTGGTATCAAAGCCTAGGTCACACTGGTATTGTTAGTACTGGAGCCGATGTTTAGTAGAGTCCTGCGGATCGGTACGGAGACGTCTGTATCCTATCCTTGGGAGTCTACAGAGCATTTTTAGAAAAAAAAATCTCATTTTCTTGATCCATTTTGTGCGTTGAGTCTGGGTTGGTTGTAATCTTTTTGTTGGTTCACTCTTTATACAGATGGCTAGGACATGAGGTTCGAGAGCAGGGGGTCGGGACCGCAGGTCCACTTTTAGAGTTCTAGCTTGGGGTCGAGGTCGACCCAAATTTTAGGGGCAGGGTAGAGCAGCAACCTCTGTCCGAGATCAGGCCAAAAATCCATCACCTGATACTGTTATATCTCTAAGGATTAAGAGAGCTCCAGGTATTCCTCCACATCAGCAGGTGGGCCAGGGGGAAGCCCAGGCTCTACCCGACTTTATATCTTCTTCGGTTATTTGGGATACATTAGTTAAGTTATTGGGGTTAGTTGGTGGTCCACCGTTCGTGGGAGCTCATCCAGCAGCGCAGGGTGGTGTAGATTTAGGGGCACAGCTTACGGCAGTAGTCCCACAGCCGACAGTACCCCAGCCACTTATGTCTATAGAGAAGCAGAAGATGTTGGGTCAATTTTTTAGATTGACTCCACCCAGGTTTGCCGGACCCCGAGAGAGGATGCTTATAAGTTCCTATCCAGTTGCAAGCAACGGTTGCAGAATTTTAGGCTAGCTGAGGCACGAGGAGTAGACTTTGTTTCTTATCAGTTTGACATGGTAGCGAGGAGGTGGTGGACAGGTTATCTTGATTCCAGGCCAGCTGGATCTCCACCAGTGACTTGGACTCAGTTCTCCGAGGCTTTCTTGGGGAAGTATATGCCTTGTAGCATGCGTGAGCATCTCCGGGATGAGTTTACCGTATTAAAGCAGGGTTCCATGACTATGGCGGAGTATGAGGTGAGGTTTCATGAGTTAGCCCGAAACGCCACTATGGTTCTGGATACGGAGTACGATTGAATTCGATGCTTTGTTAAGGGATTGAGATTGTCACTCCGTAGGGCTACTCAGAGTTTGGTGACTTTAGGGAAGTCTTTTTCGGAGATAGCCGACCATGTTTATTCCATAGAAGAGATGGATTATGAGGCCCAAGGGGGAAGCGATAAGAGACCAAACTACCAGGGTAGTTACAGCGGTTCACAGTCCTCAAGCTGAGGATTTCACGGTTGGTACCCTCATCAGCAGATTTCTCAGTATCAGGGTCAGCCTAGTCGGCCAGTTCAGGTATCACTTCAGATATCCGACTGGGGTCAGACCGTCTATTCTAGTTCCAGTGGTCAGAGTAGCAGCCAGTCGCAGAGGTTTGTTCAATCAGGATCGTTGAGTAGAGGTAGTTATCCTGGATTCGTTGGATCTTCTAGTCAGAGTAGGGTGCCCGGGGTATGTTATGACTGCGGAGTTGTTGGTCACTTCACCCGTGAGTGTCCTCGGCGTAGGATGATTGAGCCTCCAGTTCTGTCTTCACAACCGATTAGATCAGTGTCGCCGTTAGGTAGGGGTGGTGTACAGGGTCATAGAGGTGGTTCCCAGGGTTTTAGAGATGGTCCGCAGGAAGGTAGGGTAGGCGGTCGGGCAGGTACCCAGTCTAGTAGTGGACAGGGTAATTTGTATGTTGTTCCAGGTAGATCAGGGGCTGAGGCTTCAGATACTGTGATTACAGGTATGATTTTTGTGTTCCATCATCCAGCTTCTGCTTTGTTTGATCCTGGTTCCACCTTTTCATATGTTTCTACTTAGTTTGCATCGCGCCTGGGTTTATATTCAAAGTCTTTATCTGTGCCATTACGTGTGGCTACCCCAGTGGGTGACTCTTTAGTAGTGGATCGGGTATATAGATCTTGTTTGGTCACTATTCAGGAGTTTGATACTCATATTGACCTTATTTTCCTAGATATGGTTGATTTTGATGTGATTCTAGGCATGGATTGGTTGTCTTCTTACCATGCGGTCTTGGATTGTTTTGCTAAGATCCTTACTTTAGCTTTGCCTGGCATACTCCCAGTTGTGTGGCAGGGTTCTATTAGCCACGCACCGTCGGGGATTGTTTTGTACATCCAGGCTAAGAGACTGATATCGAGGGGTTGTGAGTCATTTCTTGCATGTATTCGGGATGTTAGTGCTAAGAGTCCCCCACTTAACTCCGTCCCTATTGTTCGTGAGTTTTCTGATGTATTTTCGACCGAACTACCTGGCCTTCCTCCTAAGCGTGATGTAGAGTTTATTATTGACCTCGAGCCTGGAACCCGACCAATTTCTATGGCTCCATTTCATATGGCTCCTGCTAAGCTGAAGGAGCTAAATAGTCAGCTTCAGGATCTTCTGGGTAAGGGATTTATCAGACCGAGTGTATCTCCTTGGGGTGCTCTAGTTTTGTTTATGAAGAAGAAAGATGGCTCCTTGCGTATGTGTATCGACTACAGGCAGTTGAATAAGGTTACTATGAAGAATAAGTATCCTATTCCTTGTATCGATGATTTATTTGATCAGCTTCAGGGTGCAGCAGTGTTTTCTAAGATTGATTTGAGGTCCGATTACCATCAGTTGAGAGTTAGGGATGCGGACATCCCTAAGATAGCCTTCATGACTCGTTATGGTCATTATGAGTTCCTGGTGATGTCTTTTGGGTTGACCAATGCTCCAGCAGCTTTTATGGATTTGATGAATCGCGTGTTCACGCCATCTTTCGACTCCTTCATAATAGTATTTATTGATGACATTCTGGTATATTCGAGGAGTAAGGAGGAGCACGAGCAATGTTTGAGGACTATACTTCGCACTTTGAGAGACCACAGGCTTTATGCCAAGTTCTCAAAATCTGAGTTTTGGCTTAAGTCTGTAGCTTTCTTGGGGCACATAGTATCCAAGGACGGTATTATGGTGGACCTAGCCAAGATTGAGGCTATTCATAGTTGGGCTAGGCCTACGTCACCTTCTAAGGTTCACAGCTTTATTGGGTTGGCAGGTTACTACAGGCGGTTCATTGAGGGATTTTCTTCTATTACATCCCCTATGAGTAGATTGAACAGGAAGGAGGTTCTGTTTTAGTGGTCTGCGAGTTGTGAGGCGGGCTTTATAAAGCTCAAGGATTTACTTACTTTATCTCCTATTCTGACTCTTCCTGTTGAGGGTAAGGGTTTTACTGTCTATTGCGATGCATATGGTGTTGGTTTGGGGTGTGTTCTGATGCAGCGTGGTCGTGTTATTGCATATGCATCGAGGCAGTTGAAGGTGCATGAGTGCAACTACCCCACTCATGACTTAGAGTTGGCAACAATAGTATTTGCGCTTAGGATTTGGAGGCATTATTTGTAAGGGGTCTTCTGTGAGATATTTACTGATCACCGCAGTCTTCAGTATATTATGACCCAAAAGGAGCTTAATTCGAGGCAGCGCAGGTGGATTGAGTTGCTGAAAGACTATGATATCTTTATTCTCTACCATCCGGGCAAGGCGAATGTGGTAGCGGATGCCTTGAGTCAAAAGTCAGTAAGTATGGGTAGCTAGCTTTTATTTAAGCTTCTCAGTGGTTGTTGGCTTTGGACATTTAGTCCTTAGCTAACATGATGGTTCGTTTGGGTATTTTTGACCCTCGGAGAATCATTGCTAGTGTTGAGGCCATATCCACCTTGTTGGAGAAGATTTGGGGTCGTTTGTTCGAGGATGACAGGCTTTGTAGCCTTCGAGAGCAGGTATTGAGGGGTGAGTCTCAGCGGGCTACGCTAGATTCTGAGGGTGTCTTAAGGTATGACAGTCGTATTTGTGTTCCAAGGGTTGGAGATTTGATCCAGTTGATTCTTCGTGAGGTTCATAGCTCCAGATACTCTATTCATCCCGGGACAGCTAAGATGTACAGTGATTTGAGGCAGCATTACTGGTGCAGTGGTATGCGGAGAGATATAGCAGGTTTTGTGGCTCGATGTCTTTGTTGTCAGCAGGCAAAGGCCGAGCATCAGAGGCCTGGTGGATTGTTGCAGCAGCTACCCATTCCCGAGTGGTAATGGGAATGAATTACTATGGATTTTGTACGTGGATTGCCTCGTACATCGCGTGGTTTTGATAGCATTTGGGTCATCGTGGATCGATTGACCAAGTCTGCACATTTTATCCCCGTTCGAGTTTCCTACAGTGCCAAGAGGTTAGCTCGTGTTTACATTCAGGAGGTGGTTCGCCTACATGGGATCCCTGTGTCCATTATTTATGACCGAGGCTCTCAGTTCACCTCTAGCTTTTGGACGGCATTTCAGGAGGAGTTGGGGACCCAGCTTGACCTTAGCACAGCCTTTCATCCCTAGACTGATGGACAGTCAGAGCGGACTATCCAGGTTCTAGAGGATATGATTCGCGCTTGTGTGTTGGATTTTGGAGGTCAGTGTGACCAGTTTTTACCTTTGGCAGAGTTTGCATATAATAATAGTTTTCACTCGAGTATTCAGATGGCCCCATTTGAGGCATTGTATGGCAGGAGATGTCAATCTCCTGTTGGTTGGTTTGAGACTTCTGAGGCGAGGCCTCGTGGCATAGATTTGCTTCATGATTTGTTGGATCGGGTTCGGGTGATTCAGGATAGATTACGAGTAGCTTAGAGCAGACAGAGGAGTTATGTTGATCACAAACGTCGTCCATTGAGTTTTAGAGTTGGTGATAGGGTCTTCCTGTGGGTATCGTTCATCAAGGGCGTGATCAGGTTCGGGAGGAGGGGCAAGCTTAGCCCAAGATATATTGGACCGTTTGAGATCCTATAGAGAGTTGGGGAGGTAGCTTATGTGTTGGCATTGCCACCTGCCTTCTCATCCATTCACTCGGTGTTTCATGTATCTATGTTGTGGAAGTATATCCTAGATGAGTCACACGTACTTCGGTGGGACTCGGTTCAGTTGGACGAGGGATTGACGTTTGTAGAGGAGCCAGCGTCTATTTTGGCGAGGGATGTCAGACGGTTGCGCTCCAGGGATATTCCGGTAGTTAAGGTTCAGCGGCGTCACCGTCCAGTTGAGGAGGCTACCTCGGAGATCGAGCGTGATATGCGCACCCAATAACCCTACCTGTTTGAGCCTTCAGGTATGACCTTATCTTTTACTTTCGCGGACGAAAGTCCTTTTAGTAGTGGATGTTGTAATGACCCTTACGGTCATTTTACGGTATTTTTCATATAATTTTAGTACTATCTAACTTTATCGTGCATTATATAATTTAATTTGGCATTTGGTAGAAATATAATTTAGTACCCTTATAGAATATATTCGATACTGATAAAATTCTTTAAGCGATGATATATATATATCATTTTATAATAGACTTTTATGATTTATTAATATTTTAAGCGGAGACGGTAAATTTAGAAATGTTAAAATATTATTTTTATATAATAGAGGTTTGTTAGAAATAATTTTCTATTAATTATGATATATTCAAAATATTATAATTATTTTACCACAAATTGATGCAATACCCGAATATATATCTATTGTATAGAAAATTAATGAATGTGGCCACCAGCGCACACTTGGAAACGGATGGATGGGCCACATGTTGCTACCATTTGTTAGGCCACCATATGATAGCTTTTGCCCTTTTTAAAAGTAAAAAAAAAAACAAATAAGAAGAGTGAACTTTCATTCACTGCTTCTATACATATGCACGTCCATATCTCTTTTTCCCATATATTGACCTTTCTCGATTTTCTTCTTTTTTTAGAAAATCAATTAAAGTTCTTGGTTAGTCTTATAAAATTTCATATAAATTAATTACTCGAATCAATTATTCAAGCTTGGATTCTACTAGCATTATTCGGAGGCTTCGCGGCAGATATTCTAACTTTGGCGTCCAGGTAGGCTAGGTTTACCCTATTTTTAGATTGAGCTTATTTACTGAAAATGTTAACTATTATGTTAGTTTTGGATAAATACTTGTAGATGCGTATTTTTTATATGTATAATTTGTCTTATTTATTCGGATTAGGACCCCGTTCTAGTAGATTTTTGGAAAATTATCTTTTACTATAAAACTTATTACTTTGGGACATAAAATTTAATTGCAAAATCTTTAATTTAGCCTTTTTAATTAAAATTGGTGGATGATTATTTAGACGATGACATTGTTATAATATGGAATGGATATTAATATTATCGGTGGGTTATGGTTACTATGAGTTCCGGTTCGATTCCGGCAATTGACTATTATTGTTACTATGAGTTCCGGTTTGAGTCCGGCAATTGACTATTATTGTTACTATGAGTTCCGGTTCGAGCCCGACAATTGACAATTATTATTACTATGAGTTCTGATTTGAGTCCGGCATTTGACTATTATTGTTACTATGAGCTCCGGTTCGAGTCCGGCATCTGATTATAGTTGGGGTTACTCTGAGTTCCGGTTCGAGTCCGACATCTAATTATTTATGTTTACTTTCACCACTTGTGTGTCCCACCGGCTTATGAGGGTACGGTTGGGTTAATTGTCTTCTTCATTGTGCCTGGAGGGCTTATGGGGGCTCAGTTAGGTTATGTTTGATTTATTTGTTATTACTGTATCATTATTTTTCTGTATTGCACAAGTTTATTCCTTTACAGCCGTTGCATAGCTTGGTAGTTGTTCACCTTTCCATCCCTACTTACTAATGACTCAGATTATGCCCTTGCATTGTAGTTATACCTTTTCTGTATTAAGCTTAGTCGGTCGATGATGCCTACTGAGTACCCGTGGTTTTTGGTACTCATACTACACTTCTGCATCTTTTTCCTGATTCATATCCAGGCACTAGCAGTCGGCGTTGACGCGGTTCCTACCTTTCAGTGCTGGTTTAGAGCGGGGTGAGCTTACTGTCGTCCGAGGCTGATCCTCCTCTATCTACTCTAGTTAGTCGTTTTCACTCGAGACTACTTGTGTACATTTTAGATTTTGTCTAGTACTCTGGGTACTTGTTAGTAGTGGCTCTAGTACTGACCTTATCAGGTCTTGGGAGGGATTCATTTGTATAGTTGGTCCTTTTTCCTCCTCTCATTTTTGATATAATACATTTGCTTTCTTCTTAGTTTTCACTTATTATTGAGGTTGTTATTATCATATGCGATCCTTAATTTTGTCTCTGCCTAATAGCCCATTACCTATCATTCCGAGCTATGATTTGGCTTGCCTACTGGTGGGATAAGGTAGGCGCCATCACGATTTGAGAAATCGGGTCATGACAGAAGATACCAAGTGAGACAACATATGAATAGAATAACAAAATTCTGCATTCGACACATTAGCTTGAGGAGCTCGAGGAGGACTAGAGGGGATCGATGGAAATCCTAGAGGGAAATAAAAAACTGGACCCCTAGATCGAGTCTATACCCCATAATTAGGTCATGTCCCATCAGGATTTTCCTCAAGTGGGACAGAGGAGTTTTCAAGACCTCTAGGAGGCATTATCTAAAAAGCAAACAAATAGAAATTAGAGAGACTCAAGAGCTTAGACTCTATGGCTTGAAACAGGACAACAAGAAAGGGAAACATTCCTAAATGTCTCATAACCTCCCCCCTTCTAAGTGTGGCATGCTACACACTCATAAAAGAGACTCTACTCGACAACCCAATGACACCAAACCTAGGCTATGATACCACCTTGGTCATGACCTAAACCAGGGCCCGTCCGTGATAGGTACTGAAGTCCTATACGGACTGGAGATCACCCCCTGTACCTAACCAAACCAAACACACCATACCCCATGGTTGGCTGATTTCAAACATATAAAAAGATAAGAGAACATCAATTTAAAGACATTAAAAGAAGTCTATAACCAAAACCAATCAATACCATTATCAATGTCAATACCAATACCAATACCAATACCAATACTAACCCAAAACTGACATCGCCCATGCCAGTAGTAGTCCGACAAAGCCTCTTATCAAAACCAAAGAGAATCCAATCAGTACATGCCCCCAACCATAGCCAAAAACCAAATCCAAGGAAATATTCAAAATGTAAAGAAAATCATAATCATGAACTGGTGTCTTCCAAAGTACGGAACCTAACTACTTCAATATGACTCACTAGTTGATCCCAAATCCAAGTCACTGAGCAGAAGGAGTAGAAGTATCACCAGTTCCTACATCGCATGGGGATACAACATCCCAAGACAGTTAGCAGGGTGAACTCTAGCATATAACTCGAGGATAAGGATAACATAATGCTATGATCAATAATTTAAAATCATTTAGATCCAGTGCACATAATCAAATGTACCAACACACACAGATATATATATATATATATATATATCACATATTGGGATAGGTAATATGTCTTAACATGTGTTTCAAAACCTTAGCCTAGATTGTGTTTCTCAACTGTCATATAATAGTACCCATGGTCTATATGATCCCTAGCTCTCACCCCATATTCGGGCCCTAGTATGTGTAGCCACACGGACCAAAGAATAATCTCATATGTATACACATGGGGGACTCAAACACTCCAACATATACCAAGATGACTTAAGCACCCGATTATATAATTATTTAGAAAAGATTCAAACTTCCCCAATCATGAAATAACAAGGGGGAATCAAACCTCTCTGGTCATTTTGACCCCTACATCAGCAAACACAATTTCCAGTATTGGTCACTCAAACCTCCACTTTCACGACACAGCTACACAACCTTTATTAAAGCATTCCCATTATTTTAACCACAATAGACTTTTACGCATACATTGTTGGTATCATCATACCAACTACATTTGCAAGGTAACACATCATGCTAAAAACTTCCATTAACTTGGGGAGAACAACTCCTTTAGTTCATTAATACATATTGGGGAACACCGACTCCCTTTGTTCATTACATCATACTAGGGTATTTAAAATACTTCTTTATCTCATGCATTAGTTCAAGACTAGTTCAATTTTACAAATTACCATAGTTCTAATAACTAAAACCTATTTCACAATATGTTGTTAGGGTCATAACCACTTCAAAAGTCACAAGTTTGAGGAAATCACAATTTCATAGTTCATTCACGATACCCATTCACCCACAAGTTCAAAACCATATTAAAAGCATAAAAATCATATATATAAACCATTAGAAACATTGTTAAATTAATAACATTCAAAACTCCCACCCTTTTCTTTCAAAACAAACAAAATAACCTTATGATCAAGACTTTAAATCACATGCTTTTGCAAAATTAACAATGAAGGAAGAGTAACATGCCTAAAATAGTAAGATGTATGGAGAGAAACCACCCTTGAGAGCCCTAATTAACCATCGTCTTGAAATCCTAGCCTTAACTTAAACATAGAGTTTGAGAGAGAATTTTGGAGTATTGTATTGGGAATGATGTGATAATAAAGTTCCAAGGAAGGTTTTAAGTCATGGGGTTAAAGTAGAAAATGTTTAGAATTCCCTCAACTTAAAAGATAAAAAAGTATCTACTTTGACCACGAGTCAACTCCTTGACTCATAACCACACTATACGACCCATCACCATGAGTTGTAACCAACACAGTACCACTAAGGCACCCTACACTGTTATCCTTATGACTTAATAACACCAATCGTAGGGACCCTATGACTCGTAGGTCCAGTCGTAGTTAACACATAACATAAATTGGGATATACTAGACACCCTACAACTTTATCTAATGACTCGTAACATATGCTTACGACTCTTAGTGAGCCACTCATACTCAAAGAAGAATTAAGCCTCAAACTTATTGGTTTGGGTACTACTCATACCAATGATTTGTAAAGACACCCTATGACTCTGGGGTCCAGTCGTAACCAAGGTAGTGAGCCTAAAGTCAAATAATTTTCAAGGGTCAAAATTTGGGGTGTTTCAAAAGGTTTCATCCTAACTAACGAGTGAGCCATCATTCCTGCATTTGTTTGATCCTAAGTACTACTCCTAACTTAATATAAATTTATATATTATATAACTCAATAATACTGAAGTTCTGATACCGAAGTATATGTGCTTTATCTGAAAATATTCTAAATCATGAAAATCTAAGGATTGAATATTTATAAATACATGCATAAAATCCTAGGTCATTGGGTGTTCATAATTCGTCATCATTGAAGAGTGCAACTAGTAATGACAATTCAATAATTGGAAGGAAAAAGGAGAATTTCATAAACAAACCTAAAATAATAAATATCAATATACTATAGAGCCATAAAATAAAAATTCCATAAAGCTAATGAATTTTATGGAAAATATGTCATGCTAAACTAATATAGATTGAAATCCATCAAATCGTGATATGAAATGCTTAATTGTCTAGAAAATAGATAGCATGCATAGCTTGATCATATGCTTAAAATCTTAAGTTATATCATGTAAACCATGAATGCAAAGGTGATAAGGGACACGATACGAAACACAAACCATCCAAGAAAAACAAGAGAAAACCAAGAACAAGATACAAAATAAGCACGGGCAGCAACACAAAGAATCCGAGAATCAAAAGATAAGACACAAACACACAAACGCAATAAGATAAATATATAGATAAGATAACATAAGAAGTTACGAAGAAAGAAAAAACAAACCATGTATTAAATGATAAGACCCTGATCACGTTTTCTCAGTGCGACCAAAGCTTGATGCTCCACGTACTGACTTCGAATGATGTTATCAAAAGCTAAGGCGACCATTTAACCTGTATCAATAGGAGAATAATTTCAATGCTATAATATATCTATAATAAATCCTAAATAATCTTGAAATCATGCGCATGAATGAAAAATATATCATGGTGAATTGAATTTATGCTTGAAATCCTATTTGAAAAAAAATCTTAGTTCATGGAAATATGCATGAAAATTATAATTTAGGGCATGAGGATGAAAAGAGATCCTCATTGAATTCCCATGTTATTGATTACTTTTGATTCTTGAACTAAAGTTTGGAGGATTTGAGCTTGAAGATGAAGAATTCTAATTTATTATTTGATGAAGAAAAGTCACATGTTTCTTATGTTTCTATCAGTAATTTAGTTTGTTGTGAAGTTCATGAGGGATTATGAGTAGTTTTGGCCTTATATTAAGCCGTAGGATAGCTTAAAATTTGTATTTTAAGAGGTTAAAAGTTAGTAAAAGACCTCTCTTAAAATATTACTGAAAATCTGACTTTTGACCTCAGATGGACCCTCTCACGATTGTAGGACTCAACCATGATATTAGTAACAAATCATGAGTTCTATGGGGTATTTTTGGGTCTCTGATGTTTATATGATGATCATATCCCCCAATCTAAGAATTTTGATCTTACGCGTATTTATACATTTAAGTGTCATTATTTACGCGCATTTAGCTTTGTTTTGAGGGTAACTTGATGTGCTTAAAGAATTATAAATTGTGTAATTGGGTAATTTTGTGCTAAGTACTCACGTTTATGTGATTTTTTAGGCAACTAAATTAATATAGGAGTAAAAATGGACAAGGAAAGGTTAGACGAGATAACTACTTAAACCGACCTAAGTTTGCTTGTCCCTGTGGACTTTGATGAGCTTTATTTTATTGTATGATCTAATAATTGTGATGAGTTATTGTAGAAGTCTATTGAAGCTAATTTAGATGATAAATGAAGCCATGAATTATCCAAAATGGATGAATAAACAAGGAGCAATATTGACGAGAACAGTGGATTTGGAATTGTATAAATGAAGCTCTTCAAGCTAAAGAATGTGTGCATTGAAATTAAAACCTCAACATGATTTATATGTGATGCAATAAAAGATATGAATCAATATTAAAATAATTTTTTTAAGAGTTTGGACCACCAAAATAGTAACTTATCGTGATATCAAGGTTTCACGGAGTCAAGGAATAGAAGAAACAAAGTTGGAACAAGTTTGGTCGGCAAAACAATGAGTTGCCACATTAGCAGCAAGCCATAGAGGCTAGGATCCATTTTATTAGTGTGGAATGGTCTATTTATACCCCAATTTAAAAGTGTCATAGCACTTAGGCTCTACGATTTCAAAGTGTCATGGACTTGGATATTTTTTGTACAAATTGTCCTACACTATAAATAGGACACTTAGTTTCTATCGTAATCATCCTTGGACTACTCGGGATTGAAAAATAAATGAGGGAGACTCCAAATAGGACTTTTATTCTTATATTTTCATTATTTAATTAATATATGAACTACATTAATTTTATTATTGTGAATTGAATTATGAGTGGTTAAAAACCCTCTTTCTAGGGTTAGGACTACAAACATTATTGCTTGGCGTGATATTCAAGTTGGTTGGTGTTAATTATCATATTTTTTTGTTCTAATGTTCTTGTATTCACCATTCTATAGATTCACAACCTTTATAATATATCTATATTTCTTTTATGATCCAAGAAGGAGTAACATTAGATTAGAACGTGGAATATAGGAATGTGTTCTTGTCTTTTAGATGAATTAAAGATAAGATTCATGGTTAGGATAGGTATATACCTAATTTTCTCCATTTGGCTCAACTAAGGGATGAAATATAAATGTGTTTGAATTAGTTCCCACATCCTCGCCCGGTGATGTATTGTGAGGCTAATTTAGATAGACGATTAGAGGTTTGTAAGACCATAATCATGATATTAATCCCGTAAATCAACAACCAAGATAAATAATTTAACCAACAATATTATTTAGTTTTGCATGATTGTTCAAGACACCTTGACCTTGGAACTCTCCTAAATGATATTTCAACCAAAAGATTATTAAATTTAGTATATTTTAGTGTTTAAGTTTTATCTTATGAAGTCCATACATCATTGGTTTTATCACTTGAATAAAGAATAATTGATTTGGTATAAGTATAATAGTTAAGCAAAAAGTCCCTGTGGGTTAGACATCCGTCTTGCACGAGACAATTTATTACTTGCACAACCATGTACACTTGTTTATGCGGTGACACAATAAGTTTTTGGTGTTGTTGCCGAGGACTTGAAAAATTTCCAACCTTGTAATCTTTAGTTTTACTATTGTGTTTGATAAGTGCTAATAACTTGATCTTAGCTACTCATCTTGCAGGTATAGGTTTCTGATGCTAGTAAGCTGACAGGGGATAAGGACTTGGTCCAACTAGATCCTAAGCTTGAGCGTCTCCTACATTGCTTGAGAAAAAAAAAACAATACTACTCTACCCAATACCATAGATTGGGCAGGATCAATAGGTCGAGGCTATTCCTAAAGTCATGACAACACCAAGGACAGTGCGCGAAGTGGAAATCCCAATCATAACTAATGTTACCTCCTAAATCTACACACTAAAATGGAGGGGGGTAGATTTGAGCTTAAGGAAAACATGATGAAATTGTTGCACAACATCAGGCAGTTTATAGGTTTGCCACATGAGGATACATAGGTTCATTTATAGAATATTTTAGAGATTAGTGACACATTATTATCGCTGGAGTCTCCACAGATTATGTGAGTCTCACTCGTTACCAATTCTCACTGTTGAGGGGAAGAAAAGAAATGGTTGAAGGCAGAACCTTCAAAATCAATCATAACTTAGGATGATTTTTATAATGAACTTACTTATCCAATTCCTTCCATCTGGAAAAACTACAAAGTTGAGGAGTGAGATCCTACATTTTAAGAAAAAGTCATACAAAAATCTCTATCATACATGGGAGAGATTCAAGTATCTTCTTAGAGATTGTCCGTATTACCAATATACCAATAAGGTAATAGTAAATACTTTTGTTGAAGGTATTGAGCATAATACAAAAGTTTTGTTAGATTCAGTGACAGGTGGTCAGGCTTTGGATAAAAATTATGATGAGTTGTACACTCTCCTGAATTGAATTGCACATGGTAATCCAAAATGGCAAGGTGATGAATTCAAAAGTGGAATGAAAAAGCATGCAACTATGATCGATAGATAGTATCACAACATTGGTTGCACAGTAGGCCTCCTTTCAGAATCAAATGATGACTCAATTCAATAAGTTGAGTGTGGCTCAACCTCAAGACCAAGTTAATGAACTTCAGTGGGTTTAAACTTTGTATGAAATATATAGAGGTAGTGATCACTCTATAGACTTTTATGGAGCAAATCCAGAATTGGTGAATTTTATGGGTAATGAACAAAAAGGAAACCAAAACTATAGTAATGCCTACAATCGTAACTAGCATAGTTAGCCCAACTACTTTTGGGGCAATAATCAAGTCCAACCTCAATAGGTTCAGCAGCAACAATGTATGTAGAACAACACTCAGACTAGCAATATAGAAGAGACTTTGAAAGAGATTCTAGCCAACCAAGAATAGATAGCTGCAGAAATATAAAATTAGTAATTATCTAAAAGAAATCCATAGATACAAATGGTTCATATACCTTAAGCTCAGAACTTAATACCTTAAGGGGGTTTGCCTAGTGATACGAAAAATCCAAAAAAAGTGATGGCAATTACAGTGAGGAGTGGTAGAGGTTTGGTTGATGCACCTCCAAAAAGAAATCATGAGGTGCAAGAAGAATTGAGCATACCTAAGCAATCAAAGAAGCAAGTTGAATACAAAGATGCTAATAAAAAGGGGATGTCTGAGTACCCAAATAAAAAAAATGGTTGAGCAGTATCAAGAGAGGCCACCACAATAGTTACCTCAAAGGCTAAACAAGCCAAAGAGGATGCTTTTTTAAGAAGTTCTTTGACACATTTAGTAAATGTTTTGCATGGAATGCCAAAGTATGTTAAGTACTCAGGCATTAATTGCAAGGACGTTCGCCTTCTCAGTGATGCTACACAATTTACATTAAAACCCAATAAAATATTTTCATAAATCTTTAGTCGTGGAGTCTTTTATTAAGGAATTCCCATATTGGTATCGCCATAACAATACATGCAAGATGTTCATTATTATGCCATACCATTTTCATTAAAAAATTTAGACTCCAAATTCCTTTTTAAAACATAGCCTCTCAAGGCTTATGAAGAGTCATTAAACCTTTTACCACTTTATGTCATGCATCATTTAACAAATGGAATGAACATTGTAAAACCCTTACTGAAAACCATGTTTTGAAAGGGGATGAGGTTCAAATCTTTATCAAGAAAAAACCATAAATATTGTGAAACCATAATACTGATACCATCATTTTTATGTAACACATTTAAGCTTCAAGACCCGTTATTCGTACATAGAAAAATATTAAATCAAGAGAAAAAACAATATAAAGCTTTCGCAGTCAAAACACTCAAGCCTAGTTTCAAACAACCATTAGAAAAGCGTAATTACCAATTAAATTAACACAATATAATGATACTTAAAGTAAAGGAGTGCTCAAGTTGCCTTTCTTATGAAAATCCCTTGATAAATGCAAGAGAGATGAGCTCTAAGCTTGGAACCATAACTGTTTGCTTCTAGTTGTATTGAGAAGTGTAGAATGCCTCTTTTGAATGAATTTAGTCATACATAGGTGCTTATACAAGTATAAGGTGAAGGGGGAAAGGTTTAATAAGTGTCAAATGAACCTAATTCCCTTAAATAACCTTTAAAATGATGTCCTATTGTAGGGAGGGGGTGGTCATGGCATGAGCGCAAATGCAAGGAAAAAGCCTTATGGTGCGAGGAAGCTTCCTTGTGGCATGGGGACCATCGTACAGGCAAGGAAATGTCCTCTTATAGAGTCCCTCACGATGTGGGTCCATCATGGAATTGTCTCGTCATGATGCCCGATCATTTTATGCATCTTAAACCCTCTCATCTTCCCCCCTACACAATGCATTTGAACCCTTGAAGTGTTTTGTGCTCAATTTAGGGGTAATGTGGGCTCACTTTTATCTTTCTTTAGAATACCAAACTCCTGAGGTGTTACATTATCTCCTCTTGGGATCATTCATCCTTGAATGAGAACTTAGGACACTCTTACCACGATGTAATAAAGAGCATAGAGTGACTTAGAGTATGAAATCAAGTGTATTCAGAGAAAGCATAAGATTCGTAACTCAACCAACCTCGTCCGACAATGGAAAAGAAGGGACATTTATCTTTTATGTCCTCCAATTTCGGAGTAGCTTTCACCATTTTTTGGTTTCTCCAACACCTTCACCAAAGCTCTCCTTGGTTCTCAACTTCCAAACCTTTCTATCTAGGATTTTGATAGGAAAATCTTCATAAGATAAGGAATCCTTTACACAATATCCTCTACGGGCAGCACCATGGAAGGATCACCCACATATTTCATGAGCATAGACACATAAATTATGGAATGAACCGATGCCAAGCATGCTAATAAGTCTAATTCATTAGAAATATTTCCAATTATTTTTAAAATCTGATATGGACCAATGTAATGGGGACTGAGCTTCCCTTTTCTCCCAAACTTCATAACTCCCTTCATAGGAGAGACCTTCGGGAATACCAATCATCAACCTCAAACTCTAGATCTCTTTGTCACACATCTGCATAAGACTTTTGTTGACTTTGAGCGGTCTTAACCCTCTCTCAAATAACCTTGACTTCCTCGACTGCATGGTGCACTAGGTTATGGACGTACGATCTAGTCTCACCCACCTCATACCATCTAATCGGCGATCTAAATATCCTACCATAAAGCATCTCAAAATTAGCCATTTTAATGTTAGAATGATAACTATTATTATAAGAAAACTCAATGAGCGGCAAGCGACCAACCCAATTTCGTTTAAAGTCAATTACACAAGCCCTTAACATATCTTCTGGAGTCAGGATGGTACTCTCCAGTTTCCCAAGATAGTATGCTTTGCTTGACTCTTCGTTAGAGGGTGGAAAGCAGTATTAAGGTTCACCTTTGTACCCAATCCTTTCTGAAAAGATTGCCAAAAATGAGAAGAGAATTGCGTACCTCTTTCGGATATAATAGACGTTGGGGCCCCATGCAACCAAACTATCTCCTGAATGAACATCTTCACATAATCCTCTCCTGAGTAATTCATCCTTACAAATAGAAAGTGAATGGAATTGGTCATTTTATAAACAATGACCCAAGTAGAATCATACAAATTTTAGGAACACAGAATACCGATAACAAAATCCATGTTAATCATTTACCACCTCCATATGAGTAAGGCTATCTCTTGGGAGGTACACCCGATCTCGAATGTTCAACCTTAACTTGATGACCATTCATACACTTGGTACCAAAATTTGCTATATCCCTCTTCATATTAGTCCTTCAGTACATCTTATTCAAATCATGATACATCTTTATCAAATAGGGATGAACCATATACCTAGATGCATGAGCTTCGATCAAAATCCTCTCCCAGAATTAACCCATCTACGTCGAAAACACACAATCTTTCTTGATACCTTACAACATCGTCTCCCTCAATTTTAAAAGCTATAACTTTTTGTTGATGCATATCATTCTTGATTTCTCTAAGTACGGGATCATAGATTTGTTTCTCTTAAACTTCAGCTCCAAGAGATGGCTTGGCCTTTTCATGAACAACCACTACCCCATCCTCGTAGTCCAAAAGGTGGACTCCCAAAATAGCCAGTTGGTGAATGTACTTCACCAAACCTCTCTTTTCCTCCTCAATATGAGACAAACTACCCATGGATAACCAACTAAGATCATCAACAACAATATAAGTTTTACCTGGGTGGTAGTGCAGACTCATGCCATAATCCTTTAGCAATTCAAGCAACCTTCTCTGCTTGAGGTTCATTTCTTTCTAGGTAAACACATACTAAAAACACTTATTATCCGATAAAATACCCGCATGCACTCCATATAAATAGTGACACCAAATTTTGAATGCAAAAACTACAACCACTAATTCAAGATCATGAGTTGGGTAATTTCTCTAGTACACCTTAAGTTATCTTGAAGCATAAGCTACAACCCTTTTGTGGTGCATTAACATACACTAAGTCCAACCCAGGAAGCATCGCAATACATCACAAAACCCTGAGTTCCTTCAAGAAGCATCAAGATGGGGCGGTAGTCAAAAGAACCTTCAATTTTACAAATCAACCCTCACAAACATCAACCCATAACAAATTTATCGTATTCTGAGATAATCTCATAAGTAGAGCAGCAATAGATGAGAAAATCTTAACAAATCTCCTATAATTGCTTGTCAGAGCCAAGAAACACCTAATATCGATTAGTCATAGGTCTAGGCCATTTATTTTCCTCCTCAATATTTTGTGGATCCACTTTAATCCCTTCACTAGAGACAACATGCCCAAGGAAAGTCACAATACTCAACCAAAATTCGCATTTAGAAAATTTTTCTTACAATTCTTAATCCTTAAGGGTATGTAGCATAATTTAGAGGTGATTGACATAATTCTCCTTAATTTTGGAGTACACAAAGATATCATCAATAAATACTATGAAGGACAAATCTAGGAACTATCTAAACACCCTATTCATAATGTACATAAAAGTAGTAGGAACATTTGGCAATCCAAAAGACATGACAAAAAATTCATAATGTCCATAACGGGTACAAAATGCAATCTTGGGTATATCAGCTACTCTAATCTTTAACTGATGGTAGCCTGAATAGATGCCTATTTTAGAGAAAGACTTGGCACCCTAAAATTGATCAAAGAGATCGTCAATCCTAGAAAAAGGGCACTTATTTTTCACGATGACTTTATTCAGTTGGGGGTAGTCTATACATGTATGAAGAGATCCATCTTTATTTCGCAAAAAAAGCACATGAGATTACAATCTTTGACCTAGATCAAATAATTCAGACACTCTTTAGAAATTAATTTCTAGGCTCTAAGATAAGAAATGAACTTCCCGTTTGGTAATAGTGAACTCCCCTCTCATTCAATCACCGGTTCCTTAGGAAAATGCAAAGTGACTTTTTGGGTTCTACAATCCAAGGTAGCATAGCACGAGTGAAACTAATTTATGCCCAAGATTACATTAAAATCTACCATATTAAGCACTACCAAATCTACCATTGTATCTTGATGAAAGATAGACATAATACAACCACTATAGATTTTCTTAGCAATAATGGACTCACCCACTGGGTTAGAAACTTAAAAAGGGCTAGAAATATTTTTAGGACCAAAACCAAAGTGTACAACCACATAAAGGGTCGCATAGGATAGGGTGGAACCGAGATCAAAAAATATATAAATGTATTAAAAGAAAAGTTTTAACATACCCATGACAACATCTGGAGATGCCTCGAAATCCTGATGAGTAGAAAGTGTATATAAGAGATTACGACCATTTCCTATCCTTGAAGTAACACCCTTCATAGCAAAAGATAGAGAAGTGGCAACTGGGTCTAATTAGTCGTTGCTCCACCCTTAGCTGAGGGGAAATCAAGTTGTATATGACCTGACTCACAATAATTAAAGAACACCTTCCTTCTCCAGGTTAATATCCATGATAAATCTTCCTACAAGTGCAAAAATGATGGTAAGATGGGGAAAACTGAGCTACACTGGCCTAAGACTGGATACCATGCACCCTAGGGCCATTACTAGGCTAGAATCGGTGAGCGCCAAAATACTTAGGGGATAGAGCACTAGGTGATGGATGATAATTACTCCAAGAATTCTTATTGAACCATTGCCTGCCCATTTCCCAATGTTTTGCTGACTTGCATCCTAATCTGTATACCTAGTCTTTTTTCTTTATCTCTCTTTTGCCTCTACGTGTTTTCTTTTCTCATTCTCCACCTATTGAATATAAACCTCCATCCTAGATATGTCCATGTCACTATTCAGTATAGCACTCATACACTTTAGTACTAGGTCCCTAGAAAAGCCCAAATCAAAATTCCTCATTCTGGACCTCATGTTAGACACCTACTCGGGAGCATAATGAAACAGCTGCATGAATTTCAAATCATACACCTTAACAATGATCTTGTGTTATTTCAAATTCATAATCTCTTCATTCTTGGTATCTCTCAATTCTCGAGGAAAGAAATGATTGAGAAAGGAATTTGAAAATTTCTCCTAAATAGCTGGTTCGGCATCCTCACCCCTAATTGCCTTGCATTCATCAAACCACTGATAAGCCACTCTTTTTAGTTGATAGAATGCAAAATTTACCCCCTCAGTATCACTAGCATGCATCACCCTAAAATCATTATTATTTCATTAAAAAACACTTAAGGGTCGTCCTCATCTTTGGACCCAGTAAAGATAAGAGGGTTCAGCTACATAAATTTTCCAACCTGAGTGGCATCTGAATAACCATTACAATGACAGGCATTATCAGACCAGAAAGACTGTGATAATACAATATGATCTAGCATATGAAAGGTATAACTAAACTCATCATTGGAGACTTCTCTTTGAGGAGGCTGGGTATAGGTAATACAGATCCTAGGAGCTCAAGGAGAACTAGTTGGAGATGTTGGAACCCCAGCAGGTGCAGCAAAATCTAAAGGAAAGGCCCCATACCGAGTTAGCATCCCTTGAGTAGGGCAGTCCTTCTTGACATTTTCTCCAGTCAGGGTAGAGGCTCTGACTAAATTTCTGTGGCTATTTAATCTTTGGGGAGGCATGATCTAAAATGTGAGAAATTTATGAGTTAGAAGAATTCATTGTAACTAGACCCTCTAGAATGAAATCGAACACAAAGAAGGGAAACATTCCAAAATTACCTATAGCCTCCCTTTTATAAGTATGGCATGCTACACACCTATAGATTCTACTTGATATGGCTTTGTAAACACCTAGTAACCCTAAACAATGCTCTGATACCCATCTTATCACGACCCAAACCGTAGCCCTAGCCGTGACGGGCTTCCCAAGCTAACGAAGTCCTGAGATGAACCTTTAGCCTTACATCATAATCATATCATAATAACGAATTGCAGAAACTAACCATTTAAATATAAAGTTCAATAACATTTAGAATAAAATCTATAAATCAAAACCAAATTCAAAAACAGTTGCCCAATAACATCTACAAAGACTCTAACCTTAAAACACCTACTAAGTTGGGACATGACCTCGACCATACAAAGAAAACCAAAAATAAAAGAATAAAAATATGACTAAATAGTAACACTGCCTTTTGAATGATAGAAGGCTCACCACTTCTCACTAGCTATCCAAGTGAGAAAATAAATGCCCTAGCGCCGCATAGAATCAGTAGAAAATGTCTTCAAACTTACATTATAAAATGATCTAGTGTTCGAGTATAATCAATACAGCGAGTACTGGTATGCAACCTAAGAAAAGGGATAAAATATTCTTTACCAAAATCGGTCAGAAAATATATAATCATCATCCATAGTAACCATAAAGTAAGGGACAAGGGACGAGGAACATAAAGACATGATCATTAAAATTTAGTCCTGAAATATGTTGCTTTTCACCGACCTCTAGTAATCCACAGGCTATATGGTTCTGGTCCCCCTATCGGCGGGGCCTCAGTTTAAGTTTGCCGCATAAAATTGAGGATAGGCTAAAGTCACCAATAGTCTAAAACCTCCAAATTATCCTTATATTAAGGACATCATTCATCATCCAATTAAGGTACGACATCCTTATATCGACAAAACATAGGTTTCGATCATTAATTACGAGAACGTACACCTTCTCAGTAAAGCTACACAATTTCCATTAAAGCCCAATTAAAATGCTTTAATAAATCTTTAACTATTGAGTCTTTCATTAAGGCATTTCTATATTGGTATTGTCATACCAAGACTTGAAAGCCATTTACTTTTATGCCATACCATTTTCATTAAAATATTTAGACTCCAGGTTCCATTTTAAAATCCATAAAAATAGCCCCCCAAAGGTTTTGAAGAGTCATTAAACCTTTTACCACTTTTGGTCATACATTATTTAACAGATCGAATAAACATTGTGAAATCCTTATTGAAAACCAAGTTTTGAAAGGGGTTGAAGTCCAAATCTGTATCAAGTAAAACCCGTAAACATTGTGAAAATATAATACCAATGCCACCATTTTTATGTAACACATTTACGTTTCAATACCTGCTATTCATATGTAGAAAACCATTAAATCAAGAGAAAACCCAATATAAAGCTTTTACAATCAAACCCCTCAAACCTAGTTTCAAACAACCAATAAAAACACATAATTACCAAGTAAATTAACACAATATAATGATGGTTAAAGTAAAGGAGTGTTCAAAGTGCTTTTTTTGATGAAAATCCCTTGATGAATGCAAAAGAGATGAGCTCTATGCTTGGAACCCTAACCTTTTGCTTCTAGTTGTATTAAGAAGTATAGAATGCCTTTTTTGAATGAATTTAGTCACACTTAGCGGATAAGAAACATATGAGGTGAGGGGGAATGGTTTAATAAGTTTGAAATGACCCAAGTTTCCTTAAATAATAATTAAAATGACATCCCATCGATGAAGGGAAGGGGGTTGCGATACAATCCCCAATGCAAGGAGCAAGCCTCGTGGTGTGAGGCCCAGTGCAAGGCATTCCCCTCAAAGCATGGGGAAAAGCATTAAACCGAGGCAGTGGCCCTCATGGGGTCCCTTGCGATGGTCCCCTCAAAATGCCCGTTCATTTTTTTGCATCCTAAACCTCTTTCAACGTGTCCAAACCCTTTTCGAAGTATTTTATGCTCAATTTAGGGCCACGTGGGCTCATTTTTATTTTATTTTTACTCCAAACACCTTAGGTGTTACATAAGATTTTTGATTAGGATAGGAATATACCTAGTTTACCCCCTTTGTCTCTAATACGGGATAAAATATAAATGCATTTAAATTAGATTTTATATCTCCGCTCAATAATGTAGTTTTGAGGCTAATTTAGATAGATAATTAGATGATTTAAAGACCATAATCATGATATTAAGCCCATGAATCATCAACCAAGATAAATAGTTTAACCAACAAGATTGTGTAGCTTTGCATGATTGTTCAAGACACCTTGACCTTAGAACCCTCATAAATGATGTTTCCACCCCAAGTTTATCTTCTTTAGTATATTTAAGTGTTTAAGTTTTATCTTTGAACTCCATACACTTTTGGTTTTATCGCTTGAATAAATATTAAGAATTGGTTTGGTCTAAGTGAATAGTTAAACAACAAGTCCCTGTGGGATCGACATTCAAATAGTAAGAGCCACTTTATTACTTGAATGCAAAGGTACACTTGTGTGTGCAGTTGGATGCAAAAATCTAACTACAATCATGGGATCCCTGTCCTGGGTTGGGCCATCAAATTTGATAGCTTGACAATCGTTCAGTAAAATGGAAATAACTCTCTACTCCAATATCGGATTAAGACAAAATTAGATACATCGGAAAGAAGGATCAAAGATCATTTATTTGGTAGGTCTTGAGCTCTAGAATTCTTTATATTATAAAATTTATATTCATTTAAAGGTGACTGTGGAAGATTCTACATGAGAATTTGATCGGTAAGAAAGCTTTCAACTTGGCTATAAGCTAGGAGTTACTTGCGGTCTTAATAAATGTCTAAATCAAAATTGTAGCCAGGCTAGTAATCTTAGGGTTGCATCCATAGGTTGGAGCTTCTAGTTAGGAGAGTTTGGGTATGGTGGGTGCTTTTGGTTTGTTGGTTTGTGAGTGTTATGGTACTACTTTGTGGGTGTCTTACTTCCTATTTTTGTTATTCCATCTTGCTTCATGTTTTATTATGACTTCATTTACTATTTGTTGTCTTGAGCGGAGGTCTATCAAAAATAGCCTTTCTACTTTCTCAAAGGTAGTGGTATGGACTGCAAATAGTTTACCCTTCTCAGACTCCACTATTTAGGAATACACTAGGTTTTTGTTGTTGTTGTAATTCCCATACTGCCAATCACTAAGTTTGGTGCTATATTTACTTGAAGAATGGTTGTAATCTTAGCATCGATTTTTGGGGTGTTACACTAACTGCCAACTCACAACCCAATAGTTCAACGTAATTGTTCAACACACTAACCAAACACTCTAAGAAGTCAAACCCACTTATTATTACTCAATCTCACAACCAAACAGAGCTCAATAAACATAGGGATGTGTTATAGATAGTAACTCATGGCCACTAGGCCAACACACCCAACACCCAAACACATAGAATAACATATATAAATCTGATGATATTAGACATCGCAAGAGTAGATAAGAAATTTCAAGACACAATAATAATAATCAACTGCATTAGATAGTACGATAACCATAAGAAAAAAACATACACATTACAAAAAAAAATTCTAACAAAAACAAGAACGGAAGGGCCTATCATGCCATCAACAAGGAACAAACCCTAAGAGCTTGGGATTGGGAAAAAAGGGTATTGCCATAGAGGTGGTTACTACTTATGCGATTGTACATAACCAATTATGCATGCAACTATGAATTTTTCATGTGAGCACCCAACAAATTATGCCCTATACTATGAACTTCACCTTCAAAGGAAATTATGTGGCTTGGGACCTACTTCACCGAATCCACATTCTCCCAATGTCTTTTCATTGATCATCTCTATCTGGAACAAACCTTTGCCTGACCTTGAACGCATCAAATATCCCAACTAATAGGTAACCATAGGTTAGATCATTAGGACCTTTTTATGGGGTGATCAATCTCTTTATATGCTCGACTATCAAGGCAGCTAGATTCACCCTTTGTTGAGTATTGAGAAAACAATTATAAGAACCAAGTCTCTGCATCCAGCCAGATTTGATGCTAATATCGGGGAACAAGACTTTTTTTAACAAATTCAAAAAGTAATCATGAAAAAACATCATCACACCTTTAAGCACCCATTGTTTGTAGTGTCCAAATGATCCTGATCAAACTTATTCTTCAAACTTTCCACAGTAATTGTATCTACCTCATAGGATGCAAAACTAGATGAAGGAATTCCTAAAATTTTGTTCAACTTATCAACATAAAAAACAATAGGTGTGTCATTCACCACTGTGCTAAGTGTGTTGTCATCCACTTAAACCAATTTGGCGTAAAATTCAATGACCTCCTCCTTGAACATAAAAGGTATAGGCACTACCAATAGATGTAACACCAAAACTTGATGATCTTTAACAGCTCATGAGTGCCTAGTTCTGAAGAAAGGCTAGTATCAATCATTTTTCCCTTCTGGAATTTCTGTCAAACATAATACTTCTTAGGACCTAAGTCTAAGTACTTTTGATAGTTCTTGGAGATCTTGACTGGATAGGAGGAATAGGCACTGGGTTCAGACTCAAAAAAGAAAAGTTTGATTCTTTAGCGAGGGAAGATTCTTTAGAATGGTTTAAGTATGTAGGATTGGACTCATCGTTAATGGGGTTCTCATCCAAACTTTCAACAACATGCACCTAGTTGTCCAGTGGTGTAGTAAATATTTACTAACTTTACCCTTATTCTTGGCTAGTCTTCTATGCCTGTTATCCATGGCCATACCTTTTTTGGCTTGCTTCCATTTACTTCATGTCATATAAAAGGTGGGCTAACCTAAATTTTTAGAAGAAACCAGTAGAATTCTTTTGGACTTAGATGTGTCTTTTTTTCTTACTAGAAATCCCCTTTTTCAGACACTTCTATCGATCACCAAATAGCATATTGTCCCCATCAAAGTTTATAGACTAGTCAAAGGATAAGGAGTCACCAAACTTCTTATTATTGGGTTATATGGGTGACTCCATATGAGTTAGGGTAGAGGGGGAAAGTAAGGCGGTTACATAAAATTAAGGGGTGGTGGAAAGTAAGGCTCCAAGAAAGGTCTTGGTTCTTGGGACTTGGTAGCTGGTACATTTGAAGAGGATGAATCAGCCAGATAGAAAGGTTCTCAATGGTGGGTATGGAGTGAGAGATAAAGGATGAAAGCAATGGATTTTTGATTTGGGGTTCAAAAAGAATGTGGTCAGTAATGGTAGGAGAGAGAGTTTTTGGGGTTTGGGTTTAAGATATATAGTCTTGATTTTGTAGGATGGGGCTATCCAAAACTGTGGCGATAGGCGTAGCACCATTATTAACAGCAAGAGAGTAAGGAGGTGAGAACTCTTCATCATCGGAGTAATCAATGATAAGAGTGGAGGATTCGAGGGGTGACTTAAAGGTTTGAGGATGAAGGATCCATGATGAAGTCTAGCGGAAAATAAGAATTTATGAGAGAGGATTTGAGAAGACGAAGATTTGTAAAGAAGCAAAGAGAGTAAGGTGAGATTAGAGGGTAAAATAGGCTACAATGATGACTGGTGGTATGAGGTGACGAGGTACCCAGACAACGGTTCCCATTTTTCAAATTCGCACTCAAAGTTAGAAATCACACAAGTGTCATGGGGACAAAAAGAAAAGATATGTAGCTAGTTCTGAGGAGAAATAGATTGACAAATAATATAGCGTGTATTTAAAGCATGGGTTCTTACATCTTTCATGTGAACATGTGGTTGGGAGTAGAGTGTAGAGGTATTTCCTTCCATGAAGGACACTAAGGGTAATTCAGCAGATCCTGCCTATCATCCAATGTTTTGGTAGTGAAGTGTGTACCTGAAAAGATGCGATATTGAGTTAGCTAACTTACACCCTTTCTTTTGTTTTTTTAAAAGAAAAAGGGTCAAAAATAGTCTTCTACTTTCATTAATAAATTAAATTTGTCCCTCGTTATACCATGAGATCAAATATGCCTTTGTCATTATACTATAGGACCAAATATATGCCCTTGTCATTATCAAACTTCACATATTTACGCCTCAACTGGAGGAAATCCCCAAATCAAATAAAAAATCATGATTTCACTTATAATTATCCAATTATTTCTTTTTACCCGACCCGATCCATCTAATAATTTTAACTCGTCGAAATAACACTAAAGCCTATTTCTCCTAATCATTTAAATCAGTTAAAATATCCTTCAAAAATTTTCATGCTAAGAAAGTTAGACCTACACCAGCGTTTGTTAACGAACAAAATATCTTGTCCTACAAAGAAGGAAGCTTCAGTGATTTCCTTAACTTCATTTCTGGAGAAGACATTGTAGAAGAAAAGTATATATAGACAAATTAAAAATAAAACCATGATGAATATAGTACATGGACAACAGAACAAGCAATACTGGAATTCTTAGTTTGGTCCATGAAATTTCTCTTGAATACATTTTAACAGATCTAAATAATTGGGAGGAATGGGATTTCGGTGTTATTTATACGTTTAAAATTATTAGGTGGATCGGTCGGATTAAAAGAAATAATGGGGTAATTATAAGTGAAATCAGGTTTCCTTATTTGATTTGGAGATTTATCCAATTGAAGGGTAAATATGTGAAGTTTGGTAATGGCAAGGACATGTTTGGCCCTATAGTATAGTGGAAAAGGCATATTCGGCCTCATAGTATAACAAACGGTAAATTTTAACCAATTAATGAAACTAGAGGGATATTTTTAATCTTTTTTCCTTTTCTAAATGAATTGGCAATTAAAACACCACACTCCGATATCTAGCCAGTAAGGAGACTAGTGACTCAAGCTAGGTTGCCTAAGCAAAACGAGCCCAACTTTGTTTTTCACAAGGACTTCTCTATCTAATGCCCTGGTGATTGGTGAAGATATTAGCAACCCGATAGTCAATTTTGTAAAATTTCATAATAATGTTCTGCTTCTCCACATTATTTCTATGAAAATAATGTCTGACATCAATATGCATGGTCCTTTTGTCACTTTGTTTTATCAGATGATAGGAATTTGATCCACCTTTACATCAAAGTCCTCCAACTATTGCTTGATTCAGAGTAGTTGAGGACATTAGGAAGCTGCAGCCACATATTCAGCTTCTATAGAGAGCCATAATATTTTGTTTCTCAATTGGCCAAGAAATTAAGCATGAGTCGAGAAAATGAGCCATTCCTGAGGTGTTTTTTCTATCAACCAGTTGCCAACATAATCTGCACCAGCATATCCAACAAGATCAAATGAATCCCTAGTGGGATACCAGAGAACTAGGTCCTGAATCCCATGCGTTTAAGAGCCTTCAAGTGTGACTCCATGGGTTTTGATCGGAACATGGCTCACAAGCCTACATTGAAGACAATGTAAGATAGACTAGTCAGGTAAAATAATGAACCAATCATCCCACTATATGTTATTTCTGCAACCAAAGAACTAGGTTCATCTACATCTAGCTTGGTGTTGGTACCAATGGGGGTGCCATTTGTATTTGAGTGATCCATCTCGGAACATTTTCAACAACTCCTTGATGTACTTCTGTTGATGGATGGATATACCAGATGGAGTTTGCTTGATTTTTAATCCTAAGAAGAATGTGAGTTCACCATCATGCTCATTTTTAATTCTCCACTCATCAGTGCACCTTGCAAACTCTTAGCACAACTCAAATCTAAAAATGATGTCATCAACATACACTTATACAATCAGTAGGCTGCTTTCATCCTTCTTCACAAACAGTGTATTATCAATCTTTCCATCAAAATAATTGTATTATCATCCTTCTTCACAAACACTTAAATCTATCTTATTTTCATCCTTCTTATTTTCTTTTTAGTTCCAAATATAATATATTCAATCAAATACAAATATTAAGATGAAGAAAAGGTTTAGAAGATGCAATTTCTTTTCATAGATTATTGTTTTTAAACCCCGATTTTAATGAAATTCAAGTGCTAAACTCATTCTAGATCCTTAGTTGATGTTGTGATTCGAAAACGGACAAAGAATTTTGAGTCTGCTATTGTTGAACCTTGAAAAAGCTCAAAGAACAAAAAAAATGGGTTTGTCAAAATTCTTGGTTGTTGCCAAATTTTTGGGTTTGGTAAGTTGAGAAGTTGTAATTGAAAATTGAGCTTGACTGGTGCAGATTTGGCTGAGTTTTAAGATAAGGATGAAGACAGCTTTCATATTAGTTAAAAAACCCTGTCTAGGTCTACCTTAACACACAAGGAGTAAAGAAAGGAAGGGGGGAGGACACGGAGGAGGAGGAGAGGGTATATCCACATAAAGACAGGTGTGTCTAAAACTTCAGTCATAGGTTGGGTGCACTTACACTTTAATTCAATAATTTTTTATAATATCACTATATCAGGTTATTTAAAGGGTATGTAGAAACGGAAATATAAACCCATAATAATAATAAGTTTGATTCCAGAGTTGAATAAGTCAACAGATAAGAAGATTTGTTCATTAATAGACTACATATATAATTATTAAATACATCTGGGTTATTCTGTAATTAGTTATTCTTCAGTTCTCTATATATACAGCTGTAACCCCTTCAATATCAATGAGATCAATTATTATTAAATTGTATCATGGTATCAAAGCTAGGGTTTCTTCTTCCGCCCAAACCCTAATCTCTCCTCTTTTCCGACGTGTGTGCGCCGCCGCCACCGTCTACACCACGCCGCACGGCCTCCCTCCTCCGCCGTAGGTCGGCGCCATGGACAAGGTTATTGATCCTCTGTCAAAATTACCGTCTGGAGTAAAATTACTGCTCAGGAATCTCCACAATCTCATCCCCGAAAAATTATCTGACAACAACTACCCGGCCTGGGCACTTAACGTCCGCACCGCCCTCGCAGCCAACTTGCTGCTCGGATGGATTGACGGTGCGGAGAAGCCGCAGCCCGAGACAGCCGAGAAGGACGGCGTCAAGCTCCCAAATCCCGACTACCTTCCGTGGATGATCGTAGACACTCAGATCCGAGCCTGTCTTCTCGCAGTTATTAGCCCCTCTGTGCACAAACACGCCCGGGGTTTTCTCACATCGGCTTCACTTTGGGACGCACTAGCCACAAGGTACAACTCTGTGTCCACGGCTCATATTTTTCAGTTGCGTGACAAATTGCATACTCTTCGGAAGGGAACGAAGACGATGACTCAATACCTTGATGATGTGGCCTCTATTCTGTCTGACCTAGATGCTGTGAACGAGATTATTCCTGAACGAGACGTGGTGAATGCCGTGATACGTGGTCTTCCGGCTGGCTATTCCTCTCTCAAACAGCATATTCGCCTCTCGCCTGTCCAAATCACTCTGAATCAACTGTCTGGATGGCTTAATGCAGAAGAATTGAATCTAGACATGGAACACAAATTACTGCTCGGAGAAGCCAGTTCCACCCCTGGCGTCACGGCTCTTTACTCGGCTGGCTCCTGCAAGTACCTCATCGCTCCTGCAAGTACCTCATCGCTCCTGCAAGTACCTCATGGCTGCGGGTGTTGCTGAAGCCATGTGGTTACGATACCTTACGGATGCACTTGGCATTCCCCCGACGAAACCACAGATTTATTGTGACAATCAGTCCACTATTTGTGTTACCAAAAATCCAGTCCTTCATGATCGTATGAAGCATGTTGGGTCTGACTGTCACTTTGTTCGCGATGAGGTACTTGCAGGAGCGATGGCCACGCACTATGTCCCATCTACTGACCAGCTTGCTGATATTCTCACCAAGCCTCTTCCGTTACAGCCTTTTCAGTCTCTCTGCTCCAAGCTGCCCCTCGTTACCGCTGATCAGCTTGCGGGGGGATAATAGACTACATATATAATTATTAAATACATCTGGGTTATTCTGTAATTAGTTATTCTTCAGTTCTCTATATATACAGCTGTAACCCCTTCAATATCAATGAGATCAATTATTATTAAATTGTATCATTCATCACTAATGGAAATTACATTAGTATGAATATAAAGGCAAAACATCTCCCGATTGAGTTTCAACTTTATCAGATTAGTTGCCAACAGTTTCTGGATACAGTGGTAGAGGGAGACAAGTTTCAACTTTATCAGATCAGTATTGGGCTACAATTCTTTAAAGATTTTAACAAGACCTACGAAGAAAGGGCTGACTGTACATGCTTGTTGTTTTATTTTTCACTTTATTAGCATTATCATATGTATGATCATTGAGCAGGGGCGGAGTTACATCCACCATGGGTGGTTAGATGAACATCCTTGACAAGCTAGAGAAGCACAACCTAGTGGTCCAGGGTGTGCAATTCTTCACCAACAATCCGAGTTCGAACCTTGGCAGGTGCAACGATATTTTCTTTTTTTTTTAAATAGTTCTTCTTCCCTTGTAAAAAAAAAAAAGGAAAATATGAATACCCTTAACCAAAACTCTGGCTCTGCCACTGTCATTGAGTATTTGGTTATTTCTGTTTCATACTCTTTACATGCTTGTTACTAGTCAGGCCCTTAATTGGATTTGGAAGGACCTTAGGCTAGATCATTGGTGGTCGACTTTTCACTTTGCCTCGAAGGAGACCATGGCACCTAGTGGACTTGAAGGCATGTCAGGACATGTATCATGTTCTTTTGTTCTTGTTCCAATTTATTTTGTATACTGATGGTTTTCTTGAAATAGAACTAGGGTCAAATCTGGTGCTTTTTAATTTGCTTTAGAGCATAGACACTATATTGCCAATTATTTGTACTCCCAAATGGCTTTCTATGCAATTCATACATTGACAGTAAAGCAGAAAACAAAAATCAAATTCATGAAACCATAATTATTGTTTAGTCTTAGTGAGTTTTTATTGTTAATTTAATCTATGTTTAGTAGTTGCTTACAGTTTATGGAATTCTTGTTCAATGATGGAGAAGTTTTTTTGTAATTAACAGCTTTTAATACTATTTTCATTGTATAATTAAATGGTGAATAAAACTTTCAGACGATAGGTTTCTGGTTTGTTGTCTTTGAGTTTTAGTAGCAAGAGCCAATGAAAGAATAAAATGTTAACTATTATTCTGTTACCTAGAGTTCAAAAAGGTTTATTATCCTGTCAGCTAGAGCTCTGAAAAAGGGAAAGGAAGGTTTTTAAGAGAATTACTGAGGTCCAAAATTTAATTCTCTTCATTGATGTGTCCGGTCATTGACACAAGGTTTGCTGGTTATGTGAGAAATGCTTATAAAAGTCATATGTGAACCAATAATCCTAATCTGGCGTAGCAAATGACTTTGAGATTTATCTTAGGTAGTGGATTTTTGTTGGTCATCGACTGTGAATGGTAGATGCCATTAGACAGGAAATATCATCCTATAATTTGTTTTGACAATGGCACGTGAATGACAATCTGATCTAAGCTTTTAATTTTTCTTCTTAGCCGTATGAACACCTCAAATCCTGTAGTATTTGTAATTGCTGAGTTCTCAAGGAACATCCTCCGTTAATGCAATCTGATGGTGATAAAGTGTAAGAAATTCCACAGATGAAAAATAGCTAGTTGAAGTAATTGGTATTACTGACACTACCCAGTCTATTCAAGAAGAAACTTGGAACCAATTTTGGTGATACACTTGGTATATTTTGCTGATGTTATTCATATAAATACTCTTGGATTCTGTATATCCATTAATGTATTTGAAGGTCAGTTATGTGCCATACAATGTTTTCATCGGCAATCAACTCCACGAGCTGAAAGAGCTATCCGTAAAATGGAAATATAAAATTGCAGCCAGAAAGGGAAAAAGAGAGTACGCTCAGATGATGCAGTTTATGATAACTTTATTAAGTACAAAACTCTATGGCTACCGAAAAAAAAAGTATCATGTAGAAGAAAATATAAGATCTGTTTAGATACACCACATTGTATTCTTTCCGAATGCAGCAAAATTCAAAACTCTGGAAAATACAGATGCAAGTTTCCATGATCTTGCCTTGAGAGTTAAGGATACGAAGTTAAAATGGAAGGAAACAATTTAACAATTTGATAAATCTAATGAATGTTGAAGGTGATTCTTATCAACTGTGATGCCGAAACACTTGACACTCTTCGGACAGATCAAAAACCGTGCAGCCTAAGAGCAATGTCAGGACACTTTGTACAAAATTTCTTCTAGAAGCTAAAATAAGCATATGAATTAGTTTGTCATCAATAGGATCAATTTGGAACTTACAAGGGTGATTTCTCTCCGTCATCTTTGTAATCTAAGGCATGTTACTCCTCCCTCATTGTTAGTTCCAATTAAAGGCATGTTTTATGAATTGTTTTCATGGCATAATTGTTGTATGGTTTTGGGTTTTCAAATATATGTTGGGGGTTTTGGTTATAATTGTTGGTTATGGTTTTCCCATGTCTCTTACTTATGGTTTTCATATTACAATGATGGTTTGAACATTTGGATGCATGGGAATGGTTAATTGGTACTTTGGCTTTGAAAATATTATGCCCACAACATATTTGATAAAATGCCTATGAGAATGCTTTTACTATATTGTCGGACTTTTAATGGAACTATTGCATGGTACAACTTGGTAATGAAACCCTAAATGGTATAAATGATTTAAATGATTTGGAATGATTAAATGGTAAGGTCTTAGTGGTCATGGTTATGGTTTAATTGAACATCCTTGTGGGGTACAAAGGAATCCCTCAAGCACACATAATAATGAACATTTTGTAGGGTACATGAGAATCCCCCAAACAACTAAATAATGTAATCTATGGGTACATGAGAATTCCTTTCTTCTTAAAAAGTTGGCTAAGGATATTGCTTGCAAGTTATAGTCGGTATGACGATACCACTGCTTATAGCATTGATTAATAATAAATAGAATGGTGGCTTGGTTGTGTGATAATGGTTTTAATTGAGCAATAATGATGGGGTGTGATAGATAACTGTGAAGGTGTGAGTCCAATGGACGGACACTGAAAACTCATGTTTGCCAACAAGAGGATTGGTCATGACAAACATAGACTAAACTTACGGGGTACATGGGAATCCCCTAAGTTACACTTGTATATATGTGTCATGGAGAGCAAACGGTACTTGGGAATCCCCTACTCCCATGGTATCTCCGGTTCATGCGGCTACACGCATCGGGGCCATTCAGGGGGTAACACTGGACCCATATAGCCTGTGGGTGGTTCTAGAACGGTTAAGATGCACATACCCAGGTTAATAGTTTTAAAAGCATGCTAAACCCGATTCCCTTTCCTGACATAAATTAAATGTATATATATATATATATATATATATATATATGTATGGATGTGTATGTATATGGTTGTTTACCTAATTTTAAAGGTTGGAATTATTTTATTCTTATCCTGAGTGCATGCTAGCTTTCACCTGCTAACCCATCTTCGGGTGTTGTATCCTCACGCGATGCAGGAACCGGCCATTATACTCTTCCTGCTCATTGATGGCATTCGGGATCAGTCATATTGGATTGAAGTGGTAAGTTTTTATACTCCAAAAGGCTCTATTTCATATCATGGATGTCTTTACATATTTTAGTTATTTTATGGACATTGGTCTTGTTTATGGTTGGGGGCATGTCCCAACCAGATATTATTTTACTTTCGGTTAGATGCTTTGTGGGACTACTATGGGTTGGTATAGGCGATGTCAGTATTAGTGTAAGCCTTGATATTAGTATTGGTATTGGGGCTGATATCGTTTAACTATATTTATGATTGTTTCATCCTACTATATTATGTTATGGACGTGAACTTGGTTATTATATTGGTTTGGTTATGACTGTTGGTTGGTATTGGATGGTTAGACTTGCTTGGATTGGTCATGGTTATGAACCTATCCCAAAGTCTCAAGTGGTGCATAACACTTTCTTTTTATATGCTTGGAATTGATCCAACTCAGGGTATATGTTGGTTGGTTGGGCTGGGTATTGGGGTGGTCTCTGGTCCTGATTAGACTTGAGATGCCCATTACGATAAGACCCTGGTTCCATTCGTGTCATAGATCCTATATTAAATGGAATCTTTGTGTCGAAGAATCTATGCATATTGTATTTAATGAATCTAACCCCACTTGTGTGAGCTTGAGTTTTGATGAATAACAGGTAAATGATTCTCAATTAAAAGCTAAGCTAGACATAACACCTGAGCCAATAACCTTTGAGCCGACTATGGCTCAACCAGAGTCAGCTCCTATTACTAAAATATCAAAAACAAATGTTCCAAGGGAATGGAGACATAGTACGAGTTTTCCAAATGATTTAATCATTTGAAATCCAAATGATCAGATGCAGACAAGAGCATCTCTAATAAAACAAGCATCAGTAGCTCTTGTGTCTCAAATTAAACCTAAAAAAGTTGATGAATCCCTCAAATACAAATCTTGGGTTAAGGCCACGAAGGAAGAACTAGATCATTTTGAATATAATCAAGTCTAGAATTTAGTAGAAAGACCTAATAATTTCTTAATTGTCACAACCAGATGGGTCTATAGAAATAAATTGAACGAAGAAGGTAATGTCATCCAAATAAGCTTAGGTTAGAAGTTCAAGGCTATTTCCGGTAGGAAGGTATTGACTACGATGAAACTTTTGCTCCTATGGCAAAATTGAAATCAATTTGAATTATGTTGGCATTTGCTGCATTGAAATGATTTAAGTTATATCAAATGGATGTTAAGAGTGATTTTATAAATGATATTATTCATGAAGATTTCTTCGTCAAATAACCTCCTAGTTTTGAAAAATCCTCTTATCCTAATCATGTTTTCAAATTCTCAAAAGCAATTTATGATCTCAAACAAGGTCCAAAGGCTTGGTATGATAGGTTGACTACTTTTCTGTTAAACAATAATTTTCAAAGAGGTAAAATAGATACTATTCTCTTTACTCAAAAATTAGACTTCAGTTTACTTATTGTACAAATTTATGTTGATGACATTATTATAGGTTGTCCTAACACGTCTTTGTGCGAGAATTTTGCAAATCTTATGAAGGAAAAATTTGAAATAAATCTCATGGGAAAAGTCACATTCTTCTTGGAATTACAAATCAAGAAAACTATCAAAGGTACCTTATCAGTCAAGCCAAATACACAAACGAGCTTATCAAAAAATTTGAAATTGAAATAGGAAAAGTGTTTGAAAATTTAATGAGTCCCTCAACAAATCTCGATTTATACATATCCAGGAAAGACGCCGATGAAAAGACATACAGAGGGATGAGTGGATCACTACTATACTTGACTACAAGTCAACTAGACATTATGTTTAGTGTTTGTAAACGTGCAAGATCTTGGTTGACTTTTAAGGAGTCCCATCTGACTGCCATCAAAAGAATGAGTCGCTATCTCATCGGTACTCGAGATATTGGGTTGTGGTACCCTCATTCTTTTAACTTTGATTTAGTTGTCTATTCAGATGTTGATTTTATAGTTGATAAATGATAGAAAGAGTACTACTGGAACCTATTAGATTCTTGGTGATACCTTAATTTCATCACATAGTAAGGAAAAAACTTCAATCTCACTACCAAGTACTAAAGTTGAATACCCAGCCATTGAAAATTTTGGTACTCAAATTCTATAGATTATGCAATAATTACTTGACTTTAATTTATCTTTCGAATCTGTACCTATCATGTGTAATAATACTAGTGCAATTAGACTGTCGAAATATACAATGCATCATTCTAGAGCTAAGCATATAGACATCAAGCATTATTTTATTTGGGATCATGTAGAAAATGAAGACTTTTCTTTACAATTTGTTGACTCTGAAAATCAGCTTGCTGATATTTTTACTAAACCCTTATTAGAATAAAGATTTTATCTTTTAAGAAAAAAATTGGTATTAAATGTATTAATGACATTTGATTATACTATCCTTTATTTTGGCAAAAATCTTTTACAAAATATTTTGTCTGTAATGTTTACCCCTCTGACTCATTATCATTACCTTTTATCCACTTTTTTTATGCTTTGTCCGCCTCATTTTTTTCTCTTCCCTTACTTTTACTTTACCCTTTCTCTTTCCCAGATGACTACAACCTTTTAACTTCATAAGTCACCTTGATTCACTTCACCTCCTTTCACCTTCCCAGTATTTCACATTTCTTCTCCTCTTTTTATACTCGCTTCAAACTCCTCTTCTCTCATTCTTTCTTGACCCGAACAAGATATATGGAAAATATTTCAAAAATTTCTTTTAATTTTCATTCAAATAATCATGATCCAATTCTTATATTTAGTCCTCTGAGGAAGCCTCATCTCATTCCTTGCAATCGGCTATTAATTAAAAACATTCAGCCTCTAGCTCCAATTCGGCCTTCAAGAAAATCTATCTCTCTCCTTTAGACTTTGTTCCATTGGAGGACATGTATAAATTTTGGACTGTTTCGCGATGCAAAAAAAATTATTGCCTTAAAAAAATCATTCAGTTATGCCTAGAAGAATTGTGAATCTCTCTCAATTAAAGGAATCTCACTACAATGTAAGTTCTTTTTTCATAGCCCAAAACTTATCTATGATACTTCATCTTTATGGTATGGAAGTTTATGAGGATCCTGTACGCATGTTCTATGCAAATCATTGCCTTTTCCAAGACAACAGTGAGTTGGAAACTTTTGTTCTAGGGACAAGAATCATTCTTAATGACTTTTTATTTGAAAAAAATTTTGACACTTAGTTCTCTGGGTTATTCCCTTTATGAATGGTACATGTATTGATAACTTCGAAGTTAACTTTGATGAAGCTAAGAAGGTTATTTCTGATCCGAAAGTTAGTTTATCAAATTTTTGTCTGTTGTCACTTTGCTTTAAGTACAGAATTTTGACTCACATTATTGCCACTACCCTAATCCCAAGAAAAGGTTCTCTCAGTAATGTGACTTGTCAAGATGTGTTTGTATTGTATTACATGGTCAAAAAATACAAAATCGATTGGGTTGTATGACTTTATGAGTATATGTTGGAAAGTGCTACAGATGCCCTTACCTCTGCTAGCTTACCCTATGGACTGTTAATGGACAAAATCCTTCTCCACTACTCCATTGATCTCTCTGAGTATCTTGTGGTTGAATTCTCTACCACATATGATTCTAAAACTTTTGTCAGCATGGAATATGTCCTGCTTGATACTAAATGCGGGGCAAAAAGAAATCTTCCTAAGCAAGGACTAGTCTAACCAAGGTAAGCAAAAATATTTCTAATCCTATGCTCCATGTGATGGAGCAAAGGAGGAACTGAAGGACCGACTCAAGTTGATAGAAGAAAGATTGTTGATTCTCCAGGAGTCGTCTAGTAGGTTAATGCCACAGAGTAAGGAAACCAGTACTGATGTGGGCAAAGTGCGCTTAACAATTGATAGATTGAAGCGGGAGGGTTTCAAGATCCTTAACAGGCTATTTTCTAGAGTGGACTCGATCAAATTTGATACCAAGTCTTCCAACAATGAGCTTGCCATATCAGTCCAGAATTCCTACTCCAGTTTTTACAAATTTGTTGAAAATTCGTATAAATGCTTCTGTCAAAATATGCACAATACTATTACCTATTTTCTAGCTAAACGTTGATTTCGTGACTGCCCATTCAAAAGAGGTTTTGTCCCTTTCTTACTTTTAGTTTGTACCTGATATTTTTTAACTTGTTCTGACATACACTCTGTATACCTCGTTATTCCCTGTTTTTTGCATAAATATTGACTGATTGTCTAGTATATACGATCTGTTTGCTTGCTATATTTGTCTATTTTTGCATACTTTGTTCTTTTTTATTATGTCAAAATGGGGAGAAGTCAAACATCAGATAGGTCTCTAAGTAAGGGGGAGCCAGCAGACTATAAATATTAGGAAGTCAACTAATGATGACGGCAAAGAAGTCAGCAAGAAAAGGGGATTCAACCGACTATAAACACGGAGAAGTCAATTGATGATAATGCAAAGGAGTCATCAAGAAAGCGGGAGCCAGCCGACTACAAACACAGGGAAGTCAACTGATGTTTATTATTTGTCATTATCAAAAAGAGAGATTTTGTTAGCCTCCTATTTTGACATAATATATTTTAATAATGACAAACTAATTAAGAAAAATATGTAGAATACACCAAAGATGTAACCCAGGCAAGAACGATAGTTTGGAGCTAAACTTGGAATAGCATCTCATAAGATCCCTAACAATAAGAAAGTCGAGGCTGGATTTGAAATAAGATCGGGAGAAAATCTCATTAGATCCCCAACTACAAGAAAGTCAATATTACTAAAGGAAATCACAGAACAAATATACAAAGCAGATTTCACAAGGAACTGAGAAAGGAAGAAAGATCATACCCTCTACATGGACATATCTGATATGAACATGTATGGCTGTGAGTCTATATCCTAGAAAAGAAGATCATATCATACGTACGGACATATCTAAAATGGATGTACCTATGATGTGAATCCTCAGTCAAGGAATCAATTCAAATCCTTAATTGAAAAGAAATCTCTTGGGTTTTCCTTTTAGAGCAAAGAAGCCAGATCAAATGAAGACTATGAAAAGAAGATTGAAGATCGAAGGCAAGCACGCAACTTCATGGTAAACTCTTAGTGAGTCTCAACCTTTAGTCTTCATAATATTTTGTAATTTTAAATTTACAATAGTTACAAAAAGAGAAAGATCAAGTCAACTTAGTTATACCAGTTGAGGCTGGGTCACAAGATCTGAATAACAAAATAAGATTCAAAATTGTACAACCCCTCTGTAATCCCATTCTCTCTTGAAAGATATAAAGGAATCCCTTGTAAGCCAAGAGGGCATAACTAGGCAACACACCAGTGATCCGAACCAGAACAAATCTTTGTGTTTTTACTTAATTTTTTATAATATACTTTCAGTCTTATTCTATTTTATTTAGTATACTAACCTGAGATCGAGTTGACTGTCAAAGCTAATCAGTCAACTCAAAAAAAGTTTTTAATTTATACCCCTTTTGAATTTCACAAATTTATATCCATCAAAAAGCTTGGAACAATCTTCTGTAAGTAATACGTTTATAGATCAAGAATCATACGATTTCGTTCGTCCTTGTATATAATTACACTATCTAACTAGTGAATGAATTCCGCCAGCCTAAACTATGTGTTTAGTTTTAATTTTTCATGAAGTGTAATAAGTGTGGCCACAGTGAAAGTTCCTTTGGGGAGTTAAAGTATTAGCAAGCCGGAGTAACTAAGGACAAAAAATTAGAAATCCACAAAAAGGGATTGACAAGCATGTCAAAGATGAAGTGGACAAATGTGAAATATATATATATATATATATATATATACATAATCGAACTAAGTCATATTCAATTGAACACCATGTCCATGCTTCAATTGACACATCAAAAGTGTTCCCGTCAAAAACTTCCGATTCAAATTCTGAAACATAATTCGTGCGGGTTTTCCCTATATTAGCATTAGCATACGGAATATCATCATAGAGTGTGCTAGAAACTCTGCGATGGTCATTGAGTATTTGGTTCTTTTCTAGTTGATATATTTTTTTATGTTTGCTAGTATTAGAAGCTTTTTTATGCTCTCAATATGATTTATTAGAAAGACTAGACGCTGGGCACGCGCTTTGAGAGTGTACTCCAAGTCGTGAATATAAGATTTTAAAAATTGCATAAGTAATTTGATGTTTGAGTTATAACATGAAAAAAAATAGAGACAAAGAAAAGCTTAAATACTAAAAACTATGTATGTTGGTCTTATTAGGTCGGTAAATTAAAACGACCTCCTTAAAACCAATTATGTTCTAAATTTATTGTAGTGAATGTATTTCATCAATTACTTAAATTAGAGCACATCATATTAAAATCTTTATTCCATCCAGTCCCGCCACAAAAAATGGTACATAACTGCAAAGTAGTAATATTTGATGTGATATCACATACATCATCATTTATCATTTAGGAAATTAAATGATATCCAATAATGTTACAACTTATAGTTGTAAATTGTAATCAAAGAAATTGCAATATCAAATCTGCAGTGAGTAAAGCCAGAAATAAAGAAAAATGTATTTGTTGGAACATTGACAAACCACATTTGGTAGTATCTTTCATAGAGGTGTTCCACATCTTTCATCAGTTTACCTGCAACACAATAGGCAGTGAAGATAATTTTTGTTTTGAAATGACTAATATGCAAGAGTTAGACTTTTATGGAAGAGGTTTAAATCCTAAATAAAAACTATTTTTGGATATATGAAGGGTGGATGCAAAATAAACATGTCTGAAAATTAAATTATGAGAACAGAAAGAAAGTAACATTGACAAAGTTAATAAAATGTAAATTAAGAGGAAATACCTCAGCATGAGCCCAATGATGATTTTTATTCCAAAATTGATAAAGTCCATAAAAACACTCCTTTAAAAATTCACCATCACCTCAAATGTCTCTTTAATCTTCAAGAAGTAAAAATACATAAGAATTGGAAGAAAATTTTATGAAAATATGTATCTACACCACAAACACAATGCAATAAGACAATCTTCTAACATTAAATTTCTTATGAAGCTAAACTGTAGCACCCCACGTTTTTGGGCCAGAATTCAAACCATTGTTTCTACATATATAGACCTCAATCCAATGATTCTATATCAATATAAGTGTGATGATCAACTCTATAGTGTGAAAACATCTTTGTTGATGATTGAGATAATAAAAAATCTCCTAGTTCAAAGTCGAGTTGAGAACTTTTCTACCGATAGAGTTTTAGTGAATATTCCAACTTAGTTCAACTTCCAGCGACCATTACTTCTGAATATAATGAGTTATGTGGCATAATATATACCAAATTAAAGAATTTGAGTCTTCTTTCTAATCCATCTGATTTCACCTTGATTCGATAACGGAGTAGAAAGTTATGCTTATTTTACTTTGGAGTGTCTATCTGTCAGCAAGATGATGACTTGAGTGATAAGCTGTCAACTAAGTGACAAGATATCACCCTAGTCATCATCCTTAACCAGAAAATACCCTAAATCATTTAGAGAAAGTGATGACTAAGTTGATAATCCATCAACTAGTCAATAAGCTATCAACTAAGTCTTCAACTTTAACCAGAAAGTGTCGAAACCTAGCTAGAGGTTGATGACTAAGTTGATAAGCCATCAACTAGTTGATAAGCTATCAACTGAATCATCAACTGAAAATTCCTGTAATTTTTATTCAGTTTCTTTAGAGGTATTTTGCTCCTTTTCTCACCCAAAACTCCTCCCCCACGATTTAAAAATACTAAGATGCCCTATTATCTTCAGTTATACAAATCAAAGAACCGCTCTCTCCTCTCTAAATTCCTATGTCAAAAACACTATAATTTTCTCAAAGTTGGTCATCTAAATCTTTAATGGTTGATTTCTCTCTGTAATCCTTGATATCTCAGGCATGTTACTCCTCCCCAAATCTTATTTTATCGAAAGTATGTGTTTATAATTATACCCATGTGATTTTATTGATGATTATTAATGTGGGTTTAGGGTTAATGAAATTGTTGAATTAATAGCTTTCCCCATGGATTTTATGAATTATGTATGATTTGAATTGAGGGTTTTGAATTTGACGTGTTTAAATTTTTTTCCCATGATTATTATGGATTAATTATGCTTGAATTGTTTGTTTGTACACTCATTGGGGTACATGGGAATGGTAAATGAAATTAGAGATACAAAGATTCCCCAAATAATTAGATTTGGTATTAAAATTGATGAGAACCCCAACCCACTTGCATAATTGGTTTTGGAATATGAATAATATTTTGGCTTGGCCTAGTCTTTCTTAAAACTAATGCATTGCATAAATGGCCAACGGATAAAATTAATCATGAAAACCTTATGGGGTACAAGGACTCCCCCAAGTGAATGATCTATGAAAAACTTATGGGGTACAAAGTGATTTTAATGATAGAGTCTGTGGGGTACAAAGAAATCCTCAAAAGTGTTGGCTTATTGACATTGTTTGCAAGTTATAGTCGGTATTATGATACCACTTAATGATGCGTTAAAAATTTACTCCTTGAATTAATAGATGGGTTATATGTTAAATATTTTTTAATTGAGCTTAAAAGAGGGTTGTGTAGTAAGTTCGTGAAAGTGGAGGTCCCAAGGGACCAATACTAGAAACCTTATTTGCCAATGCGGGGGTCTAAATGGCCTGGGGTTTGATTCCCCTTGCTTATAACTGAGTGTTTCGAGTCCACCTTATTATATGTGATTGGGAGGTTCAAGTCCCCCATATTACATTACATAATCAGATTAAGTTACCATAGTATATAATTGGGAGGTTCGAGTCCCCCATGCATATACATATATATATATGTTTATTCTCTGATTTATACAGCTACAAGCACTGTGGATCAACTAGGGGGTGAGAGATGGGGCCCATATAGCCTGTGGGTACTATTATATTATGACGGTTAAGATACAGAATCTAGGCTAAAGTCTTAAACTTTCATGTTTAGACTTGATCCATATTCCTTCATGTGATGTATATTTATGTATATGCATTTGATTATGTGTATTGAATTCTGAATGATTTTGAATGGCATTATTTTATCCCTTACCTGAGTTACATGCTAGTGCTCATTCCACTTACCATCCCCAGTTGTTGTATACCCACGCGATGCAGAGTCCTATGGGCATTTTGATTATCTTGTGCAGAGTCAGGTGATTCAGATTGGTCCGTTGATGAGCTTTAAAGTGGTGAGCTTCCATGTCACGCCCCAAATCCCATTGGAGCGGACTGGCACCCGTAGCCGAGGAAGCCCGGGAGAACCCGTTCATAACCTATACTTTCACATTTACATTACTTATGAAAATTAGAAATTTGGGCAGCACTTCGTTGTAAATAGAAGAAAACAGTACATGTATCAGCCCAGCAGACACGCATATATAAGTATATAAACAGTAATTGGCCATCAGAGCCATCACGTCTATCAAGCAAACACTCTTATGGCTGTACAATATGTCTACAAAAGCCTCTACCTAGATACACAACTGAGTTAGGGTCGGGACAAACTCCCGCCCACAAAAGACTTTTATACAAATACCAAAAATACATATAGGAACGACTTGGGATGCCCCAAAACAACTGGATCTCACCACTATTAACAGAATGTCCTGGCTCTTACTACGGAGGTGTACGACCTGAAGTACCTGTTCCTGCTGGCATGAATACAGGTCCCCTGTGAGGGACGTCAGTACGGAAATATGTACTGAGTATGTAAGGCAGTGAGTATCAAGATGAGATACAAAAGATCAACAGAACCCAGATACCGGTGAATAAACAGTATGAGTAGACCACACTTAAAAGAGCTGATGGGATACCTGCACATTACTTTCATATCATTACTTCCCGTATTCCTTATCAATACATAACATATGTCATACAATGGCCAACTGATCAGTGGTACTAATACAATACATCAGGGACCACCCCTAGAATAGCATATATACATAATCTTTATAATACAATGGCCAACTGATCAGTGGTACTAATACAATACATCATATCAACAATTTAAAATAAAGACATTCCATTTCTTACTTCAATTAATCTTTGAGATTGGTTACTTTGTGGTCACACCTTATGGAACTTGAAACCGTGATACCTCAATAGGAAAAACATGTAAATAGGTAATCAATATCATGAAAATGAAGTAGAGAATCATGGATACCTCATTAAACCATTTCGGAGTCAACAATAGTATATGGGCATTTTTTTGACTAGCCGGACATCTTAAAAGTGAAAACAAGTTCAATTGGTAGTGTCGAAGATCATATGATGTTATTATGTGTCATGTGTCATAGGACAATGTTGGAAGCTTACTTGAGAGTGCCATGGGTCATTATTCATGCCAAAGATTAGATAGAGTATGTCTTACATACCTTGATATAACCACTTCAATACAAGTCCAACTTGACTTCCAGTACTCTTCGAACACTTATCTACAATAAGTCATTTGTGGCAAACTAGTATTAGCAACCAAACCTTACCATTTAGGTATTAACTTCACCAAATAATGTCTAGGAAGTAATCCTTTAACTCATCAATAAGAGTGCTACATACATCCTCTTATACTCTTATTACATTCACATATCATGCATTTTCATGCAATATCCCTCAACATCACTCTTAGCCTTTATTTCCCCTCTTAATCACCATCCAATACCAACATGATCACTAGGCATACATAACCACTAATATAATGATATATCACCACAATTCATCCTCCATAATCCAATACAACAACTTCCATAATTTACTACTAACAATTTATACAAAACAATTCATAACTATGTTTCTAGTTATCTTCCAACATCAAGACAATACTCATAATCCTTTATCAATACTTATTCATGGATAATAATCAAGAATAAACAATATTCATACCTTAACAATGAACTATTGTATTTAGAATCCTCCTTACATAACCATGGGGTGCTTCTCGAAGCTTTCGAGATGGTGAACACAACTACGGAACCAATTCGAATTTTCTACGGTTGAATCACAAAATATTTGAAGTTGAAATTAGGCTAGGGTTTCACCTTCTCTTAATAATTGGATGATATATAATATATATGAGGCTAAGTGTATGTTTATAAAGACCAATTATCGTCCAAGAGGTAATAGAAAATGACCATTTTGCCCTAAAAATTTAAATAAATCCGAATCTGTCCCCAGTGGACAGTTTTGACAGGCTGAAGTAAATCGATCATAACTCTTTGCTCCGGGATCGGATTTGGGTGAAACAAATTAAATTGGAAAGATAATTCAAAGGTATTTAATTTTCATATAAAGTATACCACCCAGTTCTTCCTGTACAAGGAGTTATGGTTGTTTAAAGTTGACCCAAAAATTTGTCCCAAAATTCTGTTTTTTTTTTATAGGCTGTAGTAAAACGTGTATAGCTCCTTACTCAGACATTGGATTTGGATGAAACCAATTTCATCGGAAATAAGACTCTCGGATATTTTTGTCGATATATAGAAGCTCACACAGTTCTTTTTGTACAAGGAGTTATGATCATCTAAAGTTGATCCAAAAAAAAAATTGCCTAGCTGCAGTAATTTTCCTGCAGATTTACTGTTCACAGGCTTCCCGGCCACCGTTTTGAAATTTCGAATGTGCTCGCTTATATGAAATACTCCTCTGTTTTGGGCAAACTTTATATCGTTGGAAAGATTATTCCAATACCTACACATACAACTATTGACGGGATACTTACGAACACCATAAACTTAATTTAACCCATACGCAAGCCTTTAGGACTCCATATAATCGTGATAAGTGTACGAAAAAATTTATGGAGTATTACATTCTCCCCCCCTTAAGAACATTCGTCCTCGAATGTTAGCATAGTTACTCAATTAATACATGTCCAAGCTTACAATTAACATATTCATCATCATAACATACTTGCATAAAAATAAACTCTTACCTGTTATTGTTCTTCTTCCGTCTCATGAACTTTCTCCTCATCGTTGAATAGGTAAGGGTACTTAATCTTCATCGCTTCCTTGGCTTCCCATGTGATCTCCTCAACTTTTTGATTCCTCCAAAGTAATTTTACCGATGCTATCTCTTTATTCCTTATCTTTTTAATTTGGCGATCAAGAATAGCAATAGGCATTTCTTCAAAGGTGAGATCTTTTGTAACTTGTACATCTTCCGTAGTAGTGATGTGCGATGGATCTCCGATGTACTTGCGAAGCATCAAAACATAAAATATGGGATGAACTGCTGAGAGCTCTTGAGGTAGCTCTAACTCCTAAGCAACTTGTCCAAATCTTTGAATGATCTTGTACGGACCTATGTATCGTGAACTTAACTTTCCTTTCTTGCCAAACCTCATCACTACTTTTATTGGTGATACTTTCAAGAATACCCAATCGTCGATAGAAAACTCAAGTCCACTTCTTCTAACATCCGCATAAGATTTGTGTCGACTTTGAGCTGTTTCAAGCCGTTGTTGGATCACTTTAACCTTCTCCATTGATTGATAAACAAGATCCATCCCAAACAAGACCGCATCACCTGCTTCAAACCATCCTATTGGCGATCTACACTTTCTTCCATACAATGCTTCATATGGTGCCATTTTGATACTTGAATGATAGCTATTATTGTAGGCAAACTCGATAAGAGGTAGGTGATCATCCCAGTTGCCTTTGAAATCTAATACACATGCTCGTAGCATATCTTCAAGTATTTGGATGGTACGTTCCGCTTGTCCGTCCGTTTGAGGATGAAAAGCCGTACTTAGATTTACTTGTGTCCCCAAACTCCTTTGAAAAGACTTCCAGAAATTCACGGTAAATTGGGCTCCTCGATCGGATATAATGGAAATTGGAACTCCATGTAACTGAACGATCTCCTTAATATACAACTTCGCATACTCTTCCGTCGTATAAGTTGTCTTAACTGGTAAGAAGTGCGCGGATTTGGTAAGCCTATCAATGATCACCCATATGGAATCAAACTTCCGAAATGTACGAGACAAACCCGTGATGAAATCCATATTGATCTTGTCCCACTTCCAGACTGGAAGATCTATACATTGCATGTAACCACCGGGTTTCTAGTATTCTACTTTGACTCTTTGACAATTCGGACATTCAGCTACAAATTCGCAAATATTCTTCTTCATGTCATTCCACCAATATATTGCTTTCAGATCTTGATACATCTTAGTCGACCCTGGATTGATGGAATACCTTGAACAGTGTGCTTCTGTCATAATTCTCTTTCTTAGCTCAACTACATCAGGTACACATAAACGATTCTGACATTGAAGCACTCGTTCTCGTGTAAGCTCAAATGCCTTTGTCGTGCCACTCTGCACATCCTCCTTAAGCTGCAATAAAATTGGATCTGCATACTGCTTCTCTTTCACTTCAGCTATCAATGAAGATTCTGCTGCATTATGTATACTAACCTCTTCATCTGGAGTTTCGAGAAGTCGAACTCCCAAATTAGCTAGCTGGTGAAGATCCTTAATCATCCCCTGCTTTTTTATAGATGTCATTTTAGACTTACGACTCTGTGCATCCGCTACCACATTCGCTTTCCCTGAATGATACAAGATATCAACTTCGTAATCTTTCAACAATTCAAGCCATCTCCGTTGCCTCAAGTTTAGATATTTATGACTGAAGATATATTGCAGGCTCTTATGATCGGTATATATGTCAACATGAACCCCATATAAGTAGTGGCGCCATATCTTCAAAGCAAATACAACTGCAGCTAGCTCAAGATCATGCGTGGGATAATTCTTCTCATGTGGTCGCAACTGTCTAGAGTCATAGGCTATTACTCTACTATGTTGCATTAATACACATCCTAAGCCAATTCTCGAAGCATCACAGTACACTGCATACCCTTCTGTGCCTTCAGGAAGTACCAATACCGGTGTAGAAGTCAACTTGCTCTTCAGATCTTGGAAACTCTTTTAACAGTCATCCTTCCATTGAAACTTGGAGGCTTTATGCGTCAACTTAGTCAAGGGTGCAGAAATAGAAGAAAAACCTTCAACAAGCCTTCTACAATAACCTGCCAACCTGAGAAAACTACGAATCTCCGTAGGCGTCGTGGGTCTTGGCCAATTCTTCACAGCCTCAATCTTCTGAGTATCAACTTTTATGCCTTCACTGGATACAATATGGCCCAAAAATGCCACTGACTTGAGCTAAAACTCACATTTAGAAAACTTCGCATACAGCTTACGATCATGAAGAATCTGCAACGCCTGCCTTAAGTGATTAATATGATCCTCTTCTGATCTAGAGTAGACCAGAATATCATCAATGAAAACTATCACAAACACATCTAGAAATGGCTTAAACAGCCTATTCATCAGATCCATTATGACTTTTTCTCTAATATGGGCTCTATTGCACGATCTAAGAAATGGAGAATGGAAACAATTCCTAAATGTACAATAGCCTCCTGTTTATAGATGTGTTGCACAACACACCGATAAACGAGATTCTACGTAGACACGGCTTTGTAGACTCACAAGGATGAACTTTTCTAATACCACTTCTGTCACGCCCCAAATCCCATTGGAGCGGACTGGCACCCGTAGCCGAGGAGGCCCGGGAGAACCCGTTCATAACCTATACTTTCACATTTACATTACTTATGAAAATTAGAAATTTGGACAGCACTTCGTTGTAAATAGAAGAAAATAGTACCTGTATCAGCCCAGCAGACACGCATATATAAGTATATAAACAGTAATTGGCCATCAGAGCCATAAAAACTGTGGGTGCATTTGTCAGCCCGAATGACATAACCAGGAATTCATAATGACCTTACCGTGTTCGGAAAGCTATCTTGGGTATATCTTTATCCTTGACTCTCACTTGATGATAGCCTGATCTCAAGTAAATCTTGGAAAAACACTGGGCACCCTGCAACTGGTCAAATAAATCATCAATTCGGGGAAGAGGGTATTTATTCTTGATAGTCACCTTATTCAATTGCCGATAGTCAATACACATCCTCAGCGAACCATCTTTCTTACGCACAAACAATACTGGTGCTCCCCAATGGGACATACTAGGCCTGATGAATCCCTTCTCTAGCAAGTCTTTCAGTTGCTCTTTCAATTCTCGCAACTCTGCTGGTTCCATTCTATAAGGAAGAATTGAGATTGGATGTGTGTCTGGCAACATATCAATACAAAACTCCACTTCTCGTTCAGGAGGTAAACCTGGTAGTTCTTCAGGAAATATATCAGGAAATTCATTCACAACCGGAACGGTCTAAAAAGTTGGCGGCTCTGCCTCTGTATCCCTTATTCTAACCAAATGGTATATGTACCCCTTGGAAATCATTTTTCTTGCCTTAAAGTAAGAAATAAATCTACCTCTCGGCGCGCCAACATTACCCTTCCATTCAAGGACTTCCTCACTTGGGAAATGGAAATATACCTTCTTAGAACGGCAATCTACTGTAGCATAACAAGACGCTAACCAATACATGCCCATAATAACATCAAAATCTACCATTTCTAACTCAATAAGATCGACCATCGTATCATGACCATAAATATTCACAACACAATTTCGATAAACATTCCTAGCTATAAGAGATTCCCCCACTGGCGTTGATACTTTAAATGGCTTGGCTAATAACTCAAGTGTTCTTCCGAACCTTCCCGCAACCAAAGAAGTAGCATACGATAATGTAGAACCAGGATCAAATAAGGCATACACATCAAATGCAAAGATGGACAACGTACCTATAACCACGTCTGGAGAAGCCTCTAAATTCTGCCAATCTGCTAGGGCATACACACGGTTCTGAGCTCCGCTAGAATTAGCTGCTCCTCTATCACCTCTACCGTGACTCATAGGTTGTGCACCCCAACTCAAAGGAGGAACCGATGATGACGCAACAGCTGATCCGGTAGGTCGTGTTATACCACCTGTGGTCCTGCGTGGGCAATCTCTAGCCATATGCCCCGGCTTACCGCACCAAAAGAAATTGTTCATTCCCAGCCGACATTCGCCAAAGTGAAATCTTCTACATATGGGGCACGGGTGTCGTGGAGGTCTCAATTGACTCATACTCCCTTGCCCTTGATACCCCATTGTTGGCGAACTCTGATTTTCACTGCTTTGCCCGAACTGATTACCTCTGAACCTTTGAAATTGCAGTGGAGCACTAATTGCAGGATAAGAAGATAACGGGATAGGCAATCTAGGAGAGAACGAAGGCCTAAAACCTCCCTGAGATGCCATAAACTGCCCTATAGCTCTGGCCCGCTTAGAATATCCTTTTTCTGATTCCTGGGTTCTTCTTCTTTGCCTCTGATCTTCCATTTTCTGAGCGAAAGCTTGTATCCTCGCTATATCCATGTCCTTGTTCAAAGCAGCAATGGTACAATCTCTAACCAAGTATAGTTCCAATCTATCCACACAGTGATGAACTCTGTCATCCATAGTAGCTACCACATTAGAAGCATATCGAGACAAGGAGTTAAATCGAAGACTATACTCCCTTACACTCATATTATCCTGACGAAGATTTAAGAATTGATCTGCACGGGCCTGACGAGTCTCAAATGGAAGATAATGATCAATAAATACATCTTTGAACTCTCCCCATGTAGTTTGAGGTGCATCAATACGCCTAGATCCTTTCCAATCCTCGTACCACAATATAGCCTCTTCTTTCAGTCTATATGCTGCTAGCTCAACCATCTCTTTACCGGATATGTGCATAACATCTAGAGCCCTTTGGGTTTGATCGATAAAGTCCTGCGGGTCTTCGTTAATATCTGATCTGGTAAAAGTAGGAGGATCCAGTTTCAGAAAATCTTGTGTTCGAAGGCTAGCTGCTCTATCCGTACCACTAGAACCCGTGGTAGGAATAGCTTGCCCTTGAACTTGACCGGCAACTATACACGTCAGAAGTTGTACTGCATCCCGCAAATCTCGATCAACAGCATTAATAGATGGACCTTCCGGAGGAGAAGAAGCTCCTGATATATGCTCAGCTTGAGACTCACTTTGTTCAGCTTGTGTCGGTGGTGACTTACTAGTACCTTCTCCGGCCACTACATTTACTCGCTTCCACTTATTCTTTCTCCTTGAAACCGGCATCGTTACTATAATAAATAAAAAAACAATTGTATTAAGCGATCGATTATGACTTTTTCTCTAATATGGGCTCTATTGCACGATCTAAGAAATGGAGAATGGAAACAATCCCTAAATGTACAATAGCCTCCTGTTTATAGATGTGGTGCACAACACACCGATAAACGAGATTCTACGTAGACACGGCTTTGTAGACTCACTAGGACGAACTTTTCTGATACCATTTCTGTCAGTCCCCAAATCTCATTGGAGCGGACTGGCACCCGTAGCCGAGGAGGCCCGAGAGAACCCGTTCATAACCTATACTTTCACATTTACATTACTTATGAAAATTAGAAATTTTGACAGCACTTCGTTGTAAATAGAAGAAAACAGTACCTGTATCAGCCCAGCAGACACGCATATATAAGTATATAAACAGTAATTGGCCTCAGAGCCATAAAAACTGTGGGTGCATTTGTCAGCCCGAATGACATAACCAGGAATTCATAATGACCTTACCGTGTTCGGAAAGCTGTCTTGGGTATATCTTTATCCTTGACTCTCACTTGATGATAGCCTGATCTCAAGTCAATCTTGGAAAAACACTAGGCACCCTGCAACTGGTCAAATAAATCATCAATTCGGGGAAGGGGGTATTTATTCTTGATAGTCACCTTATTCAATTGCCGATAGTCAATACACATCCTCAGCGAACCATCTTTCTTACGCACAAACAATACTGGTGCTCCCCAAGGGGACATACTAGGCCTGATGAATCCCTTCTCTAGCAAGTCTTTCAGTTGCTCTTTCAATTCTCGCAACTCTGCTGGTTCCATTCTATAAGGAGGAATTGAGATTGGATGTGTGTCTGGCAACATATCAATACCAAACTCCACTTCTCATTCAGGAGGTATACCTGGTAGTTCTTCAGGAAATATATCAGGAAATTCATTCACAACCGGAACGATCTAAAAACTTGGCGGCTCTGCCTCTGTATCCCTTACTCTAACCAAATGGTATATGTACCCCTTGGAAATCATTTTTCTTGCCTTAAAGTAAGAAATAAATCTACCTCTCGGCACGCCAACATTACCCTTCCATTCAAGGACTTCCTCATTTGGGAAATGGAAATATACCTTCTTAGAACGGCAATCTACTGTAGCATAACAAGACGCTAACCAATACATGCCCATAATAACATCAAAATCTACCATTTCTAACTCAATAAGATCGACCATCGTATCATGACCATAAATATTCACAACACAATTTCGATAAACATTCCTAGCTATAAGAGATTCCCCCACTGGCGTTGATACTTTAAATGGCTTGGCTAATAATTCACGTGTTCTTCCGAACCTTCCCGCAACCAAAGAAGTAGCATACGATAATGTAGAACCAGGATCAAACAAGGCATACACATCAAATGCAAAGATGGACAACGTACCTATAACCACGTCTGGAGAAGCCTCTAAATTCTGCCAATCTGCTAGGGCATACACACGATTCTGAGCTCCGCTAGAATTAGCTGCTCCTCTATAACCTCTACCGTGACTCATAGGTTGTGCACCCCAACTCAAAAGAGGAACCGATGATGACGCAACAGCTGATCCGGTAGGTCGTGTTATACCACCTGTGGTCCTGCGTGGGCAATCTCTAGCCATATGCCCCATCTTACCGCACCAAAAGCAATTGTTCGTTCCAAGCCGACATTCGCCAAAGTGAAATCTTCTACATATGGGGCACGGGTGTCGTGGAGGTCTCAATTGACTCATACTCCCTTGCCCTTGATACCCCATTGTTGGCGAACTCTGATTTTCACTACTTTGCCCGAACTGATTACCTCTGAACCTTTGAAATTACGGTGGAGCACTAATTGCAGGATAAGAAGATAACGGGATAGGCAATCTAGGAGAGAATGAAGGCCTAAAACCTCCCTGAGATGCCATAAACTGCCCTATAGCTCTGGCCCGCTTAGAATATTCTTTTTCTGATTCCTGGGTTCTTCTTCTTTGCCTCTGATCTTCCATTTTCTGAGCAAAAGCTTGTATCCTCGCTATATCCATGTCCTTGTTCAAAGCAGCAATGGTACAATCTCTAACCAAGTATGGTTCCAATCTATCCACACAGTGATGAACTCTGTCATCCATAGTAGCTACCACATTAGAAGCATATCGAGACAAGGAGTTAAATCGAAGACTATACTCCCTTACACTCATATTATCCTGATGAAGATTTAAGAATTGATCTGCACGGGCCTGACGAGTCTCAAATGGACGATAATGATCAATAAATACATCTTTGAACTCTCCCCACGTAGTTGGAGGTGCATCAATACCCCTAGATCCTTTCCAATCCTCGTACCACAATATAGCCTCTCCTTTCAGTCTATATCCTGCTAGCTCAACCATCTCTTTACCGGATATGTGCATAACATCTAGAGCCCTTTGGGTTTGATCGATAAAGTCCTGCGGGTCTTCGTTAATATCTGATCTGGTAAAAGTAGGAGGATCCAGTTTCAGAAAATCCTGTGTCCGAAGGCTAGCTGCTCTATCCGTACCACTAGAACCCGTGGTAGGAATAGCTTGCCCTTGAACTTGAACGGCAACTATACACGTCAGAAGTTGTACTGCATCCCTCAAATCTCGATCAACAGCATTAATAGATGGCCCTTCCGGAGGAGAAGAAGCTCCTGATATATGCTCAGCTTGAGACTCACATTGTTCAGCTTGTGTCGGTGGTGACTTACTAGTACCTTCTTCGGCCACTACATCTACTCGCTTCCACTTATTCTTTCTCCTTGTAACCGGCATCGTTACTATAATAAATAAAAAAAACAATTGGATTAAGCGATCGATTATGACTTTTTGTCTAAAATGGGCTCTATTGCACGATCTAAGAAATGGAGAATGGAAACAAACCCTAAATGTACAATAGCCTCCTGTTTATAGATGTGGTGCACAACACACCGATAAATGAGATTCTACGTAGACACGGCTTTGTAGACTCACTAGGACGAACTTTTCTGATACCACTTTTGTCACGCCCCAAATCCCATTGGAGCGGACTGGCACCCGTAGACGAGGAGGCCCGGGAGAACCCGTTCATAACCTATACTTTCACATTTACATTACTGATGAAAATTAGAAATTTGGACAGCACTTCGTTGTAAATAGAAGAAAACAGTACATGTATCAGCCCAGCAGACACGCATATATAAGTATATAAACAGTAATTGGCCATCAGAGCCATCACGTCTATCAACCAAACACTCCTATGGTTGTACAATATGTGTACAAAAGCCTCTACATAGATACACAACTGAGTTAGGGTCGGGACAAACTCCCGCCCACAAAAGACTTTTATACAAATACCAAAAATACATATAGGAACGACTTGGGATGCCCTAAAACAACTGGAGCTCACCACTATTAACAGAATGTCCTGGCTCTTACTACGGAGGTGTACAACCTGAAGTACCTGTTCCTGCAGGCATGAATACAGGTCCCCCATGAGGGACGTCAGTACGGAAATATGTACTGAGTATGTAAGGCAGTGAGTATCAAGATGAGATACAAAAGATCAACAGAACCCAGATACCGGTGAATAAACAGTATGAGTAGACCACACTTAAAAGAGTTGATGGGATACCTGCACATTACTTTCATATCATTACTTCCCGTATTCCTTATCAATACATAACATATGTCATACAATGGCCAACTGATCAGTGGTACTAATACAATACATCAGGGACCACCCCTGGAATAGCATATATACATAATCTTTATAATACAACGGCCAACTGATCAGTGGTACTAATACAATACATCATATCAACAATTTAAATTAATGACATTCAATTTCTTACTTCAATTAATCTTTGAGATTGGTTACTTTGTGGTCACACCTTATGGAACTTGAAACCATGATACCTCAATAGGAAAAACATGTAAATAAGTAATAAATATCATGAAAATGAAGTAGAGAATCATGGATACCTCATTAAACCATTTCGGAGTCAACAATAGTATATGGGCATTTTTTTGACTAGCCGGACATCTTAAAAGTGAAAACAAGTTCAATTGGTAGTGTCGAAGATCATATGATGTTATTATGTGTCATGTGTCATAGGACAATGTTGGAAGCTTACTTGAGAGTGCCATGGGTCATTATTCATGCCAAATATTAGATAGAGTATGTCTTACATACGTTGATATAACCACTTCAATACAAGTCCAACTTGACTTCCAGTACTCTTCGAAGACTTATCTACAATAAGTCATTTGTGGCAAACTAGTATTAGCAACAAAACCTTACCATTTAGGTATTAACTTCACCAAATAATGTCTGGAAAGTAATCCTTTAACTCATCAATATGAGTGCTACATACATCCTCTTATACTCTTATTACATTCACATATCATGCATTTTCATGCAATATCCCTCAACATCACTCTTAGCCTTTATTTCCCCTCTTAATCACCATCCAATACCAACATGATCACTAGGAATACATAACCACTAATATAATGATATCTCACCACAATTCATCCTCCATAATGCAATACAACAACTTCCATAATTTACTACTAACAATTTATACAAAACAATTCATAACTATGTTTCTAGTTATCTTCCAACATCAAGACAATACTCATAATCCTTTATCAATACTTATTCATGGATAAGAATCAAGAATAAACAATATTCATACCTTAACAATGAACTCTTGTATTTAGAATCCTCCTTACATAACCATGGGGTGCTTCTCGAAGCTTTCGAGATGGTGAACACAACTACGGAACCAATTCGAATTTTCTACGGTTGAATCACAAAATATTTGAAGTTGAAATTAGGCTAGGATTTTACCTTCTCTTAATAATTGGATGATATATAATATATATGAGGCTAAGTGTATGTTTATAAAGACCAATTTTCGTCCAAGAGGTAATAGAAAATGACCATTTTGACCTAAAAATTTAAATAAATCCGAATCTGTCCCCAGTGGACAGTTTTGACAGGCTGAAGTAAATCAATCATAACTCTTTGCTCCGGGATCGGATTTAGGTGAAACGAATTGCATTGGAAATATAATTCAAATGTCTTTCATTTTCATATAAAGTATACCACCCAGTTCTTCCTGTACAAGGAGTTATGGTCGTTTAAATTTGACCCTAAAATTTGTCCCAAAATTCTGTTTTTTTTTTATAGGCTGTAGTAAAACGGGTATAGCTCCTTACTCAGACAATGGATTTGGATGAAAACAATTTCATCGGAAAGAATACTCTCGGAGATTTTTGTCGATATATAGAAGCTCACACAGTTCTTTTTGTATAAGGAGTTATGATCGTCTAAAGTTCATCCAAAAAAAAAATTGCCTAGCAGCAGTAATTTTCCTGCAGATTTACTGTTCACAGGCTTCCCGGCCACCGTTTTGAAATTTCGAATGTGCTCGCTTATAAGAAATACTCCTCTGTTTTGGGCAAACTTTATATCGTTGTAAAGCTTATTCCAATACCTACACATACAACTATTGACGGGATATTTCCGAACACCATAAACTTAATTTAACCCATACGCAAGCCTTTAGGACTCCATATAATCGCGATAAGTGTACGAAAAAATTTACGGGGTGTTACATTCTCCCCCCCTTAAGAACATTCTTCCTCGAATGTTAGCATAGTTACTCAATTAATACATGTCCAAGCTTACAATTAACATATTCATCATCATAACATACTTGCATAAAAATAAACACTTACCTGTTATTGTTCTTCTTCCGTCTCATGAACTTCCTCCTCATCGTTGAATAGGTAAGGGTACTTAATCTTCATCGCTTCCTCGGCTTCCCATGTGATCTCCTCAACTTTTTGATTCCTCCAAAGTACTTTTACCGATGCTATCTCTTTATTCCTTATCTTTTTAATTTGGCAATCAAGAATAGCAATAGACATTTCTTCAAAAGTGAGATCTTCTGTAACTTGTACATCTTCTGTAGTAGTGATGTGCGATGGATCTCCGATGTACTTGCGAAGCATCGAAACATGAAATATGGGATGAACTGTTGAGAGCTCTTGAGGTAGCTTTAACTCATAAGCAACTTGTCCAAATCTTTGAATGATCTTGTACGGACCTATGTATCGTGGACTTAACTTTCCTTTCTTGCCAAACCTCATCACTCCTTTCATTGGTGATACTTTCAGGAATACCCAATAGTCGATAGAAAACTCAAGTCCACTTCTTCTAACATCCGGATAAGATTTGTGTCGACTTTGAGCTGTTTCAAGCCGTTGTTGGATCACTTTAACCTTCTCCATTGCTTGATAAACAAGATCCGGTCCAAACAAGACCGCATCACCTGCTTCAAACCATCCTATTGGCGATCTACACTTTCTTCCATACAATGCTTCATATGGTGCCATTTTGATACTTGAATGATAGCTATTATTGTAGGAAACTCGATAAGAGGTAGGTGATCATCCCAGTTGCCTTTGATCGGTATATATGTCAACATGAACCCCATATAAGTAGTGGCGCCATATCTTCAAAGCAAATACAACTGCAGCTAACTCAAGATCATGCGTGGGATAATTCCTCTCATGTGGTCGCAACTGTCTAGTGTCATAGGCTATTACTCTACCATGTTGCATTAATACGCATCCTAAGCCAATTCTCGAAGCATCACAGTACACTGCATACCCTTCTGTGCCTTCAGGAAGTACCAATACCGGTGTAGAAGTCAACTTGCTCTTCAGATCTTGGAAACTCTTTTAACAGGCATCATTCCATTGAAACTTGGAGGCTTTATGCGTCAACTTAGTCAAGGGTGCAGTAATAGAAAAAAAACCTTCAACAAACCTTCTATAATAACCTGCCAACCCGAGGAAACTACGAATCTCCGTAGGCGTCGTGGGTCTTGGCCAATTCTTCACAGCCTCAATCTTCTGAGTGTCAACTTTTATGCCTTCACTGGATACAATATGGCCCAAAAATGCCACTGACTTGAGATAAAACTCACATTTAGAAAACTTCGCATACAGCTTACGATCATGAAGAATCTGCAACGCCTGCCTTAAGTGATTAACATGATCCTCTTCTGATCTAGAGTAGACCAGAATATCATCTATGAAAACTATCACGAACACATCTAGAAACGGCTTAAATAGCTTATTCATCAGATCCATAAAAACTGTGGGTGCATTTGTCAGCCCGAATGACATAACCAGGAATTCATAATGACCTTACCGTGTTCGGAAAGCTATCTTGGGTATATCTTTATCCTTGACTCTCACTTGATGATAGCCTGATCTCAAGTCAATCTTGGAAAAACACTGGGCACCCTGCAACTGGTCAAATAAATCATCAATTTGGGGAAGAGGGTATTTATTCTTGATAGTCACCTTATTCAATTGCCGATAGTCAATACACATCCTCAGCGAACCATCTTTCTTACGCACAAACAATACTGGTGCTCCCCAAGGGGACATACTAGGCCTGATGAATCCCTTCTCTAGCAAGTCTTTCAGTTGCTCTTTCAATTCTCGCAACTCTGCTGGTGCCATTCTATAAGGAGGAATTGAGATTGGTTGTGTGTCTGGCAACATATCAATACAAAACTCTACTTCTCGTTCAGGAGGTAAACCTGGTTGTTCTTCAGGAAATACATCAGGAAATTCATTCACAACCGGAACGGTCTGAAAAGTTGGCGGCTCTGCCTCTGTATCCCTTACTCTAACCAAATGGTATATGTACCCCTTGGAAATCATTTTTCTTGCCTTAAAGTAACAAATAAATCTACCTCTCGGCGTGCCAACATTACCCTTCCATTCAAGGACTGCCTCATTTGGGAAATGGAAATATACCTTCTTAGAACGGCAATCTACTGTAGCATAACAAGACGCTAACCAATCCATGCCCATAATAACATCAAAATCTACCATTTCTAACTCTATAAGATCGACCATCGTATCACGACCACAAATATTCACAACATAATTTCGATAAACATTCCTATCTATAAGAGATTCCCCCACTGGCGTTGATACTTCAAATGGCTTGGCTAATAATTCGGGTGTTCTTCTGAACCTTCCCGCAACCAAAGAAGTAGCATACGATAATGTAGAACCAGGATCAATTAAGGCATACACATCAAATGCAAAGATGGACAACGTACCTGTAACCACGTCTGGAGAAGCCTCTAAATTCTGCCGATTTGCTAGGGCATACACACGGTTTTGAGCTCCGCTAGAACTAGATGCTCCTCTATCACCTCTACCGTGACCCATAGGTTGTGCACCCCTACTCAAAGGAGGAACTGATGATGACGCAACAGCTGATCCGGTAGGTCGTGTTATACCACCTGTGGTCCTGTGTGGGCAATCTCTACCCATATGCCCCGGCTTACCACACTAAAAGCAATTGTTCGTTCCACTCTGACATTCGCCAATGTGAAATCTTCTACATATGGGGCACGGGTGTCGTGGAGGTCTCAATTGACTCATACTCCCTTGCCCTTGATACCCCACTGTTCGCGAACTCTGATTTTCACTGCTTTGCCCAAACTGATTACCTCTGAACCATTGAAATTGCGGTGGAGCACTAATTGTATGATAAGAAGATAACGGGCTAGGCAATCTAGGAGAGAACGAAGGCCTAAAACCTCCCTGAGATGCCATAAACTGCCCTATAGCTCTGGCCCACTTAGAATATCCTTTTTTTGATTCCTGGGTTCTTCTTCTTTGCCACTGATCTTCCATTTTCTGAGCGAAAGCTTCTATCCTCGCTATATCCATGTTGTTGTTCAAAGCAGCAATCGTACAATCTCTAACCAAGTATGGTTCCAATCTATCCACATAGTGATGAACTTTGTCATCCATAGTAGCTACCACATTAGAAGCATATCTAGACAAGGAGTTAAATCGAAGACTATACTCCCTTACACTCATATTACCCTGACGAAGATTTAAGAATTGATCTGCACGGGCCTGACGAGTCTCAAATGGAAGATAATGATCAATAAATGCATCTTTGAACTCTCTCCACATAGTTGGAGGTGCATCAATACCCCTAGATCATTTCCAATCCTCGTACCACAATATAGCCTCTCCTTTCAGTCTATATGCTGCTAGCTCAACCATCTCTTTACCGGATATGTGCATAACATCTAGAGACCTTTGGGTTTGATCGACAAAGTCCTGTGGGTCTTCGTTAATATCTGATCCGGTAAAAGTAGGAGGATCCAGTTTCAGAAAATCCTGTGTCCGAAGGCTAGCTTCTCTATCCGTACCACTAGAACCCGTGGTAGGAATAACTTGCCCTTGAACTTGACCGGCAACTATACGCGTCAGAAGTTGTACTGCATCCCTCAAATCTCGATCAACAGCATTAATAGATGGCCCTTCCGGAGGAGAAGAAGCTCCTGATATATGCTCAGCTTGAGACTCACTTTGTTCAGCTTGCGCCGGTGGTGACTTACTAGTACCTTCTCCGGCCACTACATCTACTCGCTTCCACTTATTCTTTCTCCTTGTAACCGGCATCGTTACTATAATAAATAAAAAATACAATTGGATTAAGCAATCGATTATGACTTTATCTCTAATATGGGCTCTATTTCACGATCTAAGAAATGGAGAATGGAAACAATCCCTAAATGTCCAATAGCCTCCTGTTTATAGATGTGGTGCACAACACACCGATAAACGAGATTCTACGTAGACACGGCTTTGTAGACTCACTAGGACGAACTTCTCTGATACCACTTCTGTCACACCCCAAATCCCATTGGAGCGGACTGGCACCTGTAGCCGAGGAGGCCTGGGAGAACCCGTTTATAACCTATACTTTCACATTTACATTACTTATGAAAATTAGAAATTTGGGCAGCACTTCGTTGTAAATAGAAGAAAACAATACCTGTATCAGCCCAGAAGACACGCATATATAAGTATATAAACAGTAATTGGCCGTCAGAGTCATCACGTCTATCAACCAAACACTCCTATGGCTGTACAATATGTCTACAAAAGCCTCTACATAGATACACAACTGAGTTAGGGTCGGGACAAACTCCCGCCCACAAAAGACTTTTATACAAATACCAAAAATAAATATAGAAACAACTTGGAATGCCCCGAAACAACTGGAGCTCACCACTATTAACAGAATGTCCTGGCTCTTACTACGGAGGTGTACAACCTGAAGTACCTGTTCCTGCTGGCATGAATACAGGTCCCCCGTGAGGGACGTCAGTACGGAAATATGTACTGAGTATGTAAGGCAGTGAGTATCAAGATGAGATACAAAAGATCAACAGAACCCAGATACCGGTGAATAAACAGTATGAGTAGACCACACTTAAAAGAGCTGATGGGATACCTGCGCATTACTTTCATATCATTACTTCCCGTATTCCTTATCAATACATATCATATGTCATACAATGGCCAACTGATCAGTGGTACTAATACAATACATCAGGGACCACCCCTGGAATAGCATATATACATAATCTTTATAATACAATGGCCAACTGATCAGTGGTACTAATACAATACATCATATCAACAATTTAAAAGACATTCCATTTCTTACTTCAATTAATCTTTGAGATTGGTTACTTTGTGGTCACACCTTATGGAACTTGAATCCATGATACCTCAATAGGAAAAACATGTAAATAGGTAATGAATATCATGAAAATGAAGTAGAGAATCATGGATACCTCATTAAACCATTTCGAAGTCAACAATAGTATATGGGCATTTTTTTGACTAGCCGGACATCTTAAAAGTGAAAACAAGTTCAATTGGTAGTGTCGAAGATCATATGATGTTATTATGTGTCATGTGTCGTAGGACAATGTTGGAAGCATACTTGAGAGTTCCATGGGTCATTATTCATGCCAAAGATTAGATAGAGTATGTCTTACATACCTTGATATAACCACTTCAATACAAGTCCAACTTGACTTCCCGTACTCTTTGAACACTTATCTACAATAAGTCATTTGTGGCAAACTAGTATTAGCAACCAAACCTTACCATTTAGGTATTAACTTCACCAAATAATGTCTAGGAAGTAATCCTTTAACTCATCAATAAGAGTGCTACATACATCCTCTTATACTCTTATTACATTCACATATCATGCATTTTCATGCAATATCCCTCAACATCACTCTTAGCCTTTATTTCCCCTCTTAATCACCATCCAATACCAACATGATCACTAGGAATACATAACCACTAATATAATGATATATCACCACAATTCATCCTCCATAATCCAATACAACAACTTCCATAATTTACTACTAACAATTTATACAAAACAATTCATAACTATGTTTCTAGTTATCTTCCAACATCAAGACAATACTCATAATCCTTTATCAATACTTATTCATGGATAAGAATCAAGAATAAACAATATTCATACCTTAACAATGAACTCTTGTATTTAGAATCCTCCTTACATAACCATGGGGTGCTTCTCGAAGCTTTCGAGATGGTGAACACAACTACGGAACCAATTCGAATTTTCTACGGTTGAATCACAAAATATTTGAAGTTGAAATTAGGCTAGGGTTTCACCTTCTCTTAATAATTGGATGATATATAATATATATGAGGCTAAGTGTATGTTTATAAAGACCAATTTTCGTCCAAGAGGTAATAGAAAATGACCATTTTGCCCTAAAAATTTAAATAAATCCGAATCTGTCCCCAGTGGACAGTTTTGACAGGCTGAAGTAAATCGATCATAACTCTTTGCTCCGGTATCGGATTTGGGTGAAACGAATTGCATTTGAAATATAATTCAATGTTATTTCATTTTCATATAAAGTATACCACCCAGTTCTTCCTGTACAAGGAGTTATGGTCGTTTAAATTTGACCCAAAAATCTGTCCCAAAATTCTGTTTTTTTTTTATGGGCTGTAGTAAAACGGGTATAGCTCCTTACTCAGACATTGGATTTGGATGAAACCAATTTCATCGGAAAGAAGACTCTCGGAGATTTTCTTAGATATATAGCATCTCACACAGTTCTTTTTGTATAAGGAGTTATGATCGTCTAAAGTTGATCCAAAAAAAAAATTGCCTAGCTGCAGTAATTTTCCTGCAGATTTACTGTTCACAGGCTTCCCGGCCACCGTTTTGAAATTTCGAATATGCTCGCTTATATGAAATACTCCTCTGTTTTGGGAAAACTTTATATCGTTGGAAAGCTTATTCCAATACCTACACATACAACTATTGACGGGATACTTACGAACACCATAAGCTTAATTCAACCCATACGCAAGCCTTTAGGACTCCATATAATCGCGATAAGTGTACGAAAAAATTTACGGGGTGTTACATTCCATCCCTCAGAAGGCTTTGTCATTTCATAGTCTTGTTTCTCTTATCTAGTAGAGCATCTATTTGGACTCCTTTTTGGCTACAGTTAGGGGCATATCCCGACTTAGCTTGATATTCAATTGTTAGAGGCTTTTGTAGACAAATATGGGTTGGTTGGATATTGATGTACTCTTAGATTTCATAGAGCATCTATTTATCTCTTTATCCTATTTTGAGTTAGTTTCCACATTGTTATTATTATTATTATTATGTTCAAGAGGTTAGGCGGTGAGGGTGGTCTTCGATCCTTTTGTGGACTCGAGATACCCATCATGGCCAAACCCTGGTTCGGGTCGTGACAAGCTTGGTATCAGTTTGTTGGATATTGATGTACTCTTAGCTTTCATAGAGCATTTATTTATCTATTTATCCTATTTTGAGTTGGCTTCCGCGTTGTCATTATTATTACCATTGTGCTCATGAGGTTAGGCAATGGGGGTGGTCTTCGATCCTCGATGGACTCGAGATACCCATCATGGCCAAACCCTGGTTCAGGTCATGACAAGCTAGGTATCAGTGCATAGTTTAGGGTCCCAGGTTGTCCACAAAGTCGTGTTAAGAAGAGTCTCTTTTATGGGTGTGTAGCGTGCCATACTTATAAGGGAGAGGCTAAGAGGCATTTAGGAAAGTTTCCCTTTCTTGTTGTTCTATTTTAGGCCTATAGAGTCTAATGTTTGAAACTCTTCTGATTCTCATTTGTTTGCATTTCAAATCATGCCTCCCAGAAGATCTGATGCTCATGGAAACTATTATGTCCCGCTTGAAGACAATGTGGATAAAAATCGTCCTGCCTATGGGGTACAGACCCAGTCTAGGGTCCCTACTTCAGATTGTCCCCATTGAGTTCCATCGATCCCTACTAGTCCTTCTCGGGCTCCTCGAGTTGATGATGTTCATGCCCCACCGTCCCAACGAGTCATTTATAATGCTGAGTTTCATTGATCTATTCATATTTTGACTCAATTGGTGAGGTCTCAATCATGTCAGTTAGAGCGCGTTGGTTCTTCTACTCCATTCTCTAAGGTCTCTAGGGTTGGCTAATTCATAAGACTTAATCCTTCGGCTTTCACTAGTTCTAAGGTTAAGGAAGATCCTCAAGGGTTTATAAATGAGATAGAGAAGATTTTTTGAGTTATGCATACTACTGAGGTGGAGGGTGTGGAATTTCCTGCATATCAGCTAAAAGTTGTGGCATATCAATTGTATGAGGAGTGAGAGGAGCATACGGGTGATGATGTTGAGCAGGCTATGTGGGGATGACTTTTCCAGTGCCTTTATTGACCTTTTCTTTCCTCAGGAGTTGAGAGAAGCAAAGTCCAAGGAGTTTGTGAATTTGAAGCAAGGAAAAATAACGATGAAGGAGTATGCCTTGAAATTTCATCAGCTGTCACGTTATGCTCCTGAGTTTGTGTCTGGCATAAGGGTTTTAATAAGGAAATTTGCTTCTGGTTGTCCTGTGATTTTATTTTGGAGTGCAAGGCCACCTTGTTGAATAAGAATATGGATATCTCTAGACTTGTGGTGTACATGCAACAAGTTAGAGAGGAAAAAAAATGTAAGGTGGCATGGGGGAGAGGCAGAGTAAGAAGTTTCAGTATTTGGATCAGAGTGGTGATGGTCCTAGGGCACAGGGATCCAAATCTCAGACCAGTGATTGTCTTGTCCCCCTTGTCATTTCTGTGGTCAGGTGCATCGTAGGGTTCATGACCATGGGAGAAATTGATGTTTTAATTGTGGTCAGATTGGTCACATACATCGGGAGTGTCCTTCTAGGGTTGCTACTGGGGCTAATAATGTTTTGATCGCCATATCTTCAGCTTAAGCACCAAAGGGTGCTACTCTGGTACCGACACTAGTCGAAATCATCTCTATGCTCTCACCACCCATCAGGAATCTGAGGCATCTCCTAATACTGTCACTAGTAAGTTAACTCTCTTCTCACGTGATATATATTATTTAATTAATCTGGGTCCACTCTCTCTTGTGTGACATCATAATTGGTTGTTTAGTTTATCTTCGATAGTGATGTATTTCTGGTCTGTATGGGTTGGTTTCTAAGTGTCTGGTGATACCCTCGTAGTGTTGAATGTTTTTCTTATAGATTTAATGAGAGGATATGTCTTCATGTCTAGGATTGTGACCTTTGAGCAAAGGGGGAGATTATTAAGGTAGATAATAAATTTTCTTATGGTGATAAGTTTCAGGGAAGTGTCATGATAAAACAATTCTTATTATAGAGAATTTCTCATACTTCAATTTAAGAGAACATTTTATTAATATCTTATGTATTCAAATTGTGTCTATGCCATGATTCATTATCTCCTTATTCGTGCTTATACAATTTACTTGATGATACCATGAAGCTCTTCTTGAATGACTATGAATGTTTCGTTGAGAAAAAGATTTCTAATGTGAGGTTACGTCTTTTATTCCATACTTAGAGCTTCAATAAGTCCCTACCCATCTAAGGAAGAATGATTCTAAGGGGGAGATGATGTAACACCTCATATTTTTGGGCAATAATTCAAACAGTCGTTCCTACGTTTATAGACCTAAATCCAACGATTCTATGTGAATATAAGTTTGATGATCAACTCTATAGTGTGAAAACATCTTTGTTGACTATTTGAGATAATAAGAAAATTTCCTAATTCAAAGTCAAGTTGAGAACTTTTCTACCGATTGAGTTTTAGTGAATGTTTCATCTTGGGTCAACTTTCAACGACCATTACTTCATGAATATAATGAGTTATGTGGCCTATTATATACGAAATAAATGATATTCGAGTCTTCTTTCTAACGCATCTGATTTCACCTTAATCCTCTATTGGAGTAGAAAGTTATGCTCATTTAACTTCGAATTGTTTGTCTATCAACAAGGTGACGACTTAAGTGATAAGTTGTCAACTAAGTGACGAGCTATCACCCTAATCATAAACCTTAATAAAAAAATACCCTAAATCATTTGGAGAAGGTGATGACTAAGTTAATAAGTCATCAACTAGTTTATAAGCTATCAACTAAGTCATCAACCTTAACCAGAAAGTGTCCAAGCCCAGTCAGAGGTTGATGACTAAGTTGATAAGCCATCAACTAGTTGATAAGCTATCAACTAAATCATCAACTGAAAATTCCTGCAATTTTTATTCAGTTTTTGTAGGGGTATTTTGGTCTTTTCCTCACCCAAAAATCCTCCCCCATGATTTAAAAACACTAAGATGTACTATTATCTTCAGTTATACAAATTAAAGTACCGTTCTCTCCTCTCTAAATCTCTAAGTCAAGAACACTAGTATTTACTCAAAGTTGGTCTTCTAAAGCTTCAAGGGTTGATTTCTCTCTGGAATTCTTGATATCTCAGGCATGTTACTACTCCCCAAATCTTATTTATTGAAAGTATGTATTTATAATTTTACCCATGTGATTTTACTGATGATTTTAAATGTAGGTTAAGGGTTAATGAACATTGTTGAATTAATAGCTTTCCCCATGGCTTTTATGAATTATGTATGGTTTGAATTGAGGATTTTGGATTTGATTTATTTAAATATTTTTACCATGATTATTATGGATTAATTATGCTTGAATTGTTTATTTGTACACTCAATGGGGTGCATGAGGTGGTGAATGAAATTACGGGTACAATGATTCCTCAAATAATTGGATTTTGTATTGAAATTGATGAGAACCCCAACACATTTGTATAATTGATTTTGTAATATGAATAATCTTTTGGTTTGCCCTAATCCTTCTTAAAACTATTGCATTGCATAATGTCTAATGGATAAAAATGATCTTGAAAACCTTGTGGGGTACAAGGACTCCCCCAAGTAAATGATCTATGAAAACCTTGTGGGGGTAAAAAGTGGTTTTAATGATGAAGTCTGTGGGGTACAAAGGAATTCTCAAAAGTATTGGATTAATGACATTTCTTGCAAGCTATAGTCGGTGTGACAATACCACTTAATAATGCCTTAACAATTGACCCTTGAATTAATAGATGAGTTATGTGTTAAATGTTTTTTAATTGGGCTTAAAAGAGGGTTTTGTATATAGGCCATGAAAGTGGAGGTACCGAGGGACCAGTACTGAAAATCATATTTGTCGACTGGGGGTCTAAATGGTCGGGGGGTTCGTTCGAGTCCCCTTGCTTATGACCGGGTGGTTCGAGTCTAACTTATTATATTTGATTGGGAGGTTCGAGTCCCCCATATTACATTACATGATCAGGTTCTTAAATCACCTTAGTATATGATTGGGAGGTTCGAGTCTCCCATGTATATATATATATGATTATTCTCTGATTTGTGCGGCTAGACGCACTAGGGCTCGACCAAGGGGTTAGATTTGGGGCCATGCAGCCCATGGGTACTATTATATTATGACAGTTAAGCTACACAATCTAGGGTAAGGTTTTAAACGTTCATGTTAAGCCTTGATGTCTATTCCGAGATATGATATATATTTATATCTATGCATTTAATTATGTGCATTGGATACTTAATGATTTTGAACTGATGATCATGGCATTAATTTATCTCTTACCTGAGTTACATGATAGTGATAATCCTACTAACCGTCCCCAGACACTGTATCCCCATGCGATGCAGTGTCCTATAGGTGTTTCGATTATCTTGTGCAGAGCTAGGTGATTCAGATTGGTCCATTAATCAGCTTTGAAGTGGTGAGGTTCCATCCCTTGGAAGGCTTTGTCATTTCATATTCTTGTTTCTCTTATGTAGTAGAGCATCTCCTTGGACTCCTTTTTTTCTACAGTCGGGGGCATGTCCCAAATTAGGTTGATATTCAATTGTTAGAGGCTTTTGTGGACAAATGTGGGTTGGTTGGATATTGATGTACTTTTAGCTTTCATAGAATATTTATTCATCTCTTCATCCTATTTTGAGTTGTCTTCATCATTGCCATTATTATTATTGTTGTTCTCATGAGTTTAGGTGATGAGGGTGGTCTTCGGTCGTCGGTGGACTCGAGATACCCGTCACGGTCAAGCCCTAGTTTGGGTCATGACATAAACACACTTATTACTTTGCAAATTAGATTTAACTAATATAAAGGGTAGTGAAACCTAAAAAATTCAATTCAAAACCTACCTGATAGGATATGATGGTTACTTTACCAAACTTATTTTTGGAGCTTCAACAATCATGTGTTCGGAGCCTCTTGATGTTTTCTTTATTCTTAAAAATTGCATGAGGGTCAATTGGCAATACATCATGATGTAAGTACTAAGATTGGGAGGGGGGGTTACTGACCCTACCATCAATTGGTTGTATTAACTATGACATCAAGCCATTTAAATTCATATTGGACTGTAAAAAACTACTAATTTAAAAAGTGATTTCTTGACTTCTAAATATATTTGTATGGAAAAGCAATCAAAAGAATGAATCTTACCTTTTGGAAATAAGATAACGGAATGTTAGTTGGGGTTTTGAGTTAAAAGTAAAGAAAGAGTTTGAAAATGAGGTACATGTGACTCAAGTTTTAATAATTGAGTGTAGGTGACAAATAATTTATTATGGATTAAGAAAGTTGGAGAATTTTGAGAATAGACCACAAGATTTTTAATTTACACTTTAAACCAATATAAACCCTAATAGAACTAGAAAAGGAGGAAAAAAATGTGTATTTCTCTCTCTTCTCATTTTTTGTTGTTTTCTCTCGCTTGACAATTTTTGTTGTTCATTGTTGTTGCTACTTTACTCATTATCTTCTACTTCATTATCATCATTTTCTTCTTCATAATCATCATCATCTTCTTATTGACTATTATTGTTGTTACCGCTACTGCAGCTACTTACCTATTTTTTAGGTCAAATTTTGTATCATATATCACCTTGGCATTACTCCATAGGTGATTTTAATAAGTAAAATTATAATTTTTAGTTGAAATTCTCTTCTAGGTACACTGCTACGGTTGTTTCTTCCACAATGGATAGAACTCAAAAATGAATCGAACATGTGGATTATCTATTGCAATGGAAGACTCATATATTGTATTCACGTTGCAGGTTCTATATTACTGTGACATGAATCAAACAAATGGGTCATCTGTTGTAACAGACGAGTTATCTATTGCAATAGAAGAGTCATCTGTTGCTATAGATTACTCATTTATTGCAACAGAACCTGAAGTTAATTCCAAAAAATTAGTCATCTATTGCAGCAGGTGAGTTATCTGTTTTAAAAGATGACTCACTTATTGGTATTCATGTTACAGAACTATAAAATCTAAAGTTGATTTCAACAGGTGAATCATCTTTTACAACAGGTGAGTGATCTGTTGCAACAGGTCACTCATTTGTTAGAATCAGCTTCAAAGGTTCTGTAGTACTGTAACATCTATCCTAATAAGTGAGTCATTTGTTGCAATAGATGAGTCACTTATTCCAACAGATGACTCATCTATTGGAATCAGCTTCAAGTTTTATAGTACTATAACATGAATTCCAACAGGTGAGTCATCTATTGTAACAGATCATTCACCTGTTATAACAAATTATTTACTTATTCTAACAAATTGCTCATCAGTTGGGGTTCATTTTACAGTACTAGACAAGTATTATTAATTTTATTATAGTATCATTATTAACTTTTTTAACAAATATTTTTATTTAGGTACCACTAATGGAAGGATCAATAGTAACAATAAGGGTGGTTTATAATAGTGAATGGATCGATAAGAATAATCGATATGTTTGGCGTTCGAAGAAGGGTGAAATGCTAGAGATAATAGCTATGATAGTCCAAAGTGATGTTTCGTATGATAATTTTGTAAACTTAATCATCAGCTATAATGGACTGAATTATAAACTGGAAGAACTTGTCATCAGCTACACGTCTAGCTCTTTTGAAAATCATAGGGTACTACCTTTCAAAATAACTGATCAGGTTCGATTGCGTGCTTATCTGAGTGATTCAGCTAGGCCGATGTTAAGGGTGTACGTGGTTGAAAAAATAAGAGAGAATGAGAATCAAAATGTAGAAGAACAAGAACAAGAAGATATGTTTGATGATAAATTAGATGATGTGGACATGAATATTCCACATGGTGATGAGAGTAGTGGAGATCAAGTGAGTAATGATGATCAAACATCTACGCCCGTTGTTGCAGGAAATACAGTGGACAGTTCTTCTTAATCAATATAGTCGGGCAATCATCAAGATGACAAGATTAGTTTTTTCAAGGGAATGACGTTCAAGAATAAGGATGAACTAGCTACTTCTTTGTATACTGCTTGCCAGAAAAAAGATTTCCAAATAAAGAAGGTGATTAATTTGAGAAATGTCTATTGTTTTAGATATTCTAATTCGGACTGCAAGTGGTGATTGAGGGTTGTGAAATGCTTAAGTTCTGAAAGATTAGTCATTAATGTTGATGAAAATTATCACACATGTGGTCAGGAGCATATTAAGAACCATAATCCTCACGGAACGACAAAGGTCCTCTATAAATATTTTAAAAATAGATTCTCCAATGGCAAAGGTCCTTCTACAGGTGATATGGCCAATCAACTTTGTATAGAATTGGGTGTTACGATCTATTATTGGAAGATATATATGGCTATGGGGATTTCTAAGGACTTTGTTAAGGGGACACGTGAGCACGAGTATGCAGCCCTTGATTCCTACTGCTACATGTTTGAGTCCACAAATCTCGAAAGTAAGATGACGTTGCATGTTGATGAAAATGGAAGGTTCAAGTACTTTTTTGTATCCTGCGGTGCTTGGATTCTTGGTTTTCAACAATTGATAGAAGTCATAGCCATTAACAGAACTTTATTGTGGATAAGTATGGAGGATTTTTCTATCGGTGGTGACACAGGATGCAGAGAGTCACATCTTTACTATTGCTATTTGTGTAGTAGACAAAGAATGTGATGCCCCACATGGATATTTTTTTGAACAAATGCTATTTCGAACTCTTCATGATATTGCTCCTTTAGCTATAGGGACAAATAGCCAAACACAAATTTTTTTGTATCCACACAACCAACATGATTTAAATATCCAGTCACATCATGATGATCAGATCTTCTGTACGTAAACATATATGATTTTTGGTTTCTTGCAAGACTTTTTCTAGCATTCCAGTGATCCATTCCTGGATTATTTTGATATCGACCTAGCATCTCAACAGCAAAATTGATGTCTAATTTTGTACATATCTGGACATATATTAGGCTCTCACAAATTGATGCATATTTTTTACATTGGCTAAGACTAAATTTATCTTTTTCTAAATTTGAACGGGATATGATGAATATTTTTCATTCTAAATTTTTCTAACACTTTGTTAATTTAGGTGTTTTGAGACAACGACCACACTTTTTGTGATCTATCCCAGAATATTACTATCTTAATTTCATGATTCAATTCATGGATCATGTCGATACCTACCCGACTCTAAGCTAAATATTAGAATCCTTACCACCCCACCATTCAATTAAGATCCACTCACTCACACCTAAAGTCTACCGATAAGGCAACTAGTTTTGCTCTCTAGAATACAACATAGAGTAGACCCAATCATCCAATACCCATATATATATGTATATATTTTGCATACTGAGTTAAGGTCCGTACTCAAACCAAGGAATACCTTACACCCATGTACTCCAATCCATTTCACACACTCAATAAGTTAACTACACAACAACCACTACGATAAATATATACAACAAATTAATGATATGAATTCATGCAGGTAAGGTGTACACACATACCGAAGTCAGCAGAGACTCTAAGCTATGACCTGTAGGGGACGAGCTTAGTCTATGTACCAGTATTAGTGTGGTAGATGGTTCAATAACAGTGTGTGTATATATAAAAATATATTGCATACTGAAGTTAATATTTGTAATCAAACAAAGGCATATCTTACACCCACGTACTCCAATCTATTTCACACACTCAATAAGTTAACTACACAACAACCACTACGATAAACATATACAACAAAGTAATGATATGAATTCATGCATACAAGGTGTACACATATACTGGAGTCAGCAGAGACTCTCAGGTATGACCTACAAGGGACGATCTTAGTCTATGTACCAGTACCAGCATGGTAGTTGCTTCAATAATAGTGTCGGTATGACACCAAATCTAATTAACAATACCAGGATGACACCCGATCCAACAACATCTCAATATTATCTCAAATTCAATCCTCAAATACATAATAGTCAATAATCATAAGTAATTCCACAAAGATAATTATATACGTTCAACTCACATATAAGCAAAGAGTCACTCGACTCAACGTCACACTCGAGCGACTCATACTTTCCCAAAATAATGGCTATACCCACCGGTCACCGCCTATACTTATACCAACTAACAACTAAAATAAAGAATACTATACTCCATATATCCCTTCTCTTCTCACTACTAAATCTACACTCATTCTACTACAATCAACTACCCTTAACATAGTTCAATACCAACTTAGCCTCTTCCGAACCCTCTCAACTTAACGAGGACATCTAGACACTTACCAACTACTCTCTGCATTCTCAATTTAGACTCTACCAGTTCCTTTGACTTATTAGCTATATTGCACACTTTAGGCCTATCTTAATTCTCATAATCTTATAGCCAACCTAACCCATTATATATTGCGCAAACTACTCCCGTGTATCAACCTACCGCTAGTTCATGCAAGTGTCATACCTTTCGATAATAAAAGGAGCATTAAAGTTCAATAACTGATAGGCAAGATAATTTATTCATTTACTTAGGCTGCATTTCTTTTTTTTTAAGATTCAGACGTCTGAATCTGAATACATGTCTGAATGGTTAAGATGTTGTTTATAGATCTAAAAACTGAATGATTAAGACTTTTGTTTTTCAACATCTGAATGTACAAAAAAATTTATTAATATATATAATAAAATAAAAAATATAATTCAAATAAAAAACTAATTATATATAAGAAAAGTATGTAATTTAATACAACAAAATTATTATTTGGTTGAAAAAAAAATATTTATGTTTGTTAGTGATAGTGGAGATGGTCTATAATGGTGGTTGTGGTAACAATGCTTGATGTTAGTTATTAGTAATGTTAGTTGTTAAAGTTTTGATGGTTGATATTGTAGTGACTATTATGATGGTGGTGGTGGTTTTGATGTGACGTTGCTTGATGTTAGTACTTAGAGGTGTTGATTGTGATGGCTAAAAAATGAATGAATGATGGTTGACGATGTGTTGGTGCTAGTTAGAGATATTGTTAGATGTGATAGTGGAGATGGTTGTTAGTAGAGATAAATTGTAGTGATGATAGTGATTGAAGTGATGGTAGAGGTAGCGTTACTAGTGACAATGATGGTGGCCGCCGAAGAATGTGTGGAGGTTGTGATGTATTAGTGGTAGTTAGCGGTGGTGCTAGTTGTGATAGATGAGTTGGTCGATAGTAGGAATTGGCCGGTAGTGGTTGATGATGGTGGTGATGTTGACAGCGGTGGTAGCGTTAAATATAATTAGAATAATAGAGGTAGTAGGTATGGTAATAGTTGACAATAGTGGTTGGTAGCGATATTTGTTGTCGATGGTGGTTGTGATGGTGGAGGTGGGTGGTGGTGGTGGTGGGTGGTGGTTGACAATGATGGCGGTGGCAGAGGTGGTGATTGGTGATTATGAATAGAGTGACGGTGAATATTATCCAACACCAACCAGAATACCTCTTCAGACCTATTAAGACCTGATTCTAATGATTAAGACCTATTAAGAGCTAAAATCTTAATAAAAAACTAATGCACTTAATGGTCTGAATTCTAAACCATTCATATTCAGACCTCCATTAAGTGCAAACAAATTAACCCTTAGTTTCGGTTATCATTTAATCTATTCAAACTCCATGTCCATAGTACTACACATGAAATCTCCTGACATAATTGTAGTTATTACATGCATAGGTAAAGTCTACTACAATTAATTATAAACTACCTCGTAAACGAGTTTCCACTAGTACAGAGAATGAAGAGCTCCTCCTTCTATTCCCTGCCCTTGACTAATGCATGGACATCACATCGAAAATGCTTTGAAAATTGACTCTCATAGCATGGCATCTAAATCCTCGTTGTCCTAAGTATAGGGTTCACTTGGGATGTTTTTGGAGGAGGATATGACATAAGAAGCCTTTGCTGAGTGGGGGTTTTAAATAACCCTCAGGAAACTTACTGCCCAATTGTCGCTGCAATGATGAAAGTGTCGCTGCAGCGACAAGTCAGTGGGCTTGGCACAAGTTTTAAATTTCAGCCCACGTTGATTTAGGCCACGGATTTTTCATATGAAATAATTACTACAAGGCACAAAACAAAGATTTCCTAATCAAAATCTTTTTTAGAATAGTATTTATCACAACGACGATTTGGATCGTTACATTCAATTACATAGGATGTCACATCTTTCATTTCAAAGTTGTTAGAGAGATGTTTTTTGGTATTGTGCAATAATCTAAGATCACTAACAAAAAGCAGAGATGTCAGCAACATACATAAATAACATAATAAACTTACTCCCACTGACCTTCAGATAAATACACCAACAACTAACATGTTTTCCTTAAACACAAAGGTTACAGTAGTTTTGTTAAACTGAAGGTAACGTTGTCGGGATTCTTGTTAAGGCCATATATTTACTTTTTAAGTTTACACAATGTGCTTCTTCTTTTTATGAAACCCCTCAAGTTGATTCACATAAACTTCCTTTTCTAAATTTACATTCAAAAAGGTTATTTTCACATCCGTTTAGTGTAACTCAAAATTATAATTTATAATGAGCACTAAAGTCATTATAATTCTAAGTGAATCTTTTCTAGAGATAGGTGAAAATATCCCGGTATAAGCAACGCCATCCTTTTGAGTTAAATCTTTGACAACAAGTCTAGCCTTGTAGCATTCGTGTTTCCAGTCACGCTTGATTTCAAAGACCTTTTTACAAACTACAACATTAGCATTATAATAATGTAGTAGATATCCCTCACTAGATTGCCTCTAAGTTGGCGAATTAATTTTTCTATTTCTTTAGCTTGGAGGTTGTTGAGGCAGAAAAGACTTGTTGCACCGACTAATGCTAAAATATGGCATAATTATATGCCCTATAAGATGTCATGTGTGGCTTGGAGATCTATTCGTTGTAGAATGCCTACAGATGATAAGATAGCAAATAAATTCAAAATAACTACTGTGTCTAAATGTTTTTATTGTGTTGGTACAAGTATGATCGCTGAAGAGGGAACAACATAATATCTCTTTTGCAGTGGACAATTTACACAATTGATATGGAACTTCTTTGCCAGCAAATCGAATAGACATCATCACCTAACAAACAAATATGAAAGACCTACTCCGCAAATGTTTAAATTGCACTTCAAAAAACCCTATGGCAATCTATGTTCCCCATTATGTGGGAATTTGAGATCCAGATGCAGCTTTAGGTTTGAAGAAGAAAAATCTTCTATCGCTAGATCAAGCTCTTTAATTTCCTTCAACATTTGCTAGTTAACCAAAAGAGTTTTTTCAAATCTCAACACTCCTGATACGTGGGAAAATCTTCTTATAATCATGAAAATCAAACTAGAAGATACTATCTAAACCCCAGTCAAGTGGCTAAACCTCTAGTTTCTTTTGTTAAAATGAACTCAGATGGAACTTGTGTTGGAGATTCAAGTGAAGGAGGTGGTCTTGTGAGAGACTTAAATAATAACTGTTTAATGGTGTTCATTCTCCCCTTTGGTACTTTTACTAGGAACTTAGTAGAAGTGAAAGTTTTTCTTTTTAGATTGAATCATTGGTATTGGGACTAGCAACTCAGTAAAAGCGAAAGCTTCTCTTTGGATTAAAGTAGTGCATACAGAAAGATCATATTAGTATAATTGCAGAAACTAATTCACACCTCCTCCAAAATTGTATACTAGACAAGTGGTCCATGCCTTAGAGGATTAGAGAAACAGTTGATGAAATTAGAAATATGATTTTCAGATAGACATTTAGACCAATTGCTGCTTCACAGAAGCCAACAAGGTGATTCATAAACTAGCTTCTTATAGCCACTCCACCAACATCATTAAATCATGTACATACTTGACCAACTTGCCATTATATATTAAAGGTACTTTTAACTTAGATAGATGGCAGTACCTTCCTTTAGGATTAAAAGAAAGAACCCAACATTGATCTATTATGATCTTCTTTGAGAAAGTTCTATTAGTTCCCACTCTTGTGTGCAAATTTTTTACTCATTGCTACTGTATCCATCTTTCAGAAAGCATGGTCTAGACCTCTTTCTCCATTTATAATTGTTATTCAGTGGCAATTCTGGATTTTATATTTTTCTAAAAAAAAAACAACAAATAGGAGTGAAAAAAAGTTGGATAAAAAAATTCAACTCTTTTGTAATCTTCTGATAATTTTACAAGGTCATAAACTTTATTTTTCTCATAGTTTTCAAATTATCTTTCATATGATCTATCCAGTTATCAGAATATTTAAATATCTTGGGAAAATGAAACTGAATCAAATGAAATTGAATCATTTCAATTTTCAAGTCAATTTCTGAGTGGTATAGATATTTAAAATAGTTATAAGAAATAGCAAATACTCTTTTTTGTCTTTGAAATCTTCTTAATGGTATTATCTGTGTTACATCTATTGCAAGCTCATCAGTTGTGGCTTCATTATAAGTAGCAGAGTATTAATTTGTTGCTCTTGTTGATTGTTAGGTTGTACAGTAATTTCAAGAATTATAATTTTAAATGAAGTGTAGGTAGATGAATTTGCACCCTAACTTCCTTAATTTTGACGTAATATGATTCATCACTCTCACTAACTTACCTTTCTCAATGAACCCAATGCTTTCAGTTTCAACTATTCTTATACTATGTTCAGGAGAGTAAAATCTATACCCCTTTGATTTAATAAGATAATCAATAAAGAAATCATTGATTTTTTTGAATTTGATATTTTTTTTATAGGTTGTAAATTCTAATTTTTATCGCTTAACCTCAAACATGAAGATGCTTCAAATTAGAATTTGATACTACTCTACAGTTCAAAAGGGGTCTTCAAAATCGCTTCACCAGAAATACAATTTAGCAAGTAAATATACAATCCTTAAAACATACGTCACAACGAAAAAAGGTAAAGATGAATTACTCACATATTCCTAACCATATTCATTATTGTACGATTATGTCTTTCTGCTATATCATTATGATTTAATGTGTCGAAAATTGTGTATTGAGCATATTGTAACGCCCCGAGATTCCATCCCGAGATGTCACACGGTGCTTATGACCCCGAAGGACCATAAGCTAACCCTTTACTGATATCTGTACCTGTACACTGCATAATATCTGAAATAAATGCGAAAACTAGCCATAAGGTTCAACACATTATCTATGAATACTATATAATATAGAAAACTGAATACTAATACATCCGTCTGAAAAGCCTCTAAACTGTCTGAACTGTGGAGTTGATGGGACAGGTCCCCAACTAACTCCGTCAACTGAAAATAAACAAAGTCTGAAACAATAATAGTAAACTGAGATTCGTCCTCGAAAGAAAAGGACTCACTGCTACTGCTGCTACTAACTGGGACTGAACTGCTGAGGATACTCTGGATCCTATGCCTCTGAACCTATGGTGTCAAATAAAATACCATAGAGAAAATGCGTCAGTATAGGAATGTACCGAGTATGTAGACGAGGTAGGCTAATTCAAGGGCTCATGCATGTACAATATCTAAACTGAATAATCATGAAGATGTCGTATGAGAACACATATATGAATGCACAGACCATGAACACAATCATCGCAACTCTAGATACTGAAACTCGAATACCACTTTACTGCGGACTGAACTCACTACTGACACTGAGATACTGAATCACTGACTCATCTGATACTGATAACTCAGAGTCTGGACGTACTCACATCAAGGACTGAATTTTGAGCTTACTGCTTTCGACTGACAGGATTAGAGATCAACTTTTCTAACATATTATTCCGGAAGCGATTATCAATGATAAGAAGTATGATCATGTCTGAATCTAACAATAAGAATACTGAACAGAATCTGAGATGGAGATCAAGCCTATCTGACGGGAGATCTCTAGATATGATAATAAGAATACTCAACATGGTCTGAGACTGAGATCAAGCCTCTCTAATAGGAGATCTCCAGATATGATAATAAGTATCTGTATATGAGACCAAGCCTATCTAACGAGATGGTCCATGAATTAATGGAACTATCTGAATTTCTCACTGAGATTAACGACTATACCATACAGTCCTGATTTCTGAAGATTGATACAGAAACTACAATTGTGGGAAGTAGTTACTTAACCGACATGCCCCAACCTACCACAGGTGGGGTCCAACCTATAACCCCAGCTAGGTCAATACCATGCCACGGGTAAAGACCTCTCTGGTCAAGCCTCTCTGACGGGATGAACCTCGCAAGAAGTCGGCCTGAGGTAGTATAATAGTCAAACCTCTCTGACGGTGACAACCTTTACTGACGAGGATTCCTGCATCCTACGCTGGCTACACAGTTCTGGAGTTCAGGGATTGCTCCTAGCGACTCGGCCTCTCTGACGGGAGAGCCGACATCTCTTCCCTCGCTCGGTGCTAGCTTCGACTCCCAACTGAAAGACTCTGAACTGAATTCTCAATTAAACACAGCTGAAATCTCTAAAGATCTGACTGAGTTATGCTGAGATTACTTAGTTCCGTATTTGACAAAAAAGGTATAAAATCATGGTATCTGACTGACAATACAGAGCTGGAATAGATTACTCGAATCGCTTCTGAGATTAGAATTGAATCACTTGAATACTATTAGATCTGAGCTTATTACATAACTGAGGCTAGATTACTAGCGATACAGAGATTACAGAGATAACTGAGATTACTGAGCTTTCTTAAGCTCTGTACTTGTCTGAGGATACAGAGTTCTATAGTTCACTGAGTTTTGAAGATCATGGCTCGACTAAAATTATCGAGAAATTGACATGGGCTCTAGACAACAGCTCTATTGTCGGGTATAAATATCCCCAGGACTCGATAACATAAAAGTAAAGCATAATCATTCTTGACTAGTCATCACCACAATCATTCATTCATCATCACAAGCATTCGTTCATCATCACAAGCATTCGTTCATCATCACAATCATTAAAGCATCTCACAGTCATTAAGACATCACCTTAAGCATTTAAGGATCACAAACATCTATTCATCATCACAATCGCCAAGGGGTCACTTTAAGCATCTCTAAATCACAATCATATAATAATGTAGGGAAATCATGCTACTAGATCGTACTCCATTCAACAAGGTTTTACCTCAACTATTTCATACCTAAATCAGTTTTTACATGTGTTTGGATATCATATGGCTTGGGAAAACTTCATACTATCATGTCATAACTTACTTGCTAACCACTTGGCATGTATTAAAAACTTAGCAAATATCAAGAGAACATAATTGGGGAATTTACTACTATCACATTTCCACTTATTCACTAAGGTCCTTTAACCAACACTATACATGTATAGGTTCACACTTATTTGGGGATTTCCTACTACCATGGAATAATTCATTCACTTGGGCATTTTATCAAACACTAGGCATGCATAAACTAACTCATAATTTGGGGTTTTATCTTCAACATGCAACAATGGCCCTTATGCTTCACCTAAGCTCTTTATCAAACCTAGGGGGAACATGCTTCGCTTATTCAACCATTTCTACACCCATTTGACATGAACACATCACATAGAAAGCAACATAAGAAAGATTCATCACAAATATCACATGGATTCCACCTACTAGGGTTAAGGTTCATGAATCTTGTAAACAAACATGAATCAAAACTCAACAACACATTGAACATCAATTTCAACTCATACAAATCATTAACAACTCATAAACATAAAAATCTTTGAGTTTTGAAAAGGGTTCTTGAGCTTCTTGAATGAAAGGGACCCAAGAATCAACATCTACATACCTTAATCTATGAAATTGGATGAATTCTAATGTTTGAGACTCTATCCGCACTTGTATTAAATAATTCTTAAAGCCCACACTATGAGGAACTTGATTCTTGAAGAAATCTTGAAGAATTATGGATGAATTTTGGAAGATTAGGGTTCTTGAATGAAACCCTAGTTATATCTTCTTAAGAGAATTGAGAGAGAAGATGGAGAAATTAGGGTTTAGAGGTGGATGCTCATATTTATAGAGACCTCCAAAAGGTGGAAAATGACCAAAATACCCTTGCAAAAACGTCCTTAAATTGCTGAAAAAAATATCTGACGACATCCCTGACAAACTGTCAAGTTAGTGATAGGCTGTCACAAATTGTCGTCACAAAAGGGTGAAATTTTAAGTTTCTGGTTAAGGTTGACGACATTGGTGATAGGCCGTCATGGGCGTGACGGCTTGTCAAAAAATGTCTTCACCAGGGTCAGAAATCTTCCCAGGTCTGACGACATTGGTGATAGACCGTCACGGGCATGACGGTTTGTCACAATTGTCGTCACCAGTTTCTCAGCCAAACATGCTGGAGTAAAATGGGTAAGAACTCTTTGCTTCGATATCGGTTTTTGACGAAATTAGTATCGTTGGAAAGATAATTCAAAGAGCTTTCATTTGATATATAGTAGGTAATCTAATTCGATATATAAAAGGATTTATGGTCGATTGAAGTTGACCCAAATTTTGACGCTCACTAAAACTTGAACGATAGGAAAACTTTCAACTCGTCCTGGAGTTAGGGGACCTCTATGATCTTAATTCATGCTCAAATAGATTCCCACACGATTCAAAGTATTTCATACTTGAAAAAATATTTCTGAAATATTTATACTCAGATTTTTTACTTTGCCAAATACGCTCTAAGGCTCAGACTGAAAGAGAATTTTGCGGGACATTACACATATATATCACATTTTTCAAGTAATTTCATAAATGACTCTAGTATTGTCTAGTTTTATCATATCTTTCATAATTCTCACCCCCTTTATCTAACATGATTATTTTTATCCTTGTTTAGTTGTCTTTTAATTTTATTGATAAATATCTCTAAAATATTTATCGCTTGAAGATTTTTCATGCAATAAATATACATATTCAAAACATGAAAAAAAAAATGTATAAAAGTGATATAAAATTTTTTCTTGCTAAAAAATGTAATATCAAAAGGATCACATATATTAATATGTATAATTTCAAGAAGTTATGTGCTTCTTGTGACTCTTTTGTTTATATGTCTTGTTTGATTTTCTTTGATACAACTCACACAACTGTTAAGGTTTTTAAAATTTAAATTTGAAAGTATTACATTTTTAACTATTTTTTTCAATCTTTCTTTGGTTATGTGGCCTACACATTTATGCCACAAATAAATAGATTATTCATTCACTAAACTTCATTTGTTCTGACATTATGATACAGAGCTAAAGAGTATTATGATAAACAGATTATCAAAATTCAGTTTGTATAAGCTATCACAAAAAGTATTGGTACCAATGAAATGATTATGCTTAAAGAAAATTAAAACATTCATTATCAAAATTAATAGAGTACTTAGTCGTATCCAATTTAGACAAAGAAATTACATTTCTCAAAAAATAAGGTACAACAAGTTTCAAATAAATTTTAATGGCGGTCATTATCAAAGATCATATGAAAAGTTTCAATAGCTTTTACTGAAGCCTTCTTATATTCGCCGTGTACACATATCTTTCTTACTTGTTTATTATTTGTATTGTATTCCAACATTATATTAAATATATGAACAGTACAACTACATTAATGCCATCAAGTATTATAAGGAACTTTAATTAAATTAGATTCTAGCCATGTAAAAAGCTCTAGGTAAAATAAAATTGATGATTACAATCAGAATTTAGAAATTAAAAATGCATATAATTTATTTTATTAAAATCAAACCAAAATGACTTGATTTAGTGATTGATAGGTTATCTTAAAATATATAAAGTGTTTGAAGTATTTTTAATCCACGATTTATAGTTCATAAGAGAATTAATTACTATCATCGAAGCCATAACACAAAAATAAAGACAAACATTTACCGTCAATAATTTTTTGAGGTTCATGGCTACCAAATTAATTAAAAGAATGTTCATGAATAGAAAATTCACAAATTAAATGGCATATGTCCTTTTAAATATTAAAGCTACAGAACATCATATTTTCAAAAAAATATCATTTAACGATAATTATGAATCTCTAGGGTACATAATTAGGTTCATAATAGAAAATAAATAACGATTCAAAAGGAAATCATTAGTTCAGGAAAACTTGACTCTAATACAATATGTAAGAATTTATTTAGATTCTGATTTTAAAACGTCAATAATCCAACATGAAATCCTACCAGTTATTCAGGATTATGGAAAACCTACACTTACGACAATTTAATTAAGAAAACATATCTGAATTGGTCATCATGTTCTTTGCGAATCTTGATTTGAATTCAGCGAAAATCTTCTTCTTTATGTTTTTAAAATGAGTACTTTTGTCTCTTTTTCTTTACTTTATGAAAACTGCGAGTGAAATGTGTTGTCTTCAATTGGCAAAGAGATGAAACTCTTTTGATAAGAGATGATTTCCTTTGAATGCTTAATTTTAGGGTAGCAATTCGGTGGGTTAGGTTAAATTTGGACAAATCAAAATGAGTCAAACCCCGACCCAAACAAAATTTGCTTGGATCAAAATGAGTCAGGTAATGGGTTATAATTCAATTCACTCAATTTTACTAAGTTTTAATTACTTCATAGTTTATTTATACTTTATAATTTCTAGTACCTAATAAAATTATTTGTTCTTTATCCTGAATATATATAACATATTGAAATTTTTAATTTGATAAAAAAATTTATGAATCAATTTGGGCTGCATATCAACTCAATTTTTAATAGACTGAAATAAATTAAGCTAATAAATGACGGATCACTATCCAACCCAAACATAAATGGGTTGGTCTGATTTTGCCTTTCCTACTTACTTTTACAATCCATCAACGTTAAGATGAATAATTTTAAAATCACAAGATAACTTTCCACCTTTAATTAGAATTTACATAATTATTAAATAATTTATTAAACTAAATAATAACCATGTAGGACATAAATTGCAACTCTATTAAAAGTTGAGATGTATTAAAAATCATAGTTTCATCTTTCAGATGAACTAATCAGCAATAATCTCTTCTTTTACTTTTTGGTGGGACAAATCGCCTGACAATAGGTTATGAATTTTAGTTCTTTTGAAAATGAAATAAAAGAGAAATAATTTAAAATCTCCTTCTTTCGTAACTCGGACTTCAATCATTTAATTTGATCTAATTATTCAAGTGCCTTTTAATATAAATAAATAAAGTAACATTCTTTTTTTCTTACTACGACAATATTAGAGGAAGATTATAATGTGTATAGTCTAGGTGCGTTGATTTTCCGATCGATTTAAGTTAAAACCAATAAATATGAGCTGTTGGCATTATGGATAAAATATTGTTTTAGAATGTTAATCATATTTATATTGATTGCTGAATAAGTTTAAGTTATAGGCACCTCACATTTTTTGTGTGAGTTTCTATAAAATGCGGCTAAAGTTATTTTTGTGATAAGTGAAGTGAAGTAAAGTAAAATAATCAACTATGAAATTTTCTCGCTTATATACCCTAAGACTTCACATGTGAACTGTCCCATTATAAACTTAATTAAGTTGCTATGGTGGGACATTTTTATATGTCTATTTATTTCAGGGTCATAGAATAAATAAACTTCTAGAAGGCTAATTAAGCTCAATGCAAAGTACTAAAAATTGTTAACTTTCACAATTTTACCATCCTATACATAGCTTCATAGGAAAAAAATTACTCCCTCCGGCTTATTTTACTTGGTATATTTGTTGAAAATTTTAGTCTCAAAATAATTGACATGTTTAAAGATTTAAGAGATAATTGGACACTTTTTTTCAACTTTACCTTTAATAATTTAATGAAAGTAATTAATTCTAATAAGTAATAACAATATTTAAAGTGAATTTAATAGGGTCATATTAGTCAATTTACACCCCTTATTAATTTCTCCTTAAGAGTTGTGCAAAAGACAAACATGTCAAGTAATATGAGACAGAGGGAGTAGAACGGAAGAGAAATTAAGATTGAGAAAAACCGTAAAGAACAAGTTGATTTCAGTAAACTTTCTATTATTCTTAATTGGCCAAAGTCATCGACAGACACTAAAACTTGTTGCGAAAATTCACTTAGGCCCTTAAACTAAGACTTGTTCCTATCAGACTCCTAAACCCCCGAATTTTATTCCAATTGGGCATTTTTTTCTCTATCAGCAAAAAGGTCAAAGTGTGTGTTGCACACACGTGATGACGTGGCAAAACGTTGGAAGTTGACACGTGGCATTATGGGTCCAATAATTATTAAAAATTAATTATAATTTTTTTAAAAAAGTATATAAAAATGGCACTGATGAAATTATTAAAAAATAATTCTAAAATTATTTAAAAACTAAAAATAAAAAACTGATTATTTTTAAAAAATGAAATAAATTATTAAAAAATTATTTTTTAAAAAAATTAATTATTAATAAATTTAGATTTTTTTTTTAAAATGAAAATAAAAAATGGCATTGAGGATATAAATTATGAAAAAATAATTATAAAATAATTTTAAAACTAAAAATAAAAAACTGATTATTTAAAAAAAATATGATTTTTTTTAAAAAATGAAATAAATTATTTAAAAAATATTTAAAAAATAAAAAATTAATTATTAAAAAAAATTTATAAAACTTTTTAAAATGAAAATAAAAAATGACATTGAGCATCCAAATTATTAAAAAATTATTTATAAAATAAAAATAAAAAACTGATTATTTAAAAAAAATTATAATTTTTTTTAAAATGAAATAAATTATAAAAAAATTATTATTAAAAAAATTATATCATTTTTAAAAAAATTAAAATAAAAAATGGCATTGAGGATATAAATTATGAAATAATAATTATAAATTTATTTAAAAATAAAAATAAAAAACAGATTATTTAAAAAAAATTATAAATTATTTTTAAAAATGAAATAAATTATTAAAAATTATTTTTTAAAGAAATAATTATTAAAAAAAATTATAAATTTTTTTAGAAATATAAAAATAAAAAATGGCATTCAGGATATAAATTATGAAAAAATAATTATAAAATTAGTTAAAGAATAAAAATTAAAAACTGATTATTTAAAAAAAATTATAAAAAATTTTAAAAAATGAAATAAATTATGAAAAAATTATTTAAAAAATTAAAAATTAATTATTAAAAAAATTATAAAACTTTTTAAAATGAAAAAAAAAATGGCATTGAGGATCCAAATTATGAAAAAATAATAATAAAATTATTTAAAACACAAAAATAAAAAATTAATTATTAAAAAGAAATTATAAATTTTTTTAAAAGATGAAAATAAAAAACAGATTTTTTTTAAATTCAGTTTTATTAAAAAAAATAAAAATTGGGGCCCTCTAATGCTTTTTGGGGTCTTTAGTGTTTAAAAAAGAAAATTGTTTTTAAAATTTTTTTGGGGCCCTCAATGCCACTTGACAACTTTTTATTCGTAAATTAGTAAAAAAAAATACTCCTCATGCGCCTTCTACGATGACATTGCACGCGCAGTGCCACATAGGTAAAAAATGCCCAATTGGAACAAAATTCGAAGGTTTAGGGGTCTGATAGGAACAGGGCTTCGTTTAGGAGTCTAAGTGAATTTTCGTAATAAGTTTGAGTGCTTATCAATGCCTTTGACCTTCTTAATTTCATCATGTGTCTCATCAATTAATACTATATCATCTGTTAATATGAACCACAACACATCCTATGTGTCATGTCAATTTGCCCATCAGTAAAGCAAATAGAAACTGACTGACGGACTTATTCATGGTGCAATCCCATTGAGGCCGAAAAACATTCTGAGTTATCTGTCATAATTTTAACTTAACACGAGAAGTTCCATGTTGATAACTCAAAGAAATATGCAAGATACATATATAAAATATGAATATATATTTTATATAATGTAGAAATCTTTTAGGGACAGTATGTGAATTTTGACTTAAAATGGACAGTTTCGCAAATATAAAATGATCATACCCATTAAAAATCTAATAAACTATAAATCACCTTTATTTTTATTTTTTTCCATTTGGATGTGTAGTGGATGATGATATAATCCTTGATCCACTTTTAGAAATTAACATAGGAAGGAATGTCCTCCTATAATCCTGCCAGTACCAAAAGGCAAAACAATGTCAAAATAAAAAGGAAAATGAATATGGACTGATGATCTTTTCCATTTCTTTATAATAAAAATAGCTTTGAAATTATTGAGAATTTTGAATTGTTATGGTTTGATTGATTAGAAATAAGAGGGACGAATAAAAGGGATTGTTAGAGTTGTGACTCGAATTTTGTTGATCCGGTTCTGAAAATTTCGCGGTGTGACCCATGTTTGTGATTTTCAATGTGGGTGTGGGGGAGAAGATCCCGCGGTATGGACCTTTATATTTTTGGGCCTAGGACCTATTTGTACGCACGTATTATATAAGTGCGATTTTAGTGTGCTGTTTTGGATTATTCAGAAAGACACGAAATTGAGACTATCGTCTCCAACATTATACTCTTTCTCCATTATAGTGAAACCTCCTCTGCCTCTGCCCGTGATTTTTCACTCAAGGGTTTCCATGTAAATCTATGTGTTCTTGTTTTCCTTTTCTTGTGGTTGGCTTATTTTCTACCCGATCCTAACAAACTGGTATCAGAGCTAGATCAATTATTTTCTCGGGATGACAACCATTAAGTATGATGTTCCGCTGTTGGATCGTAACACTAGATTTTCATTATGGCGGGTTAAGATGCAGACTGTGCTCGCCTAGATGGATTTGGACGATGCTCTATCAGGTTTTGATAAGATGCCCTCATCGTGGATGGACAAGGACAAATGGCATAAGGATTGAAAGGCTCTGTCTCAGATCCACCTTCATTTATCCAATCAGATTCTACAGGATGTTTTGAAGGAGACTACTACCGCTGCGTTGTGGTTGAAACTTGAATTGTTATGTATGACGAAGAGCCTAACAAGTAAGTTGCATCTTAAAGAACGACTTTATTCCCATTACATGTCTGAGGGTGCGTCCTTGGAGGATCACCTATCTTTCTTTAAGAAAATCGTCTCTAATTTAGAGACTCTGGAGGTTAAGTAAGATCAGAAAGATCTAGGGTTGATTTTGGTGTGTTTGCTGCCTGCATCATACACGACCTTTAGGGATACGATTTTATATAATCGTGATACCCTGACCATAGATGAAGTTTATGATGCGTTGTTCTCTAAGGAGAAGATAAAACATTGTATGAATAGGTCAGAGACTCAAATAGATGGTCTCGTTGTTCAAGGAAGGACTCGTGAGAGAAACTCTGGAGGTGATAATAAGAATAGATCAAAATTCAAAAACAGAAATAAAACCTGTAATTACTGCAAGAAAAAGGTCCATATCAAATCCGAGTGTTATAAGTTACAGAATAGAGAGAAAAGAGAAGCTTCAAAACCGAAGGGAAACCAACCAGAGAAGTCCGGTGAAGCCAGTTTTATTAAAGATGGCAGTAGTGATGGAGAACTCTTAGTAGTTTCTGATGGCAACTCCAAACCTTATGAGGATTGGATTCTTGATTCAGCTTGCACGTCTCATATTTATCGCAATCGGGATTGTTTTACAATATGAAATAGTCTCTAAAAGTTTTATGTTGATGGGAAATAACACACCTTGTAAGATAGATGGTATTGGAACAATTGGAATTAAGATGTTTGATGGGGTTGTGAGGACACTTGGTGATGTGTGGTATGTCCTAGACCTGAAGAGAAATCTTATCTCCCTAAGTACCATTAATTCGAACCGATATAGGTAACTGGTAAAGGTGGAGTTCTGAAGGTTACTAAATGTGCTCTTATTGTGATGAAGGGACAGAGAAAGACTACCACTTTGTATGTCTTGCAAGGCTCTACGGTTACAGATGATGAAGTTATTTCTACCTTATCTCTATCAGAAAGTGACGTTGCTAAACTTTGACATATGCGTCTGGGGCATATGATTGAGAATGGGATGGCTGAACTAAGTAGGAGAGGACTTCTTGATGGCCAGAGTATTACCAAATTGAAGTTTTGTGAGCGCTGTATTTTTGGGAAGCAGAAGAGAGTCAGATTCACTAAAGGCATCCGCTCAACTAAAGACACACTTGATTACATTTATTTTGATCTCTGGGGTCCTTCTAGAGTACCTTCTAAAGGAGGTGCTAATTACTTATTGAATATTATTGATGACTATTCCAGAAAAGTTTGGGTGTTCTTCCTGAAGCAAAAGAATGATGTGTTGCCTACTTTCAAGGAGTGGAAGACTATGATTGAAAAGTAAACAGGAAAATAAGTAAAGCATCTTCTGACTGATAATGGTTTAGAGTTCTCTTCTAATAAATTTAATTTTCTGTACAAGTCAGAAGAAATTGTGAGGCACTTAAAAGGTCGTCATACTCCGCAACAGAATGGTGTGGCCGAACGAATGAATTGAACTATAATGGAGAAGGTGCGTTGTATGCTCTCTAATGCTGGCTTACTTAAGTCTTTTTTGGGCCGAAGATGCTTCCACAGATTGTCTTCTTATTAACCGTTCTCCCTCAGTCGCAATTGATAAAAGGACTCCACAAGAGGTATGGTCTGGTACTCCTAGTAGTTACTCTGATTTGAGGATATTTAGATGTCCTGCTTATGGTCATATTGATAGTGAAAAGCTGGAACCTAGATTTTTTAAGTTTTTATTTATGGGTTATAAGCCCAGTGTTAAAGGTTATAAGCTTTGATGTTCAGAAAATAGAAAGGTTATAATTAGCAGGGATGTTGTGTTTGATGAAACTGCCATGATTTGGGCTCCCTCTGAATCCAGTACTTTGCCCCCAGATGAGCTTAGTGACATAAATCAGTAAAAGTCAAGCACCTACGTTGAATTTTGGATTGGTGCAGAGTCTTCACCAGTGCCTACTTCTCAGTCTAGCCCAAAGATACAGAGTGATACTATTTCTTCTTCACCACCAGTGACGCCATAATATTCTATTGCTAAAGACAAACCTAGGAGAGATATTAGACCTCCTAAGAAGTATGCTGAAGCTAATTTGGTTGCATATGCATTGAATGAGTAGAAGGTATTAATTTTGGTGAAGAACCTTCTTCGTACTTAGAGGCAGTTAGTTGTGATGATTCCGGCTGATGGATAATTGTTATGCAGAAGGAGATGGAATCACTTCATTAGAATGACACATGGGATCTGGTGAGATTGCCGAAAGATAAGAAAGTTGTCTGTTGCAAGTAGATATTTAAAAAGAAAGATGGAACATTGGGAGTTAAAGATGCTAGGTACAAAGCAAGACTAGTTGCTAAAGGTTACACTCAGGTTCCAGGTGTTGACTTCACATATGTGTCTTCTCCAGTTGTAACACATTGTTCAATTTGAGCCTTGATTGGTATTTTGGCCATGCATAATCTTGAGCTTGAGCAGTTGAATGTCAAAACTACATTCTTACATGGAGAACTAAAGAAGGACATCTATATACAACAACAAGAGGGCTTTATAGTTTCAAGAAAGGAGGACTATGCATGTTTGCTGATAAAGTCTCTTTATGGCTTAAAACAGTCGCCCAGACAATGGTATAAGAGGTTTGACTCTTTTTTGATCTCTCATATGTTTCGAAGGAGTAGTTATAATAGTTATGTCTACTTCAAGGAGGTAAGTGATGGTTCATTCATGTATCTTTTCTTGTATGTTGATGATATGTTGATTGCAACAAAGGATATAAGAGAGATAATAAAAGTCAAAGCCCAGCTCAGCAAGGAGTTTGAGATGAAGGATCTAGGAGCAACAAAGAAGATTTTTGGCATGGAAATTCTGAGGGATAGAGAGAAGTGTAAGTTATACTTGAGTAAGCAAATGTACATTAAGAAAGGGCTTCACAGGTTCAATATGCAAAATGCCAAACCTGTCATACTCCATTGGCAGCTCATTTCAAACTCTCGACTACGTTATCTCCAAAGACAAATGATGAGCGTGACTATATGTCTCGAGTTCCATACTCTAGTGCCGTCGGGTCTCTTATGTATGCGACAGTGTGTTCCCAACCATATTTATCTTATGCCGTTAGTGCAGTTAGCAAATACATAAAAAATCATGACAAAGAACATTGGAAAATAATTTAGTGGATTTTCAGATACTTGCATGGATCTGCTAATGTTTGTTTGCAGTTTGGGAAAAATAGAGATGAAGTGATTGGGTATGTTGATTCTAATTTTGCAGGAGACCTTGATAAAAGAAGGTCCCTTACAGACTATGTTTTCACCATTGGTGGTTGTGTTATCAGTTAGAAAGCTACTTTATAGACTACAGTTGCTTTGTCAACTACTGAGGCAGAGTACATGGCTATTACAGAAGCTTTCAAGAAGCTATTTGGTTGAAGGGTCTATTTGGTGAACTTAGCAAAGACTTACAGATTACTACGGTCATTTACAACAGTCAGAGTGCTATCTTCCTTGCGAAAGATCAGATGTTTCACGAGAGGACAAAGCACATCGATATTCGGTATCATTTTGTGCGTGAAATTATTGCTCATGGTGATATTATGGTAAGAAAGATTAGTACACATGATAACCCTGCTGATATGATGACTAAGACACTACCAAGTGCCAAGTTTGAGTATTGCTTGGACTTGGTTGGTGTTAGCTTTTAAGATGTGCCCTTAGGGGCTTTTGTGGATGAGGTGGAGAGTTTGTCTTGAAATGAATTTGAGTTCTGACTTAGAATTCGTGTCAAGGTGGAGATTGTTAGAGTTGTGACCCGAATTTTGTTGATCCGGCCCTGAAAATTTCGCGGTGCGACCCATGTTTGTGATTTTCAATGGAGTCTATGGTGGTAGCGTAAGGATCGGGCCGATAGGCCCATTCCCGGATCCCACCACTGATCCTGATGGGGGTATTATATAAGTTCGATTTAGTGGGTTGTTTCGGATTATTCAGAAACACATGAAATTGAGACTATCGTTTCCAACATTGTTCTCTCTCTCCATTATAGTGAAACCTCCTCTGTCTCTGCCCGTGGTTTTTTCCGCAAGGGTTTTCACGTAAATCTGTGTGTTCTTGTTTTTCCTTTGCCTGTGGTTTTGCTTATTTTTTGCCCGATCATAACAGGGATGAATAAAAAGTAGTTATTCTATCAAAATGATCAATACGGACTATCTATCCCATGGTTGCTTTCAGTGTTTTTCCCCATCCTGTACTTCACCCATTTACTTTCTTTATCAGTGGTGGACATAAGGGATGTTATTTTATAGTTGTTAAAATTTGAAGTTATTTGATGAGCATTTGAGTTATATGATAATGTTTTTGACCCATTTTGGATGAAGTTTCATAAATTGAGGTGCACCGGAGAAGAAACTCATTTTTTGTGACAATGTGAAAGTGTGTATAAACACTTACTCATGTGCTATTATATAATTATATTTCAGGTTGATACATTATTTACATGCAGCAAGCGTATAATATTATATATCTATTCAATAAATATTATTACGAAAAAGAATTCATTATGAAAGTGTAAACTAAAAATATGGCGACATGAATATAATATTGTGTTGGGTTGTATATTTTTGAAAAATACCAAGAAGCTATCAAAAATATGCATCTCAACACAATACATTGCATTCATGATTACTAAATAAAGTTACGTCAATACAGTGTATTTTTAAACACTTGTCACTTCCCTTGATCTAATTAATTCGCCTAAGTTATCATTAAAATGCATATATAATAATAGTAGGGAGAATTACAGTTCAACACCGTTGAGTGATCTAGTTTACAAAATAACCAACAAATATATATATTTCCTATTTAAACAGTATATAAGTTTAATATATTTCAACTATTACCGATAAATAAATTTTGCCAAAGAGACATAAAGAATCCCTTAGTACCCCTATCACAAAAACAAATTAGAACGAATATACATACGTATTATGATTAGTTGGGGAAAACTAATATATCGCCAGTAGCATTAAGTTTCCCTTCTTGCTTTGTACAACAGGTACTTTGTGTTAGCTCAAGTAAAGACCTTTTTTTCTCTAAACACACTGTATTATAACGATAACATCTCTGTAATGACGATTGGCGTATGAGGAATTACTAAACTCAACCGTTTGGGTGTTCATAAACAATTATGAGGTCACTCAAGAAAATCACAAATAGTTGTCCAAAATAGCAAATGAACAACTTGAAAAATAAAATAGGTAAACATACTTATAGCACGGGATAAGACAAATTCACCTTGTAGTAAGTTTACAAAAAACATTATCCGCATAATCTCAAAGAATATACATCGATCAATTGTAGTTTTCTGAAGTGATTTTTGTATCATTTACCAAATCTTTGCTACGTTTCATGTATTGTATTAAAAGCTTACAATCATCATTTCTTTTTTGTACTGCTTTTGACTGTGTTTTTTCTTAGTTAAGGATCGATCGAAAACAATTTCTCTATCTCTAAAGGGTAAGGTTTGCATAAACTCTACCTTACAGAACCTCACTTGATGGGATTATTGTTGTTGTACTTATTCCATGTCCTATAATAATATAATATATATGTTACGTGCGAGAAACAAATTAAATTGAGAAAATGCCAGTAATGTCAGACGCAGATGAAATTAATGTTGAAAATTGTGTTAGTGATTTAGATGATGCATGAACTGTACCAGTACAAGTTGGAGTGAACATGTCAATATATTGGAATTTTAATGAAGATATGTGAAAAGTACCTCTACAAGTTGGAGTGAACATGTCAAAATATTGGAATTTTAATGAAGATATGGGAAAAGTACCAGCCAGTTGCAATTTACATGTCAAATCAAGCATGATAAATTTAATTAAGAAACTAAAAATATAGTCAAATTTTAATAAAACTGACTCTCCAAAGCATAAAAATATGTATATAATGAGACAGACACAAACATTTCACGTTAAAACGTGAGTGAAGAATACTATTTTCCATTTGTGGATAAGTCCAATAATGACTGAAGGAAAACAAACGATCTGTTATTTAGAACTTGTTTGTTACGAGGGAGAAGAAATAAATTATGGTTAATTTTAGGATGAGTTTATATTTATTTTAGATTTTGTTAGGATAAAATTGCAGGATCCACAAATTACAGTCTTCTTGTAATCCTCACGTTAGGATGATATAACAATCCTAAAATGGTCCCTGAATCAAATATAGAACCCAATTAGGTTGGCTTCAAACCTGTTAATTAGGATATACTATTAACCATGTAGTTTGTGTTATAGTATTATATTTTCATTTCATGCAAAGACAATTTATTAAATTAATAAAATCTTTAATTGAATAGATCATTGTGTTAACATGTGTGTCCTTTACTTATATAGTAGATAATTTTGTGTATGGAGTATTTTAACTCATGCACGAGAGATTAAAATTGTTGGTTCATACACAAGTAAATTAATGTTCCCAATCAAAGATGTGGTAGGACAAACATCTTAATGATTGTAGCACAAGATTAAATATAATTTAAACTTAATTATGAGAGTGGTAATATTCCAACTTCTTGTGCTAGTACATTTCGTATGTATACGGACCAATTAGAGATGATTGTTTATGTTCTGAATATTAATAAACACCTTCTATAGTCCACTAGTTATACTTATACTCTTAATCTTGATATAATTATTATGATCTATGTGGTTTGATTTATCATTTTAATATATTAAAAGGTGAGACTCTTCTATGAGTCAATATATTCCTAATAGGTTGGATGATGACTAACCACTTGGTGAAATATTAATTAGTTGATAGAACCATGTCTCGGACTTTAGATAGAAGACATCTCTTTATGGTTGCTTATAATTTTTCACGTGAAAACCCTACAGACGAATTTTGTATTTGTCATGTGAAATAAGTTGAGCATTATAAATAAAGAATTAATTAATTATTCAATGAATTAAATTTTTCAGAAATTTTAATTTGATTGATTGGTGTCGGTAATTCTAACATGGGGAGTCAAATAAGATGTACTGGTAGATTTTGAAATTAAATCGAGGAGTGCAATTACAGATTTTTAGTGAAATAATTTATAATTTATTATGATATAATAATTCATTCATAACCGAATTAATATCATAATTGAAAGCCTCAATTAATAAATCTATGGTCCTTATTATGCCTGATTAACTAATAAAATTTGAAAAAGAAAGAAGAAGTAATAATATTTTATTTACCGGTCTTCTGTAAATAAGGAAAAAAAAGGAGTGAATTAAAAATTAAATTTTGACATTATGGCAATATTTAAGGCTGAAAACGTTTTGTGGTGTTAAGGTGGTATTAAAGTTAAAAACGTTTTGGCATTAAGACTGCAAAAAAAAAGGCCAAAAATATTTTTGCCTCTCTGACTTCCCTTCTTCAATTGATATTGGGAATAAATAGAGGCATGTGGTTGAGAAAAGAAAAATGCTTTTTCCAAAACTCTAAAAATCCTTCTTCAATCCAAAAAGCATTTGTCCACACAAGTGTTGGTTAATAAGGCTAATCAGAAAGTAGTAAAAGACAGCAGACCTGACAAGCAAGTTGTTGAACGGTTTGTGTGAAAGCTTCAAGAGGTAAGTTTTCTGATTATCGATTTTAATTAGGTTATCTAGATATTATGTAAGTTAAATTGATCCATGAGAATTATTTCCACTGTACATGTTCTAACAATTGACATTAGTAGTTTTCTTACATATGCTAGATAATGTAAAACAAATTTTAAGAATGAGACATCATCCCAACAAAGTCTAAATAAAGGGAAAAATAACTTCTCGTCTCCTTTGGAAAAGCCAGTCATGCATGATCTACATGATTTGTTGTACATATTTTGAATAATAGTTGTAAAAATCATGTTGTTGATGACTGTTTATCAGGTTTTTGATGATACTAATGATTTCTAGAGTCTATGTTTATCATCAAGAAAACATAAAAATGAATTTTACATGTTTTACTTAGTTTTGTTAAAATTATTTTTATGAATTAAGGGTAAAACTATGATGAATTTCAATTAAATTGAATCACAGTCTTTACTCACATGATCTAACGAACATTGCCGTGGTAGGGCCAAGCTTCCTGGGTAGTTCGTTTGACCCTCATAAGTTGTTTTCAAAAAATACCTAAATTATGTCTAATTTTTTTTTTTGAATTGATAGAACACCTGCAAAGTTTTTGAAATTGTACAAACTACCTAGGCGTCTATACAACATAACAAGTAGTCTAGTGGTAAGGTTAAGTAGTGCAGGCAGCCCTGTTGACCCCCACAACAGTCCATCAATAATTGTTGATTTGATCGATTTTGGAGTTTTTCAGTTTTTGACGAACTTCGAATGACCTGAAATTCAGTAGGTTCATTGAAAACGACCAACTGAGGAATACTCACTATATCGTGACCTAGGCACTTTTTGGTCTATTCGAGGTCATTTTGATGGATTTTTGGGCATTTTTATGTTTTCTAAAAAAAATTTTAAAATTATTTTTTGTAAATCAATGGTGATAGGGATTATTCCTTATGATTTTCAGTGGATAATAACAATAAATAATATGAGTTTAAATGTTAACATAGGTCATCTTCTCTATCGAATAAATTTGTATATAGTAATATTATTTTCTAGTTTCTTGTTTTTGATGACTTGTATTAACTTTCCAACTAAGTTACATGTTAGTTCAATGGTACAAAGACTTATGAAATATGATATTTAGCTAACTTAAATCAACAGTTTACTCTCTAACTGAGTTAGTTCTATTTCATTTAAGAGATAAAATATCTGACATTACATGTATATTTGCTTAAATGGTTAAGTTTCACTAACGATTCTAACTGTTTATGTGCATGGTTATATGTGCGGTATATTTTTTATGAATTTTAATATTCTGCAGCATGTCTAATAATATATTTTTAATTTGATTATATATCAGATTAACCATGTCTTCATTCAATCTCTTAACTTCCATCCTGAATCAAAATAAATTAAAAGGTCCTAACTATGTTGATTGAAAATGAAATTTGGATATTGTTCTTACTACTAAGGGCTTTAAGTTTGTGCTGGTTGAGAAATGCCCTGTTAAGTCAGCTGTGAATTTTGCTTAGAAGGTAAAATGACCAAGAGATATTTTTCTTCCAAAGAAAATAGAGCCAGTAATAAGTTAGAATTAATTCATATTGATTTGTGTGGTCCTATGAATATACAAGCACGAGGTGATTTTGAGTATTTTATGACTTTCACGGATGATTACTCAAAATAAGAATATATTTATTTATTATTCCGTAAATCTGAATGCTTTAAAAAAATTCAAAGAATTTAAGATGAAAACGAAAAAGTGACATAAAAAATATATTCATACATTATGATCTAATCGTGGCGAGGAATATCTTTATGCAAAATTCATTAAATACTTATCAGAATCAGAAATTACATCTCAGTATTCTACTCTGAGAACATCAAAATAAAATGGTGTGTCAGAACGACGAAATAGAACTCTTATGTAAATGGTTAGATCAATGTTAAGTTATTCAGATTTTCCCTTTTCTTTTTGGGGTTATGCATTAGAAACAACAAATTATATTCCAAACTTGGCTCCTTTAAAATCAGTACCTCTAACCCAATCTGAATTGTGGAGTGTATGCAAGTCTAGTCTATGGCATATTCGGGTTTAGGATGGTCCAGCGCATGTGCTAAAAGGAAAAAATGATAAATTAAAATCTAGAACAAAAGCGTGCATAAATTAAAATCTAGGACAAAAGTGTGCATTTTAATTAGATATCCAAAAGCGACAAAAAGAGGTATATTTTATTGTCCTAAGGAACATAAGGTAAATGTTTAAAAAAATACTAGATTTCTTGAAGAGGATTATTTAATGAACCACATTCCTAGAAGTAAAATTATTTTCCGGAAATTGAGCAATAGAATAATGAATAATAAAAGACAAGAACAAATTTTGAAAATTGTTATTGGCATACCACTGTATTCACATAGTGGGAGAAATTTCAATAGGAAAGAGGTTGCACAAGAGTAAGCACTTTACATCACACTACCTCAAAGTAGTGGAAGTAACATCGAGCAACCTGCAATTGTGGAGAAAAACGTTTAAGATAATGTTGAGAAACCTGTCATTATGCAGGAAGATGTTCAATATGTTCAAAGTTTAGTTTCAGATGAGCATATCCTGTAGCGACTAATCATCCTAGTGGAAGAATTATTAGAAAACCTTTATGGTTTTCGCTCTTGGGAGAATCATATGATAGAATTATTAAGGATTCTAATATAGAACCCCTTAATTACATTGAAGCACTACACGATAAAGATGATAAAATGTTGATTGCTTTTGTGAAATATAAAATGAAGTCTATGTACTCCAATCAAGTATGAAAACTTGCAGAACCACCTGCCGGAGTCAAATCCATTCGATATAGATGGATTTATAAGAAAAAGATAAGAGTGGATGAAAAAGTGTAAACTTTTAAGGCCTGGCTTATTGAGAAAGGGTTTACTAAAAAATAAGGACTTGATTATGAGAGGACTTTTTTGCTGGTAGCTATGCTTAAATCCATTAGAATTCTCTTATCCATTACTTCTCATTATGATTATGAAATTTGGTAAATAGATGTCAAGATGACTTTCCTAAAAGAAAATCGTGACGAGTGCATTTATATGGCACAACCAGAAGGTTTCATGGAAAGTGATAAGAAACATAAGTTTTGTGAACTTAAGAAATCCATTTATGGTTTGAAACAGGCTTCTAGGGCATGAATACTTATTTTTTTAATTCGATTAAGACTTTCGGTTTTGATTAATGTGAGAACGAGTCATGCATTTATAAAAAATGGAACAGAGAAAAAGTAGCATTTTTGATTCTGTACGTAGATGACATCTTACTCATACAAAATAATGTGAGCATGTTGAATTCTATTAAAGAGTGGTTGTCCTGTCATTTTTATATGAACAACTTGGGCAAAGCGACTCATATAAGCTTATACGAGATCGCAAATAAATGATATTAGGCTTATATCAAGCACTTTATATTGATACTATTCTTGCAAGGTTTAGCATGCAAAATTTCAAAAATAAATTTCTTTCTTTTAGGCATGAAATTACTCTATCAAAGGATCAGTCCCTTAAAACGATAGATGAGATAGAGAGAATGAACATGTTCCCTTATGCTTCAGCTATAAGGAGCCTCATGTATGCTATTTTATGCACTAGACCAAGTATCTTCTTTGTTATTGGCATGGTTAGCAGATTTCAGTCTAATTCTAAGCAAGAACATTGGATTGCGGTTAAGATATAATCAAGTACCTAAAATGGACTAGGGATTACAACCTTGTTTTTCACTCTAGGGATCTTGTACCTATTGGATATACTGATTTAAATTTTCAATCAGATATAGATTCTAAAATATATACCTCAAGATATATGTTTCCTTTAGGAGGGGGAGCTATTGTTTGGAGAAGTATCAAGTAATCATGTGTTGCTCATTCCACCATGGAAGCCGAGTATGTAGCTGTCTCTAAGGCTGCTAAGGATGTTGTTTGGCTTGATAATTTTTTTAAAGAGCTTGGAGTTGTTCCTTTGGTTCAAACACCACTACCACTTTATTATGACAATAGTGGTGCAGTTCCAAACTTCAAATAACCCCAAAGTTATAAAAGAAGTAAGCATATTGAGAGAAAATATCACTTGATTCGAGATATAACTCAAAGAGGTAATGTGAAAGTTCTGAAGATTGAGACGAAGAATAATTTGGTGGACTTATTTACAAAGGGCTTAACCCAAAAGGTTTTTGATAAGCATGCACAAGAAATGAGTGTTACAACTGTACTAGCACAAGAAGTTGGAATATTACCACTTATCTCCCACTTAAACTCATAACCATGAATGCACAATTTTAACACCCATTTTTTCATATGTTTATGAAAAACTTTCTGGGTTAGTCCCTTCATTAATGAGTCTGCCAAATTTTTTTTGGACTTAATCTTTAAAACACTGACATCACCTTGTTGAGTTATATCGGAATCAAGTAATATTTTCTCTCAATATGCTTATGTATTTTATGACTTCGTGGTTCTTTCGAGCTTACAACTGCACCACTATTGTCACAATAAAGGGATAGTGGTATTTGAATCGAAGGAACAACTGCAAGCTCTTTCAGAAAGTTACCATGCCAAATAGCCTATTTAGCCGCCTCAGAGGCAACTACGTATTCAGCTTTCATGGTGGAATTGGCAACGCGTGATTGTTTTATACTCCTCCAAATAATGGCTCTACCACCTAAAGTAAACACATATCCTGAGGTAGAATTTATAAGATCTATATCCGACTGAAAATCTGAATTAGTATTCCCAATAGGTACAGAGTGAAAAACAAGCATGTAATCCCTAGTCCTTGTTATGTAATTAATTATATGCTTAACTGTAGTCCAACGTTCTTGCTCAGGATTAGACTGAAATCTTCTAACCATACCAATAGAAAAGTAGATATCTGGTCTTATACATAATATAGAATACATGAGGCTCTATGCAGCTGAAGCATAAGGGACCACCTTCATTCTCTCTATCTCATGTGTCATTTTAAGAGACTGATCCATTGATAGAGTAATTCTATGCCTAAAAGGAAGGAATCCCCTTTTTAAATTCTGCATGCTAAATCTTACAAGAATAGTATCAATATAAAGCGCTAGAGATAAGCCTAATATCATTTGTTAAAGATCTCGCATGAGCTTGATCCCAAGGATTTGAGTCGCTTCTCCCAAGTCTTTCATATCAAAATGTGAGAACAACCACACTTTAATAGAATTAAACATGCTTAAATTATTTTCTATGTGCAAGATGTCATCTACATACAGAATAAAAAATGCTATTTTCTGTCCGTCCTATTTTTTATGAACTTATGACTCATTTTCACATTGATCAAAACTAAAAGTCTTAATCCAATTATCAATATAAGTATTCCATGCCCTAGATGCTTGTTTCAAACCATAAATGGATTTCTTATGTTTACAAAACTTATGTTCATTACCATTTTCCAGGAAACCTTCTGGTCGTTCCATATAAATGCACTCATAAAGACTTCCAACTAGGAAAGATGTCTTGACATCCATTAGACAAATCTCATAATCACAATGATCATCAATGGATAAGAGAATTCTAATCAATTTAAGCAGAGTTACCGACGAAAAAGTTTCCTCATAATCAATTTCTTTTTTGAGTAAACCTTTTCGCAACAAGTCAAGCCTTAAATGTTTGCACTTTTCTATCCACACGTCTCTTTTTCTTATAGATCCATCTACATTCAATGGGTTTGACTCCCGCAGATGGTTCTACAAGTTTCCATACTTGATTGGAGTACATAGACTTCATTTTAGATTTTGTAATAATAATCCACATTTTAGCATCTTTATCATGTAGTGCTTTAGCGTAATTAAGGGGTTCTGTATTAGGATTCTCAGGGATTCTATTGTATGATTCTCTCAAGATCAAAAATCATAAAGGTTTTTTAATAGAAACCATAGGGAATAAGACAAAATTCTATCAAGTGTTTGTCTGGGTAACTAACAAATAAGTAAAAGAGGCGAGATTTTGTGAAACAAAAGAGTAATAGTAACAATTGTTGGTTGTTGGATTAGTAATAAGTATGAGAAGGAACCAGGATTATGTTCCCTATAACATCACGGGTTTTTCGTGCTCACAAACTATTCTGATGTGTTGCATGCAAAATCTAACAAGATAGGTTCTTCTAAACGTCTTTCGACCCTGGTTATATGAATTTCACTCTTCTCCACTAGGACTTCGAGTGTTGCACTACTAAACCTTGTTCTTGATCTTATATTAACTATCTCTGTTATGACTCAAGTTATTCGAAGAAGATTGATAACTTTAAATCTCTATTATTATTTCCTTTTTTGAATATCTACCTCTCTCTAAACAAAGTCTAGAATATAAATGAGTTCCTAACTTTTGCAACCGTTAGAAAAACAATCATAAAAATAAAGTACCAATACATGCAAGTACATAGTCTAGAATAACTTTGCATTTAATTTGTTTATTTAAATCATCATGGTTTCCATAATTCTAGCTTTGGTGTTTAGATACTTATATTTGCAAGAACACAAGAAGACTTCATAGATGAAAATATGATTATGAACTTATAATATGAATAAAGCTCCAAAATCTCAACTCAAATTAAAACCCTAGAAATGATGTTCGTAATTTCAAGAATATGCCTTAGAATCTCACAACATAATGTTGTAAAATATGAAGTAGTGTATACTCATACAAATAACCCTATAAGAGTATTCATGGATAAAATAATTCCTATCCTAAACAAAATAGAAAATATAGACCAGTGACATCATATGATAGGATGATACGATCGTGGGTTCTAACCACGATCGTATTTGGGTGCTCGTGGTTTACTCATAAATTTTATCATCTTTAGATATTCATTGGTATGGATCTCAGTATGAATCCATTGTATTAATCTATAATCGTATACTGTTTTCATCTGATCATCCTACACTTCAACTTCTGAAACTTGCTAAACTGAAATTCCTTCCTATGACCTTATGATACAGTCATGTTTTCAAAGTAAGATCATGGGATACTATTATCTAATCCTCTTTATACTTAACTTTTGTAAGACTATTTCTAGTCACCCTTTTGCATGATTAGATGGTACAACTGTATGATTGATGTACGATCGTGGGGGTTTCTTATTTGAGAAACACCTGAGACTGTTCTCTGAATAATGTTACAACACCTTTGACACTACCTGTTTAGATCCTATGACCGTTCTTTGATCATCTACTCCCCTTTTTGTCGAATATATATATATCACTTTTATTCTTTAAGCCTATTTATCTTGTAAACACCAAAAAAATTACCAAATCCACATAAACATATCCTCATACTTGCAAATATTTCTAGTTTTAAGTATCTTAAGTATCGTAAATCCATGTTACACTAAAACCCTCAACTTAGAACATTGTCATATTCTCAAGAGAAAACAAAATAAACTAGACTCCTTAAGATGCTTATCTTTGAGAAAAAGCAGGATCAATATGGTAGTCCCTTCCATAAAATAACTTTTCAACATGCCAACAAAATAAGTATTTTCAACACTATACAATGATGTTTAAAATTAATAAGTGCAGTGCATATACAAACTAAACACCATAACGAAACGGGATCAAGACATGGCAATTACATTAGCAGTAGACAACCCAACACGTTAGAAAACTAACACTACCTAATCAAGAAGCAACCAAAATATAACCCTTATGAAATTATAATAAATAAGTCCCACACTTAATATATGTAATGTTAAGCTATAGTTTGTACAGAATCAAATCTATCACTCTCATGGGGAAGACTGACCATATGCATTTAGTATCATAAGCTTGCCCTTATTTTCTACATCTTAGCTTTCGGACATTCATATTAAGATGATGATAGGACTTTATCTTCTTGTAATATAGACTCGGGGGTAGGTATGGTATTTGGGTATAGTGACTAGCCCTCCTTGACAATACACTAACTTTGGCTTTCATGATTAATTGTCTCCTTTTATTTCTTTCCTTTTTTCAATTTTCTTTCACTTCTTTAGACTCTGTTTGCGGTTTTGTTTTTTCTCTCTCTCTTTTTCCTTTTATCTATTTTTCTCTTGCTCTTCTCTATTTTTCCTTTTTTTACACACCACACTTGTTTTCTTTTTTTACTGCACATTCTTCATACTCAACTTTCTACACCCCCTCAAGTAGCCACCCTCAACTTAGGTGATTTGCTTGAGTTGAGGTACATAGTGTCCAAGGAAGAATCAAGACAAACCAGGTTCATTGTAAAATTGAGAAGGAGAATAGAGCTATCCAAAGAAAAGGTCTTGTAAGGCTCAAAGTTTGGGTTCAAGGGGTACATGATCATTTGGTAGGTTTATTTAGTCTACAGTGGACTATTTAAAATATGGCCTATGGTCCTTTTCTAACCCTCTATCCTATAGATTTAAGGAGATAAATCGGTCATGTTCTAGACCACACACACAACGACTAAGTAACATCTCACACACTCCTGACTCAAGGCTATTATTTTAGTCACTACCTAATTGATTTATGCAGAGTCACGATAGGTGTTCATGCTACTAAGACTAATACCATGAAGATATCCAAACAATGGTTACAATTCAAGTATGCAAACAACACAACACAAAAAAAACAAAATTTTCAGAGGGGTATCATTTTAAAACTTTTTAGAGGACAAGTCCTCATGCTTCTTTTATTCTGACCGCATTAGGTTATCTCAGTTTAATCTAAGTTACACATAAAACATCAAAAACACATAAAAATCAAATAAATATACCTAAACCTGATGGTTCTAACTATGATAGCACAACCGACCAAAAATAAATAAGATAATAAAAGCCCTCGATTGTGGTATAACCACACCACCAACTTGGAAATAATGCAATGTCCCTATAAAATGAGTTCATAGAAATCTAAAACTAGGTTAAAGGAGATACCTGTAGTGCTCTAGGCGCTGGTCAAACTCTGATTATTTGGGGGACGCAAATTGGTCCCCAACCTGCGTCTTTACTCCAGTGGCCTTAGCTATGGCTGTGGAACACACAGATAAGTTGGAACCAGTGGAGGCTGATACACTCACGATACTCAAACTAGGGGAAATCTTTGTACCTCTTCCAATAGTATTAACTATATTTATGGTATGTAATATCTCACCTTCATCCAAAATCACTATTTTAAAGGTCTGCTCAATCGTCATTTCATTTCTTCTCTTCTTATTCTTATCCAACTTCTTTCTACTATTCTTTTCTGTATCATTCCTCTTCTTTTGTTGTAACGCCCCAATTTTCTGAATCGGAATGCTACACGGTACTCATAACCCAGAGGGACCACAAGCTGACCTATGACTGATATCTGTACCTGTATACTACAATTCATGACATAATAATGCAGAAAACATGCACAATAGGCCATAAGGTTCAACTGAAATAATATAACATCCATATGGGCGAAAAATACCCAAAACAACTGAAAATTAAATCTGAAAGCTAAATCTGAGCGTAAATCTGAAATCCTCTAAGTACTGTCTGAAATAAGGAGTTGAAGGAACATGTCTCCAACTAACTCCGTCTAGCAAAGCTGAGCTGAAATAATAAATAAAATAAAATAATATTGCCCTCAAATGGATGAGGACTCAATGCAACTCTGCGGCTGGATGCTACTGCTGATCTGGAGCTCGTGTCTCTGAACCTATGGTGTAACATGAAAGAAAGCACTATAGCGCAAATGCGTCAGTACAACTAGAGTACTGAGTATACGAGTGAGGCAGGCTCACGCAAAAGGGTTTACATGCATGTACAATGCTAACTGACTGACTGATATGAATGTGAGAGTGTAAACATACATACACAGTAACTAAGATCGTGAGTACGTAATAGCTAGATCTATATGCTAATACATGGTTTATTGATAACTGACATGGCTAAAACTGTAGTTCTAATAACATGGGCAACTGTATCTGACAGTTTTAAATCTGATAGAACTATCTGAGTCCCACACTATAACTGAATTTGACTGTATCTAACAGTCCTGGTATACTGATATCTGTAGAACTATCTGAGTTCTTTTACTGAGACTGAGTCTGAAACTGGGGGAGGTAGTTGTTTAACCGACATGCCCAATATGTTCCATTATGGCTAAGATGGGGTCCAATCTCTGCCCTGACTGGAAAGGTGTCAATACCGCGCCATTGGTAAGGACAACATGTAAGCAACCCTCATATAACAGGTTAAGCCACCTCATCTACCCTCATATAACAGGCTGCGATGTCTCAACCTATGCTGGCTACATAGTTTTGGAATGAAAGGATGACTGCTAAGAATCACACCCTCATTTACAGGTGAGTTCCCATCCTTGGGTTCACTCGGTGCTAACTCCTACTCCCATCTGAAGAGACTGAACATGATTTAACTGACTGTACATAAGTGGAACTTACAGAATTTCGTTGACTGACGGAGTAGTACTATTATTTGATAGTTAACTGAGATCATGAGATTTCTGAGGTTTCCTGAGTCACATGACTAACTGAGTTCTATAGATTATAGCTTGACTGAGATTATCGTGACAACATGACATGGCTCTAGGCACACAACTATGTTTTTCAGGTACGAATACCCCCAGGATTCGATAGAAGGAAACTGACACACATGACATAACTTGATCATAAGATTTGAGTCCACAATTCATAATATCATAAGTAGGGGATATCATATTTCATATAGTTATTTAACATCTTAAACATTATAGAGAATGAATGGATATATTTCATGTATATATAGTATATCTCCATTATCTTGCATGCTTCATAACACCACAATAGCAATACATAAAAAGCATGGAATTCATATTGAAATATATAGCTAACATGAACTTGTCATTTAGACATTATAGAACCATACAAACATGCATTTCTAGCATCCTAAGCATTTTATCAAACACCTTGCATGCATTCTATAAAGCATAGGTGGGTTTCATACTTTCCCCATATTAAACCACCTAAAGTTCATGATGTTCAATTAACAAACATATATATTCCATGAGAACACCTTTTGACATCACATTGAAACTTAAACAACAATCGCCAACATGTACATACTCATATCACCACAATAATTTTACAAAATAATATTTAAAACATGGTTCTTGAGCTCTATGAACGGATTGGATCCATAGATGAACACTACGCATACCTTAAAGCTTGATCTTAAAAGAGATCTAATGTTTCTGAAGGGTCCTGATGAAATTCTTAGGCTTGCCCTTGATTTTTTCTTGACTAGGGTTTAACTCCTTTGGGAAAGAATGTTCTTGTTCCTGAGGAGATAATCTTGAGAGAAAATCCTAATTTGTGGTTGAAAGTGTATGATATTGCTTTTTAAGATGCTTAACTACATAAAAATGGGAAAAGTTATTCCTCTTTAGGGTTATAAGTTGTGGAAGGTGAAAAAAAATGACCAAAATACCCTTATGAAATAAATTCTCAGTTGCTGAAAATCATAGCTGACGTCATTTGTGACAAGGCATCAAAAATATGGTAAGTCGTCAAAAAATGTCATCACACAGGAGCTGGAATTGATGGTTTCTGCCTAAGTCTAATGACCTTTGTGGTAGGGAGTCACAAATGTGGTAAGCTACCACTAATGTCATCACGTAGGAGATGGTTTTTGCCTAAGGCTGATGACTTTCATGGTAGGGCATCACAAATGTGGTAAGCTACCACGAATGTCGTCACTTAGGAGATGGTTTCTTCAAAGGCTGACGACCTTCATGGTAGGTCGTCACAAATGTGGTAAGCTACCACGAATGTCGTCATTTAGGAGCTGGTTTCTGCAAAGGCTGACGACCTTCGTGGTAGGGCGTCACAAATGTGGTAAGCTACCACGAATGTCGTCACACAGGAGTTAGATTCTGACTAAGGCTATCGAACTTCGTGATAGGGCGTCACAAATATGGTAAGCTACCACGAATGTCGTCACACTATTTCCAGCCTGACATGCTGGAGTAAAATAGGAATAACTCTTTGCTCCGATATCAGATTTAGGCAAAATTTGTATTGTTGGAAAGAGAATTCAATTATGTATCTGTTGATAGGTCATGAACTCAAAAATTCCAAGTATAATGAGTGATATACTCGTTTGAAGTTGACTATACCAATATCCTTCTCAAGAATTCAATCGGTAAGGAATGTTTTGATTCGTCTGATAGATGGGAGTTATTTGAAGCCTTAATATACATCTAACTTACTAATAAAACTATAAAATAACCATTATGTACTATGCATGAGCTTGGTACATGGCTCTAATATTGGTTTGGATATTTTGGGGTATTACAAAATCTCCCCCTTGGAAACATTCATCCTCGAATGATGACTGCTTGAGAGGGGAGAAATGATAAAACAATGCATACACTGATCATGCTCAACTGGCACATGATTTTAGGACTGAATTGAATTCTAAACTGAATATAGCCCAACTAAACATGCATATATGATGTATGACTGATAAGCTGAACTCATAAATGCATGATAAGTGATTCACTGATACTTGATACCAATTTTATACTGGAATTTTGAACCTGTAATTGAATAAGCTTAAGGAAAATGGTTACCTCGAGCTAAGTCTTAATTAGCAAAGAAAAGATGAGGGTACTTGGTTCGTATGTATGCTTCTGCTTCCCAAGTACCTCCCTCCATGGACTGATTCCGCCAAAGAACCTTGACTTGAGGGACTTCTTTATTCCTCAGCCTACGAGTCTGATAGTAGAGGATTTCGACTGGAATCTCTTCATATGAGAGGATATTCTGAATGTCAACGCTCTGACTAGGGACTACAACTGCTGGTTGACCTATGCACTTCTTGAGCAAAGAGACATAGAAGACTGGATGGACTGAGGCTAGATCTGAAGGCAATTTGAGCTCATAGGCTACCTTGCCGAAGCGACTGAGCTTTCCCTTCTTGCTGAATCTCTTCACTCCCTTCACGGGAGAGATCTTGAGATAGACATAGTCATCGACCTTGAATTCGAGATCCTTTCTACGAACAAACGCATAAGACTTCTGTCGGCTCTGAGCAGCCCGAAGTCTTTCTCTGATCAACTGAACTTTCTCTAAGGTATCAAATACTAAGTCAGGACCTATGACTACGGTCTCACTAACTTCGAACCAACCGATCGGAGACCTACATTTCCTACCATAGAGAGCTTCAAATGAAGCCATTTGAATACTGGAGTGATAGATGTTGTTGTATGGGAAGTCAATCAAAGGCAAGTGGTCATCCTAGCTTCCTTTGAAATCAATTGCACACGCCCTTAGCGTAACTTCTAGAGTCTGAATGGTCCTTTCTGCTTGACCATCTGTCTGAGGATGAAATGTTGTACTGAGATGAACTTGGGTACCAAGACCCTTTTGGAATGCTTTCCAGAAGTGAGAGGTGAACTGGGTACCTCTATCTGAGATGATAGATAGTGGAACACTGTGTAATCTGACCAACTCCCTGATATAGAGTTTGGCATATTCCTCGGCTGAGTAAGAGGTACGAACTGGAAGGAAATGAGCTGACTTGGTCATTCTGTCTACAATGACCCAAACTGAATTATGCTGATGACGTGTTTTAGGCAAACCAGTCACAAAGTCCATGTTCACTTCTTCCCACTTCCAAGTAGGAATAGTTAACTCCTTCATGGAACCATTAGGTTTCTGATGCTCTATCTTAACCTGCTGACATGTAGAGCTCTTAGCCACAAACTCTGCAATGTCCCTCTTCATCCCACTCCACCAATAGATCTCCCGCAAGTCACGGTACATCTTAGTAGCCCCTGGATGAATAGAGTATCGCGCATCATGCGCTTCTGCAAGAATTCGCTACCTCAAGTCATCTACACTGGGAACACACAGACGACCCTGACAACGAAGAACACCATCTCCCCCTTGGAAGAAAACCTCTACTTCCTTACTCTGAACTGACTCTTTTAGCTAGACAAGGCTAGGATCCCTGTCTTTCTTCTCTTTCACCTCGAAAACTAGAGATGACTCTGAACTACTCTGAACACATACACCACCCTCTGAAGAGTCGACTAAGCGAACACCTAGTCTGGAAAGCTGATGAATCTTCTGAGATAATTTCTTCTTACTATCCTCAACATGGGAAACACTACCCATGGATAGTCTACTGAGTGCGTCGGCCACTAAATTGGCCTTACCAGGATAATAAAGGAAACTCATGTCATAATCCATCAAGAGCTCTAACCACCTTCTCTGATAAAGATTGAGATCCTTCTGGGAAAAGAAATACTGAAGGCTTTTATGATCTGTGAAGACATCTACATGAACACCGTATAGATAATGCCTCCAAATCTTTAAGGCAAAGACAACTGCTGCTAACTCAAGGTTATAAGTAGGATAATTCTTCTCATGGGGCTTTAACTATCTGGAGGCGTAGGCTATGACTCTACCATGTTGCATGAGGACACAACCTAAACCTACTCTGGATGCATCACAATATACTAGGAATCCATATGTACCCTCTGGAAGAGCTAGAACTGGAGCTGTAGTGACTCGAGTCTTCAACTCCTGAAAACTCTTCTCGCAAGGTTCTGACCACTAAAACTTGACCTTCTTCTGAGTCAATTTGGACATAGGAGATGCAATAGAAGAAAATACCTTGACAAACCATCTGTAATAGCTAGCCAAACTCAAGAAACTCCTGATATCTGTTGGAGATACGGGTCTGGGCCAGTTTCTTACCACTTCGGTTTTCTGAGAATCTACTCTAATTCCATCACTGGAAATAATATGGCCAAGGAATGCTACTGATCTTAGACAAAATTCGGACTTACTAAACTTGGCGAACAACTGGTGATCCCTAAGATTCTGAAGAACAATTATGAGATAGTCTAAATGATCACGCTCTATGCGAGAATAGACTAGAATATCATCTATGAAGACTATGAAGAATATGTCCAAGTACTTCTTGAACACCCGGTTCATCAAGTCCATGAAAGTTTCAGGGGAATTGGTAAGACCAAAGGACATGACTAGAAATTCAAAGTGACCATACCGAGTACGAAAAATTGTCTTCGGAATGTCACATTCTCTAACTCTGAGCTGATGATAGCCTGATCTAGGTCTATCTTGGAGAAATAACTGGCACCCTAAAGTTGGTCAAACTAGTCGTCTATCCTAGGTAGCGGATACCTTTTCTTGACCGTGACTTTGTTGAGCTGACGGTAATAAATACACATTCTGAGAGAACTGTCTTTCTTGCACACGAATAAGACTGGCGCACCCCATTGGGATACACTGGGCCTGATAATCCCTTATCTAAGAGATACTTCAACTGATCCTTAAGTTCCTTGAGTTCTGCTGGTTCCATTTTGTATGGAGTAATAGAAATAGGCTGAGTATCTGGGAGAAGGTCTATGCCGAAGTCTATTTCCCTTTCGGGAGGAATGCCTGGAAGATCTTTTGGAAAGACATCTGAATATTCATTAACCACTGGGACTGATTCGAAACTGGGAGATTCAGAACTGGAATCCTTAACATGCACGAGATGATACGCACACCCCTTAGAAATTATTTTCCTTGCCTGAAGGTAGGAAAAAAGCTTACCCCTGAAAATCGAAGTGCTACCCTTCCACTCTAGGACGGGCTCATTCGGGAACTGAAACTGAACTATTCTATTTCTACAGTCGACTATGGAATAGCAGGAATGAAGCCAATCCATGCCGAGAATGACATCAAAATTAGTCATCTCTAACTCAACTAAATCTACTGACGTGGATTTCTTAAATATCATAACCGGGAAGTTCCTGTATACCCATCGAGCTATGATAGTTTTACCCACTGGGGTAGAGAATGAAAAAGGATCTACTAAAATTTTGGGACTGATTCCGAATCGCCTTCTATGTATAGAGTGATGAAAGACAAGGATGCACCTGGGTCTAGCAATGCATAAACATGAACATGGAAAATCTGTAACGTACCAGTAACAACATCATGAGAATTTTCCTGATTCTGTCGAGTCTGAAGAGCATAGAGTCTATTTGGGTGTTGCCCACTAGTAGCACTGGAAGTAGCACCCTGCAGGTTCAGGCGACCAGACTGAGCTGTGGAGCGATTCTGCTGACCCTGAGGACCTGTCTTAGGTAAGTCCCTAACTCTGTGGCCTGGCTTGCCACAACCAAAACAAATGCCTTGACCTACACACACCCTGATGGTGCTTACCGCAGGTTTGACACTAAGGGTAAGTGCGGGAACGGCTAACACTACTCTAAGATTTAGAGCCTGGTGCTCTGTCTCTGTTATTATCCCTGAACTTCGGCACTGGGGCAGTAGCGGAGAAAGGGGATGGAACTTCTGACTTAGGACAAAACTGTGAATAATTTCCTCCCTCTAATTTGGGCTGAGCAAAACAGAAACTGTTTGATCTTGCTCTTTTGTTCTGCCTCTCCCTAGTCTAAACCTTCTTCTCCTCTATCCGTTGAGCGTGGGTCATGAACCTGGCTAAAGTCATATCACTGTTCAGCATCGCAGACCTACACTTATTTACCACACTATCATTCACCCCTGATATGAACTTGCTCATCTTAGCCCTATTTTTTGCAACCACATGAGGGGCATGCCTGGCTAGCTGAGTAAATCTATGAGAATACTCTCTAACTATCATTTTTCCCTGGCTGAGATTGATGAACTCAAGAAGTTTGGCCTCTCTCATCTCTTGGGGAAAGAATCTGTCTAAGAAAGCCGTGATAAATTCTTCCCACTCAACAGGACCTGCATCCTCTAACCTTTCTTCTAACCACTGTTTGTACCAAGTGTGAGTGATATCCTACAATTGGTATGCGTCTAACTCGACACTCTGAAAAGAAGTGACTTCCAGGATATCAATGAACTTCTGGACTTGGTCAAAGAATTCCTGAGGATTCTCGTTTGGCTTAGATCCAAAGAAGGACAGAGGGTTCATTCGGGTGAAGTCCCGAATCCTAGCTACTGTTGAATTGGCCACTGGGTTGGCCGGAACGACTGCTGGTCATTCATTCTGGGCAGCTACAGACCAAGCAAGAGCGGTAAATGTGGTATTGAACTCCGTATGTGAAACATGTTCGCCCAAAGGATTTTCGAGATGAGGAACTGGTTGATTTCTTCTCTTTGGAGGCATGTTTCTAAAATAAGAAAAGAGCGGATTAGACTGACATACTGAATTGAAATTATGTTTACTAGCACGACATGAATACTGAAAGAAGGGAAACTATTCTGAAAACATCATATAGCCTCCTATACATAAATGTGGAGCACAAAACACCCATGTACAAGACTCTACTAGATGCGGCTTTCAGACTTCCTAGGACTCCATTGAACCTTAGGCTCTGATACCAAGTTTGTAATGCCCCGATTTTCTGAACCGGAACACTACACGGTGCTCATGACCCCGAGGGACCACAAGCTAACCCATGACAGATATTTGTACCTATATACTTCAATTCATGATATAATAATGCAGAAAATATGCACAATAGGCCATAAGGTTTAACTAAAATAATATAACATCCATATGGGCGAAAAATACCCAAAACAACATAAAACTAAATCTGAAAGCTAAATCTGAGCATAAATCCAAAAGCCTCTAAGTATTATCTGAAATAAGGAGTAGAAGAAACATGTCTCCAACTAAATTCGTCTAGCAAAATTGAGTTGAAATAATAAATGAAATAAAATAATATCGCCCTCGAATAGATGAGGGCTCACTGCACAGTCACTATGATCGTGAGTACGTGATAGCTAGATCTATACGCTAATACATAGTTTACTGATAACTGACATGGCTAAAACTGTAATTCAAATAACATGGGCGACTGTATCTGACAGTTTTAAATCTGATGCAACTATCTGAGTTCCGTACTATAACTGAATTTGATTGTATTTGAAAGTCCTGGTATACTGATATCTGAAGAACTATCTAAGGTCTTTTACTGAGACTGAGTCTGAAACTGGGGGAGGTAATTGTTTAACCGACATGCTCCATATGTGCCATTATGGCTAAGATGGGGTCAAATCTCTGCCTTGACTGGAAGGGTGTCAATACCGCGCCACTGGTAAGGACAACATGTGAACAACCCTCATATAATAGGTAACTCTAGTAAGAACGGTGGGAACCCTCATATAACAGGTTAAGCCATCTCATCTACCCTCATATAACAGGCTGCGATGTATCAACCTATGCTGGCTACATAGTTCTGGAATGCAAGGATGACTACTAAGAATCACACCCTCATATGCAGGTGAGTTCCCATCCTTCGGTTCACTCGGTGCTAACTCCTACTCCCATCTGAAGATACTGAACATGATTTAAATGACTGTAAGTAAGTGGAACTTATTGAATTCCATTGACTGACATAGTAGTACTATTATCTGAAAGTTAACTGTGATCATGAGATTTCTGAGGTTTCTTGAGTCACTGACTGACTGAGTTCTAATGATTATAGCTTGACTGAAATTATCATGACAACATGACATGGCTCTAGGCACACAACTAGGTTTTTCGGGTACGAATACCCCCAGGACTCGATAGAAGGAAACTGACACACATAACATGACTTGATCACAAGATTTGAGTCTACAATTCATAATATCATAAGTAGGGGATATCATATTTCATATAGTTATTCAACATCTTAAACATTGTAGAGAATGCATGGATATATTTCATGTACATATTGTATATCTCCATTATCTTTCATGCTTCATACCACCACAATCGGAACACATGAAAAGCATGGAATTCATATTGACGTATATAGATAACATGAACTTGTCATTTAGACATCATAGAACCATACAAACATGAATTTCTAGCATCCTAAGCATTTTATCAAACACCTTGCATGCATTCTTTAAGGCATAAGTGGGTTTCATAATTGCACCATATTAAACCACCTAAAGTTCATGGTTTTCAATAAACAAACATATATATTCCATGAGAACACCTTTAGACATCACATTGAAACTTAAACAACAATCGTCAACATGTACATACTCATATCACCACAAAAAGTTTACAAAATAATATTTAAAACATGGTTCTTGAGCTCTATGAACGGATTGGATCCATAGATGAACACTACGCATACCTTAAAGCTTGATCTTGAAAGAGACCTAATGTTTCTGAAGGTTTATGAAGAAATCCTTAGGCTTGCCCTTGATTTTTTCTTGACTAGGGTTTAACACCTTTGGGAAAGAATGTTCTTGTTCTTGAGGAGATGATCTTGAGAGAAAACCCTAATCTTGTGGTTGAAAGTGTATGATAGAGATTTTTAAGATGCTTAACTGAAGGAAAATGGGAAAAATTATCCCTCTTTTGGGTTATAAGTCGTGGAAGGTGAAGGAAATGACCAAAATACCCTTATGAAATAAATTCTCAGTTGCTGAAAATCATAGCTGACGAAATTTGTGACAAGGTGTCAAAAATGTGGTAAGCCATCAAAAAATGTCATCACACAGTTGCTAGAATTGATGGTTTCTGCCTAAGTCTGATGACCTTCGTGGTAGGGCATCACAAATGTGGAAAGCTACCATGAATATCGTCACTTAGGAGCTGGTTTCTGCCTAAGGCTGATGACCTTCGTGGTAGGGCATCACAAATGTGGTAAGCTACCACGAATGTTGTCACTTAGGAGCTGGTTTCTACAAAGGCTAAGGACCTTCGTAGTAGGGCATCACAAATGTGGTAAGCTACCACGAATGTTGTCACTTAGGAGCTGGTTTCTGCAAAGGCTGACGACATTCGTGGTAGGGCATCACAAATGTGGTAAGCTACCACGAATTTATTCAAACAGGAGCTATATTCTTCCTAAGGCTTATGACCTTCGTGATAGGGCGTCACAAATGTGGTAAGCTACCATGAATGTCATCACACTGTTTCCAGCTTGACATGCTGGAGTAAATTAGGAATAACTCTTTGCTCCGATATCGGATTTAGGAGAAATTAGTTTCGTTGGAAAGATAATTCAATTATATATATTTTGATAGGTCATGATCTCAAAAATTAGAAGTATAATGAGAGATATTCTCATTTTAATTTTACTATACCAATATCCTTCTCAAGAATTCAATCGGTAAGGAATGTTTTAATTTGTCTGATAGATGTGAGTTATTTAAAGCCTTAATATACATATAACTTACTCATAAAACTATAAAAGAACCATGATGTACTATGCATGACCTTGGTACATTGCTCTAATATTGGTTTGGATTTTTCGGGGTATTACACCTGTTCTAGAGATCCAAATCTTTGTCTTTCTCCTCAACATCTATCTCATTAATCTTCTAGGATGGAATATAAAAATTTGGAATCAATGAGTCCACATCCACCATAAGAGTTGCCAATGATGGCGTAGGTACTGGTGGAAGAGATGTAATATCAACCCGCTCAGTCAAAACCCTATCTACTTCCTTAAGCTCGGCCAGGTATGCCCTAATATCTATTACATATGGTTCTTGGACTGTATCAATCCTAGTCATCATCCATCTCTCAAATCTATTCACTTGAGTTTTCACTATCCTAACTGTAGCCTAAATCTCATCACTCATAGAGGGCTTAAACCTAACCTCTAAATTCTTAATGTGGTCATCATGTAATTATTGGTTCGGAATAATTTTTTCTAATTATGCAGTCATAATCAGTGTATATCTAATTGGAACCGGTGGTCGATTGTAAGTGGACGCTGGTGGTGCAAACAAGGAAGGGACACCGACATCACACACTGGCATGTCACTAGCTGAGGCACCCCACCTATATCTGGAATCTCAAGTTCTTTAGCTATATATTCTGGGTTTTCCATATATTTTTGCAATTTAATATCTTCTATCTTAATCTACGTAGTCACTCAATCCACCACACCAATAGTCTGTACTTGTGCATTACTCATCAATTTAGTAACGAGACAAGAGAAATATAGTGTAGCACTGAATTGGATAACCCTATCTTGAATCTCTTTCACGATTATCCATGGGATGTTTAATTTTACTCCTGAAGAAATACAACAACCAAAAAATCATTTTTCGCTCCTAATGTCTTATCATTGGTAGTGGGTGCAATTAGATGTATAATAACTGAACACCATACCTTGGCAGTAAAATTGAAAGTGTGCTTATAAATAGATGCCCCATTGATCCATGGGGGGCTCTAACAAACTTTAGAAATATGGCGTAGCATCCACTTTTAGTGCAATGACTTATCATCCACACTCAACATCTTCACTCTCTTTAAGTCATTCATCTATAAGTCATACTCCGAAGTTTCCTCAATCGGCATAATTTTTTCTCTAAAAAAGGATTTTGAAATGGACCGGACAGAGATATCTACCTCATTATCTTAGACTCGGATAATGTCTAGTATGGGTTTCTTCTTGATGTATATTTTCTTCCCTAAAGGAGTCATATTCTACAGAAGTACCACATTGTTGACATAAAATTTATAGACTAACTCTGGCATATAGATTCATAGAAGTCTTGTCATCCTCTGTATCTTGTACCTCAGTAAACTTGTACCAAGATTGGAATATCCTAGATGGACTCTGTCAGCTTCTAGAGCTCTTCCTGAATGCTCCTATTCTTATTTCCAAATTTGTTACTGGCACCCCATCTATATACTTATCTATAAAGTTTAGGACTATTCAGCATCTTGGATCCACATCTCTTTGAGTTGGTGCAATATCAAAACCCTCATAGAATTCGAGGTCAAACTCCTCCTCCGTTGAGGAACTCTTTTCTTCAGCAACATCAATGTTACCCCTTTGGTTTCTCCACTCTTTAGTCTGGAGAAGATTTATGGGGGTTTCAGTCTCTACCAAGGCCATAAATGTCATGGATATATCATATTCCTTCCATTTTGCCTTAGCCCTCGTGGTTTGAGGAGAGTGTTTTTCCTCTATACAATGTTTGGAGAAGTCCACATCTGCCAAGACCCAAACCAAGGCCTAACCATGAAGAGTATCTTGAGTACCACGTAGAATGGATATCACCCCCTTCTCCTAACTGAACCAGCATATCAACCACAAGTAGCGGATAAATTCAAAATATATAACAAGATGCACGAAATAAGAGCAAAAATAACTCATGAAATGTCTAAACCATTCGTCACCTTGATACACCCAAGTCCACAGTAATCCACAAAGCCTCATAATACAAAGTCAATAAAATGTCAGGACATACCCCCGACAATAGCCAAAAACTATGTCTAACAAAGTCTAAGACATAGAATATAAAGACCATGAAATGAATGCCTTCCGAAGTATGGAATCTCACCACTTCAATGTCAACTCACAAACCACTCGAACACCTGGTCACTGCACAAGAAATGAAGAAGAAGTTTCAATCCCTATATTGCGTGGGTATACAATGTCCGAAGACGGTTAGCGATTGGAGTGCTACCACATAACTCAAGGATAGAGGAATAAAATAATGCCATCATTCCAAACTAAGTCAAATCATCACATTCAATCATATGAATATGTATATACATATATGGATAGGTGAAAAGGCTTAGCATGAATTTTTAAAACTTTATCCTGGGTTGTGTAGCATAACCGTCATTTAACAAGCACCCACGAGCTATATGGGCCCAGCTCTCCCCAAGATGGAAAGTCCAATATGTGTAGTTGCATGAACCAAAGTATATCCATAACTGTATATGCCATTATGGGGGACTCAAACCTCCCGAAATCATCAAGGTGAATTAAGAACCAACATATACAACATGGGGGACTCGAACCTCCCATTCATATATCTACTTGGGGGACTCAAACCTCCCGATCATATAGACACCCACACCGGCTACCGTGATTTCCAGTGTTAGTCCTTCAAACTCCACTTTCATGGCTCGGTTACACATATCTCTTTAAATACTAATTAAAACATTCATTACACATATACACAACCATTAGTCCAATTACTTACCAAAGGTATCCCATTGGTATCATCATACCAATCCTACTTGTAAGTGTACAACATGCCATAATAATTATCATCAATATTAGGGCTCGTACCCATTGTCTATATAAAGACACTAATTTAATTAAACATTTAGGGACTCAGACCCATTTATCCATTTAAACTCAGATCAACTCATGGCCAACAAGGCCTTCATGAAACCATTTACCAACTATTTACAATATTAGGCCAATGCCTTAGCTCAGATCACATTCAATTCAATTTATGTCCATCAAGACCTTTACAACACCATTCATCCTTCATTAACATTCTTATGTCAAGCATTAGTTCAAAAAACAATTCATCATGTGACAAGATTCTTCTCATAGATATTTTCACAATCAGGTTGAGGGCGTACTATTATTCAAACCTTAAACCATCAAGGTAGAGTTAACCATGACCCATTGATTAAACCATAATTTCCATACGCCCACATGTGCAAAACCATTATAAAAACATGTATAAACATAAGTCATGACAGAATAATACTCAACATTATACATTTAAACCCTCAACCATGGATTTCAAAAATACCATTTATGATTCAAGAACAATGTTTAAAACATATGATTTTTGTGAACTAAAAATGAATGAGTATTCACATGCCTGAGTTACAAAGTTTCACGAAGATATTTCAATCGTTAAGCCTCTAGATGACCACCTTGAAGAAACCCTAGCCCAAATTTCTTAAAAGGTTTTAGAGAGTATTTTGATCTTTAAAGTGTAGAATGAGGGACCAAATAGTTTTATAAGATGTGGGGTCTTAAGGGCTTGGGGTGGGAGACTTCTAAAATACCCTCAACTTAAAAGCTGTAAAAGACTCACAAGAGGGTACGGTTGGACCCCTCCACTCGTATCCACATCATACGAGTGGTAACCCCTAATCGTAACTTGATCAAAAAGTTGGACACCATACTCTGTCCAACGTATGACTTATTAGCCAAACTCATACCATAACCATACGACTAGTACTCTTCAAGTTGTACCCTAAGCAGAATATCAAAGGCTAGACAATAGATAACATACGGATTAGACCCTAGCTCTAGTATTATGTACATCCAACTCATATGATGTATTCTCATAACAAGAATAGAAATTAACCAATATGACACTAACCAAATATCACAACCCGAGGCTACTCCCTAGTCGCGGCAACGGTGCTTACGGTAACAAGTTACCATAAGCTAACCCATGAGCTAGTACCTGCTGTGAGCACTGAGTAAACTAATAAAAAAAGACATAATCAGAAATAACTGATAATGCCATAAGTTTTTAAATACTAAAAATACAACTGAATCTGCAAGTCTAAAACATCTGTGAAAAATACTGAAATCCAACTGATAACACTGATAAACTAACTGACTGTCTGAAAAGCCTCCAACTGACTAACTATGGAGTTGATGGTACAAGTCCCCAACTAACTCCGACTGACTAAATAATATTAAACTACTGAATAAAGAAAATAAACCATCCTGTCCTCAAAAGATGAGGACTCACCACTACTGTTGTTGAGTAACACTGGGATGTCTAACTATGGTCGGGAAACTAGTGTCTGAACCTATGAAATTAACACATCATAGCGCGAAGAAAATATGTGATCAGTACTTTGAATGTACTAGTATATGAGATGAGGTTAGGCTAAAGTATGTGGGTTAATTACGCATTAAGTAATGACTGACTGAATAATGTGAGATAACTGAGTAAGCATGCATAAAAACTGAAATACTGAGAATGAAAGACCAAGCATATATACATTTCTAAAATAATCTGTATACTGAATTAATGAAATCTGATAATTGAATAATTGGAAGTCAATATGCTATGGTCAAGCAAACTTGAACTGAATTCTATACTGAATACTGAACTATGATTGTGGGAGGTATTATCTAACCGGCACGCCTCAATTTGACATAATCAGGGTTTAACCTGTAAGCCCAGTTGGAAGGGTGTCAGTACCGTGCCATGGGTACTAACACTAGCTGAGTGGATGCACTGAACTGGGATCCCAAAGTACTAAGGAGTCAATTCTAAACTGGAGGGTGACACCTAAGAGAATGTCAGTGCTAAAATAGCGGGTGACATCTCAGAGAATGTCATTCCTAAACTGGCGGGTGACATCATGTAATGACCCTACAAGTCATTTTCCATATTCTCACTTATTTTCACCATTAGAGCTTTTCTATAGCTTCCCAAAGTAATTTATGACTTGTTGGAACTGATAGTTCGGTTACTGGGTAATTCATTCATTTTTAGAACTAATTTCCCATTTAGAAGTCTTCGTCGGTTCCAAATGGCCGCTGAGCAAAAACTTCAGTAAAATAATTTTGGATACTAATTTTGACTGTGCCAGTAGCTATGTAATATTGATTTTAGGATAGGTAGACCCTTGGTTCAGATCCCACAACACCCGAACTTATTCGACCCATTAGTCAAAAAGTCCAAAATTAGAATATATGGGTGTGGGACCCACAAGTGCCCTAAATGACCTTGGATGGAAAATCTGACTTCACCAATGTATTCAAAATGTCGAATTTAGTGGGGTTACATAGTTCGTATGCTAAAAATAGAGCTTGAATGAGTCTTTTTGGCCAATTTTTGAGACATTCTTCAGCATTTTAGAAACCCTAGCAGCCATAAATATTTGTTGACAAAACAATGAGTCTTGTGGGTTAATTAAAAGCTTAGCAACTTGTTTAATCAAATTTTTTTCAACAAATGTAAGGTAAGAATGTCTCTAATTTGATATTGATTTCATGGTTTCTTGACTCAAAACCCCTAAATCATTGTGGGTCAATTGTAACCCCAAAATTGAGTGATTGACTCAAATTACTTGATGCTTTTAACCCCCTAAAGATAATTAGGTTATGGGTTGGTCTTGGAAACTCTTTTCCAAGGGTGAAACCCAATTGGGGTTTTGGTATCCATTTGAAATCCATGGCATAATGGTGCTGTAATGGGTATTGTCATTCTTGTTGTAATGCTTAGATTGTATTGTTAATAACAATTCATGTGGAAGAGGAATCTTCTAGAAAAGAAATGGAAAAACTCATTGGTTCGTGAATTGCTTGGATTTATGGTAGGTTAGGCTTACCCATAGTCTAGATTGAGCTTGTTTGTAATGTAATCATTGATATCTTGCGATATTGGGCGGAGAATTTAGATGATAGTTGATTAAATGGTGAACTTGGGATCTATTAATTGCTATAGGCAATGGAGTTGTAGGGTATGATATTTGACCCTTAGTCTAGGACCTTGGTTAGCTTAATTGTGGTCTCATGACTAGTGTGAGAACACTATAGCTGTTCTAAGTAGACATGAATGGTATACTTCTCTATCCTTAGGATTGTATTGACCTATATAATTCCTAGATAGGAGATAACCTTGGTGTTAGGTTGAATTAGAAAGGATTCTTGAAGAGACTTTTCCTATGGACCTAGAAAGGATTGGTAAGCCCTTATGGTGAGGTATGGATAACCTAGCTTAATTCTGGGTAGAAGCTAGACTTGTGTTAGTAAGTTTGACATTCTTGGGATTCATAAGTGGATCTTGACCCACCTTAAGCTTGGACTAAGTAAATACTTAGCGACCTAGATACGTGGTGATTATCTAAACTATTTGTACATAGGAGTTGTGATGGTTGAACTCGATTATCGGATTATCTTATGATCATGACTTGAATAATCTTGTTAAGTGACTATTGTGCATGCCTTGTAAATACTCATGCTCTTGTTGATGCTCATATTATGTGTGAAGCTTATTAGTAAGGTAAAATGGCAAGTGTTATCCCACATCCCTACTTCTTTATATATTGTGAGCTTTTGTGTATGCTTATTGGTTTAACTATGCATGTGGATGTATGTTGTGTATCCGGAGAAATATGTTATATTATAATAATGCCAGGTTCGAGTGCAGAGGAATATGTGATATTATGATTGTGCCTGGTGAATCCGAAGAAATATATGATATTATAATGATGCCCAATTTGAGTCTAGAGAAATATGTGATATTATGATGATGCCTGATGAATTCAGAGGAATATGTGATATTATGATGATGCCCGGTTCGAGTCTGAAGGAATGTGTGATATTACGATGATGACCAATGAATTAAGAGCAATACTTGATATATTAATGATGCTCGATTCGAGTCAAGAGGAATGTGTGATGTTATGATGATGCCCGATGAATCCGAAGAAATATATTGAGATTTTTTTGATGCCCAATGAATCTGAAAGAGGTAAGAACATTATGATGTCGTGTGGGGCAAATTTATTCATATACATTGATATTTGCAAGGTTAGGCTATGTGGGGCCAACCACCTATGTTCTTGAATTATCAGGACTCTCTTGGTAAATTGTTATTCAGTTCTTGTTCCAAATCACTATATAAGAGGTATGACCCTTGTTGATGCTAAATTAGCTACTAGAGGAAATTTATGCCTAATATTGAGTTAAGACTTAGCGCTATGTGTAAACTTGTGTAAAATTTAAGGACTAACCTAATATATATACTTGACTTGAATAAGAGGTTATATTATGAAATATTGCCTAGTAAGATGGCTTATGTGATAACTAGCTACTTCTAAAATATATGATTATTATTTGGAAGCTAGAAACCTAGTAAACTAGATGGTGAACTTTACTTGATTAAAATATGGAAACTAGTCCTTAAGGTTGTGACATTCTTAGTGATGATGATCTAGTATTGCGTGATGGTTAGTTAAATTATCTACTAACATATAAAGTTGAGATGGCTTAGTTGATAACTAATGTCATGATGATGCTATTTAAAAAATGTCCTTATGATAGTTGAATAACCTATACTATAGGTGGCTTGTAGTTTTTCCCCAACTTGATGACTAGTTCTTTTAAGACTTGTAATCTTTTGACTTTTGGAAAGATAAGGTTAATTAGTATAGACTTCGCGGTATTTATAAATAAATTATAGAATTAATGATTACATGCCTATGCTATGACAATGTTGATTTCTTTATGTTGAATTACGGTATGGGAATTTGAAAGTGGATTTCGGTAATGAGCTATGGCGGGGTTATGCTACCTGCGGTTTTTGGTAAAATTATAAAGTAGTTGTGCTTTATTGTATTATTGGTTGTATTCTTTGGTGAACTCTCCTGTGGTATGGGACGCCGTTATGAGTTCTTTGTTGTGCTCTCTTTTGTATACTTCCCAGCGGTGTGGGATATTGTGGTATAGTCGTTGCTCATTTTGTATAGTCGTTACTTTGCCTTGTATATTACTATATATCTTTGTTTCGCTCCTTAATCATATATATACCAACGATATATGGTATAGCATTGATGAATATTAAATGTAACTGGAATAAGATAGTTCACCTTGATACTTCCTTAGTCTTATTCTGTTAGACTCTTGGATATGAATAGGATAGTTTTCCCTTATTATTCTCATTGACTTATTATATGATTTCTGGACTCTTGGGTGTAGTTTTTATTCTATTTATATGTTGTGCATATATGCTTTGGTCTTTTTGAGGTTCTCAGTAGGTGAGGTGTCCTATGAGTTAGCTTTACCTCTAGGTTTTGTAGCTGTTCATCGGGTCTTCCATGACTCCATGCTACGAAAGTATATTCCTGAACTGTCTTATGTGCTTAGGTGGGACTCAGTCCAGTTACATGGGCAGTAGGCCATTGTAGTGAAGTACGTGCTTATTTTGGCTAGTGATGTGATGCGGTTGAGTACTAGAGAGATTTTTGTAGTAAAGGTTTAATGAAGGCACCGCCCAATGGAGAAGGCCACTTAGGACTTAGAGAGCGATATGCGAGCCTAGTATCCTCACCTGTTCGAGACTTCAGGTATTTCCTTATATTTAACTTTTAGGGATGAAAGTTCCTTAGTAGTGGAGGTTGTAATGACCCTGCTGGCCATTTTCAATATTCCCAGTTATTTTCACCACTTGATCTTTTCTATAGATGCCCAAAGTCATTTAATACTTGTTGGAACTGATAGTTCGATTATCGGGTAGTTTGTTGGGTTTTAGAATCAATTTTCCATTAGAAGTGTTCGTCGATTCCAAATGGCCGCTGAGCAAAAACTTCAGTAAAATAATTTTGGATGCAAATTTTGACTGCGCCAGCAGCTATGTAATATCAATTTTAGGATAGGTATACCTCGGTTTGAATCCCACAGCACCTGAGCTCATTTCGACCCATTAGTCAAAAAGTAAAAAAAAATAGAATATATGGGTGTGGGACCCACAAGTGGCGTAAATGACATTGGATGGAAAATCTACCTTCACCAATGCATTTGAAGTGTCAAATTTAGTGGGGTTACATAGTTTGTTTGTAAAAATAGAGTCTGAATGAGTCTGGGAGCTTTGACCTTGCGAGCCTATCTAAACTTGTATAAAAGGGTCTTTTTGGCCGATTTTTCAAACATTCTTCAGCATTTTGAAAACTCTAGTAGCCATAAATATTTATTGAGAAAAAATGAGGCTTGTAGATTGATTAGGAGCTTAGCAACTTGTGTAATCCAATTTTTTCAACAAATCTAAGCTAAGAATTCCTCTAATTTGATATTGATTTCATGGTTTCTTGACTCAAAACCCCTAAATCATTGTGGGTCAATTGTAGCATCAAAATTGAGTGATTGACTCAAATAACTTAAGGATTTTAACTCCCTAAAGATAATTAGGATATGGGTTGGTCTTGGAAACTCCTTTCCAAGGGTGACACCTAATTGGGGTTTTGGTGTCCATTTGAAACCTTTGGCACAATGGTGCTATAATGGGTATTGTCATTCTTTTTGTAATGCGTAGATTGTATTCTTGATAGTATTTCTTATGGAAGAGGAAGCTTCTCGTAAACGAAAGGAAAAACTCGTTGGTTCGTAAGTTGCTTGGATTCAAGATAGATTAGGCTTACCCGTAGTCTAGATTGAGCTTGTTTGTAATGTAATCATTGTTATCTTATGAGATTGGGCAGGGAATTTAGACGATAGTTGATTAAATGGTGAACTTAGGATTTATTAATTGCTATAGGCCAAGGATTTGTAGGGTATGATATTTGACCCTTAGTCTAGGACCTTGGTTATCTTAATTGTGGTCTCATGACTAGTGTGAGAACACTATAGTTGTTCTATGTAGACATGAATGGTATACTTCTCTATCCTTAGGAGTGTATTGACTTATTTAATGCCTAGATAGGAGATGACCTTGGTGTTGGGTTGACTTAGGAAGGATTCTTGAAAAGACTTCCCCTATGGACCTAGAAAGGATTGGTAAGCCCTTATGGTGAGGTATGGATGACCTAGCTTAACTCCAAGTAGAAGCTAAACTTGTGTTAGTAAGTTTGGTATTCTCGGGATTTAGAAGTGGGACTTGACCCACCTTAATCTTGGACTAAGTAAATGCTTAGAGACCTAGATACATGGTGATTATCTAAACCATTTGTACATAGGAGTTGGGATGGTTGTACTCGATTATCTTTTGATCATGACTTGAATAATCTTGTTAAGTGACTATTGTGCATGCCTCATAAATACTCATGCTCTTGTTAATGCCCATATTATGTGTGAAGCTTATTGGTAATGTAAAATAGCAAGTGTTATCCCACATTCCTACTTCCTTATATATTGTGAGCTTTTGTGTATGCTTTTTGGTTTGGCTATTCATGTGGATGTATGTTGTGTATCCGAAGAAATATGTGATATTATAATGAAGCCTGGTTCGAGTACGGAGGAATATGTGATATTATGATGATGCCCGGTGAATCTAAAGAAATATATGATATTATGATGATGCCCGATTAGAGTCTGGGGGAATATGTGATATTATGATGATGCCCAGTGAATCCATAGGAATATGTGATATTATGATGATGCCCGGTTTGAGTCCGGAGGAATGTGTGTTATTATGATAATGCCCGAGAAATCCAGAGGAATACGTGATATTATGATGATGCCCGGTTTGAGTCTGGAGGAATATGTGATATTATGATGATGCCCGATGAATCCAGAGGAATATGTTGATATTGTGATGATGCACAGCGAATCCGAAAGAGGTAAGAACATTATGATGCCGTGTGGGGCATATTTACTTATATTCATTGATATTTGCAAGGTTAGGCCATGTGGGGCCAACCATCTATGTGCTTTAATTATTAGGTCTCTCTTGGTAAATTGTTATTCATTTCTTGTTCCAAATCACTATATAAGAGGTGTGGCCCTTGTTGATGCTATATTAGCTACTAGAGGAAATTTATGCCTAATATTAAGTTAAGACTTAGCGTTATGTGTAAACTTGCATAAAAATTCAAGGACTAACCTAATATATATATTCGACTTGATTAAGAGGTTATATTATGAAATCTTTCCTAGTAAGATGACTTATCTGATAACTATATACTTCTAATATATATAATTATTATTTCGAACCTAGAAACCTAATAAACTAGTTGGTGGATTTTACTTGATTAAAATATGGAAACTAGTCCTTAAGGTTGTGACATGCTTAGTGATAATGGATCTAGTATTGCATGATGGTTTGTTAAATTATCTCCTCACATGTGAAGTTTAGATGGCTTAGTTTATAACTCATGTCATGACGATGCTAGTTAAAGAATGGCTTTATGATAGTTGAATAATCTATACTATCGGTAGCTTGTAGTTTTTCCCCAACTTGATGACTAGTGATTTTAGGACTTGTAATCTTTTGACTTTTGAAAAAATAAGGTTAATTAGTATGGACTTCACGGTATTTATCAATGAATTATAGAATTATTAATTACATGTCTATGCTATGACAATGTTGATTTCTTTATGTTGAATTACGATATGGGTATTTGGAAGTGGATTTCGGTAATGAGCCATGGTGGGGTTGTTCTATCGGCGGTTTTTGGTAAATTGATGGAGTAGTTGTGTTTTATTGTATTATTGGTTGTATTCTTTGGTGTACTCTCTGGTGGTATGGGACGCCGTGATGAGTTCTTTATTATGCTCTCTTTAGTATACTTCCCGGCAGTATGGGATGTCGTGGTTTGTTTCTATATTTATGTTCTATAGATGGTGGATGATGATTGTGTATATGACTTTACGTTTTCAAAATGATACGCAGTTTTTATGGAGATTATGGGGTATATCGAGATAATATATATGTTATTTCTTTAGTAGTCTAGATGTTATTATAGTGGTATCAAAGCAGCTTCTGGTTCAATCCTATCCCTTGAATTTAAGATAATTGTCTAACTTTATATCGTCTTTACATTATATTTGAGCTCAGTCGGTCGATGATGCCTACTGAGTACCGATGTTTTTGTACTCATACTACACTTCTGTACCTTTTTGGTGCAGACCCAGGTTCTTGTTGTCTTTGTACGAGTAGTTTATACGGAGATAAGGTGAGCTCTTGGAGATCGAGTTTCCCTCTTTCCCCTCTATCCATATTTGTCTTTTTCTTTCGAGACAAACGTATGAAATTATTTAAGACATTTTAGATTCTGAGATTATAAATTCCTCTTGTCAAGTTTAGAAGCTCTTGTATTAATACTATCAGGTCATGGGATTTGTGTTTGAATATTGATTGTCCTTAGTTGTGAAATGTTGTTGTTATATATTGTTTTCACATATAGGCTCCAAGTTGGACGTTCTTACCAAGGTAACCCATTGCAATAGCTCAGGGTTACGGTATTAGCTTACCTACCGGCGAGATGTGGTAGGTGCCATCATGACTCGGAAATTGGGTCGTGACACATCTCATAATCCTATGCTGGCTACTTAGTTCTGGAACTGAGGGACTTCTTCTAAGGACCCATTCCTAGTTGGCGGGTGAGCCCCCATCCCTATTTATTGACACTATTTATTGGACTAAACTAAGCTTAACTGAATAACTGATCATAAATAACTGAATGAATAATACTACTTATGGTATATCTAAATTCATTCTGAAGATAATGAAATTACATAAACAATTAGGTATCGTGTGTTCATAACCCACCAGCACTGAATAAAAGTATAAAAAAGGACATGTAAAGCTTGAAAACCCAGAATAAAGGATCATTGCTCAAAACCCAACATTTAGGCATTTCATCAAACACATAGTAGTCATGAATTTAAGCATGAGAATGGGTAAAACATGTAATTTAAAATATAGATACAACACTTAGACCATGAATTAGGGATTTAACATGAAAATTCATCATTCAAACGTGTAGGGGGCTCATCCCATCAAAAACACTTGTAACCACAATACATAAATTGAAATTCATAAGAGCTTCATGGATATAATTTATTATAAAAATGTATAATTCATAATTTAAAACATAAAAATGGTTTCTTGGACTCCATGGGTGGAAAGGTCCATGGATAAAGATCACACAGACCTTAATTCCTTAAACTTGAAAGAGAAACACAAATCTTTGAGCTTCCTTGTAGGTTCTTGGATTTGGGAACTTGTTTTCTTGGGTTTTTGAAGAGGAAGGAATGAAATTGATGAACATGGGGAGTATTAGCATTTGTTTTTGAGAGTTAATTGGAGAATATGGGCATATAATGCCCTAAATAAAGCTTTAAGTCGTGTTTTTAGAAATTGGGTTGATGGTAAAAGACCTAACTGCCCCTCAAGAGATTAAATTCGTAATTGGAACACTTATAAAAGGGGTACGACAATGCGATGAGTGACTTATCTCTATAAGCAGTGCAACGCGAAGCTATCGTAGTGAGCTGCTGAAATTGAACTCCAAACACGACCCAATCATCGTCCGAACAATTCAAAACTTTCCTAAGACATGGTCCTTACACCCTAGAACATGAATTAACTCAAAAACCTACGTCTCGGGGTCGGGAAGACCCATTTAAAAATTCTTGAAGTTAAGAGGCCAAAAATATGACTAAGTCCCCAACACTTAGTGAAATTTTCAAGCTTTAAGCCTCTTATGCATGCACTAAGAGGTGAACTAATCTCAAAAAAATATGGGGTATTACAATATCTCCCCCTTGGGAACATTCGTCCTCGAATGAGACTGATTAAGCTGAGAATACTAAGGAAACTAAAATCACATACTGAACATGCATAGCTGAAAACATTATTACTTGACTGAGCCTGAAACATGATACATGACTGAACTGATCCATGAATGCATGCAGTGACATGAGGATGATTATATAGCTGGGACTGAGAATAGAAAAGAGACAATTTGATGGAAACTGTTACCTTAAGCTATGTCTGAGTTTGCGGAGAAAAGATGAGGGTACTTAGTACACTTATTTATTTATTCTTCCCAAGTGGCTCCCTCAATGGACTGATTCCACTAAAGAAATTTGACCAAGGGAGCTTCTTTGTTCCTTAGCCTACGAATCTTATAATCAAGGATCTCGACTGGGATTTCTTCATAAGAAAGGCTATCCTTAATATTTGTGCTTTATAAAGAAACTACAACAGTTGGGTCACCTATACACTTCTTTATGAAGGAAACATGGAACACTGGATGCACTGATGCCAAACTTGCAGGCAACTCAAGATCATAAGCTACCTTTCCAAAATGACTCAAAAAACTGTAATGGAAATATATCGAGGACTAAACTTCCCCTTATTGCCAAATTTCTTTACTCCTTTCATGGGTAAGATTGTCAAATAAACCAAATCACCAACCTCAAACTCAAGGTCTCTTCTTCTCAAATCTGGATAGGATTTCTGACGACTTTGGGTTGTCTTAATCCTCTCCCTAATTAATTGAATCTTCTCCATTGCATTAAACACCAAATCTAGTCCCATCAAAGCAGCCTCTCCTGCCTCAAACCAACCAATAAGATATCTAAATCTCCTCTCATAGAGAGCCTAAAATGGAGCCGTCTAAATAATAGAGTGATAAATGTTATTATAGGTAAACTCGATCAATGGTAAGTGATAATAAAAAATACCCTTAAAATCAAGAACACACTCCCTCAACATATCTTTTAGGGTCTGAATAGTCCTTTCTGCCTAACCATCGGTCTAAGGATGAAAAGATGTTTGGGATGAACTTAGGTGCTAAGACTCTTCTGAACAGCTTTCCAAAAATGAGAGGTAAGCTGAGTACCTTTATCTAAAATAATAAATAATGGTGCTCCATTCAATCTAACCAACTCTCTAATATAGAGCTTGGCATAGTTACCGGCTGAATAAGAAGTATGAACTGGCAAGAAATGGGTTGTTTTGGTCATTTTATCTACAATAACCCATATCAAATTATGTTGTTGACGTGGGAAAACCCGTAACAAAATCCATGTTCATATCTTCCCACTTCCTAGTGGGATTATTGGACTCCAGCAATGTACCACTAGGCCTCTAGTGCTCAACCTTAACCTGCTGACAATTAGAGCACTTAGCTACAAACTCTGCAATATCCTTCTTTATACCACTCCATTAATAGATTTCTCACAAATAATGATACATCTTAGTGGCTCCTAAGTGAATAGAATAATGTGCACCATGTGCTTCTGTAAGGATTCTCTATCTCAAACCATCTACACACCACACACACAGTTTACCCTGACATCACAACACACCATCTCCCCCTTAGGAGAAAACCTCTACTTTTTTATCTCTAACTGATTCCTTTAACTTAACTAAATTGGGATCCCTATGATGCTTCTCCTTCACTTTGGTAACCAAATAAAATTCCAAATTATTCTTAACCCAAACATACCTTCAGTTGAATCAACCTACCGAACACCTATCTAGAAAGCTGATGAAACTCTCTAACTTACTTTTTCTTATCATTCTCGACTTGAGCAACACTATCCATAGACAATCTACTAAGGATGTCTTCCACTATATTAGCCTTTTCCTGAATGATACAAAACACTCATATTATAATCTTTCAATAATTCTAACCACTTTCTCTGACGAAGATTTAAATCTTTCTACGAGAACACATGTTGTAAACTTTTGTTAACTGTGAACACATCAACATGAACTCCATAAAGATAATGCCTCGAAATTTTCAAGGCAAAAACAATAGCTGCCAACTCAAGATCATGGATAGGATAATTCCTTTCATGGGGTTTAAGCAATCTAGAGGAATAGGCTATGACCTTACCTGTCTACATCAACACACAACCAAGGATAACTCTGGAAGTATCATAGTAAACAACAAACCCATCTGAACCATCTGGCAAAGTCAAGACTAAGGGTGAGGTGATTCGAGTCTTCAACTCCTGAAAACTCTTTTCATCAGAATCTGTCCACTAAAATTTGACTTTCTTCTGAGTCAATCGAGACATGGGGGATGCAGTACTCTAATGGAGTGTTGGGACTGGGACAGTTTCTCACTACTTCGGACATTTGAGGATCAACTCTAATGCCATCATAAAAAATAATATGGCCAAGGAGAGCTACTGATCTTAGCCAAAACTTGCACTTACTAAATTTGGTGAATACTGATGGACTCTAAGGGTTTGCAATACTATTTTGAGATGGTCTGCATAATCATTTTCACTATGAGAGTAAACAAGAATATCATCAATGAAGACTATGATGAACATGTCCAAGTACTTCTTGAACACTCTTTTCATCAAGTCCATGAAAGTTGTTGGGGCATTCGATAGTTTAAATGACATAACTAGAAATTCGAAGTGACCATAACGACGTCTGAAGTTTATTTTCAGAATGTCACATTCTCTTACTCTAAGCTGATGATAGCCAAATCTGAGGTCTATCTTAAAGAAATAACTAGCACTCTGAAGTTGGTCGAACAAGTCATTAGTCTTGGGGAGTGGGTACTTATTTTTGATAATGACTTTGTTCTACTGACGGTAATCAATGCACATTCTGAGAGAACCATCTTTCTTATGTATGAAAAGGACTAGAGCACCCTATGGAGAAATACTGGACCTCATAAATCCCTTATCTAAGAGATTTTTCAACTATTCTTTTAATTTTCTTAGCTCAGCTGGAGATAATCTGTAGGGCAGAATAGAGATAGGCTGGGTATCTGGAATAAGATCTATCCCGAAGTCAATTTTCCTTTTGGGAAGAACTCTGGATTATCTTCGGGGAACACATATGGAAATTCCCTTACTACTCAAACTAACTTGAGACTTGGAGTCTCAATGTAATACCCCGTACCTTTTCTAGCTAAAATTCATCCCTAGAATGTTAAGGAATAGCTTTCAAAATGAAGAATTATTTTTTTTAGTTGAATTTTCCATATTGAGACTTCCCATTTTGTGGAAAATTTAATAAGCGTTCTATCGATATAAGATTCGCCCAAATCCGACACTTGATGAAGAAGTTATAACATTTTTAAGATGACAGTGTGCCACCTAGGCACTTAGCGCATCGCGGAGAAGCAAAATTTGTAATTGTAAAATTCCAGTGGACCTCTGCAATATTGTCGCATCAAAGAGAGGGACAATTTTCCATTTATTAATTTCCAGTGAGCCTTTGCGATACTGACACGTCACGCCAGTGGCCAAAGTGGAAAACTAAAGGGCACCGCGATTGTAGCGCATCACGGTAAAAGCCAAGTTCCCATTCTTCCACTTTCCAGTGAGACACCATGATAGTGGTGCATCGTGGTGTCCACCCATTTCGGGAAATTTTACATTTTTTAGTTCCGTTTAAAAGCTTAAAGGAGGCATTCTGGTCAATTCCCAAGCCCCCAATCCATCCAAAACGCACGATTTAACATATTCCAAAGAACTTTATACTTATTTCATCCATTTTCTCTCAAAATAAAACCATATATCATCAAAGCTCCTTCTCCAAGAAACCTAATTTCTCCATTAATTCTCGAAGGTAATTCAAGATTCAGAATCCCTAACTCAAGAACTCTTAGAATTTATCTCCAAAGCCTCAATAGAGATCCAAGATTCAAGTTTTAGCATCTAAGATCATCAATTGAGGTATGTGGGGTTTTTCAACAAGGATAATTCTTTCATCCTTGTGCCCAAAACTTATTTTAATCACAAATTTACTGAATTTTATATGATTTTCCATGAAATTAAAGTTAGGGTTTATACCCAATATTGATATTTATGAGATTATGATATTTCAAGGGATTTAGAAGTTGAATTGTATGTCTATGTACATATGTTCAGGCATATTTCATGAAATTTCCAGATTTTAAGTTTATTTGTAAATGCTTACATTACCAAGCAAGAATATTATGATGTTTTAACATGAAATTTATGCATGGGCCATTAAGCCCTAAGTAAAGATTGTTATTTCAAGATTGTTTGTGATATGAGCACCCTATGATAAGATTATTCTCAGATTTTGATAAAGATTTGACCTTTTGGTCTTAAGCTAAGAAAAATAATCCACTTTATTCATATGACTTGAGATTTAAAGAAAAGAAAGAGCATAATTGGTTTTCTTGTAAATCCTTGTGCTATGTTTTTTAAGTGGATTTCTTAAGATCCTGAGAATAAGAATGGGAGTAGTATTTAGAACCGAGATGGGTATGTTACCAAGGTTTGATGCCCTAGAACTACGTTCCCCCGTAGGATTAATATTATTCCCACTTCTACGTTAATTACTAAGATTGTGATCACATAAGATAAGAAGTTCTCTTCCGATGGCAAGGGTAGAATAGCTCTCCCCAACATGGGTAAGACATTGGACTCCATGGATGCTCACATGGTTTATGTCGGTTAGAAGAATCTCCCAAAAGATGTCCCCTACTCTTAAAATAGTCTATTGATTTAAAGTATTAAGATAAAAGCATATATTCTGGAAGTTATGGTTTAAAATTCTTAAGTCTTGAGATATAGTATCTTCCCTTACGGTTGACATGATAATGTAGTAGTTTTCAGAAAAGAACAAATTTTAGAAGTGAATGTAATTTCTCACGAGATTTATATTAAATGCTTTACTGCTCATAATTTATGATCTTCAGATTTTGGATTACTCAAGCCTATGTGAGCATTTACATTTGGCATGAATGATTTTTCTTTTATAAATTGTGATGATATTTCTTACTTATTGCATTCACCCCTATATACTTAGTACATTCCCAAATTACTGATCTACATATACATATATGTGCTACATTGTGTCATAATGTAGGTTCAGGTGCTCAGTCTTAGCAGCGTGATTGATTTTCGAGCATCTCATCTACATCCCTGCAGTTTGTGAGTCCTCATAGTTTGGGGACTTAGCTATTCAGATTTCTAGTTTGTTAGTAGATGATTCATTATTCATTTCAGATAGTTTGAGTCAGCTGAGACCTATCCCAGTGACTCTTTAGACTCGGTCAGTAGAGGCTTGTTAGGCTACTAGATTCAATTTTAGACTTTTGATTCAGAATTCAGATTTTACAGTATTATTTTACCAAGACTTATGAGATTAGTATGTTTTAGATAAGATTTCCACATTTATTATGTTTTCATATTCATATTTCCCCCATGTTGAGATTCAAATTTTGTTGAAAAACATCTAGGGTTAGCTCAGGACTGCATGTAGTTCAGAGCACCATGTGGCATCCCAAAAATAAGATTTTGTGGCGTTATAAACTTGGTATCAGAGCCTAAAGTTTAGAGAGGCCTAGGGATTTAGACAAGCCACATTACGTAGAGTCTTGATCATCGGTGTGAAGCATGCCACATCTATGAGCAAGAGGCTATGGAGCATTTTAGGAAATCATCTCTTCTTTCATGATCTATCATGTATTTTGTGACTCTATCTTCTTCTAACTCATGCTTTCACGTGAAAAAAATACCTCCTCATCGAGCTAACGCACGCAGAAATGATAACTAGCCACCTCCGCCCACAGATCCTTTAAATGAGAATGTGTCACATGCATAGTTTCAGGCTACCTTCCAGACGCTAGCGCAAGCTGTGATGGCTAATGTTCAAGGCTACCATCAGGCTGCTGTCCCACTTCAGTAAGATTGGGACTCAGTCACAGCCAGAATTTGATATTTTATAAGAATGAACCTGCCAGAGTTCTTTGGGTCGAAGGCAGGTGAGGACCCACAGTTTTATCCAGATGACGTGAAGAAGATTACCCCAATTATACATATTTTTGAAGAGGAGAGTGTAGAATTGGCATTCTATAGGCCGAAGGACGTTTCTTATGATTGGGTAGTAATGTGGAAGCAAAGAAGAGGGGAAAATGCAGCTCTCATGACTTGGCAGATATTTCAGGAAGCGTTCTTAGATAAGTTCTTCCCACATGAGATGAGGGAAGCTAAGATAGAAGATTTCATGAACCTGAGGCAGGACTCAATGACAGTGAAGGAGTATTGCCTCAAGTTCAACCAGTTGTTTAAGTATGCCCATGATCAGATAGTTGACCCTAGGTCAAGCATGAGTAAGTTTGTGACCGGTGTGTCTGGGTTGGTAGTTAAGGAGTGTAGAACTTCCATGATCATTAGAGACATGGATATTTTTAGCCTGATGATGCATTCTCAGCAGATTGAGGCTGAGAAGTTGAAAGAAATAGAGAGAGTAAATAGTAAGGCTAGAACATGGAATTTTTATTATTGTCAGAATAGGTCTAGGGGAGAAAATCATTCGCAGTTTCAAAATCATTCATATATTCCTGCACCTTGTTCAGCCAGTGCTCCTGCACCCATAAATAGGCAAGAACAGTGGGGTAAGTCTTCTATGTCCAGATCTCAGAATAGTGTAAGTGGTAGTCCCAGTTATCCTTCGTGTGCTAAGTGTGCTAAGAACCATCTGGGTGAGTGTTTGTAGGGTCAGAAAAGTTGTTATAGTTGTGGCCAATCGGGTCACGGAATCTAAGAATACTCGCATGCTAGACAGGAAAATAGGGATATTTGTCCCCAAACTCAGGCTAATAATGCACAAGTACTCTAGGTTGCCCAGACCCTCCTCAGGGTGAATCATCTAGTACCGATGACGGTCAGTGCCATAATCAGTTTTATGCTTTACCATCCCCTCAGGAGTAGGAGGATTCACCAGATGTTGTTACCAGTATGCTTTGTGTTTTTCATTTTGATGTTTATTTGCTGTTAGACCCTGGGACAAGTTTCTCTTATGTGACCCCATTAGTTGTAGTACATTTTGAGATAAGTTCTAAAAAGATCCCTGAGCCTGTCTTAGTATCTACCCCAATAGGTGAGTCAGTTATTGCCAAATAGGTCTATAAAAAGTGTCCTATCACGGTCCTTCATAAGGTCATGTTAGAAGACCTAATAAAGTTAGATATTATTGATTTTAATCTGATTCTTGGTATGGATTGGCTCTATTCTTCTTAGGCATCTATAAATTGTCGCACCCGAGTGGTGATGTTTAAGTTTACACATGAGCCAGTCTTTGAGTGGTTAGGTAATTCAATGTCTCCCAAAAGTCATTTCATATCTTATATTAAAGCCAGAAAGTTGATTTTCAAAAGGTGTATCTATCATCTAATTTGAGTTGAAGACACTAAGTCTGAGACTCCAACAATTCAGTCCATATGAGTGGTCAATGAGTTTCCTGAAGTTTTTCTAGAAGATATCCTAGGGGTACCTCCCGATAGAGAGATAAAATTCGGTATTGACCTTCTTCTAGATACTCAACCCATATCCATTCCTCCTTATCGTATGGCTCCAGCAGAGCTTAAGGAGTTAAAAAAGCAACTTAAAGATCTTTTAGCTAAAGAGGTTTCATAAGGCCTAGTATTTCTCCATGGGGCACTTCCGTCATATTCACGCGAAAGAAAGATGGTTCCTTGTGTATGTATATTGACTATCATCAGTTGAATAAAGTTATATTTAAGAACAAATACCTTCTTCCTAGAATTGATGACTTATTCGATAAACTCCAAGGTCCAAGTTATTTCTTAAAGATATACCTTAGATCCGGCTATCATCATCTTAAAGTAAGGAAGTGTGATATTCCAACGACAGCCTTTAGAACCCATTATGGCCATTTTGAGTTTGTAGTCATGTCTTTCAGGCTAACAAATGCCCCAGAAGCTTTCATGGACCTCATGAATCGAGTGTTCAAATCGTATCTATACATGTTTTTCATAGTATTCATAGATGATATCCATGTGTACTCCCGTAGTGAGGATGACGATGTAGATAATCTTAGAATTGTCTGGGAAACTCTTAGAGATTATTAATTATTTGCCAAATTCAGCAAGTGTGAATTTTTACTATGATCAATAGCCTTTCTCGGTCATATTATTTACGCCGATAGTATTAGAGTCGATCCCCAAAAGATAGAAGACGTAAGAAATTGGCCTAAACCCATTTCTCCGTTGGACATTAGAAGTTTCTTGCATCTAGCTAGCAATTACTGTTGTTTTGTTGAAGGTTTCTTATCTATTGCATCCCCTATGTCTAGACTGATCCAAAATAAAGTTAAGTTCCAGTGGTCAAATTCCTGTGAGAAGAGTTTTCAGAAATAGAAGACACGACTCACTACAACCCTAGTCTTAGCACTACCAGATAGTACAGATGGTTTTCTGATTTATTTTTATTCCTCTAGAGTTGGTTTGGGTTGTGTGTTGATGCAGAGAGGTAAGGTCATAGCCTATGCCTCTAGACATCTTAAGCCTCATGAAAAGAATTACCCAACCCATGATCTTAAGATAGCTGATGTAGTGTTTTCTTTGAAAATCTAGAGACATTATTTGTGTGGTGTGTATTTCGATGTGTTCATGGATCACAAAATATTGCAATATGTTTTTACCCAGTGTGATTTGAATCTCCGTCAGAGAAGGTGGTTGGATTGTTGAAGGATTATGACATGAGTGTGTTGTATCATACGGGAAAGGCCAATGTAGTGGAACATGTCCTTAGTAGATTATCCATGGGAAGTGTTGCTTATATGGACAATAATAAGAAATAGTTGGCTCGAGAAGTTCATCATTTATCTAGATTAGGTGTTAGGTTGGTTGATTCAGGTGAAGGGAATATTTCGGTTCAGAGTAGTGCTGAATCTTCCCTAGTTTCGAAAGTGAAGGAGAAGCAAGATATGGATTCTAGTTTGGTCAAACTGAAGGAGTCGATTAAAGACCAAAAGGTAGAGCTTTTCTCCCAAGGGGGAGATGGCGTGTTGAGATACCAAAGTAGATTGTGTGTGCCATGTGTTGATATGTTGAGATAGCGGATTATGACTGAAGCACATGGAACACATTATTCTATTCATCCAGGTGCTACTACGATGTACTGCGACTTGTAGGAAATCTATTGGTGGAGTTGTATGAAGAGAGATATAGCGGAGTTTATATCTTAATATTCAATTTGTAAATAGGTTAAGGTGGAACACCAAAGACCTGGTGGTACATTACAAGAGTTTGGTATTCCCACTTGGAAGTGGGAAGAGGTGAATATAGATTTTGTGACTAGTTTACCCCATTTGCATCGTCATCATGATTTGGTTTTGGTTATTATAGATATATTGACGAATTCAGTGCATTTCTTAACAGTTCACACATCTTATACAGCTGAGGGTTATGCTAAGTTGTATATCTAAGAGTTAGTCAGATTGCATGGAGTGCCTTTGTCCATCATTTCAGATAGGGGTACTAAGTTTACTTCCTAGTTTTGGAGAGCCTTTCAGAAGGGTCTTGGTACCTAAGTTCATCTTAGTTCAACATTCCACCCTCAGACAAATGGTCAAGTAGAGAGAACCATCCAAACTCTAGAGGATATGTTGAGGGCATGTGCTCTTGATTTTAAAGATAGTTGAGATAAGCATTTGCCATTGATTGAGTTCGCTTATAATAACAGTTATCATTTTAGCATTCAGATGACCCCATTTGAGGCTCTCTATGGGAGGAGATGTCGATCACCCATAGGTTAGTTTGAATTGGGTGAGGCCACTTTGCTTGGGCCCAATAAAGTGTTTAAAGCTATGGAGAATGTTAAGTTGATTAGAGAAAGATTTAAAATATCCCAGAGTCGTCATAAATCATATACAGATATGAGAAGAAGGGGCCTCAAGTTTGAGGTTGGTGATTTAGTCTATTTGAAAATTTCACCCATGAAAGAGGTGAAGAGATTTGGCAACAGGGGATGCTTAGTCCCCGGTATGTTGGACCTTATAGAATTGTGAGTCATACTGGAAAAGTAGCTTATGAGCTTAAGTTGCCCGCAGTCTAGTCAGTTGTTCATCCTGTATTCCACGTCTCTAAGATTAAGAAGTGCATCAGTGACTCCTCTATTGTAGTTCCTTTATAAAGTATAGATATTCAGAACAACCTTTCATACAGAGACATTCCAGTTGATATTTTAGATCATCAGATCAGTAGACTAAGGAACAAAAAAGTTCCCTTTGTCAAAGTTCTTTGGCGAAATCAGTCTGTTCAGGGCGCTACTTGGGAAGCAGAAGAAGATATGTGAACCAAGTACCCTCTCTTTTTCTCTACAAACTCAGATTTAGCCAAAGGTAATACTCTTCCTTGATTCAGTTCTTTTCTAATCATATATTTAGCTATATAGTTGTCTTCATTTAAGTTCATACACTCACAGAATTTCTCAAAAGCTCAAAATGATTTAGATTTAGTGGTTCAGTTTATTTCAACTGTGCATGATAGCTTATTGCCTCATATTCCTCATCACTCTCAGCTTATCTAGCCACATTCAAGGACGAATGTTCACAAGGGGGAGATATTGTAATACCCCATACCTTTTCTAGATAGAATATGTCCCTAGAATGTTAAGGGATAGCTTCCAAATGAAGAATAAATTTTTTCAAGTGGAATTTTCAAGATTTAGACTTCCCATTGTGTGGGAAATTTAATAAGCTTCCCATTGATATAAGATTCTCCCAACTGCAAAACTCGATGAAGGAGTTATGGCATTTTTAAGTTGACAGTGTGCCACCTGGGCACTTAGTGCGTCACAGAGAAGGAAAAATTCGTAATTGTCAAATTTCAATGGACCTCCGTGATATTGGCACATTGAGGAGAGTGCCAATTTTCCATTTGTCAATTTCCAGTGAGCCTTCACGATACTGGAACGTTGGACCAGTGGCCAAAGTGGAAAACTAAAGGGCACCGCAATTGTGGCACATCGCGGTGAAAGCCCAGTTCCTATTCGTCCACTTTCCAGTGAGCCACCACGAGAGTGGTGCATCATGGTGGCCACCCAGTTCGGAAAATATTACATTTTTCAGTTCCGTTTAAAAGCTTAAAGGGGGCATCCTGGTCAATTCCCAATCCCCCAATCCGTCCAAAATAAAAGATTTAACATATTCCAAAGCACTTTATGCTTATTTCATCCACTTTCTCTCAAAATTAAACCCTAAATCATCACAACTCCTTCTCCAAGAGACCCAATTTCTCCATTAATTCTCCAAGGTAATTCTAGATTCAGGATCCCTAACTCAAGAACTCTAAAAATTCATCTCCAAAGCATTAATAGAGATCCAAGATACAAGCTTTAGCATTTAAGATCATCAATTGAGGTATGTGGGGTTTTTAAACAAGGATAATTCTTTCGTCATTGTGCCCAAAACTTATTTTTATTATAAATTTACTGAATTTTATGTGATTTTCCATGAAATTAAAGTTAGGGTTTATACCCAATATTGCTATTTATGAGATTATGAGATTTGACGGGATTTAGAAGTTGAATTACATGTCTATGTTCATATTTTCATGCATATTTAAACATGAAATTGATTCATGGGTCATTAAGCCCTAATTAAAAATTGCTATTTCAAGATTGTTTGTGCTATGAGCACCTTATGATAAGATTATTCACAAATTTAGATAAAGATTTGACCTTTTAGTCCTAATCTAAGAATAATAATCCACTTTATTCATATGACTTGAGATTTAAAGAAAAGAAAGAGCATAATTGGTTTTCTTGTAACCCTTGTGCTATATTTTTTAAGTAGATTTCTTAAGATCCTGAGCATAAGAATGGGAGTATTATTTAGCACCGAGATAGGTATGTTACCAAGGTTTCATACACCAGAACTACGTGCCCCCGTAGAATTAAGATTATTCCCACTTCTACGTGGATGACTAAGATTGTGATCACATAAGATAAGAAGTTCTATTCTGATGGCAAGGGTGGAACAGCTCACCCCAACGTGGGTAGGATGTTGAACTCCATGGATGCTCACATGGTTTATTTCGATTAGAAGAACCTCCCAAAAGATGTCCCCTACTCTTAAAATAGTCTATTGATTTAAAGACTTAAGATAAAAGTATATGTTTTGGAAGTTACGGTTTAAGATTCTTAAGTCTTGAAATGTAGTATCTTCCCTTACAGTTGACAAAATAATGTAGTAGTTTTGATAAAAAAACAGATTTTAGAACTGAGTTTAATGGTTCACGAGATTTATATTAAATGCTTTACTGCTCATAATTTATGATCTTCAAATTTTAGACTACTTAAGCCTATGTGAGTCATTTACATTTGGCATACATGATTTTTCTTTTACAAATTGTGATGATCTTTCTTACTTATTGCATTCACCCCCATATGCTCAGTACATTGCCAAAGTACTGATCCATATATACGTCTGTGTACTACAATGTCTCAAAATGTTGGTTCAAGTGCTCAGTCTCAGCAGCGTGATTGATTTTCGAGCATCTCTTCTACATCCCTACAGTTGGTGAGTCCTCATAGTTCGGGGAAATAGCTATTCAGATTTCTAGTTTGTTAGTAGATGATTCATTATTCATTTCAGACAGTTTGAGTCGGCTGGGGCCTATACCAATGACTCTCTAGACTCGGACAATAGAGGCTTGTCGGACTACTAGATTCAATTTTAGACTTTCGATTTAGAATTCATATTTTTCAGTATTGTTTTACCAAGACTTGTGAGTTTAGTATGTTTTAGATAATATTTTTTCATTTATTATGTTTTCATGTTCATATTTCCCTCTTGTTGAGATTCATATTTGATAGAAAAGTAGCCAGGGTTAGCTCAGGACTTCGTGTAGTTCAGAGCACCATGTGGCATCCCAAAAATCAGATTTTGGGGCGTTACACTCAGAACTAGAGTCTTTGACTCGAACAAGATGGTACATGCACCCCTTAGAAGTCATTTTTCTTGCCTTAGATATAAAATAATTTGACCCCTAAGTGCATAGGTACTACCCTTCTATTCAATAACTAGTTCATTAGGAAACTGAAACTGAATGACTCTGTTTGTACAGTCATTCTAACTCTACAAGATTAACTGAGGTGACTTTTTGGGATATTGTGACCGGCCAGTTCCTGTGTACCTGCCTGGCTATAATCGATACACCTACTTGGTAGATACTAAGAAGGGTTATGCTAAAAATTTGGGTCTGACACTGAAATTTACTGCTATATAGGGGGTTTACAAAATAAAGTGAAGATTTGGGATCCAACAAAGCATAAACATGAAGATAAAAGACCTATAACGTACTCATTACCATATCAATAGAGATTTCTTGATCATGACGAGACTGAAGTGCATACGCCTGTTCTAGCACTATCCACTGGTGGCATTGGAAGTAATGCCTTGCTGAGTCGGGCGACCTGCTAGAGCTGATGATATATTGGACTGGCCTTAATTGGAGCAAATATTTTCCCCTCTGAGCAACTACTCAACATTTCCTCATCCTATGGCCTAGCTTACCACACCAAACACATACATCACTGCCAGCATTACACTCACTCTGATGATTTCTACTACATTTCTATAAGATTGGATTACTACAACCACTATTCACACTACCTTAGGGCTGTTGGCCTGGCGCCCTATCCGGACTGTCATTGCTGAACTTTGGTACTGGTGCACTAGCTGAAGACGGAGTTGGGGCTGAGAATTTTTTATGGAACTAATAATGGTTACAACCCTCTGACTTCTGCTGAGAGAAATTAAAGCTTCCTATTTTGTCCCTCTTATTCTCCCTTTCTCTCTCCTTAAGCTTCTGTTCCTCAATCTATTAAGCATGGACCATAATCCTAGATATGTCCATCTTCTTAATCAACATAGCAGTTTTACACTTCTTGACCACACTATCAAATATTCTAGACACAAATTTACTCATTCTAGACCTATTATCAGCCACCACCGAATGAGCATACCTCGCCAACTAAGTAAACTTAAGAGAAAACTTTTTCTCACTCATATTACCCTGCTTCAAATTAATAAACTCCAGCACCTTAGCTTTCCTCAACTTCAAAGGGAAAAATCTATCTAAAAAGGTTGTGGCAAACTCCTCCTACTCTATTGTCCTTGCGTCTGCCCCTATCTTCTTTCCACTACTTATACCATGTGTGAACTGCATCTTGCAACTGGTAAGAAGCCAACTCTACACTCTCACTTGAGGTGACACCTATGATATCAGTCACCTTCTGAACCATATCAAGAAACTCTTGCGGATCCTTCTCAGACTTGGATCCCAAAAATAGAGGGGGATTTATTCAGGTGAAATCATGGATTCTAGCTTTAGATGTATTTTCCACTGGATTAGCAGGGGAAACAACCTACTGATTATTGAGAGTAGCTACTGAATGAGCTAAGGTGGTAAATGCAGCTTTGAACTGGTGAAGGTGCAGGCTGATTTCTATTTCTTCTTCTATTATTTCTTTTCGGAGGCATTTTCTGTAAATAGAAGGAAGAATGAGTCAGAAAGAGAGTTTTAAAAAGAGCTCATGCTCATTCGCACAACATAAATACTGAAAGAAGGGAAACTATTCATAAAATATCTTGTAGACTCTTGTTCATAAGTTTGGCGCACTTCATACACATGCAAAAGGCTTCACTCAACACGACTTTCAGACTCCCTAGGACACTGTAAAACCTTAGGCTCTGATACCAAGTTTTGTCATGACCAGAGGCTACCCCCTAGTTGCGACAACTATGCTTACAGTCACAAGTGACCACAAGTTAACCCATGAGCTGGTACCTGCTGTGAGCACTGAGAAAACTAATAGATAAAGACATAACAAGAAATAACTGAAAATGCAATAAGGTTTTAAATACTAAAAATGTAACTGAATCTGCAAGTTTGAAAACATCTGCGAAAAACATTAAAATCCGACTGATAACACTGATAAAGTAACTGACTGTTTGAATATCTGAAAAGCCTCTAAATGACTAACTGTGGAGTTGATGGTACAAGTCTCCAACTAATTCCGGCTAACTGAATAATACCAAATTATTGAATAATGAAAATAAACCATCATGTACCCGTAAGATGAGGACTCACCACTACTGTTGCTGAGTAACGAAGGGATGTTTAATTGTTGTCGGGGAATTGAGCATTCGAACCTATGATATAAGACATCATAGTGCGAAGAAAATATGCGATCAGTACTTTGAATGTACTAATATATGAGATGAGGCTAGGTTAAAGTACATGGGTTAACTGTGCATAAAGTAATGACTAACTGAATAATGTGAGATAGCTGAGTAAGCATGCATGAAAACTGAAATACTGAGAACGCAAGACCAAGCATATATACATTTCTGAAATAATCTTTAAACTAAATTACTAAAGTATGATAATTGAATAACTAGAAGTCTGTATGCTATGGTCAAGCAAACCTGAACTGAATTTTGTACTGAATACTGAACTGAGACTGTGATAGGTATCATCTAACCGAAATGCACCATACTGAGCTAATCGGGGGCCAATCTATAACCCCAGTTAGAAGGGTGTCAGTACCGTGCTATGCATACTAACAGTGGTTGTGTGGACCCAATGAACTGGTGTCCCGAAGAACTAGAGAGTCAGTCCTAAATTGGCGAGTGACCCCTGAGAGAATGTCAGTCCTAAACTGGAGGGTGCCATATCAGAGAATGTCAGTCATAAACTGGCAGGTGATATCTCATATCCTATACTGGCTACGTATCCTTTTCAGTACCCAGTCCTAGATGGTGGGTGAGACCCTATCCCTAGGGTTACTCAACGCTAAATCCTACTCCCAATTGAACTAACACTGATTACTAGACTAAACTAAGCCTAACTGAATAACTGATTATAAATAACTGACTAAATGATGCTACTCATGGTATATCTGAATTCATTCTGGTGATACTGAAATTACATAAACAGTTAGGTATCGGGTGTTCATAACCCACCAGCACTGAATAAAAGTATCAATAAGGACATGTAAAGCTTGAAAACCTATAATAAAGGATCATTGCTCAAAACCCAACATTTAGGCATTTCATCAAACACATGGGAGTCATGAATTTAAGCATAGGAATGAGTAAATCATGTAATTGAAAACATAGTTACAATACTAAAATCATGAAGTAGGGATTTAACATGGAAATTCATCATTCAAATGTGTAAAGGGCTCATCCCATCGAAAACACTTGTAAACACAATACATAAATCAAAATTCATAAGAGCTTCATGGACGTAATTTATCATAAACATGTATAATTCATAATTTAAAACATAAAAATGGATTCTTGGACTCCATGGGTAGAAAGGGACTATGGATGAACATCATACATATCTTATTTCCTTAAACTTGAATGAGAAACACAAATCTTTAAGCTTCTTTGAACGTTCTTGGATTTGGGAACTTGTTTTCTTGGTTTTCTTGAAGAGGAAGGAATGAAATTGATGAACTTGGAGGAGTATTAGGTTTTTTTTTTTAGAGTTAACTCGAGAATATGGGCATATAATGCCCTAACTGGAGCTTTAATTCATGTTATTACGAATTGGGTTTGTGGGAAAAGACCTAAATACCCCTCAGGAGATTAAATTCACAAGTGGAATGCTAATAAAAAGGGCACCGCGATACAGTGAGTGACTCATCGCTATAAGTAGCGATATGCGATACTATCGCGATGAGCTACGAGAATTAAAATCTAAACACGACACAATATTCATCTAAAAAATAAAAAAATTCCCTGAGATATGCTCCGTGCACCCCTGAACATGAATTTACTCAAAAAACTATGTATCACGGTCGGTAAGACCCATTTGAAAATCCTCAAAGTTAAGAGGCAAAAAATAAGACTAAGTCCCCAACACTTTGTTAAATTTTCAGGCTTTAAGCCTTACGCATGCACTATGAGCTGAACTAAGTTCAGAAAAGTACGGGGTATTACACCAATATATGACTAGGGTCCTAGACCCGTATCCATACTATACGACTATTATGGTGAATCGTTTTATCAACAGAAGACTTAAACTCACGAAATTTTGCAAGGGCCAAAGCCTGGGGCATTTCAGTCTCCCCCCCTAAGGATCATTCATCCTCAAAAGATGAGACAAGGCAATATAAGCCTGATTAACCCCAAACATCTCTACTTTTATCTTTAAGACAGAAAACAAAACACCAAAGAATTTATGATCTACCTTTAAAAAGGACATAAAACAAAGATGTTAGGAACAACACATACCTTAAGCACGGTTTTTTAGATTCGGGAATAGGAACGGATACTTAGACTTTATGTCCTCCTTGGCCTCCCAAGTAGCTTCCTTGAACTTTTGGTTCCTCTATAGTACCTTCACTGAAGCCACATCTATTGTTTGCAAAGAAACTTTTCAATCTAAGATCCTCACCACTACCTTCTTATAGGACAAAGAATCTGAAATACAAATTTCCCACAAAGGATTACCCACACATTTCAACAACATGGATACATGGAATACTAAATGAATGGAACTCATGCTAGGAGGAAAATCCAATTCATAAGCAGCATTACCAACCCTTCTCAAAACCACATACGGGCCAACATATTGAGGGTTGAGCTTCCTTTTCTTCCCAAACCGCATCTCTCCCTTTCTGGGAGATACCTTAAATAACTCTCAATCTCAAACCTCAAACTCTAAGTCCCTTTACCTCACATCTGCATAGGACTTTTGGCAACTTTGGGTAGTCTTAAGCCTATCCCGGATCACCTTCACCTTTTTCATATCTTGGTGAACTAAATCTGGGCAAAATAATTTTGCTACACTAACCTCTAACCACCCATTAGGAGACCTACACCTTCTACCATACAATGACTCAAATAGAGCCATACTAATGCTAGAATGGTAACTATTGCTATAAGTAAATTCAATCAAAGGAAAATGGTCTAACCAACTACCACCATAATAAATCACACAGGCTCACAACATATCCTCAAATATTTTAATGGTCATTTCAGCTTTCCCATCCAACTATGGGTGGAAAGTCATACTAAGATTCTCTTTAGTCCCCAAAAATGCAACGAGAAATGAATGCCACGATAAAAAATAATTAAGACGGGTGCACCATGCAACTCTACCACTTTCTAAAGGAAAAACTTTGCATAATCCTCGATAGAATAAGTAGTCCTCACTGTCAAGAAGTAAGCAGACTTAGTTATACTATCCACGATGACCCAAATGAAGTCACACTAATTCTGCAATCGCGGAAGGCCGATAACAAAATCCATATTAATTATCTCCTATTTCCACACCAGTAATTTAATATCTTGAAGTAGCCCACCGGGCCTCAAGTGCTCCACGTTTACTTGTTGACTTACCATACACCTAGTTTCATAGTCGGCCACATCCTATTTTATGTTGTTCCAGCAATATATCTCCTTAAGATCATGATACATCTTTGTCGAATCAGGAAGAACCGTATACCGCAATATAGGGGCCTCGGCCAAAATCCTACCTCACAACCCATCCATATCGAGAACACACAACCTCTCTTACTACCTCAAGATACTATCGTGATCGACCTCGAAGGCCATCATTTTCTACTTACTCACATTATCCTTGATCTTCATCAAGAGAGGATCTAATAACTACTTATCCTTTATTTTCAAACCAAGATATGATTGCAACACCTGTTGTACCAACACGCCACCTTTCTCAGAGTCCAAGAGATAAAATCCAAGGTTAGCCAAATGGTGAATATCCTTCATCAATTCCCACTTATCCTTATCCACATGTGACAACCTAGCCAGAGACAACCTGCTAAGAGCGTCAGAAACTATATTAGCTTTACCTGGGTGGTAGAAAAGACTCATATCATAGTACTTCAGCAACTTAAGCTACCTGCTTTTCCTAAGATTAAGCTCTTTCTAGGTGAACACATACTGTAGGCTCTTATGATCAGAAAAGATATCAACATGAACCCTATACAAATAGTGATGCTAGATTTTCTACACGAACACCACAACTAACAATTCCAAGTCATGAGTCGGATGGTTTCTCCCATGAACCTTTAACTGTCTAGAGGCATATGCAACCACCTTACCATGTTGCATCAATACACATCCCAAACCAACCCGGGATGCATCACAATAGACCACAAATCCCTCTGTACCCTCGGGTAGAGTCAAAATCAGAGCTGAAGTCAACTTATTTTTTAACTTCTCAAAGCTACCCTCGCAAGCATCCGGCCACAAGAACTTTACCTTTTTCTGAGTCAATTTAGTCAATGGAGAAGCAATAGAGGAAAAACTCTCCACGAACCTCCTATAATAACCCGCTAGACCCAAAAAAATCTGAATGTCGATTTGAGTCGTGGGTCTAGGACACTTCTTAACCACCACAACCTTCTGAGGATCCACCTTGATCGCCTCACTAGACATAACATGACCTAAAAAAGTTATGATATTCAACCAGAATTCATATTTAGAGTACTTAGCATACAACTTCATATTTTTCAAGGTTTTCAACATAAGATGGAGGTGATTATCATAATCCACTATGCTCTTAGAGTACATCAAGATGTCATCAATGAAGAAAATGACAAACAAATCCAGAAACTGACGAAAAACCCTATTCATTAAATTCATGAGTGCCTCATAGGCATTGGTCAACCTCAAAGACATAATTGGAAACTCTAAATTCCCATAATGGGTACGAAAAGATATCTTAGGGATATCCACTCCCTAATCTTTAACTGATGATACCCTAATTGAAGATCGATATTATAGAAGAATTTGGCACCCTAAAGCTGATCGAAGAGATCATCAATACTCGGAAGAGGTTACTCTTTCTTTATCGTAACCTTATTTAAATACTAATAATCAATACACATTCAAAGTAAACCATCCTTCTCACGCACGAACAATACTGGTACACCCCATAGAGGCATACTAGGATAAATGAAACCCTTGTCTAAAAGATATTTTAGTTGCTCCTTATGTTTTTTAACCTCGACCAGAGCCATTATATACAGGGGAATAAAAATAGGACGAGTTTCCGGAACAAGTTCAATACAAAAATCAATCTCCCTATTGGGAAGGACACTGGGAAGGTCATCAAGAAAGACTTTGGGAACTCATTTACCACAGGGACATAATGTAAATAAGGATTTTTTGGGTTCTAAGATATTATATACACTTTCCCATAGAAGCTAGGAAACCACCCACCCACTTAATAATTAGCTTATTAGGAAATTTAAACACAAACTTATGAGTATAAAAATCTAAGAGAGCATATCATGAGTTCATCCAGTCCATTCCAAAATAACATCAAAATTAATCATGTCTAACTCTATCAAGTCCATAGTGTTTCTCTACTACCAAAAAATACAACACACACCCTATAGACTCTACTAATACCCACAGAGTCTCCTACCGAGATAGAAATAGTAAAAGGGTCCGATAGACACTCAGGACCAAAAATGAGGTCACATAAAAAAGAGGACCTTGGATCAAGTAAATAGTACACATCACGGGAAAAGAGTTTTGGCATACCAATAACAACATTAGGAGATGGCTCAAACTTATGATGAATAGTGAGAGAATAAAGGCGGTTCAGACCAGTGTCGGAGCCAAAAGTAGCACCATTTGGTGCAAGAGTTGAAGAAGAGGCAACAGAAACCTTATTTGCCCCAAAAGAAACTCTAGAGGGATAATACCACGACATATGACCAAACTAACCACACATAAAACATTGGTTCCTCCCATTCTCATACTGACCATAATGATGGTGACCAAAGAATCTTCAAAGAGGGTAGGATGGTGTGGACTGGGCCTCACTAGCTTGAGAATGGGCAACTTGTGCCCTAGGAGCATCACGACTCTTAAAATATTTATCTCTCGATGGCTTTGGGTAGGGAGCACTAGCCATCGAATAGGAGTTAGGACTCCCCCAGATCTTTCTCTTAGTTTATTTCCCAACTTAAATTTGTCCCCTAATCTATTCTAAGAACTGAGACCTCTTACTCTACCTCTCACCAATCTCAACTTATATTTTTTTGTCCCCATCGGCCTATTGCATATACACAGCCAATCTAGAGATGTCCATGTACTTGATCAATAAGATATCCTTACTCTTAAGAATCAACTCATGCGATAATATCAAAGCAAACTTTCTCTTTTAGGCCCTCGTATTTGATACCAATTTAGGAGCATACCGGGACTACTGATGGAATTTCAAAGCATACTCCTTGACTGACATTCTCCCTAGCTTAAAGTTAATAAACTCCTCATCATTTACCTCCCTCAACTCCTAAGGGAAAAATAAATCTAGAAATGAACTAGAGAAATTAACCCACATGGCAGAACTACATCCTCACCTCTCGAATGTTCCCACTCTTTGTACCGCTAGTACGCCATATCTTTTAATTGGTAGGCAGCAAACTCTACACCCTAAAATATCTTCTCCATCTCATAAATAAAGCTTTAAGTATACTCCTCAACCGTTGTACCAGTAAACATCAGATGATGCAACCTCATAAATTGGCCAACTCTATTGGCCATAGATAAACCCTATTTAATAGCAGCAGAACCCAACTATTGTAACTGAGATATCACCAACTGAGTGAACGGGGTAATGAAGCAATAAAACTTAGCATTAGTAACCTCCCTGGGAGTAGATTGAGTATGAGTGTCACCTTCAAGAGTAGGATTAGTGGTCATAGGTGGAACTCCATGAAGATAGTCAGATGTAGTGACTCTTCACTAGGGTTGGACCCCAAAAGTTGGTTGAGCTCCGTCCATATTGTCCGTAGACAAGAAAAAAGAGTTTGCATGAGCATCAAATCATTTTGGAGGCATTATCTGAAACACAAGAAAATAGAAATTAGAAGAATCCAATACCTTAGACTCTATAGCTCGAAAATAAGAAAACAAAAAAGGAAAACTTTCCTAAATATCTCATAGCCTCTCTCTTATAAGTGTGGTGCGCTACACACCCATAAAAGAGACACTACTTGACATGGCTCTATGGATAGCCAATTGACCATGCACCTAGGCTCTAATACAAACTTTTTCATGACCCAAAGCAGTGCCTGTGCAGGATAGATATCTCGAGTCCCACATGGGCCGGAGATCACCCCCTTCTCCTAACCTAACCAATATATAAAACACAAGTGTTGAATAAATTCTGAACATATAACAAGATACATTAAGTAAGACCAATAATAACTCATGAAATGTCTAAACCATTCGTCACCATAACATACCCAAGTACACAGTAATTCACAAAGCCTCTATAATCCAAAGTAAATAAAATGTCAGGACCTACCCACGATAATAGCCAAAAATTAAGTCTAACAAAGTCTAATATATAGAATATAAAGACCATGAAATAAATGTCTTCTAAAGTATGGAAGCTCACCACTTCAATGTCAACTCGAGAACTACTCGAACAACTGGTCACTATGTAGGAAAGAAGAGAAAGTTCTGGTCCCTGTATCACATGGGGATACAATGTCCAGAGATGGTTAGCGGTTAGAGCACTAGCATGTAACTCTGGGATAGAGGAATAAAATAATGTAATCATTCCAAACTAAGTCAAATCATCACTTGCAAACATATAAATAAATATATATATATCATGTCCGGATAGGGAACAAGGTTTAGTATGAACTGTAAAAACTTTAACCTGGGTTGTGTAGCATAATCGTCATATAATAAGGCACCCATGGGCTATATGGGTCTAGCTCTCCCCTAGATGAAAGGGATCCAGTGCGTGTAGCTACACAAACCAGAGAATATCCATAACTATATATACCATTATAAGGGACTCGACACCCGTACCAACTAGCGCGATTTCTAGTGTTATTCCTTCAGACTCAAGTTTCACGGCCCAGTGATACATCCTATTTTAAAGCCCAATTAAAACATTCATTACACATATACACAATTATTTGTCTAATTACTTACCAAAGGCATCCTATTGGTACCATCATATCAACCCCACTTGCAAGCATAAAACATGTCATGACCATTATAATTCAATATTGGGTCTCAAACCCATTGTCTATACAAAGACATCAATTCAATTCGACATTTAAAGACAAATCCATTTACCCATTTAAACCACCAAGGTTATAATTCAAATCAACTCATGGACAACAAGGCCTTCATGAAACCATTTACCAATCATTTACATTATTAGTCCTATGCCTTAGTTTAAATCAATTTAATTCAATTTATGGCAATCAATACCTTTACAAATCCATCCATCCTTCATTAACATTATTATGCCAAGTATTAGTTCAAAACATAATTCATTATGTGACAAGATTCTTCTCATAGACATTTTCACAAATAGGTTGAGGGCATACCTTTATTAAACCATTATTCAAACCTTAAACCATCAAGCTAGGGTTAAACATCATCCATTCATTAAACAATAATTTTCATGAACCCACATGTGCCAAACTATTATCAAAAATATGTATAAACACAAGTGAAATCATGAGAGAATAATACTCAACATTATACATTCAAACCCTCAACCAAGGATTTCAAAACCACCATTTATGATTTAAGAACAATATTTAAAACACATGATTTTTGTGAACTAAAAATTAAGGAGAAGTCACATACCTGAGTTATGAAGATTCACAAAGAGATTTTGATCCTTAAGCCTCCAGATGACCACCTTGAAGAACCCTAGCCCAATCATCTTGAGAGGTTTTTAGAGAGTGTTTTGATCTTCTAAAGTGTAGAATGAGGTACGAAATAGTGTTATAAGATGGGGGTCATGAGGGATTGGGGTGGGAAATTTCTAAAATACCCGCAGCTTAAAATAATATAAGACTCACAGGAGGGTACGATTGGACCCCTCCACTTGTATACACATCATACGAGTGGTACCCCCTACACGTAACTACTCGTAACTTGATCAGAAAGTTAGACACCACATTATTTCCAACATATGACTCCTTAGACTAACTCATGCCATGACCATACGACTAGTACCCTTCAAGTGTAACCCTAAGCAAAACATCAAAGGTTAGACACTGGACAATATACGGTTTGGACCCTACCTCTCGTATCATGTACATATGACTCTAATGTTTATTCTCATAACAAGAACAAAAGTTGGATAATTTGACACTGACAAATATATGACTAGGTTCCTAGGCCCATATCCACACTATACGACTAGTATGGTGAGTTGTATAATGAATAAAAGGCTCAAACTTATGAAATTTTACAAGGGCCAAAGCCTTGGGCATTTTAACATTGGTCCTACTAGAGCTATCAGACTCACTCTTTGAGGTTGGAGGTGTGTCCTTGGGTACCCTTTTTTTTTATATGTCCTTCTACAGCTTTGTTTGTGCCTTTGGTATTATTGTACCTGTATAATAAAAATCTTACATCAATCTTAAAATATCTGAAACAGTTTTGAGAAAGGTTCATATGAGCCTTCTTATAATTTTGCAATGAAGTCATGATCCTACCATCCTATTGTAGGAAGAAATCCCCAAGCGTACTAGAAAGACATGCTCTCAATGAATGGATACTACGATTGTGCAATGAAAGTACGATCATAACTTTTGATCATAGAAACATCACTAAAGTATTGTGGCCTTGTCACACCATATGATCATATACCACGATTGTACCTTTATAGGACGACCGTGGGATGCAATCATATCATGATAGCTCATAAGACTGGGACAATATAATGATCTAACCTATGACTATATATAGATACCACAATCATAGGTTATGTCGTGGAGTACACTAGCATTTAACAGAAATCAAACTATAACTTTTGACTCTCTTTAAACCTTCATTGACCATATTTAAAAAAAATTGAGTACTCAAGACTTCCCCATTATTTGTACTCATTCAAATACTCAAAACCAAATGTCTATAAACCTCACAGACTAATGACACCCCTAATCAATTGAATTTTACCCGATTAAGCAAAATGAAAGCAAATGATAAGTAAACTTACTTAAATGGCTTAAATTTAGTAAGTTCTTGAGAGTGATAGATGCAAATCAATGTGTGGTGGTTGTGTATGTGTGAATAATAGGTGAGATTTTTTATCCTCTTTCATTTTTAATTGCTTAAAGTTAAAGAAAAATGACTTTGAATGAGTAAAGAGTGAAATCGAGTCTCAAGTATAGGGTTTAGGGTCCAATTTTGAGTCGAGTTTAAGATTTATTAAAATGGATGGTCCCAACAAATAACTCAGACAAACGATCATGAAATCAAAGAACAATCATGATTCTCCTGATACTAGAAATATTGAAAAAAACTTACCTGGGAACCTACAATCCTTAAGAACGATTGTGTTATGTAAGCACAACTGTTTCATACAATCATAGGTCCATGCCCTGTTTACTAGGTTGCAGGAGAGTGATTAGATGCTAGGAACCATGCTCGTGCAATTTAGGTACGATTGTGATGACCAATCGTAATATTACTCCCACTCTTACACCTAGTAGAACCTTGATTAACTATGGTCAATTGATTGAACCCACGATTGTAGGATCTTCCCATTAGCGTACAATCCTCTTGTGGAATCAGTGTTGAGTCCAGTTTTACATCTCTTTTTATATTCCCAATCCCTAAACCATTAGCAAACATTACCCTATAAAATTAAAGTACAAAACATGGGTTGCCTCCTAAAAAATGCTTTATTTCAAATCATGACACTATGTGGAAAAGACGATTACTTAGACTTCACAAAATACACCATTGGTTGTCTCCCATAAAGTGCCTGATTTAACGTTGTGACCTGACCTAGTTCCCTTGACTACTCAGACTTTATCGAGTTTTTATTTCTCACATGACCTTATCTCTTCTGTAGTTCCTACATAGTGTTTCACATACTGGCCATTTTTCTTAAATGTTACACCTTCATCACCTTTTAGCTTAATTTCTCTATGCAGAAATACTATCACCATGGTGAATGTTTCTAAACATTTGGATCTCATCTTTCAAGGATGTAACCAAAGTCTTAAATTATAAAGCAAGACTAAGTCTCCTAGGTAAAACTCTTTACGTTCAATCTGTCGGTCGTGATAAAACTTCATCTTCTCCATGTAAAGTTTTGAAATATCATAAGCAGGGAGACAAAATTTGTCCATCTCATTTATCTATTCTGATCTCAGTTTTCTCACATTACTCCACTCTAGATTCAGTTTCTGCAGTAGCCACAATGCCTTATATTCAAGCTCAAAAGGCAAGTGATATGTTTTTTCATACAAAATCTCATATGGAAAAGAACCTATAAGGGTCTTAAATATTGTACGATAGTCTCATAACACATCATCCATCTCTATAACCTAGACTGTCTTATTGTCATTCACAGTCTTCCCAAAGATTGACTTGATCTCTCAAATGGACACCTCAACCTACTCACTCATTTGATGATAGTAAGGTGTACCCAACTTTTTTAACACCATATTTATCAATCATGGTTTTGAAGAGACAACTGCAGAAATGTAAACATCCACCAAGAATGATAGCTCAGGGTGTATCAAACCTAGACACACTACAAAAAGCACATCTAATTGCAGGGGTTTACTTGTGGGGATTATTTTAACCTTTGCAAGATTATATGAAATGTGGGGGTTAAATATGTACCACTAAGAATTATTTATTTGTGAGGGTTAAAAACCCCTGATGTCCATCGAATATATTTACGGAGGTTAAAAAATATCCGCTATCCATCGAAAAAAATAGCTCCTAAACTTGCCTCCCTTTTACATAAAAATATTTAGTATTTTTGCCCCCAAAATATATACCCCGCTATTTTTCCCAAAAATCGAGCCTAAATGACCAGTAATTTCTAAGCAACTTTTTCCTTGAAATTTTCAAGTTTCTCTTATTTTTTCCCAAAATCTATAGACTCCGGCTAGTAATTGATACATCTTTGTCGGACATTTCTACTCCATCATCTCGGGTTCGCCATTATTACTCTGGTCAGGTAACTGCTACACTTCTTAACCTTAATTTTTTATTTTTGAGTGGGGTATTGTTGATTCAGGTAAATGCTAATCAATTCAGTATCTCAATTTTCTATTTTTATTCTTTCATCGCCTTAATTATCTTTGGCTCCACAATTTCTGCAATAACTTGTCGATGAGTTGTTCAAATCTAGTTATTTTTGGTATAATTTTATACTGTGTGTTTTGGTGTTGTGCAAATGAGAAATGTGTTTTTCTAATAGTAGCAGTAGTTTGGTTGTATGGTGGAATTGCATTTGTTGTGTAGTGGATCTGAGTTTTTGGTGAAATGGGGTTGTAGAGTTTAGATGGATAAAGAAGTTTAATTTAGTGAAATCATGGTTGTATTTATAGTATGATAAATTATCTTGCATAATTTATAATGTGATAAATTGTGTAGCTTAGGGTGTGGCTTAGCAGTCAATGAAGTGAGTTGAGAATCATGAGTTCCCATGATTAGGTGATTTTTCTTCATCTAGTTTAGCTTTAGTGGGCATAAGTTACTTGGTGCATGTTGTTAATGAGAAGTAGCAGGTATCGCGTGTCTGGCCTAGCCTCGATGGACAAAGTTGATAAATTTAGTGAAGCTGTGACAAAGTTCCCATGTATGTATGTATAGGACTTTATTTTTCCTGGTAGAGGTAGAAGCTATGGGAAACTAGTTCTTGATATGATATGCAATCTTGAAATGGCAGTATTAAAAAGGGACTATAAAGAAAAGCGTCCCTGAATAACTTTTCCATTAATTAAATCAAGAACTTCCTCAAATTTGTTTTGTTTTGTTCTGTTCCTGTTAATAATATTTCAGTATCATGTTAATGGACCACCAAGAAATATCAAAACTCTTTCAACTTAATTTGAATTTAGTACTGATCCAGTTCTATTTCTTCTAACTTTTTACTGTCATCCTATGTTACTCGGACTTTTAAAAAATAATGATGTATGCATGTTGGATTATCTAAAAATAACATATTTTTGAATAATGTAACACGAGTACGAAAATATTTTGAACAGTCCTGAACGACTTAGCTTTCATCTTCTTTTCTTTTAAGACTTGTTAACACATTTTCTAAATTCTAATAACTGAGATTTTGAGATCAAAGGGAAATGTAATGGATATTGGACAATTGGTTCAAGGGTTACAGTCTGAATTGAATGAAGTTGTGGGTAAAAAGAGAGTGCCAAGTGACCCACTAACAAAATTTTCTACTAGAAATCAAAAGGAATGCCTGTAAAGGCAACTGGTTTAGTCATGCTGGGAATAATTCATGACTTGTACTTTAAAAATATACCCCCAAATTTTGAGTCTCTCTGGACTCGTGTATCCTTAAATACATCAAGTACTCTTTTTTTATTATAGTAATCCTTTTTATTAGTGCTTCTCTCATCAGAAGTCTCTTTTATCAAATTTTTACATTAAACTTACCTAGCAAAGTCATTTTTCTATTGACATTACAGCATCTAACAGGGTGTACTAGCGGTCAATGAAATGAGTACACAGTTAGGGTAGACTAGCGGTCAATAAATGTTTTGATGGTATTATCTTTTATGGATGCTTATTCTTTCTATTAACTATACAATAAACAATTATTTAGACAAAATGGGTACCTTATAAAAAAAGGAAAGTATGAGTTGATTTTGTAATTTGAAATGAAATTTATCTAAATAGAGTGGAACTTAAGCTGTAGAATGGGATAGATGAGCTAAACTAGTTGGATATCAGTTAGCTGATTAATTGATATATAATCTTTATGGTTGCACAGTTTGTAGAATGAGTTTTTTACCCTGCAAAAGTGGGGATAAGGCCATATCCTATCTTCCCCACCTTCACCCCCACGCCAATTACATGTAGTATATTGTTGTTGTAGTGTGTAGAATTAGTTATGTTCTAGGTAACTTTACTTTTATTTGCATGTTTTAGTTTATATTTCATCTAAATAAGCAAAAGATATGAGCTTGAGTCTTCCTTTTAATATTAATAAGTCAAAGTATTTGGTATTTGAATGAAATGTATCTGATTAAAGTGAAACTGAAACTGAAGAACCCTCAACTAGTTTGTATTTGAGTTAGCTGATTGATTGATATGTGCTCTTTTATGGGTGTATAGTATGTAGAATTAGTTATGTTCGTTGTAACTTTATTGGTATTTGTTTGTTTTAGTACCAGTATTTTATTTAAATAGGCAAAAGATATTAAGTTGAGTCTTCTTTCTTATATTTATAAGACAAAATAATTTAGTATTGGAATGGAGTATGTCTAATTAGAATGGAAAGAAAGTTGAATAAAGGTTAAGCTGACCTCAACTTGTGTGTAGAATGAGTTATGTTCTAGGTATCTTTACTAGTATTTGTATGTTTTCTAATCCAAATATTTCATTTGAATAGGCAAAAGATATAAGCTTGAGTCTCTTTTCAATTCTAAATAAAACAAAATATTTAGTATTGGAATGATATATAACTGGTAGGAGTGGAAAGGGAACTGAAGAATGGTATAGATGATGTCAACTAATTGGATTTAAGTTAACTAAATAATTGATATGTAATATTTTATGGGTGTATAGTGTGTAAAATGAGTTATGATCTAGATGGCTTTACTATATTTGTATGTTTTAGTTCTAATATTTCATCTGAATAGGCAAAAGATATTACCTTGGGTTTTCTTTTTAAAGTTAATAAGGCAAAATATTTAGTATTGGAATGAAATATATCTGATTAGAGTGAAGAATGGTATAGCCAACCCCAACTAATTTGATTAGAATTAGCTGATGGATTGATATATGATCTTTTATGGGTGTATAGTATGTAGAATGAGTTAATGTTCTAGGTAACTTTATCGATTTGGTCATCTTTTTGGGACCAAACATTACTAGTATCTCACCTGAACATACAGTACATGTCAGTCCATTTAGTATAGTCTTTTCTTTTGTTCTTGATGGTACTCCACAACACATTACTATAGTTTCTTGCCTAATCTTGTAAGCAATTTCTTTTATGCTTGATTGTGTTGTTGTATGTTGAATGGTATTACCTATATGTTGAATGGTACTCAGGTTCCTAATTTGATATTACATGTACGTTGAATGGCACTTAGGTTCCTAGTTTGATCAACTGTTTGAGTAATTTTAAACTGTAGTGTAGAGTAGTTGTTGATTGATATATTAATATTTATCATGATATTTTTTTAGTTGTACGCAGATATAAATGTAACAAGGAATGAAAGTTTATCCGATTAGTTTTTATACTTTGCATATTTATGTAGCCAAGTAATGCAGCTAGTGGACCCATTTCGCCCATGGATGCAAGAAAACCACGTGATGATAGTGACCCTAATGACAGTCGTTGATTTCATTGCAAATTGTCTTGGATATTCAATCATGATGATGTAATTGTGTTGTTGGAGCGAATCTTAGAATATTGAAGGTTTTGTGATTAAATTTGATTTGGGAGTTTGAAGATACTAGTTAATGTTGTAAATATGGAGTTTGAAAATGCTAATGTTTAAAATTTAATTTTGAATTTTAATTTTTGATGTATTTTTTATATGCTTGTGAATTACAATGTTTAATTAGTTTTGTTGTGTTAATGATATATGAATTGAATAAATATTGGATTGTAGGTTATGCCTAAAGAAACAATTAAATTTGAGCTAAAATTAGAATTTATAATTTGCTATTGAAAATTGCTGGGCCCCACTAAATTAAAAAAAATTATGGAGGTTTCAAACCGCCGTAATTTTTAAATAAAAATTTATTATAAAAAAAAATAAATTTAGAGTAACGGAGGTCGGCAGCCGCAAAACAACTGCCACAAATTCATTATGACGGTCGGAAAAAATTGTTGCAAATTGTTTGTGATGGCTCATATTGTGGGGGGTTTTGGAAACCGCCGAAATTGCAATTTACTGGGGTTTAAAACCCCCACAAATCTTAAAATTAACCTCCAATTTGACCCTTTTTTGTAGTGAGAAGATGCTCATTTTTAAAGAGGCAGTGATGCTCTGACCTTTAATTTTTTGGTAGGGCAATTGCTTCCATCCACTAGGAAACATATTCAACAGTCACCAATATGTATTTCATCCCATGCAAACTCAAAAAGAGGCCCATGAAGTCAGTGCCCCAAATATCAAATAATGCGAGCTTAAACACAATAGTCATTGGAAATTCATGTCTGCATGAGGTGCCCTTGAATTTGACATTGGTTACAAGTCCAAGCATATTTCTAGGCATCTTTATAACTGGTGGGACAGTAGTAACCATATTTTAAGACCTTATCCATAATTTGCGCACCTCTATGATGACCCTCAACTAGTGATGAGTGACATGCCACTAAGTCACATCATCTACAAAAACCCGAAACAAGTATGGCTCATCCCAAAATAACCTTTTCACCTAATGCATGGATCATTTTTGCTATTGAAATGGATTATCGCCAAATAGTTGAAAAAATCTACAAACCAAGGGATTAAGTCTTGTGATGCTTCCAAGACCTACTCATCTAGAAAATTAGGATCAATTATGCTCATCCATTAGTTTCAACACTGCTGCCTTCTCGAGGTGTTATAAATGGTTGGCCACTTAATACTCCATCTCTTGTCGATACTTGATCTCAATGTCAAATTCCTGCAATAGAAGTACCCATCTAATAAACATTGACTTTGCATCTTTATTTTCCATAATGTTCCTAAGAGTTGCATGGCCAGGTTGCACAATCACTTTGGTGCCAAGCAAGTAAGACTAAAATTTCTTAAATACAAATGCAACAACAAGAAACTCTTGTTTAGTCACAGTGTATATTTGAGTAGTATTAAGCGTTTTCTAGGATAATAGATGAGATGTAAAATCTTTTCTCGCCTTTCACCTAGGACTGCATCCATCACCACACCGCTAGCATTGCACATAACCTCAAATGGCAAGGTCCAATCAAAAGACACAATGATAGGGGATGAATTCTACTTCTCTTCCAAGCACTCAAACACTTTTATATATGTTTCATTAAACATAAATTCCATCTCTTTCTCCAACAGCTTACATAGTGGATTGACAATCTTAGAGAAGTCCTTGATGAATCTTCTATAGAAACTCATATGCCCCAAAAAAAAACTACGAATGCCCTTCATAGAAATTGGTGGAGGTAATTTTCAATCACCTCAACTTTTGCCTGATCGACCTTATTCTTATTTTTAAAAATCTTGTGCCCAATCACTATAGTTTTCTTGACCAAAAAATCATATTTTTCCCCGATTAAGCACCAAGTTACATTCCTTGCATCTCCTTAGAACATTGATAAGATGTTTCAAACAATCATCAAATGAGTCACCCAAAACTAAAAAGACATCCATGAAAACATAATTAATATTCTCCGCCATGTCAGAAAAAGGACATCATACAACACTGAAAAGTGGTGGGAGCATTACATAGACCAAATAACATCCTTTTAAATACAAATATCACATATGGACAGGTGAAAGTGATCTTTTCTTGGTCTTTAGAAGAAATAGATATTTGATTATATCGTGAATAACCATCTAGAAAATAATACCATCCTCTGTGGTAAGACGATCTAACATTTAATCAATGAAGAGCATAGGAAAGTTATTCTTCCCAATCCATGCATTCAAGTTCCTATAGTCCATGTAAACTCATCAACTGGCCTCATAGGAATTATCCCATTCTTCTCATTAGAAACTATAGTGATTCCACCCTTCTTTGGCACACATTGGATGGGGCTCACTTATTTGCTTTCAGCAATTAGAAAAAACACAATGTCTCAAGACCCTTAATTATTTCTTTCTTCACAACCTCTTGCATAAGCGGATTGAACGTATGTTGGTACTCAATTCTAGATATGCAATACGGCTCTCAAGTTGGATTTTATGAGTACAAACTTCTAGTGGAATTCCAATCATGTAAGCAATAGACCCTCCAACGACCCTTTTGAACCACTATAAAATAGACACTAAGGCCATAGTTTACACTCTAATAAACGAGATATAATGATAACTTGCAAAGTGTTGTTGGTCCTCAAAAATAAATAACACAAATAATAAGGAAGAACTTCGAAATCCAAAACTAAAGGTTCCTTTATAGATGGTTTGGATGGTGGGGTCACTCTAATTTTTAGATAAATAAGTGCCTCATTGATGTCATATTCATTGATGTCATCATTGTCAAAATTCATTATTACTATTACAAGTGCCTCAACACCGAGCCTCTTCTCATTAGAAACTACCAGCTCATCCTTATCTTGTGTGTCTATCACAGAGATCACACACATGTCCTTTGGATACTTCATGTACTGGCATACACTAAAATAAACTTGCTTGTTATTCAATCAAACTTCATATGTCCAATTTCTATATTAATCAATGCCCATCTAGTCACGAGAAAAGGCCTTCCCAATATAATGGAAACCTCAATATCAACCTCATAATCAAGAATTAGAAAGTAAGTCAGAAATATGAAGGATTCTACCTTCACTAACACGTCACACAAAATTTCCACCGTCTTCTTAATAGTTTGGTCCGCCATCAAAAGTCTCATAGAGGTCGGTTTAGGTGATCCCAACTACTTGTAAATGACTAACAACATCAAGTTAATGCTAGCACTGAAGTCACATAAGGCCTGTGCAAAATTTAAAGACTTGATAGTACAAGGAATCGTAAATGCTCCTAGGTGTTGATTCTTTTAACTAGAAAGCGGGAAGTGATTGCACTATAACGGTGCATGTTGTTTGTAGGCTCAAAACTCACTGTCCTTTTCTTTGTCATCTAGTCCTTCATAAACTTTACATATCCCAATATTTTCTTTAGTACCACCACAAGAAGGATATTTATAGAAAACTCCTTCAATATAAAAATAAAATTTTGGTACTTTATGGCTTCGGCTTTCTTTTTCAATCTTTAAGGAAAAGGAGAAGGAGGCCGTAGAATAGGTTACTATATTGGTGCAACCTTCTTACCCTTTCCTTTGACATACTTTGCCTCTTTTTCAGCAACTAAAGGCTTTTGAGACGTGTTCTCATCTACCACCGAATCCTCTACTTCATTCTCATTCATATCATCAATGATCATGGGGTCATCCCCCTTATCATCAACTACAAACATAGGCGGATTAGTAGTAGTCTTACCACTTTAAGTATTAATGGCTAGGAAATGGCTATTATTCCTAGGATTATGTATGGTATTGCTTGAAGTTGTTCCCGATTGAATCTTGTTCAATGTCGTAAAAATCTATCCAGATTATTTCTCAAGCGATTTATAACAGTCACATAAGACTCAAGTTTTTGGCTCATTCCTGAAATGTCTACCCTAATCTCCTTAAGAAAATTTTCTTGGCTCTCCAACCCCTAAGTAAGTTTTTTAAGAAAAATTTCCATCCTTGAATTTTATGACTCAGCATCACCATTCCTCTGTTTAACATAAAGGTCACTCTTATTTTTATAATCATCTTTTCTCTTCCAATCACCATATCTGTCCCTATGCTTGTCTCTATATCCAAATATATTGTATTTGTCTTCATAATAGTTTCGATATTAATTCCCTTTCCTAGAGTTCAAATTATCTTGAATAGATTCTTGTACCTTGGCTCGGAAACCTAACACCTCTCTGTCAAGGAATTTAGCCTTCTTCTCATAGTCAGAATCTTTAAATCTGAAAGCCTTACCTCATGCACCCACTGCATTGATCTTCTCTTCTCCAGCTATTGCAAACTTATTGATAATCGATTCAATGACAGACCTCATTTGTGCCACCTTTTGAGCCATTGTTCCATCTAGTGCTTTATTCTCATTGAAGGCTCTAACTGCATAAGTTTCAGATAATCTTTTTACCTCCTGAGTATGCCACCTTTGGTTTGTCTTCATAATCTGATCTAACATCTAAGAAGCATGCCCCCATCATAGATTCATAAATGTCCCACCAGTGATAGAGTCTGTTACAGCCATAGTGATAGAATTCAAGACTTTGTAGAAGATCTTTATCAAGTTTCTACCAGTAATCCTATGATTTTGCACATTCTGTAGCTTCTTTTTGAAACTCAACCATGTGTCGTATAGTGATTCTGAATACAATAATTGGAAGTTATATATCTCATCTTTCACCTATAATATTCTTGAAGGCAAGAAAAATCTATCCAAGAACTTAGTCCTCAACTCATTCCATGTAGTAATAGATCCACGGGTCAATTCACCCATCTATAAAATAGCCTCTCCTATCAGAGAGAATAGAAATAGCTTCAATTGAATTGCCTTTCAAATAGATTAAATGAAGTGAGGATCCCCAAAAAGTTTATGATATGAATATTTGCATCATCATTAGGTAAGCTAGCAAATACCCTCTTAAAATTCAATAACTAGATCATTACACTCTGATGTCAAACTTAGTACCTTACATCATTTATGGTGGGATGATTACACCTGTCTTAATTGGCTCTGCATAACCCATGTCTTTCTTTGGATCTTTGTAACTAGACAAATATTATGGGAGGGGTTGTGGTACCTATTTTTTCTCGATATACCTTTTGTATCAAGTGCAACTAGATGATCTTCCAGCTCTTATTTATCCTTCTCTTCCCTAGCTGCACGTCGAGCAGCTTCTTGCCTAGAATTTTGTATATCCAATAATGGAGTAGTAACTTATTCAATAGTTTTCTTACCATCGTGTTATTATAGTGGCTAATTCAAAATTGTTAGGTCATTGTGAACCCCATCAAGTAGGGCTCCTTGATCATGAACTCCTTCTCTTTTCTTCCTTCAATTTTGTAATGCCCCGGGAGTACACCCTGGATGCCACATGGTGCTTAATCCTACTCCCAACTGAAAGACACTAAAATGCTAGCATGTACTGATAACTAATAACTGATAGGCTCAGGTCATGGTATTCTGAAAATAACATTGCATATGGATTCTCAGGTAATTATTAACGTATAAACTGATACTGGAACTGAAACTGGACTGAGTTTAATGGAACATGATACTAACTGAATGACAAGGCTCGTGATTTATCTGAAACCATTTTGAAGATACTAAAAACTATATAAACAGCTAAGTAACGGGTTTTCATAACCCTCCAGGACTCAATGGAATAACAATAGGAACACATGAAAGCTTTAAAATCCACAATAGGGAATCATTATTCAAAACCCAACATTTAGACATTTCATCAAACACAAAGGATTCATGAACTTGAACATGGGAATATGGTATACATGTGAAAACAACATGAGTGCATGACTAAATTCATAAGATGGGGATTTAACATAAAATTAATGAAATAGGACATGGAAACTTGCAACTCAAAGCATGAATAGATTAATTCACTCGAAAACTCTTGTGGACATGGAAAAGTTCATAATTTTATATTATAACATGAAATCCAATTGGATACGACATAGGAATCAAAACTTAAAGCATGAGATAACCTAACTTTTTATGAAAACATCCTTGGACATGAATTTAGTCAAATTTCTAAGGAAATCATGATTCAACCCAAGACATGGGCAATTCATTAAACATGTAGAAAGCATGGACTTGTACATTGGGATATTCTAAACATGAGAATTCAATTCAACAACGTGAAATTTACTTGGGTATGACATGGGAAAAAATCCATAACATGAGGAAATCAAATCTTACATGAGATCATACATGGATTGAATTTAATTTAAATCACCATGGAAACATGAAATTCAATCTTCTTGAACATATAAAATATCATAATGATAAAAAGTACATTCTTAAATTGAAAAAGGGGGTTTTGGTTTCCATGGGTGAATGGGGGGACCCATGGATGAACTCCTACATACCTTAATGGACTTGACTTGGTGGAGAAACCTTGACCTTGAAAGCCATGGAGATGATCTTGAAAGCTTTCTTGAGATTCTTGGATTAGGAAACTAAAATCATGATTTTTCTTGAAAAAAAGGTAATGGAATGGGTGATCTTGAAGAGGAATGATTAGGGTTTGTTCTTGAGAGTAAAATAGGAGAATGAGGTCAAATAAATCCCTAATGGACGCATAACTTCGTGTTTTTATGACCTGGGTTAAGGTGGGAAAAAACTCAATTGACTCTCACTCATTTAAACCAAAAATTCATAACCCGGATTGTGTTTTGAAGGATCACTACGATGCGGTATAATTGCGGTGGCTTACTAGTTCTGACGAAAATTATCATAACTTTTCACTCGAGTATCGGATTAAGGTGAAATTGGTATCGTTGAAAAACTAATTCAATTATCTATAATTTGATGGGTCTTGAGATGGAAAAATCAATCTACATCAAAAGTCATACACATTTAAACTTGACCCTAGTAGAATCAAATACCAAACTTTGGACAAATCTAAGGTTCTTAGCTCAACTTGGCTGATTTCTATGAACATTCTTCGCCTAATAAGCACTTCACACACTAGGATAAAGATCATGACATATTCACTCAAATTATAAATCAAGAACTTGATGAACACATCTTTACCGCGATATGGTGATATGCTCATGGTTATACCCACCGCGATGCGCCACTATTGCGGTGAGGTTCTGGAATCAAAATCCAAACATAAGCTAATTCTTGTCCAAAAAATTGAAACTCCCTCGAGACATACTTCTTATATCCATGAACATGAATTAACTCAATAACTAATGTCACGGGGTTGGAAAAACCAAAATAAAAGTCCTCTAAGTTAATAGACCTTACAATGACTAAGTCCCAAACACTTAGTGAAATTTTAGGGCCTTAAGCCCCTTAAACATGCAACTAAGAGCTGAATTAAGCTAGGACAACTAAGGTGTATTGCATATTTTTTCTCAGAAAAACTCTCAAGTTCAGAATTAAATCGAATCAGAGGATTACCCTGAGTCTGAATATTAGGCATACATCGACGTGTGCCCTAGGAAAAGTAAAAAAGTAAGCAAACAAAACCAACGGACTAACAAACACAACCAATCAAATCCGTAACCATATTCCTCAAAAACGGTGTCAAAATTTGATCTCACCCAAAGTATACCTCCCAAATGTATAAAGTGATCGTTGAATAAAATATATAACCCAATAATGTATAAGCAGATGCTACTATATTCGAGGCTTTTAACTAAGAATAATTGCAACATCTTAAGCAACTTTTGTCATTTTAGATTGTTCTCTTATTGATATTGTAGTAATAGTCAAGATGCAAGAGAACCAGCAATAATGGAAGTAAAAGAGTTCATTTCTGAGAAAGTAGAAAGGGAAGTATAGCTGACGACTTGTCTAATAAGTCATTAACATTGTGATAAGCTATCAGAGTTGCCTTCAGTCTTAGACAGAGAATGAGATTCAGATAAAAGAAGTGACAACAACCTGTGATAAGCCATCAGAGTTATGATAAGCTGTCAAGCTCGTCGTCAGACTTAGGCAGTGCTTGCGAATTTGAAGTGAAGAAGCGACGATAATTCTGATAATTCATCACAATTTTGATAAACCATCGATAATGCCATCAGCCTAAGGAAGTACATGAGATTTAAAGTAAAGAAGTGACGACATTGTCTGATATGTCGTCAAAGTCCTGATAAGTCATCAGGATTACCGGCAGCCTTAGGCAGTGTTCAGAAGTTGAGTTGAAGAAGTGACGACACTCCGTGATATGTTAATAGAACTCTTATAAGCGGTCAGGCATGTCATCACACATAAGAAGAAGGCAAGAAATGGGAATCATGTCTGACTACATGGTCTGATAAGCTATCAAATCTCTGATAAGCCATCAGACATGTCATCAGCTAAGGAGAAAAATCTAAATTTTTAATTTCAAATTTTTCTTAATTTAAGGATATAAATATCAACTTTTAGGGTTTAATTGAGGGAGGAATATCTGGAACTTATTCCAAGGGAGTTTACTTTTCTTTTTGCTCTCAAAAACTTAGAATTCAATTTTCAACTCTTTGATTTGGTTGTGGGATTTTTTTCTTGAACTTAGAGGAGAATCAACTTCAGACTTCATGTTTTGTAAGTTTAATTACTTTGAATGATGATTATAATTGTTGCTATCTCTTTCTTTCTCATGTGGAACTAAAACCCACAACTAGGGTTGTGGGATCTATGATTATTCCTCCATGGATTTAATAGTTTGTTGGGGTTTGAGTTATTGTGAGGAAATGTTGATAATTCCTTGGTTATGATTGTTATTTATTGGCTACAAACAATAAATCCCGCCGTATGTTGATTTTCTCAAACTGAGAAATAAACTACAGGTAGCGAATTTTCAACAAAGATTAGGAAAGGTTAAGCTCCCATCTAATGATTAATGTTGTAACAAGATTGATCAACTTGAGATAAAATTAGTATGAATAGAATGATTTCAGAAGTTCGAGAGAATTAGGGAGTTCAACATCAAAGTAGCTTGCGAAATACTTAGATGGACTGTCGAAACTGATAATTTGGTGTTTCCCACAAGTCATGAGAATACAGTACTACAACTATTATTCAATGGAGGATTACTAATCATAGTGATCACAACCCTAGTTCCTCTCTATCACTGATTTGAACCATTAAAATTTTAGTTTTGAGCTCTGAAGCAAGTTAAAACATTAGCATTTGTTTTATCATCAAAAACTCCCATTTTATCTTTTTGCAACATTTGTTTAAATTCAACTTGGAGCTATAGTTTAAATTAGTTTAATCTCCACTCACATTGTTCCTCGTGGATTCGACCCCGACTCCAAAGTTGGGTTAATATATTGACGATAACCATCTTGCACTAAATTGACGTGTAAGTTAAGCGTTATAAAAAATGGCGTCGTTGCTGGGAAACAATTTGGTGTATTGAGTTGGTTTGGAATTTTAGTTTACTTTCTTGAATTCAAACTTGTAAATATTTGTTTAGTTTATTTTTTATTTTCTTTTATTTTTATCACACCTTTTCTAAGATGTCAGCCTGGATAGATGGTTTTTTGAGTGATGATGATTCTTGTGACAATTTTTGTTATTATTATGGGAGACCATATTTTAAGGCTTGTTGTCCAGATTTACCGGGAAGTGCATGGACTAGACCTTCACAATATGATGCGGATATTGTCCTACTTACTGTAACTTGGTGTTTGGCTTGTGGTCAAAGTGATCATACTGAAGATATATGTTTTGTCATGATTCAAGCGAACAACTTGATAAAATGAATTTTACAGAATCAAGAACAGCTGTGGGCAGAGCTAAAGGGGTTACCACTCCCACTATGTTTACAGTGGCTAAACAAAGAATAATATGAAGAGAACATTAACCAACTAGACGAGAAAACTCAAAAACACAACCACTTGATTGTCATCTTGATCTTGAGACTAACATTGAGAAGGTGAATAAAAGTGAGTGTGTAGTAGATAGTGTAAATTTTGAAGTAGAATTAGTTGGGCCTCACTCGAAGCATTTTTCCATATTATGTTTAGATGATATCTTGTCTATGGAATCATCTAAAATAATGGAAAAGTGTGAAGATGAGGAACAAGAATCCTATATTATTTATTTTACACTTGATAAGCAACATAAAAACACACCTCACTTTAAGTCGAGTGGTTTACCACGCTCAATCCATTACTCGACTTCTTTATTTTTGTACCACCCCATATGATCGAGGCAAGAAGATGGACTCTAAGCTGGGGGTGAAATTCATATCTTCAAGGTGGAGGGAAAAATTGAGTTGGGTCGTGTCGCGATATTAAATCAGGCTCTGCTTGGGAGGAAACCCAAGGTATTTTGTTGTTTGTATTTGTATTATGTCATTGACATCAGATCTTCACACCCATGGTGCCGCAAGTATATTTCTAACTCTCTTCTTTTAGTTTGACACATTGGTAAGATTGCGTGATTTTAAGTTGAGGGTGGGGCTACTTGTGGGTGTTGATGTCCTCTTGGGTTTTTTTTTTTGTGCCTCTTTTCCTCAGAGTCTTGTTCCTAGTAGAGCCGGAATGTTTAGTCGTATTGTGATTTGTTGTAAAATTTTGTAGTTGACTAGGAGAAATACAAGTACCTTAGGTAGTTAACAAGTGTTTGTTGATTTTTGAACACCTCTCCAATGGTCTGTTTTATAGTTGTATGATATGCATTTATGTGTGACCACTGTGCATCTTGTTATGGCATTAGTACTAGTGACATGATAACCATTTCTAAACAATTACATGAACCGAATGGGTAGTAGTTTGTGATATATTTGTGTGCCATGTGCGTGTGAGATTTTGCTTAGTTCCCTTTGTATGTTGAATCCAGAACTTGCCCAGTTAGACTTACCTAGGTTGAAGGATAGGGGTTAGAAAAGGATCATAGGCCATTTTGATGTTGGTCCACTTTATCCTAAATGACCTTCCCTGTATGCATAATATCCCTTGATCCCTATTTTGAGCCTGAATAGCCTAATTCTTTTTTTGCTACCTATCACCATCCTATTTATATCATAATAAACCTATTTTAGCCCTGGTCCTCCTTGGACACTGTGCACCTTGACTTAGGCAAATGGCCTAAGTTGAGGGTGGATATCATAGGGGTGCGTGATGTAAAATGAGTATAAATAAAGGTACAATAGAAGAAAATAATAAAAATCTAGGTGCGGTGGAAAAGAACAAGAAAAGAAAAGTTGTAAAAAAAGTGATTATAGAAAAGACCGCACCCATCCTGAATATGTGTGATCAAGAAAAGAGAAGAATAGAAAAATACTAATGAGTGAGACCCGAAAAGCTAGTGTAGTGTCAAGGAGGCTTAGTCACTTTAAATATCGTTAAGTACCATACCATTCCTTAGCCTACATTACAAGCCAAAGAGAAGACGTACAGTGATCCTAGCTAACATGTCTGGAAATCTTGGTAATGAAAATAAGGAAAAGCCTATGGTATTCAACATACACTAATTGGAACCTCATTTTGAGAGTGAGTGTTTTTTGATTGTCCCCATGGTTACATAGGTGATGTCTGATATAAGTGAAGTGGGACTTCTTTGTAGTGAGGGCACACTGGTTACATTGCTAAGTGCTAACTAGTTTGGATAGTGTAGTCTTGGTACATGCATGGTTGTTTTTGTTGAACTGATGCCATATCTTGATTCCTGTATGTCAGATTGTTGTTCTTCAATAATATACACGGTTGTTTTTAAATTAATTGACCTTGGAGATGGCGCAGATGTTTTGAGATAATATGGATGGTTGACTGTCGAATGTACTTTGTATCCTCTTGGTTGTGTTTTAGTTGCTTGAGGACAAGAAATTGTTTTAAGTTGAGGGTGTTGATGTGTGAGCAGATGCTAACATATTTGAGGCTTTTAACTGAGAATAATTGCAAAGTATGAAGCAAATTTTGTCATTTTTTATTGTTTTCTCTTTGATATTGCAGTAAAACTTGAGATACAAGAGAATCAGCAACTATGGCAGTAAAAGAGTTGATTTCTGAGCATGTAGAGAAGGAAGAATAGCTGACGACTTGTCTAATAATTCATCACCCCTGTGATAAGCTATCAAAGTTGTTGTCAGGCTTAGACAGAGAATTGCCTTTAGCAGAAATGTATGACGACATCTGTGATAGGCTGTAAGAAGAGTGATAAGCCACTAGGCTCATCGTCAGGCTTAGGTAGGGAATGGATTTTGGAGTTAAGAAATATGATGACATCTCTGATAAGTCGTCACATGTCTGATAAGAAGTCAATCCTCATCGTCAACCCAAGGCAGAGATTATCAAATTGAAGAAGAGCTGATGACATTCCTGATAAGCAGTCAGACTCCTGATAAGCTATCACACACGTCGCCACTTGTCCGAGAAAATACTGTGATCTATGATTTTTTTTTCATAATTAGACTAAAGTATTTAAATCATATGTTAGGGTTTTCATGCATCATCTTGGACATCTTGAAATGGCTGGAACTCGTTCCAAAGGCCAGTTTACCTCTTTTTGGTCTCTTAACTTAGAATTCAATTTTCAATTCTTTGATTTAATTGTGGGATATTCTTCATGAATTTGGGAAGATAATCAATTTTCGACTACAACTTTTATAAGTTTAATCACTTTGAATTATGAATTCAGTTATTGTTGTCGTTTTTTCTTTTATGTGGAACTAAAACCCACAACTAGGGTTGTGGGATCTATGATTATTCCTCCATGGATTTAATAGTTGGCTAGGGTTTGAGTGATTGTGGGGACATCTTGATAATTTCTTTTTTATGATTGTTATTTATTGGTTGCAAACAATAAATCCCGCCTTATGTTGATTTGCTTGAACTGAGAAATAAACTAAAGGTAGCAAATTATCAACAAGGATTTGGGAAGGTCAAGCTCCCACCTAATGATTAATGTTGTAACAAGATTGATCAACTTGAGATAAAATCAGTATGAATAGAATGATTTCCTATGTTCGAGAGAATTAGCGAGTTCAACATCTAAGTAGGTTGAGAAACAGTTAGATGGATTATCGAAACTGATAGTTTGGTGTTTCCCACAAGTTACGAGAATCCAATACTACAAATATTATTCAATGGAGGATTACAAATCATAGTAATCACAACCCTAGTTCCTCTCTATCATTGATTTAAACCATTAAAATTTTAGTTTTGAGCTATGAAGCAAATTAAAACATTAACATTTGTTTGATCATTGGAAACCCCCATATTATCTTTTCATATCATTTGTTTGAATTTAACTTGTAGGTTTAGTTTCAAACAAGTTTAATCGCCACTGGCATTGTTCCCTGTGGATTCGACCCCGATTCCAAAGTTGGGTAAATATATTGACGAAGACCGCCTTGCACTAAATTGACATGTTAGGTAAATTTTTATTTTAGTGTACTTATTACAATGGCATTGTGGAATAAACATGAGCTTGGTGGTTGGAAATCTTATCTTGATGATCCGTGTCGATATTGTGATGGACCTCACTTTTGGCAAGAATGTAGATATACTCCTCGGAGAGAGATGTGTGCACCATCTCCATCCTACCAGGAGTATTATTCTTCTTTATGTGGTGGTGAAGATGGACATTGGAGTGATTGCCCAAATGCCCCCTCCCCCTATTGCGCTAACCTAAATTCTAGTTCTTCTTATGAGTTTGATAGGTCTTATGGTCAAGAAAAGGAAGAACGAAGCACTGGGAAGAGTGGCATTGAAGCTATGTTTCAACGAATGTTGGATCACCAAATAGAAATGTATAATATCGTATGTGATATGTGTCAAGACATAAAGCCAATCATTCATGAGGAGATGGATATAGAGGTCAATCATTCAAAGCATTCTTCTATATTATGTTTAGATAATATCTTGTCTGTGGAATCATTTAAAATATTAGAAGAGTGTGAAGATGAGGAACAAGAATCCTATATTCTTGATTTTACATTAGACAAGCAACATAAAAACAAACCTCACTTTAAGGCCGAGTGGTTTACCATGCTCAATCCATTATTCGACTTCTTAATTATTGTACCACCCCCCTACGAGCGAGGCAAGAAGATAGACTCTGAGTTGGGGGTGAAATTTATATCCTCAAGGTAGAGGAAAAGGCTGAGTTAGATCGTGCTACGATAATAAATCAGGCCCTGCTTGGGAGGCTACCCAAAGTATTTTGTTGTTTGTATTCGTATTATATGATTGACACCAGATCTTTGAACCCACGATGCCACAGGTGTGTTTCTAACTCTTTTATTTTGGTTTGACACATTGGGGACATTGCGTGATTTTAAGTTTAGGGTGGGGCTACTTGTGGGTGTTGATGTCCTCTTGGGGTTTTTATTGTTGTGTCTCTTTTCCCCGGAGTCTTGTTTCTAGTAGAGCCGGCATGTTTAGGCGTATTGTGATTTGTTGTAAAATGTTGCAGTTGTCTAGGAGAAATACAAGTACCTTAGGCAGTTAACATGTTTTTGTTGATTTTTTAATACCTCTCCAATGGATTATTTTATAACTGTGTGATATGCATTTATGTGTTACCACTATGCATCTTGTTATGGCATTAGTACTAGTGACATGATAACCATTGATAAACAATTGCATCAACCGAAAGGGTAGTAGCTTGCATTGTGCCATGTGTGTGTGAGATACTACCTAATTCCAGGAGTGTGTCAAATCCAAAACTTTTCCGGTTAGTCTTGCCTTGGTTGTAGGATAGCGGTTAGGAAAGGATCATAGGTCGTTGTTGATATTAGTCCACTTTTAGCCTAAATGACCTTCCATGTGTAAATAATATCCCTTGATCCTTATTTTGAGCATGAATGCCTATTCTTTTTATTATACCTATCACTTTCCCATTTGTATCACAATGAACCTTTTTTGGCCCTGGTCCTCCTTGGACATTGTGCACTTTGACTTAGGCAAATAGCCTAAGTTGAGGGTGGCTATCATAGTGGTGTGTGATGTAAAGTGAGTATGAAGAAGGGTAATAAAAAATATGCAGGGCTAGGTGTGGTAGAAAAAGAATGAGAAAAGAAAATTTGTGAAAAAAAAATGAATGAATAAAAACTGCACCCAGCTTGAATGTACTTTAATCATGAAAGGGTGAAATAAGGTAAAGATTGATAAGTGAGACCCCAAAAATAGTGTAGTGATAAGGAGGCATAGTTACTTTAAATATCCTTGTGTATCATACCAGCCCCAAGCCTATAATACAAGATGAAGAAAAGTCCTATAGTGATCCTAACTTAACTGTCTGAAATCTTCGATAATGAAAATAAGGGCAAGCCTATGGTATTTGGCACACATTGATTGGAACTTCATTCTGAGAGTGAGTGTCTCTTGACCTTCCCCGCATTGACATGCTTGAGTTCACATATGAGTGAGGAGGGACTTCTTTGTTGTAAGGGCACACTGGTTACCTTGCTAGTTGCTAACTTTTTTGGATAGTGTAATCTTGGTACATGCATGGTTGTTGTTGCTGAATTAATGTCATATCTTGATTCCTGTATGTCGCATTTTTGTTCTTCAATAATATACACAGTTGTTGTTTTTAAATTAATTGACCTTGGAGATGGTGAAGATGTTTTGAGATAATATGGATGGTTGACTGTCGAATGTACTCTGTATCCTCTTGGTTGTGTTTTAGTTGCTTGAGGACAAGCAATTGTTTTAAGTTGAGGGTGTTGATGTGTGAGCAAATGCTAACACATTTGAGGCTTTTAACTAAGAATAATTGCAAAATCTTAAGAACTTTTGTCGTTTTTTATTATTTTCTCTTCGATATTGCAGTAAATGTCAAGATGCAAGAGAACAAGTAATAATGGAAGTAAAATAGTTGATTTCTTAGCAAGTAGAGAGGGAATTATAGATAACGACTTATTTGACAAGTCTTGAGCCTTATGATAAGCTATCAAAGTTGTCGTCAGCCTTAGATAGAGAATGAGATTCAGCTGGAAGAAGTGACGACAACCTGTGATAGGCTGTCAGAGTTGTAATAAGTTGTTAATCTCATCATTAGGCTTAGGCAGTGCTTGAGAACTTAAAGTGAAGAAGCGACGACAATTCTGATAAGTTAATATCGCTCAAACTACACTTCTCTAAGGAGAATGTAAGCGATCGTTGCCAATATATAACCCAACTAAGTTGGGGTCGAATCCCACAAGGAATATGGTGTGAACTTAAGTTGTTTGCAATTTAATCAACTGATAGCTGGATGTTTCCTGAAATGGGGTTTTCTTTTAGTTTAACAAGTAATTTTTGGTCACCTTAGTTTCAGTTTGTAATCAAGAGTTTATGGAAAAACCAGAATTATGTTCACTAGGGATATTGGTACTTAACAATGCTACTAGTGGTTCAACATTCTCACGGTAGGTAGGACAACAAGTTATCTTTATCGAAGTTATGCTTAAATGTCTCTCAACCTACTTAAGCATTTAATTACCTAATCCTATCGGATTTAGGGAATTTATACTCACTGCCCAGGTTTTACCTCAAGTTAACCAACCTTGTTACAACGCTGATTATTAAATGGAAGTTTAGTGTTTCCAAGTCCCTGTTGATAATTCACTTCCCATTATATTTGATTTCTTTCTCAAGCAAATCAAAGCAGGTGTTATTTATCATTTGTAACCAACAGACAATAATTAAAACATCAGAATTATCAAGAAGTCCTACCACCTTCCGAATCTTGAACACTCAGCACCTTATTAAGACCTAACCCTAGATCCCATAATTCAGGTTAAAGGAATTTAGCCACTCATGATGTAATAATCGAAGCAACTATATGAATTCATGCTTTGAAAGATAAACTTACCACAAGATGAATAGAAACTAGAGATTCTCCGATTAAATCACAAAGGAAATCCCAAAATAATGATTAAATTCTCTTCAAAGTAATTGTTTTTTCAAGACAAGAAGTTAGAGAGAGAAAATATCAAAGTATCGTGTCTCAAAACTCAAGGTTCGTAACTCTTAAGAAACCCCTAAACAAGGCTTTAAATAGTTCACCCTAATTATGGAAATAAAATAATACAATTCAGAAATTCTTTGGATTAGGTGACGCCATTTGTGATAGCCTATCAGGAGGCTGACGACTTATCACAAATGTCATCAGCTTCCTCTTTGCTTTAGACACTTGCTGCCAAAGCTAACGACAAATGGTGATGCCCTATCATCTCCTTGACGACCTATCACAAATGTCGTCAAGCCTCTGCTACAGTTCTCATGTGCTACCTTAGGCTGACGGCATTCTTAATGGCTTATCATCTCCTTGATGACCTATCACAAAATGTCATCACAGCTTTCAACTTAGGCCAATTCTCTGTCTATGGCTGATAATGAAGATGATAGCTTATCACAGGGCTGATGAATTATCACAAATGTTCTCAGCCACACTTTGCCTCTATTTACTTCAGATTTCCGCTCATTTGCTTCCATTCTTGTTGGTTCTCTACCATGTTATCTTCTTCTGCAAAATCAAACATAAAACAATCAAAAATGATAAAAGTTGTTTAAGACTTCGCAATTGTTCTTAGTTAAAAGACTCAAATGTGTTAGCATTAGCTCACACATCATAAGTCGTAACAATTCTGATAAGCAATCGATAATGCTGTCAGCCTAAGGCAGTACATGAGATTTTAAGTAAAGAAGTGATGACATTGTCTGATATGTCATCAAAGTCCTGATAAGTCATCAGGATTACCGTCAGCCTTAGACAGTGTTCAGAAGCTGAGTTGAAGAAGTGACGACACTCCGTGATAAGTCATCAGAAATCTGATAAGCCATCAGGTATGTCATCACACATTAGCAGAAGGCAAGAAATGGGAATTATGTCTGATGACATGGTTTGATAAGATATCAGATCTCTGATAAGCCGTCAGACATGTCGTCAGCTAAGGAGAAAAATATGAATTTTTAATTTCGAATTTTTCTTAAGTTACAGATATAAATAGAAGCTTTTAGGGTTTCATTGAGGGGGGAACATCTGGAACTTATTCCAAGGGAGTTTACTTTTCTTTTTGGCTCTCAAAAACTTAGAATTCAATTTTCAACTCTTTGATTTTGTTGTAGGAATTTTCTCTTGAACTTAGAGGAGAATCAACTTCAGACTTCATCTTTTGTAAGTTTAATTACTTTGAATGATGATTATAATTATTGTTATCTTTTTCTTTCTTATGTGGAACTAAAACACACAACTAGGGTTGTGGTATCTATGAATATTCTTCCATGGATTTAATAGTTTGTTAGGGTTTGAGTGATTGTGGGGACATCTTGATAATTTCTTTGTTATGATTGTTATTTATTGGTTGCAAACAATAAATCCCGCCTTATGTTGATTTGCTCGAACTGAGAAATAAACTAAAGGTAGCGAATTATCAACAAGGATTTAGGAAGGTTAATCTTTCATCTAATGATTAATGTTGTAACAAGATTGATCAACTTGAGATAAAATAAGTATAAATAGAATGATTTCCTAAGTTCGAGGGAATTAGGGAGTTCAACATCTAAGTAGGTTGAGAAACACTTAGATGGACTGTCGAAACTGATAATCTGGTGTTTCTGATGATAGACGAATTTACACGCCTATAGCACTATATTTTGCCCATATTTTAGCCTAGTTTTGAGAACAAATTATATATTTCATGCACTTTTAGTCCATTTTCCTGTAAGTGAACTAACGAACATGATTAGCAAAGTTTCAGGTATAAATGATGCAAAATTCAGCATTTCATGGATAACTTGACGCCAAAGAAAGCTTCACGTAAGGAGAAAAGCCAATCTTGGACGCCAAGGACTAAAGATGGCGCATGGAAATTTTGTCCCGGGCTAAAACAACATTTCTGAAGACTTTGGGGACTAGCAGTAACTTATTAGGATTAGGATAATGATACATTAACCTAGTACAATTGGGTTAAGTATTTCATTAGCTTATTAGGATTAGGATAATGATACATTAACCTTGTACAATTGGGTTAAGTATTTCATTAGCTTAGTAGGATTTGGTTAAGCATTTCATTAGCTTTGTAGGAATAGGATATGGGTATTATAAATACCCTATCTTGCTAGAGATTTTGAGAACATCTTCTTACATTCAATTCTATTCTATTCTACTTCTAAGACATTCTAGTTCTAAACAATCATTCTTCCATTAATTCTATTTTTCTTCTTCTATTCATCTATTCTTAAATTCCACAACAAGAGAAACGTTACTTTGCTAAGGGATTCACGCCTAACGCCTACCACACCATTACAAACGTGAAATCTTTATTGTGGTATAACAACAATGTCAATTGTGATTTCCTTCGCACTCATGGGTAACTAAACTTCTCTGTTGGGGTTATGGAAGCCGAATGAGATACTATCTATTGTTGTGAGTTTGTGAGTTCGTGACACGTATACTGCTTATATCATTATTCTCTTCATCTTAATCTAAATTCTTTGTGGTTGCAAACGCAAGAATACGCCAGTATAACATTTAACTTGTTCGAAAGAAAGGTTATCTGTCTGGAAAAGAGATAATGTCAAGGTAGTAGGGTCCCATCCCCTATTAAAAAGTTAGTGTCGTAACTGGATTAACCTCTTGGAGAATTCGTACCGTTAGACACGCTTTAAGCTCGAAAAAGTTAAAGTGAAATAATCCTCGAATAGGTTGAAAAACGCCTGGATTTACCATCGAATACAATTCTCTATAAGCACATGCATGTCTGAATTCCGCACACTCATAGCCAATAGAGACGTATAACTCAGAAGGTGGACATAACCCAACTCCTCAATTCTCATTGTTTCACAACCTACTAAACATTCTTTCTTTTTACTTTGCTATTTTCTGCTTTACTCTCTTATTTTGGTTACATTACTTTCACAATACAATTCCCCTTTTTTTACGAGACTTGCACTAAAAGTCTAGTAATCGTTGCTTACTTGTTGACCAAGCTATTCTCTGAGGGATCGATACCCAACCCAGGTTGGGTTCTATATTTGACAAACGACCGCTTTACACTCCTACGAGAGCTGTAGATTGAGCGTTATCAAAAATTGGCGCCGCTGCCGGGGAATACAAGTATCAATTAAGTTTGTAATAATTACTAGACCCTTTGGTCAAAGATTCTTGTACTTTTACTTTTAGTTTTTGTTTTTTTTTACTGCAGGTTTTTATTCAGTGCATGCCCCATACCCGAAGTTTTGGTCAACCATTATTACCTATCAATCCTGAACCACAACGTATTCGCAGAATGGCGTCACAACACGCAATTGAAAGGATGGCTCCTCAACAGGAACAAGCGAGACTAGCTGCGCTAGCCGCCGCTCAAGTGCATCAACAGAATATTGATAACCCTGGGCGAGCAACAAATCCTGACGATGAAGATCTAGGTGATGACGAGCTACTAAACCCTAGGCATGCCGCTGAGATCCCAACACCTGCCAACAGAAGAGATCATCAAGCTAGGTTTAGGCCTGAACGCCAAGCTATGCAGCCAGCTTTCGACGATGATGATGATGATCTTGATGGAGCCGGAGCCACAGGAGCCATTATTCCTCCACCATTGGCACCTGGAGCCAAGTTCAACATCACAAGCACCATGATTCAGTTATTGCAACTCAAGGGATTATTTGGTGGACTAGCAGGCGATGATCCGAATATGCATCTCATCAACTTTATTTCTACATGCAAGTCGTTTGACAATCCTGGAGTTGGTCAGAATGCAATTTGATTACGTCTATTTCCATTGTCTCTGTCTGGGGAGGCAACTCTATGGTTGAATGGGCTGACTCCTGATTCTATTACAAATTGGAGGCAATTGAGAGACGCTTTACTAGAAAGATTCTTTCCGCCATCCAAAAGAGCACAATTGAGAGATGAAATCAGCAACTTTCGTCAGCTTCCCACTGAAGCTCTTCATAAAACATGGGAGAGGTTCAAGACAAAGCTAGCGAGGTGCCCAAACCATCACATGACTAATGTTCACCTAATGGAGATACTTTACAGAGCCTTGAATTCAATAACTAAACCATTTGTGGATAATGCGGCTGGAGGATCATTCATGGATCTCACCTTTGGTCAGGCAAGCAATATGCTAGACAGGATGACGAAGCAAAGTAGAGCTTGGCATACCAGGGATTCTGAGGTAGCAAGCCCCACTTTATCTATAGGCATGACTGCAGACCAAAGAAGAAGACAAGAAGAACGTGATCAAGATATGGCGCACATGAAAACACAAGTGGATCTTCTTACAAAGCATCTATTATCAGGAAGACCGAAAAAGTCAAAGTTGTTCCATCAAAAGGAAGAAACGAATCTGATTCGGAAGAAGAAGCCAACTACTTGAACAATCAGGGGGGTTTCCGAGGCAATGCCCAAGGAAACCAAGGTTGGAACTATCATGGTAAATCTAGAAACATGGACCAAGGTAGTTTGAAGAACAAGAATGACAGTAGTGGTTTGTATGTTCCCCCTGGAAGACGTGACGCCACCACATCTAGTTCTGGAAGTATGGAAGACATGATGGCTAAACTATTAACAGGAGTGGAAGCAACTAGCGTGGGAGTAACGGAGGTAATAAATGATTTGTCCGCCATGAAGAAATTAGGTGACTCATATTCCACTTCAATAAAGAAAATAGAGCAGCAATTGAGCCAACTTTCAGCAGCACTCAATCAAAGAAAGTCTGGCACTTTACCTAGCGACACTGTGCAAAATCCAAGGAATGAGGGATCATGCATGGCTATTACTAATAGAAGTGGTAAGGTGCTGGAAAATTCAGAAAAAGGCAAGAAAGTGGTTGACGAAGAAGCGGAAATTGATGATAAGGCGAAAGGGGAAGATGCCACAGCAGCCGATCCTAACGTCCTTAACGTCACTCCTCACGACGTTCAGCCTGGAAAAGCTGAAAAACGGAAGCAAGAGGAGAAGAAAGTCGTGGAGAGAACAATTCCATACCCACCACCACCTTTTCCCCAAAGATTGAAGAAGGTGGCGGATGATACGAAGTTCAGCAAATTCATGACTATGTTAAAGCAGCTGACCATTAATGTTCCATTGGTGGAAGCACTTGAACAAATGCCTGGGTATGCGAAATTTATGAAGGATCTTTTGTCAAAGAAGCGGACAGCAAGTTATGATTTGAAAGATGATGTCCATCACTGCAGCGTAATCGCTACCCGATCAATAGTTCAGAAGAAGGCTGACCCCGAAGCTTTCACTATTCCCTTCACCGTTGGATCTTTGAATTTTGCCAAAGCATTATGTGATTTAGGAGCCAGCATCAATTTGATGCCATTATCTATCTATAAAAAGTTGGGGTTGGGTGATCCTACTCCAACCAATATGAGGCTCGTCATGGCGGATAGGTCGGTAAAACAACCTGTTGGTATCCTATGTGATGTCTTGGTAAAGGTTTATTCATTCATCTTTCCAGCAGACTTTGTTATTTTGGATTGTGAAGCGGATTCTGAAGTTCCCATAATTTTGGGATGTCCTTTCCTTGCAACGGGAAGTGTTTTTATTGACATGAGAGCTAATGAACTTTTATTTCGGTTGAATGATGAAGTGGTCCGCTTTGATATATGCAAAGAAATAAAGCAGCCCAGCGATATGAATGTGTTCTCTGTAGCTGATGTTCATAATGAGGATAAGAAAGCATTATCTGTAGAGAAACAGCTTACTGTTGAGCCATTGTCTGTTGCGCCACTGAATGTTGAGCATGAGGACGATGAACATTATAAAGAACTTATGGGTGCTCTAACAGAAATAGAGTCCAATTCCCATACTCCAAAGCAACCGGACCGTGATCTTAAGAATCAACCGTCACCAACAGCGAAGACTTCCCTTGAAGAGCCACCAATGCTAGAATCGAAAGAGCTCCCCGATTATCTAAGGTATGTGTTCTTGGAAAGTATAAATATACTTTCGGTGAGTGTGGAGGATTTAAGTAAACAGCACGTAGAGGCTCTCATCTCTGCTCTGAAGAGATACATGAGAGCTATGGGTTGGACTATTGATGATATAATTGGTATCCCTCCTGGGATAGGCATGCACAAGGGTCATCTCGAAGAAGATTGCATGCCTACAAGTAAGCCTCATTATCGTCTGAATCCATTCATAAAAAGATCCACCATCTATCTCGACGAAGTCTAAGTACTCGAGGTAACTATGTCGTGCCGCGATAATAAATCAAGCGCTAGATGGGAGGCAACCCATCGTTTATCGTTTTGCATTTTTCTTTCGTTCTATTACGTGTTTGTTTTTGATAAATAAAAATCCAAAAATAAGAGTCGTGCCACGACCAAAACTAAGGCGCTTGGTGGTAGGCAACCCATCGTACTAATCATTTTTATTGGTTTTGAGCAAATGTAGGTGCAATAGGTATTCAACGAGGAGATTGATTTCAAATGACGATTTGGATGTATTGCATGGTAAAGGTGGTGAGTTAGGAATGAAGATGCATAAGGCTATGGATTGAGCATTGCTCATGACAAAATAGGCATCGAGCAAGGCTAGGCCTAGGTAAAACTAGGCCACGAATAAGGCAAAGCCTATACTTTAGCCCAAGGTCTCGGAATCTAGTGTGCTATAGCATAGGCGCCGCCCATGCTCAAGTATGCCATAGCATAGGCGCCGCCTATGCTAAAGCATTTGGTCTCTGAATCTCATATGCCATGCTAAAGGCGCCGCCTATGGTCACTAAAGGCATTGCACTAGGCGCCGCCTATGCTAAAGCATTTGGTCTCTGAATCTCATATGCCATGCTAAAGGCGCCGCCTATGGTCACTAAAGGCATTGCACTAGGCGCCGCCTATGCTCACCATAGGCTTTGCATTAGGCGCCGCCTATGGTCATCATAGGCAAAGCTAAAGGCGCCGCCTATGGTCACTTTTTGTCTCCAAAACCGATTTTACAACCGTTTGAAAAACAATCATAACAAAGAAAATACAAATACATGCAAACACACTGGTATAGAATTGCTTTGTACTTAATCCATTTCATTTATTCATCATGGTTCTCACAATCCTAGTTATGGTGTTTAGCGACTTATAGTTGCATGTTGCGCCCAAGCGCCCACGCAAGTGTACATGGTCCACCAAGTAGTAAAATAGACTTTTACAAGTCAAGTATCAATCTCTCAAAGTCTTGTGTTAACAACTATCCCAGACTAGTCAAACTATGAAGATTAACTCAGTGCTAGTGTAACCAAAAGTAATTGTAAATTAAAACTAAGAATAAACTAAATAGTTCTATAAAGTAAAAGGTTGAACAATTATGGGGAAAATCCAAGGGCTAAGGCACTAAGAACGATCCTATTAGGCTATAAAATTCGTTGGTTAGGTTGATTATCTTGGTTGTTGGTTCACAGGGTTCGTACTATGACTATGGCCTTTCAAACCTTTAGTTTATTATCTTACTTAATCCTACCATTACATTGTTGATAGGGGATGTGAGAACTAAGTTAAATACATTCAAAATCAAATAGATCAAATAGGTATACTCCTATCTCAATTGCAAATTATAACTTTATTCAATTGGTAGATTACAATTCTATTTATCTATCCCATGTTCTATCCTCGTATCCTGCCTTTAGGTTCACAAGCTGATTATGCATGTATTCTAAGGGTAGTGAATCCTTAAAATAGTAATAAAAGGGATAAATAAAAAAACAACATTTATAAACAACCATAACCAATTCAATTAATAAAAATAATACTCATGATCTTGGCCTTAACCCAAGAAAGGGGCGTTTAGCCGATTATGGACATAACTGTAATCAAAACAAATGAATACATATTAAATATACATAAACAAACCAAAGTAATGGAAGAGTGGCATGGCATAATCATGGAGGCACACTGGAATTGACATTTCTATGATTCTTTCAAGGGCATTCCACGGCCCTATCACGACACCTAGGAAGCATGGCACGCCAAAGAGTCCAAAACGTCCAACTTTGCTCCAAGTTTTTCCCATGCTTTTGTCCTTCAATTCCAAGCTTTGTGGTGTTGTTTTCATGTGAATTACAGCTTGTAAATTAACTATATATCAGCATGATCAACTTACCAATCTTCATACAATATCAAACACCACACATTAGAGCTCAAAACAACTTACAATTCAAGACGATGAACTAGTAAAGAGCATAACTCAAGCTAAGAATACTAGGTTTATTCATTCATTCTTAGCTTAGTTTTTTTACTCCAAAATACCTATGAACACACATTAAACACTACATTCACATAACATAATACCTGAATGCTTATTTATAGGAGAATCAACCAAGTAAGCACAAGAGAATTCCTCAAAACTAGATTAAATAAGCCTGAATAACAACATTGAGGTACATAAATCCACCAGATCACCACCCCATACTTAAATCCATGTTCATCCTAAAATAACTCTTTACTCTAAGAATCATAATTAGAGAAGACTTTACACTTCTATAGCATGCAGAACATTCATTCTAGTACTATAATGGCAACACGTATAGCAAGTTCCATACACAAGCATGTCCTATACAATTGAGAACTCAAGAATACTACATAAAAACATCCTAACCTCAAGAATTGACTCATCCAGTTGGAAAACTCATGCATATTACTCAATCACAGAGATCATACAATTCACAAAACTACCATCAAACATGTTCCCTCACCACAAGAGAGTTACCCATATACACTCAGATCAATTCAATTATCACAAAAATAGGTATAGTGATCAAATTAAACTCACTCTTACAAGGAATTCATAGGTTACACATGATGAACCATAGGCTTTCCCTTAGTGTAGTACTCTACTAATTTCAGAATGTGATGATTTAGGATCAAATAAGACTTTAAAGGTTGTAATATAGGCTAAAAGATGGGTAGCGACTATTCCGGACAGTAATAATGACTATCTTCCCTAAGCGCTTTAATAAATCACATATACATTAAGATCAACCTCTAAAAAACAAACTTTCCACCTCATGTACCTTCACACATATCTTTTGTTTTGTGCTATCTCATTAAGCTAATTTACATACACTGTGGAAGGGAATATTCTATTCAATACATTTTTTAATTTTTAACAATCTTTATTCTTTTCATTAAACAACTCCCAACCTCAATACACATTAATTCTCAACACCAATATCTATGTTTTGGGGGATTCACTTTCACCTTTTCCCTACTTTTAATTCAACTCCTTAACTCAAATATTTTTTATCGAAAGCACTTAGGAGCTTTAGATCAAATTAAGGTCAAATAAAGAAAGGGAAATAGGCTACATAAGGAGCGACCAAAGAAAATAAGCTTAAGGCTCAATGGAGTTAACTAGGATTATGCACAAATGTAGGTAAAAGAGGGTAGTCAAAGAAATGCATATATCATCTCCTAAATCCACAGATTTTATTTTATTTTGCACACACACCAGGAAAGTTCAAGACATTATATGCAACAAGAAATATACAAACAAACCTCACAAATGACACATGCTCAACTCAAGTAGGGTCATTATAGACTCTCAACCAAATAATAGTATGAATTCCACATTAATCCAACAAGTACAAAAGTCATAAACTAGAGCCTAAGAGTCTCAAAAGTAGAAATTCACACAATCAACATGCTCTTTACATGCATCATGCAATCATACATAGAACCAATAAGAACATCCCACTTATTCCTAAAACAAAAATTTAAATTTACTCCTTCAAAGAAAAAAAGGATATTGGGTTCAAGGGGCACCCCATGGAAAAGAACCAAAAAGAACAACCACGGGATAGGTGAAGTATGCACCTAGATTGACCCAACTAACTAAAAACTAAAAATAAAATCTTTTTGTAATTTTCCAAAAAAAAAAAATTTAACCCAAAACAAAGTATGAAAACAACTAAAACTAAGATCATGCAGCATTACTTCACCCAAAACCATGAGAATTTCCTCACCCTATACTTAAAACTTACTTCTTCTGTAAAGTAAACTTAAAATTAGAGATAGAGATACTCTATGGGGCCTCTAGGTCTACCTAGCAGAATCTTTGAACATCAAGAGGGTCCAGCAATCCCACACTTAGTCTCTATCATGCTCCTTAGCTTAGAGTTTCGGTACTCAGAATTTTCATCAACCTGTGACTCATCAAAAAACACTACATAAAGTAAAAACTAAAAATATAAAAAATAAAATCTACCTTAACTTGGGTTGCCTTCCAAGCAACGCCTGATTTAGTGTCCCGGCATGACCCAAATCACTATTTAGCCGAATTCCTTCATTCTCTTCCCCTTGCTTGGAGTTCATATTCTTATTCATTTTTACCTCTTGAGTATGCACTCTAAAGGTCAATAGCTTTCTCAACAACATCCATTTAAGGATCATCAATCATCATCACTTCGAGGTTCGGTGATGGCTTGGGCAACTCAATAAGACTGTTTGAAGAGGTCTTTAGTGATGCACTTTCTACTACCCCACACGTATCTACTTCCACCACTATAATCATACACAAATCTTTATAGTGTAAAGGTGGATTAAGTGGCTTATAAACTCTGAAAACCACATCTTCGTCATCCAATCTCATTGTGAGAGTGTCCTCTCTCACGTCTATCAATGGTCCTCCCATGGCTAAGAATGGACATCCTAAAATGATCGATATCCTATTATCTGCATCACAATCCAATGAAATAAAACCAGCAAGAATTACAAACTTACTAACCTTTATGAGGACGTCCTCAATGATTCCTTCCAGCTTCACTATGGTCTTGTCTTCCATTTGCAACATCATAGAGCATGGTCTCAACTCAACCAACCCAAGAGTGTTTAACATGGATAAAGAGTCAAATTTATACTTTTCTCCAAAGAACTTAAGTCATGGACCTCTTCACTATCACCAATCTGTGTGGGGAGGGTGAATCTCTCTGGGTCTTTAAGATTCTTTAGCGTCTTTTTCATTACCACGGAGTTGTACTCCTCTGCCAATAGAACCATCTAAATATATTGCACCTTTACCTTATTAGTCACCACGTACTTCAAGTACTGGGTATATTTGGGAATTCCCTATAAAACATCTAAAAGAAGCAAATTAATATGAAGTTCTCTGGACATGTCACATAACATTTTTGTAATACCCCAAAAAATCCAAACCAATGTAAGCGTATTATTTCAAGATAATGCATGTTATATTATGGTTCTTTGGTAGTTTTATGAGTTAGTTTTATGTATATTAATATCTCAAATAACTCCCAACTATTGGACGAATCAAAATAGTCCTTACCGATTGAGTTTTTGGGAAGAATGTTGCTTTAGTCAATTTCAAACAAGTATATCTTTTTCTTTACTCAGAATTTTCTAGATCAAGGAAGACTAAATGGTAGGAAATTGAATTATCTTTCCGACGATACAAATTTCTCTCAAATCCGATACTCGGGTGAGAAGTTATGGCACCTTAAGTGTGAAACAGTAGCCCAACGCGATAAGGTCGCATCGCAGTGATGGCCAAATTCATATTTTTCATTTTCCATTGTGCCATCACAATAAGTGATAATGGTCAAACGACACCTCTCATACAAGAATGTAAGCTATCATTGTAAATATATAACCCAACTAGGTTGGGGTCGAATCCTATAAGGAATATAGTGTCGATTTAAGTTTTTCGTGAGTCAATCAACTAATAGTTAGCAAGTTCCTGTAAATGGGGGTTTTTGGAAATTATAAATAATCATGTCTAACTTCAGTTTCAATGTTTGTAAATAATATTATTTGGAGAACCAGAGTTATGTTCACTATGGGTATAGGGATTTGACAGACGCTAGTAAAGGTTCAAGATTCTTGTGGTAGGTAGGAACAACAGACTATCCTTGTCGAAGTTATGTCTAAATGTTTCTCAACCTATCAATACATTTAACCACCTAATTCTTTCAAACTTAGGGAATTTATATTTCATAACAGAATGTTATCTCAAGTTAATTAATCTTGTTACAGCATTAATTATTAAATGGAAGTTTGATGTTTCCAAGTCGTTAACAATTCGCTTCTTACTAGGGTTGATTTCTTATCTCAAGAAAATCACTAGTAAGCAAGGCCTATTGTTTGCAACCAATAGTCAGAATATAAAATAATGGAATTAACAAGAAGTTTTTACCACCGTTAGAATCTTGAACACTTAGTTATGTTACAAACCCAAACCCATAGATCCCACAACTCGGGTTAAGGGAATTTAGCTACTCATAATATAATAAGAAAGACAACAAGTTGAATTCATAATTTGATAGATGAACTTACAGCAACATTAATAGAAATAAGTATTTCTCAGATTTGATCATAGTAGAAAATCCCAAAAAAAGTGATAATAATTTCTCCAAAAGTAAACTGTAATGTTACAGAAAAACTAGAGAGAAAACTTGATGAAAACATGAAGTTTCAGATCCTCAGAAAAACCCTAAATTATGTCATAAATACTTCAGCCTAATTATGGAAACAAATCACAGATTACAGATCTTTTATTGCACAGGTGACGACGAAGTGTGATGCCTCATCAGGAGTCTAATGACTTATCAGAAATGTCGTCAGCTTCTTCTCCAACTTTGATGATTTTCACCTTAGGCTGACGATGACATTCTGACGGCTTATGAGGAGTCTGAAAACTTATCAAAATTATCGTCAGGTCCTTTTCCACTTTCATAATTTCTTCCTTGGGATGACGGCATTCCTAACGGCTTATCAGACACATGACAGCTTATCAGGGGATATCATCACACTTCTTCTCCCACTATCTCACACTGTCTACAGTTAAAGATGATTCTTATAACTTATCACAAAGTTGACGAATTATCAGAATTATTGTCGCTTCTTCACTTCAAATCCCATTCCCTGCCTAAGCCTAACGACGAGCCTGACGGCTATCACAGGTCGTCGTTACTTCTTCCAGTTGAATCCCATTCTCTGTCTAAGGCTGATGACAACTCTAATAGCTTATCATAAGGAAGACGACTTATCAGACAAGTCGTCAGCTATACTTCCCTCTCTACTTGCTTAGAAATCTACTTTTTTACTTCCATTATTACTGGTTCTCTTGCATCTTGACTTTTATTGCAATATCAAAGAGAAACCAATCAAAAATGATAAAAGTTGCTTAAGACTTTGCAATTACTCTCAGTTAAAAGCCTCAAATGTGTTAGCATCTGCTCACACATCAACACCCTTAACTTAAAACAATTGTTTGTCCTCAAGCAACTAAAATACAACCAAGAGAATACAAAGTACATTCGGCAGCCAACCATCCCTATTATCTCAAAAAACCTTCACCATCTCCAAGGTAAATTAATTAAAAAAAACCACTGTGCATATTATTGAAGAACAATAATGCGACACATAGGAATCAAGATATGGCATTAATTCAGCAACAACAACCATGCATGTACCAAGATTACACTATCCAAATAAGTTAGCAACTAACAATGTAACCAGTGTGCCCTCACTACAAAGAATCCCACTTCACTTATATCAGACATCATATATGTAACCATGGGGACAATCAAAAGATGCTCACTCTCAGAATGAAGTTCTAATCAATGTATGCCAAATACCATAGGCCTGCCCTTATTTTCATTACCAAGATTTTTAGACAGGTTAGTTAGGATCACTATAGGTCTTATCTTTGGCTTGTAATATAGGCTAGGGGATGGTATGATACTCGATGATATTTAAAGTGACTAAGCCTCCTTGACACTACACCAGCTTCTGGGGTCTCACTTCTTAAACTTTTTTCTATTCTTCTCTTTTCTTGATCACACATATTCAGTATGGGTGCGGTCTTTTCTACAATCACTTCTTTTTTTCACAACTTTTCTTTTCTTGGTCTTTTCCACCGCAGCCATCTTTTTATTCTTTTCTTTTATTCTACCTTTATCCATACTTATTTTACATAATGCTCCCCTATGATAGCCATCCTCAACATAGGCAATTTGCCTAAGTCAAGGTGCATAGTGTCCAAGGAGGACCAGGGCTAAAACAGGTTCATTATGATATAAATAGGACGGTGATAGGCATCATAAAAAGAAATAGGCTATTCAGGGTAAAAATATGGATCAAGGGATATTATGCATACCGGGAAGGTCATTTAGGCTAAAAGTGGGCTAATATCAAAACGGCCTATGATTCTTTCCTAACCCTTATCCTTCAACCTAGGTAAGACTAACCGGGTAAGTTCTTGATTCAACATACAAAGGGAACAAAGTAAGAACTCACACGCACATGGCACACAAGGATATCACAAGTTACTACTTATCCAGTTCATGCAATTGTTTAGCAATGATTATCAGGTCACTAGAACTAATACTATAACAAGATGCACAGTGTTCACAATTAGATGCAAATCACACAGTTAAACAATCATACCATTTGAGAGGTGTTCACAAAATAACAAAACCATGTCAACTGCCTCAGGTACTTGTATTTCTCCTAGTCAACTACAAAATGTTACAATAATAACTCACCCTACACCCTCAACTTAAAAAAAAAAAACTAAACTAAGGGTGAGGATATTCTTGGAGTAGATCAAGAATGGGGATCATGGGTTGTTTCCCATGTAGCGCCTGATATAATTTCGTTTCATGATTAGGTTATCTTGACTACTCAGACTTTGTCAAGATACCATACTTCTACCTCTTTCCCATTTTTATAAAACATATCCATGATTGAGAAGACACTCATCTTCTTTTATTATGTCATGGATGAGTGCATTTCGAATCTTGCTTCTTTGTCATTGAACCTGAACTTCAGCTCATGCAGCTCCATGTCCACTACTACTCTCCCAGTCCCAAGAAATGGTCTACCTAAAATTATAGGTACTTTAAAGTACACCTTACAGTCTAGGACTACAAAATCAGCAGGAAGTATAAAGTCGGCCACCTTTACCAATACATCATGTAATATTCCTACTGTCTTCTTTATAGACCTATCCGCCATCTCTAACTGCATGTTTGTCGGGGTAGGATCCCCAGAACTCGATTTTTTATACACCGCTAGCGGCATCAAATTTATGCTCGCCCCCAGATCACATAGGGCCTTAGCAAAGTTGAGAGACCCGATTGTACATGGAATAGTGAATGCTCCTGGATCTGTCTTCTTCTACACCAAGGACCTCGTAGAAATAGCTCTACAATGATGGAGATTATCCTCTGGTTCGTAGCTCATTGCTCTTTTCTTCGTCACAAGGTTTTTCATAAATTTAGCATACCCTGGCATTTTCTCGAGTTCCTCCACCAAAGGCACATTTATTGTTAACTGCTTCAACATTGCCATGAATTTACTAAATTTTGTGTCATCAACCTTCTTCTTCAATCTTTGAGAGAAGGGAGGTGGTGGTCTTGGGAGAGTTTTCACCACTACTTATTTTTCCTTCTCTTTCCCTTTTTCCAACTCATCAACCTGTTGATGATTAGAAGGGATATCAATGCTATCCAGCTTCTTATACTCCACTAAATTATATTTTTCAAGCTCACCATCTACTTCAATCACATCTTCAACTCCATCTTTGCCCACAGAAGGGCCAGGTAATATCTTGCAACTTCTAGTGGACATCGCCATACATGGGCCATCATTCCGTGGATTCTGAACTGTATCACTAGGTAACGTTCCTCCCTTTCTCTGGTTCAGTGCTGTGGAGAGTTGGCTCATTTATTGTTCTAGCTATTTGATCGAAGTGGAGTACGAGTTTACCAACTGACTCATAGAGGACAGATCGGTCTTCATGGTAGTCACCCCTGAGTTGGTAGCCTCCACTCTCTTTAACAATTTAGCCATCATGTCCTCCATGGATATCTTTTCAGAACTTGTTGTAGCAGCCTCACGATTGCCAAAAGGGATATATAACCCGCTCCTATCATTATTACTTCTCCAATTTCCTTGCTCCTGGTTCTTCTGAGTCAGACTCCACTTTGCCCTGCAATCCCACAGCCTTCACTTTCTTAGTTTTACCTGATAGTAAATGCTTGGTTAGCAAGTCTATCTGCATTTTAGGGGAACCATGTCTTGATCACGCTCCTCACCACTTCTATGTTGTTCCACAATCATACCAACAAAAATAGTGGGGCTTGCTACCACAAAGTCTCTGGTATGCCATACCCGACTCTGTTTGGTCATTCTCTCTAGCATTTCTGAAGTCTCTAGGAATGTAAGATCAATAAATGAACTACAAGCAGCATTATCTACAATTGGTTTAATCATAGATTTAAGAGCTTTGTACAAAGTCTCCATCAAGCATATGTCTGTCATGTTATGGTTCGGACACTGCATCAGCTTCTTTTTAAATGTCTCCCAGGTTTCATGCAAGGCTTCAGCTGGGAGCTGTCTAGAGTTACTGATCTCATCCTTCAACTGTACCCTCCTGGAAGGTGGAAAGAACCTTTCTAGGAAAGCTCCTTTCAACTGCCTCCAGTTGGTAATAGAATCGGGTGTCAGCTCATTAAGCCACAATGTTGTCTCCCCAGACAGAGACAACGAAAACAATCTCAAACGGATAGCATTCTGACCCACTCCTGGGTTATCAAAATATTTATAGATGGTGACAAAGTTCACCATATGCAAGTTCGAATCATCCCCATAAAGGCCACCAAACAACCCCTTCAGATGAAAGAGTTGAATTATAGTACTCGTAATGTTGAATTTCACCCAGGTGCTAACGGTGGAGGAATAATTGCACCCTTTGCACCTGCTCCATACATTCCATCATCATCATCATTGAGGTCATACTAGATCGGCTAGTGATCTTGCCTTACTCGAAATGGACAGTTCCTATTAGCATTACGCTGCAGCTGGTGCAGAAGTTAATTAATCGTGTTACAACATTAATTATTAAATGGAAGTTTGATGTTTCTAAGTCCCTGTTGATAATTTGATTTTTACTAGGGTTGATTTCTTATCTTAAGCAAATCACTAGTAAGCAAGGCCTATTGTTTGCAACCAATAGTCGGAATATAAAATAAGGGAATTAACAAGAAGTTTCTACCACCGTTAGAATCTAGAACACTTAGTTACATTACAAACCCAAACCCATAGATCCCACAACTCGGGTTAAGGGAATTTAGTTGCTCATAATATAATAAGCAAGACAATAAGTTGAATTCATAATTTGATGGATGAACTTACAGCAAGATGAATAGCAACAAGTATTTCTCAGATTTGATCACAGTAGAAAATTCTAAAAAGAGTAATAATAATTTCTCCAAAAGTAAACTGTAATGTTACAGAGAAAACTAGAGAGAAAACTTAATGAAAATATAAAGTTTTAGATCCTCAGAAAAACAAAAATTATGCCTTAAATACTTCAGCCTAATTATGGAAATAAATCATAGATTACAAATCTTTTCTCGCACAGGTGACGACGAAGTATGATGCCTCATCAGGAGTCTGACGACTTATCAGAAATGTCGTTAGCTTCTTCTCCAAGTTTGATAATTTCTACCTTAGGCTGACGATGACATTCTGACGGCTTATGAAAAGTCTGACAACTTATCAGAATTGTCGTCATGTCCTCTTCCACTTTCATGATTTCTGCCTTGGGATGACAGCGTTCCTGACGGCTTATCAGGGAATATCGTCACACTTCTGCTCCAACTTCCTCACACTGTTTATAGCTGATAATGATTCGTATAACTTATCACAAAGTTGATGACTTATCAAAATTATCATCGCTTCTTCACTTCAAGTCCCATTCCCCACCTAAGCCTAACGACGAGCCTGACGGTTTATCACAGGTCGTTGTTACTTCTTCTAGCTAAATCCCATTCTCTATCTAAGGCTAACGGCAACACTGATAGCTTATCATAAGGCTGACGACTTATCAGATAAGTTGTCAGCTATACTTCCTTCTCTACTTGCTCAGAAATCAACTCTTTACTTCCATTATTGCTGGTTCTCTTGCATCTTGACTTTTACTGCAATATCACAAACAAAAATGACAAAAGTTGCTTAAGACTTTGCGATTATTCTCAGTTAAAAGCCTCAAATATGTTGGCATCTGCTCACACATCAATAAGCACTGCATCCCACTGATGTGTTATTTCGTGTTCGTCCATTTCCAGTAGATCAGCGTGATAGTGCCAAGGGCTGAATTCATATTTAGTGGGGTACCGCGATGACATCTCATCGTGCCAAGGTTCCAGCTCAGGATGTTCCCTTTTCCAGTGGCCCGGCATGATTGCACCGCGTCACGTTGGAGGTCAAAATTGGGATTTCCAGTTATGAGTTTTAATTTATGCAAGGGAATTTAAGTCCTTTCGCTTCACCTTATTCAGTCAAAATACGGGATTTAAGTCCTAATAGAGCATTATTTTCTTATTATTTCACAATTCTCTCAATTAAAGTAGCCTTCTTTCAAGAACAACAACCCTAGCCTTCAAAGTTCAAGATCAAATATCAAGAATTCACCATCAATTCTCACAAATTCATCAATTCAGGTATGTTAAGTGTTCATATATAGGTTCCTTTCATCCATGGAGTCCAAGAATCAAATTTTAGATTCAATGATATGATCTTTACAAGTTATTGTGATCTTAAATTGAGATTTTGACCATGAACTCCCATGAATTGTAATTCCTTACCATGTTTACATAAAATTATTGTTGCTATTAAACTCCATATGTTTTAATGTTGATATTCACTGATTTAAACCATAATTAGAGATCATGAAGATAAAACCATGTTATTTCTACAAGCTTAAAACTATTCCCATGCTTAGCTTAAACTATGAACATCAAGTGTTTGATGAAATGCCTACAAGAATGAATTTTGAGTGATGCATTCATATTATCTCCCCCAAGTTTTAGTATTATCTTACAATTACTTCTATTGAGTCCTGGGGGTTATGAATACACGAAAATATAGTTGTGTACTTAGTCTCTGTACCTTCAGAATAGTTTTAAAATCTGTTATGAGCAATCAATTCAGTCAGTTATCATAATCAGTTAAACTTAGAACAGTTCAGTATTTCAAGTCAGTTTAGTTAGGAGTAGGATTTACCACTGAGTGAACTCGGGGATGGGGGATCTCCCGCCAGTTGAGGGTGTGACATTTAGTATTAGTCCCCGCACTCTAGAACTACGTAACTAGCTTAGGCTGAGATGTTAACATGCCAGTTGAGGTTTGATCTCATTAGGGCCCTACCACTTGAGGGTGAACCTCAGTCCTTCGGGAAAACATTTTAGTTGATCCACACAGCCAGTGTTAATACCCATGGCACGGTACTGAAACCCTTCTAACTAGGATCATAGGTTGGAGCCCAAATTGCTCCTTTGGGCATATCGGTTAGATGATAGCTCCCACAGTCTCAGTTAAGAAATCAGCTCAGTAATTCAGTTTTAGTTGCATGACCATAGCATACAGATATCAGTTATTTAGTTATCAGATTTCAGTATTTCAGTTTACCAATTATATTTGTAATATGTTTATGCTTGGTCACACATCTTCAGTATTTACAGATTTTATGTGTTCTATTCAGTATTTTATGTTATTTATTCAGTCAGTTATGATACATACACATGAAACTATGCTTATCATCCTACCTCATTTAGCATTCCAGTACATTCAAAGTACTGATCTCATACTCTTTTCTTGTGCTATGATGTATAATATCATTGGTTTGGACGCTCAGTTCCCAGATCGCACTTAGACCTTCCAGATTATCAGTCGTAGCAGTGGTGATTCCTCATATTTTGAGGACATACTATTTTTATTTTCATGTTTTCAGTTTGGTAATTAGATAGAGTTAGTTAAGGAATGTCCCATCAACTCTTATTCAGTCAGTTTAGAGGCTTTCGGATATATCAGATAGTTAGTCAATTCTCAAATTTCAGTTGACATTGTTAGACATCTTATCAGTATTATCAGTTTTGTCTTGTAGACTTTATTAGATTTATTACTTAAAACCTTATGGCAATGCTCAGTTATATTCTGAATATGATCTCTTGATATTAGTTTTAATTCAGTGCTCACAGGAGGTACTAGCTCATGGGTTAACTTATGGTCCCTTGTGACTATAAGCACCGTGTGGCACCCAGGGTGTACTCTATGGATGTTACAAACTTAGTATCAGAACCTAAGGTTTTAAAGTGTCCTAGGAAGTCTGAAAGTTGTGTTAAGTAGATTCTGGTGCACGAGTGTGAAGTATGCCACCCTTATGGACAAGAGGCTATGAGGTGTTTTAAGAAAAGTTTTCCTTCTTTCAGTGTTCATATCATGCGATTGAACATGAGATCATGATAAACTCTCTATCTAGTCTATTCTCCATTCCGTTTATAGAACATGCCTCCCAGAAAGACAAACGGAAGAAGAAACGTAAACCAGCCAGTACTTTTGCCCATTCAGGAAGATCCCTTGAACGAGCATGTTTCTCATGTAGACTTTAGATCTGCATTCACTACTCTATCCCATTCTGTAGCTTCTCAAAATTCTCAGCCAGTCATTGTTCTTACCAACCCAGTGGTCAATACTGTCGCAGCTAGGATTAAGGACTTTACCTGAATGAATCTTACTGTATTTTTAGGATCCAAATCTGAAGAGGATCCATAGGAATTATTAGACATGGGGAAGAAAGTAACAGATATTATAGGGGTAACTACTAGTGAGAGTGATGATCTAGCTACCTATCAGTAGCAAGATGTAGCTCATACATGGTTTAAGCAGTGAAAGGTAGATAGAGGCACAGATGCAAGGCCTATAGAATGGGAAGAGTTTGCTACTGCCTTCTTAGATAGGTTCTTTCCATTAGAGTTAAGAAAAGCCAAGGTGTTAGAGTTTTTTAACTTGAGGCAGGGAAACATGAGTGTGAAGGAGTATTCCATCAAGTTTACTCAGTTAGCTAGGTATGTTCCTTATGTGGTAGCTGATAGCAGGTGTAAGATTAGTAAGTTCATATCTGGAGTATCTGACAGTGTGGTCAAGGAGTGTAGGACTGCAATGTTTATTAAGGAGATGGAATTATCTAGGCTTATGGTCCATGCTCAACAGATTGAGGAAAAGAAGACTAAGGAGAGATAGAGGAAGAACAAGAAGGCTAGAATGAGTAGCTTTAATTTTAATCAGCCAAGGTAAAAAAGTGGTAACCGTCCTTAGTTTTACCCAAAATCTTTAGTTCCATCTCTATCTTCAGCTAGTGCCCAAGTTTAGAAATGACAATCGGGATAGGGCTCCAGGCTCTAAGTCCCTAGGCAGTATTAACAGTGGTCGTACGAATCCTCTTTGCCAAAAATATGGTAGAAACCTTCAGGGTGTTTGTAGAGTCGATAGCGATGTATGTTTTAGGTATGGAAAGCCAGGACATAGAGTTAGGGATTGTCTAAACAGTGGTCAATAAGGTCATTCCAGTAGTCACCTAATTCCAGTCGGCCTCCCAACTTAGTAGGGTGTCGTTTCTAGTGCTACCAGTGGTCAGCGTCCAAATAGATTGTATGTCATTCAGTCTCGATAGGATAAGGAAAATTCTCCTGATAGGGTTACTGGTATGTTATAGGTCTTTCATTTATATGTTTATACTTTATTAAACCCTGAAGCGTCCCTTTCTTTTGTAACCCCTTATATAGCCATCAACTTTGGAGTAGTCTCAAAATCTTAGCAGAGATTTTTTTAGTATCTACCCTAGTAGGTGTCTCTATTATAGCCAGGTAGGTATTCAGGAATTTTTCGGTCAAAATATCTCAGAAAGTCACTTCAGTTGATCTTGTGGAATTAGAGATGACAGATTTGGACATCATTCTCGGCAGGAATTGGCTCCACTCATGCTATGCTTCAGTTGATTGTAGAAAAAAAGTAGTTCATTCTCAATATCCAAGTGAACCAATACTGGAATGGAGGGGTAGTACTACAACTGTTAGGGGTCAGCTTATTTCGTACCTTAAAGCGAGAAAGATAATAGCCAAGGGGTGTATTTATCATTTTGTCTGGGTCAAAGATGTTAATTTTGAGACTCCTAATCGTGAGTTAGTTTCAGTAGAGAGGGAATTTCCAAATGTGTTCCCTGAGGATCTTCCCGGAGTTCCTCCTACAAGGGAGATTGACTTCAGAATAGACCTTCTTCCAGATACTCAGCCTATCTCTATTCTGCCATATAGAATGGCTCCAGCTGAACTCAAAAAGTTGAAAGAATAGTTGAAAGATATCCTATATAAGGGATTCATCAGGCCCATCATCTCCCCGTGGGGCACACCAGTTCTGTTTATGCGTAAAAAAGATGGTTTTCTTAGAATGTGTATTAACTACCGTCAGTTGAATAAAGTCACAATCAAAAACAAATATCCACTTCCCAAAATAAATGACTTTTTTGACCATCTTTAGGGTGCCAGTTATTTTTCTATGATAGACCTCATATCCGGCTACCATCAGCTCAGAGTCAGAGAATGTGACATTCCAAAAATAGCTTTCAAAACTCGATATGGTTACTTCGAGTTTCGAGTCATGTTCTTTGGCCTCACAAATTTCCAAGCAGCTTTCATGGACTTGATAATAGAGTGTTCAAATAGTACTTTGACATGTTCGTCATAGTCTTCATTGATGACATTTTTGTCTATTCTCATAACGAAAATGATCATTCAGACAACCTCAGGATAGTATTGCAGACTCTTAGAGCCCATCAGTTTTTCGCTAAAATCAGTAAGTGCGAATTTTGGCTAAGATTAGTAGCTTTTCTTTGCCATATTATGGCATTAGAGTTGATCCTCAAAAGACCAAAACAGTGAGAAATTGGCCCAGACCCATCTATCCGTCAGATATCAGGAGTTTCTTAGGTTATGCTGGATACTACTGATGGTTTGTTGAAGGATTTTTGTCTATTGCATCCCCCATGTCCAAATTGACTCGTAAGAAAGTTAAGTTTCAGTGGTCAGATTCTTGTGAAAAGAATTTTCAGGAGTTAAAAACTTGACTCACCACAGCCCCAGTCTTGACATTGCCAGATGGTTCAGATGGGTTTATTGTGTACTGTAATGCTTCTAGAGATGGTTTGGGGTGTGTATTAATGCTAAAGGGTAAAGTTGTATCCTATTCCTCTAGACAGCTTAAGCCCCATGAAAAGAATCACCTTACCCATGACCTTGAGTTAGAAGTTATTGTGTTTGCCTTAAAGATTTGGAGGAACTATTTGTATGGAGTGCATGTTGAGGTGTTCACAGATCACAAAAGCTTGCAGTATGTGTTTGCACTAAAGGATTTGAATCAGCATCAGAGAAGATGGTTAGATTTTCTAAAAGATTATGATATAAGTATTTTGTACCATCCATGCAAGGCCAATATAGTGGCAGATGCCCTAAGTAGATTGTTTGGAAAAAGTTATCTAGAGAAGTTCATCAGTTTGCCAGATAAGGTGTTTGTTTGGTTGATTCATCTGAGGGTAGCGTTTGGGTTCAGAATAGTTTGGAATTTTCTTTTCTTGCTAAAGTGAAAGAAAAGTAGGATAGGGATCCTAGTTTGCTGAAGTTGAAGGAGTCAGCTAGAGATCAAAAAGTAGAGGTTTTCTCCCAAGAGGGAGATGGGGTGTTGCATTGCAAGGGTAGATTATGTGTACCGTGTGTTGATGAGTTGAGATAGAAAATTCGTTCAGAAGCACATAGTGCGCATTACTCTATTCATCAAAGGGCCACAAAGATGTACTGCGATCTGCGGGAAATCTATTAGTGGAGTGGGATAAAGAAAGATATTGTAGAGTTTGTGTCTAAGTGCTCTATGTGTCAGCAGGTTAAGATTGAGCATCAGAAGCTAAGTGGGTCTATGCAGAAGTTTAGTATTCCCACTTGGAAATGGGAGGAAGTGAACATAGACTTTGTGATAGATTTTCCTTGTACTCATCAGCAGCATGATTCAATTTAGGTCATTATGGATAGGATGACCAAATCAGCCCATTTCTTGCCAATTCATCCTTTTTATTCAGTCAAGGACTATGCCAAGCTTTAGATTAGAGAGTTTGTTAGGTTGCATGGTGTTCTATTGTCCATTATTTTAGACAGAGGTACTCAGTTTACCTCTCACTTTTGGAAAGCTTTTTAGAAGGGTCTTGGTACCTAAGTTTATCTTAGTACAGCCTTTCACCCTCAGACAAATGGTCAGGCAGAGAGGACCATTCAGACCCTTAAGGATATGTGGAGAGTGTGTGTTGTTGACTTTAAGGGCAGTTATGATGAACACTTGCCTTTGGTGGAATTCACGTATAATAACAACTATCATTCCATTTTTCAGATGGCTCCATTTGAAGCTCTATATGGAAAGAAATATAGATCTCTGATCGGTTGGTTTGAAGTAGGAGAAACCACTTTGATAGGGCCTGACTTGGTGTTTGATGCTTTAGAGAAAGTACAGTTGATTGGGGAGAGGCTTAAGGTAGCCCAAAGCCGATAGAAATCTTATGCAGATGTGAGAAAAAAATATCTTAAGTTTGAGATTAGTGATTTCATATATCTGAAGATCTCTCCCATGAAGGAATTGAAGAGGTTTGGTAAGAAGGGAAGTTTAGTCCCTGATATATTGGTCCTTACAGAATCTTGAGCCATTTCGAAAAGGTGGCATATGATCTTGAGTTGCCTGTAGACTTAGCATCAATGCACCCAGTATTCCATATCTATTTGCTAAAGAATTCCATTGGTGACCCACCCATACTTGTTCCCTTAGAACGCATAGATGTTCAGAACAGCCTTTCTTATGAAGAAGTTTTAGTCGAGATCGTTGATCGACAAATTCGTATACTAAGGAACAAAGAAGTTCCATTAGTCAAAGTTCTTTGGCGGAATCAGTCCGTTGAGGGACCCACTTTGGAAACAGAAATAGATATATGGACCAAGTACCCTCATCTTCTTTACGCAAACTCAGACTCACCATAAGGTAACAATCTTCTTAGAATTTCTCATTTCCATGCTCAGATTCAGTTGCATATCATTCTCATGTCAATCAGGCATTCACAAAACCAGTTCAGTCATGAATCATATTTTATACTCAGTCATGTACTCACATTTTCATCATGTATATTAAGCATGTAATCTTAGTTCCTTAGTGTTTTCATCTTAACCAGTCTCATTCAAGGACGAATGTTCCCAAGGGGGAGATATTATAATACCCCAAAAATCAAAACAAATGTTAGCGTCTTGTTAAGATCATGCATAGTACATTATGGTTATTTGATAGTTTTATGAGTTATTTTGATGTATATTAATGTCTCAAATAACTCCAGTTGTTGGACGAATCAAAATAGTCCTTATCGATTCAGTTTTTGAGCAGAATGTTTCTTTAGTCAATTTTTAAACGAGCATATCTTTTGATCTACTCAGAATTTTCAAGTTCAAGTCCCACCAAATGGTAGAAAATTGAATTAGCTTTCCAACGGTAAGAATTTCACCCAAATTCAATACTCGGGTGAGAAGTTATGGCGCTTTTAGTGTGAAACGGTAGCCCAACGTGATAAGGCCGCGTCATAGTGATGGAAAAATTCACATTTGTCATTTTCCAGTGTGCCATTGCGATAAGAACCATGTCTCACTAATATTCTATTTCGCATTTGTCCTCTTCCAGTGGATCAGTGCAATAGCGCCGCATCGCTCTAAGGGCCAAATTCTCATTCAGTGGGGTACCGCAACGGCGTCGCATCTAGCCAAGGTTCCAGTTCGTGGTGGTCACTTTTCCAGTGGCCCAACGTGATTTCACCATATCGCGCTGGGTGTCAAAAATTGGGATTTCCAGTTCTGAGTTTTAATTTGTCCAAGGGCATTTAAAACCTTTCCCTTCACTCATTCAGTCAAGACACGGGATTTAAGTACCAATAGAGCATTATTTGCTCATTATTTCACAATTCTCTCAATTAAAGCAGCCTTCTTTAAAGAACAAAAACCCTAGCCTTCAAAGTTCAAGATCAAATCTCAAGAATTCACAATCAATTCTCACAAATTCATCAACCCAGGTATGTTAAGTGTTCATCTATGGGTTTATTTCACCCATGGAGTCCAAGTATCCAATTTTAGATTCAAAGCTATGATCATTACAAGTTATTGTGATCTTAAATTGTGATTTTTACTATGAAATCCCATGAATTGTAATTCCTTACCATGTTTACATGAAATTATTGTTGTTATTAAACCCTGTGTGTTTTAATGTTGATATTCACTGATTTAAACCTTAATTAGTGATCATGATGATAAAACCATGATATTTATACAAGCTTTAAACTATTCTCATGCTTAGCTTAAACTATGAACATCAAGTGTTTGATGAAATGCCTACAAGAATGAATTATGAATGATGCATTCATATTATCTCCCCCAAGTTTTAGTATTATTTTACTATTATTGCTATCGAGTCTTGCGGGTTATGAATACCCAAATATATAGTTGTTTACTTAGTCTCAGTACCTTCAGAATAGTTTCAAAATTTGTTCTGAGCAATCAATTTAGTCAGTTATTATAATCAGTTAAACTTAGAATAGTTCAGTATTCCGAGTCAGTTTAGTTAGGAGTAGGATTTAGCACCGAGTGAACCCGGCAATGGGGGCTCATCCACCAGTTGAGGGTGTGACCTTTAGTAGAAGTCCTCACATTCCAGAACTACGTAGCCAATGTAGGTTGAGATGTTAACCTACCAGTTGAGGGTTGATCTCATTAGGGCCCTGCCATTTGAGGGTGACCCTCAGTCCTTCGGGATAACATTTTAGTGGATCAAAATAGCCAGTGTTAGTACCCATGGCACAGTACTGATACCCTTCCAACTGTGGCCATAAGTTGGACCCCACATTGCTCATTTAGGCATGTCAGTTAGATGATAGCTCCCACAGTCTCAGTCCAGAAATTAGCTCAGTAATTCAGTTTTGATTGCATGACCAAAGCATGAAGATATCAGTTATTCAGTTATCAGATTTCAGTATTTTAGTTTACAAATTATATTCAGAACATATTTATGCTTGGTCACCCATCTTCAGAATTTATAGATTTTGTGCGTTCTATTTAGTATTTAATGATATTTATTCAGTCAGTTATTATTCATGCACATAAAACCATGCATATCAGCCTACCTCATTTATCATACCAGTACATTCAAAGTACTAATCGTATACTCTTTTCTTGCATTATGATGTATCATATCATAGGTTCGAATGCTCAGTTCCTGGATCGCACTTAGACCTTCCAGATTATTTGTCGTAGTAGTGGTGAATCTTCATATTTCTAGGACAGACTATTTTTATTTTCATGTTTTTAGTTTAGTAGTTAGATGGAGTTAGTTGGGGTTTGTCCCATCAACTCTTATTCAATCAGTTTAGAGGTTTTTGGATATTTCAGACAATTAGTCAGTTCTCAGATTTCATTTGACATTGTCAGACTTCTTATCAGTATTATCATTTTTGTCTTATAGACTTTATCAGATTTATGACTTAAAACCTTATGGCATTCCTCAGTTATATTCTGTATATGATATCTTAATATCAGTTTTAATTTTGTGCTCACAGTAGGTACCAGCTCATGGGTTAGCTTGTGGTCCCTCGGGACTGTAAGCACCGTGTGGTGCCCACGGTGTATTCTCAGGGGCGTTACAATCTTAAAATAAGCATCATCTTTGGCCTTTCTCAGCCTCTACGAGAATGGTGTTGGAGGTTTTTCCTACACTTGCTTAGCAACTTAAGTTTTTGGGTACTCAGACCTCCCTAAATTATCAACATCTTTCGGTGCAACCTATTCTGGAACTAACTCTATATCTCCCTCCTTATTTTTCTTTGGAAGTATGTCACTAAGCTCTTTATCACTCCTCAAAGTGATTTCCACAATTTTATTTTGAGGTTCACCATCTCTTGGCAAACCACCTTGAGTCCTGGTATTTTATGTTTGGGCTAGTTGCCTAACTGTTGCTCCAACCTTTGTTGAGCACTGGATGATGTTTTATTTAAGTAGTCATTTGTTGTTAGTTGGCCAAAATCTTTTTTAGTGTGTCTTTGATGTAACTGGACTAAGAATTTGTAACACTCCATAGATGTAACGGTCTATTAATGCATTTATAATGACTTTTAGGACCCCCGTATTAATGGTAGACCATGTATATATGATTTGGGAGATTTTGGAGTTATTGTAGGACCGCAAAACTAAGTGTGTATCATAATATAGGGTCCATGCGATGGTCGTATGTCACATTGCCGTCACCTACCGCCAATGGAATTGCTAGGCAATGGGGCGTGCGTCACCTACTTGGTTTCTAGGCAATGGGATGTGTGTCGCCCATGTGGTTTCTAGGCAATGGGGTATGCGTCTCCCACCTAGGTGCTAGGCCATGGGCTGTGCGTCGTATGGCTAATGGAATAGTGGTGTGAATGCTCTATTTTTGTGTTAATTTGAGGGAAATAAGATCCTTTCAAGTTCCATAACTACCCTTAAATATTTATAGATGAAATTGAGGTCATTATTCACGTTTTATCACTGAACAAAAATCCCTAGTTTATTATCCTTTAGCATAAGAAGAGAAAACAGTCTAGGGTTGAGAGATTAAGCTTCAAGAGTTAAAGTTTCGCAACATTTCCATCAATCTAACGTACGTGGGACTATCCTAAACCTCATGGTCATAGATTTACTATTTTAAAATATCTCTAAAGAGTATATGCTTATGTATACGAAATGGGTTTCGAAAGTATTGATGAACAAGCATTAAAAATCTCGTTTTATGCTGAAGTCTTGAAGAAATTGTGGTGTTGTACCCTAAATCTGAAATGTTTTCATGTGTTCATGTGATATTAAGTTTGATAAGTTAAATGAGAGCATGATGTATGTAATATCCTCTCTTATTATTAAACCTATTGTTTTTACATGTTGTGGGTAGATTATACGGTTAGCTAAAAGCTTGAGTTTGAAGGTTAACTATCATGTATGAATTGTACTATTTTTATAACTAAATTAGAGGGTGTTTTCCTTGATTTATAAATGGCCATGTTCTCAATATAGAGATGTATGTAATTGATAAAAGATATGACCACCGTAGATAAAGTATTGAAGAGAGAAAGTGTTTTATTTTTATGTGCTTTTAAAGTATGAACTCTCGTCTGATTTTTATATCTTTTGGGCGATCAATAATATTCTTTAAAATAAGAAGGGTAGTAGAGATGTTGTGGTATGAAATGAAGGACTTGCAAATATAGTTATAAAGATAACCTTTTATGATGTGCCCTAAACAAAATAAAAGAGAAACAGTTATAAGAAGAAAGCATGATTTTAAGAGTCTAAAATGGGTCTTAAGAGAGAGTTAGATGGTTACCCAAAGAACACACGAGAACTCATAGCCAGAACCCATAATTTACCAACACAGGTTTCATGTTGACCTGAGATAGGGGATTATACATTAGCGATGGCCTTGTAGCGTAGTAGAGATGCAGAGACTCCAGCCCTTACAGAAAACTTGGGCTGAGAGATTGGCCGCCGAGTCAAGGGCAGATTCCATATAGCCCGTGGAATTACAGATTGTAGGGTGTACCATCTAGCTCAGTAGAGAAATGAAGAGTTGAGTCATGATTTTAAGAAGATGTTTTGAAGCTCATCACATTATACCCATGTATTTTTATTTACCTTATGTTAAATGTTTTTATGAAATGCTCTCACCTATGTTGTATAAAATATATTATTTTGGATTGTCCTATATTCCAGTACCTTTGTGTATTAACCCCCTAAATTTTAGGTTTTGAGGTCCAGTCTCGTGGTCCCGCTAATCAGTATATCATGTCAAATATTTGGAGTTGGTGAGCCTCACTTATTTTGGAAGGCCTTTTCCATGTGTTGATTTTATTTGATTTTAGTTCATGATCCGACCAAGGGCCTTGTCCCGGTTTCAGAGAAAATTATTGTTTTCAATTTAGTAGAGACTTCGTAGACTTGTTACAGATGGTTTTAGGTCTCTTATGAATTTATGTCCCAAATTGTTAAGTTGAAATAATAGAACCACCATGTTTCCAGTATACTTCTACATTATTATAATAGATGAATTATGCTTATGATTACAAGGTAAGAGGTCTCTCGGGCCATCATGGTTTGTGATGCCCGTCGCATCCAGGGCCTCTGTTCAGGTCATGAAAAACTTGGTATCAGAGCATGGTTCATGGTCTCAGGTTGTCTACGAAGTCACATCAGGTAGAGTCCATTTTATGGGTGTGTAGCGCTCCTCACTTATAAGGAGGAAGCTACTAGGCATTTAGGAAGGTTTCTCTTTCTTCATGTTCTAGTTTCTGCTACAGAGTCTGAATGTCCCCTAACTCATGATTTCCTATATTTCAGAGATTGATTGTGCCTCCCCATAGAACAAATGAGTAGAACACCCATGCTAATGATGTTCGCTCTACTCATGGGATGTGGACCCATAATAGAGCTCGTACTTAAGAATTTTTTGCTACTCCAGGAGTTTCTCCAGTCCAAACTAGTCCACCTCAGGCTTCTCAATCCGGTGTTAACCATACCCAGCCTCCTCAGAGAGAAGTCTCGAATGTTGAGTTTGGGTAGTCCATCCATATGATTGCTCAACTTATGTCTTCTCAGTCCCGTCGGTTTGAAAATATGATTTTGTGCCTGGTTCGTCTGAAACTACTCAAGTTGGCCTATTCATGAGGCTAAACCTACCCACTTTTACTGGCACAAAGGTTGATGAGGACCCCCAAGGGTTTATTGATGAACTGGAAAAATTCTTAGAGTCATGCATGCTAGAGAGGTTGAAGGGGTTGAGTTAGCAGCCTATCAGTTGAAGGACGTAGCAAACCAGTGGTATAATGAGTGAGAAGATTTTAGGTGTGGGGATGTTGAACCTTTAGTGTGGGGTGAGTTTGTAGAGGCCTTCCTGTGTCGTTTTTTTTCCTAGGAGCTGAGGAAAGCAAAAGTTAAAGAATTTGTGAATCTAAAATAGGGAAAGATGAGTGTCAAAGAATATGTATTATAGATCACATAACTGTCCCATTATGCTCCAGAGTTAATAGGTAACATGAGGGATTGCATGAGGAAGTGCGCAAGAGACCCATTATGCTCCAGAGTTAATAGGTAACATGAAGGCTTGTATGAAGAAGTACACAACTGTTCTCTTAGATAAATTGGTCTTAGAATGGAAGGGTGATGCTGAACAAGGATATGGATATCTCTGGGTTATCAGTGGTTATGCAACAGGTGGAGAAGGAGAAGAAGATCCAGGAAGAGGTAAGGGAAAGAGAGAGACGGGCTAAGATATCTAGGTCTGTAGATCAGAATGTCAGTCAGCAACAAGGTGGTAATTAAGGTAAGAAATTGTCTAAGAAGAAATTTTTTAGCAATGCCCATTCTTCAGCTAGTTCCCCGATTCCTAGACCTCCACTTGATTAGAGGTTTCATAATTTCCACCTTAACATTGGGTCGAGGATGCAAGGCACTTAGTCTTAGAGGAGTGTAGCTCAGACCTTCCGGTCATACCCACGCTGTGGGAAGTGTGGAAAGGATCATTCAGGAAAGTGTTAATTTAGTAGTCATGTGTCCTATACCTGTGGCCATCCAGGCTATATCAGGAGGGATTGTCCCTCAATATGAGGAAATTTTGGAGGTGCCAAGTCCCACGCAAATTCCTCAGCTCCACCATCTAAGGGTATAACTTCTGTTACTGGAGGTGGTCATAAGTGGTTGTATATTTTGTCTACCCGTCAAGATTCAGAGGCTTCACCAGATATTGTTATAGGTATGTTACAGATCTTCTCTTGTGATGTATATGTGTTACTTAATTCGGTGTCTACCTTGTCTTATGTGACCCTTATGTGGCAGTTAGTTTTGGTTTTGAGTCTAAAAATATTCAAAAACCCTTTTCAATTTCCACTCCTGTTGGTGACTCTATTATGGCTAGGAGAGTTTATCGAAATTGTGTGGTGTCTACTTTTCATCATGATACTGTGATCGATCTTGTAGAGCTGGACATAATTGACTTTGATTCTATTCTGGGAATGGATTGGCTCCATTCATGTTATGCTAACTTAAACTGTAGAACCATAAAGGTCACCTTTTATTTTCCTAATGAGTCAATGATAAACTAGGAAGGATATTATTTTGAACCTAGAGAGAAATTCATATCTTATCTTAGAGCACGTAAGCTCATATCAAAGGGTTGTTTGTATCATCTTGTCTGAGTCAAAGATTCTAGTACTGAAAGTCCTTCCCTCCAGTTTGTTCCTGTAGTTAATGAATTCCCAGAAGTCTTTGTTGATAATCTCCCTAGGATACCACTATATAGGGAGATATATTTTGGCATTGACATAGTGCCAAACACCCGGCCTATTCTATTCTGCTATACAAAATGGCTTCTTCAGAATTGAAAGAGTTGAAAGAAAAACTAAAAGACCTTATTAACAAAGGCTTTATTCATCCTAGTGTCTCTCCCTGGGGTGTTTCGGTACTTTTCATGTGTAAGAAAGATGACTCCCTCCGCATATGTATAGATTACCATCATCTAAAAAAAGTCACAATTATAAATAAGTACCCACTTCCTAGAATCGATGATCTCTTTGACCAACTCCAAGGTTCCAAGTGTTTTTCCAAAATAGACTTTCATTCAGGGTACCATCAGTTGAAGATTAGAAGGCTGACATTCCCAAAACGGCTTTCCGAACTCGATATGGTCATTATGAATACTAAGTTATGTTCTTTGGACTGACTAATACCCCCGCAACATTTATAGACCTAATGACTAGGGTGTTTCTCCAGTTTTTAGATCTATTCATCATAGTCTTTATTGAGGATATCTTGCTTTACTCTAAGAGTGAGGATGAACATGCTAATCAACTCTGAATCATCCATCAAATTCTTAAGGATCATGAGTTATATGCAAAGTTTTCTAAATGTGAATTCTGGCTTAGAGATATTGCTTTTCTGGGGCATATTATTTCAAGTGGGGGAATTAAGGTTGACCCCCAAATAGTTGAGGCAGTGGGAAAATGGCCCAGACCCACAAATCCAATCGACATCCGGAGCTTCTTGGGTTTGGCAGGGTATTACAGAAGATTTGTAGAGATTTTTTCGTCCATAGATGCTCCACTTACTACATTAACTCAAAAAAATGTGAAATTCTTTTAGTCTAACTCTTGTGAGAACAGTTTTGAGATATTGAAAGACAAGTTGACTACTGCACCATTTTTTATTCTTCTTGAGGGTACAGTGGGATTTGTGGTTTAATATGATGCGTCCCAGGTGGTACTTGGGTGTGTACTTATGAAGCATAGTAAAGTGGTGGCTTATGCATCTAGTCAATTAAAGGTGCATGAGAAAAATTATCTCACCCATGATCTAGAGTTAGGGGTGGTGTTTTTTTCACTAAAAATTTGGCACCATTATCTTTATGTGGTGAATGTTGATATATTTACAAATCATAAAAGTTGGTAGTATGTTTTCACACCAAAAGAACTAAATCTCGGTCAAAGGCGGTGGTTGGAGTTGTTGAATGATTATGACATGAGCCTGCATTATCATCCGAGTAAGGCCAATGTGGTTTCTGACTCCCTTAGTATATTTTCCATAGGTAGCCTTTCTCATGTGGAGGAAGGAGAGAGGAACATGGTGAAGGATATTCCTCTACTTTCTAATTTGGGGGTTCGGTTTCTTAATTTCGAGAAAGGGGGAGTGTTTGTACAAGAGGTAGATAAATCATCATTCTGTGCTGAGGTTATGGAAAAACAAACTAGGGATCCCAGTTTGATGCAGATTAAGGAATATGTTGGTCAACAAAAAGTAATGGCATTTGAAATTGGAGGTGATAGTGTTTTGAGGTATCAAGGTAGACTTTGTATTCTGAATGTGGATGGGTTGCGAGAAAGAATTTTTGATGAAGCTCACACTTCCAGGTATGTTGTTCACCTCGTTTCTACAAAAATGTATCATGATCTTAAGGCGATTTACTAATGGAATAACATGAAAAGAGATGTTGCTAACTTTGTGGCTAAGTGTTTGAATTGGCAACAAGTTAAGGTGGAACATTTGAGACCAAGTGGCACTTCCCAAGACATAGCTTTGCCTCTTTGGAAATGGGATATGATCAATATGGACTTTATTATAGGACTTCTAAGGTCCCAAAACCAATATGATTCCATTTGGGTGATTGTAGATAGGATGACCAAGTCTGCCCATTTTTTTCCATTGCGGACTAATTCATTGGGAGATGATTATGCTAAGTTTCTCATTTAAGAGATAGTTTATTTGCATGGGTATCTAGTGACTATTATATCTGATCGAGGTACACAATTCTCTTCTCAATTTTGGTGATCTTTTCAAAGGGGTTTAGGCACCCAAGTAAACCTTCGCACCACCTTCCACCCTAAAATGGATGGACAAGTAGAGCGCACCATTCAGACCCTAGAAGATATGTTGAGGGCTTACGTGATTGACTTTAAAGATAGTTGGGTAGATCATTTTCCGTTGATAGAGTTCTCCTACAACAATAACTACCACTCAAGCCTCCAGATGGCCCCTTTTGAGGCTCTATATGAGAGAAGATATAGGTCACCGATTGGGTGGTATGAAGTAGGGGAAACCCATTTTTTTGGGTCTGATCTTGTTCATTAGGTGATGGATAAAGTGAAAGTTATTAGAGAGCGACTTAAGATAGCTTATGCAATACCCCATCTTTTCCTAGTCCAGTTCAGCCCATAGTACTTGGATAAGAGGCTTAAAGCCTGAAAATTTAACTAAGTATTGGGGACATAGCCTTATTTTTAACCTCTTAACGTTGAAGATTTTTAAAGTGACCTTCCCAACCCCAAGACGTAAATTTTTGAGTTCACTCTTGTTCAGGGGTGTTAGGATCATGTCTCGGTAAGTTTTGAATTTTTCAAATAAGGATTGAGGAACGTTTGGATTTTGTTTCCTGCAGCTTAATACGATTACATCGCGTCGCGCCAGTTATAGCGATGAGCATATCATCGCATCACGCCAAGCCTCCAATCGGCATTCCAGTTACGCATTTAAATTCTAGAGAGGTAGTTTTGTATTTTCCCAACACCCTAATTCGTAAAAACACGAGATTAAACTGTTAATAGAGCATTATATGCTCAAATTTCCCAAATTATCTCTCAAATAAACCCTAACCCTACTCCAAATTCATCAAGTTAGATCATCTTCCTTTCAAGAAAACCAAGAACTCAAGTGTTCCAATTCAAGAAAGTTGTTCTCTTTCAAGATTTGAGTAGTAAAGGTATGTGTGATGTTCATCCATGGGCCCTTTTCACCCATGAAGTCCAAGTTTAAAGTTGTGATTTTTACATGTTGTTATGCATTATCTACATAAAGTTATTATGAACTATGATTTCAAATCATGTTTACCATGTCATTTCATTGAAATTTTTTCGTGACACGTTTGAATGGTGATTTTCGCATGTTGCATTCTTAAACCATGATTTTTAGTATTGCAATTATGTTAGTATCATATGTTTTAACTATTCCCATGCTAAAGTCTATGAATTCCAAGTGTTTGATGAAATACCAAAGAGAATGATTTTCCCATTATGGTTTTGAAGCGGTAACATGCCTTTATTGTTATTTTTATTCAGTGCTTGGGGTTATGAATACCCGAAACTTAGCAATTTACCTAGTTTTCAGAATCTTTAGAATAGTTTTAGATAAACCATGATCCTTGTTATTTAGTTGGTATCATTACTCAGTTGTTGGCTCGCTCAGATAAGCTCAATTTAGTTCAGTAATTAGTGTCATTCAGTTGGGAGTAGCGTTTAGCATTGAGTGAATACAGGATGGTATCTTCCCCATCAGTTAGGTGAAGCCATTATTAGTATTCCTTGTATTATAGAACCACGTAGCCAGCGTGGGTTATGAGGAGTCACCCGTCAGTTTAGGCTTGACTAACTCCCAGGGGTCACCCATCAGTTTAAGATTGACTCCGTCCAGGGATCACCCTTCTATTTAGGCTTGATACCCTGGTTCTTCAGTAGATTAGTTGATCCATACACCCAGTATTAGTGCCCATGGCACTGTACTGATACCCTTCCAACTGGGATCACAGGTTAGACCCTAATCAGCTTAGAAAGGGGTATGTCGGTTAGATGATACCTCCCACAGTCTCAGTTCAATACGCAGTACAGAATTTATTTCAGATCACTTGACCAAGGCATATAGATTATCATCTACTCAGTTATCAAACTTTAATATTACAGTATTTCAATATATCAGTCTTACAGATTACATCAGAAACATTATATGTCTGGTCTTGCACTTGCAGTATTTCAGTTTTCATGTATGCTTACATAGTTATCTCATGTTATTCATCCAATCATTACTTTATAATCAGTTAACTCGTGCATTATAGCCTAACCCCATATCATATACCAGTATATTCAACGTACCAATCGTATACTCATTTTTTTTCGCAATGATGTCTTATATCATTGGTTCGGACACTCAGTTATCCGACCGAGCCTAGACAGGATCGGTTAGTCCGCATCAGCTGTAGTGGTGAGTCCCCATACTTCAAGGATGAGTTTATCTTTATTCGGTTGATTTAGCAGTACAGTTATATGGTCAGTCAGAGTTAGTTAGGGTTTGTCCATCAACTCCTCAGTCAGTCAATCTTAGAGGCTTTTTAGATACTCAGTTAGATATCAATGTTATCAGTCATATTGCATTATTTTCATAGATGTTTCTTTCTTAGACTTATGACTTCAGTTATACATTTCAGTACTTAAAACCTTATGCCATTTTTAGCTATTTTCCACAAATGTCTTTATTATCAGTATATAATTCAGTGCTTGCAGCAGGTACCAGCTCGTGGATTAGCTTATGGTCACTTGTGACCGTAAGCACCGTGTGTCATCCAAGGTGTATTTTTAGGGCATTACAGCTCAGAGTCGCCAAAAATCTTATGCTGATATAAGAATAAGGGAGTTAGAGTTTGAGGTTGATGATTGGGTATTTCTAAAGGTCTCCCCTATGAAGGGAGTCATGAGATTCAAAAAGAAAGAAAAACTCAGTCCTTGTTATATAGGTCCTTATCAGATTATGAAAAGGATTGATAGAGTTGTTTATGAATTAGATTTGCTCGCAAGTTTAGCTTCAGTTCATCCTGTATTTCATGTATCAATATTGAAGAAATGTATTGGAGACCACTCTTTAGTTTTGCCTATGGAGGAGATTAGTGTGAAGGAATCATTATTGTATGAAGAATAACCTGTAGCTATCTTAGATCACCAGGTTCAAAAGTTGAGAAGTAAACAGATAGCTTCAGTTAAAGTATTGTGGAAGAATCATAGAGTTGAAGAGGCTACTTGGGAGTCAGATAATGACATGTGTATGATATATCTGACCCTTTTTGAAGCTGTGGATGATGATATGGAAGGTATTAATTTTGTTCTACTATTTTCTTTCCATGTAGTACTTAAAATCATGCTTATTGTGTCCCGAGTTATCATTCGGGGATGAATGATCCCAAGAGGGGGATAATGTAACACCCCATAGATGTAACGCTTTATTAATGCATCTAGAATGACCTTTAGGACCCCCGTATTGATGGTAGACTATGAATAGACATTGTGGGAGGTGTTGGGAGTATTTTAGGACCTCAAAACTAAGTGTGTGTCGCAAGATAGGGTTCATGTGATGGTTGTGCATTGCATTGTTAATGTCTACCACCACTGGAATTTCTAGGGAATAGAGAGTGTGTCGCCTTCTTGGTTTCTATGTAATAGGTCATGCGTCGCCCATATAGTTTCTAGGCAATGGGGCGTGCGTCGCCCATATGGGTGCTAGGCCATGGGCTGTGCGTTGCATGGCTAATGGCATAACAGTGTAAATGCTCTATTTTTATGTTATTTTAAGGGCAATAAGGTCATTTCATATTCCATAACCATCCCTAAACATCTATAGATGAAATTAAGGTCATTATTCAAATTTTATCACTGAAAAAAATCCCTAGTTCATCTTACTTTAGCACAAGAAGAGAAAACAACCTAGGGTTGAGAGATTAAGCCTCAAGAGTCAAAGTTTCTCAACGTTTCCATCAATCTAAGGTACGTGGAACCATCTTAAATCTTATGGGAGTAGATTTTCTATTTAAACAATCTCTATAGAGTATATGTTTATGCATACAAATGGGTTTCAAAAGTATTGATGAACATGCCTTAAAAATCTCAGTTTATGATAAAGTCTTGTAGAAATTATTGTGTAGTACCCTAAATCCAAAATATTTTCATGTGTTCATGTGATATTAAGTTTGACAAGGTAAATAAGAGCATGATCTATGTAATTTCCTCTCTTATTATTAAACCTATTACATTTTTACATGTTGTGGGTTGATTATATGGATAGCTAAAAGCTTGAATTTGAAGGTTTACTGTCATGTATGAATTGTACTATTTTTATGACTAAATGAGAGGGTGTTATCCTCAATTTATAAATGTTTATGTTCTCAATAGAGAGTTGTATGTAATTTATAAAAGATATGACCACCGTAGATAAAGTATTGAAAAGAGAAAGTGTTTTGTTTTCATGTGATTTTGAAGTATGAACTCTCATTTGATTTTTAAATCTTTTGGGTGGTCAATAACTTGCTTTAAAATACGGAGGGAAGTAGAGATGTTGTGGTATGAAATGAAGGACTTGCAAGTCTAGGTATGACGATACCCTGTTATGATGTTCCCTAAATAGAATAAGAGAGAAACGGTTATAAGAAAGAAAAAAATAATTTTAAGAGTCTAAAATGGGTCTTAAGAGAGAGTTAGATGGTTACCCAAAGAAGGCACGAGTTTAGATAAATCATAACCCAAAATTGTGATTTGCCAACACGGGTTTCATGTTGCCCTAAAATAGGGGATTCTACGCTGGCGATGGCCTTGTAGCGTAGTAATGATGTAGAGACTCCAGCCCTTACGACAAACTTAGGTTGGGGGCTTAACCGCCAAGTCAATGACGGATTTCATATAGCCCGTGGAATTACAGATTGTAGGGTGTACCATCTAGCTCAGTAGAGAAATGAAGAGTTGAGTCATGATTTCAAGAAGATGTTTTGAAGCTCATCACATTATGCCCATGTATTTTTATTTACCTTATGTTAAATATTTTTATGAAATGGTCTCACCTATGTTATATAAAAATATGTTATTTTGTATTGTTCTATGTACTAGTAACTTTGTGTATTGACCGCCTATATTAACAGTTCTGAGGTCCAGTCCCGTGGTTCCACTAATCGGTAGATCGTGGTCAGACATTTGGAGTTGATGAGCCTCCCTTATTTCGGAAGGCCTTTTCCATGTGTTGATTTCATTTGATTTTAGTTTATGGTCCGACTGGGGGCCTTGTCCCGATTTTAAATAGATTATTGTTTTCAGTTAAGTAGAGACTTCATAGACTTGTTACAGATGGTTTTGGGTCTCTTATGAACTTATGTCCCGCCTTGTTAAGCTGAAATAATAGAACCACCATGTTTCCAGTTTACTTCTACATTATTATAATAGATGAATCATGCTTATCATTACAAGGTAAGAGGTCTCTCTGGCCTTCATGGTTCGGGATGCCCATCGTGACTAGGGCCTCGGTTTGGATCATAACAGTATTATGTTGTTGCTACTTAAACTGTTGTTGTTGGATGTTGCCCCAAGGGTACATTGGCTGAGTCTGCCACTTTGATTATAGGCATTACAAAAATTCAGCTTTTTTGCATTGCCTGCAAAGTTTACAAATTCCGTATTTTCACCACACATGTCTGCAGAGTGTCCACTATTTCCATAAATCTCACACTAACCTGGGTTTTGGTGCACTGAATTCACTTGATTCTAAATTTGATTCACACCCAATTTGTTGAATTGGGTCATCATCTGATTCGGCATGGCTGACAATTGAGCGACTATGGCAGTGATACTATTATCTCCAATCCTTCCTGAACCCTTTCTTATTGAGCTTCTGTACATGTCACCATGCCAGTCAGGATTACCTTGAGCTATGCGGTTTAACAAAGTATATAGGTCATCATAATTTTTTTCCAGAGCCTGACCACTTGCAGCAGAATCTAGAAAATCTTTCATGTTATGGTCACGGGCTTCAACAAAGTTGTGATCTAATACCTCATTGGACTTCTGATGATGTGAAAAATCTTAAATAAGTCACTTGAATCTCTCCCAAGCATGATAAAGATTCTCATCTGGCTTCTACTTGAAGCTCAAAATCTCACTGCGTAGCCTTGCAATCTTTCTGGATGGAAAGAAATGGATAAGGAACTTTCGGGCTAAGACATCCTATGTTGTGATTGAACTTGTTGGCTCTGCGTTCAATCACTTCATTGCTCCCCCTTTAAGTGAGAAGGGTAAGAGTGTAACCGTTACATAATCATGTGACAAACCCACCGAAATGAATGTATCATTGATCTCTAGAAATTTTTGCTAGTGGACTTATGGATCTTCATGTGATAGCTCGGTAAAATGTCCACTACTGTGCAGAAGCTCCAGCATATTCTTCTTCAATTCAAATATACCTCCACCAGATGGACTATGAATAGAAAAGGTCACATTAGTCGCAAGTAAGATTGCCACTTTGCAAACTATCCTGCGAGCTGGTGGATCCTCATCCATGGGAGCAGGAATATCTTATTCCTCATGAATTTATGGGATACGGTAGAGAATGATTTCTTCTCTCCTCTATTGGTGAAAGCATTGCTCAAGCTCGGGGTCTGTTTCAACCAACTCCCTATCCCTTGATAGCTTACAAGCCTGTTAACCTATTTCCTGAAAATTCAAAAGTCAAGATCAAGTGAATTGTACCAAAGAAAGCAAAACATAAAACTAAAACTAAAGCAGTTGCCAATTTACAAGTCCCTGGCAAGGCGCTAAAAACTTGTTGCGCACACGCAAGTATACGTGGTCCACCAAGTAATAAACTTTCCTTTTAGAATCCAAATATTAATGCCTCAAAGACTTGTGTTAAAAACTATCCTAGACTAGTCCAACTATTAAGATTAACTCAATGCTAATGTAACAAAAAGTAATTGTACGTTAAAACTAAGAATAAACTAAACAGTGCTATAAAGTAAATGGTTGAACAATTATAGGGAAAATTCCAAGGCTAAGGCACTGTGAATAATCCTATTAATCTATAAACTTCATTGGTTAGGTTGATTATCTTTGGTGTTAGTTCACAGGGTTCATACTATGACTATGGCCTTCTGAACCTCTAATCTATTATCTAACTTAGCTCCACAACTACATCGTTGAGCAGGGATACAAGAACTAAGTTAAATACATTCATATTTCATCTGGTACTTGAACCAAATAGAGCACATAGGTATATTCCTGTCCTTATTGCAAATTATAAATTCATTCAATTGGAAGATTACAATTTTATTCTTTCTATCCCACGTTCTATACTCTTGTTCCTCCTTCTGGGTTCACAAGATGATTATTCATGTATTCTAAGGGTTTTGAATCCTTAAAATAGTGATATCAATTATAAATAAACAACCAACATTGATAAACAACTATAACCAAGTCAATTCATAACAATAATACTCATGTTCTTGGCCGTAACCCCAAAAAAGGGAATTTAGCCGATCATGGACATAACTGTAATAACAACGAATGAACACATGTTAAAATCCATAAATAAATCAAATTAATTGAATAAAAACCCTAATTTAATTGTTTTCCAGCCTCTCTTCAAGTCCCAAGGTCGTCCAAGGTGTGAAACATAACAACTAAATGTCTTATTTATACTTGAAACAAGATTGCCAATTTTAACATAGGTCTGTGCCACACCCTTATCACGCCATCTAGGAAGAGTGGAACATCCTAATAATGAACACTGGATTTAACATTCCTATGATGCTTCAAAGGGTGTGCCACGGCCCTATCGCAGTATCTAGGAAGCGTGGCACGCTAAGGAGTCCAAAATGTTTAACTTTTGTCCAAGTTTGTCCCATGCTTTTGTCCTTCAATTCCAAGCTTAGTGGTTCTATTTCCATGTGATTTCCATATTTTCCATTAACTATATATCAGCATGATCAACTTATCAAGCTTCCTACAACGTCAAACACCACATATTAGCGCTCAAAACAACTTACAATTCAAGACGGTGAACTAGTAAAGAGCGTAGCTTAAGCTAAGAATACTAGTTTTATTCTTTCATTCCTAATGTTTTGAATCCAAACTCATTATGAACACACCTTAAATACTACATCCACATAACATAACACTTAGATCCTTATTTATATAAAAATCAACTCATTAAGCACAAGAGATTTCCTCAAAACAAAACTAACTAAGCCCGGATAACAACACTGAGGTGCATAAATCCACCTCAGATCATTGCAAGAACACAAGAATTATTCATAGATGAAAACATGATTATGAACTTACAATATGAATAAAACTCCAAAATCTCAACTTGAATAAAACCCTAGAAATGATGTTCATAAAATTTTAAGAATATGTCTTAGAATCTCACAACATAATATTATAAAATATGAATTAGTGTAAACTCATAAAAGTAATGCTATAAGAGTATTTATAGACAAAACAAATTCTATCCTAGACAAAATAAAAAAATTGGGTCGATGGCATCAGACGATAGAAAGGTACAATCATGGTTAGAACCCACGATTGTCCTTGGGTGTTCGTGGTTTGCTCATATAAATTGTCATTTTCACTAGTATGGCTCTCAGCACGACTCAATTGTATTAACCTAGGATCGTATAATGCTATTGTATGATCATCCCACACTTCAACTTCTGAAACTTGCAAACCTAGAGTTCCTTCCTACGACCTCATTCTATAATCATTACTTCAAAGTACGATCGTGGGATGTTATCATCTGATCTTCTTTATACTTACCTTCTGCAAGCTTGTTTTTAGTCACCCTTCCCACAATCAGATGGTACGATCATATGATTGATGTACGATTGTGGGAGCTTCTCGTCTAATCAAGACCTGAAACTCATCCACTGAATTATATTACAGTACCTTGGGCATGACTGTGGTCAGACCCCATGATCATATTTTTTATCATCTTCTATCCTTTTTGTCCAATATTCAACACCTTACTTCTCCGAGCCATTTATCCTGCAAACACATAAAAAGTCATCATATATGCATAAACATACCATTTTACTTGCATATATTCCTAGTTTTAGGTGTCTTATGTGTGGTAAATCTAAGGTACATTATTCTCCAACCAAAGATCCTTGCGGTGCAAATTTGTCTAGATACAAAAATATGGATAAATATATTTGCAGTGTTTCACAATATAGGTACAGAGCCCTGCCGACAAGTACTAGTCAAAGCAAAATCCAACTTAATGCTACTAAAAAGCTAGTTTGGCAAAATGATATCAAATTTAGTAAAATGTGCTTTCTACTCGTGTTTCAATCCTTGACCATGATTTGAGAGGAACAATGTGAAAATTCACTCAATGAACCAAAGTTATTCATGTGATTTGAGAATGACACCCTAGTACGGTTCGCTTTATTGAAATTTAGGACTGATAATCCAAAATGTACATGGAAACGGATTTTGAAGGGAGTCTATCTACATTTTAATCCCACAATAAACAGGGTTTCAGAAGGATAAAATGTACGTATGAAAATTTTATCTTATCTCGTGGAGAGAAAGAGAGAGATTATTTATAAAAGATCCTTGGATTGAGTGACACACATTAAAGCAGTTAAAAGAAAATATAGAAGTACAAATCATAGAAAATAATAGGGAAAACATAATATAGCATACAGAAAAAAGAAGCAATAACAGTAACTAAATAATGCCATAACTGAAGCATAGAAAATAATAAAAAGTAACAAAAAGACATGAAACTATGAGAAAAATATTACTATGTAACGCCCCAATATTATTCCCTGGATGTCACACAGTGCTTAGGACCACAAGTGATCCCAATCTAACCCATGATACTAGCATAACTCATAAGCACTGATATAAATACATAAAACTAGAAGTAATAAGTGGAAGAGCTGTCTTTGATAAATAAGTTCAATACAAAACTATTTAAAATATTTACAACTTGGTTATAAAAAACAAAACTAAAAGTAAATAATCAACTCTGAATAACCGTCTATGAAGTCTCTACTAATACTGACTATAGGTAGACGAGACATGACCCCCATCTATCCCTAATTAATATGACTGAATAAAGAATGATGTTGGAACTATACTCAACTCGAGTCCTTAAATCAAAAGAACTCATCATCTGCTGACTGGAAGCTACAAACTGTCTGACTATGATGTATGGGCTACAACTGGTACCTACATTATGAGACAATGTAGCACATAGACATATGTATGGGTCAGCACTTTTAGAATGTACTGAGTATGTGGGAGTGAATGCATAAGTAACACAATGGTTGAATATTCATATAAACTTTCAAATGATGCATGCTAAGTGTAAATGACTCACCTTAAGCTTGAATAAAACAAAGGTTGCAAAATCATAAACATGAGTAGTGAAGCATAAGTATAAACTTTGTGAGCCATAACACTTAGTTCTAAAATCTTTACTTTTATTCTTTCTTAGGGAGGTTTTTTTATCCGACATATACCGTGTGAGCTATCATAGAGTCCAACGTCTTACCCATGTTGGGGAGAGTTGTTCTACCCTTGCCATCGGAATAAAACCTTAACTTAAGTGATCATTATACTTAACCCATATTGGAACTTAAACCTACGATGGCATGTAGTTCTGGGGTATGTGACCTCATACTCATGCCCATCTCGGTGCTAAATACTACTCCCATATTACTTATATGCTCATACTTTAGGAAATCCACCTTAAAATAGCATAAGGATTTATAAAATGAAAACCAATTATGCTTTTTTTCTTTAAATCATAATCAGGATGAACAAATGTAAATTTCATATCTTATCTTAGGATCAAAAGATCAATCTTTGCTTTAAATCTTGGTATAAACTTATCAAAGGAACTTACGAGCATAATCTTCTTGAAATCTCAAAACTCATACTTGCGACTTAGAATATGTATACTTAAATTCTCAGAACTTCATAACAAAACTTCATGCTCAATAATTATCTTGAAATACTTAAACAACTTCAGTCAAAATAATGAAACTCAAATTATAATAGGAATCATTTAAATCAAAGGATGAATATGTGTAAATCTTGATGCACATAAAGCGTTAAATCTCATGCTTTCTTTCATATAACTTGTAACACAATATCATGCTTAAAACTCAATTGAAAATCTTTAATCAATATTTCAAATCAAACTCATGATATTCAACTTATAATAAAGAATAAAGAATCTTCAAGTCAAAACATAAATAGATGGGAACTAGTATGCACTTTAATACTTCAATCACTTTATAAATCCATAAACTCAAAACAAGATAATTTGGGTATGAACCCTAATTCAAAACAAGTAAATTAAATCTTAAAACCTTGCACTTTGGGAACAAAGGTGAAAGGATATCCTTACTCATAAACCCCGTATACCTTAATTAGATGACTTCTTGGAGAAATCTTAAAATTGAAACTTGAATTCTTGAATTCTTGGGGAAGAAAACTTGAATTTCTTGATCTTAGAAAGAGATTTTAAGCCTTGAGACTTAGAGGATGAATTAGTGAGAGGAACTCTAATGTTGATATTCTTGAATTTGAATCTTGGGACTTGAATGATGAATTTTGGGTCAGGAACCCTTATTTGATGTTCTTGATAATGGGAGGAGGCAAGTGTTGTTAATCTAGTGAAAAGAAGAGGAAAATAATGCTTATTGGAGGGTTATAAGTCGTGGTTGGGGATTATAAGAAGAGAAAAGACCGAAAAGCCCTTAAACTAAACTCTACAAATAATTCTCGGCAGTCTTTACGGTCTACCATATGACTCATATGGTTTGGGTACGAGTTAGGCTGGTAACCCGTAAGTTGACCAGTGTGATACAGCTTTGACAGTGTTTCAGTATTTCGGCCATAACTTTTCATCCTGATGTCGGATTAAGAAAAAATTGATATAGTTGAAAATCTAATTCAATTATATATCTGTTGGTGGGTCTTAAGCTCAAAAATTCTAAGTATAACGAAAGTTATGATCGTTTGAAGATGACTATAGTTATGTATATCCCAAGAATTTAGTCGTCAAGGGATGTTTTGACTTGTTCATGAGCTAGGAGATATTTGAGGACTTAATATATATCCAAGTAACTTATAAACCTATCAAAACATGAGGCTTGATTCTTGTGTCCTTCACTAGTAAGGATACGAATCATATCTTACAACTCGTAACATGTCTATACGACTCGTAACCCCTTTCTCGTAACTTGGACAGAATCTTATGGAGCACATACTGCTTAACTTACGACTTAGCTTCTTACAACTCGTATCTTGATCTTATGACTCTTAAGGTCAACTCGTAACTTGTATGGGACTCATTTCATCTCACACTAACTTGGTTATGACTCAGTACATACAACTCCAAGAGTTGAGTCGTACCCTACATAGAATGACACCCATATTGGACTGTCTTAAGTACGAGTGCATCATACGACTTGAGTCGTATGATGCACAGAAACTTGCAAAGACAGAGTTTTATAGGTACACTTTTGAGAGGTTTAGAACATGAAAACTAGGGGTATTACATACTACTACTGATAGGAACAATGAAACGGGTACAATGCGCCAAACTAACACCAAGTCTATCCTGCTGGCAAGCGAGACAATATTGCTCAACTGCCTATTAACTTTGTACACTAATCCGCTACCTCCATAATCTTCTATCTAAGACCATGTCCTCTGCGGTGTTTTAAAAGGAGTTTTCGGAGAGAGCCCAAAGACGAGGCATAATAAAAAAATGCACTAGGTCAATTTGTAGGGGCAAAAGTGCCGTGAAATATAAGCCTCATCAGTTTGGGCACGTATGCTTAGGTGAGTTTTTATTTTGGAGTACAAGCCCAGAACACCTCTCCTAACTAAAATTAAAATTTCCAAATAAGTCCTTAAATGGGTACCAAAAACACAGAGTTCAACTTGTTATTAAATTTTAAGAAGCTATAAAACTTTAAACTCTAACTATCCTTTTGTTCTTAGTCCTAATGTTTGTTTTTTCTCTTCATCTTTCACAAGGAAGGGGAGAAAATGGTTCATATGCAAATTACAAAGCAAAAACACATCATTCTTCATCACTTGCTCTTGATGTTTCTCACCGTATGTTCCTACTTTGCTTCTCTTTTATTTTTCAATGACGTTTTACTCAATTTAATAAGAGTTTGACTAGTTTTTCAAGGTGAGCAGTTCTTATTATTTTTTTAGTCAATTATTGATTTTGGTATTAATGTTTTAAGATGAAACTCTTCTATGTACATTTTCACTTTGTATTTTCTTCAAAATTTCTATAGATTCTATGTAATTTTATCTTTTTATTTATATTATATTAATAGTTAAAAATTAAATATTCTGAGAGCTTAGGATCAATGCATCGAGACTTACGTCTCGCCGTGTATCAAGTATAACGTCCCCCCTCGTGCTAACGAAATTTAAATCACCAATTCTCTTTAAATCACCAATTCTCGATAAGCTTAAGATGCGAAATCATTCTCTATAGTAACATTTCAATATAATGACCAAGTTTTGTTTTAACCTCCAAAATATTTTCAACATTTTTCTATAACAACAAAAAAATTGTCTTCCAATATAGTAACATTTCGATATAACAATCGAAAAATATCCAGACAAATAAGGTTCATATATAAAAAGAGATTCCACTGTTCTACACATTTTATGTATGATATCAATTGTTTTCATTACTCAAGAAATGGAAGTACTCTAGAGTTATAGGGACGTACGAAGCATCCAACTTGCAGTCGTCTGAGTGCTGCCACCACTCAGAGGAAGCTAATGGGTGAAGAGAGGAGGAAACAAATCAAAAAGCTAACCATACTCCAGATATATCGTGCGTATTGACGTTATATATAAAATGATAATATATCCATTAAAAACTCCCCACTTAATAATACTACTCCACTTAAGAAGTTAATTGACTAATAATGACTTTCAAGAAATTTGTTCAGACAATTTATTTAGGCAAGGGTAAAAATAAAAATTAAAAATACCTTTTGATTTTTTAAAAAAAATTATTTTTACTTGGTGAAATTTAAAAGGCTAAAAAATCACTTATTTACTATTCGAGAAGGTAATTGTTAACCACCAGAGTTGGCATAGTAGTTCAGCGCTATGTCCCTTAAGCAAGAGGTTGGGGGTTCGATCTCCGCCTCTAGCGAATGGAGCAAACTCTGTGGCCAGTTTCCTACCGCAAAATGCGCTGACCGAAGAATAAGGATTAGTCTCACGACTGGCGACTGTGGGGATACCTTGGGAAACCAAAAAAAAAAAAAAAAGGTAATTGTTGAGCATGTGATGTCTTTTGAGGTCCAACTTGGATATGCAATAATTATGCTTCATCAATTGAAGATAAGAAAAACTCAAGGTAAAACTTGGATATGCATCATCAATTGAAGATAAGAAAAACTCAAGATAATTTGTTTAGAGAGAATTTCATTATTTTTTTTATTTTTTTTATTTTTTTTATTTTTTTTATTTTTTTTGCGACTTTCACATTCACTCGTATTTAGGAGTGGGCATATTTTGGTTTAAACCGAAAAAACAAATCGAAATTTAATTTTGGTTTCTGTTTTTTTATTTTTCGGATCAGATTCGGTTTGTAATTTTAAAATTTCAATTTTTCGGTTCGGTTTTTAATTTAAAAAAAAAATCGGTTAAATCGAAAAACCAAAATTTTATAAATAAATAATATATATAATATAATATTATATATATAATATAATATTATATATATATATATATATATAATATTTAGTAATTCACAATTAACATTTAACAACAAATTCGCATACGCCGCAGGATGTTTATGGATTGTTTTAGTGACTCAAATATTTTATGGACTATTTTGGTGACTTTGGACTGTTTTATGGACTATTTATGCAGAAAGTGTATTGTTTCATGGACTATTTTTATGAATTTTGTGTTGTTTTGTAGACTATTTATGCAAGATTATATTATATATAATGATTAATGACGTTATGTATTATGTTAAGCTTATGATTATTTCATTTTGTTTCATCCATGTTGAGTTATTTATATTTATTTATATTTGAAAATGAAAAACAGGTTTGAAAAAAAAAAAATTTAAAAAATTCATCAATTTTTAATGCTCAGTTATGAAAAAGAGAGGCTAACTACTTTAATATTTCAAACCGAAATAAAAATTCGAAATAACCGAACCGAATTTGTAAAAACCGTATGGTTACGGATGTCATTTTTGTCAATCCGAAAATCAATAAATCAAACCGATATTAAACAATCAGACCGAACCGACCGAACGTCCACCCTACTCGTATTAGCCACCTTCATGCAACGAGCTTTTGGGGTGTAATAAAATCTTTGTAAAGCCGATCATGATGAGTGGTACAACAAATAGCTCATGACAAGACCAATCAATGTACAGCTGCTTAAATTTTAGTGCTATTTGGAGTCATGTTAGGTCTAATTACAATTACTTTGGTTGATTTATTAGTCACAATTGCGTTTTTACTATAAGTGTATATGAGATTATGAGGTGTTAACTTACGCCTTTGATTAAAAATCACGTTGTATTACTCTATTACATTTGAACCTATGATATCAAAACGCACAATACATAAACATGTCCTTAAACTTGGTCTCAAATCACATCTATGATCTTCAACTTTGGGTATGCACAAGCAGACACTTAAACTTGTATAAAGTTGAATAAGTAGCCACAGATGTCCTATATGTCTCGTCCTACGTGGCCAATTCTTCTCCTACATTGCGTCCTACGTGTATTATACTACATAGGACGTGTGTTTACTTGTTCAACTTTATACAAGTTTAAGTGTCTATTTGTGCACATCCAAAATTAAAAGTGATGCGATTTGAGTCAAGTCAAAAAGCATATTTATGTATTATGTCATATCAAATTGAACTAATAGCGTGTCTTATTTGGTCACCACAACGCATGATATTCATACAAGAATTGGTGCTTGAGGATTCATAACCTCTATTGAATTGAATTTCCCTCCTTAGGAGAGGCGAATCTGCCCACCTGAATCATCCTCGAAAGAGGAATTACTAGACCCTGAGGAAATAAAAAACTTATCACTCCGTGTTTTTTTTTCTCTGTCTTTTTCTTTTATACTTTTTTCCCTTTGGGATACTGGCATGATTACTAGGACGACATTCCTTCCTATCCTAATTACCCAAATTGGATCAAGTATTATATATCATCCCACTACACACCAAATAAGAAAGAAAAAAAATAAAGAAAAGTAGATATGTATGTTAAATCTCAGTGTTTGTTCATTAATTAGAATAGTACCTAACTATTACTAGTAATTAAAGATTTTTCACTAGATAAAATGGGTCCCCATTAGCTGTAAAGGACTTGAGAACAACTCATGAACCACACACAAGTCCACAATGGTTAGCCGACTTTTCTCCTACCTATGCTTCAACGAAAAACTACTTTGTAACACTATTACTCCTCTGTCATTTTATGCGGCACTATTTGATTTAGCATTTTGTTTAAGAAAAAAGTTAGATTTTGAAACTTATGGTCTAAAATAATCATTAGATTTTTATGTAGTTGTAAATCATTAATCTCATTAAGGGTTAAAAGAAAATTTTAAGGTAATAATTTTTTGAGACGGTGTAAAAAGAAAATGGTGCCATATGGGACCGAGGGAATACTTTTTTCTTCTACAAAGCAAAAATTTTCCTATTTATACCCCCCATTTCACTTGTGAAACTTATTCATTATCAATTTCCTACGAAATAATGGATACCAGAGAAGCTCAATCTCCGCCCGTTACTAGAGTTTTTGTAACACAAAAGAATCATTTTTCATCAATATTAAGTAGATTTCATGCTGGTTATTTTAGAATAAGCCTATCTTTATGCAGCCAAGCATTATTATGGAAAACATTAAGTGAGCCATCGGATGATATTCATAAGTTTCGAAATATTTTTCGAATGCTTCCCTCCACAGCCTTCATTCTTCTATGGTCTTTAGCTTTATTCTCATTAGCATTACTCTCTTTACTATATTTACTTCGTCTCCTCTTTCACTTTGACATGGTTAAAAGTGAATTCTCGCACCATGTTGGAGTGAATTACCTTTTCGCCCCATGGATTTCGTGGCTTCTTTTGCTTCAAGCTACCCCATTCTTCAAACCTAAAGAGGTTTATTTTCTTGTGCTTTGGTGGATCTTTGTTGTACCTATAGTGGCACTGGATATCAAGATATATGGACAATGGATCACGAAGGGGAAGCGCTTCTTATCAGGAGTTGCGAATCCCACGAGCCAAATATCGGTTATTGGAAATTTGGTAGGAGCAAGGGCAGCTGCTAAAATGGGATGGAATGAGAGTGCACTCTTGTTATTTGCAATTGGAATGTCACATTATTTGGTACTATTTGTGACACTATATCAGAGGTTGCCAGGAAGTAGTTCAATTCCAGCAATGCTAAGGCCAGTATTCTTCTTGTTCTTGGCTGCTCCCAGCATGGCTAGCTTGGCATGGGATTCTATTCATGGAAAGTTTGATTCTTCATCCAAGATGCTCTTCTTCCTCTCCCTTTTCCTCTTCCTTTCACTAGTGAGTATTTTAAAGTTAATCAAAAAGTACACTTACAACAACTCACAAATATTTTCATGGTAATCTATCTCATATTCATATTACGAATGTCATAGTCTAGGAAGGCTAACTTGTAAATGTTTAAGGTGACATGATAGTATAAAATGATGGTGTAACATTAAGGACAAATGGAAATTTAAATTTCAAAAAATTCTCAAATATAAGAAGGTATTACTTTCTCTGTCTCATTTTATGTATTTTAATTTGACAACATTTAAAATTTAATAAATAAGTGATACTTTTGAACCTATGATATTAAACTAAAATTATATATATCGCACTAGAATATTTTTAAATTTTATGCTCTTAAATAAGTCGCATGTGATGTTAAACAAGCTAAAAAGAAAACTAAATATATAAATTAAAATAAATGAAGTATTCTTTTGTTTTTATCGAACAAACTAGAATGTAAGAAGAATATTTATTTATTCCTTCTTTTATATATAGTAGGAGTATTTCTTTGGTGTGTTTTTTAAAGAAGAAAAGTGTACCTAAGAAAAGTGGACCGTCTACATTGACCTTAGAAGTATTCGAATTGGCTTTTGCATTTTGCAAGATTTTGTAGTCGTCATTTTATCCATTGTACGGCATGATGTTGTTGGCTACCAACCCTTCAGGCTTCAACTCATAACCATCATTATCATCTTTAATATGAATGTGTTCTTTTTGTCAACCTAAGGACCCACTAAGATTTATGAATTGTCTACTTGTCGAGTTCTCACATCTAGATTAATATTTCGTTCTTTCGTTCATTTTTACTTACTTATAATAGATTTGGTCTTTATTTATTAAAAATATTTTTTTCTTTTTAATTTGTTTATCTAATTTTAATTTAATATAAAGTTTTAAAATTAAATATTAAAATTTTTTACTTTTATGATCTTAAAAAAGATATGTAGAATATACCACAATATTGTCTAATATTGGGGTCTTAAACATGTATGTGTAAAATTAGAATTAGGAAGCTACCAAAAAATAGAAAGAAACTTTTTTTTTTGAAATATTTACTACTATAATATTTATAGCAATTAGTGTATATTTTCAATAAATTTGAAAATGTATAGTAAATATTAAGGGGAAAATAGGAAAAAGAAATTATTCTTTTGTATGCTAAAGTGACAAATAAAAGTTAAAGGAGTAATTATTTATGAAGGATTGATTTTTCATATAGTCACTCAACTACTTCTTATTATTTCTAAATTCACACCTTTTTTCTTGATTTTAATAACTTCAACAAAGAAAGTGATTGTCTCAGCCAATAGTTAAATGATCATGTGAAAAATCAACTCTATTTAGAATTATATCATCAAATTATTTCCTTATTTGCTGAAAATGTATGTACAGATATCAAGACCAGCCTTATTCAAGAGATCAATGAAGAAATTCAATGTATCATGGTGGGCATATTCTTTCCCTTTAACAGTGATGGCAATAGCATCAACTAAATATGCTCAAGAAATGAAGAACACTGCTTCCCACATATTAATGCTGCTTCTTTCTGGACTGTCAGTGATAGTATCACTTGTCTTGATGATTTTTACTGCATTTAATTCCAATTCATTTTTACCTAGCGATGGTAATGATTCAATGCACTGCACTAGTAATAAACGGTTGTCAATTGTATAGAAAAGGTAGTCTGGTGCACCAAAGCTTCCGTTATGCGCGGGATCAAAGAAAGGATCGAACCACAAGGGTCTATTGTACGCAGCCTTACATGGTCACATGAAAGCAACTTTACCAGTTACTCCAAGGCTCGCCTTCACACAGTAGTCAATTGTATAATTGAAACTATTTTTCAATTAATTCTTCTTATGTATTGTTTTGTTCAAATTCTTAGAACAAACATGTACATACGTAAAATTAGTAAAGGAACAAGTACTAGTTTAGATATTCATTAATGACTTTGTATGTATTTCTGATCAAAGACGATGGAAGTACCTAAAAAAGTTTTGTACGACTTTATTTTTCCTTGTGGAAATTGTATGATATATGAAAATAGTGCTATTGGTCTTTAAATTTGTACGCCTACTTTATTTTGGTTTTGTTTTTTTGTGATGTTCAATCAAGTATATACCATCTTCAATTAAAAAGAAATATACAGACTTGATAATGGAAGTTTGAAGATTACATATTTAATAAAAACTTTTTTTAAAAAAAGGATGAAAACAAAAAAAAATAATGTGTGATCATTGGCTTGAAAGCTTCGTTTTACGAATAATAGCTTATCAAGCAGTTTGTCCCTGCCTAGTAATAAATTTGGATTATATGACAACTCCAACTGTACTTAATTAGTTCAACTTTCTTTTAAAAGAAAAAATTGATTCAAACCGAAACATTAACATACTCGCTACAAATTCACTACTAAAAAAATCGCAAAAACCGACCACACAATGTGGTCGGAAAAAAACGACCACATATGGTCGGTTTTTTAATTATTTTTTCGAAAAAAAATGTAAAAAAGCGACCACATGTGGTTGCTTTTATATTTTAAAATATAAAAATAATTATTTCAATAATTTTTATATTATTATTATTTTTTATAATAAAAATTAATAAAAAATAACAAAACCGACCACTTGTGGTCGGTTTTATTTAAAATATTATAATTAAAAAATATTTTTAAAAACCGACCATATGTGGTCGGTTTTCAAAAAAAAATTTTAATTAATTTAAAAAAAAAACGAGCACTAGTGGCCGGTTTTAAATTTTTTTTTTTAAAATATATATTTTAAAAAAACCGACCACATGTGGTTGGTTATTAACAAAAATAAAGAATTTTTTTTTTAAAACCAACCACTTGTGGTTGCTTTTTAAATAAAATTAAAAAAAAAAAACCGACCACTTGTGGTCGGTTATTAATGAAAAATAAAAAATAATTAATTTTAAAAAACTGACCACATGTGGTCGGTTTTTAATTAAAATAATAAAAAAAAAATTATGAAAAACCGACCATTTTCATTAAAAAAAATAATTAAAAGACCGACCACTTGTGGTCAGTTTTGGAATTAAAATAAAAAAGAAAAAAAGTAAATAATTATTTTTAAAAAATAATTATATAATCTAATATTTACTTTATGTAATGTAATTATTATTCGTAGAAAAAATAATATATTTGATTATATATATAATCTCATATATTTAGTTTATTAAAAAATAATCTAATATATTATTTTTTAAAATTATATTGATTACACGTAGTCAATAAATAATAATAATAATAATATAATAATAATAATAAAAAAAAAAATCAATAAATCTTAGATTTGTGAAAAAACTTACACTAAAAAATATATCAAATATAATATAAAAATTACGTTAAACGTAATTTTATCTTTTACCTATATTTCAATATATAAAATAAATATTTTCCTTTATATATACATTAAATGATGTTAAACATGTATAATATTTGTATACTGAATATGTGTATATATATCATACCGTTGGGACAGATAATTGAAAAATAATGTTTATAGTACGTATTTGAAAGCTGAAAACTGATGTTTATATAGTACGTATTTGAAAGCTGAGGTTTATAGTACGTATTCGCGGTCATAATAATGTAATATATAACCGATAATTCACCAGAATATAATGAACGTGTTCTATTATAAGGTAATATACTTGTGGATGTGATGTATATAGTACGCATTCAAGAGTTCATATATATATATATAGTGATCGATTGATGAACGATGTAGTCAAAACCTATTAGAATCTATCCAAACATATTGAATACCTTGATTTGAAACGACAGAAGTAATAATATATATTGTACGTTGAAGTTATATTAATGTAAGCTAATCAAATTAATCGATCACTTATCAGAGTATGTATATAAAATACGCCGCATTATATTATTGGATCATATACTCGTGTATGTATGTGATGTATATAGTACATACTTAGAACTTGATATAGTCGATGGTGTTTATATGCATGTGTATGTATAGGTATATATATAGTATATACATATTATATAGTGAAGGTATATTAATGACATAAGATAATCTAACGATAATTCATCTGATTATATGTGAAATACATTATATATTATTATGGGATAGTAAAATCATGTATGCATGTGATGTTTATAGTACGTATTTGAAATTCAATTTTGACCGTTAGATGCTCCTTTTAGGTTGTTGTTTGGTAAAAATTATTAATTTCAAATATTAATATTTTTTACACATTATTCTTGTATCAAAAAGATATTGACGTGTCACATTCATGATTTTAAAAACATACAAAATATTTTTACGCATTATTCTTGTATCATATAAATAACGATGCGCCACATTCATGATTTTTAAAAATATGTACAAATTATTTTATTTCCTTTTAGTATCATTTTTACAATTTACTAACTCAAATACGATATTTTACATAATTTTATTAACATTTATTAAATCATTGTTTTCGTAAAAAGGCACACTTATAATTTACAAATAAATTATTATTATTATTATTATTATTATTATTATTATTGTAATTATTATTATTATTATTTTACGTAACATTAATTTTTACATCAATGTCTCATAATTTTTTTCTTTCGTCATTGTTACAATAGCAGCCGACTTCAATTTATTCTCTTATGTATTTAAATTATAGCCAATTTGTTTCAATTATTGTCAATTTCAGTCAATTTGACACTAATTTTAATTTTTAACCCATTTTAAAATTATTCTAATCCCAGCCGTCGATCAAAATTGATCCGACGGTCAAGATCACATTTTCATTTTCTTTCCTTTTAAACCAAACCTAACCCTAATTTCCAACAATAGCCGCATTTTCCATCTTCTTCTCCTTCCCCTTTCTCTTTCTTTCCTCCACTCTCTCTCCAACAAGAACCACCAGTTGCCCGCCCACCGCCGTCGTCCTTTCCTTCACCAGCGAACAACCAATAATATAGCCACCACGTCCATCACTCTTCCCTCTCCGCCGCCTCTTCTCCATCGACACCGACGAGAACAACCACAAAACGACGCTCACTGGCGAAATCCCTCAAGCCACCGCTGCTAGCTCCCTCCATTCACGTTGGTAATGACAACCACCGGTGAGACAGGTTATTAGACATCATATTTTTTAGTATTAAATACATGTTGACGTGTCACATTTTTAATTTAGAAAATTGCACAAATTATTTTATTATCTTTTAGTATCATTTTTTATTTTTTAAACTCAAATACGATATTTTATGTAATTCTATTAATATTTAATAGATTATTTTTTCATGTAATTGTGCACACTCACATTTTTGCAAATACATTAGTGTTGCATTATTATTATTATTATTATTTATTATTATTATCTATTATTATTATTGTCATTGTTATTGATATTTTTTGTAACATTAATTTTTACATCAATGTCTCATTATTTTTCTCGTTATTATTACAATAACAGCCTGAGTCAATTCAATTACCTCCAATTTATTTAAATTCTAGTCATCCTTATACTCAATTGATTTCAATTCTAGCCTTATTTCAATTTTAAAATAATTTTCTATCCCCTTCTCAATTTTAATCACAACCATTTATCTCATCCGATCAATGGCTGAGATCGAATCCACCATTTATCACCCTTTTAAACAAAACCAACCCTAAACCCTAATTGCAAAAGAGTCGTAGCTCCTCCCTCTCTCTACATTCCTCTCATCATCAGCAGTATCCATGGTTGCCGCCGGCCGTCCCAGCACCAGCGAAGCCCCTCATCTCTCTCTACAAACCCCTCTCTCTCGTCTCCCTCTCCAAAAATCATCTATCGACGCCATGTGAACCAGCGTCGCCACGAAGCAGCAACAACAACCACCACGAGTCCCTCTATCGCTCTCCCACACCGGTAAAATAGCTGCCTCAGCCGCGCCGCCATCAGATTCATCCCCTCCGGCAAACAACCAGCGGCTACCCACGCCACTATGTGACCAGTTACCGCTGGAACCAGCCTCCACCAGCCGCGATTCAGCCTCCCCTCTCCTCACCGGTCATGTTCTCATCAAAATTGAAAACTGGTGAGGACCCTTTTGGTGAACCCGATTGTTTTACGATTTGATCCTTCAATACTTTGATTTCATGTTTGTTTTCTTCATTTTAATTTGCATGTTCTCTCTTCTATGTGTGCAAATTGCCTAAGTCAATCTCTTAGATCTAGTGTGTGTGTGATATCTGACTTTGAATGTTGATTCAATTCATTAATTATGTGTCTATCTTTAGACTGTTACGAAAACACCTTAGACTGTTTTGTGTGAAAATTTCCAATCCTTTTGATACTCAATATGATTACTGACTTTTGCTTGTTCCTGAAAGATGTTTTTCTTGGATTATGTATGGTCTAATTGATGTTGACAGAATTTCAATCGATATTTATGGTAAAATACTGACTATGCTGATTCAGTGTATTGGTGGAATTGATTAATTTGATTATTGTGTCTAAATTACCTTATGATTTGTCAATTAACTTGAACATATATGGTAAATTCAGATATCCTCTTCTTGATTTCCTTTAATAGGTAGGGAGAATCTCTTTTTTTACTTAGATCTATTTATGAAAAATTTAATTGTTATAATTTGACAAACCCTTACTTGTTTATTTATGACAACTATTGCATGATTGGCGGAACAGGCTGATTTCCCCTCCTTTAATTGATTCTGAATATTTTTTCTTCTCCCCTTTAATTTCCTGGACTTGTGTTTTGAATTTAGTTAAGTGTGGTTACTTGAGAAGTGAGTTAGTGACTTGAAAATGCATAAGTGTAGGTACTTAAAATGTGGACTTGTGTTTTGAATTTAGTTAAGTTTGGTCACTTGTGAAGTGAATTAGTGACTTGAAATGTTTAAGTGTAGTTACTTGAATTATGAACTTGTATTTTGAATTTAGTTAATTGTGATCACTTGAGAAGGGAGTTAGTGACTTGAAAATGCGTAAGTGTAGGTACTTGAAATGTGGACTTGTGTTTTGAATTTAGTTAAGTGTGGTCACTTGAGAAGTGAATAAGTACTTGAAAATGTTTAAGTGTAGGTACTTGAAATGTGGACTTGTGTTTTGAATTTAGTTAAGTGTGGTCACTTGAGAAGTGAGTTAGTGACTTGAAAATGCATAAGTGTAGGTACTTGAAATGTGGATTTGTGTTTTGAATTTAGTTAAGTGTGGTCACTTCAGAAGTGAATAAGTACTTGAAAATATTTAAGTGTAGGTACTTGAAATATGGACTTATGTTTTGAATTTAGTTAAGTGTGGTCACTTGAGAAGTGAGTTAGTGACTTGAAAATGTATAAGTGTAGGTACTTGAAATGTGGACTTGTGTTTTGAATTTAGTTAAGTGTGGTCACTTGAGAAGTGAATAAGTACTTGAAAATATTTAAGTGTAGGTACTTGAAATATGGACTTGTGTTTTGAATTTAGTTAAGTGTGGTCACTTGAGAAGTGAGTTAGTGACTTGAAAATGCATAAGTGTAGGTACTTGAAATGTGGACATGTGTTTTGAATTTAGTTAAGTGTGGTCACTTGAGAAGTGAATAAGTACTTGAAAATGTTTAAGTGTAGGTACTTGAAATGTGGACTTGTGTTTTGAATTTAGCTAAGTGTGGTCACTTGAGAAGTGCATTAGTGAGTCGAAAATGTTTAAGTGTAGTTACTTGAAAGGTGGACTTGTATTTTGAATATAGTTAAATATGGTCACTTGAGAAGTGAGTTAGTGACTTGAAAATGTTTAATTGTAGGTACTTGAAATGAGGACTTGTGTTTTGAATTTTGTTAGTGTGGTCACTTGAGAAGTGCATTAGTGAGTCGAAAATGTTTAAGTGTAGTTACTTGAAAGGTGGATTTGTGTTTTGAATATAGTTAAGTGTGGTCACTAGAGAAGTGAGTTAGTGAGTTGAAAATGTTTAAGTGTAGTTATTTGAAAGGTGGACTTGTGTTTTGAATATAGTTAAGTGTGGTCACTTGAGAAATGAGTTAGTGACTTGAAAATATTTTAGTGTAGGTACTTGAAATGTGAACTTTTCATTTTGAATTTAGTTTAGTTTGGTAACTTGTGAAGTGACTTAGTGACTTGAAAATGTTTAGGTGTAGGTACTTGAAATGTGAACTTTTCATTTTGAATTTAGTTTAGTTTGATAACTTGTGAAGTGAATTGGTGACTTGAAATGTGAACTTTTCATTTTGAATTTAGTTTAGTTTGGTAACTTGTGAAGTGACTTAGTGACTTAAAAATATTTAGGTGTTGGTACTTGAAATGTGAACTTTTCATTTTAATTTAGTTTAATTTGATAACTTGTGAAGTAAATTAGTGACTTGAAATGTTTAGGTGTAGGTACTTGAAATATGAACTTTTTCATTTTGAATTTAGGTTAGTTTGTTAACTTGTGAAGTGACTTAATTAGTGACTTTTGATTTGAATTTAGGTACTTGAAATGTGAACTTGTGTTTTGATTTTAGTAAAGTGTGGTCACTTGAGAAGTGAATTAGTGACTTGAAAATGTTTTAAGTGTAGGTACTTGAAATGTGAACTTTTCATTTTGAATTAAGTTTAGTTTGGTAACTTGTGAAGTGAATTAGTGACTTGAAAATATTTCTGTGTAGGTACTTAAAATGTGAACTTTTCATTTTGAATTTAGTTTAGTTTGGTAACTTGTGAAGTGAATTGGTGACTTGAAATGTGAACTTTTCATTTTGAATTTAGTTTAGTTTGGTAACCTGTGAAGTGACTTAGTTACTTGAAAATGTTTAGGTGTAAGTACTTGAAATGTGAACTTTTCATTTTGAATTTAGTTTAATTTGGTAACTTATGAAGTGAATTAGTGACTTGAAATGTTTAGATGTAGGTACTTGAAATGTGAACTTTTTCATTTTGAATTTAGTTTAGTTTGTTAACTTGTGAAGTGACTTAATTAGTGACTTTTGTTTTGAATTTAGGTACTTGAAATGTGAACTTGTGTTTTGATCTTAGTAAAGTATGGTCACTTGAGAAGTGAATTAGTGACTTGAATGTTTAAGTGTAGGTACTTGAAATGTGAACTTTTCATTTTGAATTAAGTTTAGTTTGGTAACTTGTGAAGTGAATTAGTGGCTTGAAAATGGTTAGGTGTAGGTACTTGAAATGTGACCTTTTCATTTTGAATTTAGTTTAGTTACGTAATTTGTGAAGTGACTTGAAATGTTTAAGTGTAGTTACTTGAATTATGAATTAGTGACTTTTATTTTGAATTTAGGTACTTGAAATGTGAACTTGCGTTTTTATTTTAGTAAAGTGTGGTGACTTGAGAAGTGAATTAGTGACTTCAAATTGTTTAAGTGTAGGTACTTGAAACGTGAACTTTTTATTTTGAATTTAGTTTAGTTTGGTAAATTGTGAAGTGAATTAATGAGTTGAAAATGTTTCAGTATAGGTATTTGAAATGTGAACTTCTTGTGACTTGAACTAATTACTTGAATGTGATTGATTGTGTAGATGGAGCCTGATTATAGATGGATATATCAACAAAATAATGATAATAGAATGAGTGAGGCTGGGAATGAAGATGTGGATGATGAGTTGTAGTTTTTAGTCTTTTGTATGTTTTATAGTTTAGATTTGGAACCTCGATAAATTTTGTGAATAATTTAATTTTTAATGTTTGTATTCTTATGGTGGTTGATTGTATATTCAATGATTGGTGGACTGTATTGTAAATAATTTAATTTGATTTTTAATGTTTGTATTTTGGAAATTTTTAATATTTTTTTTACAAAATTATCCGAAAAATCGACCACATGTGGTAGGTTTTTCTGAAATTTTTTACAAAAAACCGACCACATGTGGTCGGTTTATTATAATTAATTGTAAAATATTTTATTAAATGAATTATTAATTACATTATTAAATAGAAAAAACAACCACAAGTGGTCAGTTTTTAATTTAAATTGAATAATTAATTTAAATAAAAAATCGACCACTTGTGGTTAGTTTATTTTGAATTTTTTTATTTTTAAACTCATTTTTTTCTATTTTAATAAAATAATAATGTATTTTAAAAATATATATATATTTTTTGAAAAAAAAACGACCACTCGTGGTCGGTTTTTAAAAAGCTACCACTAGGCAGAATATAGAGTTAACATATATGGTGTGTTAAGTATGAAGGAAATGTACTTTCATTGGAAAAAGTCATCGTTTCCATCCTAAACTATACTCGAAAAGTCTAAGACACACCTAAATTATTGGAGTAACCTAATACACACCTAAACTACTTAAAAGTAAAAAAATTTACCCCCCTAAATCTGACGTGGAAAAAATATAATTATTTAATTAAGAAAATGCACGTTTAAATTAAAAAATAACACACAAAAAAAGAAGTTAAAATTCCCCACCGCAGCCCCAGCATCCATCTCCCCTCCCCCACCCCCACCCCAGACCCAACATCCATCTTCTTCTTCTTCTCCAGATTCAAAAATCCCTAAACTGAAAATTCCAATTCTAATTCCAAGTTGCTAATGAGTTTCGAACGATTAACAATGGCTGAAATTTCTCCTTCTTCTCCTTCCCCCAATTCAATTCAATCATCAAACCTAATTATCGACCTCGTCGAAGCTGCAAAACAAACAACTGTCGTCGGAGCTGTTGGAAAAAGTTACTACAATATTGATATAAAACTGGAATTAATAATAGTAAGAGAATAGTCACAAAAACTGTGTCGTGGCAAGCCACTGCCTTGAAAGCGATTTTGGCCCGACTCCGGTGCAAATCCTTCTAGCGGGTCGCTCCCCAAGGTTCCACAAGTACTTCCAAACACGTGCACTCGTGGCTGGAAGTTTGGAGGTTGCCCAAAACAGTTCAAGAGGAAGAGAAAGGGAGGAAGATGGTTTCTTTCTTTTTGTGGTGTGTGTTTATCTTCTCTAAAGACACTCTTTATATAGTATTTGGAAGTGGAGTTGCAAGAGTGATATTTAATGGTGTTAAAGAACCATTAATTTACATAATCCTATTAGAACGGATGTTTAGAATAGATGTATTCATCTCCTTTGTAACGTAGAAGTTATTCATCTTTGCATTACACTAAATGAATGAATGTAGAATTAATTCCACAGTCCCCCATTAATGCAAAGATAAAGAATAAGAATAAATTCTAGGCAAAAGGAAGGAACACGTACTTAAGTGTCAATATCTTTCAATTTGAATTGACACGTAGTGATATGAGGCAACAACAAATATCCAAAAAATGAAGTACTCTTGAACTAGATGGACATAAGTTGAGACCCCCACAACACACACCATATTCTTGATTTTAAGCAACCTCCGTGATACTATAAAGTGCATTTATGGTCATGCATACAAACCTTGGGTCTCATGAGTGTTCTAGAAAGATAACCCAAGTCTTTCATAAAAAGGTGACCAACCTTTTACACTCACATAGGTGATCCACCAAGTCTATCTCATAGACCACCTTAAGGCTATGGATCATTAAGAGCAAATATAAGCTCAACCTTATAATACACGACCTTACACCATAGGGATAGGATATGTAGTGTTTATTGAAGGCCTATATGGCTTCATTTGGCCCCAAATGGTTATCCACCATATTACCTCAATCCAAGGGCTTTAGCCCCATCTCCCTCGACGATTCAAAGACCATTTTCCTTGTCAAACCCTTGGTCATAGGATCATCCAAATTTCTTTCGGATCTTACATATTCCAAGGAAATAACACCATGTTTCAACAATTGTTTAACTACACCATGTCTGATGCGAATATTTTTCTTTTAACCATTGTATACACTATTTTTAGCAATCCCAATTATTGCATGTGAGTCACAATGTAAAGAGACTGGTGACATTTGTCTTCCCCATAAAGAAACATCTGTCAAAAGATTTCTCAGACACTCAGCTTCTTGCCCTGCCAACTCGAGAGCAATAAATTAAGATTCCATAGTAGAACGTGCTATACAAGTCTGCTTGGAAGATTTCTATGAAATAACACCTGCACCCAAAGTAAACACATAGCCACTGGTAGAGCTAACTTCATCATTGTCAGTCACCCAGTTTGCATCACAAAAACCTTCTAAAACAGCAAGAAATTTATTAAAATGAAAACACGAATCCATAGTACCTCTCAAGTACCTTAACAAGCGATGAAGAGCATGCCAATGTTTATTACTGGGATTATGAGTATATCTACTCAATCTACTAACAACATAAGCTATATCGGGCCGAGTATAGTTTATGAGAAACATTACACTCCCAATTATTTTAGCATATTCAATTTGAGAAACACTAAAATCTTTATTCTTTTTCAAATGTATGCTAGGATCATAAGGAGTTCTCACTGAAACTACATCAAAACAATTAAACCTTTTCAATATTTTTTCAATATAATGAGACTGACACAAAGAGAAACCATTAACATTTCTTTTAATTTTTATTCCTAAAATCACATTAGTTTCTCCAAGGTCTTTCATTTCAAATTTAGAAAATAAAAATTTCTTAGTCTCATTTACAACATTCACATTAGGGCCAAAGATTAACATGTCATCCACATATAAACATATAATCACACAGTCTGATCCTATTATTTTAGAATAAACACAGGTATCAGATGAATTAACAACAAAGCCATTATCTATTAATGTGAAATCAAATTTTTCATACCACTGCTTAGGTGCCTGCTTAAGTCTATATAAGGACTTTCTCAACTTGCATACTTTATCCTATTGTCCTGGGACCACAAAACCCTCAGGTTAAGTCATATAGATCTCTTCCTCTAAATCACCATTTAAAAATATAATTTTGACATCCATTTGGTGTACCACTAAATTATGAATAACAACTAGAGCAATAAGAGTTCTAATGGTCACTATTTTAGTCACAGGAGAATAAGTATCAAAATAATCAACACCTTTCTTTTGATTAAAGCCCCTAATCACAAGTATAGCCTTATATTTATCAATTGTACTATCAGGCTTCAATTTCTTCTTGAATATCTACTTGCTACTTATGGGTTTACAACCTTTAGGCAAATTATACAAGTCCCATGTGTGATTAGAAATTATAGAGTCTAATTCACTTGTAATAGCTTCTTTCCAAAATATCGCATCTATTGAACTCATTGTTTCATCATATGTCTTAGGGTCTTCTTTTATTAAGTAGATAGACACTAATTCATCATTTAAAGTATCGATATCAAAATCCTCAGTTAAGAAGATAGTGATAAAATTAGGACCAAATCTAGTCTCAGCTATACGTCTTTTAATCCTTCTAAGTTCATTTTCATGCTCATTAGCATTAACATCACAAGTAGGCATAACATGAGAGTTAACAAACACAGACACATAAATATTATTTTGCACATCACGAGGCACATCATTTTTCAAAGAAAAAACATGCTCAAAATCATCAGCATCTCTAGATTCACAAATAGAATAATCATTTAATGACATAAATCTATATGCAACACTATTTTGAGCATAACCAACAAAGACGGTATCTGTAATATCCCGTACTTTTTGCTAGCTAATTTCATCTCAAGAATATCTAGTATTAGCTTCTAAATTTAATATTGATTATTCCATGAGAAATTTTCAAGATTTTCACTTTTGGTCATGTGGGAAATTCAATAAGCTTTCCATCGATACAAGATTCGCCCAAATCCGATAACCGGATCAGAAGTTACGACTATTTCAAGTTCCCATCATAAAATAGTGTCATATTAGTCAGTGGCGCACTGTGCCACAAGATAAAATGGCATTTAGAAAATTCCAGTAGGGGTCCTCGATTATAGCACATCGCGCCAGGGCACAAATTCAGAATTGTCCATTTTCCAGTGTCTCAGCGCTATTTCCCCCGCGTCGCACCAAAGTTCCAGGTCACAAGAAAGTGGCAACGCGATGGCCCCACATCGCAACTTCCCTTAATTTCCCAATTATCAAAATACAGTGACACGGTGCGATAGCTCCGCGTCGCGCTAAAGGTCCAGTTCGGGAAATTTTTACAATTTTAAAAGACGCATCCAAGGGTTAAAAGGGTCAATTTCCTACCTCTATTTAAACTCAATAACACGTGATTTAGATATTCTTCACCCAAAATATACTAGTTTCTCTCAAGTTTCTCTCAAGAACAAGCTAGGGTTTCTATTGGGGATACGAATTCAAGAAGGTTTTACCGTCAATCCTCACGAAATAGCGAACTAAGGTATGCATAGTGTTTATTCATGGACTTCTTTCGTCCATGAAGTCCAAGAATCCCTTTTTCAACTTCAAGTTATGGATTTTCTTTATGATTTCATGATTGGGCTGTTCTTGTTCATGTTGATAAATGAGAAATTGAATTCTACTCCATGTTGGGTGATAATTTCTATGTGGATTTAATTATTATAGATATAGATTCATGTAAACCTATGACTAAACCCTTGGATGATGAAATTAGAATGTGACCATGATGTTTAATTGTTGTACAATGATGTTTACATGTACCATGCCTACAATATGTTTGATTTAATGCCTAAATGAAGGAAAAGTGCCTAACTAGCATGTTGTCATGAAATCTCCATGTATGTACAAACTTATGCCTATCACATGTTTGATAAAATACTTCAGTAAATGTATTATGGTGATTATTATGTATTCAAGCAAGTCATGTTTTGTCAGTTTACTTCTATCGAGTCCTGGGGTACTTGTATCCAAAATATTAGTTGTGTGACTAGAGCCATGTCATGTTTTCATGATGCTCTCAGTCAAGCTATGAATCCTTAGACTTCAGATAGTCTTATCACTCAGGAAATCTCCATGATCTCATGAACTCAGTCAGTTGTCAGATATTAGTAGTATTTCGTAAGTCAACAGAATTCAGTAACTCAGCCCATGTTCAGTTCAATAAATCATGATTGAGAGTCTATTCAGATGGGAGTAGGAATTAGCATCGAGTGAACCCAAGGATGGGAACACACACTATCAGATGAGGGTGTGATTCTCAGAAGTCATCCTTGTGTTCCAGAACTATGTATCCAGCATAGGTTGAGACATCAACATTGTCCGATGAGGGTTGATGAGGTGGATAAGAACTGTCAGATAAGGGCCCCACCATTCTCGTATAGGGGATACTATCAGATGAGGGTCGCCCACAGCTTGTCCTTACCAGTGGCGCGATATTGACACCCTTCCAATTGGGGTTACAAATTGGACCCCAACTCAACCATAATGGCGTATCAGGGGCATGTCGGTTAGATAACTACTTCCCACTGTTTCATGTTACAGAATCAGGACTGTCAGACACAGTCAATCAGTCTCAGTAGTAGAACTCAGATAGTTCTTCAGATTTCAGGACTGTCAGATATAGTCAACTCAGATACAGTACAAAACTCAGCTAGTTCCATCATATTCAGGACTGTCTGATACAGTCACTCATGTTATCAGTTATATTCAGATTCAGTAATCATGTTATCAAAGTATTAGTGTCAGTTGTTATGTCTCATACATGTATTCTCACGCTCATGATAGTTAGTCAATTATTATTATTGTTCATGCATATGAACCCCTTGCATTCAGCCTACGTCACATGCATACCAATACATTCAAAGTACTGACGCATTTGCCCTATGGTGTCTTTTACCTTAGGTTCAGAGACAGGAGCTCCAGAGCAACAGTAAATTCCAGATATCCGCAGATAAAGTTAGAAGTGAGTCCTTATCTTTCGAGGACATAATTATTTCTCAATTATCTCATTAATCAGTTTATTAGTTGGAGTTAGTTGGGGACATATCCCATCAACTCCTTACTCAGACAGTTTAGTCAGTTAGAGGCTTTCTAGACTATCATGTTTCAGACTTCAGTATGTTTAGTTTTGTTTTGGGTATTCTATTACCCCACACAGATGTTATATCATTCAGATCATGTTCAGTATTGAACCTTATGGCCTTGTAATTTATTTTTTTGCATTATAAAGTATTTTATGCAGTATAAAAGTGTAAATATCAGTCATGGGTTAACATGTGGTCCTTTGGGGTCATGAGCATCGTATAGCATTCCGGGTACCATAGTTGGGGCGTTACAAACTTGGTATCAGAGCATAAGATTTAATAGAGTCCTAGGAAGTTTGAAAGTTGCATCTAGTAAAGTTTTGTGCATGGGTGTGTTGCGCGCCACATTTATGTGCAAGAGGCTATGAGATGTTTTAGGAACAGTTTTCCTTCTTTCAGTATTCATGTCGTGCCAGTGAGCCTAATCTCAAGTCAATCTGTCAGTCTAATCTGATTCTCTCTTTCTTCTATAGAACATGCCTCCTAAAAGAAGAAATGGAAATCAATCAGCTCTTTAGCCTGAACATCCTTTGGGCGATCATGTTTTTCATGCGGATTTAGGGGTTGCATTCACTACTCTTACTCAGTCAGTTGCCGCTCAAAATGAACGGCCAACAGTCATTCTGTCCAACCCAGTGGCCAATTCAATCGCAGCTAGGATTTGGGACTTCACCCGAATGAATCCTCTATCCTTTCTCGGTTCTAAGGTAGATAAGGACCCTCAAGAATTAATTGATCAGGTTTAGAAGGTGACAGATATCATGGAGTTGACTACTGTTGAGAGTGTTAAGCTAGTTGCATATCAGTTGCAGGATGTGGATCATACTTGGTTCAAACAGTGGAAGTCAGAGAGGTCAGATGATGCAGGTCCTATAGAGTGGGAGGAGTTTGTCACTGCATTCTTAGATAGATTCTTTCCGCAAGAGCTTAGAGAGGCTAAGGTGTTAGAATTCATCATCCTCAGGTAGGTCAATATGACGGTGACAGATTATTCTCTTAAGTTTACTCAATTTTCCAGATATACCCCTCATGTGGTTGCAGACAGCAGATCCAAGATGAGTAAGTTCGCTTCAGGGGTAAATGATAGCATGGCAAATGAGTGAAGATCTGCCATGCTGAACAGTGACATGACTTTATCCAATCTTATGATTCATGCTCAGCAGATAGAGGAGCAGAAGATTAAGCAGAGGGAGAAACAGAATAAGAGAGCGAAGACTAGTAGTTTCAACTTCGCTCAGCCTAAATCAGAAGGAGGAAACCATTCCCAGTTTTGTCCTAAGTCATCAATTCCAGCCCCTTCTTCAGCCAGTGCTCCAGTTCCTAAGTTCAGGAAGGGTAACAGAGATAGAGAGCCAGGTTCTAGGTCTTAGGGCAGTGTTAGCAATGCCCGAACTAATCCCTTTTATCAGACTTGTGGTAAGAACAACAAAGGTGCTTGCAGGGCTGGTAGCGATGTATGTTTCGGTTGTGGAAAGCTAGACCACAAAGCTAGATACAGTCTTCAGTCAGGTTATCAGAGTCATCTCCTCTCTTCAGCTCAGTTCGGTCGCCCGAATCAGCAGGGTGCCACCACCAGTGCTACTAGTGGGCAACGCCCAAATCGTCTCTATGCTCTTCAGTCCTGATAGGATCAAGAAAATTCTCCTGATGTAGTTACTGGTACGTTACAGATCTTTCACATGTTTACGCTTTGCTAGATCCAGGAGCTTCTTTGTTTTTATTCACTCCTTACTTAACAGTTGATTTTGGATTCAGTCCCAATATTCTAGCAAAGCCCTTTTCAGTCTCTACCCCAATGGGTAAAACCATCATAGCCCGGTAGGTATACAGGAACTGCCCGATTATGATATCTTAGTAAGTCACTTCAACAGACTTAGTCGAATTAGAAATGACTGATTTTGATGTCATTCTCGGCATACATTGGCTTCATTCCTACTATGCCTCAGTCGACTGCAGAAATAGAATAGTCCAGTTTTAGTTCCCAAATGAACCCATCCTTGAGTGGAAGGGTAGGACTTCAGCGTTCAGAGGTCAGCTTATTTCCTACCTTCGAGCACGGAAAATGATATCTAAATGATGTGTCTATCATCTTGTTCGGGTTAAGGACACTAGTTCTGAAACTCCCAGCCTTGAGTCAGTTCCAGTTGTAGGTGAATATTCATATGTCTTTCCCAAAGATCTTCCAGGAATTCCTCTCAAAAGGGAAATAGACTTTGGTATTGATCTTCTTCCAGATACTCAGCCTATATCTACTCCGCCATACAGAATAGCACCAACAGAACTTAGAGAACTGAAAGAACAATTGAAGGATCTCGTAGATAAGGGATTCATCAGGTCCAGCATTTCCCCATGGGGCGCTCCAGTATTATTCGTGCACAAGAAAGATGGTTCTCTTAGGATGTATGTAGACTACCATCAACTCAATAAAGTCGCGGTCAAGAAAAAGTATCCTCTTTCCAGAATCGATGACTTGTTTGATCAACTTCAGGGTGCCAGTTATTTCTCTAAGATAGACCTCAAATCCGGTAATCATTAGCTCAGAGTTAGAGAATGTGATATTCCGAAAATAGCTTTCTGTACTCGATGTAGTCATTTCAAATTCTTAGTTATGTCCTTTGGTCTTACCAATACCCTAGCATATTTTATGGACTTGATGAACCGTGTGTTCAAGCAGTACTTGGACATGTTCGTCATGGTCTTTATTGATGATATTCTGATCTATTCCCGCAGTGAGCGTGATCATGCAGACCATCTCAGAACAGTACTTTAGACTCTCATAGATTATCAGTTATTCGTCAAATTCAGTAAGTGCGAATTTTGGCAAAGGTCAGTAGCATTCCTTAGTCATATCATTTCCGATGATGGCATTAGAGTGGATTCTTAAAAGATCGAAGCAGTAATAAACTGGCCTCGCCCTGTCTCTCCATCAGATATTAGGAGTTTCTTGGGTTTGGATGGCTATTACAAATGATTTGTTGAGGGATTTTCTTCTATTTCATCCCCTATGTCTAGATTGACTGCGAAAAAAGTCAAGTTTCAGTGGTCAGATCCTTGCGAGAAGAGTTTTCAGGAGTTGAAGACTCGACTCACTTCAGCTCTAGTGTTAGCTCTCCCAGATGGTTCAGATGGGTTCGTAGTGTATTGTGATGCATCCAGAATGGGTATAGGTTGTGTCCTCATGCAGCATGGTAAGGTCATAGCCTACGCCTCCAGACAACTTAAACCCCATGAGAGGAATTATCCTACTCATGATCTTGAGTTAGCAGCCTTAGTTTTTGCCTTGAAGATTTGGAGGCATTATCTCTACGGAGTTCATGTAGATGTCTTCACAGATCATAAGAGTCATCGGTATGTCTTTTCTCAGAAATATCTCAATCTTCGTCAGAAAAGGTGGTTAGAGCTCTTGAAAGATTATGACATGAGTATCCTCTATCATCCTGCCAAGGCCAATGTAGTGGTCGATGCTCTCAGTAGAATGTCTATGGGTAGTGTTGATCATATAGATGACATTAAGAAAAAGTTAGCTTAGGAAGTACATCAGCTTACCAGACTAGGCATTCACTTAGTCGATACAGATGAGGGTGATATATGGGTTCAGATTAGTTTAGAATTTTCTCTAGTTTTTTAGGTGAAAGAAAAGCAAGATAGAGATCCCAGCCTTGTCTAGTTGAAAGAGTCAGTCCAGGATCAGAAAGTAGAGCTTTTCTACCAAGGGGGAGATGGTGTCCTTCATTGTCAGGGTCGTCTCTGTGTTCCAGGTGTAGATGACTTAAGGCAGCAAATTCTTGCAGAAACGCATGGTGCGCGCTACTCTATTCATCCAGGGGCCACAACGATGTACCGCGACTTGCGGGAAATCTATTGGTGGAGTGGAATAAAGAGAGACATTGCAAAGTTTATGGCTAAGTGCTCTACATATCAGCAGGTTAAGATAGAGCATCAGAAGCCTAGTGGGTCCATGCAGGAGTTCAGTATTCCTACTTGGAAGTGGGAACATAGACTTCGTGATGGGTTTGCCTCGAACTCGTCATCAACATGATTCAATCTGGGTCATTGTAGAAAGAATAACCAAATTAGCTTATTTCCTTCCAGTTCATATCTCTTACTCAGTTGAGGATTACGCCAAACTCTACATCAGGGAGTTAGTCAGATTGTACGGTGTTCCGTTATCTATAATATCAGACAGAGAAACCCAGTTCACCTCTCACTTTTGAAAAGAATTCCAAAAGAGTCTTGGTACCCAAGTTCATCTCAGTACAGCCTTTCATCCTCAGACAGATGGTCAAGCAGAAAGAACCATTCAGACGTTAGAAGATATGCTAAGGGCATGTGCAATTGATTTCAAGGAAAGTTGGGATGACCGCTTATCTTTGATTGAGTTTGCATACAACAACAACTATTATTCCAGTATTCAGATGCATCCTCAGACAGATGGTCAAGCAGAAAGGACCATTCAGACGTTAGAAGATATGCTAAGGGCATGTGCAATCGATTTCAAGGGAAGTTGGGATGACCACTTATCTTTGATTGAGTTTGCATACAACAACAACTATCATTCCAGTATTCAGATGGCTCCATTCGAAACTCTCTACGGTAGGAGATGTAGGTCTCCAATTGTTTGGTTCAAAGTTAGTGAGGCCTCAGTTATAAGGCATGACTTGGTATTTGACACCTTAGAAAAAGTCTAGTTGATTAGACAAAGACTCCGGGCTGCTCAGAGCCGATAGAAGTCTTATGCAGATGTTCATAGAAAAGATCTCGAGTTCAAGATGGGTGACTATGTCTATATAAAGATCTCTCTCATGAAGGAAGTGAAGTGGTTCGTCAAGAAAGGGAAACTTAGTCCCCGATATGTTGGTCCCTTCAAGATTCTCAGTCTCTTTGGCAAGGTAGATATGAGATTGAATTTCCTTTAGATCTAGCCTCAGTTCATCCAGTCTTTCGTGTCTTTTTGCTCAAGAAGTGCATAGGTGACCCATCAGTTGTAGTCCCTATTCAGAGCATTGATATTCAGAGCACTCTCTTTTATGAAGAGATTCCAGTTGAAATCTTAGACTATCGGACTCGTAGATTGAGGAACAAAAAAGTCTCTCTAGTTAAGGTTATTTGGCAAAATCAGTCCGTTGAGGGAGCTACTTGGGAAGCAGAAGAAGACATGCATACCAAGTATCCTCACCTCTTCTTCACCAACTCAGATCAAGATCAAGGTAACAGTTCTCCTTAAGCTTACTCAGTTTCATGTTCAATGTTCATCACAAACTTGGTATGCAGTTTCATGCTCATGTTCCCATTATAAACTTGGTATCAAGTACCATTGCATATTCAGTCATGCACTCATGTATCAGTTCAGTTATGTAATTATGCATCAGAAATGCATTCTCATTATGAGAAACTTAGTTCTTCAGGACACACAGTCATGCATTCATGAATCAGTTACATATGCATCAGATATGCATATTCAGTATTATATGTTTAGTTTGTCAGTCATGTCAGTCATGAGATTATATTCCAGTTATTCATGTTCAGTATGTACGTTAGTTATGTTTTCTCCTATCTTATTCAGTCTCATTCGAGAATGAATATTCTCAAGGGGAAGATATTGTAATACCCAGTACTTTTTTCTAGATAATTTCATCTCAAGAATGTCTTGTATTAGCTTGTAAATTGAATAATGATTATTCCATGAGGAATTTTCAAGATTTTCACTTTTTGACATGTGGTAAATTCAATAAACTTTCCATCGATAGAAGATTCGCCTAAATCCGATAACCGGGTCAGAAGTTATGACTATTTCAAGTTTCCATCGTAAAACAGTGCCATATTAGTCAGTGGCGCGCTGCATCACAAGTGGAAATGGGATTTGGAAAATTCTAGTAGGGGTCCGCAATTATGGTGCATCGTCCCAGTGCTCAAATTCAGAATTGTCCGTTTTCCAGTGTCTTAGCGCGATTTCCCCCGCGTTGCGCCAAAGTTCCAGGTCACAAAGGAAGTGGCAACGCAATGGCCCCGCGTCGCGACATCCCTCAATTTTTCAATTGTCAAAATCCAGTGACACGGTGCGATAGCGCAGCATTGTGCTTAAGGTCTAGTTCGGGAAATTTTTACAATTTTAAAAGACGCATCCAAGGGTTAAAAGGGTCAATTTCCTACCACTATTTAAACCCAATAACACGTGATTTAGCTATTCTTCACCCAAAATATACTAGTTTTTCTCAAGTTTGTCTCAAGAATAAGCTAGGGTTTCTATTGGAGATTCGAATTCTGAAAGGTTTCACCGTCAATCCTCACGAAATCATAAACTAAGGTATGCATAGTGTTCATTCATGAACTCTTTCGTCCATAAAGTCCAAGAATCCTTTTTCCAACTTCAAGTTATGGATTTTCTTTATGATTTCATGATTGGGTTGTTCTTGTTCATGTTGATAAATGAGAAATTAAATTCTACTCCATGTTGGGTGATAATTTTTATGTGGGTTTAATTATTATAGATATAGATTCATGCAAACCTATGACTGGACCCTTAAATGATGAAATTAGAATGTGACCATGATGTTTAATTGTTGTACAATGATGTTTAGATGTACCATGCCTACAATATATTTGATTTAATGCCTAAAAGAAGAAACAACGCCTAACTAGCATGTTGTCATAAAATCCCCATGTATGTACAAGCTTACGCCTATCACATGTTTGATGAAATGCTTCAGTAAATGCATTATGGTGATTATTATGTATTCAAGGAAGTCATGTTTTGTCAGTTTCCTTCTATCGAGTCCTGGGGGTACTTGTACCCAAAATATTAGTTGTGTGCCTAGAGCCATGTCATGTTTTCACGATACTCTCAGTCAAGCTATGAATCCTTAAACTTCAGATAGTCTTATGACTCAGGAAATATCCATGATCTCATGAACTCAGTCAGTTGTCAGATATTAGTAGTATTCCGTCAGTGAACAGAATTCAGTAAATCAGCCCATGTTCAGTTCAGTTCAGTAAATCATGATTCAGAGTCTATTCAGATGGGAGTAGGAATTAGCACCGAGTGAACCCAAGGATGGGAACACACACTATCAGATGAGGGTGTAATTCTTAGAAGTCATCCTTGTATTCCAGAATTATGTAGCCAACATAGGTTTAGACATCAACACTGTCCGATGAGGGTTGATGAGGTGGATAAGCACTGCCAGATAAGGGCCCCACCATTCTCGTATAGGGGACACTATCAGATGAGGGTCACCCATAGCTTGTCCTTACCAGTGGCGCGGTATTGACACCCTTCCAATTGGGGTTACATATTGGTCCCCAACTCAGCCATAATGGTGTATCAGGGGAATATCGGTTAGATAACTACTTCCCACAGTTTCATGTTACAGAATCAGGACTGTCAGACACAGTCAATCAGTCTAAGTATAAGAACTCAGATAGTTCTTTAGATTTCAGGACTGTCAGATACAGTCAACTCAGATACAGTACGAAACTCAGATAGTTTCATTAGATTCAGGACTGTCAGATATAGTCACTCATGTTATCAGTTATATTCATATTCAGTAATCATGTTATCACAGTATTAGTGTCAGTTGTTATGTCTCATGCATGTATTCTTACGCTCATGATAGTTAGTCAATTATTATTATTGTTCATGCATATTCCAGAGCAACAGTAGATTCCAGATATTCGAAGCCAGAGTTAGAAGTGAGTCCTCATCTTTTGAGGACATAATTATTTCCCTATTATTTTATTAATTAGTTTATTAGTTGGAGTTAGTTGGGGACATATCCCATCAACTCCTTACTCAGACAGTTCAGTCATTTAGAGGCTTTCTAGATATCATATTTCAGACTTCAGTATGTTTAGTTTTATTTTGGGTATTCTATTACCCCACACAGATGTTATATCATTCAGATCATGTTTAGTATCGAACCTTGTGGCCTTGCAGTTCATTTTTCCGCATTATGATATATTTTATTCAGTATACAGGTACAAATATCAGTCATGGGTTAACTTGTGGTCATTCGGGGTCATGAGCACCGTGTAGCATTCTGGTTACCAGATTTGGGGCATTACAGTATCAAAGGTCTTAAACCTATATTTACTCGTTTAAAATCTGGTAGACTAACCATAGCCAAACACTCCCACACTTTTAAAAATTTTAAGTTAGGAGCAAATTCTTTCCACAATTCATATAAGGTCTTATCTAACTTTTTATGAGGGACTCTATTAAGAATATAACATGCAGATAAGACAGCTTCCCCCCACATATAGTTAGGTAGACCTAAGCTTAAAAGCATAGAATTCATCATTTTTTAAGAGTTCTATTCTTTCATTCAGCTACACCATTTTGTTGGAGAGTATAAGGAGCACTAAACTCATGGATAATACCATTTTTCTCACAAAAGTCTTCTAGAGTTTTAGTATTATAGTCACCGCCCCTGTCAGATCTAAATCTCTTGATTTTCCTGTCTAATTGATTTTGTACTTCTGCTTTGAATTTTAAAAACATTCTTTCAACCTGATCTTTAGACTTAAGGAGGTATACCTTAGTGTACCTAGAAAATTCATCAACAAAAGTAATGTAATACTTCTTTTCACCTTTAGTAATAGTGTTCTTAAAATTCGCTAAGTCTGAATGTACTAGTTTAAGCAATTCGGTCTTTCAACTAGTAACATATTTATAAGGTTTCTTAGCATGTTTTGCTTCTACGCACACAGGACATTTAGAAATATCATCAATATTTACTGTAGAAATTAATCCCATTTTTCTAAGTCTTTTCATAGAAGCAATATTAACATGACCTAGCCTACCTTGCCATAAATTAATAGACTCAGCAATATAAGCAGAATTAGGAATATTTGCATTATTGACAATCTTTTGATCAATGTTCAGCACAAGTAAGCCCCCACTAAGGTATCCCTTCCCAACAAAGTTTTCTCCACGAGAAATTATTATTTTATCAGCTTCAAAAATAAGTTTAAGGTCTACTTTGTTGAGAATTGCTCCAGAAACTAAGTTTCTACGGAGCGAGGGAACATACAGAACATTGTTCAAGGATAATATTTTTTTCAAAAGTTAATTTAAGTAAAAATTTTCCTTTACCCATAACTCCAGCAGTAGTGGAGTTACCCATGTAGATGCACTCACCATTGGTGGATTTCTCAAAGTCATGGAATAATTCTTTGTTAGCACAGAAATGTCTTGAAACACCTGTGTCCAACACCCAATCAGTCTTGTTAGCTACCAGATTTGCCTCGACGATTACTGCAACAATCATTTCATCACCCTCTATAAGATGAGCTTGGGCCTCACCTTGTCCTCCCAGTTTTGACTTTTGTCCCTTTCTTAGATAACACTAGACAACCCTGTGGCCAAGTTTTTTGCAGACAAAAAAGGCCCTTTTGATTTTTTAATTTGACTCTCTGGCTTGTTGAAATTATTTTTCTTTTTCACTTGTTCCTTATTCTAAACATTCTTTTGTTTTCCTTCGCACCTATCTTTTGTAATAGTACCAGAAGATTCCACAAGGTTAGCTTTAGAAGAATTAAGAGACAGAGTTTCCATCTTTTCTTTGAGACGATTTTCCTCCTCTGTTCTCATGTAACTTATAATTTCTTGGAGAGTTAAATTCTTTTTCTTATGTTTCAATTAATTTCTGTAATCACTCCAGGATGGTGGAAATTTTTCAAGCAGAACATTAGCCTGAAGAATCTCACATATCTTCATGCCCTCATTGAGAACATTAACAGTTAAATTTTCATATTCGTGGACTTGTTCTATGATTGATTTATTGTCAACCATTTGGAATTTAATCCATTGTCCGACAACATATTTTTCTTTCTTGCATCATTGGCACCATATTTCTTTTCTAAACTGTCCCATATTTCTTTAACAGATTTATAGGTAACAAATACATCAAACAAATGATTAGTCATATGGTTTAACAAATGTCCTCTAACTGTTTTTTTATCCTTTTTGAATTTCTTTCTAGCAATGCCATCAACCACAACAATGTTAGATCTAGTAGTAATGTTAGAACCATCAGTTGGAGGTTCATTAAACAAAACATAATCAACTTCTAATTGTTCTAAAAAAATTAGAAGTTTTTGTGACCAAACCCAATGGCTCTAGCTTTGACAAATCAGGAAAAGTTTTGTTCAAAGAAATAGCCATTTATCAATATTGTATGTAAGAAAATTGCTTTCAAATTGTTGGGAAAAGTTACTACAATATTGATATAAAATTGGAATTAATAATAGTAAGAGAATAGTCACAAAAACTGTGTCGTGGTAAGTCATTGCCTTGAAAGCGATTTCGGCCCGACTCTGATGCAAATCCTTCTAGCCGGTCGCTCCCTAAAGTTCCACAGCTACTTCCAAACACGTGCACTCATGGCTAGAAGTTTGGAGGTTGCCCAAACCAATGACCCAAAATAATTTAAGAGGAAGAGGAAAGGAGGAAGATGGTTTCTTTCTTTTTGTGGTGTGTGTTTATCTTCTCCAAAGACACCCTTTATATAGTATTTGGAAGTGGAGTTGCAAGAGTGAGATTTAATGGTATTAAAGAACCATTAAGTTACATAATTCTATTAGAACGGATGTTTAGAATAGATGTATTCATCTCCTTTGTAACATAGATGTTATTCATCTTTGCATTACACTAAATGAATGAATGTAGAATTAATTCCACAGGAGCTGCATCACCGGCGATGAAATTGACGCAATTTCAGTGCCTTGCACAGTCTTCACAGTCTGTAAGCATATGTCGTGTCTTGTCTGCTAAACAAGGTAAACATCAAGTTTGAAAAAAAAAAAAACTTTTTTGAACATATAATTGAATTTCACTGTGCAGAAAAGTGTATGATGGCAGAACAGAAAAGTGAACAGTATTAATCAATTATAGTTACCTTAGGAAAGCTTAAGCTAGATTTGAGAAGCGAAAAAGTGGAAGGTGAACGAGGGAAAGATGGTGTAGAACGATTGAAAAATCATGGACTGTTTTTAATTTTGCATTGAAGCTTTAGACTTTCAGGAGTTGCACCGCCTGAATAGTGGAGGTAGGTGGTGGAGCAGCAGTGGTTCACCCCGCCGAAGCTCCAGAATAGCTTCACGCAAAAAATGCGTACAAAAGCTTTCAAAGTTCACAATTTTCTCATTTTTTTAATCAACAGTTATAAAGAGGAATTGATCTTGTGTAAGCTGAAACATCAAGGAGGATTTGGACATTGAAGAAAAAGAAAAAGAATTGACCTAATAACAATGGAGGTTTTGGACATTGAAGAAAAAGAAAAAAATTTAAATTTAAAAGAAAAAAATTATGAAAATAATAAATTTATTATTTTTTCGTATTATGCTGACGAGGCAGGCGCGTGTAAAAAACCGCACCACATGCAAGTGGTATAATGCTTTACAGGGTCTAGAAAATTTCACTTTAAGTAGTTTAAGTGTGTATTAGGTCCCTCCAATAGTTTAGGTGTGTCTTAGACTTTTCGAGTATAGTTTAGTGTGAAAACGATGACTTTTCCCAAAATATTTTTCTAAAAATATTTACTTGTAAAATAAGTTATTTTTTTACTTAATGGGTGTTTGGGTTAGCTTTTAAGTTGGTCAAAATAGCTTATAAGCTATTTTTTGCTTTAAAAGGTGTTTGGCAAATTTTATAAGTGCTTAAAAAAAGTTAATTTTGACTTTTTTTAAGCCAAAAATAAGAAGCTAGCATTCCTAGTTTTTTTTTTTTTGAAGATTATAAGCTATTAGAGTTGATCAAGTAAATTACATTTATATCCCTTATCATTATTCCTTATTTCTAATTTACCCTTGTAGCCTTTCACCTCCTTGTTGAAGATCATCTTTTGATATCATTATTTGATTAATTTTGATATTTGGGGTTCTCAATGTCCACTTTCTCTTAAGAAATCTGGACACATGTTCCTCCTTAGGGAAATTGGATTTCAACGTTTCCTGAAACACAATCAAAAGATTAATATTTTCAAGATTTACTCTAATATGGCGAACTTAACTCTAGCCATATTAGTACCTCTTTTGTATGAAACTATTTATCTATTAATGTAATTATAATGATTAGTAACACATATATTTTGCTTAATGATAAGCTCGGCATATATATTAATACTATCCTCGAATGTTAAAAGCAACAAGTTCAGATTAATAAGAAAATGAAGTGTCGTCACAAATTGCACCTTAATGATACGAAATCTTAACATAACCATGAAGAAACAAATAATCTTTTAATATATAACTATCTTTTTCAAACACAAACATTCAACACTTAAACTCTTAAAAAAATAATTTTTTAGCGCATAAATTAATAGTCATTCATGAAAATATTTTTAATATATATATATATATATATATATATTAAAATATATATTAATTTTAATTTGAATTATTTTAGCAATAAAAATTTATAATAATCAGCTCTATATATTATTAACAGCTACTCCCTCCGTCCCAAATTACCCGTCCTAAATTGAGATGGCACATTGATTAAGAAAAATAATTAATAACATGCCTAGTTTACCATAGTACCCCTATTAAATGATGTTTACAATTTAATTTGAAGAAAAAGTAATTAATGCTAAGGGTAAACATGAAAAAAAAATGTCCTGTCTTGATTAATGAAAAAAGACAAGTAAAATGGGATATCAAATTAGGAAATTTGGGACGGGTAATTTGGGACGGAGGGAGTATAAGGGTATTTCAGACATTTTGACAAAAAAAAAGTGCTTAAAAGCATTATTTACCAAACACATCAATTTTTTTTCCAGTTTTAGCACTTTTATCCTAACACTTAACTGCTTATTTTTAAAATAAGTTCAGCACTTTCAAAAGTACTTTTAAAAAACTTTTTTTCAGCCTATCCAAACGGGCTCTTAGTTTTTAATGTTCGATAAGTGGACAATATTTCCATAAAAATATTTCCTCAAGAGCATTATGCCTAATCTATGTAGCAAAATGCGAACTCGGAACCAAAATAAGCCACAAAATAAAAAAAGTGACCAAAATAGGCCACCTATTTAAAAAATTACCAAAATAGGCTAAATGTAATAAATTATTACGTTTTTCATTTTTTTCTTAATGGTCAACACGGTTTATAAAACTTAATAATTTATTACGTTTTACAAATAGTGTTTGTAAAATGTAATAATTTATTACGTTTTCCACAAAAAAAAGAGAAGTATGCTATGACATCTTCTTTATGTCAAATCATGTAGTTTGTAATAATTTATTACGTTTTACAAACACTGTTTGTAAAACGTAATAATTTATTACAAACTACAAATAGTGTTTGTAAGTTGTAATAAATTATTATAACCTACACCTTTACACCTACCCACATCACATCACCTTTACTTTTTTTACTTTTAAATTTAACCCACCCCACCCTACGTATAACCCTCCCACCCCACCCCACGTAGAATCCTCCTACCCCACCTCAGGTAGAACCCTTCTACCCCACGTATTAATACTTTTACAAATTAGAACCTTGTTATTACAATTCAAAAATTGTACGTAACTATTAATTACGTTTTTAGTCCAACAAAAATTTAAAAAAATTTATTGCTTCATTTTGTTAAATCAAGTACTATCTAGCCCACTTTTTTTGACTTTTTTCATAAATAGTATTAAAAAGTTACTTTTTATAAATAAAAAAGTGCTTAGTTGAAAATTTCATTTTACAAAAATGTAGTGAAAAATTACATTCTTTTCTAAATTTGTCAGTTGAAGTATAATTATTGATGTGACCACTCATATACAAGGACTGAATAATTAAAAATGCCGTAGTTGAAATTTTTTTAAATTTTTTTGGACTAAAAACGTAATTAATAGTCACACAAGGACTACGTTTTTGCAAAATGAAATTTTTAACTAAGCATATTTTTATTTATAAAAAGTAACTTTTTAATACTATTTATGAAAAAAAAGTCAAAAAAGTGGGTTAGGTAGTATTTGAATTAACAAAACGAAGCAATAAATTTTTTTAAAATTTTTTTGGACTAAAACGTAATTAATAATTACAATTTTCTAATTGTAATAACAAGGTTCTAATTTGTAAAAATATTAATACGTGGGGTGGGGTGGGAGGATTCTACGTGGGGTGGGGTGGGGTGGGTTAAATTTAAAAGTGGAAAAAGTAAAGGTGATGTGATGTGGGTATGTATAAAAGTGTAAGTTGTAATAATTTATTACAACTTAGAAACACTGTTTGTAGTTTGTAATAAATTATTACGTTTTACAAACACTGTTTGTAAAACGTAATAAATTATTACAAACTACATGATTTGATATAAAAAAAAATGTGATAGCACACTATTTTTTATTTTTTATTTTTTGTGAAAAACGTAATAAATTATTAAGTTTTACAAATCGTGTTGACCGTTAAGAAAAAAATAAAAAACATAATAATTTATTTCATTTAGCCTATTTTGATAATTTTTTAAATAGATAATCTATTATAATAACTTTTTTTATTTTATGGCTTATTTTGATTCCGAATTTGTAAAATGCTATATAGGGGTGGGGGGTGGGGGGTGGGGGGAGGAGCATAAACACAGTTGGACTCAACTGAACATTCCTTAAAGTAACTTTGTCTTTACTGCTGTCTTTTTTGTACCAGTACAAGTACTTTTTCTCAGTTTGGTTGCTAAGTACTTTCTCCAATTCAAATTATTTGTTCCAAATTAAAATGGTACATTGATTAAAAAAAATAATTAATAATATGATTAATTTATCATAATATCTTTATTAAATGATATTTATATTTTAATTTTTTAAAAATTAATTAATATAAAAAATAAAATATGAATTTTTTTTATCTTTTCTTGATTAATAAATAAATAATAATAAAAAAATTAAATTAAAAAATTTAAAATAAGTAATTTGAGACGGAGGAAGTAGCAAATTGACAGGCACCAAAAAGATGAAAAAGAGGAAAGTGCACCTATACACGCGCACGGTGAAAGCAACAGTGCGGGGCCTAATTAGAGTAGGTCTTTGAGTACTTTGCCCCTTAGGCTGATATTTTGCTAATTTTCATGCATTCCCATTTGACAGGGGCTATATAGTGGGAAAACGACCACTTGGACCTTTTTACCACCTTTTGACTGCACTGAAGTTGTAACCTTTAAAAAGTTGTCTGCTAGGGAATATTAGATGTAATTAATGTATATAAATATTTTGTGGGTGTTTGAACCGACTTATTGTAAGTTAAAAATACTTTCTTTGTTTCAAATTATTCATCTTAAATTTTTTAATTTGATATCTCTTTTTTTTTTTCTTTTTTCATTAATCAAGATAAATTTTTTTTTTTCATATTTTATCCTTTGCATTAATTATTTTTTCTTCAAATTAAATTGTAAATATAATTTAATAGGGATACTATGGTAAATTAGACATGTTATTAATTATTTTTTCTTAATCAATGTGTCATCTCAATTTAGGACGAATAATTTGGGACGGAGGGAATAACTTTTAAGCTATTTTTAACTTTTTTAAATGTTTGACAATTTAAAACTTGCTTAAAAAAGTTAAAATTTGCTTTTTATAAGTCACTTTTTAAAAGCACCTCATTAGGTACTTATTTTTTGGGGGCTTATAAGCCACTTAGTTTTAACTCACTAAAAAATATTTTTATTCCTCATTTTTTTTTATTTTAATTTTTTTAAAAAGAGGAAATTGTGTGAGTACTTGTTATCAGTTTTTCTTAGCATAAGAAAACATCATGACAAAATAACATTTCTTTCATTTGACTTTAACTTATCACTTTTTGATATGATACACTCATTAAAAAAATAATTATTATATAATTATTTTACCTTACTATTTCTATTAATTGATTTTTAGGACTCATTTGATCATAAATTTTTTAAGTAATTTTTTGAAAAAAAATTGACTAATAATATTTGGCCATATAATTTATCATTATTTGGTAACTATTTTTGTCAAATAGTTCAAATTCTCAAATACTAGGAAAAAATAATATTTGAACCAAATTTCATTTGGTGTTTGGATGGACTTATTTTAAGTTAAAAATTGCTAATGATATTTGTAATGCTTAATGCTTGTATTAATTGAATATTTCACTTTTTGTATTTATGGCGAACTTAACTTTAGCTATATTAATACTTCTTTTGTATGAAACTTCTAATTTATGAAATATAAATTTTTATATATTATTCTCCTTCTTTAATATAGTCTTTTAAATTTGGACAATTATTATTGTACAACATATTATTTTCTTTAATAAAAAAATAAAACACCAACCAAAATATATGAAAAAAACTCATTGAAGATATACAACTTCATGGACGATTAGAGAATGAATCTTCTATATTTCATGATGCAACATTCGTATTCACCAATATTTTAATAGTGATAGTCATTGCTCAATCAACAAGTAATATATATTTTAATAAAAGTCTTTTTATCAAACAAATAGTATCATTTGTGATTAACTGTTTATCTATTAATGTAATTATAATGATTAGTAACATATATAATTTTCCTTGATGATTTAAACTCTTTTAACAAAAAAAATAATTTTTAAGCGCACAAATTAATAGTCATTCAAGAAAATATTTTTAATACATACATACATATATATATATATATATATATATATATAATCATTTTAGTAATAAAAATTAATAATAATCAACTCTACATATTGTTAACAACTTTAAGGGTATTTCAAACATTTTGATTAAAAAAAAAAGTGGTTAAAAGCACTTGTTTACCAAACACATCAATAACTTTTTTTTTTAGTTCCAACACTTTTATCCAAACACGTACCTGCTTATTTTTAAAATAAGTTCAGCACTTTTAAAGAACTTTTTAAAAGCCACTTTTTTCAGCCCATCCAAATGGGCCCTTTTTCGTTTCATGTTACTTGCATATTTATTTTCTGTATAACTATTAAGAAAAAATTAATTAGAGATGTACGTTATGATCTATTAAATTTACATTAAATATTATCATTATCTTTTGTAGTTAATTACTCTTTAATTAAATTACTAAGAATAAAGTTGAAAAAGTGTGTCAAATTATCTCTTGATTCTTTAAACATGTCGAGTAATACGAGACGAAGGTAATAGTACAATGACAAACATGTCAAGTAATATGAGACGAAGGTAATAGTAAAATAACAAACTTATTGTAATTTTACGGGTGGATTTCGAGGGAAGTAGTGTTTACGCAACTTTATTCCTTTCTTATGAAGATTGAGAGTATGTTTTTGATAAATTATCGACTTAAATAAAATATGTCAAACTCAAGGATTGAAAGAAAATAAAGTAGTAAAAAAATCATGCGAAAGATAAAGGTAAATTGAAGAACAATAGCAAAAGACAAGCAAGATGTAAATGAAGCAAAGAAAATAAAGAGGTAATAGTATATAAAAATAGTATTAGTACTAGATTTTAGTATATAATGTTTGCTTGCAAATTTAAGGTTTGTAAATCTTATTGAGTATTATTTTTATATATAGTAAATCTCGTATTGGTTAATTCTGATTTCTAATTCCTTTTCAAAACTGGCACATTTTCTTACTCTATTTATCGATTTATTGATTCTGTTTTGTAGTCTTCGTGGACGTCATCTAGATTGAACAAGTTCCCTGTGTCATTCAAAATTTGGTGCTCACAGAAGCTTGGAGAGATTGAGATGAAAAATATACAATGGCCAAAATACACAACTCTTTCTCATGAGGTGGGTATATTGTTTTGGGTGGATAAATTATAGAGAGAAAAAATTGAGTGGGGTGGAGTCTTTATTTTACCTAATAAGAAATGACACGTAAAATATATAATTTTTTTTTTAAAAAAACATAGAATAAAGAGGGAGGTGTTAGTTTCAAGGTATAAGTAAATAAAAAAGGTGAAGGATGGATATTTTTAACCAAACAGATGAATGAAAGATATTTTAAAATTATTTTCCTATGGTCCAGGAGTATTTATTTTTTAACCTTTTTTCGTATATGATACTTCCTCAGTTTCGAAATAAGTGAATTATTGAGGTATTTATTGGTATTTCAAAATAAGTGAATCATTGAATTTTTTTTTCCAAATTTGACCTTATGATTTGACAACCTATTAACTTTTGAAAAGGTATTACAAGGTTAACTTTTTCTTTTTTTTGGGTAAAAATAGAAAGTTATGTTAAATTTATGTCTTTAATATTTTTTTCTTAATATGTGTGTCAAAATCTAACAATTCATTTATTATGAAACGAAGGAAATAAATGATATACTGATATCATAACAGAGGAATGGTTTATTCCTTCCAGAAAAATACTCACCGGTACACTATGATATTAAAATGGGATATCGTATATATCATGATCTGACAGAATATCAATCATAGATCAGACTGGTTCATCCCATAAAAATATAACAATCCTCTATAATGTCCATATTGTATATATTATATATACCTAAAAGGTATCATAAATAATTTATTCATATGATTTCTCCTGTATAATAAGTGGGAGTGGAGCTGCTTGAGCAGACTCCACTCCGTCGACATCCTGTTTGTCTGCTGTCTGGTTGCTTCATAATTTTACTATATCATTTCTAATTAATTATTATGTGATATTTAAATATTAAAAAATTAATAATATTTGAAAAAAATAGACATTTATGACATATCTGCTCGAGCTGCTTCAACCGTAATTTTAATACATCATCCCTAATTTATTATTATGAGTCATCTAAATATTAAAAAATTAATAGTATTTAATAAAAAGGATAAAATAGATGTAAAATAATAAATTACCTCATGATATTTTGAATTAATTTGACATTTTATATGAGGTCTACTTAGACTTTTTTTCATAAGTATTTTTATAGTATCACTTCTAATTAGTTATTATGAGTCATTTAAGACATGCCTACTTTGCTGCTTCAATCGTGGTATTTGATTGACATCAAAATTATATCAACATCGCTTAAATTGAAATAGAAGAAAATTTTTTATACATCATAATAATTTAAAATTAAATTATTTTTAAAATATAATTGACTATCAATGCCACAAAAATTTGAACAGGGAGAGTATTATAAATTAGCTAACAACTTAAAATAGTAAATTGCAATGTCAAAAAGTTGTTATAAATTACAATAGTTAACAACTTAAAATATCTAAAAAATAATTAATCTGTTACATATTCAAAAGAAGGTATTATTTATAAATTACATAAAAAGTACTATAAATTGTCATAGTTAACAACTTAAAATATCTAAAAAATAATTAATTTGTTATATATTTTAAAAAAAATACGCAAAAATATATATTAATCACAATAATTAACAATTAAAAAAAAATTAAAATATAAAATATTTGATTGACTCTCGAAATCTTATGGGTGTCATATTAACAACTTAAATTATCAACTAAATAAATGAAGATTTTAATTAAATGCTAAAATTTCACATATCATCGAATTTTTAAATATCAACATTGGGCCCGTGCATAGCATGGCTAAGCCATCCACAAATTTGAAGCGATAATTGCACAAAGAAACAAAGTTCACCTCTGAAACCATTAGACGTAAAAACACAGATATCACCAAATAGAAGACACAACTATGAAATTGACAAAGCCTGTAAAAGTACGGATAAAAGATTAAAGAGAAATTTGCTCTAAAGTAGGAAACATCACTGTCCATATAATAAACACACCAAATCGCAACAAGAAGAAACTACGAATAACAAAAAATGAGGCAGACACAATATCAAACAAACGAATAGAATTCCAAATTAAACAATGAAATAGTAAAACAAAACAATTATTGAAGAGACCTCACACAGATGACCAAATTACAACCTTCGAAGAGGAAATACTTCACCAAAACTTTGAGATAGATATGTGAAGATGAGTTGGAAAACACACATAAATATTCTGATGTGCATTTTCCACGTTAAGTTCTGTGATGAACGCTTGAAAGACACGTAAACTGCAATACAGATAAACAATACAAAAAGTCCATAATATCCTCAATTTTCTACTTGCAATGATCAACTTAACCCTGAGGCAGCAAGCTGGTAGGACAATCTCCTCCAGCCTATTTTAAGCCTCTTCTATCTATTATTTTATATTATATAAGAAGTGGGAGTGGAGCTGCCGAAGCAGACTCCACTCCGTCAACATTCCTGCTTGTCACTTGTCTGCTTGTTTCATGATTTTACTATATCATCCCTAATTAATTATTATATGACATTTAAATATTAAAAAATTAATAATATTTTTTTAAAAAATAGACATTTATGACATGTCTGCTTCAGCTGCTTCAACCGTAATTTTAATATATCACCCCTAATTTATTATTTACGTCATTTAAATATTAAAAAATTAATAGTATTTAATAAAAAGGATAAAATAGACGTAAAATAATAAATTACCTTATAATGTTTTGAATTAATTTGACATCTTATATGAGGTCTATTTAAACTTTTTTCATAAGTATTTTTATAGCATCAATTCCAATTAGTTATTCTGAGTCATTTAAGACATGCCTACTTCGCTACTTTAATCGTGGTATTTGGTTGACATCAAAATTATATTAGTGTCGCTTAAATTAAAATAGAAGAAAAAGTATTATAAATCACAATAATTAAAAACTTAAATAATTTTAAAAATATAATTGGCTATCAATGCCACAAAAATTTGAACAAGAAGAGTATTATAAATTAGCTAACAATTTAAAATAGTAAATTACAATGTCAAAAAGGTATTATAAATTACAATAAATATAATTGGCTATCAATGCCACAAAAAATTAAACAAGAAGAGTATTATAAATTAGCTAACAACTTAAAATAGTAAATTACCATGTCGAAAAGATATTATAAATTACAATAATTAACAACTTAAAATATCTAAAAAATAATTAATCTGTTATATATTTTAAAAAAATATTATTTATAAATTACACAAAAAGTACTATAAATTGCAACAGTTAACAACTTAAAATATTTTAAAAATAATTAATTTATTATACATTTTAAAAAAATACGTAAAAAATATATTAATCACAATAATTAATAACTAAAAAAAATTAAAAATATAAAATATTTGGTTGACTCTCGAAATCTTATGAGTGTCATATTAACAACTTAAATTATCAACTAAATAAATGAAGGTTTTAGTTAAATGATAAATTTATACATAACGTAGAATTTTAAATATCAACATTGGGCCCGTGCAAGTTAATGATAAGCTGGAGATTTGGAGAGAAACCCTGGAGTCTAAAGGTTTCCGGTTGAGTAGGACCAAGATGGAGTACTTGGGGTGCAAGTTTAATGACTTGAGACATAAGGAGGAGGTGGTAGTAAAGTTGGATTCTCAGGCGGTTTGCAAGAGAGATAGTTTTAAGTATCTTGGGTCTATGATTCAGGGGAATGGAGAGATAGATGAGGATGTCTCTCACCGTATTAGGGCAGGTTGGATGAAATGGAGGCTCTCTTCGGGAATTTTATGCGATAAGAAGATTCCCCCCAAACTTAAAGGAAAATTCTATAGAATAGCAGTCCGACCTGCTATGTTGTATGGAGATGAGTGTTGACCGGTTAAGAATTCTCAAATCTAAAAGTTGAAGGTGACGGAAATGAGAATGTTGCGTTGGATGTGTGGATTCACAAAGGCGGACAAGGTTAGGAATGAAATTATTCGGGAGAAGGTGGGAGTAGTTTCAGTGGAGAATAAAATGCAGGAAGTGAGGTTGAGATGGTTTGGTCATGTGACGAGGAGGGGCATGGATGCCTCAGTTCGTAGGTATGAGAGGTTGGACTTGGAAGGTTTCAAGCGGGGTAGGGGTAGACCGAAGAAATACTGGAGAGAAGTGATTAGACGTGACATGAAGCAGTTACAACTGATTGAGGACATGACTCTGGATAGGAAGATATGGAGAAAAAACATTAGGATAGAGGGCTAAGGGTGTGGTTAAGTTGCAGTCAATAGGTAGGGGAATTGTGGTGTCCTTTGTTTGGCAATGTACTTTTTTGTGGATGTCGTATCTATGTTATTTTATCATGTTCTATGCTTTTGATGTTTTTGTGTACTGCCTTATATACTGCCTTTTATCTTGAGTTGGGGGTCTATCGGAAACAACCTCTCTACCTCGTTAGAGGTAGTGGTATGGACTGCGTATATTCTATCCTCCCCATACCCCACTATATGAGAATATACTGGGTTTGTTGTTGTTGTTGCTGAACATTGAGTCCGTGCGTAGCACGGCGTGGCCACTTAGTACAGTATACAAGCTAATTCAAATATCATAAAAAGTAAATTAATAAAAACAGTCCAAATTCAATTTTCATGATTAGAGTGCTCAATTGGAATATTAGGGGCATGAAGTCTCATGCCTCAATCTAGAGACTTAAATTCTTGATTGATAGTCAAAGGATATATTTAGTTGCTATACAAGAATCATTATCAACGAGACTAAAATAGATATGTACAAAAATATTCTTGCTATGCAAAACTATTTTGCCAATTGCAGTAACAAGATTTGAATTTTTTGGAAGCAAGAACTTGATTGCATTATAAATTCTAGTAAAGATAAAATAACTACTTGTGAAATTCGCACTAATGATCAAACTCTGTATATCTCAATAGTGTATGCCAAATCCAAAGTTGTTGGCGGAGAGGACCTATAGATGTATATGATGGTCTTAGATTCTATTATTAACTCTTCCTTGGCTGTCACAGGTGATTTTAATAGTATTTTAAGTATGGATGAAAAATTATGGGGCAACCCATATAAACTCAGCAAAAGTATACCTTCAAGTGCCTGAATGATTGCAATCTTACTGATATTGGCTATACTGGCAGTAACTATACATGGTGTATGAGAGGAAAGAACAAGCTATCATCTAGGAAAGAATGGTTTACAATACTTCCTAGAAAGACTATTTCTCCCATAGTAGTGTTCAACATCTTCCCAGAGTTGGTCGGATCATTGATAGTGTGGCCTATATAAAAAAATTTAGATTCTTAAATTTTTGTGTTAGATTTTGAAGACTTTTGGAATTTTAGAACGAAATCGAACCATACAAGCATAATAAATGTGGAAAGAAACGTAACAATTCTACCATAACTCCTCAAAATCAGGTGTCAACAGTATAAGAACGTATCTAGTACAACTAGAATCCACAAAAATACATAAGATATCCAAATACAAGAGAAACTCTGTCGCAAAAATAAAAGCAAAGACATAGTCTATAGAGAAAGTTAGTAGAAGACATTCGAATGCCTGAAAATTATCAACTACCTTCAAAACTCCAACAATCGCCCGAGTCAAGCAACGTAGAAAACACCCGAGCCTGAATTTGCACTAGAAGGATACAGTAGGAGTGAGTATGGTCTACTTGTACTTAATGAGTATCATAGACCGAAGCAAAGTAGAAAATAGAGTACGCAAAATATACACTAAAGGCACGTCACTTGGAATCAGAAGATGTCCTACAATGATAGCGCACACCACTTGCACTAACTATTTTAATATATCACAAATGTGACAACAATACAACAAGTATACATTATATCACATACAAGTATAAAGTAGTGAAGAACATCTATATACAGGATGATCATGTATAAGTAGTAGAATATAGAGCAAGTACACATATAACAAGTCAATACATAAATTCAATCACAATATCAACACAATAAAGTAAATACAATGTATAAGATGTTAATCCTGATGACGATGATGATGTGATGTTGATCATGATGATGATGACGATGATGATGATGGTGCGATGAGGATGAGGATTGTATACACATAATTTTGTCCCTCCCTAAAGTCATTTTTATCATTTTTTTACCCAGTCTTACCACGTACCTTCACCCATGTGATAAGTTCCACACAATAACAAATACAACAAATTCTTAACAATTTTTAACTCCTCATCCTAACAAAAATAACAACCTACCATAACAACTTTGACATATCACACTTCTACCCCTACCCCCACCTCATCACCCTCTACCCCTAACCATATACCCCCTACTCGTGTACCCTCCTTCCACTTGGAGAAGATATACGCACATACTTCCATTCACAACAAATACATACTTACACTCCCATACTATAGATATTCACTCACTGGAAATAAACACAGCCTCTCAATATACTAACACACACACACTCACAATTTATACCTCTCACACACAAATTCACACATATTGGTACACACACACACTAAAATTGGAGAGGTACAAGAGAGATGAAGGAAAGAAGATAGGAAAACCGGGAGAAAAACAGAGGAAAAAAAAGAAACAAAGTGAGAAAGTGAGAGAAACGATGGGAAAAAGAAGAAAATAGATTGCTCCATTTTGATTATTATTTTTTCCGGCGAAGTTTTGCTGAAAAACACCATCTCCATCCAAAAATCGACTCGCCTCCGTCGTCTTTCCCTCCTCGGCGCCAAAACCAACTTTAATGCCCACCCGAAATTCCTGAACCCGCGACCAAAATAAGTCACGGCAGTCCATGGGCCACTCCAAACTTTCCCAAAAAAATATAATTCCCCACCGCTTGAATTTCGATTGACGGTTGTCATGGATTCCCATTGAGAACCTTGATTTGGGTTTGGGTTGGTCATTGGTCTTTGATTTGAGTTGGTGGGTTCGTTATTGAGGTTCGACTCGAGGATTTAGGATGTGGAATCCATCTCGTTTAATCGAATAATACTTATCGAAAGTGATATTGAGGTTCAATTCTTTCTTCTCTTTCTTTTAATTCTTATGTGATTGTGAACGTGTGATTCGATATCATTGTTTTGTTTGTTGATGTGAATTGTTGGTGACACTTGAATGTTTAATGTTGCTATGCATGATTGGTGAATGTTCTTATTCTTTATTGGTGGATTGCGTATTGAAATGAGTTGATCAATTGGGTGATTGAGAATGAATTTTGGGGGGAGGAATTGAGAATTGATAAAGCTGAATATTGGTTATTTTGATTCATTGATGATTGTTTAAATTCGAAATAAGTATTAGTATTGTTAAACGCAATAATATCATGATGAGTTGAAATTGGTAGGCAAACGGTAGGCCGGGTAGACAAATTTAGGAATTATGAATTGTGGAATATTTATTAAATGATTTTGCCTACCGTATTTGGATCAATTGTCTCCATTGATTCGGTAAATGTCCTGACCTATTATGTTGGCGGAAGATAATCATGATCAAGGCCCAAGACATCGGGTAAAACATAGCTAGGATAGTTTAGGTTTCATTTCAATATTTTCATTTTTGGTCTGTAATAAATTGGACCAAACAATATTTTTTGGATTTTTGACTGTTTGGTTGTTTATTCTTCTCGTTGCGTATTTGTGTGGTTTATGCATTTTATAGTATTGTACTAGCTGATATACTCTAGTAAGAGACCGTGGTCGAACCATGGGATCAAGGGGTGCCTAACACCTTTCCCTCAGTCAACAGAATTCCTTAACCCGAATCTCTGTTCGTGGATCAGTTTTTAGAGTCAAACTATTTTAAAAAAGAATTTTCAAAGGGGACTTGGCACACCCGATTTATGCCAAGTAGTGACTTTGAGTTTAAATGTAAATAATCCTTTTCGAAATATATTTTTATTTTTTTCATCACTTAATAATAAATCCCTTTTAAACCTAAAATCTATTTTTTGATAAAAAAAGGGGGGGGGGGGTGTGATAGCTCTGGAGACTCCACTGGGGATTTTTCAGAATTTGAGCTTAATTTGACACTATAAGTGTATAAATATTTTATTGGTCTTATTATTTGTGTTATTGTTTTATCATTGTTGAATACCTACGTGCTCTTTGTTTACAGTCTTTGTTTATGTGTTACTTCTTTATATCTGGCATCATATGCATTACACTGAGTCACTTCTTTTGCAATAAGTCCTGGAGTACACGTCGTGTACACGAACTCTAGTTGAGTCACCCTTATTTTAGGAGGGGGAACAATCAGATATATGGAGTAGGTGGAAAGAAATCACAGCTACTATCTACCATATCTCTCCCGAACAGCCTTGTTAGTGGACCCCAGCCTAGATTAGCCTTCAGGTCATGCTTATCTGCATCATATTGAGACCTAGCAGGACCCACTTGGTCCTTCATAGGAGACTTACCCCTAAAGCATCCCTATGTGTTAATTGTTGCATCTTTAAGGGTAATAAGGTCGTTGAAAGTACTGATTTGGGGGAAGCATGTGCTAGAATTAAGGGTAAGAGTAAGTTAGAAGAACAAAAAAAAAAAGAAAAAAAGAGTTTCATAGTTTTTAGAGTTCTTTATGGCTTTTGTTTTCCAAAATCCAAAAATTCAAAAAGATTTTTTTTTACCTTTTGCACTCATTTCCCAAAAAATTAAAAACATCAAAAAAAATTCCTATGTCTCCTTTAGCAAGCATTTATAATTCAAAATTTTCAAAAATAGGAGCTTTTTATAAAGAAAAGTCAAAAAAGATGGAAGAAGTTTTGTACATTTCATATAATGAAAATATCAAAAAGATTTTTCTTTCATAGTTGTTGGTGTCATTTTTATGTGAAGTGTAAGTTGAAAACTCAAAAAAGATTTTATAGACCGTTTTCATCATCTGTCTTCGTCGTGTCTCTCAAGTCGTGGTTCAATCTGTCTGTTATTATTTAATTGTTCAATCTGAACGAACTACGCACACCTGATTCTTCTCTCTCGAGAGTGAGATACGTAGGCAGCCCTTCGTGGGTTCGGTGATCTTATTTCAAAAATATTCAAAAAAGATTTTCTTCACTCTTCATTTAGAGTAGGTGTTTCATATACATCTTTAAAAGAAAACTACAAAAAGTTTTTTCTTTAGTAGTTTCAAGGTTCATTTTCGCATGAAATTCAAAATCGAAAACCCAAAAATATTTTTCTTTGGTAATCATAGATTTCATTTTGTATAGGGAATTTAAAGCTGAAAAAATGCAAAAAAGATTTTTGTCAATACTTTTAACAATGTAATACCCTAGTAAATGTAAAATTTTATTTTAAAATCTTAGACGAGTATGCCTTTTAATCTTCAAAGAGTTGCGCGATGCGTTATATAACGAATTTATGATTTTTGAGCCTACCATCCAGTGACTTACATAGTGATTTTAAGTTTGAAATTTTGGACATAATAAAGGAATATGTAAAGGATATCTTTACATGAACTTAGAATAATAATGCAAAATTATACAAAGTGCACTACTACAGTGTGTGAGTGTTTATATATTCATACCATGTCTTTTGCTACTAGTGGGCACTATGTACATTTTATTTTGGTTGTCAAGGCAAGTGGAGATTAGGTGGACCCCACTTAAGTACTAATAGGTGTAAAATGGGTCACTTTGGCTTTTCCTAATTGCTAAGGTAATTAGATGAAACTATTTTGGGACATTTTAGAAAACGTGAGAAACCTAAAAAATCTTTGTTCCTCCTCATTCTTCAGCCAAACCACGAGAAATTTAGGAATATTTAGAGTTCCAAAAGTTCTTGCTAAGGAGGGATATACTGTGATACTAAGTTACTCTACAGTTACTAGTTTTATTCAAGAATTTTGAAAAATTCTCAAGAACTTAATTTGGAACTGATTTCTAAAAGGTAATTTTTTTTACTCCGTACTCGAGTTTGATTATGGAATACATATTTAGGCCATAGTATAAAGTGAAAATCACCTCTTGAATTGAATTTTGTACTAGTTCCCGAAATGGGTCTTGTTAATTTGGGATCCTTGAAAAGGGAAAAAAATTTGAAATTATTATAGAAGTGAAGACTTGGTGTATCACTATTGATGGGTTATTGATGAACATATGTATTATTTTTGTAGTTAATTGGTTGCCTATCGAATAGTGAATATTATGGCTACCAATGCAATGTGATACTTGTGCGAGTTGAGATAGTGGAAACTTGTGGTGCTACCGTTAGCTAGGAAAGCACCAAAGGTATGTAAAGATAAACTCTCCTTCACCATGAAGGCATAACTCATAGTCATTTGTTTCTTCTAGCATAATCGATATAGTTTACTTGATATACATGAACAAATCTTTCACCTTCTATGCATCTAACACGTGACTATATGCCTAATATCAATATCGTCACAATATACATGTTCCCTTCTCATTTTTAATTACTTAACTCCATCCTTCATGCGTTTATGTATCAGAGTTGCAATATTCATTCATACCCTTGTCAAGTCAAGTTTCAATAAAGCGACACATACTTGTATTTGTGTGTGTTGGAAATTCTTAGAATCTATATATTAGGTCTATCACATGCAATAAGTTTAGAATAAATGGCCATAACTTCGTCACATTTGTATATTGGATCACATAGCGATGTAGTGATAGAATAAAATAAGAATTAGCATTTGAATAAACTCGACCCTAGTAGAGAAGTTAGTGGAATATGAGAAGCATTACTTTAATGGCTGAATAGTATTTATCATGATACATGTGCATAGGCCTATACGATACTACTTGGTAAAATTTATAAACGAGAGGGTACAAAGGTTTGGCTTGGAATATCGTTCGATATAATTCTGTGCACAGGATCGAGACCAGACCACTACAGTGAGCCCAGACATTATGGCGTACCTACCTCTATGGCATCATTTGCATTTGGAGTCAGCTGGGGTGCCCCTGACTCGAGCCAATATATGACATATCTGGCCTGTGGAAAGACCCTTATAGTGAGTCCCAAGAAAGGGCGTACCCTGTATCAGACTGCGATTACAGTTATACTTATAAAATCATAATCAACAGTATCTGAGTAACACATGTCTTACACTTGACATAGAATGCCCTTGGTGGGCCATCATATGATTATTTGTATTAAAGGTAGGCCCAGGACATCACTTAGGCAAATTATTGGGCCCTTAACAATGATGATTTATTCATAAGCGGTTATATGATAAGTTAAGATGTTAAATGGATAGGTAATAATCTTATATGGTGTATTTGTCACCCGTTCTCTCATAAGTTATAGTTTCATATAAGAGGCTCAGTATTCAGTCGTCCGCAATTGCTCATTCTATTATTTGATTCATTGAGCATCCTTATACGTTTACTTGTTATTCTGTCTGCTTTATATACTAGTACATATTTTATATGTACTAATATTCCTACATCGGGGGGCACTGTATTTCTATAAATACAGATCAAATATACCGATGAGCAAACTTCTATACTAGGCACTTATTCATATTCAACAAAGTAGTCAGTGAGCTTCTCTCTTACCTGGAGCTAATAAATGTCTAGTACTATTTAATTATGTTTTTTATTATAGTTTGGGTGTGCCAAGGCGTTGTCCCGGCCACCTTCTCTTATACAGTTATAATTTCTCTTAGAGACTTCATAGACAGTGTCAAGTTGTCACACATAGTCATAGTTTCACTTGTCTATATCAGTTGGATTCAATGAATCAGAATCGTGCATTTACATAGGCCCTCATCATTGTTTAGAATTAGTAATTCTTCTGAGTAAAATATATGTCAGTTGTACAACACATACTTATACGGCTCTCGTCCGCTCATTTTGGTCTAGAGGCATGACAAAGTGGTATCAAAGCCCTAGGTTGAAGGTGTCCTAGGGCGTCTACGAAGTTGTGTCTAGTAAAGTCTCACTTATGGATGTATTGTGCACCACATTTATAATGGGGAGCTACTTGGGCATTTAGGATTTTTGATGTTGTTTTTTTCATGATCTAGATCGTGCGACAAAGTTAATTTATAAACAGTCATTTTTTATTTACTTTTTGCTTAATTGTCATACGGATTCATCCTATTAAAGGCAACCTCAAATATGGTCAATGGATCAAATACTAGTATTTACAAAATGAAGGTTACTGCTAAAAGCCCAGCCATAGACTTAAACTAAGATTCTAGATAGCTTGGCGAGCTTAACCCTTCAAGTCTGCACTTGCTTGTAGAATAGAGGTATATAGAGATTTAGTTGGACTTATTAGTATAATTACATCGGTATTGGTTATTGCAGTAGGACCTATATGGGGATTACCCATATGATTATTCAGTTATTGTTTAACTATGGAGATAGAAGGGACATATCCCGATATAAATATTGTAAAAGAATGGATTTTCAAGTTCGAAAGCTTCTCCGCGTGATCCCTCTAGTACTTATAGGATTTAAGTACATGGGAAATGTTTAGTATTTCGTCAGTTATATACCCACAAGTCTTGGGATAATGTATAATTTCAGAGTAGAGACAATCAAATCGGGTCTTTATGAGTTTAAGATACATTGATAACTTTGATTGTTAGGTAAATGTATCTCGCCAGTGTAAATTAAAGATATTTGTGCCTAGTCAACTAGGCATAGATGCCTTATAGTACATTTTTTCCAGGAAAATACATGGATCATCCCCATAGAATACATTATGTTGTGTAGGCAATGACCTACATATTTGAATCCTTGGAAAGATAGCAAGCTCAGGATAAGTGTTATCATTTATGTAGGAATATATAGGTAAGGATTACCCCATTGTGATTTGTTTTAAAAAAATCACAATAGTGTGCGGTCAAAGGTTGGAGTTGAAAATATCGAGGACTTAGACATAAACTAAGAGTTATCATTTGTGCTTAGAATAGATCAAAATACAGTATTGATTAATTAGTTATAAAAAAAAAATTGTTACATTTGAAGAATAATAAAATATTATTTGGATATCTTACACTATGTAAATACGAGGAATTAGTTAGAATATCACTTTTATGGAAATTTATTTTTCCTAGAAATATGATTATATACATTTAGTGGATTGCGGTGACATATCGTGTGAAATAATATTAGTATCACTTTGAGGTTTGGTACCCTTTTTATATAATAGTGGGAGTTGGCAATAAATTAGTAGGTCCTCTCGATAAGAGAGACATTAATCTAGAACAATGCTTAAGAATGCATCTGCGTAGGAGGACAAAAATACATCTAGAAATGTATAGATTGTCAATAGTAGATTACATATGCCTTAAGATATAACGATTATTTGTTCCCTTGATTTTCACATGATCGTACTTATTTGTTAGGTGTCCTTGCAGCCTAATTAGCTATTTCTTAGGTATTAATGAAGTTTATAAGATTTTCTTCCGAAGAAAGGGATGGGATGTATGTGTTCACTTGATACATGTTCATCATAAACTTACTAATGATAGCTTGATTTGGAAAAATGTTGGATTACCCTTAAATTTTTGTTTTTTTATTATATGATTGTAGAAATTTTGCCAAGCATAGTCAAACCCCAGTTGTTAAGTCCAATGTGACTAATCTTTAGGTGTTATGGAGAGATAACAAAACGACTCCATAAGTATATGGTAAATGAAAGTTCTTGGGTTACGTTGTCTTTAGCATCCCTCTTATCCATCTGTCCACCAAATTTATATGATCTATTGATACCGAATTTGATAATGTGGAACCTTATAGCAATGAAAATAAAACGGTTTAACTTATCACTCCAGTAAGAGGTTTATAAAGTATTACCCTCTGTCATTGCCCCGATGAGTAACTAAATAAACTAACATTAATAGTGTCCAGTTCTTGTGTTCGAATATAAAGGAGGATATTTTAGGACTGAAAGAAGGATAAACTGATTACATAGACTTCACCACCGCTCCAAAAAAGGAGAATATGGATAGAAGTCACTTCAGTGTTATTTGAAACTAGAAGAAGTGTGCTTGTGGGGAAATTATGACTAGATGACTCCATGAAATTCCTCGTAGATTATAAAGGGACTAGATGTCAACAAGATTAAGTTGTCATGAATTCAATATGTATGTGTTATAGCTAGTTTTCTTGCAAGATTATATGTATTGCGTGTATGGTACTTAATTGTTTACATACTACTTATTTTCACAAGATTATTAGTTTATTTGTTATGTGTTTATGAGAGGTTAATTATTTACATGTTATTTATAATATAAATTCTTATTTATAGGTTACATATTTTGTGAATCATTGTTTATATACTACATGTTTTATATAGAATGTGCTTATAAGTTTGTTTCATAAAATATTCATGCACAAATTACATCTTTCATAGGATATTTGATCATACTGTACGTGCATGCGTATTAGTGGCTATTCATTCAAGGTCTTAAGATTATTATTTACATGCAACAATCGCCATATGTCGTTTGTTTATACATCACATGTTCTAAAAGAGTAATTATGTAAGTGTTGTAGATTTCATGTGTTTATATGCTTAGAATGTAAAGTTTTGTTGCTCATATGATACATATTTAATTTTTATAGGTTATAGATATATCTACTCAAAGATTATATTTCACATGCTCATAGGTCATAATCAAGTTATTTATATATTATGAATTTCCATAACGTTAAAACTTGTGTATCAAGCACTTTAATAGTTTATTTGCTTATATAAGGATGTGATAAATGTTACAATATAGTTCATTTATCTACGTGTTATACATACATACATATATATATATCCCAAATTATTACTCATAGCTTATGGGTTAGATAAATCATTTATTTATATGTCACCTTATATGTGGTATAGATATTTGAGTATCATATGTTTCAGAGAGTATGCATTTAGAAATATCAAGGGCCTATTTGTTTGCCTAATATACAGTTATTTATTTGTGTAAATATTTATCTATGAATTTTATAGTTGAGACATTTTGGTGTTGTGATTAGCTTACCAACTGGCTATATACTTTTATAATCCTAGAACCCATGTACTAGGTGCTCTTATATTATATCTTCTTATATATCGGAAGTAACTTATTATATGCTATATGTTTTCACTTTTTATAGTGACGTGTATTAGGTATTAAGATTATACCCGTCTATATGATCAAATGATAAATTTTGTGCTATAGTTCATCTATTCATATGTTAGTTTTTTTAGCCCACATGTTCTTAGGTTTATAGAGTTTACTTGCGCATTAATTACATGTTTCTATATCTTACTACTTAATAAGTTACACATCTGCTAAAATTTATATATTTATAAGTCAAAGTCTTTTTTTGTGACTCAGATATTTATATGAGCATATGCACTTTATGCTTATTTGTTAACATGTAACAATTACTGTATGATTTGATTGATTAGATAGGTATTACCTAGGAAAGGTATTACATAGATCCACAAAATCGACAAGCTGAGCTCTAAGTGTATAAGAAGAACCGAATGATGATGACTTTTGTATTAATATACAGTGATAATTCAGTTGGCTTAAGTGGGATGATATCCTCCTGACAGAGCTATAGTGCCCCCAATATTCCTTTTGTGTATACCACCCTAACATTTTGAGTATATGATTTATAGTCATTCTACCTAAAATCTTAAGTGTTTTGCTCTGGTGAGTTCTTCCAATACAAGGGCAGAAGGCCAGATACTCAACTTATTTTAAGAACCATCCAAACGTACATGATGCGTGACTATGATTCTAGAAACTTGCGTAAATACAACTTTGAGATGCAGAGTATAAGGTAAGTTACCGTATTGATTATAGCTGTTATTCGATTATAAGGCCAAATGGAGTCTCGTGTATTGTCTGTTGGGTATTGTATTTGTCGTGATGCTCTGTAAAGAGCATGGTAATTTGACTTGTCTCTATCGTGACGCTCTGTGAAGTGTATGTAATTTAACTTGTCTTTGTGGTGACGCTCTTTGAAGTGTAGTTGTATGTATTCTGGTTATATAGTGATATGTATTAGGTATTAAGATTATACCCGTCTATATGGTCAAATGATAAGTTTTCTACTATAGTTCATCTATTCATATGTTAGTTTTTTAGCCCACATGTTCATAGGTTTTCAGAGTTTACTTGCGCATTGATTACATGCTTCTATATCTTACTACTTCATAAGTTACACGTCTGCTAAAATTTATATATTTATAAGTCAAAGTCTTTTTTTGTGACTCAAATATTTATATGAGCATATGCACTTCATGCTTATTTGTTAACATGTAACAATTACTGTATGATTTGATTTATTAGACAGGTATTACCTAGGAAAGGTATTACATGGCTCCACAAAATCGACAAGCTGAGCTCTAAGTGTATAAGAAGAAGCAAATGATGATGACTCTTGTATTAACATACAATGATAATTCAGTATGCTTAAGTGGGATGATAACCTCCGTACATAGCTATAGTGCCCCCAATATTCCTTTTGTGTATACCACCATAATGTTTTAAGGATATGAGTTATAGCCATTCTACCTAAAATCTGGAGTGTTTTGGTCTAGTGAGTTATTTCAATATAAGGGAATAAGGCGAGATACTTAACTTGTTTTAAGAACCATCTGAACGTACATGACGTATGATTATGATTCTATAAACTTGCATAAATACAGCTTTGAGATGCAGAGTATAAGGTAAGTTACCGTATTGATTATAGCTGTCATTTGATTATAAGGCCAAATGGAGCCTCGTGTATTGTCTATTGGGTATTGTATTTGTCGTGACGCTCTGTGAAGTGTGAAGTGTATGGTAATTTGAATTGTCTCTGTCGTGACGCTCTGTGAAGCATATGTAATTTGACGTGTCTCTGTTGTTACGCTCTATGATGTGTAGTTATATGTACTCTGGTTAACTGGCAGGTTTTCAATCGGACCATTTATAGGGAAACTCTGTCGAAATTTTCAAAAAAATTAAGAGTTAGCCAAATTTTAAGATCCTAAGGTAGGTTAAGGGAAGTGAAAGTTGAGTAAGCGATCTCGTTATTGTTTTGGGTAATTATATGAGTCAAAATAAGTTATGCATCATTCAAGGGCAAATGATCCTAAGTGGGGGAGATTGTAATACCCTAGTAAATGTTAAATTTTATTTTAAAATCTTAGACGAGTATGCCTCTTAATCTTCAAAGAGTTGCGCGATGCGTTATATAGCGAATTGATGATTTTTTAGCCTACCATCCAGTGACTTACATAGTGATTTTAGGTTTGAAATTTTGAAAATAATAAAGGAATACGTAAAGGATAGTTTGTCACCCATTTTCTCATAAGTTATAGTTTCATATAAGAGGCTCAGTATTCAGTCGCCCGCAATTGCTCATTCTATTATTTGATTCATTGAGCATCCTTATACGTTTACTTGTTATTCTATCTGCTTTGTATACTAGTACATATTTTATACATACTAATGTCCCTACGTCCGGAGGCATTGTATTTTTATAAATACAGATCAGATATACCAATGAGTAGACTTGTATACTAGGCACTTGTTCATATTTAGCAAAGCAGTTAGTGAGCTTCTCTCTTACCTAGAGCTAATAAATGTCTAGTACTATTTAATTATGTTTTCGATTATAGTTTGGGTGTGCCAGGGCGTTTTCCCGGCCGCCTTCTCTTGTACAGTTATAATTTCTCTTAGAGACTTCATAGACAGTGTCAAGTTGTCACACATGGTCATAGTTTCACTTGTCTATATCAGTTGGATTCAATGAATCAACATCGTGCGTTTACATAGGCCCTCATAATTGTTTAGAATTAGTAGATCTTTTGAGTAAAATATATGTCAGTTGTACAACACATACTTATACGGTTCTCGTCAGCTCATTCTGGTCTAGAGGTGTGACATATAATTTATTATTTTCTTTTGTTTTTAAAGTTTCAAGAAAAAAAGGAAAGTTTTATTATCCCTTTTGTGGCCAAACTTCGAGAACTACGCACACCTGATTCTCCTTTCTCGGGAGTGAGATACGTAGGCGTCCTTCTTGTGTTCGGTGATCTTTTGAAAAAAAAAAAGATTTTGAGAAAATGATGAACTCTAACGCATTTGCTATCTCTTGTTTAGTTAGTTTAAGGTGGTTGGTTTGTGGCATTTTGACTGGCCCTCCATATTGCACCAAGTCGAAAAGAAAGTTATGGCCAACAACGATACTGAGGTTGTTGTCACTAATCTGATAGAGAGTTTGGGGAATGCGAATTTAGGAGCTAGTGAAGAGATTTTGAAATTAAGGCAACAAATGATAGATATGCATCGAGCTTGGGCTAATGGGTTACCACCTCCTTTATTTTTCACTGATAATTTGGAATATTTTTCTAGCCTGCCTTCAGTGTCACATGAACAGTTCCCTATTTTTGTTGACACACTACAACATCTATCAAGATCTACTCCGGGGCAACAATATCCAAACACTTCCAATATTCATTTTCTCACTCCTCAACACAAAACTACCACATGCTCGGCTCCACCTACTGTTCATGTTTTTGCAGCATCACTCCCACCTAAAGCTTCTACTTTTGATTTTCAGCCATTGGTTGTGCCTCCCCACTCTACAAGAGAGCCTACATTGAATATTTCTGGTGATCATCATTATGATCTTTATCCCATATCTAAGCTGACTGGTCCTTATGGAGACACTCAACTTCTAGAACTTCCTCTTAATGCTGAAAATCCTGCTGTGACAAAAAACAAAATAAAATGACCAGAAAGGTGAAAAGTTTAGAACAGGCCTTGAGTAAATTGTAGGGGATCGGGGGTTACAAAAGTGTCTAATATAAGGACTTATGCATGTTTCCAAGTGTTAACCTTCTTTTTTGGCTTTAAGATGCCGAAGTTTGAGAAGTATGATGTACTCGACAATCTTGTAGCACATTTGAGACGTTATTGTAATAAGCTAAGAGACGCTGGAGAAAAAGATGAATTACTCATGGCTTATTTTGGTGAGAGTCTGTCAAGTCTAGCTTCAGAATGGTTTGTTGATCAAAACATCCACAAGTTAAATAGTTGGTATGACCTAGATAATGAATTCGTGCAACAATTCCAATACAATTTGGAGTTGATTCCTGATAAGAAATCCCTGACTAATATGAAGAAGAAGAAGAATACTGAAATTTTAAGAGAATATGCAATTAGATGGCGTGAACAAACTACTAGGGTAAAACAACCAATGAAAGAAATCAAGATAATGGAGGTGTTTATTCAAACACAGGATGAAACATATTATCAACACTTTCTACCTGTATTAGGGAAGCCATTTATTGAGGACCTAAAAATGGGAGAGATAATAGCAGATGGAATTAAGACTGGTCGCATTGTTAGTTTTGCAACATTGAAAGCAACTACTCAAATAATTCAAAAGGGCCCAGGAAATGCTGAAGGAAAGAAGAATGAGGAAGATGTAGCTGCAATTGCAGTTGGACAACGGGCACGGTCAAGAAGACCACATCATCGTTACCCTCTATCTCAAGCCCAAGTTCATACCCAAGCTCTACACAATCAACTCTAAAATTCATTATATTCTATTCACCCATCTCTATATACAGTATATAATCCACAACCACATGTTCAACCCCCCGTCTTACCTACAATGATACACACTAACTCCTCAGAGTCATCCTCCAACTACACTAATATACCAAAGCCCTTCTAGGCCCGATTTTTGGTTCAAGCCAAATAATGAAATGAGGCAGAAGTCGAGGAATAGCTTCACACCAATTGGAGAGTCGTATGCCAGTTTATTGTAGAGATTGGTACAGTGGGGTATGATCACTCATCTCCTTAGGTTTACTCTTGACCCGCATTCAAGAAGATTTTATCCTAATGTACGATGTGCATATCATTCTGATGTTCAGGATCACAGTATTGAAGATTCTTGCTTTGAAAAGAGAAATAGAAAAGATAATTCAAGATAAATCGAATATGGTGCAAAACATTCATAGTGGTGAAATCTTTAGTTATGCTGATAGACAAACTAGTGGCTAAGATGTCAAGCTCAATAATTGGGAAGTCACCCCTTTCCTTGGGAGGATTGTTGGTAGTTTATTTTGTTTTCCTTTCCATTTTTTGAATTATTTTAGAGTTGTAGTTTGGAATCTATCTTGTTTTGTTTCTCTGTCATTTTTATTTAAACCCTTCTATCTTTTCTTTTAATGAAATGTGGTGTCCTTGTTGTTTTGTCTTATTTTAAGTTGTTTTTTGTGTTCTTTACACAGTTCATTTTATGTTGGTTCTAGTGATATGACATGCTGGTAGAATTTTCAGCTAGATCTTAAAATCCAGTTTAAGCATGAACTTTGAATCAAAGGGCTAAAGTTAGAAAAAAGGCATCCGAGAAATTGATAGAGTGTTGAGACATTTGGTGACTTTGTTGAAGCCTTCTTTCATAATTAAGGCAATTCTTTTGAGAATCACAAGAATAACTTGGTCATCAATTGAAAAACATATCCCAATTAGGTAAAATAGTGGACGCGTGATCCCTATATCAAGAGAAACAAGAAGATAATTAGCTTCACGAAAGCATGGATCATTCGATCTGAGGGATGTACAACAAAAGGGGAGTTGTATGTTTGACAAGTGTAGAAGAAGAAGTGACACACATACTCAGTTAAAGTTAGTATTGTTAAAGTGTCACAAATGATCTTCATCTTTCCTTTTCATATTGCATGATGTGTACTTGCATTTTCAAGGATTGATATGGCGAAGGCATTTCATTTTGCTATCCAAATATTGTGTCATTCTTTGTTTACTCCATTTGAACCTTAGTGTTATTTTATTTCATACCCCTCTTTTGGAATCACGATGGAGTTAACAAAGCTTAAAGAAAGTGTCGAGCAAAAGAATAGAGTCAGAAAAGTTTCAAAAAAAATTAAAATAAAAAAATATGACCAAAAAGAAAGAAAAGAGAAGAATGTCAAGAAAAATAGAGTCAGAAAAATTCTCCAAGAGAAAATAGTCAATGGAAAAAAAAGAGAAATCATAATCAAGCAAGAGAACAAGTTGTCGGAACTACGTGTGACCTGATTCTCCTCTCTCGAGGGTGAGATACATAAGCAACGCTACTTGGGCTTGATCTAACCAAATAAATAATTTAGAATTGCCCAGTCAAAATAAATTTGGGCATGAATAATCTTAGTTGTTTGAGTCAATTTCAAAAGTTGTAAGTCCCACCCCACTTCAAGTGTCATTTGGACCTCATGCTATCCTTTTATTCTAACATTATCCAAAAGCTAAGTTACAACCAAAGAAAGACCTTTAGATCAATCTTTGAGAATGTTAAGGCTAAGTGTGCAATGAATATGATGATGCATTTTGGGAACTACTTGTCTTCCTTAGCATAAGGAATTAGGCAAGAAATAAAATGAGAGTCTTATTGGTGAAAACCCTCACAGGCACCACAAGACGATTGTGAGTTGAGAGATTGAAATGAGAGAGTCTTATTGGTAAAAACCCTCATGGGTACCATAAGGAGATTGTAAGTTGAAAAAAATGATAATGAGAGAGTCTTATAGGTGAAAACTCTCACAGGCACCATAAAATAATTCTGAGTTGAGAGAAACAAAAAATAAGAGAGCCTCATTAGTGAAAACCCTCACGGACACCATAGGGGAATGGTGAGATAAGAGAAAGAAAATGAGAGAGGCTTGTTGGAAAAAATCCTTTAAGGCATCACTAGACGAATGAGGTATCTGAATGCAATTGGCCCAAGGAAGTAACTCAATTTCAGTGCCATTAACTCAACAACAATTGGTGAAATTTGTATAGAATGATCAGATAGCTTAATCCAAAATACATGGCATAATCATTAGAGTTGACTGTCATTTTTAGATAAATTTTTGATTTCTTTATTTCAAATGGGGACATTCATTGTCTTTTCTTTCTTCTCTATATTTTTATTTTTGTTTTCTTGAGTCAGTAATCCAAATAAAAAAATTAGTGTCATTTTTCTTGTGTCTTTGAGTTAAGTCCGTGTCAAAACAAGTGAGAAAAGATTTCAAAACTGGCTTCCAACTTTTCAATTACACATGGAAGAGACATGATTCTGAGCTAAATTAAGGCATGCAGAAAGTTTTGTCAACAGACAAGTCTGGGAACTCATGGAAATACCATGGTTCAAAGGGTTTATCTGAGAAATATGGCAAAACAGAGATACTGTATTTATTTTACAGTCACTCTTAATGATCGAAGTTTGGGTCAATAATGTAGCAAGTCAATGACATATGCTAATGGTTGGAACCAAGGTTAAATATGACGAGGGCAAGAGCGATTGCCGCAAAAGCTAAAATCACAAACCAACCACCATGTTTTAAACTCATAAGTTTTCTTTGATGAAACAGGAAGCATGTTACCTTCAAATCAAGGACTTTAGAGCATAAATATCAAGGGTTGAAATGCCTCACTTCTACAATTGCAGGAAGTAATGTTACTGCACAGGTTTGGTAATCAAATTCATAGTAAAACTCACAATCCAATATCTCTAGGAGACACACTTCTTTTTTTGGGTAATTCAGGTTCATTTATTAGGTGATGTACTTCCTAAATTGAAACTTCACTCCTAGAAGTCACACTTTATAGTTGAGTCCTTCCATTTAATCTTAGGAGGAACATTTCCTTATTTGGGTAATCCAAGCGGCATTTGTAAGAATACTCATTTACTTGGGTAATTCAAGTGGCATTTGTAAGGAGATACATTTCTTTGTTTGGGTAATTTAAGTGACATTTGTAAGGAGACACATTTCCTTATATGGGTAATTTAAGTGGAATTTATAAGGAGACGTATTTCCTTGTCTGGATAATTTAAGTGGTATTTGTAAGGAAATGCATTTCCTTGTTTGGGTAATTCAAGCGGCATATGTAAGGAGATGCATTTCCTTGTTTGGGTAATTCAAGCAGCATTTGTAAGGAGATTCATTTCCTTGGGTAATTTAAGCGGAATTTATAAAGAGACATTTCCTTGGTTAATTTAAGTGGCATTTGTATAGAGATGCATTTCCTTATCTGGGTAATTTAAGTGGAATTTATAAGGAGATGCATTTCCTTATTAGGGTAATTCAAGTGGCATTTGTAAGGAGACACATTTCCTTGTCTGGATCATTTAAGTAGTATTTGTAAGGAGATGTATTTTATTATTTGGGTAACTCAAGCGACATGTGTAAGGAGACACATTTCCTTTTTTGGGTAATTCAAGCAACATTTTAAGGAGATACATTTCCTTAGGGAATTTAAGAGACATTTGTAAGGATACGCATTTCCTTGTTTGGGTAATTTAAGCGACATTTATATGGAGATGTATTACCTTGTTTGGGTAATTTAAGTTGCATTTGTAAGGAGACGCATTTCCTTATCTGGATAATTCAAGTGGCATTTGTAAGGAGACCCACTTTCTTGATTGGGTAATTCGAATTTCACTTATTAGGTGATGCACTTTCTAACCTAAGTCTTGACTCCTAGAAGATGTACTTTCTAGTCGAGTCATTCCCCTTGAATCCTAAATGATGTCTTTTCTAGTGAGTCATTTCCCTTGAATCCTAGAAGATGTACTTTCTAGTCGAGTCATTCCCCATGACTCCTTAAAGATGTACCTTCTAGTTGAGTCATTCCCCTTGACTCCTAGAAGATGTATGTCATGACCCAAATGAGGGCCTGGTCGTGATGTACATTCCGAACCATGAAGGCTCAGAACGCCCTTCTCTATCTGGTAATCATGCAAAACATTCATATAATAAAAGAAGATGCGGAAACATAATCTGCTACTGAAACATGGTCAATTCTGAATTCAACATAAGTATGAAAATTTGTAAATCAACTACATCTAAATATTATTTGACTCAGTCTGCAAAATCTCTACTACATGAAAATTTAACAACTGTCTAAAACTGGGACAAGGCCCCCAGTAGACCAAAACTGAAATAAGGGACATAATCTAAAAATACAGGCCTTCTGGAATAGAGAAGGCTCACCACTGCACAATCTGATCAGCTGTCTGAATTATCTACTGCTTATCTGGACCCCTAGACTGAGTCTCAGAACCTGAGAATTAGGGGGAGGGGGTCAATACATATGTACTAGTACGCAGAGCATTTCTAAAATAATCATTTATTATTCAACATATATGAGAGAAATTTAAAACAGTTCATAAGTACATCATATAGTAAGAATTCACATGGGCATTTTAAAGACTCTGGAAAAATCATCTCAACTCTGAGAAATCTGTGTTACTTCTGCGCTACGTGGTACAACCTACAACTCTGAAAAATTCCACGGGCTATATGGAAACTGCCATTAATTCGGCAGCGAAGCCCCCAACCCAAGTGTTCCACAAGGGTCGGAGTCTCTGAATCTACTATGCCACACTGCCGTCGCCAGCGTACAGTAATAATCTACCCATATCGAAAAATATGGTTTTAGGATAAGAGTTGCTTGAACTCGCGCCTTCTTCGGGTAACCACCTAACCCTTTTTAAGCCCCTTTTAAAAACTCTATCAAAATATACAGTCTCTGAAAATATACTTTGAAAACATGCTCTGAAAACATAATCTATTATCGCATAAATACATATGGTATCGTCATACCATTGACTTGCAAGTCACATCTCTGAGCCATTATTAGTCTATCGTAAATCTCTTTTTTCAAAACACAAGTTTTGGAACCACCATTTCAATAATTCAATTCAAAGAAACTCTTTCTCAAACCTCATATAAACATATGCAAGGAACTCATCTTTGTCAAACATTTCGGTAGTACAGTACAAGGTGGTCATGTCAAAGTTCTCAATTCACATGCAATTATTTCTCTTAAACACAAGAACACATTTATGCCAAGAAATACCCTCTCAACAATTTCAAATCATGCTCAAATGCTATACTATTGTGAAAACATCTTTCAAATCACAAAACCATAATCTTTAATTAAATACACGAGAGGGAGTTCATAATTTATGCTCTCAACGATCTTAAATATCAAATTCCATACATATACGTATACATGTAAATCAATTTAGGGGATAGGACCACAAGGTCAAAATAATAGTAACATTAAAACATCCGGAGTACGTAATTTAGAACATAGATTCCAAAACCCCTTTGAAATTCATGCATAAAAATCTTAAAATCATGCTCTAATGGTTTTAAGCCCATGTAGTTTTTAGGATAAACCCCACGTACCTCTATCTAGAAATTTAAAGGATTCTTCTTGATGCCAACAGCTTGGGGATTCCAAATCTTCAATTTGTTCTGAAAACCCACGGTTGAATCTTGATTTATTTGGATTATCAATATGGAACCCTAGAGAGTATTATTGAATATTTTTGGTCAATGTATGAGTAATATGCTCAATTGGGGTTGAAATCTCGTGTTTAGACTGATAAGGGTGTGGAAAAATACCCAATATACCCTTAAGGAGACCGGTATTAAAATATAACTGGGAGCCTGATTTCATGGGCCACCGCGACACGCCATTATCGATGAGTCCCACTGGAAATTGACCATCATCATTTACACCCTCTCCGCGACGCGCCAAGGATAAGAATGATGGTGTTTTACGACTAGGACTTAAATTACCCATAACTCCTTCACCGAGTGTCTGTTTTCGACGCATCTTATGTCGACGGAAAAACTTATTCAATCATCTACGAAATAAAAAGTTGAAATATAAGGGATTCCACTGGGAAAAAAGTATAAATCATTCTAGAAGCCAATGCTTGATACTTTAGGGACAAAAATTTAGCTAGGAAAAACTTTGGGGCGTTATAATGTACCTTCTAGTCGAGTAATTCCCCTTGAGTCCAAGAAGATGTACCTTCTAGTCGAGTTATTCCCCTTGACTCCTAGAAGATGTACCTTCTAGTCGAGTCATTCCCCTTGACTCCTAGAAGATGTACCTTCTAGTCAAGTCATTCTCTTTGACTCCTAGAAGATGTACTTTCTAGTCGAGTCATTCCCTTTGACTCCTAGAAAGTACCTTCTAGTTGAGTCATTCACCTTGACTCCTAGAAGATGCACTTTCTAGTCGAGTCATTCCCCTTGACTCCTAGAAGATGTTCTTTCTAGTCGATTCATTCCCCTTGACTCCTAGAAAATATACTTTCTAGTCGACTTATTCCCCTTGACTCATAGAAGATGTTCCTTTTAGTCGAGTCATTCCCTTCATTCCTAGAAAATATGCTTTCTAGTTGAGTAGCTAACCCTTAGGAGATGCACCTCCTTGTCAGGGTAGTTCAAGTTTGGCTTGCTAGGTGACGTACTTCCTAACTTAAGCCTTTACTCTTAGAAGATGTACTTTTTGGTCGAGTCCTTCCATGCAACCCCCTAGGAGATGCACCTCCTTATCTGAATAATTCTGGTTTTATTTATTAGGTGATGTACTTCATATATTGAACCTTCACTCCTAAAAGCCGCATTTTCTAGTCAAGTCATTGCACTTAATCCTTAGGAGACACACTTTCTTGTCAGGTGGCACACTTCTTAACTTATACCTTTATCTCTATAAGACATACTTTCTAGTCAGAATTCCTCACTTTAATTCTTAGGATACGCACTTCCTAATCTTGTTCATTTAATCTTACTCTCAAGAGATGTATTTCTTGGTTAGAGTCTTGATTCATCATTGCAACATGCAAGATATTATGATCAAATTTGCCATTCACAAAAGTGTTCTGATGATAAACTGGGGAAAAAATTTAATTCATGTTATTGAAATCATCATTTATGATCCTCTTGAAAAATGAGACTTTATTTTTTGAAAAATGACATTTCTATCACAACCTTTATTTGGGATAATTTTTTTCTAGTTTTGATGTGATTTCAGGAGCCTGTTTGAAGAACAAGGCGAATAAAAGGAAAGTTAAGCAACAAAGTGAAGAAGTTGAAAGTCAAGAAACAAGGTGAAGAAATTTAAAGTCAACAGATCGAAAGAAATAGCAAGTTAGGAGCCCACCTGGAGAACAAGGTGAGGAAATTGAAAGCCAAACGGCAAGGTGATGAAATTGCAAGTTAGGAGCCCGCCTGGAGAATAGGGTGATAAAATAGCAAGTCAAGAGCCAAGGAAAGCTGCATAGATAGGACTTTTGTAGTTTTATTTATGTCTTTAACTTGTAATTTTCATTTTTGATGTAATGACAGAGCCGCGGACCGGAACCTCAATAGGACCTCACTCGACTCTCCAACTCGGTATAGTCATTCTCTTTCCAACCCTTTGAGATACCTGTGACTTGATTCTCTCGTAACTTAGATAGGTAGGATGTCCTAAATCAAGACTCGGTGGTACTCTGTCCTTATTTTTCCTTCCTTCGAATAACGTTCGGGTCAAAATTCGATCTCGTTGTCTACTTCTTTTTCTGAAAACACCATGTTTACACCCAACGAGGGGCATGATGTAGACACGTAATTTTGTCCCTCCCCAAAGTCATTTTTTACCATTTTTACCCCGTCTTACCACGTACATTAACCCATGTGATAAGTTCCACACAATAATAAATCCAACAAATTCTTAATAATTTTTATCACCTCATCCTAACAAAAATAACAACCTACCATAACAACTTTGAGACATCACACCCCTACCCTACCCCTACTCCCACCTCACCTCCCTACACCTACCCATATACCCCTACCCTTGTACCCTCTACCCCTTGGAGAAGATATATGCACACACTGTCATTCACAATAAATACACACTCACTCTCTCATACTATAGATATTCACTCACTGAAAATGGACACAACCTCTTAATATACTAACACACATACTAGAAATCGATAGAATACACACACACACACACTCATAATTTAAACCTCACACACAAAAATTCACACATACTGGTACATGCACACACCGAAATCAGAGAGGGACAAAGGAGATGAAGGAAGAGAGATAGGAAAATTGGGAGGAAAACAGAGAAAAAGAATAGAGTGAAAAAGTCAGAGAAACGGTGGGAAAAGAAGAAATCAGATTACTTTGTTCTGATTATTATTTTTTTCAGCGAAGTTTCACCGGAAAACACCATCTTCGTCCAAAAATTGACTTGCCTCCATCGTCTTTCCCTCTTAGACGAAGAAACCAGCTTCAATGCCCACCCAAAATTCCTAAACCCGAAGCCAAAATCGGTCGCAACAGTCCATGGGCCGCTCTAAAATTTGCTAGAAAAAGATAATTCCCCACCTCTCGAATTTCATATGACGACAGTCTTGGATTCCCATCGAGAACCTCGATTTGGATTTGTGTTGGTAATTGGTCTTTGATTTATGTTGGCGGGTTCATTATTGAGGTTCGACTCGAGGATTTTGGACGTGTACTCCATCTCATTTAATCAAATAATACTTATTGAAAGCGACATTGAGGTTCAATTCTTTCTTCTCTTCCTTTTAACTCTTATGTGATTGTGAACGTGTGATTCGATATCATTATTTTATTTATTGATGTGAATTGTTGGTGACATTTGAATGTTTGATTTTTGTCTACGTGATTGGTGAATGTTCTTATTCTTGATTGGTGGGTTGCGTATTGAAATGGGTTAATCAATGGGGTGATTGAGGATGAATTTTGGGGGGAGGAATTAAGAATTGATAAAGGTGAATATTGGTTATTTTGATTCATTGATGATTGTTTAAATTCTGAATAAGTATTGATGTTATTAAACACAATAATATCATGATGGGTTGAAATTGGTAGGCAAACGGTAGGCCGGATAGACAAATTTAGGAATAGTAAATTGTGGAATGTTTGAAATATTTGTTGAATGATTTTGTTTAACGCATTTGGATCAATTGTCTTCATTTAGTCGGGGAATGCCCCAAGGCCATTTATATTTATTCACCAGAAAATGCCCCGACGTATTATGTTGGTGGACGATGATCGTGATCAAGGCCCAAGATATCGGATAAAGCGTGGTTAGGAGAGTTTAGGTTTCATTTTAGTATTTTCATTTTTGGTCGGTATAAATTAGACTGAGCATTATTTGTTGGATTCTTGACTATTTGGTTGTTTGTTCTTTTCATTGTGTGTTTTGTGTGGTTTATGCATTTCATAATGTTGTGCTAGCTTATATACTCTACGAAGCGACCGTGGTCGAACCATGGGATCGAGGGGCACCTAACACCTTCCCCTCGGTCAACAAAATTTCTTAGCCGGAATCTCTATTCGTGGATCAGTTTTTATAGTCAAACCATTTTGAAAAAGGATTTTCAAAGGTGACTTGGCACACCCGATTTATGCCAAGTGGCGACTCTGAGTTTAAATGTAAATAATCCTTTTCAAAATAAATTTTTATTTTTTTGTCACTTAACAATAAAATCCTTTCAAACTTAAAATCTAATCTTTTTGGTAAAAAAAAGGGGTGTGACAAGGATGATGCACGAGGATGGCATACAACCTTGAGGTTGGCACACAACATTGAATTTGGCGCATAGACTTGAGTTTGGCACACAGCCTTGATAGCTTCCCAAGTACCCACAAACTTCACTTTTAAGCTCTCATACTATTTTAGGGTTTATCTCTAAAGAGACAATATGAAAAATGAGCAAAAATTGGACAAAAGGGGGCTATTTATACTTGTACCAAGTTGCCAGGTAAATAAGGCATAAATATGGTTCCTCAAATGAGTTTTACCCTTTTTTTCCATATAGCACCAGCAACCTGGTGCACCAGATTTTTTAAGTCTAAAACGTACTTTGACGAGCCGCTCGGGATTTGTTCGAAATCTGATATACGCAAGTGAACTATGTAACCACGCTAAATTCGATGCTCCAGACTCAATGGGGATATCAGATTTTTGAAAAAATATCATTTTCACATTGTTGACCCTCGAAATCCAAAATTATAATTTTTCAAATTAAGGGTCAAAATTAAATTTAAAAGCCATAAAATCCAACCAAATATGTTCCCAACATAAAATCGACGTTCTGGCCTGCTGGTACAATCCTTTCAGTCATCCATCGTACGAATCAAAAGATAATCACATAAGTCCATAATAAGGCTCTTGAAGCCTCCAAAAATTATAATATTGCACAAAAGGCACCAAAATACATTGGAAACCGTATCAATCACCCTACACACCCTAGAAATATCACAATGCAACTATGAGGAGGGGTAAAACCATCAAATCACACAAAAATACATATTTCATCTAATTTTCAGGTCATTACATCATTCACTACTAAAAATCTAGTTCATCCTCGAATAAAGAAAAGAAATACCTGAATTAACGAAGAGCCAGGGATAAGAACTATACATATCAGACTCGACCTTTCACGTAGCTTTATCTATAGGTCGATGTCACCACTGAAACTTAACCACAACTTTAGAGCGCAATCGTCTAACAACCCTAGCCAAAATGGAGATAGCTCCTCAACGAAAGACAACCACTCATCTAACTGAACCGACTCTCAATGAATGACATGAGACTCATTAGGAATGTAATGATGCAACACAGAAATATGAAAAACTGGATGAACAACCGATAAATCTGGGGGCAAAGCCAACTCGTAGGCCACATCACCAACAGTCCAAAAAATATCAAATGGAATAATATACCTGGAGCTAAGCTTGCCCCTCTTCCCAAACTTCATCACACCCTTCATGGGTGAAACTCAAAGAAAAACTTAGTCACCAATACCAAATCTCAAGGAGTGAAGTCAACGATCCGTATAGCACTTCTGCCGACTCTGAGCCACTCAAAGTCTATCCTGAATGACTCAAACTCTATCAAAAGACTCATGAAGCAAGTCCATATACTCCTACCATATAATGCTACAAAAAGATCCATATCAATACTGGAATGGTAGCTATTATTATATGCATACTCTACTAAAGCCAAATGTTGCTCCCATAGGCCACCAAAATCCATCACACAAGCACGGAGCATATCCTCCAAAACGTGAATAGTTCGCTCTAACTGACCATCAGTCTGGGGGTGGAACATTGTGCTAAGATCAACCCGAGCTACCAACTCATTATTAAAAGTCTTCCAAAAGTGAGATGTGAACACAAAACCCCAATCTGAAATAATAGAGACGGGCACACCATGAAGTCTCACGATCTTATGAATATAGATACGGGTCAATCTCTCAGCACTGAAGGAAACCTAAACTAGTATGAAATGGGATGACTTGGTCAATCCATCCATAATGACCCAAATGTTATCCGATCTATGAGAAGAACGAGGCAACCCAGTCATGAAGTTCATAGTGATTTGTTCTTACTTTCACTCAAAAATGGGTAACCTCTGAAGTAAACCACTCGGTCTTATATGCTCGGCCTGCAATGAGCTTTAAAGTCTACCACATCCTTTCTCATACCACCCTGCCAATAATGTTGCCTCAAGTCATGATACATGTTAATCACACTCGGGTAGATAGAATACCTGGAATAATGGGCCTCTTCTAAAATTAATCTAATCTAACCACCTACCCCTGACACACAAACTCAGCCCCTAATCCTCAAAACTCCATTCGAATCAAGTGAGGCTTCCTTAGCCTTGCCACTCAATAACTTATCTGAAACCGATCTCAATCCTACAACATCAAATTGGTGAGCTCAAATTTTCTCCGTCAAAGAAGACCTAGCCTCTAAAAATGACAAAATACACCCAGTTGTTGAAATATCAAGCCTAACTATCCAATTAGCTAAAGTCTAAACCTCCAAGGCCAACGACCTCTCCTGGGTCAAAAGATGCGCCAAGCTATCCATGTTAGTCGACTTTCGGCTTAAGGTATCCCCAACCCCATTAGCCTTGCTCGGATGATAGAGAATAGTCAAGTCATAATCTTTAAGCAACTAAAGCCAATGATGTTGCCTTATATTATGATATCACTGGGTGAAGAAGTACTAAAGGCTACGATGATCTAAGAAAATCTCACAAAAGACTCCATACAAGTAGAGCTTCCATAACTTCAAAGAAAAAACAACCGTGCACAACTCTAAATCATGGTTAGGATAATTCATCTCATGGGGCTTTAACTGATGAGAAGCATACACAATCACCTTATCCTTCTGCACTAACATAACACCTAACCCAACACTTAAAGCATCACAAAATATGGTAAAACCCACACCCTCTTTGGAAAAATCTGAAATAGGAGTTGAAGTTAAAAAATCCTTGAGCTTTTAAAATCTCTCCTCACAAGCGTCGAACTACTAAAAAGAAATCTTCTTTGTGTCAACTTAGTTAACAGAGCTGTAATAGATGAAAAGTCCACAACAAAACCAATAATACTAACCAAGCCAATAAAACTCTAAATTTAGGTGGGCAAAGTAGGTCTAGCCCAATCACGAACTGCTGCAACCTTCGCTGGATCAACCATAATACCTTCTTTAGTCACCATATAACCCAAAAGGGAAATAGACTCCAACCAAATCTCACACTTAGAGAACTTCGCATACAACTTCTCATCCATCAATCTCTGAAGCACAATCCGCAAATGCTCCTCATGCTCAACCTCACTATTGGAATACACCAAGATATCATCTATAAATACAATAAAAAAGGAGTCGAGATATGGTCGAAACACTCGGTTTATCAACTCTATGAACGTGGTAGGGGCATTGGTCAATCTAAAAGACATGAACAAGAATTCATAATGAGCATATCGAGTTCAAAAAGCTATTTTCAGAATATTCAAAGCTCTAATACTCAACTGCTAATAACCGAATATCAAAATCCTCTCAAAAGAAAGACTCATCTCTAAAACTAATCAAATAAATCATTAATATGAGAAAGAGGATACGTATTCTTAACTGTCACCTTGTTCATTTATCGATAATCAATATACATCCTGTACGACCCCGTAAAATCCTAGATTATTTTCACTTACTATTGCATGTTAAAGGGGACCAAGACTTAGGAAATTTCACTAAGTATTACGAATTATTCATTTCTAAAATCCCCTAAACTTTGATGATTTTATTTTTGACCTTTTCGAGCTTTAAAAGTTAATTTTTAAGTTGATTCATGATCGGATTATCGATAGTACATCTCGGGTGAGTTTCAAAATTTTTGAACTAGTGTAAGGGTATGTTTGGACTTCTAAAATAATAGCACCACTGGGATAAGCACACGTCGCGTGCCCTAGTCCACTAGTAGGGGTGCCTGCGATAGATCCCACGGGGTGTGGTCCAGTTCGATGGAGCAAAGCCCATGGCGCGTGCTCCATTGCGCCCCCTTATTTTATAGATTTTGATTCCATTTTTTCCAAGGGCAATTAGGTCTTTTTTGTTCACCTATTTGGTCCATAACACAAAATTTAGGGTCCCAAAAGAATGATTTACTATCTTATTCACAAAATTCTCTAAAAAAAGCCCTCCTCTCTAAAGAAACAAACACTAGCCTCTTCAAAAGGATCAAGAGATTCAAGCTTAGTCTTCAAGAAAATCACCAAGAACTTTCACAAATTCATCAATTAAGGTATGTGTGATGTTCATTCATGAGTACTTTTCACCCATGGAGCCCAAAAATTTGTTTTCAAGTTTACAGTTATGATTTTTATATGTTATTATAAGTTATATTCAAGAAGCTATTATGAACTTCAATTTCAATTATGTTGACCATGTGTTTTCGTTAGAATTTTCCCTTGGCATATTTGAATGGTGATTTTGCATGTTACATCCTTAACCCATGATTTTTAAATATTGTGATTATGTTATTATCATATGATTTAACTATGCTCATGCTTTAACTCATTAACCTCATGTGTTTGATGAAATACCTAAGTATTGAATGTTGAATAATGACTACCTTCTATGATTTTAAAGTTTTTATATGGTCCTATTGTTATTGCTATCGAGTCTTGGGGGTTATGAATACCCAAAATTTAGTTGTTTACTTAGTCTCCATATTTTTTGAATTATCAGTTCAGGCAGTTATCATATCAGTCAAAATTTGATCATATCAGTTTTCCAAATCAGTTCAGTTAGGAGTAGGATTCAGCATCGAGCGAACCAAGGGATGGAGGCTCACCCATCAGTTAGGACTAAGTCCTTAGAAGCAATCCCTAAGTTCCAGAACTATATACCCATTATAGGTTATCATATATCACCTGCCAGTTTAGGATTGACAGTCTCAGGGATCACCCACCAGTATAGGACTGATCTCAGGGGTCACCCTCCAGATTAGGACTAACTCCACAACCATTGTTAGTACCCGTGGTATGGTACTAGAACTCTTCCAACTGGGATCATAGGTTGGACCCCTATCAGCTCATCTTTGGGGCATGTCGGTAGGATGATACCTCCCATAATTTTAGTTCTAATATTTAGTACAGAATTCAGTTTAATTTTGCTTGACCATAGCATACAGTTTATCAGTATTCAATTACCAAATTTTAGTATCTTAGTTTACAGACTATTCCAGAATCACGTTATATGCTTGGTCATGCATACTCAGATTTTACAGTTTTATGTATCTATGCATCAGTTATCTCATGCTATTCAGCCAGTTAGTTATTAGTCTTGTTCCGCCAGATTTCAGTATATCCATGCATGTTTTTTATTACTCTTTTCATGCATATCAGCCTAACCTCATCTCTCATATCAGTACACTCAAAGTACTGATCACATACTCATTTTTTGTGCTATGATGTTTAATATCATAGGTTCAGATGCTCAGTTTATTGACCACACTTAGACAGATCAGATTATCAGTAACAGTAGTGGTGAGTCCTCATATTTTGAGGACATGATTTATTTATTTTAGTTTATCTTAGTAGTTTAGTATTTCTATTCAGTCAGAGTTAGTTGGGGATTTGTCCTATTAACTCCACAGTCAGTTAGTTAGAGGCTTTTCAAATACTTTTAGACAGTCAATTAGATTATCAGTTTTTAGAAAGTTGTTTTCAGACTTATAATTCAGTAAAGTTCTCAGTATTTAAAACCTTAAGGAGTTTTTCAGTTAAATTCTGCACATGTGTATTTTATTACTATTATTCAATGCTCACAGTAGGTACCAGTTCATGTGTTAGCTTGTAGTCTTTCAGGATCGTAAGCATCGTGCGGCGGCCAGGGTGTATTTCTGAGTTGTTACAAACTTGGTATCAGAGCCTAAGGTTTTAAAGTAACCTAGGGAGTGTGAAAGCTGCATTTAGTAGAGTCTTGTGCATGGGTGTAAAGCATGTCACACTTATGGACAAGAGGCTACAAGACGTATCTAGGAAAAGTTTCCCTTCTTTCAGTATTCATGTCGTGCGAAAAAGCATGATACTCTTTTTAAACCCTCTTTGTAATTCGTCCTTCCTTCCGTATACCAAAATTGCCCCGTTATAGTATCCCAAAAAATCACTTCAATTGATAACAAAAATAGAGTCATTCAATTTCAGTTTTCCAATGAACCAATCATCGAATGAAGGGGTAGTACCTCAGTGCTTAGGGTTCAGATGTGTTTTCAGATCCATTCTCAGAATTCTATGGCAACATTTGACCTAGAGTTAGAAGCATAAACCCAGAAGTTTAGCAGCAGTAGAGTTGGGATAGTGTTATCTAAATTTGAGCAGATTATATTTCATGGGGCTAGTTGGATGAAAAGTGAATCAGTAGGCATGAAGCAGTGTATGCAAGAATTTAGGTTTGTTGATTCAAAACATATGTTATGGTTGTGATATTTGTAGGCTATGAGCAAAGTATTATGGTTATTAAAGCTTTGGGGATATCCATGTAATGTGTTAGAATCTAAGTTTGAATCTTTAAAGATTGAGCTAATAGAAAGTAAAGTTGAAGCACTAGATGGTGTGAACTCATAGTATGGTGATAATATTTAGAATTCTAAGTTAATCAGTGTTTAGGTTGTTATATGATAATTTTTGGGGCCATAGAAAAGCTAAGAGTTGTATATCAGAATAAAATACTATTAGGCATAGTGATTCAAGGTGTGTTTATCAATTATGCATATTATTGTACCACAGGTTCTAGAGTAAAGTGGTGGTAGTTCAATTTAGAGTCATTGATTAAGTGGTTCCCAGACTTAGAATATTGGCTCTAAGCTAAGAAGGAGATGATAGAACCAGTAACCAAGTCAGGTTCTCATATTCTAGTAGTGATACCAGTATGTTGTAGAATAACAATAAGAAAGGATGATGCCTAACCCATTCTTATCTCAGTGCAAAGTTTGTACTTTAGTTATCACGATATATACTCATGCCTTACATATCAGCTCTATGATCAAAGCTCACATTCGTACACCTTACAAAAAATCATGTACTCTCCCAGTTCCTAGTATGAGGAGTTCCAGTTCACTCAGCAGTAAGAAATCATGTTCCATGAATTCAAAAACTCCAAACTCAGGTCATATAGTTCATGACTCGTGTGCTCATGCTTTATGGTATGTCCAGTTCCAGTACTCATGCTACACTCCTAGTGATGAGCGAAATTCAGAACATGTCATGTATATCCTCAGTTTAGATCTCTTCGATGAATCCATAATGTTGATACTTTATTCCTCAGTCCTCAGTTACGTGTTAAAGTTATTCTTTCATGCTTTAGGTCCTCATGTTCTAACCCTTCAGAGACCTCTCCTTATGTTAAGATAGTAGTGATGAATAATTGCTTAGATGGGAGAGAGTAAGCATTTCTTATTGATGAAAGATTGTTGCATACTTGTTTTACAAGAGGCTATAGGTTTGAAGAATTATTGAGACAAGGCTTTTGATACATGTCATGGTTAGTTGAAAATTTTGGGTGTGTTTTCTTGGGGATAACACCTGAGGTTTATTGGTAGAGTCATTAGAGAATATGAAAAAGATACCTTTGTGAGTGTTTGTTTAGAAAGGCATATGTGGTTAAGAAGATAGGCTTGAATGTCATGTTTATGTATATATGTGGATGAATGCATTGTGCATTAGTGAATGAATAGTAAGGATTGAATGTAGTTGTTGAAGAGGTAATAAGAATTACTCATGAGATAAGGAGTTGTGAAAATGTGGTGTGTGTTGAACTCATGAATCAGACTAGTATTACAGTGTTAAGTGTGCACTTTGTAGATTCAAGACAGCTTGGATATAGTGAGAGAATTCAATTCAGCTCAGACTTCAGTAGGTAGAGTTATCAATGCTTATGTGAATATTTTAAGTAGCCCCAGTGAAGTGCAGTTTTGAAGTGGAATGTATAGTTGGGTATAGGATTTTAATAAAATTCAGTACGTTTAGCCAGCAGTTCAGTTAGTAGTTAGACAGACAAGTTCCTATGGTTTTCCATCTTTTGATCTAGTCATACTATTCGATGTTTCATGAATATCAGTCCATGCATCATGTTTTAGATTCTAGATATTCAGTCATGATTAAGTTTGTAAGTTCCCCGTGCATCACCTCAATCTTTCCTTAGTATTTCATCCAAGTTAGTATCATTCGGGGGACGAACTATCCTACGGGGGAGATATTGTAATACCCCGAGTTTTCATGTACTAAACCTCTCAACTTTTCTTCACAAAACCAGATCCATCCTGAGGCAGTGGTTACTCATAAGTTACTCTCTCATTTCTATTTCATCCTTATAACCATTCTCATGACAATGCATGTATTCATGAATCAGTTTAGTCATTCATCATGTTTCAGACTCAGTCGTGTAATCATGTTTTTAGTTATTCATATTCAGTATGTAATCTCAGTTCCTCATTATTCTCAGCTTAATCAGTCTCATTTGAGGATGAATACTCCCAAGGGGGAGATATTGTAAGACCCCGTAAGATCCTAGCTTATTTCCGCTTACTATTGCATGTTAAAGGGGTGCAAGACTTAGAAAATTTCACTAAGTGTTAGGACTTAGTCATTTCTAAAAGCCCCTAAACTTTGATGATTTTATTTTCGACCTTCCCAAGCTTGGAAAGTTAATTTTTAAGTTGATTCTTGATCGAGGTTGTTGATAGTACATCTCGGGTAAGTTTTAGAATTTTTAAACCAGAGTAAGGGTGTGTTTGGACTTCCAAAATAGTAGCACCTTCGGTATAAGTCTGCGTCATGTGACCCAGTCCACTGGTATGGGTTCCCGAGGTAGAGTCTGCAGTGTGTGGTCTAGTCCGGTGGACCAGAGCCCGCGACACGTGCTCCATCGCGCCCCCTTATTTTCCAGCTTTTGATTTTGTTTTTCCAAGGGAAATTAGTTCTTTTCCCTTCACCTATTTGGTCCATAACACGGGATTAAGGGTCCCATTTGCTATCTTATTCACAAAATCCTCTCAAAAGAAAGTCTCCTCTCTCAAGAACCAAACCCTAGCCTTCTCAAAAGGATCAAGGGATTCAATCTTTGTATTCAAGAAAATCACCAAGAACTTTCATAAATTCATCAATTAAGGTATGTGTGATGCTCATTCATGGGTCCTTTTCACCCATGGATCCCAATAATCCATTTTCAAGTTTAAAGTTATGATTTTTTGTATGTTATTATGAGTTATCTTCAATAAGCTATTATGAACTATGATTTCAATTATGTTTACCATGTGTTTTTGTTGGAATTTTCCCATGGCACGTTTGAATGGTGATTTTTTCATGTTACATCCTTAACCCATGATTTTAAATATTGTGATTATGTTATTATCATATGATTTAACTATTCCCATGCTTTAACTCATGATCCTCATGTGTTTGATGAAATAACTAAGTGTTGAATGTTGTATAATGACTACCTTCTATAGTTTCACAGTTTTCATGTGGTCCTATTGTTATTTCTATTGAGTCCTAGGGGTTATGAATACCTGGAATTTAGTTGCTTACTTAGTCTCCGTATTTTTAGAATGGTTTCAGACATGTATAAGCATTATATGTTCAGTCAGTTATCATATCAGTCAAACTTCGATCAGTTAAGTAATCCAAGTTAGTTCAGTTGGGAGTAAGATTCAGCACCGAGCGAACCTAGGGATGGGGGCTTACTCGTTAGTTAGGACTAGGTCCTTTGAATCAATCCCTAAGTTCCTGAACTACGTAGACAACATAGGTAATAGATGTCACCCACCAGTTTAGGACTTTCACTCTCAGGGATCATCCACCATATTAGGACTGATCTCAGAGGTCACACACCATATTAGGACTGACTTCACAACCACTGTTAGTACCTATGACATGGTACTAGCACCCTTACAACTAGTGTCACGGGTTTGACCTTAATCAACTCAGCTTTGGGGCATATCGGTTAGATGATACCTCCCACAGTTTCAGTTCTAGTATTCAGTGCAGAATTCAGTTTAGTTTTGCTTAACCATAACATACAGTTTATCAGTATTCAGTTACCATATTTCAGTATCTCAGTTTACAGACTATTCTAGAATCACCTTATATGCTTGGTTATGCCTACTTAGATTTTATAGTTTTCATGTATATATACATCAGTCTTCTCATGCTATTCAGCCAGTTAGTTATTAGTCTTGTTCAGTCAGATTTTAGTATTTCCACATATGTCTTTTATTCATGCACAGTTAGCCTATGCATATCATCTTAAACTCATCTCGCGTACTAGTACATTTAAAGTACTAATCGCATACTCGTTTCTTACGCTATGATGTTTAATATCATAGGTTCAGATGCTCAGTTTCTTGACCGCACTTAGACAGAACAGATTATCAGTAGCAGTAGTGGTAAGTCCTCATATTTTGAGAACGTAATTTCTTTATTTCAGTTTATCTTAGTAGTTCAGTATTTTTATTCAGTTGGAGTTAGTAGGGGGTTTGTCCCATCAGCTCCAAAGTCTATCAATTGGAGGTTTTTCAGACACTTTCAGACAGCCAGTTAGATTATCAGTTTTTAGACAGTTTTTTTCAGACTTATGATTCAGTAAAGTTCTCAGTATTTAAAACCTTAAGGCGTTTTCAGTTAAATTCCGCACTTGTGTATTTTGTTACTATTATTCAGTGCTCACAGCAGGTACCAGTTTATGGGTTAGCTTGCGGTCTTTTGGGACCATAAGCACTGTGTGGTGACCAGGGTGTATTTTTGGGTCGTTACATGTCCGTATAGACCCATCTTTCTTATTTACAAACAAGATAGGTGCACCCCAGGGCGATACACTAGGTCGGATAAATATCTTATCCAATAACTTCTGCAATTAATCCTTTAACTCCTTGAACTCTGTTGAGGACATCCTATAAGGAGGAACAAAAATGAGCTTGGTGTCTGACTCAACATCAATATCAAAATCAATAACATAATACCAGACAAATTCGTAGAAAACATATCCATAAATCCACGACAACATAAACAGAATCCAAATAAAGAGGTGAAACAATATTAGTATCATGAATATGGGCCAAATAAGATAGACATTCCCTCTCAACCAATCTATGAGCCTGAATATAAGATATGATCCTCTTAGGACCAGAATAAAGTGCACCCTTCCAAGTTATCCTTAGTACACCCAGCGGAGCTAAAGTCACGATCTTATCAAAATAATCAAAGACGGTATGCTAAGGAGCCAACCAATCCATACCTAAAATAACATCACAATCAACCATATATAATACAATCAAGTCTACCCAAGTCTCACAGACATAAAAATTCACAACAAAAGATTAGTACACTCGATCCATCACTAACAAAATCAAAACCCGAAGCAAAATACACAGACATAAGAAAAAGTAGATTCGGTGTCAAATAACACAGATGAAGATCTGAAAGAAATGATAAAAATACCTATGATCATAGCATCAGAAGCCTCCGCCTTAAACCTGACAGGTATAGCATAACACTGACCATGACTACCAATTGGCTGAGTAGCCCCACGACCACCATTGCAGGCTCCACCACCTCTACATCTCTATCCTTTAGTAGTATCCCTACCTCTCACTACTAAAATAGGAGTATCCATAATTACACGATAGGGAAAATACTTGATAAATGGCCAACCTCACAACACACATAACAAGTCTTATGACTCGCCTCAACAGTTGAAAGAACCACTAGGCCTGAATAGCCACCCTGCACTGTTGAACCCAAAGATACACCACATGAACTTTGTAAGGCCGCCTGCACTGGTCTACCATGATAACCATGATAACCTCTAAAATCTCTACTGCGATAATCCTAACCTCTGAACTTACCAAAATGGCGCACCTTCTTGGCGCCTTCCTGAGATGCTATTAGAATACCCTCTATCATTTTGGTGTGATCCACAATGCTTTGAAAAAATATTCCAAACATTACCATCTGAGAAGTAGACAACACAAGGTGTGAGGGAGAGTCCCCTAACACTTCTCCTAGACGGGGATGATCCACGGGACCATCTATTCCCTCGAGTCTATTCATGACTCGAGGCTCGCCCTCTGGGAGAAGTCTTTGCATCTCTGACCTCGCAGGACCTAGTCAACTCTATTTTAGCAGAAAAAGAGAAACACAACTCAAAACTCAAGGTATATAAGAAATTTACATGATAAGGAATAAAATGAGGGAAGTTTTCTTAAAGACATCCTATACCCACTCAAAGATAGATATGGACGTCTATGTATCAATCCACGAGACTCTATTAGACATTTCATTCTTACACTGTTGAAACCAATGAAACCTAGTTGCTTTGATACCAATTTGTCACAACCTAAAATACAAAGGGTCATGATGGCACTTTTCGTGGTAAACCTTGACAAGTAAGCCTATCACCCTAACCAATACACAAAGGAAAAAAAGATGTTAATAATCCTATGGTAAGGATTCTAGAATGAAACTGAACCATACAAGTATAATATATACGGAAATAAATATAATAATGCAGCCACAACTCCCCAAAACTGGGTGTTAATAGTATAAGAACGTATCTAGTACAACTTAAATCCACAGAAATATGTAAGATATGTAAATACAAGAGAAAATCTATCTCAGAAATAAATAAAAAGACATAGTCTATAGAGAAAGGTAGTAGAAGAAATCTGGACGCTTAAAAATCATCAACTACCTTGATAGCTCAAACAATTGCCCAAGTCAAGAAACGTGGGGTGCACCCAAGCCTGAATCTGCACCAGAAGGGTACAGTAAGAGTAAGTATGGTCCACTTGTAATTAGTAGGTATCAAAGGCCAAGTGAGCAAAGTAGAGAATAAAGTATACAAAATACACACTAAGGGCATGTCACCTGAAATCAAAAGATCTCCCACAAAGGTAGCCCACACCGCTTGCACTAACAGTTCTAATATATCACAAATGCAACAACAATAAAACAAGTATAACACAAGTAAACATTATATCACATACAAGTATAAAGCAGAGAATATGTATATATAGAATGGACAAGTATAAGTAACAAGATATAGAGAAAGTAGACATATAACAAGTCGAACAATATATAAATATCTTTTGAAACAAAGAAGAATTCATTTGGTAATATATTAGTTAAGTTATGCATTTCTCCATATGAAAAACACAAAAGATTTTTTCTTGGTAATCATAGGTTTTATTTTTGTATAGGTATTTAAACCTAAAAATGTAAAAAAGATTTTCGTCAATTCTTTTGACACATTGTAACTTCCATTTCTTCTAAAGTTTCAAGAAAAAGAAAGATAGTTTTATTGGCCTTTTTATGGCCAAACTTCATGAACTACACACACCTGATTCTCCTCTTATGGGAGTTAGTTTAAGGTGGTTGGTTTGTGGCATTCTGGATGGTCCTTCATATTGACCCAAGTCCAAAATGAACTTAGCCATGGACAATAAAGATACCGAGGTTGTTGTCGCTAATCAGATACGGAGTTCAATAAATGAGAATTTAAGACCTAATAAAGAGATTTAGAAATTAAGGCAGCATATAATAGACGTGCATCGAGATTGTCATAGTGGGTTGCCACCTCTTCCATTTCCCATCGATAATCTGGAATATCTTTCTAGCTTTCCTCCAGTATCACATGCTTTATTTTCCATTTTTGTTGGCACTCCATAATATGCATAAGGGTCTACTCCAAGGCAACACTATTCGAACACTTCCAATATTCATTTTCTCACTCCTCAACACAAAACTACCACATACTCAGCTCCATTTACTGTTCATATTTTTGCAGCACCACCCCTACCTGAATGATATCAAATGGTACTAAAAGAGCTCAAAACTGTCCATAATATCACAAAAACAGTCCACATGTACAAGACCCAAACGGAAACAACAAAGACAAACTAACTTAAGAGATAAAGGATAAATAACTTGACATAGAGAGAACATGTAAGATAAGAACTAGAGAGTATATTAAACTCTAAATCCCCTACAAACATGTAAACTAACACCAAGTTCTTACTTAAACCTAAGAGGAGCTCGGTTCACACAAGAACTCACGTTTCTAGCCAATACACAACACAAGAGGAACCTTCACTTGTGATGTTAGGTTTGGGTGGTCTACTCTCTCTTGACAGGATAATGTTTCAAGATATTACAAATTTAAAAATGAACTAACTACCAACAAAATACTAAGAGAATCCTTTATATAGTCTAGTATAAAAAGTGATGCAAAGACTCCTCTACCCTTAATGAGGAGTGGCGGGTTTGGAGTGCAACTTGGGCAGCCTTGGGTGTATTTTAGAGCACCTAAGGCAAGACCTCACATGTCAATGCATATACTCCTTTGGGAGGGTTCATAACATGCTTAAACACATCCATTTTCATAAATGTGTCTTGAAGCTTTTGTAGTTCCCAAGCTTGGCTCCTAGGGATTGGTCTCGAGCCCATGATACCCATATCATCCTCACCATCTTGAGAAGAGTTTGACCTCAAACTCATGGATTCTTCATCTTCAATGACATCAATCCGTGAGAGATCACACACGTTGAACGTGTTATGCACGTGGTATTCTGGAGGTAAGTCTATCTTATAAGTATTATCGTTGATCCTTTCAAGCACTTAGAATGGACCATCACCTCTCGGCAACAACTTGGACTTTGTTTTTGTGGGAAATCGATCTTTTCTAAGGTGTACCCACACCCAATCTCTTGGCTCAAGCACAAGTTTTCTCCTCCCTTTGTTGACTCTTTTGGCAACCTCTTGTATTTTTTTCTCAAGTCGCAACCTCACCTTCTCATGCAATCTTTTCATATCTTCAGCCCTCTTGTTTCCATCTAATCTAACAACAACATCACTTGGCAAAGGAGTTATATCCAAGGGAGTTAGGGGGTTGAAGACGTATACACATTCAAAAGGTGTTATACCCATGCTTGAATAGATTACCCGATTGTAAGCAAATTCAATTAGAGGTAGGTGATATTCCCAAGATGCCAACTTACTTTTAACCATGGAACGTAGCATAAAACCCAAGGTCCTATTCACTACTTCCGTTTGGCCATCGGTTTGTTGGTGGCAAGACGTGGAAAATAATAACTTGGTACTAAGCCTACCCCACATTGACTTCCAAAAGTGACTAAGGAACTTCGAATCCCTATCTCTTACAATGGTTCTTGGGATTCCATGCAACTTAAAAACATTTTCAATAAACAAAGAAGCTACACTAGTTGTATCTTCACTATTGGAGCAAGGAATGAAGTGTGCCATTTTGGAGAAACGGTCAACAATAACAGAGATACTATCCCTACCACTTTTAGTCCTTGGAAGACCCAACACAAGATCCATAGAAATATCGAACCAAGGACGTAAAAGAGTGGGAAGTGGGGTGTACAACCCATGAGGAAGGATCCTAGACTTAGAACTCCTACAATCCATGCATTGGCCAAAAAATTTTACAACATCCTTGCGCATTCCTGGACAATAGAATTGCTCCTACAATATCCCTAGGGTCTTTTCAACTCCAAAATGACACATGAGACCGCCATTGTGTGACTCCCTAATAAACAAATCTCTCCCTGAGCTAGAGGGTACGCACAACCATCTTTCCCAAAACAAGTAACCATCAAACTTAGCATAGGGATTAGAATCCCTAGCGGATTTCCACCTCTCCTTATCTAAAGCTTTACCTTCCCTATAGATAAGAGAGAAGTATGGGTCCTCGGGATATAATAATTTTAAGCTCTAAAAAACCATCAATTTTGAAGATAAAGTAGACACAAGAATATGTTTTCTAGACAATGTATCGGCTACCACATTATCCTTGCCATTTTTGTATTGAATAACATAAGGGAAAGTTTCAAGAAACTCAATCCATTTGGCATGTCATTTGTTAAGTTTGTCTTGTGCCCGAAGGTGCTTCAAGGATTCACAGTCCATTTGGATCACGAATTCTTTGGGCCACAAGTAGTGTTGCCAATTTCCCAACGCTCTAATAATGGCATACAACTCTAAATCATACATAGAGTAGTTTAGAGTGGCACCTTTGAGCTTTTGACTAAAATAAGTAATGGGTTTTAAATCTTGCATCAAAATAACCCCTATGCCTACTTTACTAGCATCGGATTCAACTTTGAACATCGTATCAAAATTAGTCAATTGCAACAAAGGTGCCGAGACGAGCATATCAAGGCCTCAAAACCCTTAGCTTGCTCATCACCCCATTTGAAGGTTTTGTCCTTTCGGATTAACTCGGTCAAGGGGGCGGAAATGGTGCTAAACCCTTTGACAAACCTCCTATTAAAACTTGCCAACCCGTGGTAGCTTCATACTTCAGCAACGGTTTGAGGGGTTGGTTAATTTTTAATGGAGGTTATCTTAGTGTCATCAACCTCTACCCCCTTTGAACTTACAAAAAATCCCAAAAACACAACTTTATCAACACCAAAAGGGCATTTTTCAATATTAGCATACAACTTCTCTTTCCTAAGTACTTCAAACACACTTTTTAGATGCAATACATATTCGTTGAGGGACTTACTATAAACCAAAACATCATCGAAGTACACAACCATAAACTTTCCAATAAGTGTCTTTATCACATGATTTATTAGCCGCATAAAGGTACTAGGAGCATTGGTAAGACCGAATGACATTACCATCCATTCATATAGACCAAACTTGGTCTTAAATGCAGTCTTCTATTCATCACCCGATTGTATTTAGATTTGGTGATAACCACTACTAAGATCAACCTTAGAAAATACACAAGAGCCATTTAATTTATCAAGCATATCATCTAATCTAGGGATATGATGACGATACTTTACCATAATCTTGTTTATGGCTCGTCAATCTACACATATATGCCATGTTCCATTCTTTTTTAGGACTAGCAACACCAAAACCATGCATGGACTCATGCTTTCCTTGTTATACCCTTTGATGAGGAGATCCTCAACTTGTCGTTGAAGTTATTTTGTATCCATTGGGTTGCTCCTATAAGCCAGCTTATTTGGCAATTGAGAACCCGGAACAAAGTCTATTTGGTGCTCAAAACCTCGATGTGGAGGTAGTACTTACGACAACTCACTAGGAAACACATCTTCAAATTCCTGTAAAACACTAGAAATAGAAGAAGGGATAGGGGAAGTATATGGGTTAGTGTCAAAAGAATGAGCCAAAAATAACATAGGAGCGGTATTATCATATTTTATGAAGAGGTCTCCTTTATGAGCCAACATTACCATAGAATCCCTACCATTCAAGGCTGAAACTCCCACTTCTCTCTCACTCCTTACACTCTTGGGTTCAACACCCCTACCCTTGGGTTCCTTCTTCTTTATTTTTTTTAATTTCAAGTTTTTTAATTATTGGTGAGCCTCACGCACTTGTGATGGTGAAAGTGGTCAGAGGTTGTACTTCTAACTCTTGAACTCAAAAGAATAGTAATTAGTTCGGCCATCATGCTTGGTCAACCTATTATTTTGCCATGGCCGATCCAACAAGAGGTGACAAGATTGCATTGGAATGATGTCACAAAGTAGCTCATCTTTATAGTTTCCAACTTTGAACCAAATCACTATTTGACAGGTTACTTTTAATTCTCTATATTCGTTCAACTATTGGAGCTTATATGAACTTTTATGTGGAGTAGTTGGCAACTTAGTGTTCCACCAACGCGACACTAGCCACATTGGCAAAACTTCTACTATCAACAATCAAGGAACACACATTCCCCTTAATGAGACACTTAGTATGAAAGAGGTTTTCCCGTTGGCTTGGATCATCCAATGCCTTGCTAATCATAACTCTCCGTACCACATAATTAGGTACTTCAAGTTCACCATCTTTAGACCAAACTTCTTCATCGTCATCATCATTAGGCCTCTTAGCCTCCCTTCTCTCTCCATTTTGAGAGGCATCATTATTCTTAACCACTTCAAGTCCTACTTTTCCCCTCAAGAAATACAATTCTCCCTCCCTTGGTATCACATTTCTCTGATTAGGACACTCACTAGCCATATGTCCCCACCCGTGGTATTTGAAATATTGAAATCCCTTGGAATTGGATGTAGTACCCATTTTACCTTCATATCTTATAGGTTGATGTTGGGCAACCTTGTGCATGGGTTGAGGGGCATTTAATGGGGGAGGCTTGGACTTGTTCCATCCCGTATTTGATGGAATCACCTCCTTGTTCTTGGTCCAACCTGTGGACCCTTGGTAACTCTTGGTTTTATATGTAGACCTCTCTTTATTCTCTCTTTAAATCTCTAACACCGCTTGAAAGATCCCTTCAATAGTTTTAAACCTATAAAGTGTCATGTGCGTAGATATTTCTTTGTTTAGGCCGACTTTGAACCGAATAATACCGTGGCTCACTTTCTCCTCTCTATAATCAAGTTTCAAAATGAGTTGTTGAAACTCATCATAGTAAGCCTCTACACTCTTGTTTCCTTGCTTTAAATTTTACAATTTAGCAAGGAGTTCATGTTGATAACTTTCGGGAAGATATCTTTGCCTCATAAGATATCTTATCCAAAACCAAGGAGGGGGTTTCCCTTCAATCAAGATATTGCCAAAACGTTTAACATAATCCCACCATATGGTAGCATATCCCTCAAAATGAGCAATTTCATAACAACTTTTCTTCTCCTCCGTGAGATCATTCACTTGGAAGACTCTCTCACATGTGGATTCCCATGCAAGAAACTCTTCGGGACCACTTTCTTCTTTGAAGATTTGAAGTCCCATTTTTATAGTGTTAAGGCCTACATCCCTATCTCTAGAAACTTGGACAACTCTACCTTTAATTTCGTGGTTTCCCCTAGGCTCCATCCTTCTACCTCTAATCCCATCTTTCATCAAGTAAGGATCATAATACACTCTATACCCTTACCTATGGTTCTCTCTACCGTACCCCTCTTCTTTAATGGGTGGATTTTGGACATGTGAAATTTGGTAAGGTGGTTTTGCATTTACTAGAGGAGGTCTTTGAATTATAGGATTTTTAAGTGGGGAATTCGGGTTTAAGGGTGACATTTGGGTTCCAAGTCCTTTTTGTAGGACTTAGTGGAGTGAGGAATGGCTAGGTCCATCTTGTTCGTGGCTTTAGGAGTATAGATTAACTTGGTTTGTAGTATTTGGTGGATACAACCTTTGGTTCAAGGCTTTAGAAGTAATAATAGGTGAGGCATTTTGAGGGGTAGATGGTCGAGAACTCATTTTTCTTTCTACCCTCTCCAACCTCCCATTTATGAAGACCTCATCTGATCCCAACTTTTCAACATTTGAACTTACCCTAGCCAAGTCTCGAGACAAAGTTTCAAGACTAGCCAAGATAATATTTATGACATTATTGTCCACGGTTGGAGAATTGGAAGTTTTGGGTTCCATTTGCAATTGTACTACAAAACAAACAAACGTTAGTTCAAATCACTCTCACACACTATTCACACTTGAGTTCCTCACACTTGGTTCTTCAAGTGTTGTAAACCAGCTATCAACTTATGAGAACTTGGGAATGAGTCTACTCTTAGGTTGGAATGGATTTTGGTTTGAAGACTCAACGAAGTTTTGTACATACTTGAGTTAAAAAAACAACTACAAGTCATAAACGAACAAAGCACCACAAGTAAAGCTAACACGAAAGTACTCAAAAACTAGTTCACAACTTAGTAGATTATTACTAGCTACCAACTAGTATAGGAGTCAATAAAAATGAAACTATTGGACACAAGGAAAGAAAGTAGGAATTTCCAAGAACTTGAGTCTTGTTGTTGATATGGCCTACAATGTTTGGCCGTTGATTATTGTTGTTGAAGCTGAATTGTGTTAGTTCAAGATGTGAGTTGTTTAATCTTCCTCCTTTGATGATGAATTTTCGGTTTTGGTGTAGGTGGACAAGACTTTGGACTCTCTTTTCAAGAGTCAAAAGGATCCTATCAACTTTTCACCAACTTACACCTTTTTGGCAAAACAACTTTTGAGGTAGCTTTGTCTCTTTCTTGTTTTGGCTATCCTTGTAACGTGTTTTACTTCCTTTAGGTATGTTTTCTTTTTGAACACTTCTTTTTCTTTTACCACTTTGGTGTTGTCTTGAAAGTGTTTCCAAGACAAACACAAAGTCTTGTCTTCCTTTTCTCTTTTCAAAATCAAACAACAACCTTTTTTTGAACACCACTTCAAGAACAACATGAACTACAACAACTTCTAGCCATCCAACCTTCCAAAAACACTTTGTCAAGAGCTCAAATCTTGGACTAGTGACCCAAAGGGTGTTAGTGAACAATAATATAACACAAGAAAATACTAAGACAAACAAAAATACACCTAAATCTAGACACTATTCTCGGCCAAACAACAACAAGAACACTCGGCCGAGAACAAGAACACTTCAACTCTTTTTTTTTATTTTTTTCAACTTAGAGAGCCCAAGATTGGTAGTGTAGTAACACAACCATCCTTATCTATGATACAAAAAGGTATCTAAAAGAGCTCAAAACAGTCCAAAATCTCACAAAAACCGTCCACACATACAAGACACCATACGGAAACAACAAACACAAACTAACTTAAGAGATAAAGGATAAATAACTTGACATAGAAAGAATATGTAAGGTAATAAATAGAGAGTATATTAAACTATAAAACACCTACAAACATGAAAACTAACACCAAGTTCTTACGTAAACCCAAGAGAAACTCGGTTCACTCAAGAACTGACGTTTCTAGCCAATATAGAACACAAGAGGAACCTTTACTTGTGATGTTAGGTTCGAGTGGTCTACTCTCTCTTAACAGGATGATCTTTCAAGATATTACAACTTTAAAAATTAACCAACTACCAATAAAAGACTAAGAGAATCCATTATATAGTCTAGTACAAAAAGTGATGCAAAAGACTCCTCTACCCTTAATGAGGAGTGGAGGGTTTGGAGTACAACTTGGCCAAACTTGGGTGTGTTTTAGAGAACCTAAGGAAACAACTCACATGTCAATGTATATACTCCTTTGTGAGGGTTCTCAACATGCTCAAACACGTCTATTTTCAGAAATGTGCCTTGAAGCCTTTGTAGTTCCCAAGCTTGGCTCCTAGTGATTGGTCTCGAGCCCATGATACTCATATCACTGAAGCTTCTTTTTTTGATGTCCATCTACCGATTGTGACTCTCTACTCTACGAGATAGCGTGTATTGAATATTTTTAGTGATCTACATTATGCTTTCGAGCCCATATTTAAGTCGACTGGTCCATATGTCTATACTCAACCACTTAAAGTTCCTCTTAACACTGAGAACCTTATTGTGACAAAAGAACAGGAGGTAATGACACAAAAATTGAAGAGTTTAGAACAAGCCATGAGAAACTTAAAGGGGCTCAGGGGTTATAAAAGTGTCTCGTATAATGATTTGTGCATGTTTCTAGGTATTAATCTCCCTCTTGGTTTTAAAATGACTAAGTTTGAGAAATATGATAGGCACAATGACACAGTGGCATATTTGAGGCATTATTGTAATCAACTAAGGGGTGTTGGATGGAAGAAAGAATTACTCATGGCTTATTTTTGTGAGAGCCTTTCAAGTCTAGCTTCGGCATAGTTTGTTTATCAAGACACCAACAAGTGGAATAGTTGGGATGATTTGGCTAATGAATTTGTGCAACAATTCCAATATATTATGGAGTTGATTCCTGAAAAGAAATCCCTAACTAATATGAAGAAAAAGAATACTGCAAGTTTCAGAGAGTATTCGATTAAATGGCGTGAACAAGCTACTAGGGTGAAACCGCCAATGAAATAAAGCAAGATAGTGGAGGTATTTATTCAAGCATAGGATGAAACATATTATCAATATTTGTTACTTGCATTAGGCAAGCCATTTATTGAGGTCCTCAAAATGAGGGAGATGATAGAGGATCAAATTAAGACTGGTCGCATTGTGAGTTTTGCAACATTGAAAGCAACTGCTCAAGCAATTCAAAAGGGTTCAAAAAGTGTTGGAGGGATACACCAACTTACCTACAATAGCATACACCAACTCCTAAGAGTCATCCTCCAACTCCACAAACATACCAAAGCCCTTCTAGGCCTGATTTTTATCCAAGACAAATAATGAAATGAGGAAGAAGTTGAGGAATAGTTTCACACCAATCGGAGAGTCGTATGACAGTTTATTATAGAGATTGGTATAGTGGGGCACGATAACTCCTCTCCTTGCGTACACTCCTGACCCATATTCAAGAAATTTTGATCCTAATATATGATGTCCATATTATTCTGATATTCAGGGTCACAGTATTGAAGATTGTCGTGCTTTGAAAAGAAAAATTAAAAAGATGATTAAAGATAAATCAGTTATGGTGCAAAACATTAACAGTGGGGAAAGTTCTAATCATGCTGATACACAAACCAGTGGCTAAGATATCAAGCTCATCAATTGAGAAGACACTCCTCTCCTTACTCGAAAGGATTGTTGGTAGTTTGTTTTGTTTTTCTTTTTGTTTTCTGATTATTTCAGGGTTGCAGTTCGGAATTTATCTTGTTTTGTTTCTCTGTCATCTTTGTTTAAACCCTTCTATTTTTTGTTTTAATAAAATATGGTGTCCCTTATTGTTTTGTATTATTTTAAGTTATTTGTTTGTCTTCTTTACACAATACATTTTATGTTGATTCTAGTGTTATAACATGCTTGCAGAATTTTCAGCTAGATCTTAAAATCCAGTTCAATCATGAAACATTGAATCAAAGGGTTAAAGTTAAAAAAAACATCTGAGAAAATGGGTAGAGTGCTGAGACATTTGGTGACCAAGTTAAAGACATCTTTGAAAATTAAGGCAATTATTTTGAGAATTAAAAGAATAACTTGATCATCAATTGAAAGACACATCTCAATTAGGTCAAGCAGTGGATGTATGATCCTTTTCAAGAGAAAAAACAATCTAATCATCTTCACAAATACATGAGTCATTCGATGTGAGGGATGTACAACAAAGGTGGAGTTGTATTCTGGACAAGGTACAGAAGAAGTAGTGACACACATGCTCAGGTCAAGTTAGTGTTGTAAAAAATGTCATAAATGACCTTCATCTTCCACTTTCATATTGCTTGTTATGTACTTGCATTTTTAAGGATTGATATGACGAAGACATTTTATTCTGCTATCAAAACATTGTGTCATACTTTATTTATCCCATTTGAGCTTTAGTTCTATTTTCATTCATACTCTTCTTTTGGAATCAAGTTAGAGTCAGCAAAGTTCAAATGAAAAGTGACGAGTAAAAGGATAGAGTCAAGAGTCAGAAAAGTTTTTTAAAAAAAAATAAAAAAATAAAAAGAGATTAGTGTCATGGAAAATTGAGTCAGGAAAAGTTCCAAAGACAAAAAGAATCAATAAAAGAAAAAAAAGAAAAAAGAAATCAGAATCAAGCAAAAGAACAAGTTGTTTGAACTACGTGTGACCTAATTCACCTCTCTCAGAGGTGAGATACGTAGGCAACCCTACTTTGGGCTCGGTCTAACCAAATAAACAATTTAGAATTACCCACTCAAAATAAACTAGGGAATGAGTTAGTCTTTGTTGTTTGAGTCAATTTCAAAAGTTGTAAGTCCCACCCCACTTCAATTTTTGTTTGGGCCTCATACCATCCTTTCTTTCTAACCTTATCCTTTATCCAAGTTACAAATAAAAAAAAAACTTCAGATCAATCTTTACAATATTAAGGCTAATCATGCAATGAATATGATGATGCATTTTGGGAACTACTTGTCTTCCTTAGAATAAGGAATCAAGAGAGAAATAAAAAAAGGGAGTCTTATAGGTGAAAACTCTCACAGGCACCGTAAGACGATTATGAGTTGAGAGAATTAAATAAGAGAGTCTTGTTGGTGAAAACCCTCACGGGAACCATAAGACGATTGTGAGTTGGAAAAAATAAAAATGAGAGAATCTTGTTGGTGAAAATCCTCACGAATACCGTAAGAGATAGTGAGCTGTGGAAAATATAAATGAGAGAAGCTTGTTGGCAAAAACCCTTAAGACATCACTAGTCAAATGAGGTCTGTGAGTGCAATTGGCCAATGGAAGTAAACTCAATTTTAGGGTCATTAACTCAACAACAATTGGTGAAAGATTGGATGAAAAGATCAGACAGCTTAATCCAAAATGCATGTCATAATCATTAGAGTTGAATATCACTTTTAGATAAATTTTTGTTTTCTCCTTTTTAATGGGGACGTTCATTGTTTGTTCTTTTTTCTTTATATTTTTTTATTTTATTTTCTTGATTCAGTTATTCAAATGAAAAATCATTGTCATTTTTCTCGTGTCTTTTAGTCAAATCAATGTTAAAATAAGTAAGAAAAGATTTCAAAACATGCTACCAACTTCTTTAATTGCACAAAGCAAAAAAAAAGGCCAGAACATAAAATAAACATGATTGTGAGCTAAAACAAGGCATGCAAAAAATTTCATCAACAAACAAGCTTGGGGGGATTCGTGAAAATACCAAGGTTCAAATGATTTATCTGAGAGACATAACAAAGCGGAGATATTGTGTTTGTTTCAGAGTCACTTTAAAAAATCTGAGTTTGGATCAATGGTGCAACAAGGAAATGACATATGCTAATGGTTGAGAGCAATATTAAATGTGGCAAGTGCAAGAGAAATTGCCTCAAAAGCTAAAGCCACAAGCCAACCACCATGTTTTTAAACTCACAAGTTTTTTTTGATGAAATAAGAACACATGGTACTTTCCCAGCAAAGATTTCAAAGCCTAAATATCAAAGACTGCAATTTCTCACTTTTGTAAATGCAAGAGGCAATGTTGTTGCACAGTTTTAGTAATCAAAATCATGGTAAAAACTCAAAATCCAATATCCCTAGGAGACACACTTCCTTGTCGGGGTAATTCAGGTTTATTTATCAGGTGATGCACTACCTAAATTGAACCTTCACTCCTAAAAACCACACTTTCTAGTTGAGTCCTTCTATTTAATCTTTAGGAGACGCATTTCTCTGTCTGGGTAATTTATGTGACATTCGTAAGGAGACACATTTTCTTGTTTGGATAATTCAAGCGACATTTGTAAGGAGACGCATTTCCTTGTTTGGGTAATTTAAGTGGCATTCGTAAGGAGATGCATTTTCTTATTTGGGTAATTCGAGTGACTATTGTAAGGAGACACATTTCTTTATTTGTATAATTCAAGTAAAATTTGTAAGGAGACACACTTCCTTGATTGGGTAATTCAAGGTTCACTTGTTAGGTGATACACTTCTTAACTTAAGTCGGGACGCCTAGAAAATGCATTTTCTAGTCGAGTCATTCCTTAGAAGACACACTTGTTTGTTGGGTATTCAAGTTTCTCTTGTTAGGTGGTTCACTTCCTAACTTAAGCCTTGACTCCTAGAAAATGCACTTTATAGTCAAGACATTCCACTTGACCCTTAGGAGACATACTTCCTTGTTGGTATTCAAGTTTTTCTTGTTAGGTGGTTCACTTCCCAACTTACGCCTTGACTCCTAGAAAATGAATTTTCTAGTCGATTCATTCCACTTGACCCTTAGGAGATACACTTCCTTGTTGGTATTCAAGTTTTGCTTGTTAGGTGGTTCTCTTCATAACATAAGCCTTGACTCCTAGAAATACACTTTCTAGTTGAGTCATTCCACTTGACCCATTAGAGACACACTTCCTTGTTGGTATTTAAGTTTTTCTTGTTAAGTGGTTCACTTCCTAACTTAAGCCTTGACTCCTAGAAAATGCACTTTCTAGTCGAGTCATTCCACTTAGCCCTTAAGGGACGCACTTCTTTGTCAGGGTAATTCAAGTTTCTCTTGTTAGGTGGTTTACTTCCTAACTTAAGCCTTGAATCCTAGAAAATGAAATTTCTAGTCGATTCATCCCACTTGACCCTTAGGAGACACACTTCCTTGTCGGTATTCAAGTTTTGCTTGTTAAGCGACGCACTCCCTAACTTAAACCTTCACTCCTAGAAGCCGCACTTTCTAGTCAGGTCATTCCATGTAACCCTTAGGAGACATACTTCCTTGTTGGTATTCAAGTTTCTCCTATTAAGCGATGCACTCCCTAACTTGAACCTTCACTACTAGAAGCCGCACTTTCTAGTGAGTCATTCCATGTAACCCTTACGAGACATGCCTCCTTATCCTAACCAGAGTATTGGTTCACCTTTGCATTACGGATTTTTCAAGTAGTTGTGATTGAGTTTAACACCAAACAAGTTTTTGATGATAAACTGGGGAAAAATTTAATTCATGTTACTTGGAACCTCACTTTTTGACCCTCCTATAAAATGGGACTTTACTTTTCTAGAAAATGAAATCTCTCCTTATAATAATCTTTGTTTGGGATAATGTTCGTTCTAGTTTTGATTTTGATTTTGATTTCAGGACCCGCTTGGAGAACAGGATGTGGAAGTTACAAGTCAACAAGGCGAGGAAACTATATTTTGTACGTCAACAAGGTGAGAAAATGTTGACTTCTCGTGTGAAGCGTATGCGTAACTTTATTAAAAATAAAGCAAACTCGTTACTCCCATCTTTTCTAATTTTGTACGTCACCCTTTTAAAAGTCTCAAGGATTTGATAACATTTATTACTATACTAAATTAGCAACATGTTTGCTACAATTTATATATTATACCTACTTATTTCTTGCTTTACATGACTTTTAAATACTAAAATATTTTATTTAGTACTCTTAAATAAGTTTCTTATCTTAAGGCATTTAAGGTGGTCAACATAAAAATTAGTACAAAGGGAGTAACATCGCATTGGGCCTATTTCAGCCTTGTCGTGCCTGATCCCACTCAGATTCTCTCTTATCCATTTTACCTTATGTGTGTGTTATTGAATTATTTATTTACTTTTATTAATCCCTTACATTAATTAGTTACCAAAATTGAGGTGACACATATATTACTAATAAGTTTTGCATCATTTGAAGTTTCTCCTTACTTTGACGTAAGTTCAATTTACAGTTTATCATCTGTCAAGTTTTTCCTCATGCTAAAAAGAAAAGGATCTTACTAGAGTCCGTAATCTGGGGAAGATAAATGTTATAAGAATTATGGTACTATCATTTACCTTTTGCATGTCGCAAAAGTTCAGTCTCACATCTCTTGTATTATTGTTATTCTTTGTATGATACGTACACTAGTTGAAAGTTTTTCTTATTATTTTATGACTTAGTAACATTAAGTTCATAAATAAGTGACCTTTATTTTATCACATAGAATTCCCACATAAAATACGAATTCGACCGGTAACCACCTTTGTGGACCTCGAAAGGTCCCTAAAACCTTTTTTTAGGTAATTTGAACCCTTATCCGAATCTCTAGTGAACTAAGACTGAATAACAAAAATAGGTTCGTAGTTAGCCTAGAATGGTATCCTAACGCACCTTAATATGTTAGGTGACGACTCTTCACACTCTTTGTAAATCCAAAAGAGTTGTCACGTCGATTCTCTCTTTTCGCAAAAAAAAATGGGGCGCGACAGAATGACGACTCTGCTGGGGCTACTAGGTTCTAACCACTACGAGTTTGTTCCTTATGTGGGATTCTATCTATTTGTATAAATTTTATTTTGATGTTTGTGTAATATTATTTCCTTTTATCACCATAATTTATTTTCTACATATTAATCTTTTTCCCTATCCCTTTACGTATTTTTATATATGTCCCTTTATTTTATCTCATTTCTCTTTTTTTCCTTGATTTTGACTATATATTGTGTTATTTTGTTGAATATGTTATTGTATTTTTCTATGTGTTATGTGTTACCGCTTTTCATACACTGCCATTCCGTTCATACTTTCCTCCATTTGGAACCTCTTTTATTTTCTTTTACGAACGGCTGTGTGGTTACACGGACGTTCTTTCCTAAAACACCTTCGAGAAGTACCATGTGGATCGGTCGATCAGCGGTGTGTCGAAAGTTGCAAGCTTTTCCGCTTGAGGGAACCTTGTCAAAAATCACTCTTATTCTCTAGATTTTAATTGTATATTTTCTTACTAAGGAATATACATCCTAATAAATCTAGCATGTCTTCATGACTTATAAGCATATGTCGAATTTGTTATTTTGTTTAATTTGTTCTTGTATTTGTATTTGACAACCTTCCTCTGTTATTTCATCTATAATTCATCTCCACTCCGTTGTTTGAATTTCTGTGTCTCAAATTCTGAACTACGTCTGACCTGATTCTTGTTCTAACAAGATACGTAGGAAACCCTTTATAAGGATTTGGTCTTCCTCTTTCTTTTCCCTTTCCTTTACAAAACATCCTAATATTTGAAAATGCAAAACAGTCCTCATCATTCAAATAGTTTTTTCTATAAAGTCATATTCTCCATTTCTTTCACCTTTCCATAATGTCATAAGGGTGAAACTTAGAAGCCTTATTTTGGATTATTCAAAAGACTTTTCACAATCTTTCAAACTATATACTTAAAAATTTTCAAAAATTTATAAATATTCAATTCTCCCATTTATCCAAAATATTTTCTTAACATTTTATATGCATATTTTGAACAATTTATCATTATTTACTTGTTCTCTCCATCAGCTTCAAGTACAAACTTAGTACCTAGGTCCTGCTTAGAGCCTATCTTATATCTTTTGATTTCAATTCGTTTCTCAAGCTTAAGTTCTAGCCCACTCATTCGTCCTAAAGTCCTCCTCGGCAAAATGACTTATATTGACATACTATCTCTTTTCGCATTGAGAATGATGATACTTGTTTTGTTTAATTTACTATTTATTATTTAAAGGTTGTGTAGCGTTTGAACATCAACTCAATTGAAAATCTACATTATGACAAATATGGTCAATTTCCAAAAAGATCTATCCCTCTTTTCTCTTGCCCAAGGCAAAACACTGTTTGGACTGAATCTCCTTATTCTCACATTACTCACACACCCTCTAAATAGTTTCCTTCAACATGTACCGCTCTTGTAAATGGGAGATGTCGTCAGCCTCCATTTATCTTATGACTAAATAATATTTTTCTATCTTATTTATCTTTCTTTATACTCTTGAACTACGTTTGACCTGACTTTCATTTGGATACGTAGGCAGTCTATTTTGGGTCCGATCTTAATCTAATAAAGAAATTTATTTTTCCTCTCTATCCAACTTGAAAAATCTTCTCAAATTCCTAGACCTTAATACGCCCGACCCTTGAGCTTATAAAGGTAGATTCTAATGTTCAAATGTAAGACAACCATTTCTCTTAATCCAATGTTTTCTTTAAGTGAAAAAGGAATATAAGACTCCAAAAGTAAAAACTGGGGGCAAAATTTGTTAGGTTTTGAGAAAACCTAAAAAATTTCACAATGAAGCATTATATCGATTCACAAAGACGTGCAAAAGGTGTATTTTATCCTAAACTGGGGAAAAAAAGTTTTAGGACTTTCAAAAATTTCACCATGACGGAGTACAAGTCCTAATTGTCTATGGAATAAAAGAAAATAAGAAGGAGTCAAACCGAGCAAGGTATGAATCAATATTACTTTTCGACTAACGATTTTTCTTTGAGTGCAGACAGTATGTACAAATACAGCAGCTACCTTGTAACATCATCAAAGAAAGCTCAAACCACACCCTTAATATGTGAAATAAGGCATGTGGTCAACGTGATCATTTTTCTTAAAAGTCGAAACTAGGGTAGAATTTTAAGGATCCCCAAAAAATCATGGACATCAAGGACAACATCAAACATATCCGCTTTCTTATCTCTTCTTATCGTTATTGTTATCTATTATGATTGTTTTCACTACATTATTTAATCTTCTATATATACATATATATCTGTGCTAATAATTTTTATCTAGTTGGGCATGACATTGCCATAATTATGAACTAGGGAAGAATTTTTGAGACGATCTCAAAAATATACATGCAATTTTTTTGCGATCTTTACAACGAGACAACTCTATACTAGGGCAGAAATTTTTGAGTGGTCCTAAAAAATTTTTGAGACAAGAGAGCAAGGACTTATAAGATGTTTTATTATCTTAAAACATGTCACAACCAATGATTTAACAACATGTCATGTTTTATTCTAACAAATTTTACTTATCACTTTCAAACATTTGCAAACATGATTTTCTTTTAAACAACCATTTATTTTCTGTCTACCCGAGTGAAGTCCCGGACGAGGCTCATCAACAAGACGACAATAATCAAGAAGAAGACATTTCAGTCGAGGCATAGGAACAAATCAACCTCCCTCGTTTTATCATAATTTTCTTTGAGTGAAAGATTAATAGGTACACATGACAGAAATGACTCCATCGAGAGGCCCAATAGTCAATCCAACATTATTACGAGAAGTCCAATAGTTGATCCAATATTGCATTGAGAAGAACAATAGCTGATACAATATTGAATCGAGAGGCCCAACAGCCGATCCAACATCATATCGAGAGGCCCAATAGTCGATCGAATATTATATTGAGAAGCCCAATAGATGATCCAACATTACATCGAGAAGCCTAACAGCTGATCCAATATTGCATCGAGAGGCCCAACAGTCGATCCAACATCATATCGAGAGGCCCAACAACCAATCCAACATCATATCGAGAAGCCTAACAACTGATCCAACATCACATCGAGAGGACCGACAGTCGATCCAACAATACAACAAATATTCTTTCTTTACCCTCATATTTACTTTATGTTTATTAATTGCTTATCATTTACATGCCCTAACCTTGTTATCTAGTATACTTCAAAGAACGCAGGTAACACAAAAGAAGCAACAAACAAGAATAATTTTTGTTCTGCTTTAGAAATATCATCCTATTTATTCATCCGCCGCGTGAACTTAACTTGAAACTCACCTACCTCAGCATTTTCAAACTTCTCCTTACGTTATTGTTTCATTCTATTTGTTTCCATCTCATCGACCCATGATATCATCGCTAATGTCTGTCCTTTAGCATTCACTTCCTTTAGAAATATTGTTCATTCCTATATCCAGAACTACATCCGGCCTGATTCTCTTAAAACCAGAGATATATAGGCGACTTAAAACCAAAGTCTCGTCCACACAAATTTTTAAAATCATCACCTATTGTGTCAATTCCAACAAATCATCTTCTCGGTCGGATAAAATTGGCTACTACATCAACTTTCATTGATCGACAATTCTTTTATCATTCTCAGGCAACGAAGGCGCAGCTATTGACACTCAATTTTGACCGTCCGATACTCCTTTTGGGTTGTTATTTTATCAAAATTATTGATTTGAATCTTAATATTTTCTACATATTATTTAGTATCGAATGAAATTTTGATGTGTCACATTCACAATTTGAAAATATACAATTTATTTTTATTAATTTCACATTATCATTTTCATATTTACTTATAAATTATTAAATTAAACATAACATTTCACGGAATTTATTAATATTTTATTCAATATTCACACCCGTAATTTACAAATATTTATTATTATTATTATTATTATTATTTTTATTATTATTATTATTATTATATATGTATATAACGGTTGATTTAATAATTTAGTATTATTTCCTTCATTTAGTAATTTAGTATTTATCCATTTTATATATTGTTTTTGAAAGAAATTTATTGAGTTCTAAGCAAGCTCAAAATTCAAATTTTCAAACATGGTTAAATCTTTCTATATCTATGAATTTTTACAAATTCTTGACTTTACATGAAAGAAATAATTTTTTTTCTAAATCATTCCCTTAAAAATATTTTCTTAACTCACAAACATATACGCTCATATTCTTTCACCTTATTTTTAGGTAAGAATTTTTTTTTCCAAATTCTCTTTCTTTCCCTTCCCTTCCCTTCCCTTCCCTCAACGTTTTTCCTTCTCTCTACAAATATTAGGATTGTTTTTTCTTTCATGGGGGGAGACGGAGGAAATTTCAAGATGAAGTGGGGATAGTCACTGCAAGGACTCTCTCTCATTCTCTTATTTTACCTCTAGTATATTTCCAATATTTGCACTCCAAACTCGATCTGTGTTCCAATTCCTCCCCCAAAGAGAGCCTCTTTCCTATCTTCTCTTTTGATGTTTGGTGTTTAAGATATTTATCCTTGGGTTATTTGAGTCGTGACAGGAGAGTGATAAAGGTACAACACGCTTCTTTGAGTCGGAAATGGTAAGGTATATTATTTTCTTTACCTTTCCAAAACGTCAAGCCGTGATCCGTACATAAGAGAGTAATACTTTACCTATCTCAATGTGGCATGACTGAAATGCATATTTTTCTCTGTATTGTGAACCTTGTAAAAATACATTCATATAGTTGTATATGGTGACTTGGAGGACACATTTATATCAATAGCGTTCCCTGTTGTTAAAAATCAGATTACTTAATATAGCATGTTTACTATTAATCCCATTTGGAGATTTTTAGTCATTTCTTTTCTAGAAACATGTCTTTAGGAATCTATTATATATTTTTTTGGTTAGTTGGTATGTATCTCAACGTGTTACTTTCACCTAGCTAGCATATTATTAGAATAAGCCTCAGTACATACGGCCAATGCTTTAGTTTAATAATTTGTTGTTTGAATATTACTTGTTTAGCTGTGTAATATCATAAAAGACTTGCTAGTGGTGGTCTCATAAATGATAAATCTAGACACAATCACTTCGATAATGAATTCAGAAATCGTGAGGATCTATTTCATCTTGGGAAAGATTGATAGATTAATCTAATATAGTTGTTAAGTTGTCACTATCACATTCTGGAGAAGTCCATTAGAGTTTATACCTTAGGTTGTCTTTACTGTTGTGCTATTCTACACCGGAGTATTTGCCTATAATAGTTTAATCTCTCTCCCTAAGAATTAACATGCTATAGGGGTTCAACAATATATATGTGTTAATACTTTAGTTATTAATTAAATGTGAGTCCCATCTTTTTTCTTATATGCATACTTTCGCCAAACATTTCTTTTTGTTTTATTATTTTGATTAGTTAAACATTAAATAACAGTCATACTCTCACCCTTTTGAATATTTTTTACATGTACATCACAACGAGGCGATATCGCTTGGAAATACAACAAACGGAGGAGTCAACACCCGAAGCGGACCTCAAAAGGAGGCGTCACCTCATTGGGGGCTAGATACGTTTTGGGATATGATGACAAAGACAGGCTATAGCTGACTTCTCTTGTATTTTTGTTATTCTTTGTATGATATGTACACTAGTTGAAAGTTTTCTTTATTATTTTATCACTTAGTAATATTAAATTAATAAATAAGTGACCTTTATTTTATCACGTAGAATCCCCACGTAAAATATGAATTCGATCGGGAACCACCTTTGTGGACCTCGAAAGGTGCCTAACACCTTTCTTTTGAGGTAATTTGAACCCTTACCTGAATCTCTGGTGAACTAAGATTAAATAACAAAAATAGGTTCGTAATTAGCCTAGAATGGTGCTCTAACGCACCTTGATACGTTAGGTGGCAACTCTTCACACTCTTTATAAATCCAAAAGAGTTGTCACATAGATTCTCACTTTTCGCGAGAAAAATGGGGCACGACAAACGAAAGCCAACAAAAATAGCAATGAGAAGGATAGATAAATCGAATGATAATTCTAAAAATCAAAACAAACAAACAACCCAATACTTGTTCACAAAGCCTATAAACCAAGAATATCAAGCTAAGTCAGGACATGCCCCCGACTATGACAAAGAAGGACTTTACAATTTCAAAAATATGAAAAAAAAATAAAATTATTCGGCCTTCCAAAAGATGGAGGCTCACCACTTCATAGTAAACCAAAAGGCGAACCGAACCACCTAACATTGCACATGAGCAACAAAAAATTCTTCCAAACCTATATCATGAAAAGATGCAACGTCCAGGGACGTTCAGAGGGGTGAGAACTGGCATGTATCTCAAGAAAAAAGAATAAAGTAATGTCATTGCCAAAAATCAGTAAAAACCACACGCACAACATTTGTATATACATATATAGGATGTCGGAATAGGAACAAAGGTCATGAACATGAGATTTTAAACCTTTAATCTGAACTAGGTAGCTCGCTTCATCCTAAAAGCATCCATGGGCTATATGGGTCCAACTCTCCTTGTCGGAAGGGCCCCAGTGCGTGTTAGCCGCACGTATCGAGGAAATTGAGGATAGGCTAAAGACACCAAGGTGATAACCATCCAAAATATGATGTGTATCTAGACACATGGTCATATCGACCCCCAACGTCGGCAAATGTTATTTCTAGTGTATGTTCCCCCGGGACATACATATTCAGGATGAGCTACACAATTTTCTTTAAGCCCAATTTAAGATAGTTTGTGCATAAATTAATCATTAACCCAGGAGTCATTTACTAAGATATTTACCAAGAAGATATCGTCATACCAATATGCTTGCACGCTAATCTAATTATGCCAAACCAATTCATATACCCATTAGACTCTCAAGTTTCATTTAAAATCCAAAATCATGTCCACCAAGGGCATTCCAAAACCTTATCCATTTATCCTTTAATGCAATGTAATATTTTCAAAGGACAAGTTAAATCATGTGAATATTTGTATTAAAAAATAATATTGTACAGTGGGTTGAGGTTAATATCATTATCAAGCCAAAATTTTATCAAAATGGAAAATCCCATGTCACCCATTCAATCATTATAACAATGCACCAATTCAGTCCCAAAACCCTTGATTTAAAACATAAATAAGATATTTAAACATGGATAAATAATTAAAGAAATAATCAATCAGAAGCTCCCAACTCAATTTCAAACCCATCAATTAAAATTGCATAAATAAAGATTAATTAAATGCCACAATGTAAAATTCAAGTTAAGGAAAGAGAAATATGCTTGAAATACCAAAGAATTTGATGAGAAATTAAAATTTGGAGCTTGAATGGTGAATTCTCTGTAAAACTCTTGAAATTTCTTGGTTGGGGATAGGGGTGTTAAGTGGGTCGGGCCGGGTTAACCAAGAACCGACCCGTTAAAATTAGTCGGTTTGTGGGTCGGGCCGGGCCGGGTCCGGATTGGGGTTAAGTGCGACGGACCGGGGCCGGGTTCAACAGTAGAATTTTAAAAAACAACCCTGACCCGGCCCACTTAACCCAACCCGGTCTACCCACCTAAATTCGGTCAAACCCGATTAAAAAACCAGTCAAACTCGGTAAAAAAAAAGTTTTTTTTCAATATACACTATATATACCCACCTATATACATTTTAAATACGTTAAACAATATATATACACTATATATATAGTATATACTACATTAGAATTTAAAAAATATATACACATATACACAATTACACATATATACGTAACATTCAATAAATACGACTATATGTACTACTTTAAATAAAACATATACTAGAATATATATATACAACAATATGTATATATATGGTTATATACTAATTTATAAAACATATACACATGTATACGTTAAATATATACGTACCATTCAATATATACGTACTACTTTAAATAAAATATACTACAATATATATACTACAATATATACACACACTATACATATAGTTATATACTAATTTATAAAACATATACACATGTATAAGTTAAATATATGTCTATAGAAGATATATACACATATGTACGTACCATTCAATATATACGTACTACTTTAAATAAAATATACTACAATACACACACTATAAATATATAGTTATATACTAATTTATAAAACATATACATATGTATACGTTAAATATATACGTCTATAGAAGATATATACACATATATACGTACCATTCAATATATTCGTACTACTTTAAATAAAATATACTACAATATATACACACACTATATATATAGTTATACACTAATTTATAAAACATATACACATGTATACGTTAAATATATACGTCTATAGAAGATATATACACATCTATACGTACCATTCAATATATATGTATTACTTTAAATAAAATATACTACAATATATACACACTATATATATATAGTTATACACTAATTTATAAAACATATACACATGTATACGTTAAATATATACATCTATAGAAGATATATACACATATATACGTACCATTCAATATATATGTACTACTTTAGATAAAATATACTACAATATATATATACTACAATATATACACACACTATATATATAGTTATACACTAATTTATAAAACATATACACATGTATACGTTAAATATATATGTCTATAGAAAATATATACACATATATACGTACCATTCAATATATACGTACTAATTTAAATAAAATATACTACAATATATACACACACTATATGTATAGTTATATACTAATTTATAAAATATATACACATGTATACTTTAAATATATGCGTCTATAGAAGATATATACACATATATACGTACCATTCAATATATACGTACTAAATAAAATATACTACAATATATATATACTACAATATATACACACACTATATATATAGTTATACACTAATTTATAAAACATATACACATGTACACGTTAAATATATACGTCTATAGAAGATATATACACATATATACGTACCCTTCAATATATATGTACAACTTTAAATAAAATATACTACAATATATATACTACAATATATAAACACACTATATATATAGTTATTCACTAATATATGAAATATATACGTTAAATATATACGTCTATAGAAGATATATACACATATATACGTACCATTCAATATATATGTACTACTTTAAATAAAATATACTACAATATATATGTACTAAAATATACACACACACTATATATATAGTTATACACTAATTTATAAAACATATACACATGTATATGTTAAATATATACGTCTATAGATGATATATACACATATATACTTACCATTCAATATATACGTACTACTTTAAATAAAATATACTACAATATATATACTACAATATATACACACACTATATATATAGTTATATACTAATTTAAAAAACATATACACATGTATACGTTAAATATATATGTCTATAGAAGATATATACACATATAATCGTACCATTCAACATATATGTACTACTTTAAATAAAATATACTACAATATATGCACACACTATATATATAGTTATACGCTAATTTATAAAACATATACACATGTATACGTTAAATATATATGTCTATAGAAGATATATACATATATATACGTAACATTCAATAAATATGTATTACTTTAAATAAAATATACTACAATATATACACACACTATATATATAGTTATACACTAATTTATAAAACATATACACATGTATACGTGAAATATATACGTACTACTTTAAATAAAATATACTACAATATATATACTACAATATATACGCATACTATATATATAGTTATATACTAATTTATAAAATATATAAACATGTATACGTTAAGTATATGCGTCTATAGAAAATATACACACATATTTTATAAATTAGAAAATATACACACATATTTTAAATAAAACATATACTGAAATATATATATACTACAATATATACACACACTAAATATATAGTTATATACTAATTTCTAAAACATACACACATTTATACGTTAAATATATACTACTTTAGAAAATATACACACATATATACGTATCATTCAATATATACGTACACATATAAAATATATGTACTTTTTAAATAAAACATATGCTACTTAATAAAATAAATTAATAATACTTTATAGTAAATTAGTCCATTTTTTAATTTTAAAAAAAAAATTAACTGGGTCGGTTAGCCGGCGTGCCTGAACCGGGCTTGGTTCGGGTCGGGCCAGGTTAACCGGGCCAAAAATAAAAAATAATCCAGCCCAGGACCCGGTACCCTACAGCCCATGGGCTGATCGGGTCCGGTTGACCCCAGCCCGACCCGTTTGACACCCTTAGTTGGGGAGTTAAAGATGAAAAGTATAGTGTTTGATCCTTGAAAACTGAAGAAAAAGGGTCCATTGGGTGTTTAAAAGTCCTTTAAGGGGTAAAAACACCAAAATTTTCCTACCTCAAGTGAAAAAAATAAAAACTAGATGAAAAATACTTAGCGACCTGGACACCATTTTGACATTCCTAATCATAATTCAGGTCAAAAATTGATATTGCACATGTAGGAGGGTCAGAAATAAAATGATAAAAAATTTACGGGGTCTCACATGAATTCTGGTCCGAATTTTAGAGAAAATAGACCGAAACATCAAAACGAACCCGTCAAGATAAAGAAGTCAAGGAAAGTTGCTCGTACAAGCTCTAGAAAGACCATTGCTAAATCATCAAGTAAGGTAAAAATAAATGAAGAATCAGCACGACCGCGTCTTCCAAAGGTATAGTGATTTGTTGTTGAATCTGATTTTTTTTGTCGATTTACACATTTTTATACATTATTTTATATAATAGAGTTTTGTTATTATTTTAACCTTATACATAACTTAGTTATGTATAGGGTTAGAGATGTCTTCTTATACATTAAATTTTTTATATATATGGTCAAATTACTTAGTAAATCCATGTTGGTATTTTGAACTAGATACATAGTATATATATATATATATATATATATATGTAGTTATGTCATTTGTTGGACGTTTTATTTCAACTCATATACATAAATTTGTTATGTATATGTATTGAAACAGAGACTGTTGATATATATATATATATATATATATATATATATATATATATATATATATATATATATATAGCTATGTCATTTGTTGGACGTTTAATTTCAACTCATATACATAAATTTGTTATGTATATATATTGAAACAAACACTGTTGGGCTATTTAATTGCAGTCCATATACGTTACAAAGTTACGTATATGGTATGCATTAATAGTGTTATATATAGAACAATTATGTACATGGCTCTGTTAGACAAGACGAGTTGTGTGCATTTCATCCCATATGCATAGCAATATTTTGTATATGAAATAATGTTAGGCATGTATATGATGTGTTATCTTTATGTTTTTTAAGTTTTGTTTCATATTGTTATGTATTGTGATGTCTGGAATGTATATTTTACAAACTCATATATATAAGGGTTGGGGTTCACTGTTGCTATGTTCTTCAAATCTTATAGGAATTCATTTTTTTTTATTTCAAATTTTTTCATACATACGTAGTAAAATTTTCTTTATATGTAGCCTAGACAGTAAAAGTTTTCGTAGACTTACGTACTAAAAAAAAATTTTATCAAGTCTTTTTTTTTTGTTTTAAAATTTTCTATGTCCCTTTATTTTATAAGGGTATTTTTTCTTTGATTCTAAATTTTTCTAGGTGATTTATGTGGTAAATTTTCTTTTAGGAGTATATTTTTTGAAAAATTTACATAATAAAGGGATTCATTAATAACACATTAATAAGGTACAATCTTAGATAATTATTAGACTTGATTTATTTTCTTAAATATTGTTAGGAAGTTAGTTATGATACATAAGATACTTATGTATGTTAACATTCAGTTATGTATATGAACAATTAAAATCTGAGAGAAAGAAAATATATTAAAACCCGAGAGAGATGGTAATTAAGAAGAAAAGTTGTGGAATTTATGAAAATTGCACTTCAAAATTTACTTTTATTTGAATTTACTGCTTGAGATTTACTTCAATTTTTTTCATGGGTCGGGGCTCAAATCTAAGCACTCGAGTTAGGGTTGGATCCTGGATTAGGATTGGATCTCACGTTTAGAGTTTTATGTCATGGTCGGATCTCGTGCTACTGCCGAATCTCGAGTCTTGAATCAAGTCAGTTTGAATCTCGAGTCTAAATTGGATCTCGGATAAAAATTGAGGGCTTAAGTCTCGAGTCTAGGTTATGGTCAATTTTTCTTTTTAAAAAAATTAAAAACAAAATCGACCTTCAGTGATCGTATTCTCAATAAAGAAAAATTGCAAAAATCAATCTCCAGAGAATACTAAATGCAGTCCAGTCAAAGAAAAATATTCTCCATATTAGCAATAAGACCTGTAGCAACATTGAAGTGATCTTAGGTTGTCATAAATTTATTAATTGAACCCTCATCACCTTTTCAAAACACTATTAATTCATCAACAAAATAAGATGTATAAGATTGAGAGAGCTACACACTGGATGGAATTTAAAATCAAGCAGTAGACTCATATACGTCTAGTAGATATTTCATCACCGATACAAATAATAAAGGATCAGAGAAGCATGACTTTCTTGTCGAAGGCTTCGTTTACCTTCGAAATAATCAGGAATCTCTACATTGAATTTGACCGTAAATTTAAGAGTAAATATATATGGATCATTAGCAACTTTATGAGTTTATCAAGCAATCTATGCTGGGTTCGAAATTAATGAAGCGCCATGCGAAAGTTTATAATTACAAAACATGTTTATAAATAGATGACAAAGAAAACTATACTAAAAACAAATTATTATTGATATGGCTCGGCCACTGTCCTACATATTAAAAATGCTTAAGTCATTGACAGACACTTTAAGTTGTCGTGAAAATTCACTTAAACCCCTCAACTATGGCCTGTACATATCAAGCCCCTAAACCACCCGAAATTCGAACTATTTGAGCATTTTTTTTTCAATCAGCTAAAACCACAAAGTGTGTGCAACTCACCTTCGTTGACGTAGCAAAATGACGAATTAAACTTGGACATTTGACATTAAATTTAAAAATAATTAAAAAATAAATTGTAAGAAGATATATATATATATATATATATATATATATATATATATATATACATACATACATACATACATACATACATACATACACACATTAAAAATGCTTGTCATCGACTGACACTTTAAGTTGTCCTAAAAATTCACTTAAACCCCTCAACTATGGCATGTACCTATCAAACCCCTAAACCACCCAAAATTTGAACTATTTGAGAACTTTTTTGTCAATCAGCTAAAACTACAAAGTGTGTGCAACTCACTTTCGTTGACGTAGCAAAATGACGAATTAAATTTGGACATTTGGCATTAAATTTAAAAATAATTAAAAAATAAATTGTAAGAAGAAAAGATATATATATATATATATATATACATATACATATATATATATACATACACACATACATACTTAATTTTAATTAAAATAAAAAACTTTTTATACCCACCCCATACCCAGCTTACCACGCCCCTACCCCAACCCACCCACCCCTAATCCCCTTTCTTCCTCTTTGAAATCCTTGCAATTGGATTCCCCCGTTTTTATCAAATTCTCCCCCCTTTTCCTTTCTTCTTCCTCTATTTATATTTGAACCTTCAATTCCGATGCAAATCTTAATTTGGTTGTACCCAATTGAACCTCCCTTTCAATTCCAACTTAATTGTGGGATGACCTATGGCTTTGTTTCCAATGTTTCAGGACGAATAAGAATTTGACATTACCAAGATCTCATGGAAAAGAAAAGATGATCTTCTTAATCATCACTGGTTCTCATCGGTGCAAGAAAGAAAGCCGATGAAACCCATAATAATCATAAAAAATATAATTCAATGTAAAGGACATAGCCAGAGATGTAGACACCTAATTTTGTCCCTCCTAAAACCCAATGTTTCAGATATCGGTTTATATTTTAGTATGTAATTTAGTCTCAGTTCAGTTAGGAGTGGTACTTAGTACTAAGTGAATGCAGGGAAGAAAACTCATCCGTTGTTGAGGACTTAGACCTTTAGTAGAAGTTCCTAAGTTCCAGAACTATGGTTCTATCGTAGGTTATGAGGGGTCACTCGCTAGTAGAGCACTGATATCCTCATCCTTCGAAACATTAGTTTAGTGGATCCATGCCAGCAAGTGTTGGTACCCTTGGCAAGGTACCAACACCCTTCTAATTAGAGTTGCAGCTTGGAGCCCAATTAGCTCAAATTATGGCATGTTGGTTAAATGTTAGCTTCCACAGTCCTCAGTTCAATATTCATAATAGGTTCAGCCAGGTTTTCTTAACCAAATATTTGGTATGCAGTTACCCATACTTGGCCTTGTGTTCAATTTTCATGTTCATGCATTCATGCTCAGTATATATGTATATGAGCTAGTTTTTCATCACGCATACTCAGTACATTCAAAGTTTTGATAGCATACTTCTTTGCTCTATATTATTTCATAATATAGATTCGGACGCTCAGTAATCGGACCGCACTTAGTGCATTCACACTCCACTCAGCTTCAGCCATGGTGATTCCTTACCAGTCGAGGACTAGTTATTTTATCAGTTATTCTTTTTTGTATTTTATCTTATTTCAGTTAGTCAGGGTTAGTTAGGGACCTGTCCCAACAACTCATCAGGTTTAGAGGCTTTCAGATAGTTAGACAATTAGACATGTTTTTAGTTTCATTTGAGTATTTTCGAACAATATTTTCCTTGACCTTATGATTGTTTCTCATCAGTTTATTTCAGTTAGCTTCTACCCAATATTTTGGTTACGTTCTTTCAGTATTTAATTCTTATGCCAGGCTATGGGTTAGCTTAGGGTCATTTTTGACACTAAGCATCGTGTTACGACTAGGGGGTAGTCTCGGGTCATGACAAATTTTGCATCATAGCACAAGGTTTAAAGTGTCCTAGGGTGTCTGAAAGTTGCATTGTGTAGGGTCTTTTTCATGGGTATGAAGCGCACCATACTTATGGGTGAGAGGCTGCAAAATATTTTAGAAAAGTCTCACTTCTTTCAATATTCATATAGTGATAGAGCGCAAGCTCTGTTAAACTTCTTTTTCTAATTTGTTCTCTACCATTTATAGAAAATGCCTCCCAGAAGGGCTAACAAAAAAAGAAATGGGGACCAACCAGCACCACCGTTGTTCTCGAAGACCCTCTGAATAAAAAGGTCTCTCACGTGAATTTAGGGATGCTTTCACGACATTATCCCAATCCATGGATGTTCAGAATAACCAGCAGACCGTTGCTCTATCCAACCTAGTGGTAAATAAGGTACCATCCAGAATTTGAGATTTTATTCGAATGAATCCTCCAGCGTTCTTTGGATCTAAGTCTAAGAAATATCCACATGAGTTCCTAGATAGTGTTTAAAAAGTAATTGAGATCATGGCTTCTACTTCATGTGAGAGTGTTGATTTGACTTCCTACCAATTGCAGGGAGTGGCCCATACTTGGTTTAATCAGTAGAAGGAGGACAAAGGTATTGAAGCAAGGCCTATAGAGTGGACTGAGTTTTCTATTGCTTTTATAGATAGGTTCTTTCCACTCGAGTTGAGGGAGGCCAAGGTGCAAGAGTTCATTAACTTGAAGCAGGGTGACATAATTGTGAAAGAGTACTCACTCAAGTTTACTCTATTAGAAATACATGCCCGGACTATGGTAGCTGATTCTAGGGCCCAAATAAGCAAGTTTATATCTAGTGTCTCTGATGATATCGTCAAAGAGTGTAGGACGGCCATGTTGGTTAAGGAGATTGATCTCTCTCTATTAAATGTGTATGTCCAGCAGATTGAGGAAGAGAAAATTAAGGAGAAGAAAAGGGAAAATAAAAGGTCTAGAATTGGTAGTTTCAATTTTTCTTAGCAGATATCAGATGGTAGAAATCGGTCTTAGTTTTACCAGAAATCTTCAGCTCTAGTCCGGTCATCTGTCGGTACTCCAATACCAAAGCTTAGACAGTATACTCAGGATAGAGCGCTAGGTTCTAAGTCCCAAGGTAGCATGAATAGTGGTTGTACCAACCTAGTTTGCTGGTGATGTGGTAGGAACCATAGGGACGAGTTCATGGCCAACAGTGATATTTGTTTTGGGTGTGGTAAGCAAGGCCACAGAATAAGGGATTTCCCATTTGTTGCGCAAAAGAGTAAGGATCTTTATTATCAAGGTTAGGCTAACTCCTTATCAGCTTCTGGAAGTCTTCCTACCCAAAAAGATGCCATTTCTAGTGGAACCAGCGGACAACGTCAGAATCAACTTTATGGCCTTTAGACTCGACAGGATCAGGAGGGTTCTTCTAATGTGGTTACTGGTATATTACAAGTTTTTCACCTTCATGTTTATGCACAGTTAGATCTCGGAGCCACATTTTCCTTTGTAACTCCTTATATAGTAGTAGATTTTAGAGTCAACCTCGAAATCCTTACAGAGCCCTTCTCAATCCCTACTTCATTCGGTAGTTTATTCACATCTAGATGGGTATACAAAAATTTCCCAGTCATAGTATCTTTGAAAATCACCTCAATTGATATGGTAAAGTTAGAGATGACTGACTTCGATATTATTCTTGGCATGGATTGGCTTCATTATTTCTATGCCTCAGTTAAATATAGAAATAAAATAGTCCTGTTTTAGTTTCCCAATAAGCCAGTCATAGGATGGAGGTGTAGTACCTTAGTACCTATAAGTCAATTTTTCTCCTGTCTTAAGGCAAGAAATATGATCTCCAAGGGATACATCTATCATGTAGTACGAGTCAAGGACTCAGAGTTAAAGGCTCTAAGTCATGGGTCAGTTCCATTTTAAATGAGTTTTCAGAAGTATTTCCCGAAGATCTGCCCGGAGTTCCTCCCGAGAGAGAAATCGACTTTGGAATAGATCTCCTCACAAATACCCAGCCTATTTTAATTCCACCTTACATAATGGCTTAAGAAAAACTTAAGAAATTAAAAGACCAGTGGAAATATCTCCTAGATAAGGGTTTCATCAAACCTAGTGTCTCTCCATGGGGTACTCTAGTTCTCTTCATGTGCAAGAAAGAAGATTCCCTCATAATATGTATTGACTATCGTCAATTGAACAAAGAACAATCAATAATAAGTATCCCATCCATAAAATTGATGACTTATTCGACCAAATTCAAGGTGAAAATTATTTCTCTAAGATAGATCTCAGATTCGACTATCTTTAGCTCAGAGTCAGAGAATTTGACATTTTGAAGACAACCTTCCAAACTCGGTATGGTCATTCAAATCTAAGTTATGTATTTTGGACTAACAAATGCTTCTGCAACTTTTATAGACCTGATGAACAGGGTTTTCAAGCAGTATCTAGACATGTTTATTAAAGTATTCATGGACGATATTCTTGTCTATTATCATAGTGAGGGTGAGCATGTAAACCATTTAAGGATTATTTTGCAAACTCTCAAAGATCACCAGTTAATCTCTAAGTCTAATAAGTGTGAATTCTGGTTGAAATTAGTAGCCTTCCTTGGTTACATTATTTTCTGCGATGATATTTGAGTTGTTCCTCAAAAGATCGAAGCAGTAAGAAACTGGCCTAGACCTATCTCTCCATCAGATATCAGGAGCTTCTTAGGTCTAGCTGATTACTATAGATGATTTTTTAAGGGATTTTCCTCTATTTCTTTCCCCATGTATAGACTGACTCAGAAGAAAATCAAATTTCAGTCGCCTGATTCTTGCACGAAGAGTTTTCAGGAGTTGAAAACTTGGCTCACCTCCGCTCCAGTTTTGACTCTACCAAGGGTTCAGATGGTTTTATAGTGTATTGTGATGCTTCTAGAGTTAGTCTTGGGTGTGTGTTGATGCAGTGAGGTAAGGTTATGGCATATGCCTCTAGACAACTTAAACCTCATGAGAAGAACAATCTGACTCATGATCTTGAGTTGGCAGCAGTTGTGGTTTCCTTAAAGATTTGGGGGCATTACCTGTATGGGGTTCATATGGATGTTTTCACTGATCAAAAGACTTTACAGTATGTGTTCACTCAGAAAGACCTAAATCATCATCAGAGAAGATGGCTAGAATTGTTAAAAGACTATGATATGAATGTGTTGTATCACCCGGGTATTGCGAATATTGTGCCGATGCCCTTAGTAGGTTGTCTATGAGGAGTGTTGCTCATGTGGAGGATACTAATAAAGATTTAGTCTATGAGGTTCATTAGGTTGCTAGGTTGGAAGTTTGGTTGGTTGATTCAACCGAAGGTAGTGTATGGGTTCAGAATGGTTCGGGATCTTCTTTGGTTTCCGAGGTAAAAAAAGTCAAGATAGTGTCTTATTTTGCTTAAGTTGAAGGAGAAATTTCAGGATCAGATGGTTGGGTTTTCTCCCAAAGGGGATATAGTATTTTTCGTTGTCAGATCAGGTTATATGTTCTGAATGTGGGTGATTTGAGGCAGCAGATGTTAGCATAAGTGAATGGTTTTTGATATTCTATTCACCAAGAGCCACTAATATGTACCGCAATTTGTGGTAAGTATATTGGTGGAATGGTATGAAAAAAAATATAGCAAAATATGTGGCTAAGTGTCCAAATTATCAGCAGGTTAAGGTTGAGCACCAAAGACCTAGTAGTACGCTTCAGGAGTTTAGCATCCCCACTTGGAAGTGGAAAATGGTTTATATGGACTTTATCATAGGGTTGCCTCGTACTCGTCACCAACATAATTCTATTTGGGTCATTGTGGATAGGGAGTTGGTGAAATTGCACGGAGTCCCTTTAACCATCATTTCAGGCCGAGGTACTCAGTTTACCTCTCATTTTTGGAAGACATTTTAGAAGAGTGTTGGTACCCAAGTTCATATTAGCATAGCGTTTCACCCAGAGGTAGATGGCTAGTCAGAGAGGACCATTCAAACTTTAGAAGATATATGAGGTACTACATAATTGACTTTAAGGATGGTTGGGATGATCAATTGACTTTGATTGAGTTTGCCTACAATAATAACTATTACTCCATTATTCAGATTGCCCCATTTGAGGTGCTCTATGGTAGAAGGTGTAGATATCCTATTGGTTGGTTTGAGGTTGGCAAAGTAGCTTTGATAGGGTCGGATTCAGTACTTGAGGCAATGGAAAGGGTTTAGTGATTTGAGAAAGGTTGAAAATAGACCAGAGCCATCAGAAATCCTATGCAGATGCGAGGAAAAGAGAGCTTGAGTTTGATATTGGTGATTTTATGTACTTGGAGATTTCGCCCAATGAAGGGGGTGAAGCAGTTTGGTAAGAAAGAAAAGCTCAGTCCTCGCTATGGTGGCCCTTATAAGATTTTGAACTGGTATAGAAGGTAGTTTATGGGTTTGAGTTGCCTGATGAGTTAGCATAAATGCACCTAGTGTTTCTTGTCTCGTTGTTAAAGAAGTGCCTTGGTGACCCAGCATCAGTAGTCCCATTAGAAAAGGTTAGTGTAAAAGGTGGTCTTTCGTTTGAAGAAGTCCTAGTTGATATCGTTAACCGTCAAGTCCATGCATTGAGGAATAAAGAGGTTGCTTTAGTAAAGGTTTTGTGGAGAAACCAGTCAGTTGAGGGAGCTACTTAGGAAGCAGAAGAAGATATGATGACCAAGTGCCCCCATATCTTCTATTCGATCCCACTCCCTATTGAGGTAATAGTTTCCTTAATTAATTAATTCTTTCATTTCTATCTAAACCATCCTGTCATTCTCATGTCATAGCATGCATTCATGAGTTTAGTTCAGTCCATGCATCAGTCTCAAATTTAGGTGTTAACTCATGTTTTATGTAACGCCCCGAGTCTGTACCCGGGACGCTATACAGTGCTCATAATCCTAAAGGACCACAAGCTAACCAATGACTGGTACCTGTTGCAATAGTGGAATAATAGTACTGTAATATATGGAAATTGGGCGAAAAACATGGCATAAGGTTCAATACTGTAATAAAACTGAATATGGTATAACAATACCAAAACTGAAACATCTGTCTGAAAAATACTCTAGTCTGAAAAAGCCTCTAAACTGTCTGAAATATGGAGTTGATGGGACAAGTCCCCAACTAACTCTGAGCTACTGAAACAAGCTGAACTACTAAAATAATCATCATGTCCTCGAACTAAAAGAACTCACCACTAACTCTGTCAGCTGAATATCTGAACTGCTAAGTATGATCGGGAGCCCGCGCGTCTGAACCTATGATATAAAATATCATAGCGCAAAAGAAATGTGTGCATCAGTACTTTGAATGTTCTGGTATGCAAAGTGAGGTAGGCTAAAATGCATGGATTTATATGCATGAATGACATGTATATAGCTGAATGGAAGTACATGCATGAATACGTATACCGTAATCTAAGGTCGTGATAACACTGGATACTGAGTTCTGAATTACTGATTTACTGATATCTAAGTTTAATAATACTGTGCAGCTGATAACTGAGGGGCTGTATCTGATAGTCTTGATCCAATGGAACTATACTGAGTTTCGTACTGAACTGAGTGACTATATCTGACAGTCCTAAATCTGTAGAACTGAATTGAGTTCTATTTTGAGACTAGAACTGAAATTGTGACTGTGGGAGGTAATCATCTAACCAACATGCCCCTTTTTGAATAGATTAGGGTCCAACCTATAATTCCAGTTGGAAGGGTATCAATACCGTGCCACGGGTAAAGATAAGTTGTGAGTTAACCCTCTCTGACAGGAAGATCTTTTGTCAACCCTCACTGGCAGAAAACTCAAATGAGATGTATCATCCCTCATAATATCTGGCAGGAAGATATCTCAACCTACGCTGGCTAAGTAGTTCTATAACACAGGGATTGCTACTAAGGGTCAAACCCTCTGCTAGCAGGAATTCCCCCATCCCTGGGTTAACTCGGTGCTGAATCCTACTCCCAACTGAATAGACACTAAACTAATTTCTAGTTCATACTAGGCTTGACTGAACTGTTACTGATTATACTGTCTAACTGAACTGAACTGAGTTCACTGAGTTTCGTTGACTAAAAAAATACTACTGAATACCGAACTGAACTGGACTGATATTGAGTCTATTGAGTTTTTCCTAAGTTCTGTAACTGACTGAGAGTACTACCGATCATGAAATGACTGTTACTATCCTAAGACTGACCATGGCTCTAGGTAATCAGCTAAATTATCGAGTATTAAATACCCCAGGACTCGATAGCATAAATTATAAGACATGGAATAGTCTTGAAACATGATAAATAACTACTTGATCATCATTCATTTATCGGGACATTCTAGCAAATACTTGCATGACATGAACTTGAATACATTCTAACATGATATAATTTCATTATTTAATTCTCATGAACAACTCATCAACCACCTGGAAGGCATTGTATATGCACATAGTACTAATCAACATATGAGCATTACGATTTCAAGGATTTAACATCAATTCACATGATACTACATACATAATAGTTGTTTTTACATAAATCTTGCACTTAATCATGGAATAGAAATCCAATCAACATTATAATCATGAATACAATTGAATCCAAATCATGGAAAGCATGAAATCAAGATTCTTGAAGATTAAAAGAGCTTCTTGGACTCCAAGGGTGGAAGGAACCCTTGGATGAACACTTCACATACCTTGGTTGCTAAATTCTTGAAGATTAATGGTGAAATCTTGAGCCTTGAATTTAAATCACCTAGGGTTCTTGTTCTTGAGCAATTTGAGAGAAAGTAAGTATATTTTAATCAATGAGGGCTGAATTTCGTATTTTAGGGCTGAATAGGGGTGGGAAAAAGACGCAAATACCCCCCAAGGATAAGACTTTTAATGTCTAAAAACCAAACTGTCGACGCGTAGGCCGACGCACCGCATTATTAGCATCGACACGATGGCTAATGCACCGCATTGAGTCCATATAGATTCACTGGAAATTGCCACTGGGAGCCAAAAAAATATATTGATCGACGCGATGGCCACCGCGCCGCACTGAGATCGCATTGATACACTATTTTGGATTTCCAAACGTATTTCAAACGAGGTTCAAAAAATCCAAAACTCATTCAGGAACACCTAATAACATTCCTGATCATGTATTAATCTAAAGATCAATACTTTAAGGCCATAAGAGTCGTGAAATAGAGTTTCAAACTTACGAAGGACAAAATAATACTAAGTCTGAATACTTAGCTAGAATTTTCTATGTCTGGGACCCCATAACGAGCTTTAAAAATACTGAGTTGAGCTTAGGATTTTTTGGGATCTTACAGTATCTCCCTCTTGGGAACATTCGTCCTCGAATGAGACTGATTAAACTGAGAATACTGATAGACTGGATTTAGACACTAGACATGCAGAACTGAAGTATGATTTCATGACTAAAATTATTGATATACTGAATTATCATACTAAACATGCATATCTGATGCATGAGTACATAAATGAACATGATTCATGAATTCATGATTGAGATTACTAATAAGATGAGCTTATATACTAGGCATTCATGTCTGATGCATGAGTGCATGACTGAACTGATTCGTAAATACATGACTGAGTATGCAATGTTAATTGATACAAAGTTGGTAGCTATATCTGAACATGAGACTGAGTAAATTCAAAGGAAATCTGTTACCTTGGGCTGAGTCTGAGTTTGCGGAGAAAAGGTGAGGATACTTGGTCCGCATATTTGCTTCTACTTCCCAAGTAGCTCCCTCAACGGACTGATTTTGCCAAAGTACTTTGATTGGAGGGACTTCTTTGTTCCTCAGTCTACGATTCTGATAATCAAGGATTTCGACGGGAGTCTCTTCATAAGAGAGACTGTTCTGAATATCTATTCCCTTTATAGGGACTACGACTGTTGGGTCACCTATGCATTTCTTAAGAAAGGAGACATGGAACACTGGATGCACTGAAGCTAAGTCTGAAGGCAACTCAAGCTCATAAGCTTCTTTTTCGAAACGGCTAAGAATTCGGTAAGGACCGACATATTTGGGACTGAGTCTCCTTTTCTTGCCAAACCTCTTCACTCCTTTCATAATTTTAAAATACAAAAAATCACCAATCTCGAACTCGAGATCCTTTCTGCGTACATCTGCGTATGATTTCTATCGGCTCTGAGTGATGTGTGAGCAGATGCTAACACATTTGAGGCTTTTAACTGAGAATAATTGCAAAGTATTAAGCAACTTTTGTTGATTTTTATTGTTTTCTCTTTAATTTTATAGGAAAGTCAAGATGCATGGAAATATATGAAAGCTATGTTAAGAAGGATGATTTTTGGTAAAAATAATTGAATTTTGAAGATATCACCTAGAGAGTTGTCTGACGACATGTCTGATAAGTTATCAGATTTCTGATAACCTATCACACATGTCATTACCCTGAAGCAGAGGATGAGAAATTGGAAGCCCTTCTGACGGCAGGTCTGATAATTTATCAGACTTGTGATAAGTCGTCACACAGGTCGTCACACTGAGATAGAATACAAGAAATTAGAAGCATATCTGATGACATGTGTGATAACTTATCACAAATCTGATAAGTTATCAGACATGTCGTCACATTGAAGCAAAGGATCTGACGACATGTCTGATAACTTATCAGATTTGTGATAAGTTATCACACATGTTGTCACCTAAAAGGAAAATTCTGAATTTTTTTTATTTCAATTTTTTCTTAAGTTATGGGTATAAATAACAGCTTTTACGGTTCATTCAAAAGGGGGGTGAAAATATGGAGCTTATTTGGAGGGAGTTTACTTTTTTCTTTGGGGGCTCTGAACTTAGAATTCAATTTTCAACTCTTTAATTTGGTTGTGGAAATTTCTCTTGAACTTGGAAGAGAATCAACTTCATACTTCATCTTTTGTAAGTTTAATTACTTTGAATGGTGAATATAATCGTTGCTATCTCTTTCTTTCTCATGTGGAACTAAAACCCACAACTAGGGTTGTGGGATCTATGATTATTCCTCCATAGATTTAATATTTGGTTAGGGTTCGAGTGATTGTGGGAACATCTTGATAATTCTTTTGTATTAATTATTTTATGTTGGTTGCAAACAATAGGCCTTGCTTACTGTTAATTTGCTTGAGATAAGAAATCAACCCTAGTAAGAAGTGAATTATCAACGAGGATTTGGGAAGGTTAAGTTCTCATTTAATGATTAATGTTGTAACAAGATTGATCAACTCGAGATAAAATCAGTATGAATAGAATGCTTTCCTAAGTTCGAGAGAATTAGGGAGTTCAACATCTAGGTAGGTTGAGAAACACTTAGATGGACTGTCGAAACTGATAATTTGGTGTTTCCCATAAGTCACGAGAATCCAATACTACAACTGTTATTCAATGGAGGATTACTAATCATAGTGATCACAACTCTAGTTTCTCTATATCATTGATTTGAAATATTGCATTTTAAGATTTGAGTTCTAAGGTGAATTAAAGTGTTAATAACATTTGTTCAATCATTAAAAAACCCCATTTTGTCTTTTCGTGCCAGTTGTCTGAATTTAACTTGTAGCTTTAGTTTCAAACGAGTTTAATCGTCACTCACATTGTTCCCTGTGGATTCGACCTCGACTCCAAAGTTGGGTAAATATATTGACGACGACCACCTTGCACTAAATTGACGTGTAAGTTGAGCATTATAAAAAATGGCGTTGTTGCCGGGGAATAATTTGGCGTATTGAGTTGGTTTGGAATTTTAGTTTACTTGATTGAATTTAAACTTGTAAATATTTGTTTAGTTTATTTTTTTTTCTCACACCTTTCTTGAGATGTCAGCCTGGATAGATGGTTTTTTGAGTGATGACGATTCTTGTGAAGATTCTTGTTATTATTGTGGGGGACCATATTTTGAGGCTTGTTGTCCAGATTTACTTGGAAGTGCATGTATGGGACCTTCACAATATGATGTGGATACTGTCCTACTTACTGTCACTTGGCGTTTGGCTTGTGGTCAAAGTGATCATACTGAAGATATGTGTGTTGTCACGATTCAAGCAAACAAATTGATGAAACAAGTCTTAGAGAATCAAGAACAGTTGTGGGCAGAGCTAAAAGAGTTACCACTCCCACTATGTTTACAGTGGCTAAACAAAGAAGAATATGAGGGGGACATTAGCTAATTTGAGGAGAAAACTCAAGAATTGCAACCACTCGATTGTCATCTTGATCTTGAGACTGACATTGAGAAGGTGAATAAAAGTAAGTGTGTAGTAGATAGTGTAAATTTTGAAGTAGAATAGTTGGGCCTCACTCGAAGCATTTTTCCACATTATGTTTAGATGATATCTTGTCTGTGGAATCATCTAAAATAGTGGAAGAGTGTGAAGATGAGGAACAAAAATCCTATATTCTTTATTTTACACTTGATAAGCAACATAAAAACACACCTCACTTTAAGGCCGCGTGGTTTACCATGCTCAATCCATTACTCGACTTTTTAATTTTGTACCATCCCTCTATGATCGAGGCAAGAAGATGGACTCTAAGTTAGGGTTGAAATTCATATCCTCAAGGTGGAGGAAAAAACTGAGTTGGGTCATGCCGCGACACTAAATTAGGTGCTTTTTGGGAGGTAACCCAAGGTATTTTTTTGTTTGTATTCGTATTATGTGATTGACATCAGATCCTTGGAACCATGGTGACACAGGTATATTTCTGACTCTTTTGTTTTGGTTTGACGCATTGGGGATAATGTATGATTATAAGTTGAGGGTGGGACTACTTGTGGGTGTTGATGTCCTCTTGGGGTTTTTGTGGACATGCCTCTTTTCCCTGGAGTCTTGTTCCCATTAGAGCCGGCATGTTTAGGCGTGCAAAGAAATTGGAAGCAAGTTTGACGACATATGTGATAACTTATCACTGAGCTATATTAAGCCTTTCCCTGATCAACTAAACTTTCTCTAAGGTATCAAATACCAAGTCAGGCCCTACCACTGTGGCCTCACCCACTTCAAACCAACCAAAGGGAGATCTATAGTTCCTTCCATAAAGCGCTTCAAACGAAGCTATCTAAATGTTGGAATGATAGTTGTTGTTATATGCGAATTCAATCACAGGCAAGTGGTCATCCCAACTACCTTTAAAGTATGTTGCACATGCTCGCAACATATCTTCTAAAGTATGAATGGTCCTTTCTGCTTGACCATCTGTCTGAGGGTGGAAGGTTGTACTGACATGAACTCAGGTACCAAGACCCTTTTGGAACGCCTTCCAGAAATAAGAGGTGAACTGGGTACCTCTATCTGAGATAATGAACAGCGGAACATCGTGCAATCTGACCAACTCCTTGATTAGAGTTTGGCGTAATCCTCGATCGAATAAGAGGTATGGGCTGGTAGGAAATAAGCTAACTTGGTCATCCTGTCTACAATGACCCAAACTAAATCATGCTGGCAACGAGTATAAGGCAAACCCATCGCAAAGTCTATGTTCACTTCTTCCCATTTCCAGGTGGGAATACTAAACTCCTGCATGGACCCACTTAGTTTCTGATGTTCGATCTTAACTTAATGACATGTTGAGCACTTAGCCACAAACTCTGTAATGTCTCTTTTCATCCCACTCCACCAATAGATATCCCACAAGTCACGGTATATCTTAGTGGCCCCTAGATGAATAGAGTAGCGTGCACCATGCGCCTCTGCAAGAATTCGCTGCCTCAAGTCATCTACACCTTGCACACATAGCCGACCCTGGCAGCACAACACACTATCTCCCCCTTGAGAGAAAACCTCTATCTTCTAATCTCTGACTGATTCCTTCAAATTGACTAGACTAGGATTCCTATCCTGCTTTTTCTTTACCTTGGAAACCAGGGATGACTCTAAACTACTCTGAACCCATACACTACCTTCTAACGAATTGACTAAGCGAACACCTAGTCGGGCAAGCTGATGAACTTCCTAGGCTAACTTCTTCTTACCATCCTCCACATGAGAAAACTCCCTATAGACATCCTACTAAGAGCATCATCCACTACATTGGCTTTACCTGGATGATACAGGACACTCATGTTGTAATCCTTTAAAAACTCCAACCACCTTCTCTGACGGAGGTTTAGGTCTTTCTGAGAGAACACATACTGCAGGATTTTATGGTCAGTGAACACATCAACGTTCACCCCATACAAATAGTACCTCCAAATCTTTAAGGAAAACACTACTACTGCTAACTTAAGATCATGAGGAGGATATTTTATTTTATAGGGCTTCAGTTGTCTAGAGGCGTAGGCTATGACCTTACCTCTCTGTATCAAAACACACCCCAAACCAACTCTGGAGGCATCAAAATATACCACAAACCTATCTAAACCATCTGGTAGAATCAAAACTGGAGCTGTAGTGAGTCGAGTCTTCAACTCCTAAAAACTCTTTTCACAAGAATTTGACCACTAGAATTTGACTTTCTTCTGAGTCAATCTGGACATAGGGGATGCAATAGATGAAAATACCTCAATAAACCATCAGTAATAGCCAGCCAAGCCCAAGAAACTCCTGATATCTGATGGAGAGATGGGTCTAGGCCAGTTTCTCACTATTTCGATCTTTTGGGGATCAACTCTAATGCCATCACCAGAAATGATATGGCCAAGGAAGGCTACTGACCTTAGCCAAAATTGGCACTTACTAAATTTGGCGAATAAATGATAATTTCTTAGAGCTATAATACTATTCTGAGATGATTTGCATGATCATGCTCACTGCGGGAGTAGACAAGAATGTCATCTATGAAGACTATGACGAACATGTCCAAGTACTGCTTGAACACACGGTTCATCAAGTATATGAAAGATGCTGGGGCATTAGTAAGACCAAAGTACATAACTAAGAATTCAAAGTGACCATACCGAGTTCTAAAGACTATCTTTGGGATGTTACATTCTCTGACTCTGAGCTGATGATAGCCTGATATGAGGTCTATCTTAGAAAAGTAACTGGCACCCTAAAGTTGGTCAAACAATTCATCGATTTTGGAAAGAGGATACTTGTTCTTGACCATGAATTTATTTAGTTAACGGTAATCAATACACATTCTGAGAGAACCGTCTTTCTTACGCACAAATAAAACTAGATGGGGACACACTAGGTCTGATGAATCCCTTATCTAGGAAATCCTTTAGTTGTTCTTTTAATTCTCTGAGTTCTTCAGGTGCCATTCTATATGGAGGTATAGATATGGGCTGAGTATTAGGAAGAAGGTCTATTTCGAATTCAATTTCCCTTTCGGAAGGAACTCTAGGGAGATCTTCGGGATCTTCGGGAAACACATCGGGGATTCACATGCTACTGACACTGATTCGAGGTTAAGGGGTTCTGAACTAGAGTCCTGGACCTAAATGAGATGGTAGACACATCCCTTAGATATCATTTTTCTTACCCTTAGGTAAGAAATAAGCTGACCCCTAAGTGCTAAAGTACTACCCCTCCACTTAAGGACGGGTTTATTTGGAAACTAAAGTTGGACAATTTTATTTCTGTAGTCGACTGAGGCATAGTAGGAATAAAGCCAATACATGCCGAGGATGACATCAAAATCAGTCATCTCTAATTCGACTAAGTCTGCTGAAGTGACTTTCTGAGATACCATAATCGGACAGTTCTTGTATACCCACCGAGCTATGACAGATTTACCCACTGGGATAGAGACTGAGAAAGGCTCTACTAGGATTTTGGGACTGACTCCGAAGTCAACATCTATATAAGGAGTAGCAAAGGATAAAGAAGATCCTGGGCCTATCAAAGCATAAACATATAAATGATAAACTTGTAATGTACCAGTGACCACATCAGGAGAACTCTCTTGATCCTGTCGGGACTGAAGTGCGTAGAGTTTGTTTGGGTACTGCCCACTAGTGGCACTAGATGCGGAACCCTATTGATTTGGGCAATCGAACTGAGCTGGGGGACGGTTATGCTGACTCTGAGAACCTACATGAGGACACTGTCTGTCCCTATGGCCTGGCTTACCACATCTGAAATACACATCACTGCCAGCTCTGCAGATACCCTGGTGGTTTTTTCCACACTTCTGACAAAGGAGATTGGTTCAGGCACTGCTAACACTACTATAGGGTTTAGGGCCTGACGCCCTATCTCTGTTGGTACAGGAGCACTGGCTGAGGACTGAATTGGAACTGAGTATTTTAGGTAGAACTGAGAATGATTCTCACCCTCTGACTTAGGCTGAGCGAAGTTAAAACTACCTGTTCTCGCTCTCTTATTCTCCCTCTCTTTTTCTTTATTCTTAGCCTCCTCTATCTTTTGAGCATGGATTATGATCTTGGATATGTCCATCTCCTTAATCAACATTACGGTCATACACTCCTTGACTACACTATTAGACACGCCAGACACATACTTACTCATCTTAGATATGTTGGCTGCTGCCACATGAAGTATGTATCTATCTAATTGGGTAAACTTAATAGAATACTTTTGTACCGTCATGTTACCCTACTTCAGATTTATAAACTCCAAAACCTTCGTTTTCCTCAACCCTAACGGGAAGAACTTATCCAGAAAAGCAACAGCAAACTCCTCACATTTTATGGGCCCTGCATCTGTGGCCCTTTCTGCTTTCCACTGTTTAAACCATGAGTGTGCCACATCCTGTAACTGATATACAACCAACTCAACACTCTCAAAAGCCATCCCATAATGTCTGTAACTTTCTGTACCTGATCAAAAAACTCCTGAGGGTTCTCATCTGTTATAGACCCAGTAAAAGATGGAGGGTTCATTCGGGTGAAATCCCGAATCCTGACAGCAGCAGTATTGGCCACTGGGTTGGCTGGAACAGAAGTTGGACGCTCATTCTGGGATACCACAAAAAAATTTAGGGTGGTGAAAGCTGCTCTGAATTCAGCGTGGGAGACATGTTCTTCCAGAGGATCAGGTTAGACGGGTTGGGATACTGGCTGGTCTCCCATTCCTCTTCGCTTAGTCCTCTTTGGAGGCATATTCTGTAAATAGAAGAGAAATTTGGATTAGACAGGGAGTTTAACTGAAGCTCATGCTCACTTGCACGACATAAATACTAAAAGAAGGGAAACTTTTTCTAAATCACCTCACAGCCTCCTGTCCATAAGTATGGCCCACTGCACACCGATGTACAAGATTCTACTAGATGGGGATTTAAGACTTCCTAGGACTCTATTAAATCCTAGGCTCTGATACCAAGTTTGTAATGCCCCGAGTCTATACCCCAGACGCTACACAGTGCTTATAATTCCAAAGGACCACAAGCTAACCCATGACTGGTACCTACTGCAATAGCTGAATAATAGTATTGTAATATGCAGAAATTAGGCAAAAAAACATTCCATAAGGTTTAATACTGTAATAAAACTAAATACGGTAAAACAATACCAAAACTGAAATATCTATCTGAAAAATACTCTAGTCTAAAATAAGCAGAACTACTGAAATAATTGTCATATCCTCAAACTAAGAGGACTCACCACTAACTCTATCAGCTAAATATCTGAACTGCTAAGTATAATCTGGAGCCCGCACATCTAAACCTATGATATATAACATCATAGCGCAAAAAAAGGTATGTGTCAGTACTTTGAATGTACTGGGGTATGCAAAGTGTAGGCTGAAATATATGGGTTCATATGCATGAATGATACTGACTGAATGATATGTATATTGCTGAATGAAAGAACATACATGAATACGTATACCGTAATCTGAGGTTCTGATAACACTGGATATTGAGGTTTGAATTATCGATTTACTGATATTTGAGTTTACTGATATTGTGTAGCTGATAAATAAGGGACTGTATCTAACAGTCTTGATCCAGTGGAACTATACTGAGTTCTGTACTGAACTAAGTGACTATATCTGATAGTCCTGAATCTGTAGAATGAACTGAGTTCTATTCTGAGACTGCAACTGAAACTGAGACTGTGGGAGGTAATCATCTAACCGACATACCCCTTTCTGAATAGATTAGGGTCCAACCTGTAACCCCAGTTAAAAGGGATCAATACTATGCCATGAGTAAAGACAAGTTGTGAGTTAACCCTCCCTGACGGGAAGCTTTTTCGTCAACCCTCGCTGGTAGAAAAACTCAAATGAGATGTATCAACCCTCATAATATCTGGTAGGAAGATATCTCAACCTATGCTGGCTACGTAGTTCTGTAACACAGGGATTGCTACTAAGGGTCAAACCCTCTACTGGCAGAAATACCACCATCCCTGGGTTAAGTCGGTGTTGAATCCTAGTCCCAACTGAATATACACTGAACTAATTTCTAGTTCATACTAGGCTTGACTGAACTGTTACAATTATACTGTCTAACTGAACTGAACTAAGTTCACTGAGTTTCGTTTTCTGACGGAATACTACTGAATTCTTTTAACTAGCTAAATTTACTGAGACTTGAACTGAATACCGAACTAGACTGGACTGATACAGAGTCTATGGAGTTTTTTCTGAGTTCTGTAACTGACTGAGAGTACTACCGATCATGACATAACTAATACTATCCTGAGACTGACCATGGCTCTAGGTAATCAGCTAAATTATCGGGTATTAAATACCTCCAGGACTCGATAGCATAAATTATAAGACATGTCACAATCTTGAAACATGATAAATAACTACTTGATCATCATTCATTCATTGGGACATTCTAGCAAACACTTGCATGACATGAACTTGAATACATGCTAACATGATATAATTTCATTATTTAATTCTCATGAACAACTCATCAACCGCTTGGAAAGCATTGTATATGCACATAGTACTAATCAACACATGAGCATCATGATTTCAAGGCTTTAACATGAATTCACATGATACTACATACATAATAGTTGTTTTTACACTTGAATAGAAATCCAATTAACATTATAATTATGAATACACTTGAATCAAATCATGAAAAGAATGAAATCAAGCTTCTTGAAGTTTAAAAGAGTTTCTTGGACACCAAGGGAGGAAGGAACCCTTGGATGAACACTTCACATACCTTGGTTGCTAAATTCTTGAAGATTAATGGTGGAATCTTGAGCCTTGAATTTAAATCACCTAGGGTTCTTGTTCTTGAGCAATTTGAGAGAAAGTAAGTATATTTTACTTAATGAGGGTTGAATCTCATGTTTTAGGGCTGAATAGGGGTAGTCAAAAGACCCCAATATCCCCCAAGGACACGACATTTAATGACTGAAAACCAAACTGTTGACGCTCAGGCCAATGCGTCGTGTCGTTGGCATCGACCGATGGCCAATGCGTTGTGTTGAATCCACATCGGTTCACTGGAAATTACCGCTGGGATCCAAGGAAAAATATTGATCAACACAATGGCCGATGCACCGCGCCGAGATCGCGTCGATACACCATTTTGGCTTCCCAAATGTAGTTCAAACGAGGTCCAAAAAATCTGAAACTCATTCGGAAACATCTATGACATTCCTGATCCTGTATCAATCTAAAGATTGATACTTTAAGGTCATAAGAGTCGTAAAATAGAGTTACCAACTTACGAAGGCCAAAATAATAATAAGTCTGAATACTTATCTAGAATTTTCTTAAGTCTGGGACCCCTTAACGAGATATAAAAAGACTGAGTTGTGCTTAGGATTTTGCGGGGTCTTACATTTCAGCTCATATCTATTCAGTACAAAATCTCAACTTTTCCCCTTATGTTTCAGCTTAGTTAGTTTCATTCGGGGACGAAAGACCCAAGGGGGAGAAGTAGTAATACCCTAAAATTCTTAAGATTTAGGCCCATCAAAAGATAGGCCATTAAGGTATCTTTCCAATGCCATAAGTCTTGCCTTAATCCGATGTTGTGACAAAAAGTTATGAAAATTTCCCTTAGAGTTTGTCAGACTGCCAATGGTAATGAGTACAACACATGACTCGTTATCATACGTAACGAGTCATCATTTAGACTCATAGACACATTAGTGAGGAGGCCTAGACTTCATCCCAGGGGTAATAATAAGACCCTACAACTCGTTATCAATGAAAACGAGTCGTTAGGTGGTCTCGTCACCTTAACAGAAAGAAACTCAAAAACTAATTCTCAGATGACGACTACTCCTAACAACTCGTAGTCATACCTAACGAGTAACTAGGAGGCGGAGTCATTACCTTAGTAGTGAAGGGACCAGACCTCAGAACCTCAGGTCACAACTCAGAACACGACTCGTGACAAGAGGGTACGAGTCGTTGGGTGAGCCATGACGAATGAAATCAAAATTCTTGCATATTTTTAAAAGTGGTTTTTTGGTAAATTCCACCCATCGTTAATCCATCCCACGTCATTTAAGCCTTTAACATTATTTTTTATCAAGGTTTAATATTATCCTAACCTCCATAACTCAGAAAATCAGTCCGCAGATAGCAAAAGAAACGATTTCTTTCTCTCTAGAGCCAACTAGGGTTCATCAAGCAAGTTCAAGTTTCAAGAATATTTCTTCAAGGTTTTTCTTTCAGGTATGTGGGATTTCATCAGTGGATGCCTTCAACCCACTGAGTCTCAAGAACTCTCTAAATTTACATGCACAATTTCTTTTCTCTTTAATTGGGTTCTAGATCAAATATAAATATCTTAACTCTCCTCAATTAATATGTATGACCTTGAGAGTGTGTTTTCCATAAGATTAGTGATTTCCATGTACGAGAATATGATTTTCCCCATTGTTTCAAGTTGTTGAGTTGATGGTTTTAAATTGAGAGATCATCTTATCATGCTCAGTAAATTCTATCATATTCAGTTGCCTTAGTCAGAGATGGTGGGTTATGTACACCTGATAACTAGGAGGTTAACATACATCATCTTACATATTCATGAGTTTATTCAGATTTTGCTTGTTTTATATATCCAGAATACTATGATTGAGCATATTAGTTACCAATTTATATTTTAGTTTGTAATTTAGTATCAGTTCAGTTGGGAGTGGTACTTAGCACCGAGTGAACGCAGGGATGAAGGCCCACCCTCTAGTTGAGGACTGAGATCTTTAGTAGAAGTTTTTAAGTTCCAGAACTACTGTGCCACCGTAGGTTATGAAGGATCACCCATCAGTAGAGGACTGATACCCTAGTCCTTAGAGATATCAGTTTAGTGGATCTAAGCTAGCCAGTGTTGGTATCCTTGTCAAGGTACCGACACCCTTCCAACTGGGGTTAAGAGTTGGACCCTGATTAGCTCAGATTGGGGCATGTTTGTTAAATTTTAGCTCCCACAGTCCTTAGTTCAGATTCATATTATGTTCAATCAGGTTTGCTTGACCATGTGTTCAGTATTCAGTCATTCAGTTTTTCAGTTACCCAGCACATCTATATACTTGGTCTTGCATTCAGTTTTTATGTTTATGCATTCATATTCAGTATATATGTATATCAACTAGTTTTTCATCTTGCATACTCAGTACATTCAAAGTACTGATCACATACTTTTTTGTGCTATATTGTTTTATAATATACGTTCGGACACTCAGAACCCGAACCGCACTTAACGCATTCACACGCTACTCAGCTGCAGACTTGGTGAGTCCTCACCAGTCAAAGACTAGTTATTTTATCAGTTATTCTTTTTAGTAGTTTATCCCACTTGATTATTATCAGACTGGCTACAATCATTTTTTGTTCGTGAAGATCCCACCAGAGCGCCTTCTACTTCTAATAGGACAAGAACTAGATCAGAATCATTCTCATATTTTAGTTAGTCAGGGTTAGTTGGGGACCTGTCCCAAAAACTCATCAGGCTTAGAGGCTTTTAGACAGTCAGACAGTTAGACATGTTGTAAGTTTAATTTGAGTATTTTCAAATAATATTTACCTTGCCCTTATGAGTATTTATCATCAATTTATTTCAGTTAGCTTTTGCCCAGCATTTTGGTTGCGTTCTTTCAGTATTTAATTCTTGTGCCAGGCCATGGGTTATCTTGAGGTCACTTATGACTCTAAACACTGTGTTATGACTAGGATGTAGTCTCGAACCCTGATAAAAATAATTCTCATATTTTTATATAAATTTTAAGCCTAAAATCGGGTCAATAACGGGCCCATGGAACCCGCTAATGAAATCCCAAAATTGAAACCATAACGAGGTCCATCGAAGGACAAGGAATGTGTGCTTAGAAGTTGAGCACAAATGGCGTGTCAATTGGGGCTTAAATCAACCCCAAAGTTGAAGGAAAATAAATGATAAAATCTACAATTTATGAATAATTTAGGGTGAAAACTTACAAAGAGATAAATGAAGAATGGTCATCTCAACACCCTCTACTCATTCAAATTCCAATTTGTGATTTCCCCCAAATTTCTAGAGCTCTTGGGAGCTTAAATGGAGAAAACCCCTAAAAATTTGCTTAAAATTAGGAAAGAGAGAAATATAAAAGAGGTTGATAAGGGTCCATTGCAAACGTGGGACACCCATTGCAAATGCCGATCCAGACCAAAAAGATCCTTTGTGAATGTGGTCAGTTGACCGCAAATGGAAGGAGTAAAGCTGAGCCGATCGAGGCGTCTTACCCTTCGCGAATGCGGAGGATAGCTCACGAACATGGAAGCCAACATCCTTGGCCTTTGCGAACGCGGCCATAGACTCGCTAACGCGAAGGCCAAATCTTGGTTACTCTAGATGTTGTATATAAGCAGTATCACCAAGTCCTTACGGATTTTGACTGGGGGTTCAAGATTCGTTCAGAATTTCGTGCGCATAATTGAACTATGTTACTATACCAAATGTGACATTTTTGAACTCAATTAAACTATTAAAACTTTCATCCGAGATTATTTCATTTAAATATGGGTCCCACATCTAGTTTCGATTTAACTAAACTCTATCCAATAGCTCAAAATGAGTTTGGAGGCCTCGAGACCTAAACCAAGGATCCCCCTAGTCTAAAGTCGATGTTTAAAGCAGATGGCACTGTTTAATTTTTCATTCGAGGACATTTACTATGAGTTTTATTCCAAGACCAATTTCTTTACTTCGAAAGCTCAAAAATTGAAAAATGAGGTTAAAACCCAAACTAACTGCCTGTTATTATAAACCTACAGTTCTAAGAAGTCATAAATGACCTGTTGCAGTATGGGACAATTCAAAACGCCAAAAACACGTGAGAGTTAAGAAAATAACTAGGAGGGTCATTACACAGGTGCTAGGAAGTATATCTGAGTCCTAACCTGATAGGAAACTATCAGGTAGCTAGCAAGTAATTATTTTAAATTAGAAGGAGGTTTAATGATTATGGTAAGAATGTTTGGTTAGTTACCTAATTTTTTAGTCAAACCCATCGATAGCCCCTTAAATTTGTCCCTAAAATTCACTTAGGCCCCTAAACTAAGGCCTGTACCTATCAAGTCCCTAAACCCCCCCCCCCCCAAATTTTATTCCAATTAGGTATTTTTTGCCCAATCAGCAGAACATTCAAGTGTGTGAAATTCACACACGATGATGTGGCAAAAAGAACTAATTGGAAGCTGACACATGGCATTGTGGGTCCAATAATTATTAAAAATTAATTATAAATTCTTTTTAAAAAATAAAATAAAATAAAATAAAATTGGGTCCCCTTCAATATTCTCCACCCCCACGCCCACCCCCACCCCACCCGCTTGTTCTTCTTCTCCATTTCTTGCCATCTTCTCCATCTTCCATTTTTTTTTCAATATCAAAAGAAAAATAAAAGAATGTTTTCCACTACCTTCCCCCCTCGCACGCGACCCCCGCTCCCTCTAATCATGTTCTTCTTTATTTTTGAAAAAAAAAATCAATGTTTTTTTAGAAATCTTATTTCTTTAGCAATCTAATTCATATTTATTGTTATTTTTCTTCTTCTTGTGTTGTGGGTTCCTTAGAATTTGAATTCTTTAATAATATCAATAAAGTAATCTTAGATTCATATCAAGTTAGCCGGAAAAAATGGAGTTCACCGAAATCAAATTTACTCCGCAAAAATATATCAAGTTTGCAAAGAGAAATGTATTAATATGCTAAAGTTCATGACTTTCACTGTTTCTTTTTAATTGAAAATTGTTAATTGTTAAGAATTTAAAAAGAAAAAAAAATAGAGATGAAGAATGAAGAAGATGGCTAAGAATGAAGAAGATGACTGGGGTCTTTGTGGGGGTGGGGGTGGGGGCAGGAGGTCGAAGGGGGGGCTGGTTTTCTTTTCTTTTTTTTAAATTAAAATTTGTTATTATTAAAAATATTAAATAAGTTAAAATGTGGGGGGGGGGGGGGGCGGGAGGTCGAAGGGGGGTCTGGTTTTCTTTTTAAAAAAAAATTGTTATTATTAAAAATATATTAAATAAGTTAAAATGTGGGGGGTGGGGCGGGAGGTCGAAGGGGGGCTGGTTTTCTTTTTTTTTTTTAAATTAAAATTTGTTATTATTAAAAATATATTAAATAAGTTAAAATGTGATTTTTTTTTACCAAAAAAAAGAAAGAAAAATTACCATTTGAGATCCATTCACGCGCTCAACACACTCTCCTTGCCAAATCAGCATTTTGTGCCTGATAGATACCAATTTTAGCACTTGAGGGGTCTGATAGATACAAGCCTTAGTTTAGGGAGCTAAGTGAATTTTTGGGACAAATTTGAGGTTCTATCGATGGGTTTGGACTAATTTTTTCTATGAAATATTTCATATATCGAAATCTGTTTACAAGGAAATCTTTCGGTCTTTTCGAGGTAAGAAAAGAATCAGATTGTTCAAACATATCTAGCTAATTTTTTTCTTCTTCTTCGTCTTCTATTTTTTCAGATATTTTTGATTGTATGAACTTGGTTTAACGGAGTACGTGTATCTCTTAAAATTGCAAGTTGTGATATGATGACCACGTCTATTTGTTATTAATTGCATATGGTATGATTGAAATATTTTAATGGGAAATGTGGAAATTGTTTATATTTGATAGGATTAAAAAATAATTACTTCGTTTAAGTAATTAAAAGCTTAAAATAAGTACTTATAAATTAAGCAGATAAGTATTTGAATAGAAGTGTTAAAATTTACAAAAAAAATAAAAATATTAATGTGTTTAATAAAGAAGTGATGTTAAACACTTTTTTGTTGTTAAAAGGAAAAACAGTCAAATATGCCATCAAACTTTGAAAAAAGGCTCATCTCTGTCATCCATTCAAAGTTTGGCTCATTCATGTCATTGTCGTTATAAAAAGGGCTCATTCATGCTATTTTTTGAGGAGTAACTACATAATTTAGCAAACATAGACTCCTAATTACCCTATTTAGCTTTAAGTTTCAATTAATTACAATTCATAACCCCCTCTTGCCTATTAATTATCCCTAATTACAATTACAGTCTCTCGCATTTACTTTCACTTTTCCTCTATTTTCTATTACTCTCCCTTTTTTTCCTTTTTTAGCTTTTTTCTTCATTTTTTTTCTTTTTTTTGTTTTCTCTTTCTTTTTTCTTTTTTCACTTTTTTCTTTTTTCTTTTTTCTTTTTTTTCATTTCCTCTTTTCTCCTTCTTCTTTTTTTCTATTTTCTATTACACTCCTTCTTCTTCTTCTTTTTCGTATTTTTTCTCCTTCTTTTTCTCTCATTTTTTTCTCCTTCTTTTCTTTTTCTTTTTTTTTTCTTTTCAATTTTTCTCCTTCCTTTCATTTGTGTGAACTAGTAGACACAAATACAAGTGTGAACTATAAAATACAAATATAAATGTGAGCTATAACATACAAATACAAGTGTTGACTATAAAATACAAATACAAATGTGAACTATAAAATACAAATACAAGTGCAAACAATAAAATACAAATGCGAACTATAACATACAAATACAAATGTGAACTATTTTTGTATTTTTTAATTATTAAAAATGAACGATTGATTTTCTTTCTACGAATAATTATTTATATTTATTGATACAAGTTGTATTTATTGATACAAATAAATACAATTCAAATTTTTATACAAATACATATTATATTTGTATTTGTAAAATTATTTATTTCATTTATTTGTAATTGTATTTATATCAAGTGATATTTATTTATTTACAAATAAGAATGATAATTTTGACTTACAAATACAAAACGGTACATTTGTGTCAAATGATACACTACATATTTATATATTTTAGAATCAAGAAAATACTATTAATGCATTTACTTGTTTGTATACAAATACAAATGATAAATTGTACATAATCACGGCTAAATACAATATGAAATCAATTTACAGTACAAACACAAAATAATTTTTAAAAAATTAAAAGACATCGACGAAAATAGAATACAAATACAAATATAATCCAAATATAAAAACATAATAAAACCACAATATAAATATAATTCAATATAATATACAATCAATTATAAAATACAAATGCAAAACAGTTTTTTAAAACACAAATGCGAATTATATAAAATATAAATGATGGTGCAAACGAACAAATACAAATACAACTGCGAACTATAAAATACAAATACAAATGTGAAATACAAATACAAGCGCAAACTTTAAAATACAAATGCAAATATAGTTGTATCAATGAATACAAAAATATAAATGACGGTGTGACTACAACAACAACAACAACAAACCCAGTGTATTCCCACCTAGTGGGGTCTGGGGGGGGGGGGGTAAGATATACGCAGTCCATACCTCTACCTCTAAAGAAGTAGAAAGGTTATTTCCGATAGACCCCCGGCTCAAGACAAGAGATACCACACAAATACATAGTAAAGCACAGAACAAGATTTCATAACATAAATACGGCACCCACAAGTAATAAAAAACAGAGAAAAGCACACAGATTCGTAATACAACATGGAACAAGGTATCATAACAAGAATAATACCCCCACTAAGTAATTCCCTACACTAGAGACCCAAACTGGCCCTAGCCTTCTGCCCTAATTAGCGTCCTCCAGATCTTCCTATCTAGGGTCATGTCCTCGGTGAGCTGTAACTGCTTCATGTCCCGCCTAATCACCTCACCCCAGTACTTCTTCGGCCTACCCCTACCCCACCTAAAACCATCCAACGCTAGCCTCTCACACCTACGAACCGGGGCATTCATGCCCCTCCTCATCACGTGTCTGAACCATCCCAATCGGACTTCCCGCATCTTATACTCCACTGGAGTCACACCAACCTTCTCCCTGATAGTCTCATTCCAAACTCTATCCCCCCTAGTCAGCCCACACATCCAACGCAACATCCGCATTTCTGCCACCTTCAATTTTTGGATGTGGGAGTTCTTAACTGGCCAACACTCCGCTCCATACAACATGGTCGGACGGACTACCACCCTGTAGAATTTGCCTTTAAGCTTGGGCGGCACCTTCTTATCACACAACACCCCCGACGCGAGCTTCTACTTCGTCCATCCCGCCCCAATACGGTGCGAGACATCCTCGTCAATCTCACCGTTATCCTGGATCAAGGACCCGAGATACTTGAAACTATCCCTCTTACATACCTCATGTGATTCCAACTTCACTACCACCTCATTCTCCAGCCTCACGTCATTAAACTTGCATTCCAAATACTCTGTCTTGCTTCTGCTCAACCTGATTGTGGTTGACTTGTGCTCGAGTATCATCCATGACTTGTTCTCGAGTAGTCATATTTTTTAAAAATACAAAAAATATAAAATATAACAAAAAATGATAAAGAAAATAAGTACAAAAAAGAAAACAAAAAAATCAAAGAAGAAAAGAGAAGAAGAAAGAGAAATAGAAGTTAGAGATAGAATAGAACAAAAAAAGAAAAAACGAGAAAATAAAAATTGGAAAAGATGGAAAGAAGAAGAAGAAAAAATGAAGAAAACACGAAAAAGAAAAAAAATGATAGTATTTTTGCTGAGACAAAATATGTTGTGTATTTATGTTTTTTAAGAATACAGGTCATTGAGTATAAGTGAATACAGAGGCTGTGATCGAATATAACGGCTAAACAGATATTGTATTTATATTTTATATGAATACAGACTATTGATAAAATCAAATACAATGGGTGTAAACTAAGTACAACGGTTATAAATGGTAATTATGTAAAATATGAATATGGAAGGTGAGTTTTACAGCAAAGTGTCGTTATTTCTGAAAGATCCCTCTTTTTTAATAGTCTAGTTTAGTGGTTTTTGGCAAAACCAGTTTGTACACGTGGTCAACAATGATTCGTCCACGTCATTAATTAAATGAGCCAAAAATATTTAAGAAAAGTGGCTCAAATATGCCATTGAACTATCAGAAATGGCTCATTTATGCCATCGGTTAAAAGTTCTACTCATTCGCGTCCTCGCAATTATAAAACCAGCTCATCCATGAGATTACTTTTAATAGTGATTTTTCAAAAATAGTGTCATGTCGCCTTTTATTAGAGGTACACATCATTAATTAAAATAAATCAATATTAATTTTAAAATATCTTAGACCTATTAAAAAGAACCAATTCATTTAACATAACCCAACCCAGATCCATTAAAGTATTTTTTTCTACAACAACTATTTTTCTGATCAGAAAAAATAGTGATTAGTGTATATCTTTTGGTTGTTTCTTGTTGATTCTAAATCATTATAAATGTTACGCTTAACAGAAACCTCAAAAGTTCTATCTTACAATAAATTTTTTTTATTCTACAGTAACTGATTAGTTGTAATTCCAGTGACTCCAATATATACTTCGAAATTGCAAGAAAAGAAATCAATGAACGATTAGGTCAAGCAAGAAAAATAAGGAGGTGTACCAGTAGAACTTCTCCATTCTCCCATCATGAATTAGGGGAGCATACATTGTCGAAAAATTATTTTCAAATAACGGCTTAAAAGAAGTCCGCTATCCCAACTATTTCACCATTTATATGAAATAACTTATTTCATCACTATGGTATAAATGATGGAAAAATTAATCTCGATACTAACTAATTATAGATATTTTGAAATTCATATAGATTTATTTTAATTAATGACATGGACTTCTAATAAAAGGTCATGTGGAAAAATTATTTTTGAAAAGTCACCGTTAAATAGTAATTGCATGGATGAGATGGTTTTATAAAGGCGATGGCACATATGAGTCGAACTTTAACTGATGACATAAATAAGTCATGTCTGATAGTTCAATGACAATTGAGTCTTTTCTCTTATTTTAATTAATGACATGGACCTCTAATAAAAGGCCACATGAAAAAGCTATTTTTGAAAATTCACCATTAAAAAGTAATGGCATGGATGAGCTGGTTTGGTAACAATGATGACATGAATGAGCTAAACTTTTAACTGATGGCATAAATGATCCATTCCTGATAGTTCAATGGCACATTTGAGCCTTTTTCCTTGTTAAAATGATTTAAATGTCCTTAAATTTGTTAACATCATAAATAAGGTAAATTATTTATAATTTTTAATTTTAAAATAAATTTTTTAAGCAAACCCCCGATGTAATGATGGAGTTGGTGAAACAAAGGAGAAAAATAAAGAGGAAATTTGAGGAACGAGATGAAGCGAAGCAGGAAAGAGAAAAAGAAAGAAAAACTATATATTTAAGATCTACAAGCTCAGGACATTGTTGGAATAGAAGAAAAATACAAGGGATAAAAAGAAAAATGTTATTGTCAAACCTAAAAGAATTTTAATCTAAAAAACAAAAAACTAGGGTACCCAGCTTCTCATATTTTGTTTTTTTAATTAATTTTTAGCTTTTTAAAGCACTTTTTAATTCTATCAAACACCTAAAAAAGTTTTTAAAAAAAGATTAAAAGTTAATTTGACTAGATTTTAATTCTACTCAAACGGACTCTTAAAAATCATTTTTTCTAGATTGTTTTTTGCGTTTGATTGGTATAAAAGGAGAGTTATTTTGAGCCAAAATAAATGTTGAGGGTAATTTTTGATTAAAAGGTAGATGAAAAGGTATATTTAAGTTAAAAATAGGTTGAGAATATTTTTAAATCAAAAGGTAGAAGAAATATACTTCTGAGCTTTTTTAGATACCGTCTTAGGAGTATAACCTTTGGTTTTAAAGTTGCAATATAAAAAAGTCAACAATAATTCAATCGATGAGATTGCAAAAATGTTTTGTGATTTGAAGCTATACGTGCAATAATTTTTTATGTTTGATGACGTTTTTTTTTATTAACAGATTTCATTCATTAATCAAAAAAGTGATTCATTACATAACCGAGTAGAAGCTGACCATCTACCTCCTCGTTTTACTACCTATGGCCTATGTTATCGGTCTACTTAGAATAGACATAATCAAATTACAATCAGTTAAACAAAACACCAAAAAAATCAATATTTTCCTATGGAAAATGATTCAGCAGGTCCAGCTTTGTCTGCCATGGCGCTTTGTTTCTTCCTTGAATGTGCAAGTGCATGGCTATGTCATGACATGTTTTGGTAGGATCAAATCTGCCATTCTTGAATCTCAGAGTGTTCTTGTCTCTCCAAATGCTATATTCCACCATGGCAAATACACAATTGATCATCTCAGCCAGAGTAGCTCTTTTTTTAGCTAGTATGCATATCCATTCCACCTCTTGATACCATGTACCTACACATTTGTTAGCCCCTAACCATGTAAGTAGTCTAGTCCATAGCTGTTTTCTGTAACCACATCTGAAAAATAGGTGGTCAAATGTATCCACTTCTTGATCACAGAAGATACAACTTATAGGAACCTACACCCCAATCTTCTGAAGCCAATCAACTGTAGCCAGTCTCTGTTATACTACAAACCATAGATGGAATTTAAATCTAGGATGTACCATCTTATGAAGTATAATATTCTTATATGTCTTCCTGGGCAGCCGAGGCTGAAGTGCTTTATAAGCTCTCTTGATCTTGAACTTTTTACCCTGCACCAGGCTCTCCAAGGTATAGTGAACTGATCTCTGGTAGATATGTTGTGACATGAGAAACTTCCCACCATCAATGATTTTCTTAACAACCCAAGCTGCATTCTTAGGGATTGTGGGGTCCTCCAATCTGGTCTGCTTTATGTAGTAATAGTGCACCCATCTAATCCACAAGGTGTCCGTCTTCATGAAAATGGACCATCAATTCTTCATAATGGTTGCCTTATTCCACATTTTGAAATCAATAACATTCAAGCCACCTGCAGCTTCTGATTGACATATTTTTTCCCAAACTACTAATGCTTTCTTGGACACTTCACTTTGACCTGTCCAGAGAAATGACCTGCACACAGCTTCCAACATTTTAGTTATCTTTTTAGGCAGGATAAAAATTTAGGTCCAGTAGCTTTGCATTCCAAACAAAATAACCTTTATAAGTTGTAATCAACCAACATATGATAACAATTTTGCTGAGCAACAAAACAACAATTTATGTTTGATGACGTTGTGATGGTTGTATATTAACTTTAAAATCAAAGATTATATTAACAAATGATTATCTTATTTCAATTTGGAAACGATTAAGAAATAAAAATGTTTCATACTATTTTAGAAAAAAAGAATTTTATTTTTATTAAAAAAATTAATAATGGAGTTACTATAATCTTGTATGGATAATCAATACTATCAGTTAAAAAAATCAAGAGTTATTCTATTTATTTACTAATTCATAAAACAAGATTGAAAAAAATACTTTCAACTTTTAAATTAGTTAAAGAAATTTTAAAAGATAAGAAACGAGAAAGGGGTTCTTTAAAATAATATTTTTATTACAAAAGAATGTGTTTAGAAAGAAAAGAAATAATATGTTCAATAGGAAACAATCATCTTTACCCAATTATATAATAATGAGAAAAGGGTTAAATTTACCTCTACTTTGAAAAATTGATTACATATTTCCTTCATCATATTTTGAAATCAAATTTATCCTCGTTGTTATAGTTTGGATCAAATTTATCCCTCTATTTTGAAAAATTGACTAAATATATCCTTCGTCATATTTTGGGGCTAGATTTGCCTTAGATGTTATACATCGAGATCAAATTTATTCTCGTTATCAAGAAACCTTTTCATGTATCCTTTCTTTAATAAAAAAGCTCAAATAAACCTTAAATGCTTTATATTTTAAAAATAAAACACACCCTAATTTAACCCACTCAATCCGACTTGAGCCACAAAAAAGACAAACAAATATACCCCCTCAGTTTGTTGGTCAAATAATTCTAACGAGATTAAGCCACTAGATATTTATGAGTTTGTAACTCATAAAAAATGGATCACATCAATGCAAACACAAGCTAATAAACCCCTCCCCCAATTCATGAATCTACATCAGTGCAGGGCTAATGAAAAATGACACTTAGAGGTCAAATACAACAGGTTAAACTCACTGGATATTTATCTGAATGATTGAGTTAAGAGATCTTCCTATATACAAATCGTGACATCTCTTAATTCATGTCTTTATATACAATTTGGATATACATAAATTTTTCATCATGTTATTTGCATAGAAAACTTATCCACTGATTCTAGAATCTAGATTCACATAGAATCGCATACAAAATTTTAAAACTTGAACATAATTGAATAGGAGCACAGTTTGTAATAGACATTTTCTTTAGCTCCATGCTTCTGTGTTTTTCCATTCTATTTTACTTTTTGTCCATTCTTAAACAACCTGTCAGTGCTCCACATTGAAAGAGAAGTATACTTGTTCGTTGGAAAAATTCGACCAACGAAATTGAGGAAAGAGTATATTATTTGTATATGTTTTGTGGGTTGGGTGTGGTCAAGGTAGATTAAAGTGTATTTTATTTTTAAAAAATGGGACATTCAATATTGATTTGGGCTTTTCTGTTAAAGAAATGGTACAGGTAAAAAATTTCTTAACAACGAAGGTAAATATGACCCAAAAGTGTGACATTTGTTAGGACCAAACTAATGAGGTGTCATGCAAAAGCTATCAAAGAAAACCTCAAAAAATCATGAATAAGAAGATAAACGAGAAATACACCAAAAGAGACACAATAATTTAATGTGGTTCAATCAATCGACCTACATCCACACAAAAAAATGAGCAATGCACTATATAAAAGTGAGTACAAAATATAAAGAGAGACAACCTCACACAAACTCACTCAGAATAAAAAAAGGTTCACACAAGTGATACAACAATACTTTTGTCTCACAAAGTCTCCCCACAAACAAAACTATCAAACTCTTAGGACTACATTATGGATGCTATAAAGCTAGAAGAAAGGAGCCTTATTTATATAGTTTATAACATTTTCCTACAGGAACAAGGATTAGCCAAATATGGAAAATATGTTTTGTTTTTCCTAAAAGGAAACCCAATATGATGCCTAAAGAAAAATTAAATTATGGTAAGAAAATCAGGACAAACACTCAACAATTCTTCCCTTTGACCTGAATTTGAGACAAAATAATTAATCCACTTTCTTCACATAGTCTTCAACAAGTTCAATCTCCATCTCCAAAATCTCCTCCATTAAATCTTTGTCTCAATACAGAGTACCACTCTGATAAAATTTCTCAAACTAAAAACTTCATTATCATCAAATCGGTTGCGACTAAAACTGAACCCGCAGAGATGAACACCGATTTAACCTTGCTCTAATACTACTTTTTAGTATTGAAATAATCAGGTGTCATATGGAAAACTTCATTCTCAATTTAAAGGGCATAGCTAAAGGTTTACTGACAACCTTAGACTTATTCATGTTGAACCCTAGAATTACTTTGTGAATCTACTTCTCTTGTGATAACCACAATTTCTTGGCCTTTCTGTCATGAGAAATCTGCATGACAAGAATTTGCCTTGCTAGTCCTAAGTCTTTCATAAAAAAAGACTTAACTCTTGCTTCAACTTTTGAATCCTGCAAACATTATGGCCAACAAACATGTAATAAACATAAAACAACGCAATAATAAAGTCGCCATCAGAGAAATTTTGCACAAAAACATAATGGTCTGAAGTAGTTTTCTTGAAGCCCTGGTGACTCAAAGAAACCAAACTTCTTGTACCACTGCCTTGGAACTTGTTTCAAATCATACAAGTTCTTCTTCAATTTGCAAATATAATTTGCTTTTTCCTTGACTTCAAAAATTTCAGGTTGCTCTATAGAAATTTCTTCATCTAAGTCACCATGTAGAAAATTAGTTTTAACATCCATTTGCTCAACCTCTAAATTTAGACTTGCAGCTAAGTCTAGAATTATGCGAATGGATGATGTCTTCATAACTGGAGAGAATATCTCATCAAATCAACTTTTTTCTGGTTAAATACCTTCAAAACCAATCTAGCCTTGTACCGTGTAACTGGATTTTCGTCTTTATGTTTCACCTGAATATCCACCTATTTTTCAAAACTTTTTTGTCTTTAGGTAGCTTAATCAAATCAAAGATATAATTATCATGCAAAGGTTTAATCTCATCTATCATAGCATCAAATCACTTTTCTTTTTCTTCACTTTTCATGGACTCATCAAGACTCTCAGGTGCTCCCCCATCATTCAAGAGTACATACTCATTAGGAGAAAAACAAGACGAAGGTAATCTCTCTCTAGTAGATTATCTGGAGAGTTCTCTGGAGCATCAACAACTGGTTGCTGATCAACCATATTAACTTGCACTGGAGTATCAACAACATCTTATTGGTTATTCTGAACATGATCAGTATCTTCATTATCAACTTGATTTTCATTATCACGAAAATTTTCTTCAGGAGCAGTAATCAAAGGAATTGGATCAACATTAACTAGGCTCTCTCTACTCTAAGAATCAAATTTCTCAGCTTTGTTATAATCTTCAATTGTTTGTTCTTCAAAGAACACAACATCACGACTTCTAACAAGTTTCTTCATGTCATGACCCGAGGCTACTCCCTAGCTACGACAATTATGCTTACGATCACAAGTTACCACAAGTTAACCCATGAGCTAGTACCTGCTGTGAGCACTGAATAAAATAGCACTGATATAGCATATGCAAAAGATAAGCTAATAAACTACTGAAATACTAAAATACGTAATACTATCATATCTGAAATAACTGACAAATGCTGAAAATAACTGACTAACTATCTAACTGTTTATCTGAAAAGCCTCTAACTGATTGAGGAGTTGATGGGACAAGCCCCCAACTAACTCCGACTGACTGAATATAAAGAACTACTGAAATAACTAGAATAAGAAATAATGTCCTCTATGGATGAAGACTCACCACTACTGTTGCTGGGTACGCTGAGCTGTCTAGGAGTAATTGAAAAACTGAGCGTCTGAACCTATGTTATAAGACAACATAGCACAAAGAAGAGTATGCGATCAATACTTTGAATTTACTAGTATATGAGATGAGGTATGGCTGAAATGCATAGGGTACTTTGCACATGAGATAAAGACTAACTGAACAACATGAAATAACTGAGCATGAATGCATGAAAACTATAATATCTGAGAATGCAAGACCAACATATACATATTTCTAAAATAATCTATAAGCTGAAAGAATGAAATCTGTATAACTGAATAACTGTAAATTTGTATACTTTGGTCAAGCAAACCTGAACTAAATATACACTGAATATTGTACTGAGACTATGGGAGGTATCATATAATCGACATGCCCCAATCTAAGTAATAAGGGTCCAACCTGTGACCCCAGTTAAAAGAGTGTCAGCACCGTGCCACGGGTACTAACACTGGCTGATGATGTGGATTTCACAAGGTTGATGTCCCATAGGACTAGGGAGTCAGTCCTAACTGGAGGGTGAGCCCCTACCCTAACTAAACTGACACTAGTACTGAACTGAATTAAGTTTAACTGAATATTATTTTAGATAGTGCTCATCCTAATCATAATAACTGAATAAGTAAGGATATTTATGGTTTAACTGAATCATACTTGAAAATTTAAAAATCATGTAAAACACATAGGTATCTAGTATTCATAACCCACCAGCATAGAGTAATCATTAAAACATGACATTTAAACTTAAACTATAATACTGAATCATGGTTCAACTCAAAACATGGGCATTTCATCAAACATGTGGAAAGTATGGACTTGTACATGGGGGTACTTTAAACATAAATATTCAACAACATGAAGTTCACTTGACTAAGACATGGGAAACTGAAACTCATAGCATGAGGAATTCAAATCTTGCATGGGATCATACATGGACTGAGTTGCATTTAAGTTACCATGAAATCATGAATTAAATCCATCTTAAGCAATATAAAATACAATAATTGTAGAAAAATCCATTCTTGAATTGAAAAGAGGGTTTTTGGGCTCACGAAAACAAAGATCCCAAAATTCCAACATGTCTTCTGATAGGTATGTGGTTTGACAGCGGTGGAATTCGTCTTTTAGATCGTGTCTAAAGAGTTTGATATTCCTCTTCAGACGGTGTCCCAGTTCGCTACTAAGAAAAAGTTTCACATTGTGTTGTGTCCTTTTCGGAGTTATCTGCACCTGTGATTTTGGTTTGAGATTCTCATCCTTTTAGATGCTCTCAACAACATCTCAAAAAAAACTGTTAGTGATAAATATAATTCACTAAAGGGTTTATAGTTTTTTATCATATCTCCGCGTGAGTTGCTACCTAGAAAAAACGTCATCCTCTCATATACCTATTTGGAGAGAGAGAGTTTTTGCGATAATCGTCATAACAACCTTCTTGGTTATTAGATAAAATAGTTATTTTGATGTTGAAAATTTCTTCAAAGTGGGATGGCCCTCTGGGATACCAACGACACTGTGTAGAACGGTCCCTGCAACCAATCTTATGATGATGTGGTAACCCTTTTAGTCACCTATAATATTTCTTGTATTTGAGCTCAGGGAGTCTTGTGCATCTTTCTTATCGATACAACTTATAGATATTCCTTAAATTATTAGTCTTTGGGTTATCTTGTGCATTATTTGATGTTAGATATGAGCCAACTTATAGAGATCTTTTGAGTTGCTAGTTTTTAGGTAATCTTGCATATTACCCGACCTTGAATAAGATATTACTTACAGAGATCCATCGAATCGCTAGCTCTCAAGTATTCCTGCATATCTTTCGACCTTAGATACAATATGACTTACAGATATTTCTCAAATTGCTAGTCTTTGAGTAATCCTGCAAATAATCAACCTTGGATATGATGTAACTTATAGATAACCCTTGGGATTATCAATATTGATAATCTTGCATATTTTATGGTAAATTTTTAGTTGCGACTTATGGATAAACTTTATACTGGTGATCTTTAGGTAACCTTGCACACTATTCGGTTAGGATGTTATTGGGGCTAACGGATGACCCATGAACTATCAAATCGTGGATAATATTTCACACTATCCCATCTCAACTAATGTGACCTTGTAGATGACCCTTGTATTTTCAACCCTCAAAAAACTAGTACGTCGTACGTCATCGGATAGTGACTTATAGACATCCTTCAGAACATATGTTTCTCGAGATCAGATGATGAATGCCCTTATATCTTTGGTAATTAATGCAATTGAAGCTAATGAATATCTCTTCACGCTAAACTATTTTGCCTTTGCATGATTTAATCAGATATAAATTCTTCAAAATATCCTTCAACACCAGAATCTTTTCTCTTTGCGTGATTAACGGATATATATGGAAATGCTTCAAAATATCCTTCAACACTGGACTCTTTTTCCTCTATGTGTTTAATGGATATAGAAGACTTTGAATGAATCATGGGCATCAAATGCAATTTAGAGATGCCCTTAGATTGTTCTCTTCGTAACTAGTCGAAGAGGGCGATATGGACTTCTCGGTATGACCCTCTTGGTGTGTCCCTCTTTGTATGGACCACTTGGAATAGTCCTCTCGATATGGACATATCGGCATGACCCTCATGGCAGGATATGATGCAGTAGAAAAATAAGGAGGAATGCAAATAACCATGGAGTGATTATAGAAAACATCACCTTGACCATTCCACTAGCATGTTGGACCTTCTGCATGTACCATTTTAAACATTGCATCCTTGATTTGTTGGGGATGCAAGTAAGTCATCGTTTTTCTTACCCCATATAATGATACCTATAGCCATAGAAAACTTGTTAGTTTTGGGAAACTCAACTATCTTTAGCTTTCTGGTTGTCGTAGCCATTTCTTATCGACCTTTGGATATTTGGCTTCATTGTATTCCTTTAAACCAAAGGTATATGGTGAATAACTGGTGATTTTGTTGGTTTTTTTGGCTCCAGGAAAACCTGCTTCCACAGAAAAGTTGTTAGTTTTTTGGTAAAACTGATCTGTGTAGACCCCCCCGGTCTTCAGCTCCTGGCATTGTCATCATCAAATTCTTATCTTCTTTAGGTGTTTGTTGTCTTTTGACTCCTGCTTTGACTCATCGGGTAGGTAGGTGTAGGGTGAAATCATAGCATAAATTAATTTAAAGTAAGTACTTTATTAAACAACTGAATTTTCAAAAAATCTTTTATAAGATTGGGAGGGATCTCTGTCAATTAAGTCATGTCTTGTACTATCTTTAATAAACACTTTTGGCTCGAGGCATTGACACTACTATAATCTTGTTAGTGAGCTCTGGAGGTCATTTGCATTGTGGCTGAAGAGTTTTAGAGGTAAGCCTTTGTAGCTGAAGGTCCATGAAGTTGACTCTGCTATTTTGGTACTGATAATCTTTAGTGTCATGTCATTGAACTGTTTAATACAGTATAGTGAAAATTTTAAGGTTTTCCTCAAAAATTCTTCCCTAGTTATTGATATTTCTCTCAAAATTCGCTCTTACTATCTTCCTTGTGTGATTTTTCATTTGGAATGCAAGAGGATGATCTTCTTCTTTTGAATTTTTGAGATTTCTTCTCAAAAATTCTACCGCAGTTTCCATTTCCTGAGGTGATATGACCGAGCCGTTACGGTGCCTATGTATCTTGTTGGACAGAAATCAGGTCAAACATAGTTCTCACAACATAAAAAAGAACAAAAATATAGTTAAAAGGATGGCCGAAGACGACAAAGGCCGCCTACATATCCCATTCTTGGGAATTCAAGTCATCACATAGTTCAAGAGAATATAAATGGAGTTTTCTAATGGGTTGACTGAAGTCAACATAGGCCTCATACGTATCCTCTTCTTGGGAATTTAGGTCAAACATAGTTCATACAAAAGGATGAGGGATTTTAAAGCTACTACAAAGCATGAAAATGATTACAAATGAGAAAAGCAATTACAAGGAAATAAGCACAAAGAAGCCCCACATCAGACATAGTATCTCTTTACAGTGTCAGAATTAATTGGCTTGGGTCCCCTTTGGGCATCCATTTCGTAAAAAATCAAGGCTCCTCTCGATAACACTTTGCAGACCACATATGGGTCTTGCCAATTTAGAGGGAACTTCTCCTTATACTCCTTTTGCTGAAGGAAGATGTGTTTAAGCACCAATTGTCCAACTTCAAACATATGATCTCTTAATATTTTGTTGAAATCACGAATCATTCATCGTTGATATTATTTTCCATGGCATACAACACTCTTCCTCTTTTCATCGATCATCATAAATTGTTCATGGCGGGCGCGGACCCATTCTTCATTATTCAACCCTACTTTTTGGATGATTATTAAAGATGGTATTTTAACTTCAGCGGGTATTACCGCTTTTGTCCCATAGACTAACAAATAAGGATTTTCCCCAGTAGAAGTTCTAACTGGTGTACGATATCCCCGTAAGGTATAAGGCAACATATCATGCCATAATCGGTGACTATCAACCATCTTTCTTAAGATCTTCTTGGTGTTCTTGTTGGCAGCCTCTACTAATCCATTCATTTGAGGGAGATATGCGGTTGAATTTTGATGAGTGATCTTGAACTGTTCATATATCTCTTTCATCAAATGACTATTTAAGTTTGCTCTGTTGTTTGTGATGATTGACTTGGGTATTCTGAATTGACAAATTAAGTTGTTTTTGACAAAATCTGCTACCACCTTCTTGGTTACAACTTTCTATGAGGCAGCTTACCCACTTGGTAAAGTAATCAATAGCAACTAAGATGAATTTGTGTCCATTAGAAGCTGGTGACTTAATCAGGCCGATGATATCCAAGCTACAAATGACTAGGGCAAACTCATAATGTTGAGTTCATGTGGGGGTACCCCGATTAGATCCCCATGTATTTGGAACTTATGACATTTTTGTACAAACTTCCTGCAGTCACTTTCCATGGTCATCCAGAAATAGTCGGCTCTCGGGATCTTCTTGGCTAGAGTGAATCTATTCATATTAGGTCCACACATTCTAGCATGCATTTTTTTGAGTAATTTTGTAGCTTCAACGAAATCTACACAACACAGAAATCCCAAATCGAGGGACCTCTTGTGAAGGACTTCCCATTTTAAAAAGAAATGATTGGCCATCCAATGGATCATTTTCTTCTGATTGACGATTGAATCTTTGGGGTAATGCCCTAGCTTCTAAATACCTCTTGATATCGAAGTGCCATGGCTTTCCATCTGGTTCTGCCTTAATTTATATGCAATGTGTAGGTTGTTTCTTCGAACTTATTTCCAACAGATCAATGTAACTTTGATCCAAATATTGAATCATGGAGGATATAGTTGCCAAAGCATCGATGAACTCATTTTATATTCTTGGAACATTCTTGAATTCCACTTTCTTGAATATTCTATATAATTCCTGCACCAATTCCACATATGGAGTGATCTTAGGGTTCTTTACGGCCCATTCACCCCGAACCTGGTGAATCAATAGATCAGAATATCCAATGACTAATAGCTCTGGAACGTTCATATCAATGGCCAATCTGAGATTGAGAATGTAAGCTTCATATTCAGCCATATTATTGGTGCATGGAAAACCCAGTTGGCGGTACCTGGTAATGTTGACTAGTTTCTAATATTAAGACTGCTCCAATTCCTGAGCCCTTAAAATTAACTTCCCCATCAAAGAACAATATCCAACCGGCATGTATAATTCAGCAATGTCATCTCCTGCAAATAATACATCTTCATCTGGGAAATAAGTTTGGAGTGACTCATATTCTTCATCAACTGGATTATACGCTAGATGATCCGCCTTTTTGATTGTCTTTTGAGTCACGTACACAATGTCGAACTCACTCAATAGAATTTTCCATTTGGCCAATTTCCCCGTGGCATGGCCTTTTAAAATATGTACTATAAAGGATCCATTCTGGAGATGAGATACACTGTATATGATGTCAGGTAATGCCTTAGCTTCTGGGACACCCAGGTCAATACACAACATGTCCTTTCTAATAGCATGTAACGAGCCTCTTGTGGAGTGAACTTCTTACTCAAGTAATAAATTGCTCTTTCCTTATTTCCAATTTCATCATGATGCCCTAAGACACATGACTGGAGTGGAAGTTCAGTTCAACGGATTGGAACTTCCACCAATTTGGGAAAAGTTAAATTTCATCCTTTTATCTACCAAATTAATTTGGGAGTCATGACTGGAGTGGAAGTTCAGTTCAACGGATTCTCCCATGGTTTATCTTTCTTAATATAGATATTCCCAAGGGAATATTCTATATTAGTGTCACACTCTTTGGACAGGTTCCCTATTCCATCCTCGAGACCATCATTTTTAGGCTTTACAGATACGAGAAATGACGGGTAAAGTGGAGGTAACCTCTTTGCCAATTATGGGCCTTCCTTCTTTGTATCTCTTTCACCTTATTTACTTGGAACATATCCTAACCCATATTTGAAAAACTTCTCTATGATCACAAAAGTCTCAATGTTTCTATTAAAATTCTATCCCAAGCGGCGTCCGGGCTCAAAATCACTTCTCAGCATAATAGTGGCCAGCATCTTATAAATCGAAGGCATTAGCTTGTAAGGAATTGTGTCTTTCTCAGTTGCATTCATGATCTCCACCATATTAAAATCACTCCCTTTCAAGACTTCTTTAATCATAGAAACATAACCGATAGGGTGACTTAGAAGGATTTCTTCACCGTGAATGACCACTTGTTTATTTTTCCACATGAATTTTACCGATTGGTGTAATATTAAAGAATCGACCCCTGTTGCATAAATCCAAGGACTTCCTAAGATAAGATTGTAACTTGTGTAAATGTCCATCACTTAAAACTCAACTAGGAACTCTGCAGACCCCATTTGGAGATGCAACTTGACTTCCCCAGTGGTGTTTCTCTGACCCCCGTCAAAAGCTCTTACATTCACTGTTTTCTAATGAATTTTCCTTGTATCATAATTCAACTGAGTCAAAATAGATAATGGTTAGATATTCAGACCAGATCCATCATTAATTAATATCCTATTAATGATCTTATCTTGGCATTTGATAGTGATATGTAATGCCTTATTATGCATCACTTCTTCAAAGGGTAACTCATCTCCACCAAAGCTAATGTGATGGTCACCAACCACTCTACTTATCATGGCCACCGAACTTTAGATATTTATGCCTACAGGTACATAGGCTTTTTCGAGAACTTTCAGCAACGCTTATTTATGATATTGAGAACTCATAAGCAATGCCCAAATAGAAATTTGAGTAGGGGTTTTCTCTAAATACTTCACAATAGAGTATTCTTTCGGCTATATTCTTCTCCAAAGTTCTTTAGCTTCTTCTTCAGTGATTGTCTTTTTTTAGCACTCTTCTTGTACTCTTCTTGTATGCATCATTGGCAAGCTCCTCCAAAGTGTAGCATCTTACTGATCTCGTCATTCCTTGTGCGGCGGCAGTTTGTACCATAAATTCTTCTCTTGTAGGCACCAAGCCAAAAGTCTTGATGAGGCACAATGAAGGCAACAAACTTGGGCTTCTCAGTAATACTTAAGGCAACCATTACCTTTTTCTATTTCTTCCATTTTATCCATTTTCTCTGGGCTAACCAGTGTTATAGACTTTCTTACCACCCACTCATTATCTATTTCTATCATACTGATGGTTGCTCCCTCATGGTTTGGAAGTGGGTTGGTGGTAATATTTGGCGGCACTATTTAAAGTGAAATCACCTTATGATCAATCAAATCTTAAATCTTGTGCTTTAAATTAATACAGTCCTCAGTTGTGTATCCAGCACCCCCTGAATGATATGTATAACGATGATCGATGTGTAAGAATCGAGAATCAATATTGGCGAGGTTTGGCAGGATAGGTTGGACGAGACCGTCTGCCTTTAACCTCTCAATCAATTGAGTTCTATTTTCAGACAAAGCAGTGGAATTCCTGGTAGTTTTCTCTTTTTTATGTGGGTAAGAAAGATTATGGTCATTTTGGTTGGTAGGAGGAGGGACTTGATGGTAATTCTGGTTAACTGGAGCTTTTTGGTAGGCTTGAAATTTTGGAAGTGGAGCTTGGTAAGTGGGTTGATAATTTTTCAATAGAGCTGGGTAATTCGGTTGATTGGTAGAGAAATTTGGTTGTGGAACTTGGGGCCTAGGTTGGGTATAGAACAAGGGTTGAGGATTTTATGGAGTTGGGGAGTATATATACGATGATGATATTTTCCCAAAATTGGACTCGAAAGACTTCTTTGACTTTGGGTTTGTACTAGAGGCTACGAATGACACATCTTCTCTCTTTTTTTCTTTGGGAATCTTGAAGATCCAAGTAGTGTAGGGGTTTTGTTGATTTTTCCTATCCTAAGTCCTTCCTCAACTGTTTCACCAATTTTAACCAGATCACTAAAGGTAGCATGAATCTCCGATATTAAGGTTGTACCTTTGTTGTCTCTTTCTACCAATGATAGGCATATTCACGAAAGAATTTGTAGACACCTAATTTTGTCCCTCCCCGAAAGCATTTTTACTGTTTACCCCGTCTTACCACGTATCCTATCCGCGTGGTAATTTTTTCACAAAAAAAACAAAATAAATAATCACCTCATCATTTTATTTTATTTTATTTTATTATTTATTTTTATCTTTATCCCATTTAACAAATCCTAACAAATTTTATCTTGTTTTAATCTTATCCTAACAACTTCTCCAATTAAAAGAGGAGACATCACCACTTAATACCCTCCTACCCTACCTACCGACGTGACCCCCCATCCTCACATTTCTTGTCCACAAAAAAAAAATAAGCATGCACACTACAAAAAGAGGGGGCTCACGTGATTAAGGATCAATTTCCATTCTTGAATGGAATATATAGGCACACACAAAAATAGAAATTCAGGAACAATGGGGAGAGAGCAATAATTCACTAATTGGAGTTCTCAAATACACACGCACCTCAATAAAAAAATCAGAAGGAGTGAGAGAGATAGAGCATCGAGAGAGAGGACTAATCGGATAGAGGAATAAACGGGGAGGAGAGTGAAATATTTAAGCGAGAGAAAAGGAAAAGGGCGCAGGGGTAGACTATTCTGGCATTTTTGGCTGGAAATATCCTCTCGCCGGTGAAACCCTGCCCGAAGGTCCCATTCCGTTGACTACCGAGTCAGTAGAAGCTTCGTTGAGCAGCATACGGCGACCCAGCCATGATTCCATTGGAATTCGGTTATTGTTAGTGGAAAAATCCGAGAGTTGGGGATTCGTTTCAAGGTTTTCATTTCGGTATTAAACCTGTCTCGTTCGTATTTCTTGACACCGAGTTGGAGTTATTCGTGATCGAGGTTCGACTCAAGGATTTTGGACGCGGATTCTATCGGATTAATTGGAATAATACATTATTTTTTGAAAGCGGCATTGAGGTTCAATTCTATCTTCTCTACTTTTAGGTTTTACATAATTATGAATGATTTATGTGTTTGACATGTTTGAATCTTCGTGATGTGTGGGGTGATGTTGGATTTAGATATGAAAACTTGATCGGTGGATTGTATATTGAATTGGTTTAATCGTGTTAAAAAATATTTGGGGCGCGAATTGAAAAATTACTAAAGTGAATTAGGATTAATTTTAATTTATTGTTGTTTTGATTCATTGACGTCGTCGATCGTGATAGTGCCATGATAGGTCGAGTTGGGTAGGCAAAAGGTAGGTTGGCTAGGCAAAGTTTAGGATCTGTGATTGTTGAATGATAAAATATTTGTGTAGTGGTTTTGATTTATGCATTGGGATCTATTGTATTCATTTGGCCGGGGAATGCCTCGAGGGATTTGTATTGATTTATCCGGGAATGACCCGAAGTATTATGTACTTGAAGATGGTGCACGATCAAGGTCCGAAACATCGGGTGGGGAAAACAGTGGAGCGTAGTTAGGATTATCCTAGAATAGAGTAGGTTTCTAATTTCGTATTTTTTTTATTTTATTTCGGGACTGTATAATTGGACTGAACACTAAATTTTGGATTGTTTTATTTTGCTTGATTGATTGTTTTGCGTACTTTGTGTGGTTTATATATTCGTAGTGTCAAATTAGCCGATATGCTCCACCAAGCGACTGTGGTCGAACCACGGGATTAGGGGGTGCCTAACACCTTCCCCTCGGTCAACAAAATTCCTTAGTCGAAATCTTTGTTCGTGGATCAATTTTATAGAGTCAAAATCGTTTTGAAAAGGGATATCCAAGGGTGACTTGGCACACCCGATTAATGCCAAGTGGCTACTCTGAGTTTTGAATATAAAAGGTCCTTTTCGAAACAATTTTTTATCTTTTTCCACTTTGATAATAAAAACCCTTTCGAAACCTAAATTATATCTTTTTGGTAAAAAAGAGGTGTGACAGAATTCATTAGACTTTTGCTTGATGCGGTCCAAAGAATATCGATCAAGAACCATCTCTACATTATAGGCAAATCTATCAACAAAATCCCTAGCTAAAGCACTCCATTCAGGCCACTTTTTCAATTCTTGTGAAGCTAACCACTCTAACACCTCTCTACTCAGGCTTTGACTAAAGAGCCATCAATAATGCTTCATTTCTACCAGCGCCTACCATTTAGTCACAATATCCTCTCAAGTGGGCAGTAGGGTTTCCAGTATCATTGAGTGTTTCAAACTTAAGAATTTTGAATCCTTTGAGCAAGTTCAAGTCAAGGTGAACGCAAAGGTAATCATAACTGAACCCCATTGCGTTAGGCAAACCATGTTTTTCTTCATCCTGGTGATCTCTTCCTTTATCAGCTGTAACTCCCTAGCATGTTTGTCTTCATGTGTCTTACACTCCTTCTCCATCTCCTCATAGTGGTCGATTTCTAGATTTTAGGGGAATGCATAGTAAGATGTACGTATTGTGGTGGCCTGGAGGGTGGCAGGAGGTATGTTTTAGGTTAGCAATAAATTTTGGGCAGTATGAGTGGAGTTTTGGTATGTGAGAACTGGATTTTGAGGAGCATTGGGATTAAAAGTGGGGTGAATATTCTGGAAATTGAAGGCATTTGGCGAGGTATTTTGGTAATTTGGAGTGAAGTTTTAGGGGTGGTAAGCACTTGAATTGTTTTCACGGTTCGTATTGTATGTGGGAGGAGTATGGGTTTGGCATGATGGATTGATGGGATTAAAAGGAGGTCTAGGCATAGAAGCGGAGGGTATGTCATTCAGTTGATTTCCATTATTGGAAGATCTAAGAGGAGGGAATTGGAGTGGAAGCACATGGTTATCCAAGACTGGCGTATTAGTGGTAATGTCCAAATTAGCCATATATTTTGCTTGTTGTACTTCTTCTTGCTGCTCGTCCATTCTCCTGGTTAATTCGGTGATCATTTCACCTTGTGTCGTTATCACACCGTCCCTAACCATAATTTTGGTGAGAGCATTATCGTCGCTACTATAAGTCATTCTTTCCTCTTTAGGCAAGTGGAGGTTGAGGAAGGAGTATTTATTTGCCTTTGATCTAGTAAAGTATTGATGTTCAGCCAGTTTTGTCAACACAGATCAATTTCTACTTACTTGATTACCTGATAAAGTAAAAATAACTCCAAAGAAAAATATGTTAGATCTTGTTGGTGATAAATAATACAAGATATCCGACATAAAGTAAACACATAAAGTTGTTTTCATCTTAGGTAATTGATACACCAGTGATTATTGAAAAAAATTAACGGATGAAACTTTGTCCGTTGATTTTGGATAAGTAGGTCTTTAACAGGAAGTTTGTCAGGTCTAAAATCTTTGGGCATCTCTATCAGCTGACTCGACAATGTAGGAGATAAAATTTTAAAGGACAGAGGACGGGCCGAAAGGCTGCCTACGTATCTCACAAAGGAGAAATCAGGTCATACGTAGTTCAAATAACCAAGAATTATTGAGTATGTGATCGAATTTTTTGACAGAATAGGAATTCGTTTAAAAAGAAAGTTAGTGAAGTCTGGTTGAGGACCTGGAAGACTTGGAGACCTGAAATGTTTTGGGCAAATTTCGGATAGTGGGCGTATTTTTTTGCCTAGAGGTTTTCTAAAACTTTGTTGAAGAGTAGATCAATTTATCATTGATTCAAACAACGCGCATAAGCACATAAAACAGTTATATCACATAAGACAGTTATATCACACAACAATAAATAACAAGCGTGTCTTAATTGAGTGGCCCTTTTGAGCCAAGGATTTGTCTAGCAGATTTAAAGAAAGTATACGTCTTTTAAAACCAATCCATTATCCCTAAAATTTTCAAAAATATATTAAAAAAAAGGGCATAAAATCCTACAAAGTTGCATGAAAAGAGATATAATCTTTGGAGAAAGAGAAAATAACATAAGAAAAAGAACAAGGTCCCCCGCAAGGGATAAAAAAAACAATAGTTCTAGATACTCCCTCGCCGGCCTTCGCCCTCTTAACTTCTCAACCTCTTGCCATATGCGATGTCTTGGTTGCCCGATATGTTTCCTAATAAATCTCTTTACTTTCTGCACTTATATGGGTCCACCAAGCATTAAGGCCGTCAGTGAAATTGGTAGTCATTTGAATCTTCCGTACGAGACTGGCTGAGTCATTCCTACAAACAAAGTAAGCCTTCCCCTATCCCAAAGGATAATGGATTAGTTAAAAAAATATATATTACTCCAACAAATAAGTATGATTCGTTTGTGATTGACTCGTGGTCAATAGACACAGGGCAGGTTTTCTGATGGGCCCAATACCCACTCAGGTATTGGGTCGTCCTAGGCTCATGCCTAAAAAAGATTTTTAGTTTCGTTTTATCTAGGTATCTTGAGTGGGCTTTGACCAGGTTCCCAAGTGGACAACTTGGATTTGGAAATACGAACAGTCATCGGACTCCTAACGTACTAATAAGTTGTCGTATTTCCAACACTTCATTTGGAATAGATAAATAGGGGTCGCGACAATCGCGAAATCCCAAATATTTTATATATTTTGATTCGGAAATATGCCATGAAATGCAACAGTTTAAATTTTGCGGAAATTTAGACACATAAGCAAACAAATAATTTAAATATTACAAACTCAAATAGTTAGTCAAAAAAGTTAGTTTAAATATCTGGTTAGAACCTAGTCAAATCCCTAGCAGAGTCGCCATTTCTGTTTTATCTTTTTCCAGATCTTTATTTGAAAGAAAATAGTTTTGACTTTTTAAACTATTTCAAAAAATATTAGAGAATATTTCAAAATAATTTTAAGAAATTCACAGAGTCGCCACTTGATTTTTATAGAAAATATCAAGAAAACATAAAGATTTCAAAGATTCAAAAACAGAAATAAATCTTTGAAACTAGAAATTGAGTAAGGGTTCAATTAACGTCCTGAGAAGGTTTTTAAGGCACTTAGGAGCGTCCGTTTAAAAACGGTTCACCAAAAGATCATTTTTTGACTAACTTAAAAAAGGGTGACTAACTTTACAAAAAAAGATTGATTTCATAAAATTATTTGTTTACATGTTTTAAAATTGGCATTTATTTATTCAAACGAGAAATAGTCTACTTGAATTAGAAAAAATGTTACGACATATTCTACTTAATCTAATATAAATTTGAGAAAAAATTATGAAATATTCCGCTTAATTCATAATTAATTTTGAGAAAAGTTACAAAATATTGTACTTGAGAAATATTTTACTTAATTCATAATTAATCATGAAAAGTTAGAATTTGAGGAAAAAAATCAAGGAATGTTCTAATTGAGAAATTTCTACTTAATTCATAATTAATTATGAAAAGCTAGGATTTTCAAGAAAAAATAGTTTTTTTGAGTTTGAAGGAAATTAGTTTAACCCAAATAGGCTATTAGTCATATGAGCATGACAAATACCATCTTAAAGTGACATACTTAACATTTTTTATTTTAAGACTGATTTTATGAAACAAAATCGAAAGAACCACTTCAATCCATTTAGACGAGATAAATTAGGTGAGAGAATCGTGAATTAAGTATGGAACCATTAGATTAATTAATTAAAGTTAGTGTTAATACAAATAAACAAGTATAAATTGTAAATCACAAGAGAATAAGATATAAGAGTTGGAGTTGGGCCTCCTTTTGGCCCATCAATAGCTGCCCAGTTTTTGGGCTTTCAATCCTATGGACTTTAAGTCCACTTTCCTGTATTGTATACTAGAGGTATACCAACTCCCTTTTTCCTGAGTTTTACTGTATATATATGCGTATACATTGTATACTAATGCAGTAGGCCGTTTATTTTGCTTCCGTTTTTTTGATGTACGTAACGTAACAAGTGCACAGCTGCTGATTTCCAATGTATATCAGCTGCATATAAGTGTATATCAACATTGTATCAGTCCGTTTTCTTCATATATTAGTCCATTTTGGACTTGGTATTAGTCTTGACTCTATGCAATTTGGGTTTAACCCAACGGAATGGGAGAGATGGGAGTCCGATGTACTCGACGAATGATTTCATGCATTAAAAAAATAAGGATTAGTAAATACATTAAAGGAGATTTCGCGTGTATCATGGTAACAAAATCGAGACATAATTCACGGGCACGAGGTTCTCAAAACAACAGATTCAAAATGGAAGTAAGAACTAATATATATTATATCGCTCGTAGCGACACGGAATAAGGAATATCCAAATACACAAGCCAAATACTGTTTAAGGCTATTACAAGGCAAATTTTGCCAACAGCAAATATCCAAAGTAGGAGCATTAATAAGTATAACTTGGTTTTTCATGGTCAACTTTTACTTTAAAAAAAAAAATGCTTTGTTATTTCATCAAAAGGGAAATTAACTTAGATCCTTAGAGTCAAATTAGGTTGTTCCACCTTTAAGCAGGAAAATACACATTCATTTTTTTTGAACTTCAAGAACATCATACACAAACTCTAAACTCTAATAGATTTTCTAGCAATCCAAAGAAGAATCTTAATTGATGATTTAAAAAAAAAAATACGTTTTTTAAACTTCTTGGAACAAAAACAAAAACTATTATACATTCATGACAACAAACAGTCGTAGGAATTTAAAGCTTGAAGCTTTTCTCCAATAAACAATGTATAACAAAAAAAAACTCTCCAATCAAAACTCAAACAAAATTAAAATCCACTCTCGATATTATTGTGAGATTCACACTGCAACGTTAAACATTAAAAAAAAAAGGACTGAAAAGACAAAAGATGGTTTTCCCGTTGTTGTTTGCTGTAAGCAGATGGGTAAGGAGAAGCAGTGTGAGGTGGGCCGGGTCGGAGGGCCTTGTTTTGGGCCTGGAACGGTGGGCTGCTGAATTTAAAAAGAAAATGGGTTAGGGGTTATTGCTGGGCTGCTGGATGGGGAAGCATTAGGATTTTAATAAAATAGCAAATTAGATTAAAACTTAAGTCGAGTTTATTTAAATTTTAATCAGATTGAATATCAATTAGCCAATTGCATTGTAATTGTGGCCAGGTTGACTTCAATTGAGATGAAATTTAACAAATTGATCAAATTTAATTAAATTTGAAACGAGTTAACAATTATTTTAATCCCGAATTTTTTTGATTTAATAAAATTATATAAATATTTTTCAAATAAATTATTTTTAAGAACGAATTATATTTGAATCATAATTTTAACCATTTGAATCAATCTTCAAGATAACCCTTGATTAAAATTCTTTTTTTTGTAAAAATGATTATTCAAGTAACGGAATTACAAAATCTCTAATGTATGGATACGAAAACATATAATCGCTACTTAAAATGACCAAATTACCTAGATAAATACTTGAAAGAATTTTATTCGGATAAAATGAATTTTATAATTTTATTTAAAAGCGAAGAAACTCAGGATTAAACTCAGTCGTGGAGGGCAACAATTAGGTGTCAACAATTGCAGAGTTAACCTGGTTGTTGGGATTACTAAAAGAGATTGGAGAAGAGATTGTGCAACCAGTAAAAGTGTTCAGTGATAGCAAGTCAGCACTTCAGATAGCAACAAATTCTGTTTACCATGAAAGGACCAAACATATAGAGATTGATTGTCATTTTATAAGGAAGAAAATTCAACAAGGACTGATCACTACTCACTACATTGCCACTACTTATCAACCAGCTGATATCTTTACCAAAGGGCTTACAAAGGTTCAGCATGAGCAGAGGCGAACCTACATTGAGTGTAGGGAGTGCACATGCACCCGTTAGCCTCGAGAAAATCTCTGTATATATAGTTCGTATATCTATATATGTCAGGATGTTATGTTAAATATATGCCGTGCACCCACAAAAACAACTGATTTGGCTGGTGAGATGGTTAGGCTTGCCACTTGAAAGTTGCTCTTTTTACCTGATTGCTCAGGTTCAAACCCCAACAACAACGTTTCCTTATTTGCTCCTTTTTCTATTTTTCAAATTACACTGTCTGCAACATTATTGTGCAAATGTATATATTTATCTTTTGATTAAAAAAGACTTCCTACTTAGTACTTCCTCCATTCCAAATTACCCGTCCCAAATTGAAATGACACATTGATTAAGAAAAATAATTAATAACATGACTAGTTTACTATGGTGTCCCTATTAAATGATGTTTACATTTTAATTTGAAGAAAAAGTAATTAATGCAAAGGGTAAAACATGGAAAAAAAATTTTGTCTCTTTTTTATTAATGAAAATGGACAAGTAAAATGGAAAATCAAATTAGGAAATTTGGGACGAAGAGAGTATTAATTTATTTTACACCTTTTCTTTTTTCTTTTGTGTATTGTGGATATTATTGACCTATTTTTTATTTTATTTCAAAATACAAGCTTCTCTCCAACTTCAAAAGGTAGATATTCTCCCTAGTTTATACAGTATAATATTTATTTTCTTTAATCTTTTGATCATTGAGTTATTTTTTCTTTAAAAAATTAGCAATTTAAAGTTTGAGATAGGCTTAAATCGAATGTTACCCGTTGAAACCATCTAGCAAACAAATCTCTCGAATTTCATAATTTTCAAAAACTTTCTATTATTGTTCAAAATATGAAAGTACGTTGAGTTTAAGTACGGTGAATAACACACTCTTGTCATATTAAATCTAATTAATGATATTCAATAATATTAAAATTTTGCTTATAAAATACTATAATTAACAAGTTTTCAAAGAACTGTATGTCAAATTTTGACACTATTAATTACTATATTTAAATATAAAGGTGCACCCGTCAAGTTTGAATCCTGGGTTCGCCTCTGAGCATGAGTACTTAAAATCCAAACTAGGTGTCTTGGATATATTTTTACCCCACCTAGCTGGAGGGGGGTGGTTGAAGTATAAACTAGAATTCACATAGTTAGTTAACCACTTCCAAAAGTTAATTAAAAATTGTTTTGTTAGGAATTAGGAAATTAATCTGTTAGTTACTATATCAGCAAACATATATATATATATATCCTTTTCTGCTTTTATTTGTAAATCTCGATATTCTATTTTCTTTAAGGAATCTATTGTAATGTTCTTATCCTAGTCAAAAAGTCTTTCTATTGCATTCTTCTCTAATTGAAATGACACATTGATTAAGAAAAATAATTAATAACATGACTAGTTTACTATGGTGTCCCTATTAAATGATGTTTACATTTTAATTTGAAGAAAAAGTAATTAATGCAAAGGGTAAAACATGGAAAAAAAAATTTGCCTCTTCTTGATTAATGAAAATGGACAAGTAAAATGGAAAATCAAATTAGGAAATTTGGGACGAAGAGAGTATTAATTTATTTTACACCTTTTCTTTTTTCTTTTGTGTATTGTGGATATTATTGACCTATTTTTTATTTTATTTCAAAATACAAGCTTCTCTCCAACTTCAAAAGGTAGATATTCTCCCTAGTTTATACAGTATAATATTTATTTTCTTTAATCTTTTGATCATTGAGTTATTTTTTCTTTAAAAAATTAGCAATTTAAAGTTTGAGATAGGCTTAAATCGAATGTTACCCGTTGAAACCATCTAGCAAACAAATCTCTCGAATTTCATAATTTTCAAAAACTTTCTATTATTGTTCAAAATATGAAAGTACGTTGAATTTAAGTACGGTGAATAACACACTCTTGTCATATTAAATCTAATTAATGATATTCAATAATATTAAAATTTTGCTTATAAAATACTATAATTAACAAGTTTTCAAAGAACTGTATGTCAAATTTTGACACTATTAATTACTATATTTAAATATAAAGGTGCACCCGTCAAGTTTGAATCCTGGGTTCGCCTCTGAGCATGAGTACTTAAAATCCAAACTAGGTGTCTTGGATATATTTTTACCCCACCTAGCTGGAGGGGGGTGGTTGAAGTATAAACTAGAATTCACATAGTTAGTTAACCACTTCCAAAAGTTAATTAAAAATTGTTTTGTTAGGAATTAGGAAATTAATCTGTTAGTTACTATATCAGCAAACATATATATATATATATATCCTTTTCTGCTTTTATTTGTAAATCTCGATATTCTATTTTCTTTAAGGAATCTATTGTAATGTTCTTATCCTAGTCAAAAAGTCTTTCTATTGCATTCTTCTCTAATTGAAATGACACATTGATTAAGAAAAATAATTAATAACATGACTAGTTTACTATGGTGTCCCTATTAAATGATGTTTACATTTTAATTTGAAGAAAAAGTAATTAATGCAAAGGGTAAAACATGGAAAAAAAAATTTGCCTCTTCTTGATTAATGAAAATGGACAAGTAAAATGGAAAATCAAATTAGGAAATTTGGGACGAAGAGAGTATTAATTTATTTTACACCTTTTCTTTTTTCTTTTGTGTATTGTGGATATTATTGACCTATTTTTTATTTTATTTCAAAATACAAGCTTCTCTCCAACTTCAAAAGGTAGATATTCTCCCTAGTTTATACAGTATAATATTTATTTTCTTTAATCTTTTGATCATTGAGTTATTTTTTCTTTAAAAAATTAGCAATTTAAAGTTTGAGATAGGCTTAAATCGAATGTTACCCGTTGAAACCATCTAGCAAACAAATCTCTCGAATTTCATAATTTTCAAAAACTTTCTATTATTGTTCAAAATATGAAAGTACGTTGAATTTAAGTACGGTGAATAACACACTCTTGTCATATTAAATCTAATTAATGATATTCAATAATATTAAAATTTTGCTTATAAAATACTATAATTAACAAGTTTTCAAAGAACTGTATGTCAAATTTTGACACTATTAATTACTATATTTAAATATAGAGGTGCACCCGTCAAGTTTGAATCCTGGGTTCGCCTCTGAGCATGAGTACTTAAAATCCAAGCTAGGTGTCTTGGATATATTTTTACCCCACCTAGCTGGAGGGGGGTGGTTGAAGTATAAACTAGAATTCACATAGTTAGTTAACCACTTCCAAAAGTTAATTAAAAATTGTTTTGTTAGGAATTAAACACAATTAGAAGTTAGTTAGGAAATTAATCTGTTAGTTACTAGATCAGCAAACATATATATATATATATATATCCTTTTCTGCTTTTATTTGTAAATCTCGATATTCTATTTTCTTTAAGGAATCTATTGTAATGTTCTTATCCTAGTCAAAAAGTCTTTCTATTGCATTCTTCTCTAATTGATTTTATTTTAATCTTCCAATAATCTATACAATATCCAATCTGTTCTAATTTACTTTTTAACAGAAATAAGTGGTCTATACGGCGTAAAAGCTCTTCGCGGTATGAAAATATAATAATATTAAGGACTGGGACAATATCAGCTACTTTGTTATACCAATAATAATACAGAATGTCTATAATAACTATGTTATCACATTGATTTAACACACTTGAATGAATTAACAACTTCCATTATTGAGTTTTGATCCCTACTTGCTTCTTCTTCTTTTTTTGGTTCTTGGTTCTTCCTCTTCTCTTTCTCTGCTTTGTGTATGAATCTATGATCCATGCTCTGAATTACTACATTCATACTACGAATTACTACACATATAACAAGTTCACCCTGGCTTCTTTGGGCATTTGAGCAGGATATTATGTTGTTTCAAAATATATTTATCCAAAGTCGTTTTCCTCAATAACTGATTTTTATGTGGATCCTAGTCTTAGTGTCAATTGAAGTGAATTCTAGATGATTTCTTTTTCATATGTGTTTTCTTCTCGTTTAGAATAATGGTGAAGTCGTTTGTGTGTAGTGTTTTGCTACTAGTAGTTGAATGTGGGCAGTATTCCAATGGCACAATCATGGAGCATGAAGAAGAAGGAGCAAAGATGGTGAGAGGTGACTTTTGGCTTTTCAATCTCAAACATTTAATTCAAATTTAAGTTTGGGGGATAGCAATATCTAAATTAGTCTTGCTCATAGTTTTGATCACTGTAAAAATGTTTTGAAAAGCTGACATAATTTGAGTAGGTTATAGCCTTCCGTACAAGTGGAGTATTATTTTGTTGTAGTGTTGTTCTTTAACCATTTGTTGTTTTTGATACTATGTATTGTTTTTATACATTCATTACATCTTTTTTTAGACTATTTTTGTCTTCAAAAGGTGTCTATGCCTCTCTGTATCACCTCTAGGATAGAGGAACGATTTGCGTACACTCTGTCGTCTATATCGCTTCCAAGTAGTAGAAGCGTTGATCAATATTCGATTTTCCTACCAAATATATCTTTTGACTGACTCCTGTGAATATATATATATATATAGGGTCAGTGTTGCAAGTGGATGATTTTTGTTTAATTTTTCATTTTTAACTTTCCTCCAAGTTAGTTAGGTTTAGAGTTGAGATTACCCAACAAAAGCATTTGAACCATTTTAATGTGTAGGAAAGTAAAAGTCGACTCTTCATGTCCAACGTGACACTCATTCCTCTCCTAACGCCCTTGACAAAAAGAATTCGACATCATGGGGTTACCTAACATATTAAGTTCAAAGTCTTGCTTGGCAGTCTCTTATTTCCTTCTACTTAATTTCCACTTGGGATACATTTGGTATGACTTGTTTTGTTTGCTTCGATTATCATGTTATTTGTTGTTGCTACTGTTCTCTTTTCTATTATTTCAAGCATGACTCTTCGGTGTCATATTTCTTTTACGTACATGACTTTTGATATACTTTACTTGAACCGAGAATCTATCAGAAATATCATCTCTACCTTCATAAATTAAAAGTAAGACTAAGTAAGACTATGTAGTCACCATCATTCCCAGACGACAGTCTGTGAAATTACACCGGGTAGATTATTGTTGATACATTTGGTATGGCAGAAAAAAATAGCTTGATGAAATTGTAATAAGTTTATGAGAATGTTTCTTTAAAAGAAAACGTTTCACACAAATTAGATAGCGATGACTTCAATTCATTTTTCTTTCCTCTAAACTTAGACACTACGAAAAGTATTTTTACGTGAAAAAGATTTGGGAGATATTAAATCATGTATACAACACAATATCCTTTCAAATAGAAGTGTAACTATCCCATATGAGTCGTCATTTTCAGTGAGATTCAACACATGATACATGCTTTGTTAACAAATCTTTCTCACGTCCCAACAGCTCAGCCGTGCTCTACCCGCCTTATCAATTGGTTAAGCACTTGTCAAAGCAGAATTTAACCTGAAAAAGAAGGAAAAAGAAAAAGGGACTACTCGTCCAGCTTTACTTATTCACTACATCAAAATTAATCATCCAACTTAATTTGTTCAATTTGAAAAATCACAAGATAATTACCATTTTTTGTATTACTCTTTTTATTCAATATTATTCATTTCTTAACATCCAGACCACTTATAATTAATAAAAGTATCTATTTATTGTTTCCTAGATAGTGCCAAGATAAATATAAAGATGGACAGGAGTAATTTATAAACACTGAATTTTATTTGCTGAATAAGTCAAATGCCTCGGAAAATTATTACAGCAAAAGTTATCATTCAAGTAATTTATTTCCAAGTCCACAGCACCTAAACAGCTTTCAAGTTGCATTTCAGAAAAAGATGTCACTATACCATAGACTATCTTGTCATCATTTCCTTCATTTTGCTCACGGGTTTTTCTAACTGTGGTCCAAATCTCATCAGTCCAACACCAGTTTGGTTTTCCTGAATTCTGGCCCAATTTACTTATCCTTTGAAGAGGAGAATCCATTGAGCTTTCTGTTTGTATTGTAGGATCAATGGTTTCTGATTCTTCTACTGAATTCCATAGGTCTTGATCAAGAATGCTTGTTGGGGAACTTGTCACGCAATCTTGATTTGTCGTAGAATTCGAATTGGATTCTTCAAGAAATGGATGATTCAGGAGTTGTTTAGCTGTCCATCTTTCTCTTGCATCTCTTCTCAAGCATTTGCTTAAGAAATCCGTTGCTTGTACAGACAGGGATTTTGGAATTTCTGGATATTCCCCAGAAAATGCAATTCTGTAGAGTAATGAAGCTGTGTTCGTCACATTAGTCCATGCTGATCTACCAGTGGCCATTTCAATAATAGTACATCCCAATGCCCAAATATCACATGGACACCCCTGTTCTTCCCCACGTGCCACCTCCGGTGCCATGAACAGTGGCGTTCCACCAACTGGCTCTGCTGAAGCAGCTGTGGCGCCACCGTCCCTCTTTGCTGGATCAACGCATCTGGCACAACCAAAGTCAGCAATTTTGGCACCGGTTTTACCTAACAAAATGTTCTGCCCCTTAATGTCACAGTGTGCTATGCCTCTTGAATGTAGGTAGTCTAGTCCTTGTACAATTTGCTTGGCATAATACCCGATCAATGGCTCATTGATCCGACCACCTTGTCTCCGAATTTCATCAGAGAATGTGCCGCCTGACATGTACTCCATCATAAGGTTAAAAATGAGTTTGTCGTTCTCTTTTGTAACATCGTACCCCTTGTAGCTGACTACATAAGGGGAGCTCAATTGGGACAGAATTTTTTGCTCCTTTTGCAAGAATTGCGACTGGGATAGCTCCACTGACTTGACAGCGAAAACCTCATCGGAGCAACGTGATTTGGCAACGGAGACGGCGGCCGAGGAGCCGTGGCCTATGGTATGGCCTCTGGTCCAATCCATTTAAGAAAAAGAAATATGGTAGGAAATGTAAGAATTTTAGAAAGAGTTCTGTTTTGTTCTGTTTTGAAGCTGCAACATGATTTATGTATATATATATATATAATAAGGTGGATGTCAAAAACTCCAAATTAGTTGGGTAGAGCTTAGGTGGCCACACTTTTCCCATTTAAAAGTTTGACGATTGCTTTAGTGGAAATTAAGAACGTGGCTAAATGCTTGTGGCCATACGGCAGCTTGAGTAGTTTGGGGGACTACAGTTACTTGATTAATTGGCTTGCTGCCGTGTGGCATGCACTGGTAATATAAAAATGAGTCTAAGAGGGTGTTTGAATTAGATTATAATTTGGTCAAAATAGCTTAAAAGTTATTTTTTGATTTTAAGAGTGTTTGACAATTTAAAAAATTACTTAAAAGAAGTCAATTTTGACTTTTTATAAGCCAAAAATTAGAAATTGGCTATTACTTATTTGTTTTAGCTTATAATCTATTGAAAGTTGACCAATTAAATGACTTTTGTATCCCTTATAATTTTTACTTATTCCAAAATTACCTTCTTGTAGTGCATTTGATTTTTTTAGCTTATAATCCATTAATGCTTGTATTAATTAAATATTTTTTCACTTTTTGTATTTATGGCGAATTTAACTCTAGCCATATTAATACCTCTTTTGTGTGAAACTTCTAATTTATAAAATATAATGTTTATGTATTATTCCCCTTCTTTAATATATCTTTTAAATTTGGACATTTATTATCGTACAACATATGAATTTCTCTAAGAAAAAAAACTTACCAACCAAGATATATGGAGAACACTCACTGAAGATATACAACTTCATGAACAATTAGTGAACGATTCATGTATATTTGATGACGCAACGTTCGTATTCGATAATGTTTTAATAGTGATATAGTCATTACTCAATCAACGAGTAATATATTTTTCAATGAAGAGTCATTTTAGCAAACAAATAGTATCATTTGTGATCAATTATTTATCTATTAATGTAATTATAATGATTAGTAACATATATATATTTTATTTGATGATTTAAACTCTTTTAACCAAGAAAAAAGATTTTTTTAGCACACAAATTTAATAGTCATTCATGAAAATATTATATATATATATATATATATATATATATATATAGATGGATGGATGGATGGATGGATGGATAGATGGATGAGAAAATTGAAGGAAAGATGTCTTTTAAGTCTTGAATGAAGGATTGGTGACATTGACCAACTTAAAGGGTCAAACGTCATTAGGAAACTTGATTAAGTTAATTGTGGACTTGATTAATATTTTTAAAACTCTCTAATCTTTTTAAAAATACAAATCAACCCAACCCACACCCCTCTTCAATCACAATCAACCAGTGTCTCTCCTCTCTCTCGACAACTTCTCTCAACTCTCTCCCAACCAACAGTTCTGCAAATTTCTCCTTTCAATCCTCGGCGACTTTAACATCCGACGATAAATAGTTGGGCTTCGAGTTCCTTTTCGACTTCAACCTTCAATCGACGTGACAACCTTGTTCTCTGGCCACAACATCTTTGAATTCTTCAACCTTCAATCGATGTGACAGTCTTGCTCTCCGTCCACAACAGCTTCGGATTCATCATCGTTCCTTTTCTTCTTTCACAAGTAAAAATTTATGGCCTTTTTAGTTTTGAAGAAAACGAGGAACTTGAGCCAACTTCTCTTATAGTATTGGTTAAAAATTTCAATATTTGTTGCTTTAATTTGAAATATGGTCTGAACAAAACCCTAATTTTTGGTATTTCTTCTCTTCTCTTTTCGAAGTGAATTATGATTTTTTGTTGTTTGTTGCATTTTTTTTAAGTTTGATTTTTTTCGTTTGTGTTTATAAAAACAAAACAACGATTTAGGTTGATTTGTTTTGTTCTTGTTCTTGGTAAAAATGGTGATATTGTTGTTTTTCTGTTGAACAAAATCGTGCTACTGTTTTTTATTTTATCCAACAGATTATCTATCTGGTGTAATATATTAACCATCTAATGCAATAAATTTATCAGATGATGCAACAGATCAACCATCTGATGCACCAGAGGAACCAAAAAATTATAATTCTGATGCAACAGATTAATCATCTGATGCAACAGATTTAGCATATGATGCAACAATTTAACTATCTGATGCAAAAGATTAACTATATGTTGCAACAGATTAAGCATCGAATAAAAAATCTGATGCAACTGACTAACCATCTGATGCAATGTAAGCATCATCGGATTAATGATCTGATGCAACAGATGAACCTCCTGTTGGATAAAATCCTATCAACTCTTCCAACAGGACATGTCCAAAACATGATTTTTCCAACTGATCATTCATCTGCCACTATAGACGACCCAATGTTGGAAGAAATCTAAACAATATTGACCGTTGATAACTGTTCCAACAGATCATTCATGTGTTGCAACAGATGTGTGACCTATTTCACATACCATTCATCTTTCTCAACAGATGAGTGATATATTTTATATTGTCACAACAGATTACTCCGTCGTTGTTGTAGGTTAGTTAACTGTTTTGACAGATCACTCATATGTTGCAATAGATGTGTGATCTGTTGCACAGATCATTCATCTTTCTCAATAGATGAGTGGTATGTTTTGTATTGTCACAAAAGATACTCAGCCATTGCTACAGGTTATTTAATTATTCCAACAGATCACTCATATGTTACAACAGATGTGTGATCTACTGCACAGACCATTCATTTTTCTCAACAGATGAGTCTTATGTTTTGTATTATTGCAACAGATTACTCATTTATTGCAAAAGATTATTTAACTGTTCTAACAGATTACTCATGTTGCAACCATGTGTGATTTCTTGCATAGACCATTCATCTATCATAAAAGATTAGTGATACATTTTTTATTGTTGCAACAGATTGCTTATCCACTGCAACAGATTTGTTATATATTGCAACAGATATACTACCTGGTGCAACAGATAAGTGATTTGTTGGAATTATTATTTTACTGTTATCCCATTTTAACGATGCATTAATCAACTATAATATATTTTTTTATGTTCTTGTTAGTTTTAGATAATATGGCTCCCAAAAGAACAGAAGCCGAATCAAATCCAAGTAAAGGAACAAGTGAAATAGCTAGGTTACATCCACCACTCTATGAGCTTGCTTTACAAGCGTTATCTCAATCAGGAGCAGAATATGATGAACACGGCAAGAAAGAATATTTCAAAAGAGACGATCCAAATGCTAATAGCCCTTCTGCCGAAGAGTTGGTCAAAACTATAGCATTGATCGTTATCCTGTGAGAATGTAGTGTGATGGTGTCATAGATTTAACGGGTGATTTTGTGGTTAAGTCATCCATGTAAAAATCTTTTGACGCCTTCAAAAAATACTTCAAGAACAAAAATTGGATGCTTATTTCAGGGACAACTGCTTTGGAAAATATCTTGATTTGTTGGAGGATAACAATGCTCGTTTCCAAATGAAAATGGTATATGAACTTCTCAGGTGTAGGTTTATGTATGAAAATAAAGATAAAATGGATGAGGTGTAGATAAATTACTGTGGCATGTCTGTTTGTTTTGGTTGGAAGGAGTTTGTCATAGTTACTGGACTAAAATGTTATCCTCCTTCTCAAGTTATACCTATTCTAACCCAAAAAAGCACCCCGCACACCCCAAAAAGGCAAAGGCAAGTCGTGTGATCATGATGACCTGGTGTCCATTGTTGGTCCAAGCTTTGAAAATAAAAATTTGATAGAAGCGTTGAAAGGTAAAGAACTTTCAAAGAAGAACAAGCATTCATTGTGCTTGGTTTGGTTTGTACATAATATTTTTTGGGTGAGAGACGTTAACAACAACATAAACGTTGGTTTAATAACGTTCTCCGAGGATATTGAGGCGTTTAACAACTATCCTTGGGGTTATGAAGGCTTCAAAATGATTGTCCAATATTTGTTGACTCCGTTAGCGCCAAAGACAGTCAACTTATATTGCTTTCAATGGGTTTTCATGGTAAATATTTCGTTTTTTTCTTTTATTATGATATCATTTATTTTTTTAATAATTTTGATTTATTGGTGTTATTTTATAGGCTTGGGCGTTTGAAATCATTCCTCAGTTGAGACAACAAGTGAACTACTAGGAAGAAGTTTCCTGTCCAAGAATCTTGAGATGGTTGTCGGCCAAAACTGATAAAAATACAAAATTTCTTAATCTCTTCAACCCTTTGAAGGATACAGTAAGTATAATTATAATTAAATTTTTATTTTAAGTAATGATTTTTTTAAATGATCTAATCATCATTCTAATATATGTAATGATTTATGTTAAATTGTACATCCGTCGCTAGTTTCGACCAATTGAGAGTTGAAGATGCCCTTTTTCTTACTTTACGATCTGTGCAAACTTTATCGAACCCTAAGATCATCGATAGAATAAAAATGGAATTGCTTGGAGCAACAGTCATTACAAGAAAAATAATTTTGGAGGGTGGGCTTGTTGTTGTTGATGGTCTTAGTGGTGATGGAGTTGTTGGTGGTGGTAGTGGTACTGTTGTTCGTGCTAATGATGCTCCTCTTACAGTATTTAAAACAAATCATTATTAGTATGATCATACTGGTTATACAGATTTTGCCTCTCCCAGCGAATATTATGTATTCAAATGTCAAGACTGCACGGCGAAACATGATGTAGTGATTAATGCTATTAATGCATTAACTGCTTCTGTAAAGAAATTGACATCTAAGAGGGGTGTCATTCCATCAAAGAGAATTTTATTTCCATCCACTCCATTACAGAATAAGATTAAGAGGAGAAGGAAAGTGATTTCCAAGCCATTATCAAGCATCTAAAAGAGCGAAATTACAACTCCTCTGTCCGTGTGTTGCACTGAGCAATGTACAATGTCCAAAAGAGAGCAGCACGAGCTGAACAAGGTGAATATATATGTCTTCCAACTAACAAACAGACATATTTCTATTTCAATGGATGACGCATCTACTGAAAATTATCAAACAGATATATACATCTGTTGCAATAGTTGACTAACTTGTTGCACCAGATAAAGTACCTGTTGCGACATCTGTCTCGTATATTTTAGCAAATCAAATAGATCTTTGTACCCCTTTTATTTGTACCAATAGATGACCTATCTGCTGCAATAGATGAGTCATATGTTGCAACAGATGGTTCATCCATTGAAATTGTCATATAGGTATTCCTCATGTAGAAATTTAACCCAACAGTTGATTCATTATTGCAACAAAAATATAATCTGTTTGGAACAATTTAAAATAGGAGGAAGACCTGTTTAATTTGCTAGAACAGATGAGTTATCCTTTTCTATTTTATTGTATCTCCGTGATTAGCATTGACCAATTCTGGCTTTCCAGGTGGATGTAGAAGCTACTGCTGAACAGCATTGACAATATGCTACTCTACTTTTTTTATGAAAATATGGAGAATAGAAAGCGCAAAAACCGTACGTAAGAGACAATAAAGATCCACGAAGAGCAAACCCAAATTCCGTAGCACTAGATGAAGAACAACTTGTCCATATTGAGTAGATCTTTATAGCTTGAGTTGAGTTAGTCAAAGTAATAAGCTCACCCCTCCTTAAAAATTTTTGGCATTAATACTTAAATTGTTCATGTATTTGTTGAGATCTGTACCCATAATAATTTTTTTACATTTTATTATTCGTTGATTTTATTTCAGCTAATTTCTTAAGACTTCGATTTATTTTATTTTATCTATGAATTTTATTTTTCCTTAGATTTGAACTTATTAATTGAAATGGAATACTAGATTCAAATATTACAACTGATAATGTATCTGTTGCAACAGATGAAATATTTGTTGTAAAATATCAAACAAATTTGACATATGTTGCAACAGGTAGGTAATCTGTTGGAATTTATCAAACAGGTCTTCCCACTGCTGCAACAGATAGACTTAGATAGAAATACGAAATACCGACATAATGCAACAGATGACCAACCTATTGCAACAGATAAACTATATGTCAGAACAGGAAGAATATCTATTACAATGGATGGAGAATCTGTTGCATTATAAAAATTCAACTTTCATTGGACATAAAAAAATCGCCACTACATGTAAAAAAGTAAAAGTGAATTAAAATAAAAAAGGCAAAACCCATCGACCGTGTTCAGTTCAAACACCTAAAATAAAATAGGCATCAAGTAGACAATGTTCATTTTAAACACGTAAAATAAAATAGGCACAAATGTATCAGGTTGACACTTTTTGCTGACTTGGCGTCTGATTTTGCCCCCAACAGTCATTTTCCCCCCAATGTCTTATATATTCATCTTCTTCCTAAAATTTAATCCTAAATTCCCAAATCTTCTTCTTCGTCATCATCTTTTTTTTATCTATCCAAACTCTTCAAATTATTTGCATTTGGTCTTTCTTTTCTTCATTTTTTTTTTATTTTTTTCAACTGAGCTTGATAATGTCAAGCGCATCATCCACTGTTTTTTGTGATAACAATTTTTGATATTGTAAGTGCGGTCATGAAGCTCTATTGAAGACTTCTTGGACTCAACAAAGTCCAGGTCGTAGGTTTTTTACTTGTAAGATTTCAAAGGTAATATTTTTTTTATTTAATTAGTTGATTAATTATTGACTTGTAATTATTTTATAATTGTGTTCTTGTTTTTTATAGAAATTGGGTGAATGCGATTACTTTGATTGGTATGAAGAACGACACCCTTCACAAGCAAATCATGTAATCTTGAGTTTGTTGAAGAAAGTCAAGGCTTTTGAAGAGAAATAAAATCGAGCAAGAAGATACTACATTATTGTGTTGTTGCTACTGGTTTGGTGGTGTTGCACACATGAATTTTCAAGCCTAATTGCTGAAATTTTCATGGTGGTGTATTTGCTACTAGTTTCGTGTTGTCGAGCACATGGATATTTAAGCATGTAATTGTTGCAAAATATCAAACAGATTTAGGCATATGCTGTAAAATTTAGGTCATCTGTTGAAAATTATCAAACGGGTCTTCCCGTTGTTGCAATAGATTAGACTTAGATTAGATAGAAATAACATCGGCACAATGCAACAGATAACCAATCTATTGCAACAGATAAACTATCTGACAGAACATATAGAATATATTTTACAACAGATTGACAATCTGTTGCATTATAAAAAACTCAACTTTCATTCATCAAAAAAAAATTATTGCCACTACATGTACATGCAATTTAAAGTAAAGTGTGACTTGAAATAAAAAATTATTATTTCACAGGCTCTTCTATATACACAGGCTTCAAGCATCCAGTTAGAACCCCATAAACCCAGGCCTCTTGCAGGTGCATCATTTTTTCGAAGGGTCATGCCCTTATTTCGACGTTTGAAATCCCATGATTTCTTTATCAACACTTCTTTTGGCAAATGATTCATCAGTTTACTCTCTCTCAACAAGATGGGCAACAACTTCATCAGTAGTTGCACGAGGAGAAAAAGATCGACATCATCGATGAGAGGTTCATTGCAGTCATAAACTTTGATCTTTCCCTCCTCGAGTAGAATCTCAATAGCCCGATAATGTATGTCGTTCATGCTAATGACTGGAAGAATCCTCTTTGTCTCGATCCAAATCTTACCGTATGAATTTGGCCTCTTCCCTCTAACCTCTCCCTTCTAACATATTTTATTATTTCTTCTTCATCCCAGTCCAATGTAGAAACTAAGAAATCAAATCTTGTGCCACAGTCTAATACAACATTATTGAGTTGATCGTACTTATCCTTGAGCTTCTTGCAGAAGTCGAGGTCCATTATCCTATCGGCAGCGTCATAAGCTTTTGGGTAAGTTAATTTCCCTTTCCTCATAAGGCAGAGAATTTTGTCAACATGCTGTGATATAAGAAGAAATTTTTTAAATAGGTTAGTAATTGTAAAGATGGTTCATCTATTACATAGGGTTCTCTGAATCAATAATCCAACGCAACTTATACAACAGATGGATAGTAAGTTGCAACAGAACCACTACCAGTTGCACCAGAATACCCAGCTGTTGCAATAGATTTCACATCTGTTGCGTAGCTTCTTATTCATGGGGTAGATTAGATTAGAAAGATAGGTTAGGAAAAGCAAACTTGCCTTGTCCTCGTAACACATACGCATATTTGTCATAGTCTGGAAGTCTTGGGGGGAAAGAAAGGCTTAGGGTAATCTGGTGCGCCTGTCTTGGCATTTTTGGCCTGTTGCAGATCCCTTTTCTCTTTGGCGCCAAGTTCCGTGTATTTTCCACCTTTTTGAATAGCCCCTGAACTTTAATAGCTTTTTTAGAGGGAGGAGTTATAATTATTTTTTATTTTCAATAGGAGAGTACGTCGGTTATTGCTCTTTTCTTCCTCTTAACCAACACTGTAGGAGTGTATCGGTCCCTCAAATTCTTGGATGGTATGACACCCCTCTTGGATTTGAATTCCTCGACAGCTTTAGAGATAGCCTCTGCTTTTTCAAAGAGTTTATCTTGGTTGTCCTTGCACTCTTCGCATTCGCAATAAAAACATGAGGGTGGAGAGGAGTGAGAGGGACCTGTGTAAGGGTGAAAAGGGGTGTTTTCAAATATATTTATTTTTTCTTGAGCATAAACATGCTCATCATCACGAGTGGTAGCAGTATCAGCATGCCTACCACCAACACCAACAACTCCACCAGAAAAAGCACCCGGATATGCCTTAGTAGGTTGGTCATGAAGAGCCTCAACATTAGGCTGACCTTGTCTAACTGCTCTTCTTATGGTTGTTGCTCCAGCCAATTCCTTTCATATTAACTCTACCGTTGGGTCTGCTATAGTATCAACATGACCTAGAGTAATATAAGAAGTCATCAACGACTCCTCCTCAGTAGGCATGATCCATGGATGCACAACCTAGAAAAAAAAGACAAATATATTTAAATCATATAATATAATAATTTTCATAGTTGGGTTAATATTTTAACAGTCAATTTCTGCAACAGATTAATAATATATTACATCAGATTAACCATCTGTTGTATAGTTTGCAGTAGATGGTTAAAATCCATTTTAGTTGGGTTCAGAAAACCAGAGCAATACATGGATAATCTGATGCAAAATATCAATCATCTGTCGCAACAAATTACCAATCTGTTGCACCAGTTGCACAAGAAGGGTAATCTGTTGGGTTACATGTTATACAACAGATGATCTGTATATGCATTAACAATATGTTACATCAGATTACACATCTGTTTCATTATTTGCAGTAAATGGTTAATCTATTAGGAGTCGGGTTCAGAGAACCAAAGTAATAGATGGGTAATCTGATGCAAGATATCAATCGTCTGTCATAACAGATTATCCCTCTATTGCACCGATTGGCACATGACGAGTAATCTGTCGTAACAGATGTCCCATGTGGTGCATCAGATATAATATCTGTTGCACCAGATATAACATCTATTCAATATCTTTTATTGAGTAAAATTATTTTACTTGAAGAAGACGTACTGCATCATCCGGAGGGTTAAAGAGATCAGCCTCCTTAATTTTGGTGTTGCTCTTTGTAGCCAACCACCTAAATATCCTTGGATGAGAAACCTCATCCGGGTAATCCATTACCTGCTTTCATAGGAGGGGAATGACTTTAAATGCCCAAGCCTAAAATATGTAAACAGGAAGCAAGCAAAAAAAAATTATAATAACTAACTATATTCAATATAACTTAATAGATGAGTTAAAATAGTGATTAATTTTACCATAAAAGCCCAAGTAAAGCCATATAATATGGTTGTCCCTGAGGATAGCTTTGTTAGTAAATATTGGACAGTCAAGTAGAAGTTGTCATATCCCCAGGGATAATTGTTAAATTTATCAAAATTCTCAACACGCGCCAATAAATCATCTTATATGACCTTGTTGACGCCTCTTGCCAATATAACCATATGGACAAACCAAACTAAGAACAATTTCTCCTTGTACAGCTTTGGTATGATTTTATCCATGAGATCTATCAACAAATCCGATGCTTTGTAGCCACGTCGAGCAATGTCAAACAACCCATCTATTTTTCTTTGTGTTTTCTTGCCTTGGATGTTTTGCGGGGTGATCCCTTGAAGATAGGTGGTTTTTCTGAACGATGGCATCTCAAGCTCGTCACTATGGTAAACTCTTGCAAGCCAAAACAAACCGACATGCCATAGTAGTTGATCCAGATTTCATCCATCTTTTTATTGCCTCCTTCTTCGAATTTTCATCATCCCCCACGTACTTGATCCTGCGCTTGAGAAAACCATATACCATTCTTATTGGGAAACAGGCAGGGGCGTCCTCAGCCAGCTCAAGAAAGCGTCCAAAGCAGCTCTTCTTAAAAAGTCCATCTATGTTTTCGTCCTTCATAATTTTCCTAATTCAAATAAATTTACTCCTCATCTGACATTTAAGTACAATTTCACTAGTTAGTTTTTCTTCTGCATTTTTGTTATTTATCGGCATCGCAACTAAAAACTTATCAATACTAAAAGTTTTGACAGGATCATTCTGGGATGTTGATATTAATTCACGCCTCATTGGTGATCTATTATCATCATGTTGATGATCATCCTCTTTCTCTTTCTCTTTCTTACTCTTTAATTTCTCCTCTTTCTCACTTTCATTTTCTTCATCACCATCTCCAGACCCTTGTCCACCTCTATTAACATTATTTTCATATCTCTCCTCAGCTTCACTTTGTTTTCCTGACTGAGATTGTTCAGGAAGCTCCTCTAAATCCCTCTGTACTGCCTTTTTTGGGGGGTAGTCAGATGTTGATCCACTTTCACTTTTTTTTTCTTTTGGGAGACATGTTTTACCTACAAACAATAGAAAAAAATGACATTACAATTGATGTATGCATAAATTTTAAAAAATACATTACAAACACCAAAAATAATGACACACCAACAACCACCAATGCCACAAACACCACGAATACCGATACCACCGACAGCTACCACAAACACCATAAACCAATGCCACTATAAACACCACCAACCAATGCCACCAACAGCCACCACCAGTGCCACCACGATGATGACCACCACCACCACTACCACCACAAACACTATCCAACAATACCACGATAGTCAACAGAACACTACGACAGAAACTAGGGTTTTCTCGGGTTCTTCCTACGATTTTACCATCAAAACTCAAAATTGTAAACCCATTCTAAAAGATAATACAACTAAAAGTTTTCTTTTTCATCATTAACTTAAAAGACCTAATTTTTTTTTAAAATAACAAATATAGAACTCTTCTCGAACTCTGTTACCTACGAAGACAGAGAAAATGACTGGTACAAGCAATGTGGTTGAAAATAAGAAGAAAATCATTCTGTTGTGAAGGGTAGAGCAATTTGTTGAGTAGTTGTAGTTGTTGTCTGTACTGTGTAATTAAGTGAGAAAGAGAAAAGAGTGAGAACTCTAGATTTGAAATGATGAAATATTTTTCTCGCAAATGGATAATTTGTATGGGTTGATTTGTATTTTGGAAGAGAATGACAAGTTTTGAAAATATTAATTTGGTCTGAATTGATCTTAATTATTTTTTAAAATTATAAAAGATATGCGTATTTTTTAACCCTCTCATCATGCAATTGCCAAAAGACTCAATTGAAGTTGTAGCTGACCCTATGAACTTACCCATCCCTGGTCCTAGATTAATCAATTTAGGTATATGAACTCAATTGAAATTGTATAAAAACAAATGTTCAACCTGTTGCATCAGATACTCATTTGTTGCAAATTATCAAATAGATTAAGTAATCTATTGCGACAGATTATCTATCTATTGTAAATTATCAAAGGGATTATCACATGTCACAACAGATTACCCATCTGTTGTAAATTATCAAATAGGGGCTGCCATTTGTTGTAGTTAGCCCTATGAGAACTCACCCCTGGTCCAAGATTAATCAATCAAGGTATTGGTCTAATATATAAGGTGGTAAGAATCGGTTCAACTCAGAGTGATCGATCAATGACTCTGGTCGGGAGGAACGCAATACCTTCTCATTATTTAATTGCCAAAAAACTTAATTGAAGTTGTAGTTGACCCTATGAGAACTCACCCCTAGTCCTAAATTAATCAATTAAGGTATTGGTCTAACATATGAGGTGGTAAGAATCGGTTCAGCTCAGAGTGATCGATCGACGACTCTGGTCGGAGAAACGCAATACCGTCTCATCATTCAATTACCAAAAAACTCAATTTATGTTGTAGTTGACCCTATGAGAACTCACCCCTGGTCCAAGATTAATCAATTAAGGTATTGGTCTAACATCATGGTGGTAAGAATTGGTTTAGCTCAGAGTGATCGATCGACGACTCTGGCCGGGAGGAACGCGATACTGTCTCATCATTTAATTGCCAAAAGACTCAATTAAAGTTGTAGTTGACCCTGTAGAACTCACCCCTGGTCCTATATTAATTAATTAAGGTATTGCTCTAACATATGAGGTGGTAAGAATTGGTTCAGCTCAGAGTGATCGATCGACGACTCTGATCGGGAGGAACGCAATACCGTCTCATCATTCAATTACCAAAAGACTAAATTAAAGTTGTAGTTGACCCTATGAGAACTCACCCCTGGTCCTAGATCAATCAATTCAAGGTATTGGTCTAACATATGAGGTAGTAAGAATCGGTTCAGCTCAGAGTGATCGATCGACGACTCTGGTCGGGAGGAACGCAATGCCATCTCATCATTCAATTGCCAAAAGACTCAATTAAAGTTGTAGTTGACCCTATGAGAACTCACCCCTGGTCCTAGATTAATCAATTAGGGTATTGGTCTAACATATGAGGTGGTAAGAATCGGTTCAGCTCAGAGTGATCGATCGATGACTCTGGTCGGGAGAAACGCAATACTGTCTCATCATTCAATTGCCAAAAGACTCAATTGAAGATGTAGTTGACCCTATGACAACTCACCCCTGGTCCTAGATTAGTCAATTAAGGTATTGGTCTAGCATATGAGGTAGTAAGAATCGGTTCAGCTCAGCGTGATCGATCCATGACTCTGGTCGGGAGGAACGCAATATCGTCTCATCGTTCAATTGCTAAAAGACTCAATTAAAATTTTAGTTGACCCTATGATAACTCTCCCCTTGTCCTAATTTAATCAATTAGGGGTCGTTTGGTAGAGCGTATAAGAACAATGCAAAATATAGTGTATTAGTAATGCTTGCATTAGTAATACTTGTATTATTTTTGCTTGTATTAGTTATGCATTTATTATTTCTTATACATTATTTGGTTTGATGTATAAGAAATAATACATCTTACATAATTTCTATAAAGAAATTTTTGTTTACAAAAATACCCTTCTTTGATTTTGTACACTTTTTTGCAACAAAGTTCTTTTGTTATTTCAAACATAATTAAAATTATTGAACTATTATATAGAGGTTTAGTATTAATTGCAAGACCTTCGTCTTTACGCAAAAATGTTACGCCGACGGATTAACATAGTCGAAACAAAAATAAAATACAAGACGTAAAACTAAGAAATAGTCTCAAATTTTTTTAAAATTTTTTTAAAGACTCTCGAAGCAAAGAAAAAAAATGTTATAGTTATTTGAATCAACCATTCATTATTGTAAATTTAAATAGTGGAAAAAAAATTGTGAAATATTTTGAAAAGATTCACTAGTGTAAATTAAAATGGCGGAAAAAGGAATGGTAAAATATTTTGAGAGGGAAATTGAGGGGTATTAAGGTCATTTAATAAGTTAATGCATGTGTTTAAAGTCTTTGTATTACTAATACATAGGAAATAAAGCGTATTACTAATACACACTTCAATACACAATAGAGCATATAACTAATGCTTGTATTAGTTATATATAGGCAAAAAGTCGTACCAAATAAGGTACTAGCAATACACATTAACTAATGCATGCATTATATTTTACAATACACTCTACCAAGCGACACCTAAAGGTATTAGTCTAACATGTGAAATCAATTGAAATTGTATAAAAGCAAATGTTCAACCTGTTGCAACAGATGCATTTTATGTTGGAATTAATCAAACAAATTAAGTCAGCTATTGCAATATATTATACATCTGTTGCGATGGATGACCGAGCTTTAGAAATTTTCAAACAGAAATTGTTATCTGTTGCACTTAGATATTTTAAGACCCTTATTTTTTAAAAGCAATTTAGGTATTTCCTGTCCGAGATAAAAAAAGTTAAAATACTAAGGCGGTAAAAAATATTACTTGGATAACTCAAAAATCGCCTAAGCGAGTAGTCTTATCTGATCTTTTCAATGTCACCGTCTCCTCATTTCCCTCAAAAGTTAAAAGTTATTAATGCATATTTAAAACCCATATCTAGAAGAATACTCTCTCTTTTAGCCATAACATAAGTAAGACTCAAGACAACTAAACTCATCTATCACTCTTTCTTCTTTATTCTCAATTCTCTTTCTTTTCTTTTTGCCTCTTTTTTCTCTCTTCTTTCGGATGAGAATCCTTTCGAATCTCAACCGATCAATATCTTTTCTCGACTGAATTGGATGTTCTGATCTCTTTGATTTTTTAACATTGCAGGTATGATTCACTATTGTTCTTTTCATCTAGTCTTCTTCTTAGTATGACATTTAAATGAGATATTTACATCTGTTGCTATTGATGATTTACCCATTACTATTTTCCTATTTATTGAGATAATTGAAGGAAAGGTGACTTTTAAGTCTTGAATGAACGAACCGTTGTTTTTATATCTGTTGCAAAATGCTTCATCGATTGAACAGATGGATAATCTGTTGCATCAGATTGGTCATCTGTTGATTCACTTAATTTTGTGTTACCTTTTTGTACAGACAGAGCAACTGTTTGCAGAAATCAAACCAGTAGCATGGCTGATTTGATTTATTCCAATGGATGACCCATCTGTTGCAACATGTCATCCATCTGTTGCAAAAGATGCCTCATCGGTTGAGCAGATGGGCAATCTATTGCATCAGATTGGTCATTTGTTAATTTTCTCAATTTTGTGTTACCCTTTTGTAATGTTCTTTTTCTTCTTCTTTTGTTTGACATCAAATGTATTTCTCTTGTTTGTAGATAAAAGGAAGTGATACTGGGTCCATTTTTACCCGACCAGGATTAAAGGCTAGAGTAAAGATGGATTCAGAGGAATAAGCTACTTGCAGATGGAACCACTTCATATGTGGGAGGTATGTATTACTGATCAACCTATCGTGAAAATACACATCCAGAACAATGATTTTGTAAATATTTGTTCTTTACCTATTAGGAGTTAATTCTTCAAACAAGATATGGCATTTTACAGTTAAGATTGTTAGGTTCGAACTGGTAAGGCTGAGGAACCAATTAGGTGGTGTCGATACCCTGTTATAATTTAATGACCGTTTATGCTCATATTTTTGTGTTAAGTTTGGGGAAGGGTTCAAATTTTTGGCGGCAGTGTAAATATCCAAAAGTGATTGGACCAGTTTTAATGGCTCAATGGACTTTTTGAAAGGCCTCTGAAGCCTCGCACTGCAGGAAACACCGATGGAACCAATAGAAATTCCCCTGGTCCAAATTTATATGGATGGGTTGCTGGAGGAGACTATTATACAACAGTAGGTGCTTGGGAGAATACTTGTGTGTGAAGGGAGAGGTTGAGAAGGCCATATATCATCTCAGACCTTGTTTAAGAAGAAACACTGGGTAGGAAGGAAAGTGTAGCAAAATTGGCTGATGAAATTGACATAAAAAATGAAAAAACTAGATGAGCTGCGAATGTGAAAGCGTATCTAAAAATAAAAATCCATCAGTCATTGAAGTAAAAGAAGAATGGTCAACAGGACTGGAGCTGGAACTTTGCTAGAGAATGCAACTAGTGAACGTGGTCGCAATGAAGACTCTCACAAAGTGCAGGACCAAAACTCTAAGGAAGAAGTTTTGCGAGCACAGGAAATTGATACGATTGTCGATCAGTTGAAAACTGAACCAACTACTCCTAAATTAAAAATGTGGGATCAAGCAGAGGTGGCAATTTCTCAAGTTAAACTTGCATCTGGTGCCTCTTGTTTATGGCTTTGTTTAGGTTAAAGGCAGTGGAAACAACAAGGCATCGGATTTCTGTCCAACTTTAAACTTTTTTATTTCTGTTGCTATCAACCTGAACAGAGCCATAAACAGGAGGCATGAGATGCAAGATTAACTTGAGAAATTGCCACCTTGGCTTGATCCCGTATTTTTAATTTAGTAGTAGTTGGTTCATGTTTCAACTGAACGACAATCGTATCAATTTCTTGTGCTCGCGAAACTTCTTCCTTAGAGTTCTGGTCCTGCGCTATATGAGAGTCTTTATTGAGGCCACGCTCACTTGTTGCATTCTCTAGCAAAGTGTCCAGCTCCAGTGTTGTTGACCATTCTTCTCTTTTTTCAATGACTGATGAATTTTTATATTTGGATACACTTCCACATTTGAAACTTATCCAGTTGTTCCGTTTCTCATGTCAATTTCATTGGCTAGATTCGCTAGAATTTCCTTGCTCGCACCCTTGTGTTTCCTCTTAAACAAGGTCTGAGATGATATATAGCCTTCTCCACCTCCCCCTTCCCGCACAGGTATTCTCCCAAGTACCTTTTGTTGTATAAAAGTCTCCTCCAGCAATCCATCCATATAAATTTGGAATAAGAGAATTTCTATTGGTTCCATCGTTGTTTGCTACAGTGCGAGGCTTCGGAGGCCTTTCAAGAAGTCCATTGCGCCATTAAAACCGATCCAATCACTATTGAATATTTATACTGCCACCAAAAACTTGAACCCTTCCCCAATCTTGACACAAAAACATGAGCATAAACTGTCATTAAATTATAACAGGGTATCGACACCACCGTCTTGGAACCTTAAAGGCCTTATAGGATCTTGTTTGAAGGATCAGTGTCTAATCAGTAAAAAAACTGCATTCACAAAATTATTGCATTTTATGTGCGTCTGTCGCGGTAGACTGATCAATAATACATAACTCCCACGCATGAAAGTAGATCTATTGCACGCACCTTATTCTTCCTATCCCATCAAAGACACTACAGTGTTGTTTATTCATCTGCACACATATGATGACTATTAAAAAAGGTGTGAAGAGTCGTGACTTTTTTATCTTAACACATTCAAAATAGCTGATGAATCAAACTCTCCATCTATTGCAACTGATGAATCAACTGTTGGAAGAAATCAAAACATCTCCTCCAATATATGGTCCATCTGTCGCAACAGATAATCTATATGTTGCAATATATTATAAATCTGTTGCGACAGACCAAATATTGTTTATTCATTTGCACGTATATGATGACTATTAAAAAAGGGGTAGAGTCGTGACTTTTTATCTAGCACATTTAAAACATCTGATGAATCAAATTCTCTATCTGTTGTAACTGATGAATCAACTGTTAGAAGAAATCAAAACATCTCCAACATATGGTCTATCTGTCGTAACAGATAATCTATATGTTACAACAGATGGTAAATCTGTTGCGGCAGATGGACGAACTATTGCAACAACTCAATGTTGAAAAGATGAGAAGTATAAATATAAACATATAGATTTACCATTTTGAAAAGATGAGAAGTATAAATATAAACAAAAAAGTCGCGACTTTTCATAGAAAATAAAATGCCACCAGTTTGAATGTAATTAATACAATGGAGCTTAACATACGTGCCTTTTGTCCTTACACATCCATATTCAATCCTCTATAAATAGGTTCCTCATTAATCTTTATTCTGATAAACTTTATTTATTTCTTGCATTTTTTTATTTTCGTGTGACATTTTCAACAACTTCTCATCAAAGAGCATATTCTTTTATCGTTGGGGTTAGTTTTTTTTGGTGTAAATCTATCAGTTTGTAGTATACGTTGTATTATATTTGGACTCTTTTCTTTACATTTGTCAATTCATGCGTATTCTAGATATGACTGATCTTGTTTGGGACATTGCTATTCTGCGCGACATAGTGCGGGAACTTCAGAGGTAGGTTAATGACCTGCAAAGGGAGTTGGTCTCCATGAGAGCGACGATGTTCAGAGAGATGCAGAGGCTGATGAGGACCCTGCTGCTGTGAATTAATTGGTCGGCTGTCATTAATGATGATAATAATAATAATTAGAATATGTTTTTTCTTTTAGCGAATGTATTTTAATTTTTCTATATCGGATCTACACCTAATGTATTTTATTTTCCATTTAGTAAAAAATTTATTTTTAGTCGACTTTGGCTTTTTAATTCTTATTCAATTTTTATTCTGTCTATTTCTTCTTCTAAATATTTTATAAGTTAACATGTCGATGGTTGGAGGTAAAGAGCAATTTTGAATCCAGTAGCAATAGCAATTTTGGCTTTTGAGTTCTTTCAACAGATGGACCATGTGTTGGAAAAGATTGGTCATCGGTTGGGTTTCTGTCAACAGATTATCCATCTATTGCGACAGATTTATCATCTGTTAGAGGAAAATACTCCAGTCTTATGGAACTTTGTTGTGTTCTTCTAGCTAATGTCCATCTGTTGCCACAAATGAGTAATCTGTTGAAAATACTTGTAGTCTGATGTATTGTTTAACAGTTCATGTTTTGTCTCCTTTTATTGATGCATAATTTATTAAAAAGATATTTTATAGATAATAAATGATAACATTACGTTCACAACAATGAGTTAAATATATAAAAGTCCACAACAAATAATTATACAAGTTTCTGCAATTACAATGATAATGGTAGATTACGATCCGGGCTTGTAGTTCTTTTGTGGCCAGCGCGCTTACATACGGAGCACTTATTTCTTCTTGATGAAAATGATTCTCCGAATCCACGCCTCCTCTTATATGGCTTTCTTCCCGGTTTGATAGTGCTTGGGTCCATATATGGAGGAGGTATTAATCTCTCCATAAGCTCTACAGGAACAATCCAAGATTCTTCGGGAGGCACCAGAGTAATATGCCCACTATATGCCATTTCATATTTTTCTGCCGAATAATATTGAGAGGAGTTCTCGTAAACTTCAGCTCCATATTTATGACCTTATTGAGCTTGAAGCGCTACCATAGCATGTAGATAGGGTATTTTGTCCAAGTCAAAAACTCTGAACGTACAAGATCTTATTTGAAGATCGACCGTGGCAACATAACCATAATCGGTGATACTGAATTTGTAATTTGCTATTTTATGAGGTAAAAAACTATTCCCCAAATTGAAGTTTGTTGATATTATTTTTTCGATTTTGAGAACATATCGGATTCTTTTTTTGGGCACTTGAACTGCACACGCCTTTTGTTAAAAAATTCTCCATATTTCTAGCATATTTTTTCAAACATAGCCTTGATGGGAAATTCTCTTTCATCACCAAATAATGAATTCACCGATTCAGCTATGTTCGATGTCATAATATTGTACCTATACAAAAGAATCACTTAGTATGACATCATGCTAAACTTGTAACTCAAACAAGACATTAAAATCGATAAGAATGTACCTATTTGCCGGACAGAATGCCCGGGACCATCTCTCGAAATCGATACGTATGAGAAATTCTGCTACCTTGGGATTCACATCCTTTATTTGATTGAAATGGTCTAAAAACTCCTCTCTACTATATGTTTTAGCTGCTCTATAAAAAGGGTCATGACCCTTTCATTATGATAGTTGGTCCAAATGTTCTCTCCAAGATGATTGATGCAACAACCAAAGTAAGCTGAAGTGAAGAAAGGCGAACCTATCTTTGGAATACTTGGATGCCTATACGATACAAAACACAACTCTTCGGTATCTTCGACGCAGCTTCGCAGTTGTTTAAAAAAAATCCATAAGAGGCATCATATTCCTTGTTCTCTATACAAAAAGCGTCAGGAAAGATATGATTCTACGCATCCTAAGCCATCACCACTAGCAGAACTCCATTATACTTGCTCCTCAAGAAGGTTCCGTCGACGTCTATGACTTTTCTCAAATGTCGAAAACCTTGAATCCAAGCACCATAGGATACAAAAAAGTACTTGAACCTTCCGTTTTTATCAAGATGCAATGTCGTCTTACTTCCGGGATTTGTGGACTCAATCATGTAACGGTAGGCATCCAGGAATGCATACCCATGCTCGAGTGTCCCCCTAACCAAGTTCTTAGCAATCCCCATGGTCGTATATATCTTCTAATAATTGACCAGGACACCCGATTCCATAAGGATTTGATTGGCCATAACACTTGTTGAAGGTCCTTTGCCACCGGGAAAACTACTCCTAAATATTCACCGAGCACCTTTGCCGTGGCGTGAGAATTTTGGCCCGAGATGTGCTCCGAACCACATGTGTGATACTTTTCACGTTTATGAATGACGAATCTGTCAGAACTTGCGTACTTCACCGCTCTCAAGAACCACTTGCAGTTCGAATTAGCATATTTGAAGCAAAAAACACTGCTCGAATTAATCACCTTCTTTATTCTGAAATTTTTTTTCAAGCAAGAAATAAACAAAGTGGTAGATAGTTCATTTTTGTCCTTGAATGACATTCCAATAAAAAAGCCGATCCCATCATCTTGAAGATCTCCAGAATGTGTCGATTGAGAAAAACTGCACATCGTATTGGTCGCATCAACGGGCGTAGGTATTTGATCATCATCTGGACTATTCATGTCTAGATCATCAAAGATGTCTTGTTGTTCTTCTTCTACGTTCTGGTTCTTATTCTCTCTCATTTTTTAACCACATACACCCTTAACACCGGCCTAGATGAATCACTAAGATAAGAATGCAACCGAACCTAATCGGTTATCTTGAAAGGCAGTACCCTCTGATTTTCAAAGAAGCTGTGCATATAGCTGATGACGAGTTCTTCTAATTGACAATTCAGTCCACAATAACTGATGATTAATTTCACAAAATCATCATATGAAACATCACTTTGGACTGTCATAGCTATCGTCTCTAGCATTTTACTCTCGTTCCAACGGCATACATATCGATTGCTCTTCTCAATCCATTGACCATGACAATCCACCCCTATTGTTATTGATCCCTCCATTAGTGTTACCTAAATAAAGTCATTTATTAAAAAAAGTTAATAGTAATTTCATAATGCCGTAAATGAATCCCAACAGTTGTGTAATCAGTCGCAACAGATTACTTACCTGTTGGGATTCATGTTACGCTCCTGAATCTGATTTCAACAGACGAGTATCTATTGTAACAGGGGAATTATATATTGCAATAGACTATATATCTGTTGGGATTGATGTTACAGTACTGAGGCACCTTTGAAGCTGATTCTAATAGATGAGTGACATGTTCCAACAGATAATTAACTTGTTGCGACAGATGACTTATCTGTTGCAACAGACTACGATCTATTGGAATCGAGGTCAGATTCTATCGCAATAAGTTACTAATATGTTGCAACAGATATTTACCGTCTGTTGGAATCAAGTTCAGATTCTATTGAAACAGGTTAATAATTTATTACAACAGATATTTACTTTGTTGCAACAGACAACACGTCTATTGAAATCGAGTTCAGGTTTTGTTGCAACAGATATTTATCATATTGCACCAGATAACTAATCTGTTTAAACAGATAAATCATCTGTTGCAACAGATGACCCATTTGTTCGATTCATGTTACAGCCTATAGAACCATAAATATGAATCCAACATATCAGTCTTCCGTTGAAACAGATGTCTCATCTGTCGCAACAAATGATTTATCTATTTAAAAAGATGGATCTTATGTTGGATTCATGATTGGGTTCTATCCATTGTTGGAAAAATAACACAATAGCAGTTACCCAGATGAAAAATTCAACTAAAAATCATAATTTGATTTACCAAAGTCTCCTATGAAGTAATGCCAAAGTGGAAAGCGATGTACGAAATAAAACTTAACCTAAGAAATTAGTCAAATAGCAATAGTAGCGGTAACAACAACAACAACAACGACAATGGTCAACAAAAAGAAGGTGAAGACGATAATGAAATAGAACATGATGATAATGAAGCAGAAGATGATGAATAAAGCAGTAGCAACAATGAACATCAAAAATCGCTAAGAGAGAGAAAACAACAATGGATGAGAAGAGAGAGAAAGACGCCTTTTTTTCCTCCGTTTTCCGTTATATTAGGTAAATATTTGGATTAAAGTGTAAATTTAAAAACTTGTGGGCTGTTCTCAAACTTACCAAACTTTCTTAATCTATAATAAAGTAATTGTCACCTCCACTCAATTATTAAGACTCAATTTTAAAACTTTTTTGTCACCTACAGCTCAAAAGCCCTAGATAGATAGATATATGAAATTGCAACTGTATTGATAAACGTCATTAATTATGAAATTGCATCACTATGTACAGTGTTATCAAAAGTGGGGAAAAAAAACTAAGGCTGCATAAAATTTGTCTTTAAAATAAAAATTAAAAGATATATACACACTAAATTCTAATATATATATATATATATATATATATATATATATATATATATATTAATTTTAATTTGAATCATTTTAGAAATAAAAATTAATAATAATCAACTCTACATATTGTTAACAGGTTTAAGGGTATTTCAGACATTTTGATCAAAAAAAGTGCTTAACAACACTTGTTTACCAAACACATCAACAACTTTTTTTCAATTTCAACACTTTTATCCAAATATGTAACTGCTTATTTTTAAAATAAGTTTCAACACTTTTAAAGAACTTTTTAAAAGCCACTTTTTCCAGTTTATCCAAACGGGCTCTAAAATACTAAATATAACTATTGCAATCGTCCATACAGTGGACTAAGCATAAAAAGTAGAGCAAGTTACCTTAAGTTATAAAAACAGTATAATAATCTTTACCTTGTGTGCTTATCTGTATAATCCTATCAAAATTGGTAAGTTTAATTTTTTAATTTATGTTTTAGAAAGAAGTAGGACGGGGTAGATTAGATTGAGATCCTTTGTGTTCGTGTGGGGTGTAATGACTTTGAAGCTTTAATTTTGGGAGTTAGGAAAGGTGTTGGGTAAGTATCATTTCTTTAGAGTAGTTTGAACCACCATCTATTGAATTCTTTGGATATAGGCAATTGAATTCAACTCAAAATCTCTAGTCAATGAAATTTCACATATTTATCCATTAAGCTTTAACATAGAATTTTAACTTCCTGGAAGAGAATAACAAGGTCAATCAAATAAATACTCTCTCGGATAGTTAATTCTTTCAACAATAGACAAATTTCAAAGGTGAAAAAAGTGGTTAACCGCCAATTTATTGAATGAAGACATTTGATGAAAGTGTAAAGTGTTGATAATCACCTTCTGGAACAACAATAAAAGTTGATTTCACATCATTCTAAAGCAAGAATGATACTTGGTATCCTTGCGATTTAAACAATTCTCAAAACAGTGACTAAAAGTGTCCTATTACTAGTAGTGGTTCTTAACTTCTAAATCAAGTATCTCATCATTCTCAAATGTGGCAAAGTAGTTTGTGAACAAAAGTGCACCAATCATAATCAAATTCCACAAGATTTCATCAAATGCCGACTTTTAAACTTTTACTAGTAACAATTTTGTGCTTGAATGGCATGCCCTTTAATTTACATTCTCTTTTCTTTTTCAATTCTTTTAAGCTATCAGCTATGTTTTACTTCTATATGAAGCGTAGCATCTACTATAATTAATTATAGAAGCTTTGCTTGAACAATCTATAGGTTAAGGGTTTATTATACTAGTATCTTGTTTGAACTTTGATACAGATTTTTAGTCTATATATAGCTAATATTTATATTATTTATATACTCTATTGTGTGCTAAGTTGTGTATTATTAATACCGTCATTTTCCATATATTAGCAATCAAAGGAGTTCAATACATGCATTAGCTTGATTAATGATTAAATTACCCCTAAAATCCCTACTAAAGCATTTTCCAAGTCCTTTTTCATTACTTTGCCTCTCTTCTCTGTGCTTTGCCATATCACTACTAAAAAAAAGAGGAAAATCGACCACAAAAACTGACCACAAGTGATTGGTTTTTCCCAATTTCCGACCACAAAATCGACCAAAATTTGTGGTCGAAAAAGTAGCGGTAGCTTTTTAAAAACCGACCACCAGTGGTCGGTTCTTTTAAAAATATATATTTATTTTTAAAATTCATTATTATTTTATTTAAATTGAAAAAATAATTTTAGGGAAAAAAACCGACCACAAGTGGTCGGTTATTTAATAAATTAATTTATTAATTTAAATAAAAATCGACCACCAGTGGTCGGTTATTTAATAAATTAATTAATTAATTTTATAAAAAATCAACCACTTGTGGTCGGTTTTCTGCAAAAGAATATTGAAAAACCGACCACTTGTGGTCGGTTTTTCTGGGAATTTAAAAAGAAAAAAAAAACAAATACAGCATGCAACAACAACAATATACAACAGTAACCAAAATGAAAATACAACAACAACAGCAACAAAAAACCAAATGGAAATTTTAAAAAGTGTACAACACATACAAAATGTCCAACAAAGGTGAGTACGAAAAAACTACAACAATAGTTTCAAACAACAAAATGTCTAAATTTAAAGTACAAGACATACAAAAAAAAAAAAAAACTAACAGTCATCATCATCGAATTCGTCCTCGTCTTCCATATCATCATCCGTGCTAAAATCATCCAGGGGGCCTAGACCTTTTGTAGCCCGAACTGCATCATCAGGACACGGAGGAATAACCCCTACAGTCTGAATGAAAGAACTGAACTGCTGCTGCAGCATCCTGATTTGTGATGATGTTGCCTCCTCCGTCTTCTTTTGCCTCGCACTCTGTTCAGCATACCTCTCTCTCTGTTCAGCAGGCTCTTCAGTTAGTTGAGAAACCATATTTTGTAGTCTTACAATGGTTTCTGTATCAACCAACGAGCTAGAGTATGCAGGGCCGGAACACCTAATATTATCGCCAAAAAATTCTGTGTGGCATCCATAGAAATGGCCTCTATTTGCAGGACCCGAAGCTTTTGTCCATAACTCATTCCGTACATGCTGGGGTATTGGGTCACCCTGACTTTCAGGAGGCTGACTACTACGACACTCACCAACAAGACGCCTAAATTCGTCCTATATTCAAGGTAAAGTTAATACTAACAGTCAAAAATACTAAAGTAGTTATAATTGAATAATATCAACTTTGAGAAAAAGATTCATAAATTCAAAATTTATTTCTTACGTGGACAGCTTTTGCAGGAGGTTCAACTCAGACATCTTCATCAGTCGGGTTCTTTTTCTTTCTCAGATAAGTCTCCTCGAAAAGCTCATCAGTTGGTAGTTATGTTCAAATAATAAAAAAATTTAAATAGAAACAAAGAATTAAAACTGTAAAAGTTACATACCAATTTTTCCTTCACAGCAAGAGTACCTCTGGCACCCGCAGTATGTAGGGAGCCACCCTTGGATGATGCCCGGTCTCTCTTTCCTTTTTCTCTCAACAACTAGTATTCTGGGCTATTCCAATGGCGCTGATACAGTGGCCATATGGGTTCAGGAATTCACTTAGGTTTTATCGATTTCTTTCGGGTATAATCTAAGAGATCGTTAAATCTGGCTCTACATCTTATGAAAAAGTTCTTCTTTATAAGAAACTGATTTGCATCATCCCACCAATAAAATTTCTACAACCAAAATATAATATTCAATCTTGGGTTCTAACAAATTGTTAATAAGTAGTCGATAAGTTAAATTCTTACCTTAAATTCTTCAAACATCCTCTTCCTGTCAAGTTCTGGAACCCTTTGCCAGCTGGTCCAGTAGCCGTTGAAGTGCCGACTAATGCATATTCGCACCGTTTGTCCAACTCCACCATCTGGCCTAAATCTACAACACAAGATCAAACAGTAATTTCATCGAGAACAATAAAATAGTAATGGAAAAATGAGTAACATTTTTATATTTAGAAATCTTACCATCTCGCAACTGGAACAATATAAATCCTCCCAGAATCATCTCTGTCTCCTGGCTGCCTAGTAAGTGATGGTGGATGCACTGGTATGGGTGGATCTGAAGCACCAGATGGAGTGCCTCCAAGCTGAAGATCTGACAACCCAATAGATTCAGCAAAATCACTGTACGAAGCTGCATGACTGCTGCAGGAGGGTATCGATGATGGTAGATGTCTGGAGGGGCCAGCGATCGTCCGATAGTACTGTGATGGCGGTGGCACGGTCATAGGAGAAGAATGGGTTGATGTAGACCCATGTAGTGGCCCCACAGGCGTAGGAGTAGGTATCAAATCCTCGGGCATCCTAGAATATGAGGGTCATGCTGGCCCGTCAGCATACCGACCCTCAGATATGTGAATACCTGTCGATCGTCTATAAGCAGGAGGTTGTTTTATCTTTTTTGGTTTCGTAGTATCAACTTTTCCCTTACTTCTGTCATCTTTGCCTGACATCTAAATTATGTTGAGTTAACAAGAAGTTAGTTGCTACAATGTGAATATATATACGAAAACATTCCAAGTAAGTAATTTCAAGTTACTAATTCACAGTTCAAATCGCTCCAATAACACGAGATATAGACAAGAATATTTTTATAACTATAAAAATCATAGAAAAGTGGAAACAACAAACTTAAACAGTATATTACATATCAATCTTAAACAAGAAACATAAAGGTAAATATATAGTACAAAGTATAAAGACATCAATACATAATAAATACAGCCTACACAACTAATCCTCCACTTCTGAAGACTCTCCATTAAACCATTCACCCTCTTCGGAGGTTTCCTCATCTCCTACCCACTCAGCCTTTTCTTCGGCAATATTAACTTCTTCAAATATATTTTACGGGTGATTCAAACCGTCCACAAATTCAACATCCACTAGCTGGTGATCAATCTGCATTTCATTTTGATACACAGTCTCCATCACATTCTCAACTTCCACCTGGCCTATAGGCTTTGTTTTGATTACAGCCCACCAACCAAACTTGTCATTGCGCAATGGATAAAGAGCATAATACACTTGTTTAGCATTTTGCGCTAGAACAAATAGATCGTAAATAGGATACGACCTATTGTGCTTGACTTCAATGATGTTATGCTCCTTATGTACTCTTGTGCCTATTGTGCTTGGATCAAACCACTTACATCGAAAGACGACAATTTTTTTATTGGGAAACCAGCATACTCCAATTCTAAGATCTCGTGTATGATGCCAAAGTAATCAATATCATCATCACCCTTAACCCAAACACCACTATTATTTGTTTTCCTTGACCTGGAGTGTTGCTCAGTGGAAAAATTAAACCTATTTACTTTGTATTGGGACATTGCACTAGCTTCGACTAAACCCAAAGAAATATCTCTCAAGAGATTATCGTATGCGGCTGCATTTGGTGAATGGTGTACCTAAAAATATCATACATACATATATATATATATTTTAGTTGAGGAATGTGTAAATGTTTAAACTTTGTAGAAACATTAATACACTGATGAACCTCATTTTTAAACCATTTGCAAAGTATGCATACACTTGATTTTCGTGGAATTGAGTCTTAAATAAACTGAACATCCAACATGGGAAACACAATTAGTTTATTTAAGGGAATGAGTAAACAAACAAGATATGTTAAAATTTGAATCTCCTTACTTCAGAAAGGGCTCAATTTTCGGGCAATTCAGCAAAACATACAAAGTTGCTGATTTGTGCTCGGTGGGATTGAGCCGGTGAGGTATGATCTTTTTAGCCTTTCAACCAAATTGATTGAAAATTGATATTGGTTGCAAATGAGGCTCATTTACATCAACCTGATAACTATTTCGGCGGTTTCTTGAACAAGCAATTTCATCACAAAAGTAGTATGAACAAAATTGAGAAGTTTCTCTTGCAAGATATGCCTCAACTATAGAGCTTTCCACCCTGTGTTTGTTTTTGGGAACTTTTTTTAATTTTTCAATTGCCCTATACAATAATGTCAAGCTTAGATGTTTACTATATTTAAAAAAAAAATAAGTATGCATTTAAATATGTTGCAAATGCTTACCGTTCAAATGGATACATCTACCTAGTTTGAACTGGACCGCCTAGCCGAGCTTCGTGCACAAGGTGAATGGGAAGATGTTCCATCACATCGAAGAATGCTGGTAGGAAAATCTTCTCCATCTTGTTGGTGATAACAACAATATTACTTTCCATTCGCGTCAGATTTTCTTCTTTTAATGTGGTCGCACATAAGTCTTTGAAGAACAAATTGATCTCTGCTATTGGTTTCCATATGTTTTCAGGTAAACCAATAAAAGCAATTGGAAGTAACTGTTCCATGAGAACATGACAATCATGGCTTTTCATTCCCTGCAAGATTCCTTGTGTCATATCAACCCTCTTTCCCAAATTTAAGGCATAACCAGCAGGCATCTTCAAACTTTGAACCCACTCATATATTTGCCACTTTTGGTCCAACTTGAATGTAAAAATAGCCTTGGGCTTAAGAACATTACCGTTGGGCCCCTGCTGTAAGTGTAATTCTCTGCGGTTGCAATATTCTGGTAAGTCAAGTCTGGCCTTAGGATTATCCTTTGTTTTGCCGGTGACATCCATAACTGTGTTGAACAAGTTGTCAAAGTAGTTCTTCTCAGTATGCATGGCATCAACATTATTTCTAAGTAAATTATCTGGCCAATATTCTAACTCCCAAAATATACTTTGCTTAGTCCAGTTATGCGAAACGCCATATCCATCAAGCCTGTACAATCGTTCCTCGTTGGCTGTAGGCAAATCCTGAACTATTTCCCAGATGTCATTACAGACAACATTGGAGGTGGACCATCACATTCCCTTATATTTCTTCTGAAGGCATTCTTGAGTCTCCTAAATTCATGATCAGGTAGCAAGAAACAACGATGACAATCAAACCATGATTTTTTCCTGCCATATCTCAATGTGAAAGATTTTATTTATTCCATGTAGTATGGACAAGCCAGCTTTTCAGCGGTCATCCACCCCGACAACATTTCATAAGCAGGAAAATCATTAACAGTCTACATTTGATAAGCACGCAGATTAAAATTCTGTTTAAGAGAGATGTCCTAAGTTTCAACCCCCCCCCCCATGCCATAAAATTAGAAGTTCATCTATCAAAGGTTGCAAGTACACATCTATTCCGCTTTTTGGATTATGCGGGCCAGGAATAACACAATTAGAAATATATAGGGACTAGTCATCAACATTTCAGGAGGAAGATTATAAGGAGTGATAAATACAGGCCAACATGAATATGGCGCACCACCAACTGAAAAGGGAGAGAACCTATCCGCATATAATCCCAATCGAATATTTTGTGGCTCAGTTGCAAAATCTGGATAAGTTACATTAAAATGCTTCCAAGCCTCTCTATCAGATGGATGACACATAAGACCAGAAGGCCTTCTATTTTCACTATGTCATCTCATATGAGGAGCTGAGCTGTTGGAAGTATACAACCTCCTCAACCTTGGTATAAGAGGTAAATAATGCATTGCCTTAATACCAAGTTGCTTCCCAGTAGAACCACGCTTATATCTAGGATGCTGACAAAACTTACAGAACTCTAGGTTAGCATCTCCCTTAAAGTATAACATGCAACCATTTTCACAACAATCAATTTTAACCGAGGAGAGACCTAACTTTGACACCAATCTTTTTGCCTTATAGAAAGAATCAGGAACCTCCAAGACGGGGTCAACTAACTCTTTAATAAAGTGTATAATTGAGTCCATTCCTCCTTCCACAATATTCCAGTCAGATTTAATACTTAATAATCTAACAGCAACAGACAAACGAGAGTGCGAACACCCGTAAAAAAAAGGATGACAAGCAGCATGCACTTCTTTATAGAAATTGGTCGTATCTCTATTAGGAACATCTTCAACATTTTCCCTAAAGTCAACCCCTTGTTGCATCCCAAATGCATCGTGCACCATTTCTGTCATCCTAGTATCTTGATATTCATTATGCCCTGCAGACCTACTACTTTCTCCAACAACAAAGTTATTTTGCGCAACATCACCATGAATACCACTCAATCTTAAAAAGTCCTCGTGAAACCCCTTTCTATAAAGATGTTCCTCTACTTCTTCTTCACTTAGAAGATTTATACCATCACATCTAACACAAGGACACCGAATAACCCCAAAATGTGTCCAAACATTAAATGTTTTAGCATGTTTAACAAATCTTTTGACACCTTCAACAAATTCCTGTCTAATACCCATTCTATTTTCATTGTTCCGGAGAAATATCCAGCTATAATCAGGTTTCATCTACGCAAACAATAAGATTCAACGAATTAGATCAAAGAATCTTCAACCAACTAAGTCACCTACCATAACCACATTCAAAACACAAAATCCCTTTTAAAGTCCCTAAACTTAACCATTTTCAACCAACTAAGTCACTTACCAAACTACATTCAAAACAAAAAAAATCTCTTTTAAAGTCCCTAAACTTAACCATTTTCAACCAACTAAGTCACCTACCATAACCACATTCAGAACACAAAATCCCCTTCAAAGTCCCTAAACTTAACCATTTTCAACCAACTAAGTCACTAACCAAACTACATTCAAAACAAAAAAATTCCATTCAAAGTCCCTAAACTTAACCATTTTCAACCAACTAAGTCTCAAAACAAAATATCATTCCAAAAAAAAAACTCTTTTAAAGTCTCTAGACTTAATCATTTTCAACCAACGAAGTCACCTACCATAACCACATTCAAAACATAAAATCCCCTTCAAAGTCCCTAAATTTAACCATTTTCAACCAAGTCACCTACCATAACCACATTCAGAACACAAAATCCCCTTCAGAGTCCCTAAACTTAACCATTTTCAACCAACTAAGTCACTTATCAAACTACATTCAAAACAAAAAAATTCCTTTTAGAGTCCCTAAACTTAACCATTTTCAACCAACTAAGTCTCAAAACGAAACCACATTCCAAAAAAAAAATTCTCCTTCAAAGTTCCTAAACTTAACCATTTTCAACCAACTAAGTCACAAAACAAAACCACATTCCAAAAAAAAAAAACCTTTTAAAGTCCCTAGACTTAACCATTTTCAACCAACGAAGTTACCTATCATAACCACATTCAAAACACAAAATCCCCTTCAAAGTCCCTACACTAAACCATTTTCAACCAACTAAGTCACCTACCATAACCACATTCAGAACACAAAATCCCCTTCAAAGTCCCTAAACTTAACCATTTTCAACCAACTAAGTCACTTACCAAACTACATTCAAAATAAAAAATCCCTTTTAAAGTCCCTAAACTTAACCATTTTCAACCAACTAAGTCTCAAAACAAAACCACATTCCAAAAATAAAATTTCCTTCTAAGTCCCTAAACTTAACCGTTTTCAACCAACTAAGTCACTTACCAAACTACATTCAAAACAAAAAAAATCCCTTTAAAGTCCCTAGACTTAACCATTTTCAACCAACTAAGTCACCTACCATAAAAGAAACAAGCAACAACAACACCAACAATATGTCAACAACAATACTAGTGAATCACACAAGACCACACACGGCTTCACTAGACTTCAATATTGTAACATCCCGTATTTTTGCTTGTACTTGTTCTAATTATATGGAACTTGGTATATCCTTTTGATATATATAACATATGAGAATTGTTATGCAAGTATTAATGGTATAGATGGAATTATAGATGTTGCCCGTACAGTTTAATGTGATGCGGCTAAGTTAACGTTAAGATAACTATTTAAACTTGGAATCGTAAGCTAGTATTTGAATCTAAAGTTTAAAGTGACCAAGTGTGTATAAGTTGAAGGTTAGATTAAAGGGATTAGGAGCTGAAAATGGAGTAAAATATTGAGGTGCTTGCTTGACTTATTTAAGCTAGTAGGTGAGTCACCTACTTAAGTTGTTTGGACCAAATTAATGGACCCATGGCTATGGATCAAATTTGGGTCTATGCTAATATACTCATTTGGGCCAAATTGAACAAAAGAGAAAGAAAATGGATAAGTGGCCCAACACACCAATCTGCCAAAGGCCCAAGTTATTTAAGCCCAAAATAAGAATTTAAGTAAGTAGGTGCATCACCTACTATGAAAATTCTTGCAGTTTGAACCCTTAAGTAGGTGCATCACCTACTTGGACCAATTTGACCAATTTTATGGTCCAAAATGCAGCTAAGGAGGTGGACAAGATAAGGCCTTTAAAAGGCCAAGTTGCTGGTCATTTTACTTCACTTTTAAGTCACAAAAAAAGAGTATATTTCAGCAAATCTCTCTACTCTCTCTAAAACAACAAGAACAACAGCCCTATTTTTCCTTCTAGGGTTCTTAAAGAAACCCTCACCTTTGCAGCCTAAGGTAAGTGAAAAACACTTAAGGTTTTGTTTAATTATCTCATGGAAGATTAGGAAAATAAGTTATAAGTGTTTGACTATAAGTATAAGGCTGATTATAGAACAAGTTGTGTGTTCACGTTTCCTAGTTATTGAGGAACTTTTTTTCTTCTTCTTTGGTTTAAGTGTGAAGGAAAGTTCAAGATCTTGAAGAGTTCAATTAAAAGAATAAGTTTCTGAATTGAGGTAAGGTGACTGCTCCATTTTGTTTTTCTTATATATGAATTTGAGAAGGGATTATGGATGTTTTGTTATTGAGAACTCAAGAGATGATGAGTTCAATAATTGATTGCTACAATAAAAGAGATTTGGGAATGTTTTGTATGTATATGTTATGGGCTGCCAGGTTGAAGTTGGATAAAGGTGTGATGAGTTTGTAATGAATTATAGAAGAAAGATGTGGTGATACACCACCGAACTAATGTTTGATGCCCAATATATTTTGCGTATTGTTTGGAATGTGTAATGAAGTCGAGGTGGTTTTGGTGAACCTTATAAGAATCTATATGGTATATGGGTGTAATTGGAGGGAAAAAAGGGTTAAAATAACACCCTTATTTGATAGATTAATAGTTGCTGCCCAGTTACTGTTTTGGGTGAAATTAAGTATCTCAAATGTATTGATTGGTTACTAATACTAGTTTACCATATATTCTATTGTAGATAAGTAATCTAAAAGGCGGGAAGTCAAGTTGGGTTAGTTTTGGAGTCAAATAACCAGGTATGTAAGGCATACTCTATTTCACATTCTTTGGCATGAAATCATACAATTGTTCCATCAAGCAAGTTTCTGAGGTTATCCTATAACAAAGTGATACATAATGGCAGCACATTACACTCCATGTATTCAATGACCTTGTTCCCACTCTCTAACGTATTAGAACACCTCAATGTGTGCTTATTATTAAATCTGTGCGTCTATCTTCACTAGAAAATTTCAGGAGTTCTCCGTTTGTTCAAATAAGACCCATGTGTTATTTCAGCTCCTAAACACTTTATTTGTATGCCAACAGCCCCCTACCTCATTGTTGTTGCATTAATTGTCTATTTGCATGTCTTTTATTAGCGTATTACTGGTTCAAGGTATCATAATGTGATGACCACCAAAGTAACAATCTCAAAGGCTAAATAAACTAAGTAACGCAAATCTGTAAAATGACGAGTGGTAGCTCAGGGGCATTTGCTTAGCATGGGCCAATTTCGATACCTTTATTTGTGGGTGGCAGCTCAGGGGCATAAGCCTAGCATGGGCTGACCCCAATCTTATTAAGTAGGTGGCAGCTCAGGGGCGTAAACCTAGCATGGGCCGATCCTAATTTATCTATTTACCACTGATCAACTAGTCATTTGCATTATATGGCTTACAAAGATTATGAAGTAAGAAGGTAAAACGAAGAAAAGAATGTAATGTACATTGTCCCACAAGTATTTATAAAGGTGGTCTACTAGTACTACTTATACACTTGTATCAGATTTCTATTGAGCTTTTGTATCAAGTGTGTTGTTACCTTCTGCCTTACATATTCAGTACATATTTTCGTACTGACGTCCCTCACGGGGGACTTGCATTTCATGTTGCAGGCACAGGCACTTCAGTTCATACAACTCACTAGTAGGAGCGCAGGCTTTTCAAGGACTATTGGTGAGCTCCAGGTTGATTCGGGGCTTTCCGAATCTATTCCATATATTTTGGTATTGTACAGTAAGTCAAGAGTAGGGCGGGGGTTTGTCCCGACCCTAACTAAGTCTATGTATCTTTTAGAGGCTTTGTAGACTAATGTAAAGTTATGGTAGTATTTTGTCTTTAGATGTGGTGGCCCCAACGGCCAAGTATTGTATATATCAGTTTGTGTTTGCATATGTAATTATTCTCATCGATAGATAATATCATGTTTGTCAGAACCTTTAGTTGTTATAGTTACATGCATGGGAAGTACAAGTTTTTGAATTGGTTCTCTCGGGCCTTTACGGCTACGAGTGTCTGTCCGCCCCAATAGGATTTGAGGCGTGACAAATATAAACAATAACAAGAAGATAACAACAATACTAGTGAATCGTACAAGGCCACACACGGCTTCACTAGACTTCAAGATGAAAAGTAACAAGACTTCAATATAACAACTTAGAGAAAAGTCAACTTACCTTTGCTTGGCCTAAATTAAAGTGCTAGAGACAAGCCGTCACTGGAAAAATAGCAAAGTAATCCTTCCACTGAATTCGGATTCTGTCAAACGGTAACATCAAATTCCAAGCAACGAATTATGCAAGTAGAATTAAAAAATCTTGTTCATTACACAAAGTAACAAATATATTCTCATCCTTCAATAAAGTAACAAATCTTATAACCAACTTTTACTTCAATAAGATTGATAATTTTAATCAATAACATAATGAATGATCAAATAATACTGCTAATCTGATAGCTAAACTATACAATTCTTAACATACACCAAATATTAACTTTACTTTTCTTTTCTTAACATATCAACTTACTTTGTGACAACTTTATACTTTTACATTAGAGGGAAGATGAAAAACGATTTATTTCACAAAAGTAAACATAATTTTCTTTCAAAAATTTATTTTTAGATAAGTGCTAACTAACTAAACCTAAATTTCTTGAACTATAATTGAATCTTGAACTAACTAAACCTAAATTTTCATTACTTTTTTAACTTTCAACTAACAAAAATTATGAAACGAAGTATAATAATTGCAACAAACATGAAAAATATATACTTTAAGCTAAGTAAAATTACTACCAAAGAAATTTTAGTTACTACCAAATATGAAAAATATATACATTGAGCTAACTAAAATACATACTTTAGCTAGTATCTAAGAAGAAAATAAAAGTTACCGGAGCGGCGGAAATCGACGGTAAAGAGTTGATCGGATTTGAGGATTTGGAGATTTGGGGATCGTGTTTTGCGTTTGGAGATTTGGGGGTTTAATTTTTGTTCTTTTATGTTTTATTAAAAGGTTAAAATCCACCGGGTCGGGTCGGTCTATTTAATTTATTATTACTTTTTTACTAATTAATGAAAACCGACCACAAGTGGTCGGTTTTCATTAATTAGTAAAAAAAAATTATTACTTAGTTAATCAAAATTATAATTTAGTTAAAAATAATAATAAATTAATTAAGTTAATTAAAATTTTACAAAAATGACCACACAGTAAAATATAAGTGTTCGATTTACTTTTATACAAATCATTATCGTAAAAAAATCACATGTGCACAATTTTAATGAAATGATTAAATCATATAATTATTTATGTTATCATTATATTAACGCAATGCGAATATGTACAAATGAGATACTTGGTTATTTTATCAACTCATCAACAGGACTAGTATATTTCCTCAATAATATAATAATGTCAATGCATTTTGTGAATTACGATATTTTATATATTTATATATATATATATATTAATTAAAATTTAATTAGCCAAAAAATTATTGTAATTTATAAAATTTATTGATATATATATATATATATATATAACCCTCGCTAATAATACAACGTGTTAATCAAATAAATTATCGATTAAATGTGTTACGTTATTTGGCACGGTCGTTCAATGTTTTGTCTCCCCCTCCCCTGCTTCCCCCCCCCCTCCCCTCATATACCTCGTAATACTAGTCTTACGTTATTTCAACTTCTAAAGCACACGCGTGTCTACGTTGACTGAAAATATTATATCTACTTCTTCAATAGTTTGATATATATATATTCAGTTATCTATCTTTTGCTTACTACATATGTCAATACACGAGATATACGTATATAAACATATATTCAATTGTCTATCAGTCAAACTATATTTTGATATATAGATTTAGTTATCTAGCTTTTGATTACTACATACGTCACTACACGAGATATACGTATATAAACATATATTCAATTGTCTATCAACTTTAAAATACGTACAATAAACATCACATACACGATTTTACTACCCCATAATATATACAACGTATTTCACAAATACTCTGATGAATTATAGATTACATTATCTTATGTCATTAATATACCTTTACTGTATAATATGTATATAGTATATATATATACCTATACATACACACACATATACACACTATCAACTATATCAAGTTCTAAATACGTACCATATATATCATAAGATACGTACACAATTATATTATTATCCAATAAAATAATGAGGTGTCTTTCTTATACATACTCAGATAAGTGATCGATTAATTATATTTGATTAGCTTAATAAACTAGGTTTTGACTACATCGTTCATCAATCGATGACTATCATATATAAATATTCAAAATTACATATATATATATATATATATATATATATGTACATATATATATATATATGTACATATATTATATATATATATGTACATATATATATATATATATAAAAACTTTTGAATTCGTACTATATATATCAAATTCACAAGTACATTACTTTATAATAGAACACGTTCATTATATTCTGATGAATTATCTGTTATATATTACATATTATTATGCCTGTAAATACGTACTATAAAACATCGCCTTTCAAATACGTACTATAAAGATCAATTTTCATCTTTCAATTACGTCTACGGCAGATTTTAATGGTCTATCCCAACGGTATCGATCATACATATATATATATAAACACATATTCATTATATAAAGATTATGCATGTTTAACGTCATTTAAGGTATGTATAATCTATTATATTATATATGTAATATAATATATTATTTTTACTAATAACAATAATTAGATTACATAAAGTTAATATAAGATTATATAATTATTTTATAAAATTATTTATTTAGTTTTTATCTTTTTTTAATCCACAACCTTACATGTGGTTGGTTTTTAAATTTTTTATTACTATTATTTAAATTTTTTATTACTATTTTCTTTTTTTGTTACTACTAGTTTTTTATTTATAATTAAATTTTTAATTTTAATTTTATTTTTTGATTTTAGTAAAAACCGACCACTTGTGGTCGGTTTCTTTAGAAAAGAATTTTATTAATCCGACTACTCGTGGTTGGTTTATTAAAATATTCTTAAATTATTATTTTTTTCAGTAAATCGACCACTTGTGATCGGTTTTTTAATTTTTTTAAAATTTTAATTTTTAAATTGTATAATAATTAATATAAAAACAATTGGAATATTTACTTTGATTTTTTCTAAAAAAAAAGCAACTACAAGTGATCGGTTTTTTCCGACCATATTTTGTGGTCGGTTTTCACTGGTCAATTTTTCACTTTTTTTAGTAGTGATATTCTGCATTTAAATCTCGTAATCATAAATATTATTTTTTTTTATTGAAATGCATATCATTCAATTGCCTGGAGGAGCTGAAAAGGCAAAAAAGCTGCAAAATTAACAGTTCTCTAACCAAATTAAGCTTGGACTTTTATGGATTCATTTCTTAATTTACTATATTATTCCTAATTAATTATTATAAGTCATTTATATATTAGAATTAATAATATTTTTTATTATATTACACCTAATTAATTATTATAAGTCATTTATATATTAAAATTAATATTATTTAATTAAAAAATAGATATTTATGACGTTTATTTCGGTTGCTTTAATCGTGATTTTACTATATCATCCCTAATTAATTATTATAAGTTATTTATGTATTAAAAAATTAATAATATTTAATTAAAAAAATAGATGACATGTTTGTTTATATTAACCCTAATTGTTCAGTGATTTATTAAATTACCCCTAATTAACTATTATAAGTCATTTATATATTAAAATTAATTAATTATTAGAAGTCATTTATATATTAGAATTAATAATATTTAATTAAAAAATAGATATTTATGACGTTTGTTTCACCTGCTTTAACCGTGATTTTACTATATCATTCCTAATTAATTATTATAAGTCATTTATGTATTAAAAATTAATAATATTTAATTAAAAATTAGTTGCTTCGTTATTTACTATATTATCTCTGATTGCTCCATGATTTACTATATTACCCCTAATTAATTATTATAAGTCATTTATATATTATAATTAATACTATTTTTTAATTATATTACCCCTAATTAATTATTATAAATTATTTATATATTAGAATTAATAATATTTAATTAAAAAAATAGATATTTATGACGTTTGTTTCAGCTGCTTTAACTGTGATTTTACTATATCATCCCTAATTAATTATTATAAGTCATTTATGTATTAAAAAATTAATAATATTTAATTAAAAAAAATAGATGACATGTCTGCCTATGGTTTCGACCAGCACTTCATCAATTACTATATTCCCCCTAATTGCGCCATGAATTACTATATTACCCCTAATTAATTATTATAAGTCATTTTTATATTAGAATTAATAATATTTTTTATTATACTATCCCTAATTAATTATTATAAGTCATTTTACTATATTACCTCTAATTGCTCCATGATTTACTTTATTACCCCTAATCAATTATTATAAGTCATTTTACTATATTACCTCTAATTGCTCCATGATTTACTTTATTACCCCTAATCAATTATTATAAGTCATTTATATATTATAATTAATAATATTTTTTTATTAGTCATTTATGTATTAAAAAATTCATAATATTTAATTAAAATATTGATTTCAACATGGCTGCTTCAAGAGCTGCACCGTGATTTCACTATATCACCCCTAATTAATTACTATAAGTTATTTATGTATTAGAAAATTAATAGTATTTAATTAAAACAAGAAAAATATGCGTTTATGACATATTTGTTGCAGTTGCTTCAACCATAATCATCTTTGAGAAGATAATCCAAAACTTTATTGTTAATTGAGGTATCTTTTGTTCCAGTTTTTGTATGAAATAATCCTATGAATATTAGTTCTACATCTTTTCTATATTTTGTAACAGGTCTCAATCTTATCATCAAACAATTAAAATAACTCGACTACACGACACATCACACTTTCTTATCATGTGAAAGAAAATTATCTTATAAAACTTCACTTCTTAGCGAGTACCGTCAAATAGTTATTATTTTAAAAAGCTATCGTTTTAAATCAATGTACATTTATGTTTGTATTTCATCAATATCAAATATTAGTGCTAAAAGATGTCTATAGCATTGGGCCCGTGCTGATACGGGCCATGCACCTCTAGTATTATATAGAAGAGGTGGTTTCGACCACCTCTTCCAATTACCAAAAAAAATAATTACTTCGACATAATTATATACCATGCCCCAATATATAATAATTTTATTATTTTATCATAATAATTTAAATATTTAATATATTTTATTAATTTATATTAGTTAACTATAACTACATATTGAAAGTAATTTTTTTTATTTATTTAATTGTCTATCATGTTCAAAATTAATTTGTTGCAACAAATCACAATAATTAATAACTTAAAATATTTAAAAGACATATAGAAATTTTATTGACGCTTACCCAAAAACCCCTCTACTCCCACTTAATTACATACCATGCCCCAATATATAATAATTCCATTATTTCATCATAATGATTTAAATATTTAATATATTCTATTAATTTATATTAATTAACTATAACTACATATTGGAAGTAAAAAAAATTATTTATTTAATTGGCTATCATGTTCAAAACTAATTTGTTACCACAAATCACAATAATTAATAACTTAAAATATTTAAAAGACATATAAAAATTTTATTGACTCTCATTATTTTAGCAATGCCACATAAATTGAAATAAAAGAAAAAGATCTGCAAATCATAATAATTAACAACTTAAAATATTTAAAAGATATATAAAAAATTTAGTTGACTCTCAAAATTGTATCGAAGCCACATAAATTGGGACACAAGGAGTAAATATATTATTTGATAATTACGTAAAAAATAGTATTATAAATCATAATAATTAACAAGTTAAAATACTTTTTTAAAAATAGATAAAAGTTCTATTCAACTCGCATTTGCTTTGTTAAAGCTTCGCATCTATACAATTTATTTTACTTTGTATTTCCATTTATGAATTTGAGAATTTTACCTAAGATTTAGGCTTTACGTCGGGGTTCTAAGGGTGAATTCTGTTTTTTATTTTGCAGAAGTGAGCAAACTAAAAATAGGGGCTTTGTGGCGTTCAAGAGGAAGAGTACGGGAAGGAGAACATATAAGAAACTATTGTGATATGCGAATAGCTTCCATCGAAAGGTAAGCAATACATTTTACTTTCTGAGAAAATTATAACCTCTTACACGTGTTTGATGACTTTTTATGGTTGTGTGTTTCATTTATGGGATTATCAAAAGTTGTTGATAGTCTCACATACTGATTCTCTGATAGTTATGACATGGTCTAATGAAAAAGTTGCACAAACTTTAGTATTCTCCAAAAGTTTCTGATGATTCACAAATAACCATTTTTCGACCCCTATAATTGAAATAATTACTAGCATAGAATTTCCAATTCTATGGGTGAAAACACAACATTGTCATGCTGTCTCATCCCATGACTGCAACTACTTTTAAAAATATATGACCAAGAAGTGATCAGTAAATACTATTTTTACGTCCTAACTGTATTGATCGAGGACCAAATTTGAACATGAAACCTGGGAAAAAAATAATTGGGCTCGTAGGATTTAAGTCTGGGTTCAATTTGGTTATATCACTCAACTCTCAATAGCAGAATATGGGAAAAAATGTAAGGATACACAATGACATTGGCCCCCAAAAGATAATGGATGAATGAGTTACAAAAGAAAACATACATTAGGAGTGCAAATTGCGACGAACCAAAAGATATTCAAACAGAAGATATTGTGCTTATATTATTTCGCCAAGCATTATACAAATTAAATCGATACAAAAAGTAAACTCCCGAACTTTAAAAGAACCAATTTATATTAGTTACACTCAAAAACATAAACCGGATAAACCGCTAATAAATATATGCGAAGGGCGTGAAAATGTCCCCATTGCAGCTTCATGCAAAATCTGCAAATTGTGATTTTCCCAGGTTCACTTTATGCTTCCATAAAAATTGCTTCTATCGTTTATTCATCAGTAACACATCCTTTGAAAACAGATTATATAGTTCCCTGTTTGATATTATCTTAGTTACTATGAATGGCTAAATAATCTTGAACTTCTATTGAACGTAGGGTGTTATCGCTTCTAGAGTAGTCACTCTCTTCGGGCTTGGTGCATTTAGAAAGGAGGACCAGTGTATGTTTCAATATTCCAGCCTGTGCAAATAATATTAGTTGTTGTCATGGCTTTTGTAATTCTTGGTGGTCAGTTGTACTCTGAAGGGTAAGTCGAGAAATCTGGAAAAATTTCTACACCTGCACTAAACTTTTACCTACTATACTTGAAATTGACCCGCTTGTTTACAATACGTAGTTCTAAATCTCAAACTTTGCAAACTTTAGAAAATGGAAATGAAATTGGAGTCTCCTTACTTCTTTAATTGCAGGCTATTTGGAGGATTTTTGATTGTGGTTGGACTAGCACGTTGATAAGCATTAAATAGTTTTGTATTTTCTATTCATAGTTGTTATTTTGAGGATCCATCCCCTCCACCTCATTCCTTCTTTTTCCATTTTAAGTTCCACGTTTGTCTTATTTTGTAGTGAGTTTATTCTACAAGTTCTCTTTCTTGATTAAATTTTATTCTAATCATAATTGGATAGTATTGTTCTTTCATCTAAATTAGTTGGGATAAGGAATCTTAACTGGTCCTTATCGAAGGAGCTCTCCAACTGGCTCTACCTACCTCTTTCTCGGAGCACTATCTGCTGATAAAATTATATGTTATGATTAAGATATTTGAAATGCACGACCAGATAGATAACGCTTTTAAGTGTTTGCAGGACCTACATTATAGAGACGACAAAGTGAAGATCTATGAAAACGAGTTTATTGGGTGGTTAAGACGTGAGAAATTAGATGATGCAATGTGGGAATATGTAAATTCTAGAGCCTGGAAGAGTAGTGGAAAGAGTCCCATGGTGTTGGTGAGTGATAGCCAAAATTTGCTAGAGGAATTTGAGGAAGTTGCTGCTCGTGCAGGAAATGGAAGCAAGAATTATTGTATTAGACGCAGAGCTGAAGTTGTCTAGATACTGTGATTTTGATATTCCTCTTCTTAGGTGTCATGTCCTTCATACCTAAAGGTCGTAAGGGATTGAAAAAGAGAAGTAAAATTTACAAGTCTAAGAGAAGAACTTTATATTCCGGTTTCTGGGACACGAATGAGCAGGATAGACATCTACGCAACACTGAAACAACATAGGAAACTCTGTTCTTGGTACAAATGTCAAAAGTTCGTTGTTGCACATCAAACATGATCATTGGCGACAAGTATATCCTTGCAGGTATAAGCATGAGAGGTGGAGAATAAACAAGTATATTCTTGCAGGTATAAAATTATTTGTTTTTTATGGAAGCCTTTCCTTTGCATGGTTAAGGTTCTAATTTCCTAGGGATATTGTTGTTTTTGTTTATTTACTCTGAAATATTTGGAAAATAAAATGGAGCAAACTGGGGGATTAGTTAGAAATGGAGAATTTTGAATTACATTTGTTTGGTTAAAGAAAGTTATTCTCTTCTACTCCTTTTGTTCACTTGGCTACTTAGATTTAAATTTATGTGCGATGTTTTATATCGTGTAATATAGAATTATCTTAAGTTTTTGTCTTTATCTAGGACTGCGTAGAGACATGAAGGGAGCAAATCATGATGAAAACTTGGCTGAGTTGAAGCAAAGTTGGTGAACTGTGGTTGTAATACAAAGTGTCAAAAAAAGATGGCTTATGCGCTGGCTTCTCTGTTGCCAAAACTGGGTTCTTTGGGTACTTCGGATCATACTTCTGTTGTATCCATCAACCTCTTTATGGCACTCCTTTGCGCTTGCATCGTCATTGGTCATCTCTTGGAGGAGAACCGCTGGATAAATGAGTCCATTACTACCCTCATAATTGTGAGTGTCACTTCTTTTATTCTACATAGGGTTAAGACATGTAATGTAGGTGTTAAAATATCAAAATTGAATACAAGTATCCATGTTGCCCTTGTGTTTTTAATTTGAATGGGATTTCAAATTACCAGTTTGCTATTTATTTGTCTTACATTCTTTGCATTTATTTTCATGTTTTATAATCACAAGGTTTGGTTGTAGTAGTAGTTATCTTGCTTGTAAGCGGGGGAACGAGCTCACACCTTCTGGTGTTCAGTGAAGAGCTCTTTTTCATATATCTACTTCCTCCAATCATATTTAATGCAGGGTAAATATATCATTATCTTCTGTTATGGAGTATGATCTGTTTAGTTATACTATCCAAATAGATACCCGTCTATAAGCAATAGGGAAAGCTGCCATTTAGGCCAGCTAAGTTATCATCAGTATGGAGCAGTAGACATTGGCAATTGTAACCTAATAATATGGAGCAAGATTATTATCAATAATTAAACTGGAAGGATTACTTGGATGACGAGGAAGTTGAACACTGATTCATTGGGTGAAGATGGTGAAATAATAGAATCAAGGATATTTATGCTGTTTGGAACATTCCCCGCATCAGTTCCTGGAAATTATTTAGGAGTTTATTGATTTTCTGGCTAAAAAACATTTCGTTTAATCGAGTTACTACGTTTCGTTGATTGGTCATTGTCATTGGATCAAATTCACATGAAAGCTGTTAGTCTATAATTGGCTAAATAGGACTATGACTAACAATAATATAATGTTTAGTACAACTTCAGAAATAGAACTTTTTGGCGTAATGTTTTCTCTTTCCTTTTTTTTAGAAAAAAAGTGGTAGTAAGGTTTCCTTTTTTGTTTTGAAATAATTGCAATTCTTTGTATTTTAATTTTCTGCTGGTGTAAGTTTTATGAGTATATTATGTTTCATTTCAACTTGTATTGTTTCACAAAGTAATTATAAATGTTCTTTAAACTTATATACAGTCAGATCTTTATATAACCGTTATATCTATAATAACATTCCACTATAACAATGAGTCATTACTATGACACCTATCATTTAGTTACTCCATTTGCACTACGTGTATACTTTTGCACATAGCTCCCTCTTTCTTGCTACTTTGATTTGAAGATGTGTTTATTCAATTTTTATGGTCATTATTGCTGAAAATGGTGAGATCTCTTTAAAACTGAAAATGTAAACAGACCAACACGAGTAAAAATAACAGTGCAGCACGTTCTAAAAATTCAACCCGAAATAGAAATCCCAGAAGGTGGAGGGAAATGAGCAAATACAAATTTCTCACGATTCAAGTTTAAAAGAAATTATCAAGCATTCCGTCAACTTTCTGAGCAAATTTTTTGTTGCTTACACTGAGCTCCTTTTCTAAAGAGCAAAGCAGTCAAAGATGCAGATGTTAAGAGAAAAGGAGAATTTTAATGACCTGAAGGTGAAATCAACTAGTAAATTGTACAGGCTCATGCGACATATAAGATCCCAAGAGGGAACTCAAAGAAAGCAGGGTTCAAAAAGAAAGCAAGGTTGAAAGGAAAGGAAGCACAAAGAAGAGGGTCTTACAACAATGGAGGCCACACCTCAGCTAATTAGGAGCACAATGCATCACACTTTATCATTATGTAAATAAAATACATGTAACTATTGTGTAAAATTTTGCTTCTTATTAAATTTTTGTTTTACTTAATTTTTAGTTACTCAAAATGTCTTGCGTTGGGCCCGTGTTGACACTGGCCTTGCACCTCTAGTTATTATATAATAGGCGAGTCTCCTTTTTCTTCTGTTGTTGACGATTTGAAGTTCAAAGTCCAACAAATAGTAGCAAAGGCTGTATCGGCAAAAAGTTGGTTCTCCTCAAGTAGATGGAACTCATGGTGTTGCACAGAAGTGTAAAGGGTACTTTTATAAATAAATAATTTCTTAATAAAAATTATACAAGACATTATTTTCAAGTAATATCAGCATAACTAATGTAATTGAAACTAATATCAGCATTACTAATGTAAGTATTAAAAATATACTCTAAATAACATCATTCTTATGCATTCTACCAAACGAGCCCTATGTCAGGTCTAATTGGTTATGCATTAAAAAAGTTAGGTACTTCAGACTGTTTCAAAACCAAATATATTAGTATTTAATTTGATTTGTCGGCTATCAAATATGTAAGTTAACGTCATGAGTGGAATGCACATATCAACTGCAGTTAAATTCTGCTCTATTTTAGCACACTATTGTGCAGCAGTTTGTGGAATTTCTAATAAGGCAGAATACATCGTCAGGTCCCTCAATTTGGAACTGTTCTATTTTAGCACATTATTGTGCGGCAGTTTGTGGAATTTCTAATAAGGCAGAATACATCGTCAGGTTCCTCAACTTGGAACTATCTTTTATTTTGGCACCTAAAGTGGACGTTGTACTTTTAAGCACCTAAAGTAGCCATAAACTGTGTCATTTTAGCACCTTTCACCGACATGACAAAGTGAATGTAGGACAGTCGCTTGTAGGCGCATGACTATATTATTTTAGCTCATTTTTCATTTAATTTTATCATCTTTTTTTCTATTTTTTCATCTCACTATCTTCCACCATTTTTTCAAGCTTAAACACATTTAATAGTACTCCAAAACCCCTTCTATCTCTTACATAAATTTATTTGATTGTTTTTTTCATATCACTTCTAACAATATAATCTAAAAAGTGAAGAAAATAAAAAATTATCTAAAAATATATCTACCAAAAAAAAAAAAACTATAAACTTGAGTTAATTCAAACATGAAAAGTAATATATTGTATCAATATGATAATTAACTCTTAAAAAATATTATTAAAATATAATTTAATTAATTTTTTAATTTTTTAAAAAATTAAGGCTTAAATATGTCAATAAAATCAAGAAAAAAGATATTCCGGCGACACCAAAGAGATTCCGACGACGTCATGACTGTAAATACCTCGATTAAAAAAGCTCATAAAGAGAATGGAAAATTCAACCTCCATTAATGGAGGTTAAAGAAGATGGGCTGTGTGGGAAAGATGATGATTTTGGTCTATTTAAAAAAAAAATAATGGTGGATGTACATAATGATGTGCCGATTTTATTGAGTTGGCACAAATTAATTGACCGCTTCATTCACGTCGGAGCGAGTGTACCCCACACATCAAATCTGATGCAAAAAAATATCAAAATGACACAATTTATAGCTCGCTTAGGTACTTAAAATGAACGTTGTCTATTTTAGGTGTTAAAGTGAAAGTTCATGTCAAATTGAAAGATCTGACAATGTATTTGACCTTCTAATAAATATGACATTTGACTCAATATTTTGATGAAAATTGAATTTCGAAAGTCTAAAGGAAAAGTTAAGTGATCGATAAAATTAGACAAAGGGCTATGAAAGAAGTTGCAACAAATTTCACCAAAAGAGAAGAATGTGACTCTTTTAAGGAACATTAAGTAACAGAACAAACGGGGTTAATTAGTTTTGTAAAATAAACAAAAGTCAAAAGATTACCTCCTTACCAACCTCACGACTTATTAGTTAAATTAGCTGGATACAAATTATAGTATCTAAATCCAGTCAGTGGTGGATCCAGGATTTTAAGGTTGTGAGTGTTCAAAAAAATTTATAAAAAATAATATGTTGTTGTAGGGATTTGAACAAAAATTTATAAAAAATAGTACTAGTATGTGTTGTAGGGATTCGAACTCAGAAAACTGGACACGGGAATCACATCCTCAAGCCATTGCACCCAACCATATGTTTGTTCACTGGGTGCATTTTAATAAGTTATACCATTTATTCTGTATTTTTTATATAATTATACCTAATTTACGTCGAGTTTAGTGGGTGCCGGAGCACCCAAAAATTACACGTGGGTCCGCCCTTGAATCCAGCAGTCATATAGTGGAGTAACTTTTAAATATGATTGCAAATATTTAGTTTACTAGTTTAGGTGTACGCGTCTTACGCGTGTACCTCACTTTAATGAGTTCAAACATTACATTAAATAGGATATTTGTTTAAATAATAAAGATGAATATAATAATTAAATTTAATATCTTTTGAATATGTAAAGATGGAGAATTTATTTATTAAATCTCATTTTTACCAAAAATATTTTTAAAAGTCGATCGACATTCATCTACCATCTGTAAATTGCTACAAAACAATACAATGATAGAAACATCAAAATAATATAATTAAATCTAATCTTTACACACAAAAATAAAGAAGATATATAAATACACACATGTTGAATTTTATTATGCTGACAAAAACAGTGAAGAAGTTGAGAGTTAGAAAATCAAGCATCCACCATCTAGACATGCAGTCGAATCAAGTTAGATGAGTATCAACCATATTCTCCCAATAGGCATATCGATTTGTTCTCTAGTTTAACGTGCATCTCAATATTTATAGAAGTATTTCCTTAATAGAGTCTTATTTTAAGAGTATTTTTCTAATTGAACAGTAGAAAAAAATATTAATTAATTCTCCTACCATATATTTTAGTAGTCTCATATATTTTAGAAAGTTTAGTAAAAAAAATATTAATTAATTCTCCTACCATATATTTTAAGAGTCCCATATATTTTAGGAAGTCTAGTTAATATAATAAAAAATAATTAAATAATAAATATAAAAAATAGTGAAAAGACAATTTTGTCTAAAGAAGAGTCTTGTAATGAAGGGTAAATGATTCAAATCACTTTTCTGAGTGTCGTCAAACTTTTAATATATTATATAGATAGATTATAGATGTTAAACAATTGATAAGATCTTTTAAAAAATGAATGAATAAATTTATTAAATAAAATATTAATAGAGTCCTATTTTAGGAGTACTTTTCTAATTGAACAATAAAAAGGAAAATATTAATTAATTCTCTTACCATATATTTTAGGAGTCTCATATATTTTAGAAAATTTAGTAGAAAGAAAAATATTAATTAATTCTCCTACCATATATTTTAGGAGTCTCGTATATTTTAAGAAGTCTATTTAATATAACAAAAAATAATTAAATAATAAATTTAAAAAATAGTGAAAAGATAATTTTATCTAAAGAAGAGTCTTATAATGAAGGGTAAATGGTTCAATGTTTTTACACTTTTAATATATTATATAGATAAATTATAGATGTTGAACAATTGATAAGATCTTTTAAAAAATGAATGAATAAATTTTTTAAATAAAATAACAATACCTTTTGTTTTTGACAAATATACTCCTACGTTTTTCTTTTTTTACAAAAGTTGTTAAAAGTAATAACAACTTTTTAATTTTACCAAATATACTACTACGTTTTTCTTTTGCCAAAAAATAAGGCAATGTTTGTTAAGTCTTACCATATATATTTTAAACTTCTGATCCCATATATTTTAGGAGATAATATTATAAATATAATTAAATAATAATTTAAGAAAATAGTGAAAAAACGATTTTGTCTAAAGGAGAAACTTTTAATGAAGGGTAAAAAGTTTGAATCACTTTTCTAAAGATCTTCACACTTTTAATATATTATAGATATAGATATAGATATAGATTATAGATTATAGATTATAGATTAATTACTTTCCCATCTCCAATGGCAAGTATGAAGCGTGGCGTGTCAGTTACCTAATGATTAAGAGCTGGTGTTTCAGCTAAATTGTATTATTTCCTCCTTTGATCATGTTAGTTGATCACTTTTACTTTTACATGTTCTTTAAAAAATTATAAATAAAAAGAATAATTTTACTAATTTATCCCTTAATGTACTTTCTTGAAAATTAACAAGCTTGTTTTTACACATTAAAGAGTATTAATTGTAGAGGTAAAATAAAAAATTTTAATTTATTTTATCTTGATTAAGTAAGTGAATAAAAAAATTGAGATATTTATTTTTAATAAGCTGATGAATTAATATGAAACGGAGGGAGTATCAATTTAAGCAGCTTTAATTTGGATTAGTTAAGCCTCTAAATTCATTACAATTTCTTAATGAGGAAAGTTGGATGAGGGCTAATTAATCATTCCTAGAGTGGCAGGTGTTCATGGATATTTACGAAACAAACAGTTGATATTTGGATGGAACATATTGTTGTATGGCACATGGGTTATCTGTAAAGCTTGAAAAAAGCAAAGCACAGTAAGAAAGGGCCACACCACAACTGTTGCTCCACGTTAATTAATCCTTCTCTTATGGTTCTACATCTCCCAATAAGAACTAAAAAAGGGACAATTGATACTTCTTAAAAAAGGGGCAAAATAATTCTTTTCTTTGCCTTTGCTGAATTTCAGTTTCTCATGCAAAAGAATTGCTCCCTCCTCCTAATTTATCTGGTGGTATTGACTGGACACAATTTTCTTTAAAAAAAAAAAAATATTATTACAATTTGTGGTCTAAAACAATTTTAAACAATTGCAGTCAATTCTGTCTCTGTTACTTGTCGAGTTGTATTTTAGGCTCTCTTTAAGAAAGCTTATCGTTTACTACTACAAATTACAAACATTTACTAAGCTTTGGAATTTAAATTTAACCATTAGTATTCCAATAAATTTAAGAATGTTATAAATGTATTTACATTATAATGAATGTCTATCAAAATCTACTTTGATATCTATTAGGATTTGAAGCATCCGTCTTTTATTCAGACTAGGAGTTAATTTTCCCTATAAATAGAGGGATTTTGTTCATTGTATTTACAATCTTATGATCTATCATCCCTCAAGAGAAGAAATAAGAATTACTCTCTCTATTCTCTCTACTCTTCTTCTTTATTCTTTCTTATTTTATATCACGTTATCAGCACGAGACTCTGCCAAATAAGGATTATAGGTAAGTATATATGATTTATGTTTGGGTGTCCGATCCGTTAGAAAGTTACAAATTGGATGAAGGGAAATTGTTGATTCATTATCTCATGTTGCTGCCTCCATCAGTGTCCACTAATGTTAATGCATATCAAGTTTTAACCAATACCATCATGTCTTAAAGTATACGTGAGTAACTTTATTAATTAATATATATTTATGTTGGCTAACTTATAATCAAACCATGTACTATTAATTTCTACTTTATCAATCCCGAGGAGCAGCATAGTTACACAGTTTGCATATTCCGGTGATATTCATATAATGTGATCTTATTATTGTTGATTATTAATTTGGTATAATATGTGACTTTTGTTTTAGTAATTTCTTATGTTATTTGTCTTTTGCTACTAATGATATAATTATTGTTGGATTTGAGGAAAAATAATTGATTTGGAACCATTTATATTTTAAATTTATTCCTCAAGAACAATATTATCAAAAGGGATGATAATATGTTGGGTTCAAGTCTCATCGATTTATGCCTAAGACTCCTTTATATGGATAAGACGTTGAGTTTGAATCTCAATGCACCATATTGATATATTATTATGGCTAAGGCAAAATAATAGGTATTTGATGAAAAGTCATGAAATTCGACCCATTGAATATGCTCCATTCCATGAAGTGAATGTGGTAGCAATATATGATAAGTCTGAAATATGACAACTTACTTCATTCTTGAGGTGTATGTGGTAGCAGTGCATAATATGTCTGAAAGAAGACAAGTGATTGAATGCACGAATATACGCGTGGAGAGACAATATGATAATGATCATCAAAAGTGATATATTTTCACACACTTATATGATTATAAGATATGCTAGAGAAAAATTTTCTACATTATATGTATGCCTCGATTTGCTTCTGAAGTAGCAAAATCTTGAAAAAGGTTATAAGCTATCATAATTTGATAGACTTAAGGCACGATTATATTCCATTCTTGGGGAATGAAAAACTTATTAATGCAAACGTGCACTTGATTGTGATTGTATCACAACTCACCTCCAAAAGAGGTTGAATAATTTTGAAATCTACTTCTGAAGTAGTAAATCTGAAATTTATTCATGTAATAGTAAATCTGAAATTTACTAAAGCAAAAGTACATGTCATGGTAAACTTGGAGTTTATTAGAATAAAAGTCCATAAGTTGACAGGAACGATTGTGATATTCCGAAGATGTGCATACTGAGTATTAAACATATATTGAAGAATTAAAAAATTCTTCATGAATTTTAATGTTGTTTGTTCTCATGATAAGTTGGTTGGACCAACTAATTTTGGGATTGGATCCCTCAAAATATGAAAAGAATAAAAGGTGAATAAGGGCTCGTTTACCTATCATGTGATATGTTGAAAAGATGCATCAATAAAATGATCACATGTACATTCATGGTCAACCTACGTTTGACATTCATAAAGTTACTTGTTCAATATAAATTGAGCATAATTTTCAGATTGTGTAATCAAGATAATTTATCTTGATGATGATGGTTTAGCATTGAATATCTTCGATAAATATCTAAACCATTGTTAATCAGAACAAAACTTAATGTATTAATCTGAAATATGATATATTACAATAGCATTTGTATGTATTAGACCAATAAATTATAATTATTTCTTCCTTCTCAATTGGTTCAAGGTCGGGAACCAATTATTCCATCTAATAATTTTGATGTGCGGTATACGATTAATGAATATACCATAATACACAATGATGGATTTCTCAAAGAAGTAGAGGATGCATGTTAGTTTTCCTAACATAATGGGGAGATTATAAGCGCTTCTCATATTAAACGCAAGTGCTCTTATTTTGTGTTCCTAAATGACAAAGTCTATGCATGCGTGAAGCGTGGTAGACTGATCGATTCCAAATAAAATAGTCGTTGAAAAATAAGAAGCAAATAATCATAATAAGAAGGCAATGAGCTCTTGAAGAGCCTACGACATACCACTTCATGAAACCTTATGAGAGGTTCATGTTACTGAAAATAATAAATTGATGAGATCTCAAAATGTTATGTCGCATTGTGAACCGATACAAAATGATATATCATTAATATCTTTGACACAATATTGGCGCAATATTGTGAAAGATTACGAGGATCTGAATTCTACGTTTATTTAAGCATGCTGACGTAGAAACATTTATCAAGTGACATGAAAGGATGCATTTTGGTAAGCGTAAAACTTATTTAATTTGCAGTCCAGACACTTGAAGATGTCGCTCATGAAATGTTGAATATTGTCACTTGATAAAACTTATGTAAAAACTTTTAAGGATTCAAACTACTTGAAGCATATAAAAGTTTCTGAGAAACTTATTTATAGTCCTTATATTGTATAAGCTTATTTCTTGAACATCATTGGAACTCTTGGAGAGTTTTCAAAACAATAGATTATTTGCTAAAATTCGAAATATATCGAATTGGATTGGTTATGAAGTACCATATCTTAGTGCAATTGATGCACTCATGTACCTTGCAAATACTACAAGGCCTATAGCCTTTTCAGTCAATTTGTTAGCAAGATATATTTCTGCTCCTACTATTAAACATCAAAATGGGATAAAACACATGAGCTTGTTTTATTCTAAAGATTGCAGTCCCGATCTTATTGGTTATGCTGATGTTGGGTACTTATCTGACCCGCATAAAGCTCGGTCTCAAATAGGCTATGTGTTCATATGTGGTGGTACTGCCATATCTTGGAGATATACAAAGCAGTCTATCGTAGTCACTTCATCGAATCATGCTGAGATAATAGCTGTTCATGAAGAAAGTCGAGAATGTGTATGGTTGAGGTTCATGATACATCTCATTCAGGAAAAATATGGTGTGAAATATGACAATCTACCCACAATTTTATATAGAGATAATTCAGCATACATAGCACATCTTAAGGGAGGATTCATAAATGGAGATAGAACGAAGCACCTTTTGCCAAAGCTTTTCTACATACATGAGATACAAAAGAATGATGATATTAACATGCAATAGATTCGTTCAACTGATAATGTGACTGATTTATTCACCAAATCTTCTCCAATTGCAACTTTCAAGAAGATGCTTCACAAGATCGAGATGCAAAGATCGAGTTAATACACGTTGTACTTTTTTTTCCTTACGAGGTTTTGTCCCACTGGATTTCCCTTGTACGATTTTTAATGAGGCAGCCGAAATGCGTATTATTAGAGTTGTGTACTCTTTTTTCTTCACTAGATTTTTTTCTACTGGATTTTTTCTAGTAAGATTTTAACGAGGCACATTATCTACCAATTAGACATTCAAGGGGGAGTGTTATAAATGTATTTACGTTATAGTGAATGTCTATCAAGATCTATTAAGATCTACTTTGATATCTATTAGGATTTGAAGCATCCGTCTTTTACTCAGACTAGGAGTAAATTTCTCCTATAAATAGAGGGGTTTTGTTCATTGTATTTACAATCTTATGATCTATCATCCCTCAAGAGAAGAAATAAGAATTACTCTCTCTATTCTCTCTACTCTTCTTCTTTATTCTTTCTTGTTTTATAACAAAGAAATAATTATTCAATTATAAAATTAAATAAAAAATAATTAATTCTTTCTTGATATGTTATAGAGAACAAGTAAAGAAAAATAAATATATTTCTCGTATATTGAACAAGTAAAATGTATGGATAAAGAAGTATCCCAAGATTTATAAATAATGTACTTCCTTTTTTTTTAAAGGTAATTTGATGATATAAAAATTATTTGATCGTGTTAACATATAAAAGACAGGAGTTGGTTGCTTGTGTTGGGTTCAATTGGTGTGAATGAAAAATGAAAGGACACAATTTTTTGAGGAAAAGATACATTGTTTTGAAAAAGGAGTGACTGTTCGGATAGTTGTGTCTGTTCAGAAAAAAAAATACAATATTTTGAATGAGCTAATATGACTCTTTCAAAGGATACACCTTTTCGGATGAACCATTGCCACCTTTCGGAAGGGGCACTTTATGGCTATATAAACCTGTATTTTTTCCACAGGTTTAGTATGAAAAGTTTCTGCATGAGAAAAATATTCTCTTGCTTCTAAAAACTCTGTGTGATCATCTTCCGTTGAGTGAGTTCGAAGAAAACCAGAAAGTTTGAGGTATCGCTACATTCTAATTGTGAAGCCATTTTATTCTGGGAGAAAAATTCCGCAACCTCGGGTACTTGAGGGGAATTATTTCCTTAAGGACACTCTGTGAATTTGGAGGACTTGACTTTTTTCTGCTTCATCTATTTTTCTTTAAGAAACTGAAAACATACTTCTTTGAAAGATCATTTTGATCTTGTGTTAAAGGTGTTGGACAACTTCATAAGTGTTCTTGATTTATTCTTGAACTTGTGTTGAAGTAGTATTGTGAAAATACAGATTTTGTGTACCCGAAAAACAACAATCTTAAGGAAATAACTTTTGAAAAGATTTTTTTTTCTTGCTTGTTTGGTGAAATTTTCTTTTCACTAAATTTTTTTTTTTCGAAATCTGTATTGCTTGGTTTCTGGAGATTAAAGCTTTTAGCTTTCTACTCCATTTGAACTTAACTAGTGATTTGAAGAAATAAAATCTTCATCACAAGTTAAAGATCACTCGGTTGACGATTGAAAGTCATAAAAACTTCATCGTTAAACTAGAAACAAGAGGTGTTTAAAGTTGCTGCAACTTTATTAATAGTATTTTGAAATACTAAAGTTACTTTCTTGTTGTGACAGGAAAATGACTACGGATAGTCAAGTGCATGATGTTGCAACGACTGTGGCTGCAATTAGTGTTACCACAACGAGTCATACAAATGCTCCGCCGGCAATTGCACCAGCGGAGAAACCCAAAAAGTTCGCGGGTATTGACTTCAAAAGGTGGTAGAAGAAAATATTTTTCTACCTTACAACTTTTTGTATTCAAAGGTTCACATTTGAGGAAGCTCCAGAGGTGCCCGGGGAACCTCCGAACAAGAGTGATTTGTGATTGTGGAGGCTTGAAAACACTCTGATTTCCTTTGCAGGAACTACATCTTGAGTGGTCTTCAAGATGATCTCTACAATGTGTATAGTGGAATAAAGACAGCAAAAGAGTTGTGGGGAGTGCTGGAACGAAAGTATAAGACAGAGAATGCAGGAACTAAAAAGTTCTTCGTTACAAGATTTCTGGAATATAAAATGATAGACAATAAGTCGGTTGTCTCCCAAGTGCAGAAACTGCAAGTGATCATCCATGATCTCCTTGAAGAAGGTTTGATTGTGAATGCAGCATTTTATGCAGCAGCAATAATAGAGAAGTTACCACCCATGTGGAAAGACTTCAAGAACTATCTGAAACACAAATGTAAGGAGATGTCTGTTGCAGATCTAATCGTTAGATTGCGCATTGAAAAAGATAATAAGGCTGCGGAAAGAAGGCCGAGAGAAAATTCTACAATGAATGGAGAAAATATTGTAGAAGACGACCACAACTCTAAAAAGCACAAGAAAGCTGAACAGGAAAGCAATCAACCCAAGAAGAAATTCAAGAAAAAGTGCTTTAACTGTGGCAAGATTGTCCACAAGTCTACGAATTGTTGGGCCCCCAAAAAGGCAAGAAAAAGGACCAAGCAAATATGACTGAGTCCAAGAAAGAAGTGAACGATCTGTATGCTATGTTGTCCGAATACAACTTGGTGAGAAATCCTTGCGAATGGTGGATGAATTCCAGTGCCACCCATCACGTTTGCGCTAATAAGAAGTTATTTGCTAATTTTGCTCGGCTCAAGGAGAAGGAAAGATCATCATGGCTAACTCAGCTACTGCAAAAGTAGAAGGAACAAGAAAAGTATGCTTGAAAATGAATTTAGGCAAAGTGTTGACACTCAACAATGTCTTGTATGTACCGGAGTTAAGAAAGAACTTGATTTCTGTATCACTTCTAAACAAGAATATTTGTTTTCGAAAAAATTATACTTAATAAAGGAGAAGTGTATGTAGGAAAAGGCTACCTCAATGAAGGCCTATTCAAAATGAATGTAATGAATGTTGAAATCAATAAAAGTTTAGTTTCTTCTTACCTGCTTGAGTCTTATGATTTATGACATGAAAGATTAAGCCATGTTAATTACAAAACATTACGAAAACTGATTAACTTAGAAGTTTTGCCAAACTTTGAGTGCAATAAATTAAAATATCAAACGTGTGTGGAATCAAAGTATGCTAAGCATCTGTATAAGTCCGTTGAAAGGAATTTCAATCCCTTAGACTTAATCTACACTGACATTTGTGATATGAAGTCAATACCATCTTGTGGTGGAAAAAATATTTTATAAATTTTATTGACGATTGCATTAGATATTGTTATGTCTATTTGCTAAATAGTAAGGATGAAGCAATACATGCGTTTAGGCAATATAAAACTGAAGTTGAAAATCAGTTAGAGAAAAAGATCAAAACGATAAGAAGTGATAGGGTCGGAGAATATGAATCTCCCTTTGCACAAATATATGTAGAAAATAGAATTGTCCATCAAACTACAGCCCCATATTCACCTCAATCTGATGGAATTGCGAAAAGGAAAAACCAAACCTTGAAGGAAATAATGAATGTCTTACTAATAAGTTTAGGTTTACTGTAAAACTTGTGGGGAGAAGCTATTCTTACGGCTAACTGAATACTCAATAGAGTTTCCCATAGTAAGACACAATCAATTCCATATGAAAAATGGAAAGGAAGGAAACCCAACTTGAATTATTTCAAAGTGTGGGGGTGTCTAGCGAAGGTCCAAGTTCCTATGCCTAAAAGAGTAAGGATAGTACCTAAGATGGTGGATTGTGTGTTCATAGGATGTACTAAAAGTAGTAAAGCATGTCGATTTTTGGTTCATAAATCCAAACATCCGGATATCAATAACAAAAAGAGAAATTGAATCAGATAATGCTGAATTCTTTGAACACATTTATCCGTATAAATCTAGACATGAACAGTTTAGTGTGGGGGGGGGGGTCTAAATGATCTCAAGATGAATCAAGTGAGAATGTACATAATGATGAAAATCCAATACGTAGTATACGTCAAAGAATGTCAACTTTTTTTGGATCAAATTTTGTAACATTTCTCTTAGAAAATGAGCCTCAAACTTTAAAGAAGTGATGTCATCGTCAGACTCATCCTTTTGGAAAGAGGCAGTCAATAGTGAGATTGATTTAATCTTAAGCAACCATACATGAGAGTTGGTTGATCTTTCTCCGGGAAATAAACCTTTTAGGTTCTAAATGGATCTTCAAAAGAAAAATGAAAGCGGATGGTACTATTAACAAATACAAGGCAAGACTTGTAGTAAAAGGCTTCAAACAAAAAGAAGGCCTTGATTACTTTGATACATACTCGCCAATGACAAGCATAATGTCGATTTGAATGTTATTTACCTTGGTGGTGGGATATGGTGTTGAAATCCATCAAATGGATGTAAAAACAACATTCCTGAATGGAGAATTGGATGAAGAAATCTATATGGAACAACCCGAAGGTTTTGTGGTTCCAGAAAAAGAAAAGAAGGTATGTAAACTTGTAAAGTCACTGTATGGACTAAAATAAGCACCTAAACAATGGCATGCAAAGTTTGACCAAATCATGTTGGCAAATGATTTTAAGATAAATGAATGTGATAAGTGCGTCTACAGTAAAGACACTCTAAATCACCAAGTCATTAGTTATTTATATGTAGATGATATGTTGATCATCAGTAGAGATATTTCTGACATAAAGGCCATAAAGCAAATGCTCAAGAGAAAGTTCGATGTGAAAGATCTTGGAGTTGCGAATGTGATCTTAGGAATAAGAATCCATAGAACTCCACAAGGGTTGGCATTGTCACAGTCTTATTATATCGAAAAAGTACTTGACAAATTCAAGTATTTGGAATTTGGTATTCTAAGACTCTATTGGATGTGAGCTTCGAACTTCAAAAGAATGAAGGCGAAAGTGACTCACAATTAAAGTACACAAGAGTATTGGGATGTTTAATGTATATAATGAATTGTACACAACCATACATATCATACGCTATTAGTAAGTTAATTTGGTACATGAGTAATCCCAACAAAACTCATTGGATAGAAATGAAAAAAGTTTTGGGGTATCTTAAATACACCCAAGACTATGTTTTGCATTATGATAAATATCCTACTGTACTTGAAGGATATAGTGATGCAAATTGGATCACCGATTCAAATGACGTAAGATACACGAGTGGATACGTATTTACAATAGGTGGAGGAGCAGTCTCTTGGAAATCATCCAAACAGACATGTATTGCTCGCTCTACGATGGAATCAGAATTTATCGGGTTAGATAAAGCCGGTGAAGAAGCAGAATGGCTCCAGAATCTCTTGAAAGATATTCCTTATTGGCCCGAACCAGTGGCACCAGTATGTATACACTGCGATAGCCAAGCGACAATAGGTAGGGCAAGGAACATGATATACAACGGTAAATCTCGTCACATAAGACGGAGATATAATACCGTTAGAGAACTTCTCTTTAGTAGAATTATCACTGTTGGCTATGTAAAGTCAAAAGATAATATGTCGGATCCACTTACAAAAGGCTTGTCTAGAGAAGGAGTTAAGAGGACATCCAAGGGAATGTGTTTCTGGCCTAGGACAAGTCAGCATGGCGGCAACTCTACCTAGCAGACTGGAAATCCCAAGAGCTAGGTTCAAGGAGATCAAACAAAGTTGTGTCTGATAGGTTTAACATTGTCAATATACCCAACTCATTCTCATGATGTAGACAATGTTTAGTAAACAAGGATAAGACTTATGGTGTGAAGTCTTTTAATGATTATCTAAATTTGGCAGATTTGACCAAATAATTTAACCTATAGGATTGAACGTTTAAAAATCACCTATGTGAGGGTGAAGTCGAAGTCGCTTCAAGGAGAATGTTAGTAAAGGCCAATTCTCTAAGCTCTCATATGAGACTGGAATGTGTTCATGGCTGAAATGAACAAAACTGTGAGAACCATAAACTATAAAATGTTGGTTGACCGAGTGCATCCGATGCATGTTCACTACAGAAAGTTCAAAGGAAAATTCACTTATCTAGATCAATCAGTCTTTGTTTGATGATCACATACTTGTCCGTAAAGTTTTACAAAGAATAGTCATTCCCCTTCATATGGGGGATTGTTGGGTTCAATTGGTGTAAATGAAAAATGGAGGGACACAACCTTCTGAGGAAAAGATACATTATTTTGGAAAAGGAGTGACTGTTCGGATAGTTGTGTTTGTTCAGAAAAAAGACACAATGTTTCGAATGAACAGACATGACTCTCCAAAGGATACACCTTTTCGGATGAATCATTGTCACCTTTCGGAAGGGGATAAACCCGCATTTTTTCCACAGGTTTAGTATGAAAAATTTTTGCATAAGAAAAATATTCTCTTGCTTCTAAAAACTCTGTGTGATCATCTCCCATTGAGTGAGTTCGAAGAAAACCAGAAAGTTTGAGGTACCGCTACATTCTGGTTGTAAAGTCATTTTATTTTGGAAGGAAAATTTCGCAACCTCGAGTACTTGGGGGGACTTCATTTATTTTTCTTTAAGAAACTGAAAACATACTTCTTTGAAAGATCATTTTAATTTTTTGTTGAAGGTGTTGGACAACTTCATAAGTGTTCTTGATTTATTCTAGAACTTGTGTTGAAGTAGTGTTGCGAAAATATAGATTTTATGTACCCGAAAAACAACAGTCTGTAGGCAATTATAGATGAGGACATGCAAGTGTGTGTTGTGTTTATAATTGTTGGCTTTTACGTAGTCCCTTTTAATTATTACTACTCCAATAACCAATATAGTAGAAGTTGAACGCTTGAAGGAGGTAGGAACAGACGTTAGGATATAAAAAATTTAAAAAGATTGAGCCAAGTGTGCATTGTTGGCTGGAGATTTTGTGTGATAATAATAATCCCTTTTATGTAGAAGAATGCATTTAAGTGGACTAACTAAATTTGCGTCACAGTGACAACTTGACATTAAGTTGGGCATGTTGATGTACCCACGTTTGTATTTGCACTTAATTCTGAATCATATTTTTTTCTTTCGTGTATGATAAGTATTTTTCCGTTTCTAATTAGAGTTATTTAAAAAATAAATTCACTTTTTAAGGAAATATTCTACCACCCCCATTTAATGAATTTCGTAAAGTGAATCTGAATTAGTCGAATGTCATATACTGTGAATGGAATTCAAATTCTGTAAGGAGTAGGTCTAACCATTCATTTGTTTTCCTTATATCATTTAGAAAGGTTTAGAACTCCTTTCCTGCTGTTAATGTATAATAACATGGTGTTGTTTTTAGCTTACCCCTTTTGAGGTCGACATTTGATAATGTGATAGGCGCAAATGCTATTAACAGGGTGGACTATGACTCTAACAGCACTGTTATTTGGCAAATAAAAGTGACACAGCTATTAAATTATATTTTAATTAAGTTGGCAGAGAGCATTACGTGTGGAAGTTGGGTATGCAGGTAGAATCGATTTGGTTAAAAATCAATGATTTTGCGCACAGACAATATGTTGACGACTAAATTAGGACTTATTTTGGGGTATTGTATAGGATACGTGCTTTTTTACTTTTCCTTGTTAGGCATTTCCCCTGTCAGATGGACTTTGAATTTGGTCTGCCTTTGATATACTTATCCACTTCTTTTTATAGGGTAAATATCTGACATTTAACAAACTCATTTTTCCTATAGATGTTTACTTTGAATTTGAGCTGAGTGTCTCGGTAACAGCTTTGTTATCCACAAAGGGAGAGATAAGATATAGTCTTATATAGTACAACCTATATTCTATACAAACTTCACTTATGGAATTACAATAGATTTTTCGTTATTATTGTTGTAGTAAGTTTGCTTTGGATTAAATAGTTTTTGATAAAATTAGAGAACTTGCTTCATATTTAGAATTAAAAAAAAATAAAAATTGTGGAAGCGATTGATTAATTGCTAAACGACATTATTCATAGAGGGGAAGAGATTACCGTTTACGAAATGCTTAGTTGATGTTTGATAATAGATTTAGTTAAAATTTGAAAAAAAAAAACTAAGTTTTTGAAATTGTGTTAAAAATTGAAACACCGCATTCTCTTCATAATCACTAAACTCATCATCACGAAAGAGCAAAAGAGAGGAGAGAATGGTCTAAACTTTTCTTGCTCCTGCGTTCAGCTGTATTGTACAAAATCTACAACAAGAATGTTAGTTGTACTTGTTACATAAGCTACTTACTCTTATTCACTGTTTCTTCTAACTGTGATCCATATCTCGTCATCGTTACATCTCCATCTCAATTCTCCTGAATTGAGGCCTAATTCTCTTACCCTTTGTAGAAGAGAGTCCATTGAGCTAACTGTTTGCATTGTAGAATCAATGGTTTCTGATTCCTCCACTGAATTCCATATGTCTTGATCAAGAATGCTTGTTGGCGAACTCGTGACAAAATCTTGATTTGACGTGGAATTCAAATAAGATGCCTTGAGAAATGGATGTTTGAGGAGTTGTTTAGCTGTCCATCTTTCTCTTCGATCTCTTCTCAAGCATTTTCTCAAGAAATCCTTTGCTTGTAAAGCCATGAATTTTGGAATTTCTGGGGATTGCCAGGAAAATGCAATTTGGTAAAGCAATGAAGATGTGTAGGTCACATTAGTCCATGGTGATGTATCAGTGGCCATTTCAACAACGGAAAAGGCTCAAAAATAGCTTTGAACTATCTGAAATAGCTCAAAAATGTTTCTCGTTAGATTTTTCCCTAAAAAATACTCCTCCGTTAAATATTTGACTCAAAAATACCCCTCCCTCTAACGGAATTTGGAAAAGGATCAAAAATACCCTGAACTATCTGAAATGGCTCAAAAATACCCCTCTGTTAAATATTTGGCTCAAAAATACCCCTCCCGTAACGAAATTCCACCAAGCATGCCACCTAGATAAAAAAAAAAACTACCTGACTATACCACATTACCATCCACATGTAAAATGTTAGTATTTTTTAATTATATGACGTTTCTTTCTTCTTTATTTTTATTTTTATTTAAAAACGTCAGTGAAACGGATAAAACTTACACGAATTTTAAATTTTTAATCAAAATAGACAAACAGTGGTTACATAATTTTTTTTTTGAAAAAATATATTAAATGTAACATCGCTATTATCAAATTTACTTTGATCATCTCAAAAATAAGTTTTTTCCTGTTAATAGATTTAAAAGTGTGAAACCCAACAAAAGAGTCTTATTAAATAGATAAACCCCATTAATTATTAGGCCAGTATAAAAGTTAAAATTAAAATTTACTTGTAAAAGTAACAAATTTCAAACTAAACTTCAAATTAGTTACTCAAAAGGTGTGTTTGGCTTTGCTAGCTTTTACTCAAAATGTTTATGTTAAAATGATTTAATAAATAACTCCTCTAATCTAAAATTAATGAATATTTGAATGTGACACACATCTTCAAAAAATTAATGAATGACATAATTAAAGAATAATTTATCAATATTAAGTATCATTTTACTTTTTTTCAAACTTGTTTTAAAAATAATAAGATTATTCATCAAAACTGAATTTAGAAAAATGAATTCTTTCCGAATGATTAAACAAGTGTTAAAAGGAATTCATTTATTTTGAAAAAGAATTTGCATGTAGTAAATTCAACTCAATTATTAGTACATCAACATTTGCTAGCTTAAAAGTTAAAATTTTAGCTCCTCTAAGTCAACATCAGATCTAGATCAAGCTGTCCCTCATCCCAAACGACAATAACAAGGTGAAATTTAGAACTTTTAAAACACTAATAAAAAGGTGAAATCTAGAACTTTTAAAACACTAATAAAGTAATTAGCAAAAGATTGGTTTTTTGTTTTTCCCTTTCACTGTTTTGCAAAAAAATAAAAATAAAAATAAAGAAGAAAGGAATGTCATATAATTAAAAAATACTAACATTTTACATGTGAATGGTAATGTGATATAATCACATGTTTTTTTTTTATCTAGGTGACATGCTTGGTGGAATTTCGTTAAATGGGGTATTTTTGAGCCAAATATTTAACAGAGGAATATTTTTGAGCCATTTCAGATAGTTCAGGGGTATTTTTGATCCTTTTCTGAATTCCGTTAGAGGAAGGGGTATTTTTGAACCAAATATTTAATGGAGGGATATTTTTGAGCAAAAAATCTAACGAGGAACATTTTTGAGCTATTTCAGATAGTTCAAAGATATTTTTGAGTCTTTTCCGTTTCAATAATCGAACATCCTAATGACCAAATATCACATGGACATCCCTGTTCTTTCCCACGTGCCACCTCCGGTGCCATGAACATCGGTGTCCCACTAATTGGCTCTGTGGCGCCACCGTCCCTCTCCACTTGATCAACCCATCTAGCACAACCGAAGTCCGCAATTTTGGCACTAGTTTTACCTAACAAAATGTTCTGCCCCTTTATGTCACAGTGTGCTATGCCCCTTGAATGAAGGTACTCTAATCCAAGCAGAATTTGCTTGGTATGATACCCGATCAGTGGCTCGTTGATCCGACCGCCCTGTTTTCGAATTTCATCAGTATGTGTACCATACGGCATGTACTCTATCATAAGATTAAACATGAGTCTGTCGTCCTCTTTTGTAACATCGTACCCGTTGTAGCTAATTATATAAGGTGAGCTCAACTTGGACAGAATTTTCGGTTCCTTTTGCAACAATTGTGACTTGGATAGTTCCACGGACTTGACCGCGAAAACCTCATCGGACAAACGTGACTTGGCAACAGAGACGGCGGCAGATGAACCGTAGCCTATGGTGTGGCCTCTGGTCCAATCCATTTCAGAAAGAAGAAAATTGGTTGGATCTGTAAGAATATTATAAAATGTTCTGTTTTGGTTTGTTTTGGAACTGCAACAGATTATATACTACACTAATATAATGGGTTGAATGTCCAAAACTCCAAATTAGTTGGGTAGAGCTTAGGTGGCCTCACTTTTTCGTTTTAAAAGTTTGACGATTGCTTTAGTAAGAATTAAGAACGTGGCTAAATGTTTTGTGTCCATACGGCAGCTTGAGTAGTTTGGAGGACTACAATTACTTGGCGTATTGTGTTGCTGCCATGTGGCATGCAATGGTAGTATCAAAATGAGTTCAACTTTAATTCAAACTGTAGGGAAAATATTTTTTTAATCCTGTGAGTGTATATGTATAATCCTTTCAAACTGGGTTGGCTCAGTTTTTTAATTTATGTTTAGAAAGAAGTAGGATTTGGTAGATCAGATTGAGATCCTTTGTGTTTGTGTGGGGGTGTAATGGCTTTAAAGCTTTAATTTTGGAGTTAGGGAAGGTGTTTGGTATCTTTATCTAGAGTAGTTTGAACCACTATCTACTGAATTCTTTGGATATTCCACTTTTTGATATATAGGGCATTGAAGTCAATTGGATTTGTAGTCAATGAAGTTTCACCTATTTATTCATTAAGGTTTACATGGAGTGTCAACTTCCTGGAAGAGGACAATTATGAGGTTCATGAAAATCAAAATTTTTGAAGTTAGAGTAGAGTTGAAATTTTATTTATTTATAAATATAATTGGAGTTGTTTTTAAACTTTTGTGAGAGAAGAGAGATAGAAAACAGTGAAAACAATTTTTTTCTTGTTTTTTTACCTTTTCAAATACAACTTCAAGTTGTATTTGAAATTCTTATGGTCAAACATCAACTTGGAATTGGAATTAACATAGAGCGAAATTTTTTCTGAAAAGTGAAAAAAAATTCATGACCAAACAATTAGTCTTTCATTTGATGGAAGTGTTGGTAAATCATCCTCTGGAACAACACCAAAATTTTCTTTCCCAAGAATGGTACATGGTATCTTGCGATTTAAACAATTCTCAAAACAGTAACTAAAAATGTCCCATTACTAGTAGTGATTCTTAACTTCTAAATCAAGTATCGACAATCCTCCAATGTGGCAAACTACTTTTAAAATTGGTTAAAAGAACAAAAGTGCACCAATCATCCACAAGATTTCATCAGATGCTGGCTCTTAACTTTTTCTAGTAACAATTTTGTACTTGAACTGCCTGCCCTGCCATTTACATTCTCTTTTTTTTTTCAATTTTCTTAAAGCTATGTTTATGAAATTTTGTACTACTTGAACTGCATGCCCTTTCATTTACATTCTCTTTTTTTTTTCAATTTTCTTAAAGCTATGTTTACTTCATAAGAAGCATAGCAGCTACTACAATTAATTATAACAGCTTTGCTTGAACAATCTATAGATTAAATGTCATGTCCAATTGGTTACGCATTAAAAAACACTACAAGAAAATGGTGAAATTGTGACAGAGATTTTAATCACAAATCATTGATTGTGATGGATTTGTGACGGAAAAATGTGCATCTCATAACCTTGGGTCATAAAATCATTGTGACAGATTTAATTTCCGTCACAAAATTATTGTGATGGAATTGAGACAGATTGCCCGTCACAATATAAATCCTTATACTTGACTTAAATTCCGTCACAAATTTGTAACAGATTTTTGACAAAATATTCCGTTATAAAATAGTGACAGAATAATTTTCGTAACAAATTTCTAAATCTAGTCACCACTCACCACGATTGTGACAATATATTTCGTCACAAATAATTTATGACAGACTAATTTAGTCACAATATGACTCTCTTACCTATATTTTTAACAAATTTAGGATAGATTGTGACAAATTCTATCTGTCACAAATTTTATTTGAATTTTTTAAATTTTAATAAATAATAATTACGAAATACTATGCGCTCTCTCTCACACTAATATTTATATAAAACATAATACAAAATTTATAATAAAAAACGTCTGAAGTTAATTAAAACATGCAAAATCACAACTTCAATAAGCAAAAGTTTACCAATGTTTAAAATTTAAAGCATATAACTATCCAAAAAAATGTGACAATGTTCAAGTCGACACTTCAAGTAATTAAAGTCTCAAAATATTAAACACTTAAGCATTAGATGAGTCCCTATTAGGGAGAGTAGGATTACTAAATAAGCGAGAAGATGATGCCATATCCCTCATCATCCGAGACCATTGCTCCTCCATAGATTTGAATCGATCATCACTTTGTTGCCTCAAACGGGAAACCTCTTGCTCTAGTCATTGTTGCACCTCCGACTCTACACGCTCTTGAAGAACTCTCTCTTGATTTTCTCTCATATTCGACACCTCTTTCTCAAGTATTTTGATGCGCTCTTCGGCAACATGATCGGACACTACAGGTAAATTGCATGTCATATCTTTATACAAGGTTGAAGCTTGAGAGCCTAATTCATACACACATCGTTTTTTTTCTCCACCCGCAACATCAAAGTACATGCGATTTATATCGAGTTCTTGATCTTCTAATGAATCATCTGTTGATCCCGAAAGAGCAGTAGCTATGACAACCTCCATTTTATCCTAAAAAAATATAAATAATCAGCCAACAAAAATCTTATGAAAACAAAAAAATGGTATTAGACAAATATGAAATACCAACAAGTCACGTAATTATTATATATAATTCAAGAGGTCTTGAGTTTTTTGAGTGAGATGACAAGCACTGAGGTTAAACCTACAGTTCTTAGACTATCTGTTGTCATATTTTTCAATCTTGGGGATGAGTTCACCAATACAATTTTACACAAGCGACTGCTCATTTCGTTAGTTGTACCACCACCAACAAGGACCAAACGAGGAGCGATTTACAGATTTTGTGATAACCCACGAGTTGACACAGAGAACACCGTCCAAGTTAAAACACTCTCACTGCTCGCTCCAAATCCTACTTGAACCATTGGCAAATTTAAATCTAATTAAATATATATCTAGTATATAGTAAAAAGCTTTGGTTAGATATTCACCTTTCTCCACAACCACGTACCCAGTTAAACTCTAGCTGATTTTAATTATCAAGAGAATTCAGATGCACTTATACAAGAACAAGCTCTCGTAGCTCTTTTTCAGTCAAACAAACAACCTAGCGATTTTTAGAGAACTTTGGGCCACTGGAATTCATAAATATAGGAGGAAAATCAACAATAGATGAATTTGACCATGTTGCAAATGATCATATGCGAGTGTGTATGAATACAAGTAAGAGAAGCAATGATTAAGAAATATATATTGTTTGTTAAATCCTAAGAAAAGTTGTTAAAAAATAGAAATACAGAATAGGCTCAGTAAACAAACGTTGTAATAGGTTTAGTGTGTTGATGCTATGATTTACAACTACATGCAAAAAAATCACATTTAAAGCCTGGAACTTTGGACTTTTAAGTAGCAAATAAGTTCATAAACCTCACGAATCTGCACAAGATGCAGAGCTAATACATTACAGACAACCCTCAATGCTTGAAAAATGCAACTTTATCAAATAAAAAAAAGTCATTTCAACAGTAATAAAAGAAAAATTAACTGCCCTTCCATTATACTCATTAATTATCTTATCCTAAGCTCTTTATTTCCAATATTTTGGAACTTGTTTGCTCTCTAATGAGAAATAATGTCATCAAGAATCAATCACTCAACTATGCCTCAGTGCCAAATACTCTGTCCGTTTCAATTGGTTTGTCTAACTTTTCTTTTGAGTCTGTTTAAAAAAGAATGTCTCTTTCCATAGCATGTTTAAAATCAAAAGATTTTCGTAATATCAATATTATGTAAAAAGTAAATGAAATAATATAACTCAAACAACAGGTTTACACCACAACATCATTTTTCCTACTAGTAGTGATTCTTAACTTCTAAATCAAGTATCGACAATCCTCCAATGTGGCAAACTACTTTTAAAATTGGTTAAAAGAACAAAAGTGCACCAATCATCCACAAGATTTCATCAGATGTTGGCTCTTAACTTTTTCTAGTAACAATTTTGTACTTGAACTGCCTGCCCTGCCATTTACATTCTCTTTTTTTTTTTTCAATTTTCTTAAAGCTATGTTTATAAAATTTTGTACTACTTGAACTGCATGCCCTTTCATTTACATTCTCTTTTTTTTTTTTTCAATTTTCTTAAAGCTATGTTTACTTCATAAGAAGCATAGCAGCTACTACAATTAATTATAAAAGCTTTGCTTGAACAATCTATAGATTAAATGTCATGTCCAATTGGTTACGCATTAAAAAACACTACAAGAAAATGGCGAAATTGTGACAGGGATTTTAGTCACAAATCATTGATTGTGATGGATTTGTGACGGAAAAATGTGCATCTCATAACCTTAGGTCATAAAATCATTGTGACAGATTTAATTTCTGTCACAAAATTATTGTGATGGAATTGAGACAGATTGTCCGTCACAATATAAATCCTTATACTTGACTTAAATTCCGTCACAAATTTGTAACAGATTTTTGACAAAATATTCCGTTATAAAATAGTGACAGAATAATTTTCGTAACAAATTTCTAAATCTAGTCACCACTCACCACGATTGTGACAATATATTTCGTCACAAATAATTTATGACAGACTAATTTAGTCACAATATGACTCTCTTACCTATATTTGTAACAAATTTAGGATAGATTGTGACAAATTAAATCTGTCACAAATTTTATTTGAATTTTTTAAATTTTAATAAATAATAATTACGAAATACTATGCGCTCTCTCTCACACTAATATTTATATAAAACATAATACAAAATTTATAATAAAAAACGTCTGAAGTTAATTAAAACATGCAAAATCACAACTTCAATAAGCAAAAGTTTACCAATGTTTAAAATTTAAAGCATATAACTATCCAAAAAAATGTGACAATGTTCAAGTCGACACTTCAAGTAACTAAAGTCTCAAAATATTAAACACTTAAGCATTAGATGAGTCCCTATTAGGGAGAGTAGGATTACTAAATAAGCGAGAAGATGATGCCATATCCCTCATCATCCGAGACCATTGCTCCTCCATAGATTTGAATCGATCATCACTTTGTTGCCTCAAACGGAAAACCTCTTGCTCTAGTCATTGTTGCACCTCCGACTCTACACGCTCTTGAAGAACTCTCTCTTGATTTTCTCTCATATTCGACACCTCTTTTTCAAGTATTTTGATGCGCTCTTCGGCAACATGATCGGACACTACAGGCAAATTGCATGTCATATCTTTATACAAGGTTGAAGCTTGAGAGCCTAATTCATACACACATCGTTTTTTTGCTCCACCCGCAACATCAAAGTACATGCGATTTATATCGAGTTCTTGATCTTCTAATGAATCATCTGTTGATCCCGAAAGAGCAGTAGCTATGACAACCTCCATTTTATCCTAAAAAAATATAAATAATCAGCCAACAAAAATAGAATGAAAACAAAAAAATGGTGTTAGACAAATATGAAATACCAACAAGTCACGTAATTATTATATATAATTCAAGAGGTCTTGAGTTTTTTGAGTGAGATGACAAGCACTGAGGTTAAACCTACAGTTCCTAGACTATCTGTTGTCATGTTTTTCAATCTTGGGGATGAGTTCACCAATACAATTTTACACAAGCGACTGCTCATTTCGTTAGCTGTACCACCACCAACAAGGACCAAACGAGGAGCGATTTACAGATTTTGTGATAACCCACGAGTTGACACGGAGAACACTGTCCAAGTTAAAACACTCTCACTGCTCGCTCCAAATCCTACTTGAACCATTGGCAAATTTAAATTTGATTAAATATATATCTAGTATATAGTAAAAAGCTTTGGTTAGCTATTCACCTTTCTCCACAATCATGTACCCAGTTAAACTCTAGCTGATTTTAATTATCAAGAGAATTCAGATGCACTTATACAAGAACAAGCTCTCGTAGCTCTTTTTCAGTCAAACAAACAACCTAGCGATTTTTAGAGAACTTTGGGCCACTGAAATTCATAAATATAGGAGGAAAATCAACAATAGATGAATTTGATCATGTTGCAAATGATCATATGCGAGTGTATGAATACAAGTAAGAGAAGCAATGATTAAGAAATATATATTGTTTGTTAAATCCTAAGAAAAGTTGTTAAAAATTAGAAATACAGAATAGGCTCAGTAAACAAACGTTGTAATAGGTTTAGTGTGTTGATGCTATGATTTACAACTACATGCAAAAAAATCACATTTAAAGCCTGAAACTTTGGACTTTTAAGTAGCAAATAAGTTCATAAACCTCATGAATCTGCACAAGGTGCAGAGCTAATACATTACAGACAACCCTCAATGCTTGACAAATGCAACTTTATCAAATAAAAAAAAGACATTTCAATAGTAATAAAAGAAAAATTAACTGCCTTTCCATTATACTCATTAATTATCTTATCCTAAGCTCTTTATTTCCAATATTTTGAAACTTGTTTGCTCTCTAATGAGAAATAATGTCATCAAGAATCAATCACTCAACTATGCCTCAGTGCCAAATACTCTGTCTGTTTCAATTGGTTTGTCTAACTTTTCTTTTGAGTCTGTTTAAAAAAGAATATCTCTTTCCATAGATTTTTGTAGTATTAATATTATGTAAAAAGTAAATGAAATAATATAACTCAAACAACAGGTTTACACCACAACATCATTTTTTCTACTATACAATTCCAACGTTATCGGATGTCCCATGAAGCGAGACTTCCCTTTCGTTAAAAGTAAAAGGGGCTTTTTTATGTTATCTTGTACTCAATTTTATATTAGATTTATGCTAATTAAAGAGACCGTTTAAGTTACCATTCTAAACTTCCCAAATGATTTTTACAGATTTGTCATCTAAATTAACCAGCTACTGAAAACCACATTCATATATATACCATTCTGAAGAGTTACTTTTGCAGGTTGTGGAGGTTCATGTGAAATGCTACATTGTATTGTATTCTTAATTTTTCATCCAGCTGTGTGCATTTGGAAAAGTATTACATTGTATAAGTTTTAAATAGAGTGTATTGTTTTCAAGGATAATGTACAATGTTCAATTCCCTCCTTAATAATAGAGACATCAATCAATTGTTTCCCTAAAAAAAATTGGTGGACAATTGGAACTACTTCTAGTGTATTATCATGTCCTAGATGCCTTTCTAATACAATTTACTTCACCAAAAGTACATTATCATGTCCTAGATTGTGGTTGCTCAGGTGATTTAACTTTTCATACTGAACAAAATGCAAATTGCTCTTAGTGTTCTCACTATATCTCTGTAATGAAGTAAATGTTATCATATTCAATTAATCTATTTGTTAAATTAGTTCAGATCCAACAGAAGAATGCTATGTTATAATAACCCATTTGTGTAAGCCTTGGTAGGCAGAGTTACCTATGGAATTAACATGACATCTTCCAGCCCACCACCTTTTTTTCTTACATATCTCAAGTCCATGTTTGAGATTTACACCTTGAAATGGAGAGGTATGCAAAGATGGCAGGAAAAAGGACCCAGAAAGGGGAAAACTACTATGGTTCATTCTCTTGGGGTCAGAGTTCTCAAAGGTACTATACATGCCCTATTAATTCAGATATACAAGTGTTAGTTGGATCTCCATTAGGTGCCAGTAAGCATTTTTTAGATTTCAATAGGTACCTTACTTTTTTTCCTTTAGCTCAGCGACCCACCTTAGTCCAAACTTACTATAAGTATGGTGAACTTGATATCCACTTTCTTTGGACAACAATCAAAGTAATCAACAAATACATAGAGGTATCTAATCCCTATTTATCTGGACACCAATGAGAATTTTTTTGGTCAGGTCAAAAACACACAAACTCCTAATATCCATCTTTTACGACTAGGACCATAGAGGTATCTAATCCCTATTTTCTTCCTCAACTTTCTTCTCTCAGTGTCATTGTCAGCCCAAGAGAGTGCAGTTACAATAAATTAAGAACACAAATACACACAAAAACAATGGCTAGGAAGAGAAAAGCTGACGGACTAACAAAAACTCATGATGATCATCGGAATGTAGCAGATGCTGCAGTCGGAGCTCAACGGCCACGAAAGAGATTTGTTGGAATTAGACAAAGGTCATCAGCGACCACAAGTTATAATAAGAAAAAGGCCAACAGAGCTATATTGATCTCATGCTTTCAAGATCTAAAGAATGAGAAACTTATTAGCAAACTTACATTAATTCTCTTCGACTTGGCATCAACAAAGCTGCCATCCTTTTTTAGGTGCAACTTCTTAAATATCTCCCATGAATTTGGTTCGCGGCCCATTTCTGTTGCCTGAAAAAAAAAAGGTCCAACATTAAAATCGAAGATAAAGTTAAAGAATTAATATATTAAAGTACGAAATTTATCAATTTTATAGTATGCTCTACTGTTGACCTGGAACCACCGGTATGCTTTCTTGGACCAGTGTCCGGACCACCAGTTTCACTACATCGATTTTGAGTTGCAATACGATATTTGTTCTTAAACTCATCAGAAGCCCAATATGTCTTTCAGCTTTGCCAAACATCATTTGACACAAAATATGGTTTGTTTATTTCTCTTCGCCAATGATATGTTCTTTTTGTATATAAGTTGAATGTCACCTTCTTCTAGGTGCGTTCTATTATGAAGTTTTGTGTAGGATTCCACTGATATGATTTCTAGAAAATAATTTAGTTAGAGACATAAACACAACAACAACAACAATATTATAATTTTTTAATATAAAGCAATATTTACCATGAATTCATGCCAATAGAATTTACGAGTGGATTCACTAACACCCCTTCATGTGTATCCAGTAGCATCTTGTCGTTCCTTAAAATTTTTTGTGATGGTCTTTGAGATAGAATGACCATTAGGGACAAACCTGAAATATAATTATAAAGAGTAAATTATACATTTTATGAAATTTATTTTCTTAAAAAGGTAAATAACTTTTATAAAATATCTTCTCTTACTTTTCTCTAACAACTGATATGACCAACCGCATAGTTGTCGATGAGCTGATACTAGACCCAATAGAGATATCTATGGAACCAGGAGTATCAGGAGAACCAACAACCAATGATAGCGTACCACTCATATTCTAAAATGACTATTATTCTACAACTGCAAAACAAAGAACAGTAAACAAATCCATAATAAAGCATGAAACAAGATGGCATAACATAAATACGACACCCACAAAGAATAGTAAACAAAGAAAAGTAAATAAATCCGTAATAAAGCATGAAATAAGATGGCATAACAGAAATAAGACATCCGTAAAGTAATACCCTCAACCGGAATAATATACCGGGAGACGAGACTGACATTGAAAGAGACTTTTCTTTATTGTTATGAAATCATTTTGACAGATCGCAAGTCAATAATGTCATGAATTGAATGGGTGAGAATACTAAAAGAATAGGAAGCAGGTATCCCAAGGAATGTCGAGCAGTTGTAGTCCGACATGCTTTCACAAGGCTAATTCATATTCCACTTCTAAAGAGCTCAGTCATGGTTAATATCACAAGTCGCATGTACGAAGTCATGAACTCCGCGTAACTCCTAGTCAAACTGCAATTTAAGCCACAAAAAAGGCAGATAGTACCATCCTCTTTGAAGCACTAAACAACAGTATGTCGTTCAAATCACAAAAAAACTGTTAACCAAGAATAAAAAATGAGAGAGTTCATGAAAAATGATGGTATACTAAACTTGAACAGAATGTTTTTTGCTTTTAATTTCACTAAACCAAGAAAACAACTATATGTTGCTCAGAGTTATATTTACTTTTACCCTTCAACATTTTGTTTTCTGATGAGGCATCATCTTGAGATTTTTTTTTGTTTTGTTTGGGATCCTTTAGAGTTAACTGGCATTCTAATGTTGTTCAACATGTATCAACGACTAAGACAAGCAATTAACCGATATTGCTAAAATTGGTCTCTTTGAGGTAAATAAATAACTGATGGTTCAATACTATTATTATTTTCAACTCCAAAGCAATCAAATCTCTGGGTGAAATGTTATCCAGAACTTCTTAAGATTTTAACAGATCAACTTCTTAAATTAATGACTAAACTTCAAAAAACTATTTTCTTTTCCTGATGAATAGTAGAGGCAGCCAATGTGTAAGGTATCTTTCGTATAAAGTCAAAGGTAGTAACCTCCAGAACTAAGTTTTTATGCTTGAGCTTTGAGATGAGTTTGATGGATATGGCTAGAACATATAACAAGTAACTTTCTGAAATAAAAGGAGATCAGAACAACCGGTACAAGTCTACGTGAAGAAACAAACAAGTGCTTGCATGTCCTGTTCAAATAGCTTCAAAATCTATTTTTATTGCCAACCCTGATGTTTCTTACCAATTAGCATTCGATTAGAAGCCTGTGTTTTTGCGAAATCGACAAGTACATGAGATAGTACAAAAGCAATATAATGAACAAGTAGTTTAATCCAACAAACAGCTTTATGCTAGGTGACGAAATATAAAATTGCAATTTATTGCATAATAGATCAATTCATATACACAAGATTGTAAATAACAAGGAAAATATAATTGTACATTGCACAAGGTAAACCTTTTGCAACTATATGTGACAACAAATTAGATAATAAACTGAAGAAGGCTGTCAAAATGGTGGAATCAAGAACGAAATGCGAATAAAAACTGACTCAACTAGAAAAGGACTAGTATTCTTATAGAACACCCAATTATATCAAGGCTCAATGAGGATGGAACAATGAGCATGTAAAGAAATACTAACATTCAAAAATTAGATTCTTCTTCTTTTCTTTTTATGAAGCTCATATTCCTCTTCCTCCTCCTCCTCCTTATCCTTGTCCTCATCCCCATTTTCATCATTATAATCCTCGTTCCCGTCCTCATCCTCGTCCTCATCCTCATCATTCTCATCATTCTCATCCTCCTCCCTACCATCCCCCTCTTTCTCCTCCATGTCAATAAGCATACCATCTGGATCATTCAATGTATTAAGTATTTCATTTTCATTAATATCAATCTCATGTATTTGACTCTAATCCTCTTGCAAAGCTGGATCATTCAATGTATGAGGTTGCTCTACTTTTTTGGGAACATCTACAATAGAGCGTGTCTTTATTGGGCAAACGGCTAATCATCCACCCACTGTTTTTTTTATAGTAGGATACTTTTCAAAATACACCTAAGATGTTTGCATAGCCATAATAAATGATTCATATTTGTTAAACAGTCTTCTCTTGTTAACATCAACAAGATTATACTGTGGATGCACTCTTGTACTATGCTTTGGCGTCGGATCAAATCAAGAACACTTAAATAACACAGTTCGCTTGAATGGTAATGTATTATACTTTAGTTGCAAAATTTCTATCAATCGACCATAGTAACCAATATTATTTGCACTATGGCTAGAGCCCTTGTTGCATACACCACTATTCATCGAAGATTTATTTGAATCATATTCTTCAGTATGAAACTTGTAACCATTTACAACATATCCATTAAAGGGATGAACTATATGTAATGACCTTTCTGTAAGATCTTTCATAATTTGATTGGTAATTCTGAAAGAAGAATTCTGTGCCTATTGATATTATAAATAATTAGACATCGATTAAGATTGCACTTTGTGAATAATAGCAAATAATTAAGAATAATTTAGACCTATTAATACTTACATATTTTTCAAACCAAGATGCAAACTCGATTTCAAGTTTAGCATCAATCTCGCTATCTTGAATGCATGGTTGTATTTATCTCAAGATGTCTTCATAAATTCTAAATAAAAAAGCAAATTTAATTTTAATATCAAATTTTTTATTGATATTTATAGATTATTCATAATTAACTTACTTGATATATGGTTTTACTTCATCACAATTCAACAAAATATATGTACGAGCTGCGTGATATTCTTTATCATCTAACCTCCTCTTTTTCAGCTTATCAAAACCTCGACCAGCGTGCTTAAAAATAGAAAGCATTTCAGGATCGTCCTGTTCAACTCCACCATCATCTAAATTTCGTGACACTTTTTTGTGTCGTATCGGAATGTGTGACTTAAAATAGTGCGCACAAAATAAAGATGCTTCTTCAACTAAATACGCATTGCATATAAAAGCTTCAACTTTATTCTTATTTTTGACATCATTCTTGTATCTACGGAGATTCCTACAAATGTTAAAGTTTGTCAATATGGTATAATTGATATATTTATTTACATATAATTAACTTTATTTACCTCTCAGTCGGATACATCCATCGACCTTGAACCGGGCCCGCTAAACGTGCTTCATAAGCTAAATGAATAGGAAGATGTTCCATAGATCTCAAAAGCTTGGAGGAAAAATGCGCTCAAGCTTACTCAAGATGAGAGGAATATTTTCTTCTAATTATCTCATGTGTTCTTCTGTAATTGCTGTAGAGGTGAGATCTTTAAAGAAAAGACTCACCTCCGTCAATGATTGCCACATATTTCGTGGAAGTAATTCTCGAAATGCAATACGTATTAACCGTTGTATAAACACATGACAATCATGACTCTTCATACCAAAAAGTTTAAGCTTGTTCATGTCAACACATCTTCCCATATTAGACACACAACCATCAGAAAATCTCAACTCTTTCAACTATTTACAGAGAACTTCTTTAACCTTATCATCTAGCATATAGCAAGCCTTTGGATATTTTTTGGTACTTTCATCCTGATGTAACTCTGGACGATGGCAAAGCAGCTTTAAATCTTCTCTAGATTTTGCATTGTCCTTTGTTTTTTCCTGGACATTCATCACATTGTTGAAGATATTATCAAAAAAAAAATCAATATACATCGGATCAAGATTATGCCTAATAGGATTTGTTTTTCAGTAAGACAAGTCCCCAAAATACTTCTTTTCTTTCAACCACATGCATTATTCTTTGAAATTTTGGCATTTATCGCATCAGAATCAAGTTCTGTCACTTTCATGAGTCCCAAGTTCTCAATCTCCTTAAGTATTTGTACACCCGATTATTCAGTAAATGCAATCTTCTGTACTGTTTGACCTCTCTTGAACCACTTTTTATTTCTTCGCCACAGATGATTTGGTGGTAAGAACTTTCTGTGATTATCAAACCATGAGATCTTTCTATCATTAGGTAGTGAAAAAATATTAGAATCTTTCATGCAATAAGGACAAGCTAATTTTCCTACTGTACTCCAACCCGATAACATTGAATACGCAGGAAAATCATTTATTGTCGACATCAACGTAGCTTTCATTTGAAAATTATTCTTACTTAAAACATCATATGTTTGAATTCCCTCCTCATATAATTCGTTTAACTCTTGAATGAGAGGCTGCAAAAAGACATTGATTTTCTATTTTGAATTTTCTGGACCAGGTATAATCACAGACAAAAACATGTATTCATCCTTCATGCACATCCAAGGTGGCAAATTATATTGTGTAACTATCACAGGCCAAGAAGAATATTATTGTCCAAATTGATCAAAAGGTTGAAAACCATCAATTGACAAACTCAATCTAACATTTCTTACTTCAAATGCAAAAGAAAGGTGTGCCTGATCAAACTGTTTCCAAATAGGAGAGTCAGAGGGATGCCGCATCACACCATCCATTTCATGCTCAGAATGCCATCTCATATGTTTTGCTGTAGCATCGGATGCATACAATCTTTGTAAACGCGAAGCTAAAGAAAAATAATACATCTTTTTATAGGAAATATTAGTCTTCTTCTTGGAGCGTTGATGTTTTGATCTCTTAAATCGAGGGTGAGAGAAAAACTTGCAATTGACAAGTTCATTATCCTCCTACCAATAGATCATACAATCATTTTTGTAACAGTCAATCTTTTCAACCGGCAAGTCCAATCCTCTTATTAGCTTTTTGGTACTATAAAAGCTATCTATTATTATGTTATCAGTTGGCATCAATTCTGATATAAATTTACATAATTCATCATACAATATTTCAGAAAAAAAATGTTCCGCCTTTAAATTCAACATATGAGCAACGACAGATAATTGTGTGTGTCCTTGTGGATTTCCCGACCAAATTTTTTATTTCGATGATTTGAGCAAATTATAAATATTTTGTGTTGTTCTATTTGGATCCACTTATATGTTACCATCATCAGAAGGCCCGTCAACATCAAAAACCATAGCTCGAAATTCATTATGAGGCTAAGAATTCACTGTTTCACCTGAAGCTGAAGCTTCTTGATGATTATCAAGCACACTTGGATCTGGAATGTAACTTTCTCCATGATGATGCCAATGATAATAATTCGGTACAAATCCATTATTTCCAAGATATGTCATAACTGTAATCTCATCCAAAAAAATTTATTTTGACACTTACGATGATTACAAGGACATCTTAATTTTTCACCGTCCATACATTCTGGATGACTTTTAGCAAATTCAAGAAAGCTCTCAACCTCATCAATAAACTTAGGATTTATGAATCCGTCTTCGAACAATTTATCATACATCCACTCACGGTCACAATTATTCATATCGTGCACTCTGAAATTGAATAAATATGTTAAAACTTACGTGTTGACAAGTTATTTTCACATAATAGTACAATATATATATATATATATATATAAATTTGAGCCTACAAATAATGCTACCATAGACCTTACCCCTGCCTATCATATAGACCCTTGGCTCAAGGAATGCAAAATGATAACATTCATGGAGACATAAGCAATAACAACAAGAAGATAGTAAGAAAATCAAGGCATAAGAGACAACTAGTTATAGAAAATTAAGATGAGAAATACGGAAACATTATAATAAAATACTGAAAATAATTAATGCATGTGAAGGTCATATTTGACGAGGCTTCTATCTTTGGGCTTTCCTATAAAATTCTGCTCTTTCTTACAATGATACAAACTGAACGAGGAAGAAATAAAATCAAATCATTTTAGATCCTTTCAAACTAGCAAGGGCTCAAAAGAATGTCAAACTTTCAAACAAATAGAAAGACTTCTGATATGGCTATAGTGGATAATAGTTGGACTCGCACATTAGCTAGATATTCTCAATGTCTTTTTGTGCATTGACCTTAATTACATGCGCCTCTTCCACTAAGGTGGCGACTAATGACTTGCATTATCAGTACTGTGTCACCCCCTACTGGTGTACACATGACTTTGCACTAGTACTATTGTTCTATTGTTACAATTTGTCTTCCAACCAAAGTTTAGCATGTGATTATAATGTTTCTTTTACCATGTCTCATGGTAAATTTTAATTTTCTCCTAGTCCAAGCTAATTGTAGCCCAAGCATAGCCAACTAGTTAGCAAGAATCGCACCCGCTACTCAGTTTCCAATTTGCTATTTTTGAACTTGTTATCAGTATTGACAAAGTTCAGACAAAAGTGTCCATATGTGTGTTATCCTCATGGCAGTTCAAAATACCCATATATAAGGATATTGTTTATGGTCTCTAGCTTGATTTACTAGTCTATATTAGGAAACTGAAGAGCAAACGACATGGATTATTCCACAAACCACGTAAGTCATAACATAAGTTTGAGGTTGTGAACTTGATTTTGTGCAGCTCAATACAACTAGCACCATTATAGATGTGATAGTTTCAAACATTATGCATACGAGTCTGGATCGTAAAGCCCAACTTCTCTTTTCTCTCTTTTCACTTTCTGTATAACTAGCAACATATAGCCGATCCAACTAATTAAGGTGTTTACTTTCATTTTCTTGTTCCCCCCTTACCTGAAAAGTTATTTCTACTTCTTCCATCCCGTGACTAAGCTCGTAGTTTAGGATATTGCATCCAAGTATTTCTTTCTGTCCCACTTTAATTGGAGTATAAAGATATCCTTATCATAAGATGGGATAAACTATATTCTTCGATCTTTTTTTCCTATGACAGTCATGACAATGAAACTTGTCTTGATGAAATACTCAATCCAATTCTACAGTCAAGAGGAGGTTCTTCGGATGGTAAGCACCCCTCACATGACAGGATAAAAATAAAAAAATTTTAAAAAGCCAATCATACAAACTAGCCTAAACTTCCAGATTAAGCACTCAATGACGGGATGAAACTACCCTCACATTTTCTCATAGCTGACAATTTATCTTTACCTGAAGTTATTAAATAATTTGAGCTATAATGATCCACGATCTCCCCTATAGAATTAAAAATGTAAAAATCATCTCTCAACCTCATTAATTGAGTAATTGAACAACTCACTAACGGCTAGGCAAACTGTCATTTATATATATAAATGACAGTAAATTAATTGATCAGTAAATTAAGTACCTCACTACAACTATCATCAAGTGAATTCTGTGGGATTTGGAATGTGCATTACAGAAACTAACAACTAAAATTCATTATTGCACAGGTGCGTAATTGAAGACGGCTGGTCTAGCTCAATTACATATCAAATTCTTTCATCAACACGCCAATAGAGAGATGCATCTTTCTATTTCAATCTATGTACTCATATTTTCCTTCAAACAAGTTAACATAATTTTTAATCTAACTTATTCTTGATAAAACTTGGTCTATTCCATACCTCAAAAAAAGAACTTTAACTTAGTCTATTCCATACCTCAAAAAAATCTATTCCAACGACTGCTTGAGATAAATTTCAACAATCTATTCCAACAGGCAAAAAATAATCTATTCCATACCTCAACAAGTTGCAAAAAACGACCTATTCCATACCCCAATAAGTTGCAAAAAATAGAAATTGAGATGAACTAAGTGCTTGTGGAAGAAATTGAATGCGAACTCATTCAAGAAAATACGAACTCATTCAAGAAAATGCGAACTCAGTGAATGGACTGCTTGCAAAAAACGGTTGCTTGTGCCTATGCGAACTCATTCAAGAAAATGAAGGGTTTTGAGGAAACTGAGGCAAAAAATGATGTAAAATAAAAAAGAGGGAAAACGAAAAACATTTTAGAGGGAACGCCCAATTCTGCTTTTGACGGAAATAAATCCGTCACAAATAATTTTTTTTTTTGTGACGGAATAAATTCATCACAAATTTTTATTACATTAATTACTTTTTTAAAAAAATTATTGTGATGGAATTCTCAATCTGTCACAAATTTAGTCACGGAGTTGTGACAGAAAGTTATTATTTTTTCTCATCAGTTTTAATTTGTGACAAAAATACGTCTGTCACAAAATTATATTTAAATCTATCAAAAATTTGTCACAAATCTGTTACTCCTTGAATATTTATGTGAAAATAAAAAAATTAAAATTTTATATTTATGCAAAAATAATCCATCATAAATTCATCAAAATTGTGTCACAAATTGTGACAGAAGTGTTCCATCTCAAATATTCCGTCACAATTTAACCATTTTCTTGTAGTGAAAGTTAGGTACTTCAGACTATTCAATACCAAATATATTAAATATTAATTAATTTTGACTTGCCGGTTATCAAATAAGTAAGTTAACTTCATGAGTTGATGAATGCACACACCAACAAACAGCTAAATTCTGCAGTACTTTAGTACACTATTGTGCAGCAGTTCGTGCAATTTCTAATAAATGTGACATTAACTCAATATTTTAATGAAAATTGAAATTTCGAAAAGGAGAGGTTAAGTGAACAGTAAAATTAGACGAGGGGATGCGAAAGAAGTTGCAACAAAGGGAAGAATGTGACTCTTTAAGGAACATTTAGTAACAGAAAAAGTGGGGTTAATTACTTGTAAAATAAACAAAAATCAAAAGATTACTACTTTTGGATTATTTATTAATTGGATTAGCTGGATACAAGTTACAACATCTAAATCCAACAGTTATTTATCGAAATATATTTTAAAATTACTGCAAGTATTTAGTTTATTAATAATATTCTCATACCCATGCCATGCTCCCCATGTATGAGACGTGGAGTGTCAGTTACCTAATGATTGAGAGGCGCTGTCAGCTAAACTGTATTATCAATTTAAGCAGCTTTAATATGGATTAATTAGTTAAGCTCCTTAATTAATAATTCTTTATGAGAAAAGTTGGATGAAGGCTAATTAATCATTCCTAGAGTGACAGGTGTTTCATGGATATATATTAACGAAATTAACACTTCATATTTGGATGCAACATATAATTTTGTGGCACATGGTATATCTCTATTACAGCTTAAAAAAAAAGCAAAACACAGTAAGAAAGGGCCACTACTACTGTTGCTCCACGTGAATTAATCCCTCTCTTATAGTTCTAAATTGATCACTTCCTAACTAAACTTACAAAATAATTTATTTATTTTTTACTTTTGCTGAATTTGAGTTTCTCGCGGAAAAGAATTACTCCTCCCTCCTAATTTAAAAGAAGAAGAAGACAACTTTTTATAATTTGTGGTCCAAAATTTTTTTAAGAAAAAAGCACATCATATGGCCAATTTAGAAAATTATACTAAAAGTTATCATTTCAAAGGAATGTCAGCCTATCAGTTGGCCTTTTCAATTTCATTGGCTGACTATTTCCAATTTTGGGTCATTTTGGCGCATTTTTTAAAGAAAAAACACATAAAGTTAAGTATTAAATAATAAAAAATAGCAACACTTTTATCAAATTACATTTTATAGTATATGTATTTGTATGTATTTATATTTTTGTAGCAACAGTTTACAAAAATACAAAATACATATCGATCATAAGGACAGTAAAAATCATATGTATTCGTATTTTTGTAGCAATAGTTTGCAAAAATACAAAATACAACTTGCTATATTATGTAATTATGAAACTGTTGCTATGAAATTCATAATTAAAGAGACAAGTATGTTATTTCTGAATTTTGCCCTTTTTTAATAGGTAGTTAAGTTTTTTTTGTGTGTATTATTTTGCTATATTTTTTGGGGCTAAAAGAAATTTATCTTTTTTACTAAAATAATTAAATACAATTATATAAAAATTATATGATTATTGTATAGAATATGTATCAAAATTGTGTAGTTACTGTGTAAAAGTTATATTTATGACGTGTATAGAAACTTTATCAATATGGTATTGAAATTGTATAATTTTTGTATAAAATAAATATCTGTAATATATATATATATATATATAATGGTATAGACTGTGTATATAAATTGTATAGTTGTTATATAAAATATGTCTCTGAATAATAATAGCAGCTAAAGGATGTATAAAATGTAAATAGAAACTATATAATAATTGTATGAAAACTGTATAATTGTCGTATAAAATATATTTTTGTATATGATCTGTATAGAAAGTATGTCTTGTTGTATAGAATATGTATATGTATCGGATGTGAATAAGAATTGTATCATTTCTATATAAAAATGTGTATGTATCATTATTGGATAAAATAGCTTATTTTTATATAACATATAAAAATACACTCATTCTGTATTTGATTGATTAAAAATAGCAATTACAATATTACAATTTTTTATTTAATTGTTAAAAAAAACTACAAAATCTTATGTGATTGTTTTTTGGTAGAATTAAAAACAACAATAGAGGGCAACATTTGTTTTTGCTAGAACAAAGAAAATAATAGAGAATAATTATTCTTTTTAAAAAAAAAAAAAGGTACTAGCGGCCCAAACAAAAATAGAGTCAGCCGCCTGTCATTAGCCAGTGAAATGGCTAGAATTGAAGTTTTGAAACATTGACCATTCTCGTGTCATTTATTTCGGATCCTAATTTTAAACAACTCTACGATTATAAATTATCTCATTAAAAAAAAAATTAAGATATTTACAGTCAAATTATTTCTAAAAAAGAAATATGTAATCCTCTCTCTTTTACTTGTGCAGTTGTAGTTAGGCTCTGTTGACACCTAATTTTTACCCTCCACAATCCAATTTAATTTTGAGTTTCTTCAATTTTAAAATAAAGTCACAACAATTATTTTATTCCAATAAATGCAATTTAAAATATTTATTTGAGTTAATTTTGTCATTTAATTAACGATTATACGTTTTCATATTTTTATACGAGAATGTATAAATTTTGTTATTTAAATGAACATTCTTTATTAAAATTAGACTTTTATTGATTACACTTGAAAATTAATCCAAATGGATAAAGTCTTGATTTTAAATATGATTTGTTCTCAAAATATTCTATTTGGAGGAATATTTGTTTGATTTTTATCAAATCAAGAAACTCGAGGTTAATTTGTTACTTGATTCGTGTTGGATTGCGATTCAATTTAGTGAGCTAATTAAATATGAACTCAATTGAAATCAAATTGGCACCAATTGTAATGCAATTGACCAATGGATATTCAATTTGGTTAGAATTTAAACAAGTCGGCTAAATTATAATTCAATCTTAATCCCCAAAATTACTGTTTCCTAATTGGAATTATTTTAATCTAATTAAATTTAATTAATAATCCCAATTAGATGTAATTACCCCCAATTCTTCGGCCCAGTTTCAATGGAACGCACCAAATCAGCCCATTTCTTTTCTTCTTAAAATAATCAGCCCACAGCAACAACTGGCCCAACAACCCATTCCCTCCTTACCAGCCCAACATCATAACATAACCCGGCCCAGTCCCCTTATCTTTTTCCCTTAATCATTAACAACAACATCATCGACAAACACCAAACAACAACAGCCAAACCCGATACCAACAATCCCATACGCGTACAACTCTCAACCAACAACGCAACAACAACTATCTCAACGGCGACCCACCACCCGATTCCCCTTTTTCTTTGACACGAACCAGAAACCCGCACAAAAACCCGTATCTGAACTCAACCCAGTGACTCGCGAACGTCCAGCTCAGCAACCCGTTGGATTCCAACGATGATGAACAACTCATCATCAAACCGTTTTATACGATTTTTGTACAATTTCTATAACTCATCCTAATCCTCAATTTCAAAATTCTAATTCCCCTTTCTACAAGGTCAAAATTACCCCTCGATTTCACCAATCCCACATCGATGGGGGTTCAAAATTGAATCCCCCATTCCTTCTATAAAAATCCAACGATGGTTCATAAAGAAGGTAAGCCTTGAAGGTGGATAAAAACCTTTGAGCAAAGAAATCTCATTTTCTTAGTATAAAAGTTTTGCTCCGTAAAATTCATCGATTAATCGAAGTTCCCGAGTTGATGACGACACTTTTCGGTGATGGATGGATTCCGACGAAGCTCGAGTCTTATATTTCTGCTCCGGAACAGGTAACACTTCGTCTCTTTTAGCTTCAAATATTTCTCTTTTTCTAGTCGATCCTCCTTTTAGTATTTTAGCTATATAATTGTGTTACTCGTAATCCTAGTTATAATCGTAGTTACTGGGTTTGTTTGTTGTAGAGGCCTTGAAGGTCGTAAGTTGATTGTGATGATATTTTTGTTGCGATATTCCTGTAATTTCAACCTCGTTCTGCGTTAAATGTTTTCTTTTCTGCGTGTTTATGTAGTTTACTGAAATATGAGATTTTGAAATGTTTGCTTTTCTGTGTGTCTATGTAGTTTACTGAAATATGAGTTGTTGAACGTGTTTGTTTTCTATGTGTTTATGTATTTTGCTGAAATATGAGCTTTTGAATGTATCTTTTCTCTTCGTCTCGCTCTATAAAGATAAAAAATGCGTCGATAGAAAACTGACTATACCATGTTTTGTCTGGCAACTTGAATTGAAAATCGCATCTTGATGAAATCTTGCACAGTGTATGTTCTTGATTTCTCTCATTCATAGTCGTTTGGGTCTCTCTAGATACGATGTTGTTCATATACTGCTGGCATTCATGTATTCAAAATCGTAGCCTAGCATAACGTCAAGTTCTTACCTTTTTTTTTTAGTCTTTAATGTCTGTAAGTATCATGTTATGAAAATGTTCCTATCTTTCTTTTGATAGAAATAATACAGGATCTTGGTGATCCATGAAGTTGTCTTTTTCATAATTGAATAGCTTCCATCATTGAATAGCTTTCTTCTTTGCGTCCCAACTAAAGACAGTGCGTTTATTTGCCTCGTATATTCGTTGGAAAATCCGGTTTGACTCTTTTCTGAAAATTTTGGTGATTATATTGGTACCATACGTGATTGAAAATAGTTGAGATTTGGTCAATTAACCTGCTTAACACTCCCTTGAAATAATGTAGAGATTATAGAGTATGAATTTATTTGTTTAGAGTGTTATGATTAATACATTCGTTAACTAATTGACTCGCTTGCAAGCCATATACTTTTCATAATCTTGGGGTTCATGTATTTAGACATTTTTATAGTTCACATGTGTCTATATGTAGCAAGTGAATTACTATTCTCTTTCGCCTAAATGTTGTGCTTTTATTGCATAATTTATCTATAAGTGTAAAAAACTCTCGAGAACATACATTAATTCATTCATCTTTTTCTTTGCATGAACTCGCTCTGGAGTCCAATCGGACTCCTTTCCCTTGCATTACGCAACGGGCCATCGAGGCCCACTTTCTAGAAGACTTTGAAAGCCGATCACATAGCGCATGGTTATGAAGAGTCGAACGCAGAAGAATGGGCTAAAGTCCCGGCAAAGAGACTAGAAAGTTTCTTTTTATCTTTTTATTTATTTATATATTCATTGTTGTCTTTTATTTATTTATTTCTTTATTCATTCCTTTGGGCCTCGAAACCGAAGTTATAAATTTAATACAGGTGAAGCAAGACTCGAGCCAAAGGCTCGAAAACTAGATTAGGACAGGTAAAATGGCTCAAAACCCCAATTAGACTAGGACAGGTCTCGTTGATTTGGGCCTAATGACCCAAATCCTTTATTTTCTCCTCCCTTCACCCTTTGTATGTGTTTATTTATTTATGTGTAAACTACAGAAATTCCATGTAATATGAAAGTATTTATAGAAAATCCCTTTAGATTTTCTCTCTCCCTATTTTATAAAATATACTTATACATTCGTGGGTTTGTTATACATTCGTGAGATGTATGACAAAACTGTTTTGCCTACAATTAAGGAAAAGAGCTATCAGAAAATATCTTTTAAATCCTTAAATTACTTCATTAAATACCTATATCCTTAAATTACTCCATTAAATACCTATAATTAAGTAGTATATGAGTTAATATAGTAACTGAAATTTAAATTTCAAAAAAACTCTTAAACTTTACTGTTAATTTTCATAACTATTGATATACGTTCTTGAGAATAAAAAAGTCGACTTCTTTCTTGATTTCTGAAAAAAAAAAAGATGAACATCCCCATATTGTTGGGTCATTTCGGTGTCTGGGAGTCGGAAATTAGTTATATAAATCATACAAAAGTGATGTCATTATTGTTTCTGAAAGTATTGACTTTTTGAAATTGATTGCTACGATCGCCATGGAATTGAATCTCGATGAAGTACGCAAAAAATTGAAGTGATTAAATCGAGTTTGAAAGAGAAACAAGGGTTGTACTTTGTATTGAAGGTAGTGAATATGATTCGATTGTGTTAACGGTCGTTGTAACAAAGGTATGATATATAAGTGTTGTCTTTAGATGTTGATGGTTTAATGTATGGTAATATGCTATCAGACGTTTTGAAAAAGTTCATGTTTTGAAGTTGGGTTCTGGGAAATTTAATCATAAAATTCTGAATGTATAACATATAATTATACATTCGAGAGAATGTATAATGAAACTGCGCCAGGCCCAAAATTTTCATTTTTACTGAAATTATGATTTGTAGAACTTTTGTATAATACAATGACTTGGTGTAAAAATTTGATGCAGATATGTACTGCACTGTCGTAACATAGACTGCAAGTGGGTGTTGAAGGCGTCTTGTATGAATCATTCAAAAATATTTTTGATAAAAAGATTTGATTCGAGGCATACTTGCAGTCTTTGCGGTGGAGTTGCTGAATAATTTAGTTGCGGCAACAGATTTTGTGAGTGAATTTACGGCACCAAAATTAATTAATCACAAGAGAATACACACACCAGCGGACATAATTGAAGAGATAAAGGTTGTTTACGGAGTTGATATTAACTACATGAAAGTTTGACGTGCAAAAGAAAAGGCGATTGTGATGCTTAGAGGTGGACCAGCAGATGGGCACCGAAAAATGCTCCGTTATATCTATATGCTGAACCAAATGTATCCGGAATCGCACATTCGGATGCATAAGACATTAGATAACGAGTTAAATACTTGTTTATTGCCTTACATCCCATGATAATGGGTTTTGAATTTTGTCGACCTGTTGTGGGTGTGTATATTCTATGTAATTTGGTGACTATTATAGTAAATAGTTGTTGAAACGTAATGTGTATTACACAATTATACATTAAACTTTCATATATAAGTAATGCATGATATACTATTATACTTTATTAACGTGCATGATGTTTTACTGACAACAATGACTTTTAACTGACTCCATGTATTATTTTTTATTGAGAAAAGACATCTTTTCCCCCTAAACTTGTCCTCCCAACTCACTTTAATACTTAAACTTAAGTTCCGTTTATTTGTCCCCCTTAACATCTTTAAAGTGTATTAAAATCCCCCCTTAACTGCTCGCGTGTAAACAAGCGTCGTTGAGCACGCTAAAACTCATTTTTTGTCTATCTAATTTCTTTTAAATATTGATTAAAAAATGCATATATTTATATTTTAAAAAAAATACACTAATATTATATTTAAAATATAATAAAAAAAATTTAAAAAATTAAAAAATAGATACCTTTTATTCTTTCTTCTCCAAAACATCAACAACACTCAAATTCCTCCATTAACAACCTCAAATTCATTCTCCATCAACACTCTTCTTCAATTTTTTTCATTTTCCTCCATTAACACCATCAAAGAACAACCACAAAGACATTAAATTTAAAAAAAAATTCTATTGAACACCTTTTATTCTTTCTTCTCCAAAACATCCACAACACTCAAATTCCTCCATTAACAACCTCAAATTCATTTTTCATCAACACTCTTCTTTATTTTTTTTCATTTTCCTCCATCAACACCATCAAAGAACAACCACATGAACACTAAATTAGAAAAAAAAATCTCCATTAAACACCATCTCAAACTTCAATCCAACTCCCTCAAAATTTGGACAAAAATTAAATTAAATTGATGATTTTGTCTTTAAACAACTTACCATCAATGAAATTTCTTTTAATTTCTACTTTTGTATTTTTTGTTAATAAGATAATTTTTGAATTACTTTTTTAAACTCCAAACTTGAATCAGAAATAAGAAAAAGAAAACATCACAAACTTGTTTGTAGGGGTGGGGTTGTGGCTGGCAGGGGTTGAGAAAAATAAAGGTATTTTTGTGTTAACAAGAAAGGGGGGAGGGAGGGGGGTTGGGGGGCTGGAAGGGGAGAAAGTGTTGGGAGGGGGACCTATTTTGTTAGGGAGGGGTTACGGGGGAGAAGGGAGGGAGGGGGCGCTGGAAGAGGACGGGTGGGAGGGGGAAAGAGGGCTAAGAAAGAAAGAAAATGAGGGGGGAGAGGGGCTGGAGAGGAAGGAAAAAGAGGGGGGGGTGAGGGCATTTTTATTTTATATATATATTTAAAAAAAATACATAAAAATAATATTTGTGTGAAATTACTTTTTTTAAAAAAAATTATAATTTTTTACGTGGCAATGACGTGGCGCTGAGGTGTGGAGAGTGTAAAACACTCTCCGTTATGAGAGTGATAATATATATTAAGGGGTGAAACTAATGAACTTTAAAGATGTTAAGGGGGGTAAATAAACGGAAGTTAAGTTTAAGTGATAAAGTGAGTTGGGAGGACAAGTTCAGGGGGGGGAAAATGTCTTTTCTCATTTTTATTTAAACAACATAAGAAATGGCAGACTTATGTAACATAATTCGTGAAAATTTAAGTTTTCTTTTTCAATTTATTTTATGTGTATGGTTATAGATTATACTTTCGTGCAAAACTTTGGCCAAAGTAAGAATGTATAATGTCACCTTATACAATATTCAAACATTCACAACGTATAATTCCACTTATTACTATAACTGCCTCTTTTATGTATAGCTTCTTATTATATAGTATAATTGAATATAAAGCAGAAGACTAATGTTATACATTAGTCTGATAAATAAAGTAATGTATAATCAAATCATATAAATGTATAATATCAAATATGCCAGGAACAAAACCAACAAAAATATTTTGTTCTTGAGCATCTAATTGACTAAGTCCTAAACTAAAGTTAGGACGAGAATCCATTACTAAATTTATACTATATTGATTAAGCAATCGCAACTATAAACAAGAAATTCAAAGATCTGACTTGTATTATATGGAAAAAAATGAAAAAAAATAACTAACAAACTAGAATGGGGTTGCAAAATAAGGTAATTTCATAAAAATCAACATGCAACCAAACAAGAATCCGAATAAGAACTAACAACTTTAAAATGAAAAATACAAAGATCTGACTTTTAATAATTGAAAAAAATGATATTATCGAACTATCACACTTAAATGGATTTGCAAAAGCAATTAATTTCATAAAAAATAAACATGCAACCAAAAATCAAACCAGGTTGTTATTTAGTAAAGTTGAAAAAACAACAACTAAAAATTAGTGAATAAAATCAGTAAGTTCTATAAATGTTTGATAACTTACAAATTGGTAACTTCTAAGTATACGATAGCTTGAATTTGAGCGTGAAAAAAATATTCAATAATGGAGGAACAATTTGTTGTTTAATGAAAGAAAAAAGAGAGCAAATACGGAAAAGAGAGAAAAAGTAAAGAATTGTTTAATGAGAGAAAAAAAGGGAGCAAATATGGAAAAGAGAGAGAAAGTAAGATACGGATTCTTTTTTTTTGTATGTATAAGAGGAATAGAGAGAAAGTAAAAAAATAGGGGATTTTAGTAATAGCTTTGGGATTTATGTAATTACTTTGTGAATATGGGATTTATTGTAATAATGTAAACTTATCTTGTGTATATATGTAAATTTTAGTTTATTTATTAGTCTTGTTTAGACTTAGTTAAAATCCCTACTAAGTCGGCTAAATCCATTTTACACAAGTCGTTTTTCAAAATCAACCACTTTTCAACAAATTAATCTTTTTACAAGTTAATCAAAAGATATTTTTAAACAATCCGGATAACCGCAAGTTAGCGGACGTTTTAGGTGCCTAACACCTTCCTAAATTTTAATAGGAACTTCTTACTCGAAATCTTTAAACTTAAGCGATTTTTCTGTTTTTGATCGTTTAAAGTATCTTATAAAGTTTTCTTAATTCCTTTTCAAAATTAAGTGGTGACTCTAAATAAGTTAAAATTTCTCCGAAAAACAGAAATGACGACTCTGCTGGAGACATTTTTACTAGGTTCTAACCATATGTTTGATTTCATCTTTTGATTAATTGTTTACGTGTTTATATGTTTTGATTTTGCGATATTTAATTATTGCATCTCATAGCATATTCCTGCATTTATTTATAAACTGTTTTGGGGTTCCGTGGATGTCCCAGCCCCTATTGTTCAATTTCAAATGATGTGTTGGAAATACAACGGTTTATTACCACGTGAGTCGTCTGATGGTTGTTTGTATTTTCAAACCTAAGTCGTCCACTTGGGAGCCTGTGTTCAAACCCACTCTAGACACCTAGGATAGAGCAAAACCAAAACTCTATTTTAGGCATGAGCCTAGGATGACCCAATATCCGAGGGGGTATTGGGCCCATTAGAAAACTTGCCCTGCATCTATTGACCCCGAATCAATTATAGACGAATCATATTTATGTGTTGAAGAAATATATATTTGTTTAATCCAATCCATTATCCTTTGGGGGTTCGAGAGAAGACTTATTTTACTTACTTTCGTATAAGGATGCCTCAATCGTACACCGATTGACGAAGGAATTGAAACAAGCCAAGCAAAAAATTGATCAATTTGAACAGTTGCATGGCATTTATGGCATAGTTATACGACAATCGCTTGATCATTAACGAATGTCACCAATAACGAGGAATGAACAAAGCTAAGAGGGCGAAGGCCGATAGAGAAAATATTCAGGAATTAATATTTTCTATCCCCTGCGTGGGTCATCATTCTTTTCTCATGATATTTCCCTTTCCCTAAAGGTTATATCCCTTTTGTGCGACTTTTGTAGGCATTTATGTCGTTGATGTATATCTATGGAATTAGGGGATAATGGATTGGCTTTAAAAAGGGCATATGTTTTCTTCAAAGATCGTTAGGCCTAAACCTTTGGCTCAAAAGGGTCACCCCAGTTAGGATACGCACTATTATAATGTCATGTGATATAACTGCTTTATGTTCTTATCTGTATTTGTTTGGGTCAAAGACAAATTTATCCACCATGCTCCGGTGGATCAGTTTGTCTATGGCACCAATAACTCTATGTGGTTACTTCTTATCAAGTATCTTGCATTACTTATCACATATGGAAACTAACACATCTGCCTTTGAGTTATTTTACTTTACAAATAATACAAAACTACTCTGTGTTGAAATAAGTTGGAAGAACATCCTTACTTCACCCGGTCAAAAGCGCATAAAATCCCATCTTCTGACCATCATTCAAAAATGACTGGAAACGACGAAGATAATGCGTTGACCATCAGGGACAATGTAATAGCAGAACAAAGCGAGATGATTGCTGAACTCGCGAGAAAATTGGAAATGCTTCAGGAAGAGATGAATCGTACTCGAGATTTGGCTAACCTGACCATCCCTGTCAATGCTCCCTCCCTAGAAGGACACGGGACTCCAATCCAAATCCCTCCCCTCAGTATGCCTATTCTCGGGGACCATTTAAATAACATATCATCCATCTCCGCTCCTCCACTTGTCCAAAATATCAATCGCGAATATAATCCAGATGCTTACCATCCACAAAATCCATCACAAAATTTGCTTCCAAATCCATAAAATCCATCCCCAAATCTACCAAATCCATCAAATCTATCTCCGAATCCATCAAATTTATTTCCAAATCCGCAAAATCCTTATTAGATCCCACCAAACTACTCTAAAATTCCACAAAAATTTTCCAATTTTCAAAACGTCCTCCCCACCTACCAACCAACTTTCTTTCATCTTCAAAATCAAGCTACCCTTCCAAATCCTCCTCACGTCATCATATCCCCTGACGTTTATAATTCCCTTCCTAATCCTGAAATAGACCATTACGAGAAAAGGGAGAAAGAGTGGAGGATCGAGCATGAAATGAAGTTATTGTCTCTAAATAAAGAGATTATGAGAATCAAGGAATCTCATGGGACGGGGGGAAATGATGGCCTAAGTTACGATGATCTATGTGTTCACCCTGGAATAGATCTACCAGAAGGATACAAGGTCCCTAAATTTGAGGTGTTCGATGGTACTGGAAATCCAATGGCCCATCTGAGAAGGTATTGTGATCAAATAGTAGGGATAAGAAAAAATGAGGCTTTATTGATGCGCCTGTACAGCCGAAGCTTAAGCGACGAAGCCTTAGATTGGTTCACGTCTCAAGAACTGAAAAGATGGACTAGTTGGAGAGCATTAGCTAAAGGTTTCCTTGATAGGTTTGCGTTTAACATTGAAATAATCCCTGACTGGTACTCACTAGATCGGATCAAGCAGAAGAATGATGAGTGCTTCTGAGACTATGCCTTCTGTTGGAGAAAAGAAACTGCCAAGGTACAACCTCCCATGTCTGAGGAAGAAATGGTATCGATTTTCTCTCGCGCACATGAGGGAGAATTTTAAACCAGAATGGTATCCGCGGTCTGAGCAACTTTCGCAGATTTGATAAAGATTGGGGAATCGTTAGAGGAAGGCATTCAAACAGGAAAAATTGCCAAAACCCCAACATCATTCGAATCTTCTGAATTCTCAAAGAAGAAAAGAGAGGATGTAACTACAGTCTCTGCTAATTCTGTTGATAAATTGAGAAGGAAATTCAAGCCTAGGAATATTCTTTCCTCATCACTATCACTAAGTTTTCAGCCTGTATTCTATGCCCAACCCCAATACTAAGCTCTATTTCCTAATATTTTACCCCAGTGCCAAGTTCCGTAGTTAAATTATCAGTCTCACGTTCAAGCTACTCTTCCAAAAAATCAAAGAAACGTCCAAGCTCCTCCAAACTATCATCAAGTACCTCCTCCTTCTAATTAAAATCGGTATAACCCCCCACGTATAAATCGTGAAAAGAAGCCTCCTAAAAAATTCACTTCATTGGCTGAAAGTCGTACCCAGCTCTTTGTAAGATTGATGAAAGCTGGTTATTTACAACCCATTCCACCAAAGCCTACCAATCTTAATTCCCGATTCTTTCAGGCCGATCAATTATGAGCTTATCATTCAGGAGCACCCGGGCATGATACCGAAGATTGCATCAATCTGAAACACAAGATCCAAGACTTGATCGACCAAAAGATCATCACTCTTCAGGCATCGACATCAAATGTCACCAGTAATCCATTGCCTAATCACGAGGAAGTTATGGTTAGCATGATCGAAATAGCAGGCGAATGGGTATTTGGCAAAACTATTACTAAGGTGGATCTGCAAAATTCGAAAAAGACAAAAAGGGTGGAAAAGAACTTAAAAGGAATTATTGAGCCACCTATGGTCCCGAAAAAGGCATTTAAGCGTGGAATAGGGTACCAACCAAGAAAGAAAGATGAGATTGAAGATAATTCAAAGATGACTCTGTCCAAACCATCGCCACTGCTGCACCAATCATTTCCCGTGCCCGAGATATCAAATGATGATGGTCTTGGGGATGGGATAGGAAATTTGTTCAAGGAATGCAATATTGTACCAGAAGATTTCCCGAAGTTCAGTGGGGTGAAGAAGGTTGCACCAGGAGAGGCTTTGCAAAATTAGACTTTAACTCCGCTCCTAATTTATCGTCCGTCGGAGTAGTTGAAATGACAATTACTAATGGTTTTAAAAATCGGTGATGATCCGGAAGAGGCCCCGTGATCCACCCTTTTATGTCTCAAATTTTTGTTTCGTGTTTTACCGCTTTTAAAAAGGCATGGGCTTGCATTTGAGCGGGTCATGAGCTATAGTTTTTATTTATTTTTCAAAAGGCCTCCTTTTATTTAAGAAGTTATTTTTAAATATGATTATATTATCATCTTTTATTATCTTGTTATAATCTAACATGTTTTTTTTTGTAGCAATAATTTCAAAATCTGCTAATATCGTGTCATGAAAATGGTTAGACGAACCAAGCAAAGAGAATGATGATGAATGGAAAGAAGGTGATGAGGAGCATTTAATGAAAGATATAGAGGAATTTTAAAAGCAAAAAAATCCCAACCTGGAGGAGCCCTAATCCTACCTGAGATGGATGGTCATGAGTGGACCAAGCCAATCAATTCCAATGCGGTAAAGCGATACTATGTTTGAAAGATGTTTCAGCTTTTGTTTCCTTTGTTTGTAATCGCCTCTATAATAACATTTGTTTTATGATGTGTAATTTCCTAAAAAAAAAATTTTTTTATGTACGAACTACATTTGACCTGAATTCCTGAGAAAGGGATACGTAGACGACCTATGTCGGCTTTGATCAATCCCTTAGGATAATTTATCCCTTTTTTTTATGTACGAACTACGTTTGACCTGAATTCCCAAGAAAGGGATACGTAGGCGGCTTATGTCGGCTTCGATCAACCCCTTAGAAAAAATTATCCTTTCCTTTCATGTACAAACTACGTTTGACCCGAATTTCCAAAAAGGGATACGTAGGCGGCCTATGTCAGCTTCGGCCAACACATTAGATTTTTCTATATATCCTTAGCGTAGTCCTGAACTACGTTTGACCTGATTCCTGCTTCAACAGGATACATAGGCGCCCCAATGGTTCGGTCATATTAACCCCAGGAAATGGAAACTGGCGCGGAATTTTTTAGAAGGAATCTCAAAAATTCACAAGAGGAAGATCATCATCTAACAAAGAAAACGAAGACCAACAAAGACTTTGGATCCTCTCGAGTTGATATCATCTCAAACAACTTTAAACTAGGGCAGAAAATTTTGAGGAAGGCCTCAAAATTTCCACCAAACACTGGAATATATTTCAAATTCTCCAGCACTCGAGGTCGAAGTCAAACTGTTGAAGTCACCAGCTGCGACAAAGTCTAAGTAGACTCAATTTCTGGCTATGACAGAACTATTTGAAAACCCCCCTAACAATGATGATGAGTTTTGAAAATCCTCCGCCGGATATAGTCAAAACCAAGAGGAAGACGTTTGTTGAACTAGTACATGACATAACTGGCTGAGATTTTCTAAAGCTTTTACAGAAACTTTCAAAACTATTTTCTAAAATTAAGACTACTTTCAAAAATTCATACAAATCTTTTACCTAGTGATTGCCTAGACATCTATTGGAACAAGAAGCGGGGGTGGAGGTACCAACATGACGGGGTACCTGAAAAATGGCGAGGAGCAAACCAATGATTGAAAAAGGTCAACACGGAGTAGTTTCACTCAAACTAATCATTTTTCTATGGATGCACGGATCAATACACAAAAATGAGGGTCTCTTTCAAAAAATCCCCAAGCAAGTTGGGAGCCATACCATTGCATATAAGGCTTAAGAACGGTATTTTTTTGGTAGCCCTAAAAATAGGTTTAATACCCATTTATCGAGGACCTTTTGAATTGTCTATCTCATTTCTTGATATCATGAAGGACAAGCAAAGGCGTTTATCTTCTTTATGAATATTGCATTTAGAATTTTTCTAAAAAAGAATAGTCGCGAGCAAAAGCGACTTTGTGTCTACTAAATATTTACCTTGAGCGCAGGTACATTCAAGGGAGTTGGCATAATAAATATAACAATCAAAGGATCACTCAATAGGGGGGGAAACAGAGAGTCACCCTCAAATTTTTCCTTGAAGCGAAGCAACAGTATTTGAGTAATCCCCAAACAAAGGTTTTTCTCCATTTACTTGCACCCGTTGGATTTGCTATTTAATCATTTCTTCAAAAAGAGAAGATTGACAGCAGAATAAGCCATTCAAATTATGATGCTCAATATTTGTCATTAAACTATCATAAAGCTTGACTGTGGTCGGTAGTGAGAGCGACCTCGTGTCTACTAATTGTCTACCTTGAGTACAGGTACATACAGAAAGCAAAATGCAGACAAACGGACTCAGGTAAAACTATTTTCAAATCACCAGAAGAATCATTTCATGCCATTTCCAAGAGAGCCATTTTATATCATTGCCAAGAGGGCCATTTCATGTCATTGCCGAGAGGGTCATTTCATATCATTGCCAAGAGGGCCATTTCATATCATTTCTAAGAGGGTCATTTCATATCATTGCCAAGAGGTCCATTTCATGCCATTACCGAGAGGGTCATTTCATATCATTGCCAAGAGGGCCATTTCATGTCATTGCCAAGAGGGTCATTTCATGCCATTGCCGGGAGGGTCATTTCATATCATTGCCAAGAGGGTCATTTCATGCCATTGCCGAGAGAGCCATCTTATATCATTGCCAAGAGGGTCATTTCATGCTATTGCCGAGAGGGTCCTTGTATTTAATATCTGTTGACGCGCGAGATAGCATACGCTGGCGTTGAGGATATCATCAGTATCTAATATCTGTTGACACGCGAGATAGCATACGTTGGCGTCGAGGATATCATCAACATCTAATATCTATTGACACGCGAGACACAAATGCTGGCATCAAGGATATCATCGGCATTTAATATCCATTGACACGTGAGACACAAATGCTGGCATCGAGGATAGCTCATAATTATGAATCATCATCTGAATGCATCAAAAGCACGTGATTCAAAGGGACGTCTTTAAGTCGTTATCTAAAAGCGAACGACATATGAGACTTCCTAGAAATTGACAATCTAAGGGTCATCTATAAGTCATATTATTTGAAATAGAATAGTGTGCAAGATTACCTCTGAGTTGATAGCCCATAGGTCATATGTAAGTCGCAACAACATCCTAACCGGATAGTGTGCAAGGTTACCCAAAAATTGATAGTTTGAAGGTTATCCGTAAGTCACAACTAAATCCTTACCGGAGAATATGCAAGATTATCAAATTGATAATGTCCAAGGATTCTCTATAAGCCGCGTCATATCCAAGATCGATTATGTGCAGGATTACCCAAAAACTACCAATTTGAGACATATCTGTAAGTCATATTGTATCCAAGGTCGGATAATGTGCAGGAATACCAGAGAGCTAATGATTGGAGGGATATCTGTAAGCCATCTCTTATCCAAGGTCGGATAATGTGCAGGATCACCTAAAAGCTAACAATTCAAAGGATATCTATAAGTCGCCTCGTATCCGACATCAAATAGTATGCAAGATTATCCAAAGATTGACAATTCAAGGAAAATCTATAAGTCGTATTGGTACAAAAGATGCGCAAGACTTACCTGAGATCATATGCAAAAATATATTATCAACAACCGGAGATGTTATCATGCCACATACAACTAGCATTATAGGTGACTCAAAATGGTTGCCGCATCAACACAAGATTACACGGTTGCAAGGACCGTTCTGCATAAAGTGTCTTCGGTGTCCAAGAGAGACACCCCACTTTGAAAACATATTCAACCGACAAATTAGTTAATTATGTAACAAACAAGAAGGTTATTGTTTCCATTATTGCAAGTTATTTCTTTCCAAACAGGTATATTAAAGGAATGACTTTGCTTTTCAAGCGACAATTCACGTGGAGATATGGTAAAAAATATATACTTCTTTTGTGAATCATGTTTAGCACTAACACTTTCTGTTTAAAGCATTTTCGAGAGCATCCGAGAGGATGAACAACTCAAATCAAAACAACAGGTGTGGACGACTTCAGAAAGGACGCAGCACAACGTGGAACTCTTTCTTAGCAGCAAAATGGGACATAGTCTAAAGAGGGACGTCAAACTCTTTGGGCGCGAGATAAAGGATGATCGCCACCACCATCCAACCATACCCCCTGTTAGAAGACGTGTGGGTATTTCAGGATATTCTGGTTTCATCTTTACCTGCAGTATATTTCTAAACTCATACCGAGGGTAAATTTCTCTTTCTCTCAAATTTGAGTGATAGTCCACCTAGAGTTTTGGAAATTATGTCCAGGTAAGTTCTTGCCTATTGATTTGAAGGATCCCACATTCATGGTTAAGAGGTTACAAGCCTCTTTTCCACAACTCGATCAACTCGTCACTCATCCCGAGCCAAAGATCGTCTGAAATAAAAAACCATCTTTTCTACCAATTGGGTTGAACTACAAGCAGTCTGATTCCCTAAGTCTCGAGGATATGTAGGCTGGGATCTATGTAGAAAACCCGACTGCATTCCAACCTCCCCCTAAATCCCTTTATTCTCCAGCTTTTCGGTTTCATCAAAAACTCCAAAACCGATATAGCTTGTGAATTTTTGAAAATCGTGCTTTAAATCAAGCTTTACGAACTACAAGTGCCCTGAATTCTCATGAAATCTGAGATATGTAGGAAACTTGATACCGAGGTCCAGCCATAACTCCATGAAACTCGTGCGAAAACCAACCTCCTTTAGATTCGAATTTGTGGTCGGATAAAAATTAGGAACGTCAACCTCCCTTTGCCCAGGATTACTTGCATCCACCCTACCCAAAGGGAGGGGGAAATTGTTGACACCTAATTTTTGCCCTCCACAACCCAATTTAATTTTGAGTTTCTTCAATTTTAAAATAAAGTCACAACAATTATTTTATCCCAATAAATGCAATTTAAAATATTTATTTGAGTTAATTTTGTCATTTAATTAACGATTATACGTTTTCATATTTTTATACGAGAATGTTTAAATTTTATTATTTAAATGAACATTCTTTATTAAAATTAGACTTTTATTGATTACACTTGAAAATTGATCCAAATGGATAAAGTCTTGATTTTAAATATGATTTGTTCTCAAAATATTCTATTTGGAGGAATATTTATTTGATTTTTATCAAATCAAGAAACTCAAGGTTAATTTGTTACTTGATTCGTGTTGGATTGCGATTCAATTTAGCGAGCTAATTAAATATGACCTCAATTGAAATCAAATTGGCCCCAATTGTAATGCAATTGACCAATGTATATTCAATTTGGTTAAAATTTAAACAAGTAGCCTAAATTATAATTCAATCTTAATCCCCAAAATTACCGTTTCCTAATTGGAATTATTTTAATCTAATTAAATTTAATAAATAACCCCAATTAGATTTAATTAGGGTTATTAAATAACCCCCAATTCTTCGGCCCAGATTCAATGGAACACACCAAATCAGCCCATTCGATTCGCCCATTTCTTTTCTTCTTAACATAATCAGCCCACAACAACAGTTGGCCCAACAACCCATTCCCTCCTTACCATCCCAACATCATAACATAACCCCGCCCAGTCCTCTTACCCTTTTCCCTTAATCATTAACAACAACATCATTGACAAACACCAAACAACAACAACCAAACCCGATACCAACAATCCCATACACATACAACTCTCAACCAACAATGCGACAAAAATGATCTCAACGGCGACCCACCACCCGATTCCCCTTTTTCTTTGACCCGAACCAGAAACCCGTACAAAACCCATATCCGAACTCAACCCAGTGACCCGTGAACGTCCAGCTCAGCAACTCGTTGGATTCCAACGATGATAGAGTGTGATTATATTGGTACCATACGTGATTGAAAGTAGTTGAGATTTGGTCAATTAACATGCTTAACACTCCCTTGAAATAATGTAGAAATTATAGAGTGTGAATTTATTTGTTTGGAGTGTTATGATTAATACATTCGTTAACTAATTGGCTTGCTTGAAAGCCATACACTTTTCATAATCTTGGGGTTCATGTAGTTAGACATTTTTATAGTTCACGTGTCTATATGTAGCAAGTGAATTACTATTCTCTTTCGCCTAAATGTTGTGCTTTTATTGCATAATTTATCTATAAGTGTAAAAAAATCTCGAGAACATACATTAATACATTCATTCATTTTTATTTTTTTCATGAACTCGCTCTGGAGTCCAATCTCATTTCCCTTGCATTACGCAACGGGCTATCGAGGCCCACTTTCTAGAAGACTTTGAAAGCCGATCACATAGCGCATGGTTATGAAGAGTCTAACGCAGAAGAATGGGCTAAAGTCCCGGCAAAGAGACTAGAAAGTTTCTTTTTATCTTTTTATTTATTTATATATTCATTGTCGTCTTTTATTTATTTATTTCTTTATTCATTCCTTTGGGCCTTGAAGCCAAAGTTGTAAATTTAATACAGGTAGAGCAAGACTCAAGCCAAAGGCTCAAAAACAAGATTAGGACAGGCGAAATGGGTCGAAAGCTCAATTAGACTAGGACAGGTCTCGTTGATTTGGGCCATTAGGCCCAAATCCTTTACTTTCTCCTCCCTTCCCACTTTTTATGTGTTTATTATTTATTAGTCTTATTTAGACTTAGTTAAAATCCCTACTAAGTTGCCTAAATCCATTTTACACAAGTCGTTTTTCAAAATCAACCACTTTTCAATAAATTAATCTTTTTACAAGTTAAAAAGATGTTTTTAAATAGTCCGGATAACCACAAGTTAGCGGACGTTTTAGGTGCCTAACACCTTCCTAAAACGTTAATAGGAACCGCTTACTCAGAATCTTTAAACTTAAGAGATTTTTTTGTTTTTGATCATTTAAAGTATCTTATAAAGGTTTCTTAATTCCTTTTCAAAATTAAGTGGCGACTCTAAATTAGCCAAAATGTCTCTGCAAAAACAGGTTCTCCTTAAGAAAGTTTATTATTTTCATAATTACACATGTTCATGTTTACTAAGCTTTGAAATTTAAATTTGATTACTAGTACTTCAATAAAATTCGAGAAATAATTACTTTAAGTGTAAAACTGAATAAAAAATAATTAATTCTTCCATTATATATCACTACTAAGAAAATCAAGATTTACGACCACAAAAAATCGACCACAGAATGTGGTCGGAAAAAACCGACCATATGTGGTCGTTTTTTTTTTTTAAAAAGCGACCACATGTGGTCGCTTTTATATTTTAAATTTTCAAAATAATCATTTCAATAATTTTTAAAATAATTATTATTTCTTTTACAAATAACAAATAAAAAATAATTAAAAAACCGACCACTTTTTAATAATAAAAAGAAAAAGAAAATAATTTTAATAAAGTGGTCAGTTTTAATTAAAATAAAAAGAAAATAATTTCAAAAAAATTGACCACTTGTGGTTGGTTTTTAATTAAAATAAAAAAATAAAATAATTTTTAAAAACCGTTTTAAAAAACCAACCACTTGTGGTTGGTTTTTAATTAAAATAAAAAAGAAAATAATTTAAAAAAATCAACCACTTGTGGTCGGTTTTTAATTAAAATAAAAAGTAAATAATTTTTAAAATCCGACCACTTGTGGTCGGTTTTTAATTAAAATGAAAAAAGAAAATAAATTTTAAAAACAGAGTCGGTTTTTAATTAAAATAAAAAAATAATTTTAAAAAACCGACCACTTGTGGTCGGTTTTTAATTAAAATAAAAAGAAAATAATTTTAAAAAAACCGACCACTTGTGGTCGATTTTTAATTAAAATAATAAAAGAAAAGAATTTTAAAAAACCAACCACTTGTGGTCGGTTTTTAATTAAAATAATAAAAGAAAAGAATTTTAAAAAACCAACCACTTGTGGTCGGTTTTTAATTAAAATAAAAATAAAATAATTTTTAAAAAATGACCACTTATGGTCGGTTTTTATTTAAAAATACTTTTATGTATAATCTAATATATTATTTTTTGAAACTACACTCTTAGTCGATAACTAATATAATAATAACAAAAATCAATCAATCTTAGATTTTGTGAAAAAATTACACTAAAAAATATATCAAATAAAATAAATAAATTATGTTAAACATAATCTTTATTTTTTACTTATGTTTCAATATATAAAATAAATAGTTTTCTTTGTATATACGTTAAATGACGTTAAACAAGCATAATCTTTGTATAATGAATATGTATATATATATCATACTGTTGAGATAATGATATTATGCTACTATTGCAGTCATAATAATGTAATATATAACCGATAATTCATCAGAATATAATGAACGTGTTCTATTATAAGGTAATATACTTGTGGATGTAATGTATATAGTACACATTCAAGAGTTCATATATATATATATATACACACACTAGTCCACTGTACGTGCTTTGCACGTGTATATTGCGTCAGTTAATATATAATAATAAGAATAAATATTTTTTTAGAAAAAATTTATTAATGTTACACGAAATGCAATAGTTGTTTAAATAATGAAAATTAATGCTATTATACAGGTATAATGATTGAATTATCTTTTGAATGTGGAAATATGATATGTTTACCTTGGGATGTAAGGTTTTATGTCCCCTTCTTTATAAAATATTTTCATCAATTAACAATATACTTTGAGATTTGATGTCTCTACAATTATCGGTTCCTACTTAATATATTTAAGCAGTCACAATTATAATTAGCGATATAAACATATATAAACATAGATATGTTTATATAAACATAGAACAGATTTTAAAATTTGCAGGTTCCTACAAAAATCTCAAATTAATATAATGATAATTCATCATCACATTAACAATTAAGGAGCAAATTAAATATCAATGCCGAAGGAAAAATAACAAAGTAGAAGAAGAACCAACATAGATACCAAAGAAAAAACAAATATTTAAATTTTCATGTTATGCAATTATATTTTGAAGAAAAAACAAATATCCTGAATCTTGAAGAAAAAAAGTGTAAAATTCACCGAATAAGAAATGCTCAAGATTATAAGCATACCTCGAGGATTTTGTGATGTTGTTATTTTTCTATCTCTCTATATAAGAGAGTTCCAAATAAGAAAAACTTAATATTGTTATAAAACAAGAAAAAATAAAGAAGAAGAGCAGAGAGAGTAATTCTTGTTTCTTCTCTTAAGGGGATGAAAGATGATCTTGATTGTCAATACAATGAACAAAACCCCTCTATTTATAGGGAAAATTTACTCCTAGTCTGAGTAAAAGATGGATGTTTTAAATCCTAATTGATATCAAAGTAGATCTTGATAGACATTCACTATAATGTAAATACATTTATAACAAATATACTATATTAGTTGGTTTGAAAATTCTAAATTTCATAACTCAAATAAGGAAAAAATAATAAATTATTTTAGTTGATTTCAAACCCATTAGAGAAATAATTAAATTTGGCAATTTTTTTCAACAGACTAAAAAGATACGTGAGTGACAAATTTAATACCATATTTAGTTGGTTTTGATTTATTTATATAATAATAGGTATTTTAGTTATTTTATTATTTTTTTGCCTTTTTGAAATTTACACAATTTTAACTTCTTCTTTAAAAGGAAGTTAACGTCTGTTTTTTTCTTTGAAAAAAGTGTATTATTAATTTTCTTAATAATTCTTACCATATTTTTAGTACTCTTTAATTTGTAAAACTTACCATATAATTTAGGACTCTTTACATTAAATTATAATATATATATTTATATATATAATTAAAATAATAATTTTTTAAAAAGCGAAAAGCCGATTTTATCTATTGCAGAGTGTTTTAATGAAGGGCAAAAAGTTTGAATCACTTTTCTAAGGATATTCATACTTTTAATAAATATATATATATGATGTAGTGATCGATTGATGAACGATGTTGTCAAAACCTAGTAGAATCTATCCAAACATATTGAATACCTCGATTTGAAATGACAGAAGTAATAATATATACTGTACGTTGAGGTTATATTAATGTAAGCTAATCAAATTAATCAATCACTCATCAGAGTATGTATATGAAATACGTCGCATTATATTATTGGATAATACACTCGTGTACGTATGTGATGTATATATTAGGTATTTAGAACTTGATATAGTTGATAGTGTGTATATGCGTGTGTATGTATAGGTATATATATAGTATATACATATTATATAGGGAAGGTATATTAGAACTTGAGGAAATAGATATACTATTTTGTGTAAATGTAGACATGCGTATGTTGTTGAAGTTGTAATAACATAAGACAAGTATTACGAGGTATATTACTACTATATATAAGAGTGAGTGGGCGGCTAGAAGCAGGCAGCTGAAAGTTGATATGCCTGCTTCCAGTTACATGACTGTTTCAGCTGCTTCAATTGTAATTTTACTATGTCACTTATAATTAATTATTATGAGTCATTTAAGTATTTAAAAATAGATAATCTTGATGTTTTAAATTAATTTGACATTTTATGTGAGGCCCACTTAAATTTTTTTCACAAATATTTTTATAGCAATTTTGTTATATCACTTTTAATTAGTTATTATGAGTCAGTCAAGACGTGCCAGTTTCGCTATTTCAATCGTGATATTTGGTTATTCTTGAAATTATATCAATGTCGCTTAAATTGAAATAAAAAAATATTATAAATTACAATAATTAAAAATTTAAATTACTTTTAAAGTCTAAATTCACTATCGATAACACAAAAGTTTGAACAGGAAGAGTATTATAAATTACAATAACAAACAACTTAAAATAGTAAATTACAACGTCGACGAAGACATATTGATTAGGATAAAAGGATATTACTTGAAAATTACGTTAAAAGTCGTATAAGTCACATGCTTTCTTTCAGCTGCCTACTTGCTCCGTGATTTTACTATATCGCCCCTAATAAAAAATAAAAATAGATATTTATAAAGTACATTGTCTATTATTATTATTATTATTATTATTATTACATTATTGTTAAAATAACGGCCACTTTGATTCAATTTTCTCTTTTTTGTATTTAATTTCTAACCAATTTTTGATCAATTAATATCAATTTTAGCCATATTTTTCCTTAAATCATTTTTTACACAACCAAAACTTTAAACTCAAATTTTAATCTCAGCCATTGATTAAAATTGATCTAATGGCCGAGATTAAACAAGCTTTTTCCTTCTTTTTTTAACAAAAGGCAACCCTAACCCTCATTTTTTCTCCCTAACAGCCGCACCCCCTTTCCTTCTCTCTCTCTCTCTCTTCTCTTATCCTTCTCTTCCTCCCTAAACTTCCACCACGACTACCACCGCCGGAGCAGTCCACCAGACAGCCAACGACCCTCCTCACCCCTTCCATGTCGTTGCCTCACTGCCACCGACGAAAATAACAACAGTCCAACCAAGCTCCAACCACCGACCAGTCCCCGTTCAGCCACTGCCGCCGCATCGTCTAGTCCAACGAATCGGACAACTGCCGGCGAGTCTCACCCTCACAGCCAAGATACACTAAAGAGCACCGTGAGTCGTGTGTCTTCATCTCTCTCTCTCTCTCTCTCTCTCTCTCTCTTCTCTGTACATTAACAGTCATTCAAAAACTGAAGCTTCTTCTTGCAAACTTATGACTGTAAATCACAAAAAAACATGTCCATTTTCCTTTCTTCTCAATTTTCAATGTAGTAGTATTTCACTTTCATAGGAAATTGCATTAACGATTTTTTATTAGTACTAGTCTGTATAGAAACTAAAAATCACGAAGTTTTTGTGATTCGAGTTTGAAAAACTTGTGCATTTGCGAAAATAACGTGTATTGTTAAGTGTGAATATATGCATGGAGATATGTGTATTTTTTTTTGTTATCGTTGTTGTTCCTTTTATCGTTTTTGTAAAGAAAAAGTGAATATTAGTATATGCAATCTTAGGCTATTTTTGATATCTCGTTGACTCATTGTTTTGAGCTACCACTACAGCTGAAATACTGGTAGTTGCATGTCAATTACTGGATCTTAACATTTTGATCACATACGGTGCTTCTGAGTGTATTTTGATGGTACTGCATGTCTGCGACATCGACTGGAACGAATCAAATTAATTATACTTCTATGATTATTCTTACTATACTATTTATGGTAATTTTTGATTTGTTTTATTCTAATTGTGATGGATCCTTGCCCGCCTTTTGAATAAACTATCATGTCATTTTTTTTTTGTTATGAATATGTAGAATTTACTAAAGTGTGGTCACTTGAGAGGTGAATTAGTGACTTGAAAATATTTAAGTGTAGGTACTTGAAATGTGAACTTGTGTTTTGAATTTAGTTAAGTGTGGTCACTTGAGAAGTGCATTAGTGAGTCAAAAATATTTAAGTGTAGTTACTTGAAAGGTGGACTTGTGAAGTGACTTAGTGACTTGAAAATATTTAGGTGCAGGTACTTGAAATGTGAACTTTTCATTTTGAATTTAGTTTAGTTTGGTAACTTGTGAAGTGACTTAGTGACTTGAAAATGTTTAGGTGTAGGTACTTGAAATGTGAACTTTTCATTTTGAATTTAGTTTAGTTTGGTAACTTGTGAAGTAAATTAGTGACTTGAAAATGTTTAAGTGTAGGTACTTGAAATGTGAACTTTTCATTTTGAATTAAGTTTAGTTTGGTAACTTGTGAAGTGAATTAGTGACTTAGAAATGTGAACTTTTCATTTTGAATTTAATTTAGTTTGGTAACTTGTGAAGTGACTTGAAAATATTTAGGTGTAGGTACTTGAAATGTGAACTTTTTATTTTGAATTAAGTTTAGTTAGGTAACTTATGAAGTGAGTTAGTGACTTGAAATGTTTAAGTGTAGTTACTTGAATTATGAATTAGTGACTTTTATTTTGAATTTAAGTTGCGTTTTGATTTTAGTAAAGTGTGGTCACTTGAGAAGTGAATTAGTGACTTGAAAATGTTTAAGTGTAGGTACTTGAAATGTAAACTTTTCATTTTGAATTAAGTTTAGTTTGGTAACTTGTGAAGTGAATTAGTGACTTGAAAATGTTTAAGTGTAGGTATTTGAAATGTGAACTTTTGTGACTTGAATTTAGTTAAGTGTGGTCGCTTGAGAAGTGAATAAGTGACTTGAAAATGTTTAAGTGTAGGTACTTGAAATGTGGACTTATGTTTTGAATTTAGTTAAGTGTGGTCACTTGAGAAGTGCATTAGTGAGTCGAAAATATTTAAGTGTAGTTACTTCAAAGGTGGTATTGTGAAGTGACTTAGTGACTTGAAAATGTTTAGGTGTAGGTACTTGAAATGTGAACTTTTTATTTTGAATTTAGTTTAGTTTGGTAACTTGTGAAGTGACTCAGTGACTTGAAAATTTTTAGGTGTAGGTACTTGAAATGTTTAAGTTTAGTTACTTGAATTATGAATTAGTGACTTTTGTTTTGAATTTAGGTACTTGAAATATGAACTTGTGTTTTGATTTTAGTAAAGTGTGGTCACTTGAAAAGTGAATTAGTGACTTGAAAATGTTTAAGTGTAGGTACTTGAAAGGTGAACTTTTCATTTTGAATTAAGTTTAGTTTGGTAACTTGTGAAGTGAATTAGTGACTTAGAAATGTGAACTTTTCATTTTGAATTTAGTTTAGTTTGGTAACTTGTGAAGTGACTTGAAAATGTTTAGGTGTAGGTACTTGAAATGTGAACTTTTTATTTTGAATTAAATTTAGTTTGGTAACTTATGAAGTGAATTAGTGACTTGAAAATGTTTAGGTGTAGGTACTTGAAATGTGAACTTTTCATTTTGAATTTAGTTTAGTAGGTAACTTGTGAAGTGACTTAGTGACTTGAAATGTTTAATTGTAGTTACTTGAATTATGGATTAGTGAACTTTTGTTTTGAATTTAGGTACTTGAAATGTGAACTTGCGGTTTGATTTTAGTAAAGTGTGGTCACTTGAGAAGTGAATTAGTGACTTCAAAATGTTTGAGTGTAGGTACTTGAAACGTGAACTTCTCATTTTGAATTAAGTTTAGTTTGGTAACTTGTGAAGTAAATTAGGGACTTGAAAATGTTTAGGTGTAGGTATTTGAAATGTGAACTTTTGTGACTTGAACTAATTACTTGAATGTGATTGATTGTGTAGATGGAACTTGATTATAGTTGGATATATCAACGAACTATTGATAATCGAATGGGTGAGGCTGAGAATGAAGATGCGGATGATGAATTGTACTTTTTAGTCTTTTGTATGTTTTATAGTCTTTTGTGGTTGGTTGATTGTATATTAAATGATTGGTGGGTTGTATTGTAAATAATTTGATTTGATTTTTAATGTTTGTAAATGATTGGTGGGCTGTATTGTAAATAATTTGATTTTTAATGTTTGTATTTTGGAAATTTTCAATATTTTTTTTACAAAATTATCAAAAAAAAACGACCACATGTGGTGGATTTTTCTGAATTTTTTTACAAAAAACCGACCAAATGTGGTCAGTTTTTAAAAATATTTTTAGAAAACCGACCACATATGGTCGGTTTATTATAATTAATTACAAAATATTTTATTAAATAAATTATTAAATAAAAAAACCGACCACAAGTGGTCGTTTTTTTTATAAATTAATTAATTAATTCAAATAAAATACCGACCACATTTGGTCGTTTTTTTTTATAAATTAATTAATTAATTTAAAGAAAACCGACCACTTGTGATCAGTTTATAAAAATTAATTAATTAATTTAAAAGAAAATCGACCACTTGTGGTCGTTTTAATAAAATTAATTAATTAATTTTAAAATAAAACCAACCACTTGTGCTGAGTTTTATTAAAATTAATTAATTTTAAAAAAAAACAACCACTTGTGGTCTGTTTATTTTGAATTTTTTTAGTTTTAAAATTATTTTTTTCTATTTTAATAAAATAATAATGAATTTTAAAAATATATTTTAGTTTTTTAAAAAACCGACCACGTGTCGGTTTTTAAAAAGCTACCACAGTTTTACCGACCACGCATTTTGATCGATTTTGTGGTCGGAAATTGAGAAAAAACGACCACTTATGGTCGGCTTTTCTCTTTTTTTTAGTAGTGATATGCTAAAAGAAAAAAGTTAAAAAAAAACAAATAAAAAGAAACATTTTTTTTTATAATAAATAAGTAAAACTTACGGATAACAATTATCTCACGATTTATAAATAATTATTTGTATTTATCTTATAGGTATTTTGATGATATAAAAATTATTTCACCGTCTTAGGATATACAAATTAAGTGCAATGCAACATGGGAAGATGATAGAAAGGAGTTGTTGCCTGCATTGTAATTTTATAAATATACGAGGACAAGTAGTGGGTGTTGTGTTGTTTTATTGTTGGCTTTCACGTAGTCCTTTACTACTACTACTACTACTACAATATACTCTTCTCATCCATTCTTATTTGTTCACTAAATTATAAATAATTGTCAAATTTTACTTTTTAAAATTAAAAAAATTAAAACATAATTTATTATTTTAAACTTTATTTTATCTTTGTTATTAAGTATTATATTCATTTTTTAACGTTAGATGACTTATAATTAATAAAATTAATATAATACGATTATATTATTTATTTATTTTTTTAAAAATATATCAAGTCAAATATAAATAAATAAATATAAAAATATGCAGGTAGTGGCCGAACACTCGGAGGAAGAGGGAACATAGGTTAGGATCTTTATTGAAGAGATAAAAAAAAATAAAAAGATTCTGCCACTTGTGGATTGTTCGTTGGAGATTTTGTGTGCGATGTTAATAATCCCCTTCTGTAGAAGAACGCATTTATTAAGTGGACTAACTAAATTTGCTAGCTTTGCGTAATAGGGACTGCTAGACATTTAGTTGGGCATGTACCCACGTTTGTACTTGCACTTAATAAAATCCTAACTTATTTATCTGTAATAATAAATTACATAAAATTCAAATTTAAAAGATTATATTAGTTAATATTTTTTATCTTTTTAAAATTTATATAAATTTTTTATTTTTAACTTTACTCTTAATATATATCAATAAAACTCACATCTTATTTTTTTCTGCAAGCTATTTATATGAAGTAGTAGATCAAAATATTAGTAACTACCTTTAAAAAAAAAATTCATTCTATTAGATCATCAACAATTATGGCTCTATCACTATATTGAAATCCTAAACCACTTCGGCCCTTTAGTAAACTTATGTGTACATGACTTCTCTCTTCCACACTTTAAATTTAGAATTGATATGTGGTTCACCTTTCAATCCACTCTCAGGATGACGTCCACGTAAATAGTACTCCAACTCCGTCAGGTATCGGCTATACAACTATTAACACATAACTCTTTTAAACCATCTATAACAGAACTTTCTTCTTCTGGAGTCCATGTCCTTCGGGTTAAAGATGTTGATCTTCTTGATCTTTTGGTGGATTTATTGAAGATTTTTCGTTATCCATCTTTGTTTATACAATCTTGTGAAACTAATCATCATTAATATTAGTTACCATCATAAGGAGCATAATTATCGTTAAAATATTACTTAGCATCACAATAAATATTCACACATTTACAAATGAAAAACTAAAAACATAAAGTACTAATACATCAAAAAAAAAAAAAATTAAACAGTAGCTTTAACAAAATTTATATCACAAACAGCTAAAAGTGATACACCTTACTGTAATATCAAAAATTAAAGAGGAAAATATTCAAAACACTATAAAACATATTACAAGCACGAAATAATTAAAAATATCAATTATTTAAGTTTGCATTCCACATTGATTGAGCCAACTCATCCCTCCATGTAGTCCGTTCCTTTGATGATTCAACAACATCAATGTTATCTTGTTGATATTCTACTTGTTCTTTCATATCAATGTATAAGGGACCCACTTTCATTTTTCTACGAATAAAATTGTGTATCAAACAACAAGCACTAATGATCCTATTATGAATCTTTACTGAATACCATGAAGCACTTCTAAGAATTTTCCAACGTCCTTTCAAGAGATCAAATGTCCTTTCAATAACATTACGAGCCCTAACACGTTTCATATTGAAAAGCTCTTCTCGATATTGAGGTGGTGGATTGTCACTTTGCCAATCCCTTAACCAATATCTATACCCTCTGTAAGGTGAAAGAAAATCATTTCCATTTGTATATCCTCCGTCACACAAATAATAATTACCTATAATATAAATAAAAATTAGTTACTTTTATGTAACATTATTGATGTAATATAATTTTAATGTGAGCATGTGAATTATATTACCCTCAGGAATGTTCAAACCATTTGTTCGCATTATAGCATTTCGTAATACACGATCATTAGCAGCTGATCCTTCCCAACCAGGTAATACATAAGTAAAATTGAGATTTCTATCACAAACTCTCAGTACATTAATTGCTATTTCTCCCTTTCTTGTCCTGTATCTTGGTTTGTCCTTAGATGGAACCTAATTTGAATGTAAGTACCATCCAATGCACCTAAACATCCCTATAAAATTAATTATAGTATCATCTCAAATTATTAAAATTTCTTTGTAAAATTATAGTTTTTTACTTTACTTGAATTAATAGATACTCAATTGAAAGTGCATATACCTTAAACCATTTTCATCGATCATCACTCTCATTATCAAGCACCGGCTTGGGATTAACAAGTAATAATGGAGCTAGTTCGAGAATATCTCTCAAACATTCGTTGAAAGTTTGACTTACACTCCAACCCGATCTAACATAGTCAATCTTAATGGATCTATTCTTCTCATGATTAGTCAAAATATTTAAAAACATTGTTAACTTTTCACTACTTGATATATATTTGCAATCAGTCAAACCTCCAACTTCCTTAGTTAAGAGAACTAAAGTGTGAATGGAATTTTTATTCATTCTTAACTTATCGATACATGTTGTATCGTTGTCTTCTATGATACAATTTAAATGAGATATAATTTTAGGAACTCGATTATTCATATGGTACCTAATCATACGCTTATTTCTTCTTATAGAATGACCGTAAATAGCCATATAAAAAAAATACACATAACAAGAAAGTGATGGCACAATATCTGCTCAAGGATGATAAAGTATTCAATATCGGATTGTAGTTGATGATCCATAAGAAAACCTAATTTTTTCACAATAAAAATGAAAAGAGATAATACAAAAATAAAATTAATTTTTCAATTAGAAAGAATCAACTAGCACAATTTTATAATTTCAAGCGGATAAAGAGAATAAGTTTTTCTAAAACATATTAGAAAGAGGCTAAAACTAATATTTCATCATCAAAACGAGAGAAAAGGGCCAATTAATAACAAATTAAATCAACAATTGTGATTTTCACATATTGCTCTTTGATATATAATTGGTACTATTTCACAAATTTTATCTCAATCGCACATATTTCAAGCAATACCTATTGATTCTTAAACAACTATTATTTTCTCCAATTATATGCTAAGTAAAATTTATCGAACATCCTAAAGCATAACATTCACAAAAGATTTTCGACTTTTGCTATTTGATAGAAAACTTATAAATGATAGAAAAAGAAAAGAAAGAAATGAGTTTCGAAATAAAATTTAACCTTGTGGGTGATAGAAAGACAAATGACAAGATTATCTTCAAGTATTCTCCATGTATAGTTCATCCATGAAGAGAAGCAGCAGCAACAACTCTGCAAGAAGCCGCACAACCACATGGACTGCAAGCACACACATACACACACACACACACATACATATATATGTGTGTGTGAAATGAAAATTATAGGGTTTGAGGGTATTTTTGTCATTTTATATTTTATACCAAGGATAAATTAAGTTGGAATAATAATCCCACCATATCTATGGATAACTTATTCCGGGACTAATTATTAAATCCCGGGATAAGTTATTCCAAATATTGACAACCAAATGAGTGATTAAAATTTTTATCCCGAAATTATTATTTTATTTCGAAATTATTTACTTTAATACCGCACACCAAACGACCCCTAAGTGGACTAACTAAATTTGCTAGCTTTGCGTAACAGGGACTGCTAGACATTTAGTTGGGCATGTACCCACGTTTGTACTTGCACTTAATAAAATCTTCAACTTATTTATCTGTAATAATAAATTACACAAAATTCAAATTTAAAAGATTATATTATTTAATATTTTTTATCTTTTTAAAATTTACATAAAATTTTAATTTTCAGCTTTACACTTAATATATATCAACAAAACTCATATCTTATTTTTTTCCTCCACCATTAACTCAGGCAAGCTATTTTTTTTCCAAAGATTTTCTTCCTTAAAATTTTTCCCAAATTATAATCAATTAAAACATCTTCCATCTCCAACCCATTTTTTTTAAAGATTTAATTCCCTAAAATCTCTCCCAAATTATCATAAGTTAAAATATCTTCCATCTCCATTACTCCATCTTCTTCAAATCGTCAATGTATTACACTAAATTATAATTTTTTTCAATTATTTCAAAAAGGTGAGTTAATTATTTAAATGAATTTTAAGTTAATATTAAACAACGCAGATACATATATAAAAATATTAATTTTCGTTAATTCACATATATAAAAATATTAATTTTCTGGATACATTTTCATAGTGTAACGGTGATTCATATGAATGATATTTTTGTTATCAGTATATAGGTGATACATTTGTTGATAGTGTATGAGTGATACATTTTGTTGTTAGATTATTGGTGATACATTTTATTGACAATGTATGAGTGATACATGTGCGGTCAGATTATTGATGATACATATGTTCTAAATATTTCTATATCTATTATATTTTTTTTTATTCATTTATAAGTGGGTGATACATTTAACAAATGAATAAAGGAATCATCTTTTAAATTGTATTTTTTTCAGCACATTATTTCAACTATAAAAATGTATCACTAATATAACAGATAATCTCTTAAAACTAATGCAATATTAATATGAATCACAAAACTTTCATAACATTTAATATGAATCATATAAATTTCAAACTCACATTCTTTAAATATGAATCAGAAATTTCAAACTTCAACTTATATGTCAAGTATGTTAAATATATCATATATATTGAATATATAAGAGTGCTTAATATGCTATGGGAAGAAAAAAAAAAAGAATCAGTAGCTTTACTTCAAACAAAAAAGAAGAAGAAGAAGAATTAAAGGGAGCACATGAATGTTGTTGTTATTGTCCAGTTCAAAAAAAGAGTTTTTTATAACGCAATTCCTTGAACTGTTTTTTGCTTTTGAATTCTAACAAAAATTGCTTCAAAATTGTTATAAGGAGGGAAAGAGGAGTTGTGAGGATAGATGTTAGAATTTTGGCGTTATTTGTTATGACGCAAAACAAGCGGTTTCAAATCTAAATAAGGGAAAAGATTTCCTCTCAAGCAAAATATTTATTATTTGTCTCCATAGAATAAAACAGAATTTGTTACTTTCTTAAATAAATATCTAATCAATTTTAAATGTATCACTTTTTATGTTAAAACAGATGTATCACAATTTTGAAAAATTGGAATATGATGTAATTAACCAAATAGTTGGGATAAAAATGTAATAACACTTAAATTAGTAATGTTTGGAATACTTTCCTAATTGTGTGATAATGTGGTCTTGTCTTTAGCTTACCCCTTGCGTGGTTGAAAATTTATTATGCGATATGCGACAATATTTTTTAAGAATATTAATTTAATGTTTTGTTATAGATTTTGGTGAAACTTGAAATTAATTAAGTGGAGGTTCGGGGATCTCACTATTTCGATGTAATTACTTGTATGTTCCATAAAAAAAAATAGAACTGGTATATTTTAAATAGAGTAAGATAAGTTCCCAGCTGTAACAAGATAAGTTCCCAGCTGTAACAAATTTAAAATGCATTAAGGGATTGTTTGTTTCATGAATTAAATATGTAGCGATTATAGTTCCGGAATTAGAATTCTTGAACTAATTAATTCTATTTGAGAGGTAGGATGAAAGAAATTCCAAGTTTGATAGAATAAGGTGGAATATTGTTTATTTTTTATTAATAGGTGGAATATTTTTATTATTTGAAGAAAAGAGAATGTATTTAACATAGAGATTTCAGTAATGAAGTTTTACTCCTTGTATTTCATCTGATAAATTACATAGAAGAGGAGCTATTTATATGAGCTGATATGCCACTAATCTTTCCTCTTATCTAACTAACTTAAAACTAACTCTAGGATTAGTTACATAATACATTCAATACAAAAAGACTCATTTACTCTTAATGACTTATATACCAACAAATTAAATATCTTAGGATTAAGCTGAGATAAAATTTATATTGCGTTAAATTGACAATATAAATTTATCTGATAATATAAATTTATGCCCTCAATCGAATGCAATATAAATTTCATCCCAAACTTAAACCTGAAATATCATATTTTATCCCTTTTAATATTCGAAGAACAAGCTGAAAATATGAAGAATCAGTGAAAAATAAGATGAAAACGTGAAGAAGCAGTGAAGAATCATAGAAGGTTCTCGAGAGAGAAAAGAAGAGAGAAGTCAGAGTTTTTCTTATTATCTGAGAATGAAAAATAACCATCCAAACTAAAATATCTGAGTACAACAAGTTACATATACATAAACACATTGGCCAATCAGAAATAGAGAAAAAGTCGAGCAAAGCTCAGTACATCCGCCCATAAATAAATGGCCCAAATACATTCTGAATAAAATCTAACTACTAATCTCCAACCCCCAACCCCCGCAAGTTGGAGAGGGAGATGATATCCAACTTGTGAAGATGAGTATGATGTTGAATACCAGTCAACACCTTAGTAAACATATCAGCAAGCTAGGAAGAGCTGGATGTGTGAGATAAGGTGATCAGGCCTTCAGATAGCTTGGTGCGGACAAAGTGGCAATTCAATTCGATATGCTTGGTCCACTCATGGAAGATAGGATTCTTGGCTATGTGTATAGCCTGGTTATTACAAAATAAAGGAATAGAAGTAATATCATGAAGACCAAAGTCAGATAATAGGAGAGTTACCCAGGTGATCTCAACAACAACTTTGCTCATGGCCCTATACTCAGCCTCAGCAAAAGAAAGAGAGACAATGGTCTTCTTTTTAGATTTCTAGCCAATCAGGCTATCACCCAACAATACACAATAACCAGTCACAGACCTACGACTATCAGCACAAGCACCCCAATCACTGTCATAATATACAACAATAGATATATCAAGAGTAGAGGAGAAAAATATACCAAAATCAGCAGTGCCCTTAAGATACCGGAGAAAATGCAAGGCGGCAGTCATATAAGGTACACAGGGACGTTGCATGAATTGACTAAGATGTTGGACTGCAAAACAAATGTCAGACCGGGTATGTGTGAGGAAATTAAGCTTTCCAATTAAGCACATGTACTCCTCGGGATTAGGCAAAATATCACCCACCCCAGCTTTCAGTTTAGTGGCGAGTTCAAGAGGGAAAACAATAGGAGAACAGTCCAGACTGTTATGAGAAGATAACAAGTCATGAATAAACTTTCGTTGGTGAAGTAAGACACCCGAATCACTGTAAAGGACCTTGATACCCAAAAAATAGTTAAGGATACCTAGGTTTTTTATTCGAAAGATGGAGTGCAAAAAGTACTTAAGGGCAACAATCTCAGATAAGTCGCAACCACTGAGGATGATATCATCAACATAGATGGCAATCAGAACAAGAGAATCACCAGAACTTTTCTTGAATAAAGAATAATCATTGAGGGAGTGTATATACCCCCTTGAATATAAAACAACAGATAACTTGGCATACCATTGCCTTGAAGCTTGGCGCAAGCCATAACGGGATTTTTGGAGTTTGCATACAAGAGGAGCAGTAACAGTACTGAAATCAATAATTAAGCCAGGAGGTAATTTCATATAGACCTTGATGTGTGAGCAGATGCTAACACATTTGAGGCTTTTAACTAAGAATAATTGCAAAGTCTTAAGCAAATTTTATCGTTTTTGATTGTTTTATGTTTGATTTTGCAGTAGAAGCTGATATGATAGAGAACCAACAAGAATGAAAGCAAAGAAGTTGAAATCTGAAGAAAAGTGTGGCTGACAACATTTGTGATAAGTTGCCAGCCCTGTGATAAGCTATTAGCTTCATCGTTAGCAGTAGACAGAGAATTGGCCTAAGTTGAAAATTGTGACAACATTTTATGATAGGTCGTCAAGGGTCTGATAAGCTGTCAAGAATGTCGTCAGCCTAAGGCAGCATAGAAGAACTGAAGCAGAGCCTTGACGACATTTTGTGATAGGTCATCAAAGAGCTGATAAGTCATCAAGATTGTCGTCAGCCTTAAGCAGGAAGAGCCAAAACTGAAGAAGGAGTTGACGACATTTGTGATAAGTCGTTAGCCTCCTGATAGGCTATCATAAATGTCGTCACCTAATCCGAGGGATTTCTGAAATTTTATTATTTTGTTTCCTTATTTAGGGTGAACTATTTAAAGCCTTGTTTAGGGTTTTCTTGGAGAGGTCCGCACATTGATTTTTGACGATACTTTGATATTTTCTCTCGCTAATTTCTTGGCTTGAAAAAATAAATACTTTGAAGAGATTATTATCATTATTTTGGGATTTTCTTTGTGATCTAATCTGCAATTCACTAGTTATTATTCTTCTGGTGGTAAGTTTAACTTTCAAAGCATGAATACAACTCGTTGTTTCGATTTTAGCATTATGAGTGGCTAAATTCCAATAACCTGAATTATGGAATCTAGGGTTAGGGCTTGATAAAGTGCTGAGTGATCAGGATTCAAAAGGTTGTAGGACTTCTTGATAATTCTGAGGCTTTAATTAACGTCTGTTGGTTGCAAACAATAGATAAAACCCACTTTGATTTACTTGAGAAATAAATCAAATATAGTGGGAAGTGAATTATCAACAGGGACTTGGAAATACTCCGTTTAATAATCAACACTGTAACAAGATTGGTTAACCTGAGGTAAAATTTGGGTTGTGAATATAAATTCCCTAAGTCCTAGAGGATTAGGTAATTAAATGCTTAAGTAGGTCGAGAGACATTTAGGCATAACTTCGATAAAGATAACTTGTTGTCCTATCTACTGTGAGAACCTTGAACTACTATTAGCATCTGTCAAGTACCAAAACTCCTAGTGACATAATTCTGATTTTTCATAAACTCTTGATTACGAACACTTAAGTTAAAGTGACCAACAATTTATTGGCTAATCTCCAATACCCCCATTTTATATTTTCGTATCATCTATTTGAATTCAACTTGTAGCTATAGTCTCAAATTAGTTTAATCTCCACTCACATTGTTCCCTGTGGATTCAACCCCGACTCCAAAAGTTGGGTAAATATATTAACGACGACCACCTTGCACTAAATTGAAGTGTAAGTTGAGCGTTATAAAAAATGGAGCCGTTACCGGGGAACAATTTGGCGTATTGAGTTGGTTTGGAATTTTAGCCTACTTGCTTGAATTCAAACTTGTAAATATTTGTTTTTAGCTTTCTTTTATTTCTTGTGTTAGGTAGATTTTTATTTTAGTTTACTTATTACTATAGCATCGTGGAATGAACATGATCTTGGTGGTTGAAAATCTTATCTTGATGATCCATGTCCATATTGTAATCGACCTCACTTTTGGCAAGATTATAGATATGCTCCCCGGAGAGAGATGTGTGCACCATCTCCATCCTACCGGGAGTATGATTGCTCTTTATGTGGTGGTCAAGATGGACATTGGAGTGATTGCCCAAATGTCCCCTCCCCCCATTGTGCTAACCCAAATTCTAGTTCTTCTTATGATTTTGATAGGTCTTTTGGTAAAAAAAAAGAAAGAACGAAGCACCAAAAAGAGTGGCATTAAAGCTATGCTTCAACTAATGTTGGATTGTATGGACACAAAGAATGATATAATATGTGATATACGTCAATACATTAGGGCATTTAACAAGGAAAAAGAAAGGATAGGGGAGATGGATATCGAGGTCAATCATCTAAAACACTCTTCTATATTATGTTTAGATGATATCATGTATGTGGAATCATTTAGACTAATCAAAGAGTGTGAAGATGAGGAACAAGAATCCTATAGTGATGTTGAGCTTGATGTTGAACAACCCTTGGTGATTTCCCAACCAACCGAACCATTTATGAACGGAGATGCCAAAGATGAGGAAATGGTACTAGAGTCAAAAGAAGAAATCAAGAACAATTCTTGTGAAGATTCTAGTCCATTTCGGGGTAAATATACTATTATGGATGCTACTCTGAAATTGATAGTTAGTCCTCATTCGAACCACTTTTCAACATTATGCTTGGTGGATTTGATGAAAGTTGAATCACCCAAGCAAATGATGAATTTTGAAAATGAGGAAGAAAATTCTTACATTTTGTAGTTTATCATTCCAAAAGGGTATACTACAACCCCAATCTTGAAGGCCAAGAAGCTTAAAGATTGATGTCCATTTAGTGGCTTTTTAAGATTCTTACTATTGTCCAATGAGCCCACACGAAAGTTTGATGCAAAATTGGGCAAGTGGTTCAAGTCTTCAAAGTGGTGTGATAGAATATTCCTTATCATGCCCTCATATTTGCCCAACGGACCTAAAAGATATAAAGATCGAAAGATAGGCCGACAATTCAAATCGTTAAAGTGGAGGGATAAAGGATGACTAAATGTTGTCGTGCCGCGACACTAAATTAGGCACTTCTTGAGAGGCAACCCAAGGTATTTTGTTGTTTGTATTTGTATTATGTTATTGACATCATATTTTCGCACCCATGGTGCCACATGTATGTTTCTAACTCTCTCGTTTTGGTTTAACACATTGGGGACATTGCATGATTTTAAGTTGAGAATGGAGCTACTTGTAGGTGTTGATGTCCTCTTAGGGTTTTTGTTGTCGTGCCTCTTTTCCCCGGAGTCTTGTTCCTAGTAGAGCCAGCATGTTTAGGCATATTGTGTTTGTTTTGTGATGTGTTGTGATTAACTGGAGAAAAAATAAGTATTTAGGACAGTTAACATATTTTTGTTGATTTTTCTTGGAATGACTAATACCTCTCCAATTGTCTATCTGGTAACTGTGTGATGAGCATTTATATGTGACTATTTTGAATCTTTTTATGGCATTAGTATTAGGGACATGATAATCACTGCTAACAATTGCATGAACCGAATGGGTAGTAGTTTGTGATGTACCTTTATGCCATGTGTGTGTGAGATGCTACCTAGTTCCCGTTGTGTGTTAAATCTATAACTTTCCCGGTTGGTCTTGCCTTGGTTGTAGGATAGCGGTTAGGAAAGGATCATAGGCCGTTGTTGATATTAGTCCACTTTTAGCCTAAATGACTTTCCATGTGTGAATAATATCCCTTGATCCTGATTTTGAGCCTGAATGCCCATTATTTTTATTACACCTATCACCTTCCAATTTGTATCACAATGAACCTGTTTAGGCCCTGATCCTCCTTGTATATTGTACACTTTGACTTAGGCAAATAGCCTAAGTTGAGGGTGGCTATCATAGGGGTGCGTGATGTAAAGTGAGTACGAAGAAGGGTAATAAATATATATATATATATATATATATATATGCAAGGCTAGGTGTGGTAGAAAAAAATAAGAAAAGAAAAGTTGTGCAAAAGAGAAAATGATTGATTAAATGACCACACCCATCCTGAATTTGCTTAATCAAGAAAGGGAGAAATAAGGTAAAGGTTGATAAGTGAGACCCCAAAAAAAATAGTGTAGTGCCAAGGAGGATTAGTTACTTTAAATATCCTTGCGTATCATACCAACCCCAAGCCTACATTACAAACTGAAGAAAAGTCCTATAGTGATCCTAACTTAACTGTCTGAAAGCTTCGGTAATGAAAATAAGGTAAGCTTATGGTATTTGGCATACATTGACTGGAACTTCTTACTGAGAGTGAGAGTGAGGAGGGACTTCTTTGTTGTAAGGGAACATTGGTTGCATTGCTAGTTGCCTACTTGTTTGGGTAGTGTAATTTGTATATAGGCATGGTTATTGTTGCTAAGTTGATGCCATATCTTGATTCCTTTATGTCACATTGTTGATCTTCATGGATATACACAGATGGGTTTAAAGTGATTGAAAATGGAGAGGGTAATGTGTTTTGAACTAAAATTGATGATCAACTGTCATAGGTATCTTATGTTTCTCTTGGTTAAGCATCATAATGTTGTGTTTTAGTTGCTTGAGGACAAGCAATTATTTTAAGTTGAGGGTGTTGATGTGTGAGCAGATGCTAACAGATTTGAGGCTTTTAACTAAGAATAATTGCAAAGTCTTAAGCAACTTTTGTCATTTTTGATTGTTTTATGTTTGACTTTGCAGTAGAAGCTGATATGATAGAGAACCAACAAGAATAGAAGCAAAGAAGTTGAAATCTGAAGAAATTTGAAAAAATCTGAAGAAAAGTATGGCTGACGACATTTGTGATAAGTCGCCAGCCCCGTGATAAGCTATCAGTTTCATCGTTAGCAGTAGACAGAGAATTGGCCTAAGTTAAAAACTGTGATGACATTTTATGATAGGTCGTCAAGGGTCTGATAAGCTGTCAAGAATGTCGTCAGCCTAAGGCAGCATAGGAGAACTGAAGCAGAGCCTTGACGATATTTTGTGATAGGTCGTCAAGGAGATGATAAGTCATCAATATTTTCGCCAGCCTTAAGCAGGAAGAGCCAAAACTGAAGAAAGAGTTGACGACATTTGTTATAAGTTGTCAGCCTCCTGATAGGCTATCACAAATGTCGTCACCTAATCCGAGGGATTTCTAAAATTTTATTATTTTGTTTCCTTATTTAGGGTGAACTATTTAAAGCCTTGTTTAGGGTTTTCTTGGAGAGGCTCGCACATTGAGTTTTGATGATACTTTGATATTTTCTCTCTCTAATTTCTTGGCTTGAAAAAACAAATACTTTGAAGAGATTATTATCATTATTTTGAGATTTTTTTATGATCTAATCTGCGATTCACTAGTTATTATTCTTCTTGTGGTAAGTTTAACTTTCAAAGCATGAATACAACTCATTGTTTCGATTTTAGCATTATGAGTGGCTAAATTCCAATAACCTGAATTATGGAATCTAGGGTTAGGACTTGATAAAGTGCTGAGTGATCAGGATTTGAAAGGTGGTTGGACTTCTTGATAATTCTAAGGTTTTAATTAACGTCTGTTGGTTGCAAATAATAGATAAAACCCACTTTGATTTGCTTGAGAAAAAAATCAAATATAGTGGGAAGTGAATTATCAACAGACTTGGAAATACTCCGTTTAATAATCAGAGTTGTAACAAGGTTGGTTAACCTGAGGTAAAATTTGGGTTGTGAATATAAATTCCCTAAGTCCGAGAGGATTAGGTAATTAAATGCTTAAGTAGGTCGAGAGACATTTAGGCATAACTTCGATAAAGATAACTTGTTGTCTTATCTACTGTGAGAATCTTTAACTACTATTAGCATCTGTCAAGTACCAAACCCCTAGTGAGCATAATTCTATTTTTTCATAAACTCTTGATTACGAACACTTAAGTTAAAGTGACCAACAATTTATTAGCTAATCTCCAAAACCCCCCATTTTATATTTTCGTATCATCTGTTTGAATTCAACTTGTAACTATAGTCTCAAATTAGTTTAATCGTCACTCACATTATTCCCTGTGGATTCGACCCCGACTCCAACAGTTGGGTAAATATATTGACGATGACCGTCTTGCATTAAATTGAAGTGTAAGTTGAGCATTATCAGACCTCCACATCAAGGTCACCATGTAAGAAGACATCGTTAACATCTAGTTGAAACATAGGCCACTATTTTTTCACAGCCACAACCACTAAAGTTTTCACAGTGGACATCTTCACAACAAGTAAAAATGTCTCATTGAAGTCAATACCTTCAACTTGTGTATCACCTCTAACAACTAACCTAGCTTTGTATCTTTCCAAACTACCATCAGCTTTGTATTTTATCTTATATACCTACTTACAACTAATAAGCTTCTTACCAGGAGAAAGAGGCACACTATTAGTAGCCAAAGCCTCAAACTCTAATCGCATGGCATCCTGCCATGCATGAATAACAACTGCCTGAGAGGAGATGTAAGGTTCAACCTCAGTATGATTCCAAGAAATAGAAGGAAAAATAGGAGAAGAAATGGAGGCTTAACCAGCAGTGTGGGTAAGATAGAAAGGAAGGGAGTAATCTTGAAGGTACTTAAGAATGGTATGGGATATGGAAGAATGTCTTAAAGGAGGCAAAGAAGGAGTAGGAACAGGTAAGGAGAAAGAAGTTCTAGGGGATTCCCTGGAACATGGATTTGAAAAAGGAACATTAACAGGGCTAGTAGGAGTTCCATCAGAAACTGGAGATTCAGAAGAAGACACAGAGAAAGAAGAAGAACAAGGGCGAGAGGGAGGATCATCAAAGAAAGTAAAGTAAGAGAAAGGACAAGAAGGAGAAGCAGGTTGAGAAATAGTAAAACTAAAGATATGCTCATGAAAGATAGCATCTCTAGACACAAAGATGAACTTAAAAGATAGATTGTAAAGTTCATAACCTTTCTTACCAAAAGGATATCCTATAAAGACACAAGGAACAGCCCTAGGTGCAAACTTATCCTTGTGGGACATAGTCACAGTTGAGTAGCACAAACACCCAAAAGCTCTAAGATGGGAATAGGTGGGAATCTTAGAGTAAAGAACTTCATAAGGTCTTTTATTATGCAATAAGGGAGAAGGAAATCTATTTATAAGATATGTGGAAGTGAGGAGACAATCTCTCCAAAATTTAATGGGAACTGAAGATTGGAATAAGAGAGCTCTAGCAGTTTCAAGCAAATGTCTATGTTTCCTCTCTACAACTTTATTTTGTTGTGGAGTGTGAGGACACGATGTTTGGTGAATAATTCCTTTGGATGAGAATAAGGAAGAACCAAACGTACTAGATCCTAACTCAGGAGCATTGTCACTCTTAATGCAAAGTATTTTAGAACTAAATTGGGTTTTAACCATGATAATAAGGGTATTTAGGAGGTCAAAAGTATTGGTTTTAGCTCCCATTAAATAGGTCCAAGTGGACCTAGAAAAATTATCAACAATGGTTAGAAAATATTTAGACCCATCATAGGTAGGGAAATGATAGAGTCCCCAGGTGTCTATGTGAAGCAGTTAAAAGGTGTAGTGCTTTTAATAGAGCTGTCAGGGAAAGAAAACCTTGTTTGTCTGGCTAATGGGCAAATGGGGCAAGGAAAAGATTGTTTATGTGATAACAATGTAACACCCCAATTTTCTGAACCGGAATGCTACACGGTGCTCATGACCCCGAAGGACCACAAGCTAACCCATGACTGATATCTGTACCTGTATACTGCATAATATATCATAAAATGTGAAAATATAAACATGAAAGGCCATAAGGTTCGAACTGAATAAACGTCTGATAACAAAATATCTGAAAAAGGTATAACAATACCAAAACAAGTCATAAATACTGAAAATAATGAGATCTGAATATCTAATCTGACATCTAGTCTGAAAGTCTCTAACTGAACTGAATAAGGAGTTGAAGGAACATGTCTACAACTAACTCCATCTATCAACAGAGTAGAAAATATATCAATAATTATATCGTCCTCGAATAAGAAGGACTCACTGCAAACTCTGAACACTGGAATGCTACTGCTGATCTGGAGCTCGTGCCTCTGAACCTATGGTGTAACATAAGAGAAAGTACCATAGCGCAAATGCGTCAGTACGTCTGAATTTACTGAGTATACGAGTGAGGTAGGCTAAAGGCAAAGGGTTATATGCATGAACAATGCTGACTAATATGAATGTGAGAATACATACATGAATACATAACTGTAGCTGAACTCGTGGAGATACTGAGTCTCAATACTGACAATATGATTGTACTGATACTGAGATACTAAATAGATAAATGACTATTTCTGACAGTTCGAATTATGAAGAACTGGTCTGGTTGACTGTGTCTGATAGTCCTGAAGCTGAATACTGATATCATGAATTCTGATAACTGATATGACTGATACATGAGTTCAAAAAAACTAATATAACTGTGATGGTCATCCTAACCGATGTAACTGATACTGAGCGACTGTATCTGACAATCTAAGTTCTGATGAAACTATCTAAGTTCTATTTTGTATGAAGTACCTAAAATTGAGATCAGTCCTATCTAGCGGGTGATCTTTAAATCTGATGATTCTGATACTGTTTAACTATAGTTGAGATCAGTCTTGTCTAATGGGTGATCTTGAAGTCTATTTATAATGATAAGGATTGATTGTCTCTAACAGTACTGAATCTGTACTACTGAACTGAGTTGACTGTATCTGACAGTCCTGAATCTGTAACTGAAACTGTGGGATATGTTCATCTAACCGATATGCCCTAAGCTAAGCTGACTGGGGTCCAATCTCTATCCTGACTGGAAGGGTGTCAGTACCGCGCCACCAGTAAAGACATCTGTTGTGGAGTCAGTCCTAATCTAGCGGGTGACTCCTGGGATCAGTCCTATACATATAAATGTTCTAACGGGTGATCCCTGAGTATGCCAGTCCTATCTAACGGGTTACATCTCATACCTACGCTGGCAACGTAGTTCTGGAACTTAAGGATTGCTTCTAGGGATCTCAGTCCTATTCTAGCGAGTGAGCCCCCATCCCTAGGTTCGCTCGGTGCTGAATCCTACTCCCATCTGAAAGACACTAAACTGATTTACTGAAATGATACTGATTAACTGAACTGATACTAGTGGTATTGTTTAGCGGAGCTAAAACTGAGTTTACTGGATTCCGATGACGAACGAAATATAATGAGTTCTGAGGACTGATTCAGAGTACTGAAGTTACTGAGATTTACTATGATTACTGAGGTTACTGAGCATTGAGATTACTGAGATTACTGAGATTACTGAGAATACTGAACTACTGAGATTACTGAGTTTTCCTGAGTTACATAACTGACTGATTTCTATAGATCATGGCTTTACTGAGTGTATCGTGATAACATGACATGGCTTTAGGCACACAACTATATTTTCGGGTACAAATATCCCCTGGACTCAATGGAAGGAAACTGACACACATGACTGACTTGATCATAAGATTGGAGTCCACAATTCACATTGTCATAAGTAGGGGATATTATACTTCATGTATTTATTCAACATCTCAAACATGGTAGGGGAAAGCATGGATATATTTCATGTACATAATTTATATCTCCATTATCATACATGCTTCATACCACAACAATAACAACACATAAATAGCATGGAAATCTATATTGAAGTCTATAGCTAACATAGACTTGTTATTTAGATATCATGGAATCATGTAAATATGAATTTCTAGCATCCTAGGCATTTTATCAAACACCTTGCATGCATTCTTTAAGGCATAGGTGGATTTCATACTTGTATCATATCAAACCACCCAAAGTTTGTGTTTTTCAACTAACAACCACATATATTCCATAAAAACACCTTTAGATATCATCATGAAACTTAAACAACAATCATCAACAAGTACATGCTCATATCACCACAAAAAGTTTACAAAATAATATTTAAAACATGGTTCTTGAGCTCTATGAACGGATTGGATCCATAGATGAACACTACGCATACCTTAAAGCTTGATCTTGAAAGAGATCTAATGTTTCTGAAGGTTCCTGAAGAAATCCTTAGGTTTGCCCTTGATTTTTCTTGGCTAGGGTTTAACCCCTTTGGGAAAGAATGTTCTTGTTCCTGAGGAGATGATCTTAAGAGGAAACCCTAATCTTGTGGTTGAAAGCGTAAGAGAGGGTTTTTGAGATGCTTTAACTAAAGAGAATGGAAGATAATACGTTTGTTTAGGGTTATAAGTCGTGGGAAGTGAAGGGAAAAGACCAAAATACCCTTATGAAATAAATTTCCAGTTGCTGAAAATAATAGCTGACGACATTTGTGACAAGGCATCAAAAATGTGGTAAGCCATCAAAAATGTCGTCACACAGAAGATGGACTCTGCCTAAGGCTGACGACATTTGTGACATTGCGTCAAAAATGTGGTAAGCCATCAAAAATGTCATCACACAGAAGTTGGATACTGCCTAGGGCTGACAACCTTCGTGATAGGGCATCACAAATGTGGTAATCTACCAAGAATGTCGTCACTTAGGAGTTGGTTTCTGCCTAAGGCTGACGACCTTCGTGGTAGGGCATCACAAGTGTGGTAAGTTACCACCAATGTCATGACTTAGGATATGGTTTCTTCCTAAGGCTGACGACCTTCGTGGTAGGGCGTCACAAATATAGTAAGCTACCACGAATGTCGTCACACTGTTTCCAGCCTGACATGCTGGAGTAAAATAGGAATAACTCTTTGCTCCGATATCGTATTTAGGCAAAATTGGTATCGTTGGAAAGGTAATTAAATTATATATCTGTTTATAGGTCACGAGATCAAAAATTCCATGTATAATGAGAGATATGCTCGTTTGAAATTGACTATACCAATATCCTTCTCAAGAATTCCATCGGTAAGGAATGCTTTGATTCGTCTGATAGCTGGGAGTTATTTGAAGCCTTAATATACATCTAAATTACTCATAAAACTATAAAATAACCATGATGTACTATTCATGAGCTTGGTACATGGCTCTAATATTGGTTTGGATTTTTTGGGGTATTACAAACAAAGAGTGTAAACCTAGCATATGTTTCATCTTAGAAAAAGGAATGTGACCAAGTCTGTAATGACATACAACATCGACTTTATTAATGGTGTTTTGTATAATAGGTACAGATTTAGCTACATTAGTGGAGACTGTAGTAGAACAAGTAGAATTAACAGTTTTACAAGAATCAGAAGAACCAGTAATTGCAAAATTAAAAGAAGAAGACGGTTCAATGAAACTGGAGGGCAGCAGTAGCTTGCAGAGCCCATTATCTAATTTACCAAGAACCAGAGGCATCTTCTGAGAAGGGGCCTGTAAAGCACACAAAGTTCTGGCAAAGTAAACAACTCCATTTAATTGTTCTAGTAACTTGTGAATAGAAATTAAGTTGTACTGAAAAGTAGGGATATAAAGCACATTGTGCAGAGTAAGATGAGGAAACAAGTTAAGGAAACCTTTATTGGTAACCTTCAATTTGTATCCATTAGGAAGAGAAACAAGGATAGGATAAGGTAAAGTCTGAATGTCAAAGAGTAAATTCTTATAAGATGTCATATGGTCAGAAACCCCAGAATCTATAATCCATAAAAAAATTATCTACTTGGGAAAGCATACATGAGCTGAACGAAGCCTTGTCATTTATAAGTTTACTGGAAAATGCACTGGATGCCATCATAGAAGATGGAGATGGAGCAGATACAGGTGGAGAAATATGAGTTTGTTACAACAAGGGCAACAATTGTGAATGTTGCTCAGCAGACAGTCCAGGAAATCCAAGAGTAGATGAACCAGGAATAGGTTCAGTAGGGGTAGAGACTGCAACTTCAGCATTTGCAGCAGTTCTCTTATTCCTCATGGACTTGGTGAACTTAAAACCAGGTGGAATCCCATGTAGTTTATAGCATTTATCAATGCTATGACCTGGATTTTTACAGTACTTGAAGATCAGGCTAGTCTTGGGATTAAAATTATCAAAGTTCACCTTTGATGAAAAAGTGGAGTTCTTGACAACTCCAGCATTGAAAGAAGTATGCCCAGAAGAAAAAGACAAGGATGAATTGGTTAAAACTAGTCTTTGTTTTTCATCATTTAATAAGAGCCCATATGCAGTACCAACAAAAGGTAAGGGTTTCATCAGGAGGATGTGACTCCTAACTTGGGTGTAAGTTTCATTTAGCCCTAGTAAGAATTGATAAAGTTTTTGCTCCTACTCATCCTCTTGGTATAGAAGCTTGGCTCCACAAGTACAATACCTAGCCCGTCTAGTGGATATAGAAGTTATTTCATCCCAAAGTTGTTTAATTCAATTGAAATAAGAATGGATATCCATAGACCCCTGAGAAATATATGCAAGTTCCTTCCTGAGTTCAAAAACTCTAGCACCATCAACCTTACCATACCTCTCCTCAAGTTCACTCCATACTTCACTAGCAAGTTCAGAATATTCAATACTTTTACTGATTTTTCTACTCAGGGAATTAAGAAGCCAAGAGAGAACGAGGTCATTACACCTTTGCCACTGCCTGGATAATGAAGACTCAGAGGAGGGACTCACAGAACTACCATTCACAAAGTCTAGCTTGTTACGCATAGAGAGGGTTACCAATATAGAGTGTCTCCAACTGGCATAGTCAGTTCTATCAAAAGGAACAGCCACAAGAGAACCCCCTAAAACATCCAAAGGATGAATGTAAAGGGGATGACAAGGATGAATAAAATCATCCTTATGAAATTCATTTCTCGATGGTGTGGCAGAGCCACTAGGAGTGGAGGAACTTGGAACTCCATCCATTTTTTTATTTCACAAAATTGGTAAAACAGGATGAAAACAGACACCAAAATAACACCAATAATGAGGCAAATTTAGCACCAAATTAATACCAACAACTAATCAGGCACCAAGAAAATAGCAGCAAACGGAGTAAGTTTCAAAGATAACCTGCTACTTACTATAACTAGTAACTAGCACCAAATCTCCAACAACACACTGGAGTGAAAATGACTAGTAACCAGCACCGGATTTCCAACAACACACTAGAGTGAAAAGAGAATACCAGACACTTTCGCAACCAGAAAGAGAAACGGCCTTCATAAATTCTACAAACAGAAAGGAGCAAAGACACTGTATTTGACAGTAAAAAAAATATCAATGATGCGAGAAACCACTGAGTAAGTGAGAAAGCTTGAGGATCCATGGCTTAACACGAAGAAAAAATCCTTCGAAAGACTTCAAAGGAAACCGCTGAAGAATAACCTCAACAAATGCCAAAAAAAACAATCGAAAAATTGGGGAAAAATCACCGAAAACTGAGAGAAGCAACCAAAATCAAGTCCCTGGAACTGCAAAAATCAACCAAAACCCGATCGAACTGCTCGGAGAAAAAAAAACTCCGGCCAAAAATTGACTGACTAACTTCGTCGAAGAAAGAACACGATGGAGAATCAGTAACCTGTCTTTGAACCACGTTAATATTTGAAGAAAAAGCTGAAAATATGAAGAATCAGTGAAAAATAAGATGAAAGCATAAAGAAGCAATGAAGAACCATGGAAGGTTCTAGAGAGAGAAAGAAGAGAGAAGTCAGAGCTTTTCTCATTATCTGAGAATGAAAAATGACCATCCAAACTAAAATATCTGAGTACAACAAGTTACATATACAGAAACACATTGGCCAATCAAAAATAGAGAAAAAGTTGGGCAAAGCCCAATACATCCGCCCATAAATAAACTGCCCAAATATATTTCGACTAAAATCTAACTACTAATCTTAAACAATCCTGCGTAGTAAATGACGTCTAATAATAGGGCAATATATTTTAAGTACCTTGGGAGGTATAAGTTATACGCTAAATCTTACCAAAGTGGGCTGCTTTCATTTATCTATTTTTATGTTTTAGAAAAAAGTAGGACTGTTAAATTTTCTTACTGTAAGCTCAAGATCAATGCAAGTCTACAATGGTGACATACAATATTCATACGATATTGAGAAGAAAAAGAAAAGATATTTTATTTGGGGAATTTTCTCTGTGTATTCTCAAATGTGCAATCTACAATACCTATATAGACAATTACAACCAACTCCACTAACTCATCTACCATCTGGACTCCAGCTAAACTAACTGCTAAGACACTGTGCTAACTAACTGAGTACAATTAGTAACTACTAATTAGCTAATCAATATGGCTAATTACATGACTGACATGTGCTTATCACGTGACTCAATACTCCTCTTTAAGCTGGAGGGTGAAGCACATTGAACACTCCCAGCTTGCTCATCAAATAAGAATGCTGAACTTTGTTTAACCCCTTGGTTAGTAAGTCTGCTTGTTGGTCTTCAGTGCCCACAAATGTTGTCTTGATGATTCCTTCCTTGATCTTATCCTGAATGAAGTGACAATCTATTTCGATATGTTTGTTCATTTATGAAATATGGGATTAGATACAATCTATATTGTAGCCTTACTGTCACTTAGGATTGTTACTGGTTTCATCACTTTCAGTCCCAGCTCTTGAAATAATCTCAACAGCCATATAATCTTAGCCAGTGCTGATGCCATGCTTCTATTCTCTGACTCTGCAGAACTTCTCGAGACTGTCTGCTATTTTTTTATTTTCAAGACACCAAGGAACACCAAAAGTTAATTATGTACCCAGTCACAGATCTTCTAGTACTTGGGCATGCTGCCCAGTCTGTATCATACCAATATGTAAGTTCTTGGCTAGGAGATGGATTCATAAGAATACCTTGTCCAGGTGCAAGTTTTAGATACCTCACTACTTTGATAGCAGTATCCTAGTGAGACTATTTTGGAGCCTGCATAAACTGGCTCAATGTTTGCACTGTGTAGCTGATATCCAGCCTAGTTATAGTGACATATATCAATTTTCCTAACATTTTTTTATAATCTCCAATTTCTATCAACATTGGATCGCCTTGGTAAATAGTTGCCTTATCAAATTTTATGGTTGTCAGCCTTATATTGGTTTTTATGGGTGTTGGAGCAGGTTTTGCCCCACCAAGTCCCAATTCTGAGATCAATTCCCGCACATACTTTCTTTGATTTAAAAGAATGCCTGATTTTGATCTTAATATTTCTATGCCCAAGAAATATTTAAGATCTCTCAAATCCTTAACCTTGAATTATTTGTGCAAAGCTTTCTTGGCTGCTTTAATCAATGTACTACTGTTTCCAGTGATAAGAAGATCATCTACATATACTAGGATGATGAAAATGTCCTTTCCCACCTTCTTAGTGAACAAAGAATAGTCATGATTACTCTGGATAAAACCATCACTCAATAATGCATCAATCAACTTTATGTTTCATTGTCGTGAAGCTTGTTTAAGCCCATATAATGATTTTAACAACTTACATACCCTTCTCTCCCCCTGACTTTTAAAACCTTTAGGCAACTCCATGTACATTTCTTTATTTAAGTCACCTTGAAGAAATGCATTGGAAATATCCATGTGATATAAGTTTCATCCTTTAGAAACTACAAGAGCAATCACAGACTTAACTGTCACCATTTTTGTCATAGGTGAGTAGGTCTCATGATAGTCAAGACCCTCTTTTTTACTTTACCTTTTTGCTACTAGTCGTGGCTTAAATTTGTCCACCTTTCCATCAGCCTGAAATTTGATTTTATACACCCATTTTGAACCCACAGTATTCTTTCCAGGTGGTAAGTCCATAATTTCCCAAGTGTGGTTATATTCTAATGCCTGGATTTCTATCTTCATAACATCAATCCATCTAGAATCGTGAACTGCCTTTTTAAAAGATTGTGGTTCAACTAGTGAAGAAAAATATGACAGGTAGCAATGATACTGATCAGATGTTCTATCATATGAAAAATAGTTTGATAGAGGATAGATGTTGTTATTCTTGTTGTGAACAGACTTGGAAACATAGTCCTTCATCCATATGGGCTGCTTGTAATATCTTGTTGATTTTCTCCTAACATCTGGACTAGTAGAACTAGATGGTGCAGCTGCAGAATCTGGAACAGCAGGCTAATTTTCTTGGTCTACAACATTCACCACACTGGGTGAAAAAATTGAGTCATGTGCTACAGGAGGTTCTGAAGGTGAAAAAGTCACATTATCTTCACAAAAAACAAGTTGCATATCCTGGAAATGATCACCTGAGTCGTTTTTTAACGAAGAATCTTTCTCTCCTTTGCATTTGAATGGAAAGATTGTTTCTCTGAAGATAACATCATTGCTGACCAACAATTTGTCTGACTTCATATGAAGAAGAATGTATCTTTTCTGAACTTCTGAGAACCCCAAAAGAACTGTTGGTTTAGCTCTAGGTCCAAACTTGTCTCCTTTCATCAAGTTTGTGGCATAACATAAGCAGCCTAGAACTCTCAAATGACTAAACGATGGACTTTTATTATGTAATAATGTATATGGAATAGCTCCCTCAATGGCACTAGAAGGTAACCTATTCATCAGATATACATCATCCTGAATGCAGAAACCCTAGTACTTTAAAGGTATCATAGCCTGAAACCTTAATGCTCTTATTATATTTAAGATTTGTCTATGCTTTCTTTCCACAATACCATTTTGTTGTGGTGTGTAAGGGCAACTGCTCTGGTGTATAATCCCCAATGATAACAGTAAATCCTTGCATTGAGAGTTAAAAAATTCACTTCCATTATCTGTTCTTAACATTCTGACCATTTTCCTAAACTGATTTTAAAGCATATGCAAAAATTATTTTAATACAACAATCACCTCGGACTTTAATTGTAGAAGATAGACCCAAGTAAATCTAGAGTAATCATCCACAAGAGTTAAAAAGTAGTATTTCTTATCATGAGTAGGCATTTTGTAAGGTCCCCATAAATCTGAGTGTACAAGTAGAAATATACAGCTAGCTTTGGAATTACTCAAGGGGAATTGTGCTCTAGTCTGCTTTACCAAAGGACAAATATGGCAATTATTGTCAATTGCAGTGCCTATACATTTTTGTAATGCAGGAATATGTTGCATAACAGTGAACGAAGGGTGTCCCAACCTCATGTGCCATAGTTCTTGCTCTTTATTGCTACTTATCATATGAACTGCTTTCACTCTTATTGACAGCTTCCCAGCATTTGTTGTACCTTCAATCAAATACAGGCCTCTATGTTCTCTACCAATTCCCTTTACCTTGCCATTGAAGAGGTCCTGAAACACACAAAAAAGAGGAAAGAAAGTGACAAAGCAAGATAGCTCTTTAGTCACTTTTGATACTGATAGAATGTTGAATCTGAATTCAGGTACATATAACACACCCTTCAAAGTCTCTTTTTCAAACAAACCAGCATTTCCAGTGTGAGTAATATCTTTCTTATCCCCTGTAGGCAAATGCACTTTATCCATTTTAGAATCTCTTACACTAGTGCTATGTTGTAATAATCTCATATTTGCAGCTATGTGGTGTGTGGACCCTGAGTCCACAATCCATTCATCATTAGGTTAATGAGACATCAAACAAGTTGAAATACCTGACATGTTAACATGGTTCTCCCCAGGCTTTATGTTCAACAGGCTTAGAATCTGCCTATATTGTTCATCAGAGAAGGGATTAAAGTATTGCTTTTCAGCATATCCTGCACCAGAAGCTTTGGAGTTTGATGTAGAATCAGTATCTACATTATTTATCACTGGTCCTGCACTTCTCCAGCTATCGAAAGTACCTGCATGACCTGCATTTCTCCAACCATCATAGATACCTGCATGATTAGTGTTTTTCTTCTAACCATCATTATATCCTCTCCCACCATAAGGTCATCGAGATTGAAAACTAGGTGGATATCCTACAAGTTTGTAGTATTCTTCTTTTGAGTGTCCTTTCATCCTACAATGATCACACTGCTCGAACTGCTTTCTTCCTCTGAAACCTTTACCTCAACCTATACTTGCCTGCATTGCCATTGTGTCTATTTTTTCAGCAATTCTGGCTGGCAAATTAGCTGCAGCTACATGTTGACTTTCATCTTGGATAATCATAGCATACGCATGCCCTAAAGTTGGTGCAACTGATTTCATTAGGATTTGTCTCCTGTCCTGATCATACGAGTCATTGAGACCACTTAAAACAGAAGCAACCTCTGTTGATTCAGATGCTCAATGTAGTCTTTAGACTTTGTACACTCACAGCTTGGAGATGGGACTAATACATCATATTCATGCCATAACTCCTTCAATTTGAAAAAATAACTAGAGACAGAGTTTGTACCCTGCTGTAAGGTTGTAATTTCTTTGTGTAACTGCCATATGCAAACTCGGTTAACCTTGTCAAAACTTTCTTTGAGATCTTCCCAAACAAGATGTGCATCAGATGCATAAATAATTCCACTGAGAAGCTCTTCAGAAACTGTGTTCATGATCCATGAGAGAACAATAGCATTGCAAGTTTCCCATTGCTCAAGCAAACCATCCTTATACAAATTTTTTGCATATGTGCCAGTGACGAAACCCAGCTTCCTCTTACCTAGCAGTGTGATCCGCATCGATCTACTCCATAATCCATAGTTTTCAGATCCAATGAGTTTAATTGTAATTAAAACTGAACCTGGTGTATCCGTAGGTCCCAAGTAAAGTGGATGAGTATCGTCAATTTTAGTTTCTGCCATTGATGCCCTAAGAAATCAACAAGGTGCACAAAAAATGGAATTTGGTCTTATCGATATCTACACAGATTAATAGCACTTGAAGTCCGACGATCAACCTGTCTTTGATACTATGCTTAATTCTCTTACTGTAAGCTCAAGCTCAATGCAAGTCTACAATGGTGACATACAATATTCATACGATATTGAGAAGAAGAAGAAGAAGAAGAAGAAGAAGAAGATATTTTATTTGGGGAATTTTCTGTGAATTCTTAAATGTGCAATCTACAATACATATATAGACAATTGCAACCAACTCCACTAACTCATCTGCCAGCTGGACTCCAGCTAAACTAACTGCTAAGACTCTGTGCTAACTAACTAACTGAGTACAATTAGTAACTACTAATTAGCTAATCAATATGGCTAATTACATGACTGACATGTGCTTATCGCGTGACTCAATCAGGACGAGGTACATTGAATTAAGACCCTTTGATTTGTGTGGAGTGCAATGACTATGAAGATTGAAATTGGGAGTTAGGGAAGGTGTTTGGTAAGTATATTTTCGCAAGAATAGTTTTAAGAATCTAAGTGTTGTGCACCGTCAGTGTACAAAATATTCTACACTATCAGGTAAACTTGACTTGCTATTGCAGGTTACCTGTTTTTTTTTTAATTTTTATGTAAATAATTGGGTTACCTGCTATAGCAGGTCAAGTTAACTGATAATATAAAATATTTTGTGTACTGACAGTGCATAAAACTTAGACTCTAGTTTTAATCACCAATTGGATCCTTTCTACTTTTTATATTACTTGGCTCCATACTAAAACAGAAAGTTGGAGTCGCTGCACGCAGGCTATGTTGTTTAATTGTTGGCTTTCACTAGTAGGGGAACACTAGAAGAAGGTAGGAACAGAAGTTAGGAATTAGGATCTTTATTAATTGGAGAACTTTGTGTGTGGTATTAATAATCCCCCTTTTTGTTAGTTTGTAGTAGAAGAATGCATTTATTGAGTTGGTTATGCACCCACCTTTGTACTTGTTGCACTTCTTAATCATATTTTTTTGCCTTTGTATCATGTCTACTGCTGCATGTTTTAACCGAAGTAATAAGTAATTCTTCATTACTAAATAGTCTTTGAATTTGAGCAATGAAAATAAAATCATCTTGATTGCAATGAAAATAAAATCATCTTTGATCGAGAGTACTACTTTATTTGCCTAGTAAATTTGTATTAGCACAAATTTTGATTAATTGAACCTTAGAATAAATATCAAACACCGGGTAATAAAGTAAAAAACCTTATTTCTCTTCAAATTATCTGCAAGGAGTAGGCTTTAGCCATGCATTTTTTTTCCCTCTTTATCACTAAGAAAGGTTTGGAACTCCTTTCCTATTTTAATAGCATTCCAACGTGGTGTTGTCTTTAGCTTTACCACTCTGTGTGGTTCACAATTAATTATGTAATATGCGATGATAGTTTTTGTGGCTATTAACAGCGTGGCTATGACACCAACAGCATATGTATGGAAATTGGGTTCAAACAATTCACTTATCTCGGGGTATTGTATTGTATAGTATGCACGTTGCTTTCTTACTTTTAATTTCCTTATTAGCTATTTCTTACTTATCCACAACTATCTCACTGTCATTTTACATAGACTTCTCAGCTCTCAAGAAATTTCATATTTCCTTTGGTCATTTTTATTTGTCTAGTATTTCAAAAATTCAAACGTGCAAAATTCAAAGTTGACAAGTAAAAGATGAATGAAAGAAGTATTTTGAGTCTTCACATTATTTCTTATCCCTTTTTAGCTCACATTTGAAAAAGATGCAGCTACTTTTCCAAGTTGAAGCAATAATCATATATTGATTTCTTAAGAGGTAAAAAAAAAAAATCCTTAAAAATTCAACATTTACATCACGTTTCTCTGACTGTTTCAACTTGTAAACAATCACTTATATGATTTTATTTTTTCCAAATAAATTTGAAATAACACTCACGTCCAAAGGGGACTTTAAATTCACAAACCTAGATTATATTGGGATGTGATAGCATCTTGCAATGCAGTATAATTAAATTTATGGTAATATAATATTTTTTTTCTCCAAGAAATCTTACAGACAATCTTTATGAGACAACTTAATTTTTTTTTACTTATGAAGGTGGGTTTGGGAGTTGGACCACCAAATCTATCTATATCCAATAAAATTATTTTTTTTTATTTTTTTACTTATGAAGGTGGGTTTGGGAGTTGGACCACCAAAACTATCTATATCCAATAAAATTGTTTTTTTTTTTTTTCTTCGAGTGAGGTTGAACAGTACTTTTTTAACGTTTAGAATAATGAGCCATTGTTTGCTTGCACGTTCCGTTATACAAGTATATCCAAGTATATATCAAAGGAATTGGCCAAAAATTGGAATATAAAGAACTGTTTCTACAGCGTTCTGCTGTATAATACAAAAACTACAGCAAGAGTACTGTTTGTGTTAGTTGTCACTGCTACACCAGATACCTTTATTTTGAGCTATTCACCGCTTCTTCTAACCGTAACCCATCGATGATCATCCCATCTCCAGTTTGGTTCTCCTGAATTTAAATCTCTTTTTCTTAACCTTTGCAAAGCAGACTCTATTGAGCTTACTGTTTGTATTGTAGAATCCACGGTTTCTGAATTCCATATGTCCTGATCAAGAATGCTTGTTGGGGAACTTGTCACGCAATCTTGATTTGTAGTAGAATTCGAATTGGATTCTTCAAGAAATGGATGTTTGAGGAGTTGTTTAGCCGCCCATCTTTCTCTTGCATCTCTTCTCAAGCATTTGCTTAAGAAATCCGTTGCTTGTACAGACAGGGATTTTGGAATTTCTGGGGATTGGCCAGAAAATGCAATTTGGTAAAGCAATGAAGCTGCGTTTGTCACATTGGTCCATGGTAATCTACCAATGGCCATTTCTATAATAGTACATCCCAATGCCCAAATATCAGCAGGACACCCCTGTTCTTCCCCACGTGCCACCTCCGGTGCCATGAACATTGGTGTGCCGCCAATTGGCTCGGCAGAAGCTGCAGCCCTCTCAGCCGGATCAACCCACCTGGCACAACCAAAGTCCGCAATTTTGGCACCAGTTTTACCTAACAAAATGTTCTGCCCCTTGATGTCACAATGTGCTATGCCCCTTGAATGTAGGTAATCTAATCCTAGAAGAATTTGCTTCGTGTAGTACCCGATCAATGGCTCATTGATCCGAATACCCTGTTTCCGATTTTCATCGATAAGTGTACCCTCTGACATGTACTCCATCATAAGATTAAACATGAGTTTGTCCTTCTCTTTAGTAACATCGCACCCCTTGTAGCTAACTATATAAGGGGAGCTCAATTGCGACATAATTTTCTGCTCCTTTTGTAAGAATTGAGCCTGGGATAGCTCCACGGACTTGACAGCAAACAATTCATCGGAGAAACGTGACTTGGCAATGGAGACAACGGCGGTGGAACCGTGGCCTATGGTATGGCCTCTGGTCCAATCCATTTCAGAAAGAAGAAATTTAGTTGGGAGTAGTAAGAATATTAGAAAGAGATCTGTTTTTGGTTTTTTCTTGGGAGTTTCAACATATGATTGGTTATATATATACACATACAATAAGGTGAATGTCCAAAACTTCAGATTAGTTGGGTAGAGCTTAGGTGGCCACACTTTTTCTTTTTAAAAGTTTGACGATTGCTATAGTGGAAATTAAGAACGTGGCTAAATGCTTGTGGCCATACGGCATCTTGAGTAGTTTGGAGGACTACAATTACTTGACCTATTGGGTTGCCTCCAAGAGTCCAAGTGACAAGCAATTATACCTTGATCTTCAAACTAGACAAGTAAAAATGAACTTATATTTTTAATGTAGTATATAAGTAAAAAGGGGACGGAGGGGGTAATTTTTACCTTGCTAGTGTATGAGTTAAATCCTATGAAAATGGGTACATTTAATTATTTATTTATTTATGTTCCAGAAAGAAGTAGATTGGATTGAGATCCTTTGTTTTGTGTGGGTGTTATAATGCCTTTGAAGATTAAGTTTGGGAGTTTGAAAAGGTGTTTGGTAGATACGGTACTTATATTTTCACGAGATACTGTTTTCATCTTAATATTAGTTGATAATCTTACTAAAAATAATTGTATCATATTAGTTGGTCACCTTACTAAATCAAAAAGCATTAACTAAAAATTTTCATATTATCCTTGTAATTAATTCTTATTGAAAATATTAAATGGTTTGTAAAGTTTTCAAGAATTTATTTTAAAAAATAAATTAAGAAAATTATTTTTTTTAATTTATTTTTTAATCACCATATAAAAGATAATGTATCCATCTAACATGGAACAAAGGGAGAAGTAGTTTGAACCACCGTCTATTGAATTTCTTTGGAGTTTGGATATTCCACATTTTGATAAATAGAGCATTGAATTCAACAGGAATTTGAAGTCAATGAAGTTTGACATGTTTATCCATTGAACTCTACCATAGATTTAAAACTCCCTAGAAACGGACAAGCATAAGGTCAGTCAAACAAATACTCCCTCTCTCCATCTTTAATCAGACCTGAATAAATAAAATTGGATTACTATTTTTAATATATTGAATAAGTAAAGTTGCACGGAAGAAATATTATTGGGTGGTTAGTTTAGTCTTTCAACAAGAGAGAGATTTCAAAGACCAATAAGTGGCTAAAGGCCAAATATTGATTACGAAGATACTTGAAGAAAAAAGGGAATTAAGATTGGTAATGGCATGTTAATTACTTTTAATGAGAATAATTAATCATGATCACCTTCTGGAACAACACCAAAATTTACTTTTTGATCATCATGCTAAAGCAAGAATCATATTAGAATCCTTGCAGTTTAAACCATTCTCAAACAGTGATTAAACGGTACTATTAGTATTAGTTAGTGGTTCTTATCTTGTAAAGCAAGTCTCATACAATCCTCTAATGTGGCAAACTAGTTCCTTCTTTTTATTTTGTTTTTTGTTTTGGGCTTAATAAAAAGTGCCCCAATCAAAAGGCAAATTTCCACAAGATTCCATCGGATGCCGACTTTTTAACTTTTTACTATTTGTACTTTAATAATCTCTCGTTTTCAATGTCGTTTTAGTTCTGTTTACTTCTATAAGAAGCATAGCATCTTCTTCTTTTTTTTCTGGGTGAAACAGGCAGAGTTTTATTTATAATATAAAAATATTTACAAGTTTAGTTGTGATCGAGTCACAAGCGCAGTAGTAAGAGTAGGAGTCCTATTTACATCATGTATGGGACTAATATAATACACACTTGGATGAACAAGTAAAGTGTTCACCCGTCTAACTAATAATACTCCATTCATATCGGCATACAAAATGTCACTGAGTGACTGTGGCAGAGTCCAAAACAGCGTAGTAGTAGAGGTTGTACTAGGTAATCTTGTCAATCCGGCAGCTAGCCTATTCTGCTCCCTGAAAAAATAGTGCAATTGAGGATTATCCAGTGCGCCCAGGAGGTACCTACAATCAAATATTAAAGTTGAGTCAAATATCAAAGTTGTATTAGGATATGTATTAGAATCAAGTAGCCGGACTAATTGTTGAGAGTCTATCCTAATTTCCAGAGGAAAAAAGTTGTTCTGATAAGCAAGTTGGAGTCCTAATAACAGAGCGTGAGTTTCTCCTTCCAGGACATCTGTAGCAGCGCAGGTTCCATGAAAGCCTAATACTCATTCCCCCTTATAGTTCCTGAACACACCACCTAGGCCAAGTTGATGTTGATTTATAGATGAGATTTCAGAAGCACAATCGGTATTAAGCATGTAGTTTGCTTGCGGGGTGGTTTCCACTTAGTATACATTGTAATCCTAATTTTCCCAGGGCTTGTAGGGCCTGCCAGGAACCAAAATTCTTCGGCCATTTGTGAAACGTCCTTTAGAGAAGGTAAAAAAGGAATGCCTTCAAAAATGAATTTATTTCGTGCAAGTCAGATATGCCAAATGCAAAAAGTCCTGTAGATCTTAGAGGGTGTGCGTAACCAAATCCCTTCGGAGGGGTTTAAATGTAGGTGGATTAGATCATGCAACCATCGGGATGGGTGAGTATCAACTGAAAGGAGAGTGCTCAGCTGATGCATGACACCTAACCCAGTCCATATTGGTGCAACCTTTGGACAAAAGACGAATAGGTGAGCTTTTGTTTCTTCAGCCATACTATTGCAAAGCCTACATATAGGAGAATCTACAACTTTAATATGGTATAGCAAGCTAGAGTTAGTTATTCGTCCATGATTCAGGAGTCACAGGAAATATTTTAATTTCGATGGGACCCGAAGTTTTCAAATCCAAGTAAAGGAGATTGGGTCCTGAGGTATGAGGTTGTTCTGAGGATTTGCGTCGTGTGCACTTTCTAGGGATGTGCTACATGATTTTACAGAAAAAGCCCCAGTGGTAGTCAAGCCCCAAGTGATACGATCAAAGGAGCTGGTAAATCTGGGAAAGTATACTTGTATAATTTGGGAGATCGTCGAGTCAGGTAATTGGATTAATAATCTGGAGAAATCCCATGTGTCTTCCCTTCTTACATTCTTACATCTGAGATATGGTAGGACACCTCTCGACTTTGAAGAGGTCCATGGATTTGGTTGCGAATAAGGAAGTTTGGCTTAACTCATGCGTCGTTAAAAAAGCTAATGAATTGTCCATTGGCAGGTTGCCAACGGAGGCCTACCTGACAGTGGCTCCAGCCCGTTTTTAGAGCCTTCCAGGTAGTTGAAGACGCTACAGAGGATGGGGCACGACGCGAGTTGGGCGAGTACTTAGCATCTACTACACATTGATTATCACCCCTTCGCTTGAACAATTTACAGATAAATGTCACATCCAAATGGTTACCCATTAAAGAAGTGATAAATATATTTGACATTAATTAATTTGATATCAACGGCATTAAAAATACTATTTCACCGTTATTTTTGTAATTAAATTGGCAAGGAAGAATTTTATTGTGACTTCACTATTTTTTAACAACTCAAATTATCCTCCACAATGAAAATCACTCTTAAAAGCTATTCATTTTGATTAAATCATTGACCCTACCCCTAAAATTATGCTAACACTACTAGTTGTATAAGGACTTTTTTTAATTGAAAAACACATGAATCCCACTTTATTATAGCTTTTCCTTTTCTCTTACGTTTTCCCTACTTTCTTCCATTTTATTTACACAAGCCATATTGGAACTCTTACGTAGGAGCATTTTATTTTCTTTTTTTTTTATATAGTTTTAGTTTTTATTTCTCAAAAATCAAAAGAGAGATTAATAAATTAATATATTGACCTAAATTTTATCTTCTTTTTTATTTGATTAACCTTTTGGACTTCATAATTTAAAGAATTTTAATGACAACATCATTAAAATAAAATTAAAATTTTATATTACAAATTTAAAAGGAAAATGGTTAATATGTATCATAAAACTTACAAATTTCAATCTTTAATTTGATTTTATTTTTAATATTTTTAATTCTTCAAGAATACTTCTATCTGTAATATAAATTTAGTGTGAGTTCCTTCTTTAAAGTTTATCTTTTTCAAAATTCATTGGGATTTGATTCGATCAATTTAGTGTGAGTTCCTTGTTTAAAGTTTATGAAAATACTTCTTTTTTTTTTTTGGTAAATCAGAATTGCATAAAATTAAAGGGGAGTTAATGTTACAAAAACGTAGGCTTTTGCTTGGATCAAGAGTAAAAGAGTTTGGCCCTTGGCATGAAAACATGGAGCTATTACTAATAACGCTAGCATATTTAGTTTCATGGGGTTTGGGTCACAGTTGACAAAAGAATTTTAAAATGAGGTGTAGGTGACACAAGTCTTAATTATTAGTTGGAGGTGACAGTTACTTTATTATGAATTAAGAAAGTTGGGAAAGTTTGAAAATAACCACAAGTTTTTAAATTTATACTTTGATCCCAATGTATACCTAAAATAACGAAAAACGGAGGGAAAAAAAAGCGTCTTTCTCTCTCTACTTATCCATTGTTGTTTTCTCTCTCTTAGCGATTTTTGTTGTTCATTGTTTCTGTTTCTGCTGCTTTATTCATCATCTTCTACTTCATTATCATCTTCATCTTCTTCTTGTCAACCATTTGTTGTTGTTGTTGGTACAGCGCTACTGCTGCGATCTGACCAATTTCTAAGGTCAAATTTTGTTTAGTACATCACTTTCCACTTTGGCATTACTTCATAGGTGACTTTGGTAAGTAAAGTTATGATTTTTATTCGTATTTGTCATCTGGTACACTTCTGTTTTTTCAACAATGGATAGAACCCCGATCATGAATCCAGCATGAGTGCCCACAATTTAAACAGATCAATCATCTGGTGCATCAGATGATCAATCTGTTGCATCAGAAGATTTATCTATTGCATCAGACTGTTTATCTGTTGCATCAGAAGATTTATCTATTGCATCAGACGTATTATCTGTTGTATCAGGATGTTTATCTGTTGCACCAGACTAATTATCTGTTGCACCAGACTAATTATCTGTTGCAACGAATGATTAATCTATTTAAAACAACATAAATCAACCCCTACCACAAACCCAAAAGATAATCAATATATTTTTAACTTTTGTTATTGCTATTGGATTCAAAAATATTTCTTACTTCCAATTATCCGTCCCAAATTTCCTAATTCGATTTCTCATTTTACTTGTCTTTTTCATTAATCAAGAAAAGATTACAAAAAAATCATGTTTTACCCTTTGCATTAATCACTTTTTCTTCAAATTAAAATGGAAACATCATTTAATAGGGGGACTATACGCCGACCGACGTTAAAAGCTTTCTTCTCTTATGAAATTTCAATTGAATAGCAAACAATGGTTATTTCAAACACGTCTACTGTTCCACCAACTGATCAGTGGGTTATGGTAAACTAGACAAGTTATTAATTATTTTTTAATCAATGTGGCATCACAATTTGTGATGGATAATTTGAGACAGAGGGAGTAGCAAAGCAACAAACTAGTCATTTGTTGAAATAGACTATTTATCTGTTACATCAACTTCTTATCTGTTGCAACATGAGTAATCTGTTTTGAACAACATATCAACCCCTGCCACAAACCCAACAGATAAATCTTGCTATTACTACTGGATTCTAAATTATTCTTTTTTATGTCGAATCGTCGACATGTTTGTTGAGAAGATAAAAGACAAAATGAAAATTAAATATGGATTAAAACGTCAAAGATCAAACAAAATTTATTTATTAAACAAAAACAAATAAAAATACAGATAATAGACTAAAAGAAAAATAATAATCTAATTATTATTATTATTATCATCATCCTCATCATTGTCAGCCGGCCAATCTTCAACCGAAAGTAGCAAGGCCCTCCTCAGCCTGCGTATCTCGCGGAGCATTCTTGCTCTAACTCCTCCCAATTCCCATTGCAGATCACGAGCTTGATTCTGAAGTTCATTCACGGCGTCTTGCAAAAAAGCAACGTCCCACACTGGGTCAGCCATAATCTTATCTTCTAGAGTGTAATATGAAAGACGAGATGCAATAAATAAATAAATAGAGTGTAGTTGAATGAACGATTGAGTAAGAAGGGACCTATTTATAGAGAATTGAATTTGAATGAGGCAAAAAGGCGCAACTATTCACCTCCATACATTAATTACATTTTTTATTAAATTAAGAAAATAAATATTGTGATATAAGTCATGACTTTTCAGATTATTGTTATTAATTAGTTCTTTCGGAGAACCGTTTTTGTTGAGTTGTGGCAACAGATTCTATATCTGTTACATCAGATAACTCATCTGTGACAACAGATATATTATTTGTTGCAACAAATATAAAATATGTTGCATCAGATAACCTATTTGTTGCAACATATAATCTAACTGTTCACCTCCATTTATTAATTACATTTTTTATTAATATGAAAAGTAATGACTTAAATAAGTTAAGAAATATTGTGATAAGTCATGACTTTTCATATTATTACTATTAATTAGTTCTTTCCAAGAACCGCTTTTATTGAATTGTGACTCGATATAGGTTGCACCAGATAAATCATCTGTGACAACAGATATATCATCTGTTGCAACAATAGTGAACTTATTGCATTAGATAATTTATTTGTTGCAACATATAATCTACTTTTTTTTAAAAAAAAAAAACTATCATCGTATCATTAATCCAAATTTGCTTACTTTTTTATTTTATAAGTAAAGAAAAAATACCTTTTCAAATTCCTTAATAAAATAATAACCATTTTATTATATAATAAATAATTTTAAAAACAAATTCAAAAACAAAAATGGTGAAAAGTCAGGATCAGTTATTAAAATTGTGGTTATCAATTGTGTTTATCATTTATATCCTTATTATTTATTTACGAAACATTTTTCATATTGAATTATCAGAAAGTCGTGTCTTCTTTTTCTTTTCACCATCTCAATAACAACAATAACTTTTTTTATTAATAACTGTCAGGTGCAACATATAATCGATCTGTCGTAGCAGATTAACCTCTGTTGACACAAATTGTTGCTTAATTTCTACCACCAACCGTCGACGACATGTTGATAACAAGGAATAAACAGAATGATTATTATTAAATACTAAATAAGAATTAAAAATTCAAAGTCGACAACAAAAGGAGGAAAGGAAAATAAAATACATATATGCGCTAAAATAAAAAACATTACCTAATTATTATTACTACTACTATTATTATTATTGTCAATCGGACATTTTTCATCCGGCAACCTTGCTCCGAAGTCAACCAAATCTCTCTGGAATTCATCAAACTGCCTTTAAAGTTCACGCAAAGACTCGACATGAATATTCTTGTACGAATTTGGATCATCTATATTTATAAGGAGGGGCCTATTTATAAATTATTGTATCTCAAAAAGAAAAGAAAATTGCTTTAAAATAAATCTAACAGATGGATAATCCGTTGCAAAATATATTATTTCTGTTAGATAACTTACAATACAACATCCTGGCAATCTTTTGTAACAGATGTATATATCTGTTTGATTTCTACAACAGGTTGACCAATTGTCGTAACAGATGTCTTCAATTGTTTGACAATATAAATAGATGTGTCATCTTGTTGCAACTAGCTAGTCATTTGTTTATTCAATTTAAGTCATAGATGGGCTAGGAAGAATAAGGTGCGTGCAGATGGATCCACCATCATATGTGTGGGAGTTAAGTATGTATTACTGATAAGGTCACCGGGACAACACACATAAAGTACAATGTTTTTGTGAATACAGTTTTTAACCGATTAGGAATTGATCATTCAAACAAGATCTTGCATTATACCGTTAAGTTTGATGGGTTCGAAATTGATAAGGCTGAGGACCTCATGAAGATGGTGCAGATACCCTGTTACGAATTACTGACGGTAGTTGCTCGTGTTTATGCGTGTCAAGTTTTGAGAAGGGATCAATATTTATCGTCACTGCGGAGAACCAATAGCGATTGAACTTAACTTTAAGTGTGCATTGGACCCTTAGAGGACCCTCGAAGCCTCGCACTGCATCAAATAAGAATGGAAAACCAATAGAGTTATTGCGTTGGCCAAAATTTATATGGCTGAATTGCTCGCTCGGGGTGATGATTATATGCTAGAAGCTGCGGTAGGAGAATGCTTTCGAGGGAAAATGGGTGGCTGATGGAAGACTATATCATCTGATAGCTAATTAAAGAAGACATATGGTAGAAAGTAACTTCTAACGAATCTGGCCGATGAAATTATCATAAAAGATGCGAAATCTAAATCAAGTGCAAATATGAAAGTGTATCCGGTAATGTAATTTCATCTGTTGTGTCTCTGATACCAAATGGTATCTAAAAGAGCACGAAACAGTCCGCAATCGCACAAACAGTCCACACGCACAAGACACTTAACAGAAACAACAAACACCAACTTCAACGATAGAGAAGATATGTAACTTGACGCAAGGAGAACTCATAATGCAGCAACTAAAGAGTGTATTAATAATCTAAAACCTCTACAAAACAAGTTAACAAGCACCACGTTCTTACGGAACACAAGAGGAGCTCGGTTCCCTCATGCACTCTAGTTTCTAGCCGATACACACAACACAAGAAGAAACCATTTCTTGTGGTGTCAAATGTTGGTCTACTCTCTTCTTGAGAGGAAGAGGATTTTCAATATTACGAGTGATTTTTAAGAATAAGCTAACTAAGAAAATAAGACTAAGGAGTACCTACTTATAGTCTATTACAAAAGAGATAGGAAATGACACATTTACCCTTAATGAAGGGGGTGGGTTTGGAGTGTATAAATGGGGCTGACTTGTAGTGTTTTTAAGACACTCAAGGCATGTCTTCACACTTTAATATATTCACTCCCTTGGACGAACTTAAGACATGCTTAACCACGTCCATTTTCATAAACGCGCCTTGTAGTCTTTGTAGTTTCCGAGCTTGGACAAGGCTTTGAAAAAAGCTTCAAAAGGTCTTCAATTCCTTTGCAAATTCGAAACTTGGACCTTCAACAAAAACTTATAATCCTTGTGCTCCTCATGCTTATATCATCCTCTCCACCTTGAAAGGAATTTGTCCTCAAATTTGCACCTTGCAAAACCAAAGAGAGGGAAAACAAGCACATAATCCTCATGATAGGAGGGTTAATATTAGTACCACAAATTATATAGACATGCCAAGGGGGTACACTTTTGGAATACAACCAACAATCCTTTGTTATGATCATGAAACACGTACCACAAGCATCACAAAGGACATGACTAAGATAAACATCAAGGAAAGAGGATTGCAATTTGAAACTAACACGTATGTCATCAAGACAAGGTTGTTCACATTTGGAATATAACCATGGGTCCTTTGTGTGTGACATGAAAAGCTTAGCATAAATTGCACAAAGGAAGTGGCTTTGAAAAATTTCAAGAGATAAGGAAGCTACAATGGTCTTAATGGCTTTACTATACCCAAAAAGTAAGACTACCTTCATCTTAGGAACAATAAGATACGTTTGTTTCATTACCTCTACAAAGGACCTCATCAAATATAGTGCCACAATTAATCTTAAGATCCAGCTCAACCACATATCACCATCATGCAAATAAGAAAACCAGCCACCAAACTTCCTACCACTACGCAATACAAATTCGAAATTAACATGGTTATTATCATAGGTAAGGAGGTAGTGTAGAAAGGAATCAAGTGTGAAGACATCTTGTCGAGGGGGTACACTTTTAAAATTCAACCAGCAATTCTTTATTTTTACCATGAAACACGTAGTTTGAAAATTACAAAGGATAGGGATAAGAAAATCATCAAGGAAAGATAAGCATAAGCCGAGGCAACCCCTTTTCCAACCCACTAGTGTTCCGGGATCAAAGAGATGGTGTAACCAAGGGTAAAAATCGAGATTAACCAATCCTTTTACTAGGCTATCATTCAAGACTAAAGAGTTGTGGCCTAGAAGTCTTCTTTTGAGAGAAAGAACACCTTTATTCAAAAGTTTTCAAGCATATGATTACCTTGAGCAAAACTAGTAGCACAGTTTGCATCACACAAGCTCAAAAGAATATGTCCAATATCATGGTCAATATTACAAGAATGAACACTAACTTGAGGATTTTGAATCACATCACTCACATGATCAAGTAGTGAACTATACTTAAGAGCAAATTGACCAACATATGCAACAAGAGAACTACCAAGAAAAGATTCACGCTTTTCTACACTATGTAAACCCGAAGCTACTTCACATTGGATACTAATATCCTTATCACAACATTTCAAGCCTAAGGAAGTGTAGAGTGCATCAATTATACCTCGGTGTATGCCACGGTGTCACTAGCTCATTTCTCATGTTATCGTGTGGAATCTCTTTTTGATCCTTCTTTGATAGCATATGAACTTAAACCAGTACATAAGAAGGGTCAATGCTAGGCAAAGATCTAGCATATGGGTTAGTGAGTATCAAAGATCCTTTGTGAGCAAATCCCACAAGCACATTTTTCTTTTCCTTTCCAACTTCACTACATGTGGTTTCCCTTTCCCTTGCCCTCTTTTCTTCACATTCTTCTTGTATCTCACCACTAAGTTTCTCTCCATCTTGAGGCTTGGCCTCATTCTCCTTGAATCCTAACTCTCCCTCTTTTTCTACTTGGATGGTGTGTTTCCGGGTTAGTGTAGCTTGGGAAGGATACATTGGATTTAATGGAGTGTAGGGTCTTTGAAATGGAGGATTTTAGAGTGGAGGATTCGGGTTTAGGGATGGAATTTGGGTTCCAAGTCCTCCTTGTGGAACTTGGTGGAGTGAGGAACGGCTAGGTCCATCTTGTTCTCGGCTTTGGGAGTAAAGATTGACTTGGTTTGTAGCACTTGATGGATACAATCTTTGGTGCAAGGTCTCAGGAGTAATAGTAGATGAGGTGTTTTGAGTGGTATGAGGTTGAGAACTCCTTTGGCTTTCCACCCTCTCCAATCTTTCACTCGTTGTGGCCACATCCGAACCCAACTTCTCAACATTTGCCTTCATCCTAGCCACGCCTCGAGACAAAGTTTCAAGACTAACTAAGAGGACATTCATAACATTATTGTCCACAGTTAGAGCATTGGAATTTTTGGGTTCCATTTGCAATTGTACCTACAAAACAAGTAAACATTAGTTAAAAATATGCTCACATATTCTTCACACTCGATTTTCTCACTTGGTTCTTCAAGTGTTGTAAGCCGGCTATCAACTAGTGAGAACTTGGCAATGAGTCTACTCTTGAGTTGGAGTAGATTTTGGTTGGAGTGTATGCTTCAATCGTCGACCAATCAGTACGAACCTTTTGGTCCAAAAAGCCACTCATATCAAGGTAAGTAGGCAATATTTTGACCAACTTTTGTATCTCAGACGACAGTCCGAAATGTCTCCTTAGAGTCATCGAGTCATAAACTCGGATGCACCTCTCTTTTAGAACGACGACAGCTAACACCCAATGAAATTCATCACCACAATTGATTGGGATGTACACTTCGTCGACCAAATGCCAAGGTAAGCCAGCCGAAATGCTAAAACCTTTGATGATGTTGATTAAGCATTCCTCATTTCGGAAAAACTTCCGGCTGCTGTTGACAATACCTATCGTAGGCATTATTGATGTAAACTTTGTACAAACAATTGCATGTTGTGTATTTGTATTGTTCTTATGTTTGCAACTTGGCCTTCTTTCAGAGGTAGTAAAAAATGACATCGATGTGCTGCACATATTATCAAATATTTCAAATTACGTGACGAAAAAATCAATACGCAGATGCAATTAAATAAAGTATTAATTAATAGTAATATGTATGGCATTTAAACCTCATCATTCCAGCAAGTTTGGGGTTGTGACATCAAATAGAATCAATTCTTCGTTCTGGGATGTGCAAAAACAAAGTCGAACATATCAAAACCAAGACTCGATTTGTTCACTTTGTAGCGCTCGTCATTTTATTTTCTACATGATGATTTATATATGTTAATGCCAGGTTCTTACAACAAGAATTGTATAAACCAATATCCATAAAATTGATTTATGTACCTGGCGGCATGATGCTTTAACAGCCTATCGGCAATCCATTCTGAATAGTCGATCAACTGTATTAGTTTTTTTTGAAGTCTCGTCCGAGATGTTGAACCCTTCAAACAGGTAATTCTTATGTTCTCCCAAACTGACAGACTCCACTTTTTCTTCATCTTTGGAAGCAGTTGATGGATTATCAACTGTCATATTATGCTCTTCGGCAGTAGCTATGACATCCACCTGGAAAGCCAAAATTGTCAATGCTAAGTAGAGATATACAACAGACTTTTCATCTGTTGCAACAGATGAGTCTTATGTTACATCAGATGGATTACCTGTTGGGACAAATTCGAACAGATAAATCAGAGCAGTACGATAATTTCAAACAGATGACCCATCTGTTGCAACATAAGACTCATCTGTTGAAACAGATAACGAATCTCATGCAACAGGTTAGACAACAAATGTATATATCTGTTTGATAATTTTCAGCAGATGTATCATCTGTTGAAACAGATATGTGCTTGTTTTTTTTTTGGAACAGATGATGTACATTCACCTTCTTCAGCTCATGCTTCTCTTCTGTGGCCCTTGCATACTGAACATCGGTGCAATACAAAGACAAAGGCATTGTAATCTTGCTTTTTTTTTATGATTGATGATGCCTTGAAAGTGTCTTTCCTTCTCCTCTTAGCCGCCTTGATCTCTAGTGGAGTGTCTGGATATGAAATCCTCATTGATGGAATGACACCTCTCTTAGATGTCATTTCCTTTACAGAAGCAGTTAATGCATTAATAGCATTAATCACTCCATCGTGTTTTGCCTTGCAGTCTTGACATTTGCATGAAGAATATTTGCTAGATGCAGCAAAATCTGAAGAAAAATCTGTACAACCATTATGATCATAATCATAATGGCTTGTTTTTTCAAAAACTGTAAGAGGAGCATCATTAGCCCCACCCTCCAAAATTATTTTTCTTGTGATGGTTGTTGCTCCAAACAATTTCATTTTTATTCCATCAACGACCTTAGGGTCCGATAAAGTTTGCATAGACCGTAAAGTAAGAAAAAATGGCATCTTCAACTCACGGTTGGTCAGAACAAACCACGGATGGACAATCTAAAATAAATCGGTACATATATTAAGAATGATGATAAAATCATTTAATCATTAATTAAAACAAAAATTGATTGAAATTAGACTTACTGTTCCTTGGGGGATTGAAAAGATCAAAAAAAATTGCATTTTTGTCAGTTTTAGCCGACAACCATCTCAGAATTTTTGGACAGAAAACTTCTTCCTGGTAGTTCACTTGTTGTCTCAAATAAGGAATGACTTCAAATGCCCAAGCCTATAACATAACGTCAATAAATAAAAAGTATTATTGAATAAAAAAATAATGAATCATATCATGATAAAAGAAATATTTACCATGAAGGCCCATGAAAAACCATACAAGTTGACTGTTTTTGGCGTTAACAGAGTCAACAAATATTCGACAGTCATTTTGAAGCTTTCATAACCCCAAGGATAGTTGTTAAATGCCTCAAGATCCTCAGAGAGATTTATTAAATCGAGGCTTATGTTGTTGTTAACGTCTCTCGCCCAAAGAACATTATGTACAAACCAAACCAAGCACAATAATTGCTTGTGTTTCTTTGAAAGTATTTTACCTTTCAACGCTTCTATCAGATTTTTGTTTTTGAAGCTTGAACCAATAATGGACACCAGGTCATCACGATCACTCGACTTGTCTTTTCCCTTTTTGGATGTGCGGGGTGCTTTTTTTGGGGTCAGAATAGGTATAACTTGAGAAGGAGAAGGAGGATAACATTTTAGTCCGGTAACTATGGCAAACTCCTTCCAACCAAAACAAACAGGCATGCCACAATAATTTATCTATACCTCATCCATCTTATCTTTGTTTTCATACATAAACCTGCGCTTGAGAAGATCATATACCATTTTCATCTGGAAACAAGCATTATTATCCTCCGTCAAATCAAGATATTGCCCAAAGCAGCTTTCCCTGAAATAAGAATCCAATTTTTGTTCTCGAAGTATTTTTCTGAAGGCGTCGAATGATTTTTCCATGACTGACTTAACCACGAGATCACCCGTTAAATTTGTGGCACCATCGCACTGCATTCTCATAGGATAACGATTAATGCTGAAGGTTTTGACCAACTCTTCGGCGGAAGGGCTATTAGCATTTGAATCATCTCTTTTGAAAGATTTCTTCTCCCCGTGTTCATTATCTTCTGCTCCTGATTGAGATAACTCTTGTAAAGCAAGCTCATAGAGTGGTGGATGTAGATGAGCTGCTGCACTTGTTCCTTTACTTGGACTTGATTCGATTTCTTTTCTTTTGGGAGTCATGTTATCTTAAATTAACAGGAACATAGCATAGATTATAATTTATTAATGCATAATAGTTCCAACAAACAACTAATATGTTGCACCAGGTATGTTATCTGTTGTAACATATAACCGACCTGTTGCAACGGATGAGTAATTCGTGGGAACCATAAAAACAGCACTATCTGTTGCACCTGGTATTTTATCTGATGCAACACATAACTGACCCGTTGCAACGGATGAGTAATCCGTTGGAAACCATAAAAACAGATCACTAATCTGTTGCACCAGGTATTTTATCTGTTGCAATATATAACTGACCTGTTGAAACGGATGAGTAAACCGTTGGAAAGAATAAAAACGGATCACTAATCTGTTGCACCAGGTATGTTATCTGTAGTAACAAATAACCGACTTGTTGCAACGGATGAGTAAACCGTTAGAAAGAATAAAAACAGTCCTAATCTGTTGCAAAATGAAGAGTAAACCATTGGAAAAAATAAAAACAGATCACTAATCAGTTATCTTTTGGATCAATATTGTTTAGATTTCTTTCAAACAAAAGAGTCGTCTGTCGAAATAGATGAATAATCTGTTAGATTGTCCACCTGTTGCATCAGATTTTCATCTGTCGCATCATATGTTTTATCTATTACATCAAATGTTTCAACGGTTGCAATACCATTTCTACCAAGACAAACAACAAATCAACCCAGCAACACCAACACATCACACACACACACTAAGAACATCAACTGTGACCAAAAATCACCAACACATTCGAATCAACAGTACGACAACAAGAAAAAGAAATGTAGAAATGTCAGAAATTAGGATTTTATTCAGTCCACATTTCAATATCAGAAGAGTAGTTGGCTCAAGTTCCTCTGTTTCTTCATAATTTTTTACCTGTGAAAAAAAAAATGGGAGGACGAAGAACTCGAAGTTATTGTCGCCGGAGAAGTATTCACGTCGATTAACAGTTGAAAGTCGAAAAGAAACTCTCCCGACTATTTGTTGCCAGAGGTTGAAGGGAGAAATTTTGCAGAACTGTTGGTTGGGAAAGAGTTGAGAGAAGCTGGAGAGAGAGAGTGGCTGATTTGGATTGAAGAGGGGTGTGGGTTGGATTGATTTGTATTTTTGAAAAGATTATAAAGTTTTGAAAATATTAATCAAGTCCACAATTAACTTAATCAAGTTTTCTAATGATGTTTGACCCTATCTGTTGGTCAATGTCACCAATCCTTCATTCAAGATTTAAAAGACAACTTTCCTTCAATTTTCTCGAGTTTCGTTGATGTTTGCCCAGATCCGTTCTAAAGCATACATCGGGGGAACTACAAAAAGAATGGTCTCCCCTTTTTCGTCCTTCTCCATTGTTGCTCTTGCCATTGCATCTGCAACTCCATTTTATTCTTTATAACAATGGTGTATGGTTGGCCCTTCTAGTTCTCTTAGAATCAGCCTGCAATCATGAAGGAGATTGTTAAATTGATTATTTTCTTTATGTAGCATATGAATTACCTCAAGGAAGTCGATGTTGATCTCTATTGGATAGAGATTATTTTCCTTGGTCAGCTTGAGGCCCTCTTTAAGGGCAAGATTTTTATTTGGATGGTTGTGGCCTTGACAAAGCCTTTGAAATCCTGCGATCCAATTGTCGGACTAATCTCTAATGACACCCCCTATCCTTTCCCCCCCCCCCCTTCCTCTACCAGGGTTGCCCAAGCAGGCACCATCTGTGTTTAGCTTTAAGAAGCCCCTTTGTAAAGATTCCCAAGCTATATGGATGGTCGATTTGTTACGGTTTCGACTGGTTTGGTGAGTTAGGTAGTTGTATTCCACTGCCTGCAGTAGGCCTTGGAGAAAATGGGATAGCCATCTTGTTCTTGAAGAGATTGTTGTTCCTGTTGTTCCAAATGGTCCAAACACAGAATGGTCCAAAATACTTGAGTGTGAGGAGAGAGGGACATTTGTTTAAACTTTATGAAAATACTTCATATTTTTTTAGTTGACATGATTATTGACTTTTAATAACTCAACTTTACTCTTATGTATATTTAAGATTTATTTTCCTGAGATAAAGTGAAAAATAATTTAAGAAGATATTAGATTTGAAATTTTTTTGAATTCAATTTTGACCAATTATTTATATATTTTTCAGCGAAAATATATAGAAACACTTTAAATTTATAGTCAACACAATTGTTAACTTTTAATAACTTAATTTCACTCCTACATATATTTTTAAGATGAAAATTTTTCAGAAAATAGCCTGACTTTCAATCAATTGAGGGGGTTCATAACCTAACCCTAACTTTCAAAATTATCATTTGTAACAAATGTATCAACTGTATGCAACCGCCTTTACTCGATATAAAATAAAAATCCAATGAGAGTAATTATATGTACAAGCCTTTTTTTTTTTTATTTTCATTGTTTATAACAATATGCCCTTGTGGTGAAGCCATTCCTTTAAATTTGCGCATAGTGGGAGAATTAGTGCACCAAATTGCTAATTTTTTTTAAAAGAAAAGGAATTGCTTTTTTTCACTTTTTCCTCTCTCTTTTATCTCTAACTTCTATTTTTTTTTCTTTTTTCTTTTATCGTTTTTCTTGGTACTTTTTTCTCTCTTTTTTTTTCTTCTTTTTTGTTTTCCCTTCTTTTTTTCCTTTTTCTTTTTTCTTTCTTTTCGTTTCATTCTTTTCGGAAAAAAATTCTTTTCTATCTCTAGCTTCTGTTTTTTTTTTCTTTCTCCTTTTTTGGTTTTTTTTTGTTTTTTTTTAGAATTTTAAAAAATATGGCTATATCAAGCGCAAATTATGTATGATAACAAAAATACCACAAATATTTATTGTATTTGTATTCGCACCATTATTTATATTTTTGTATTCGTTGATACAATTATATTTGTATTTCTATTTTATAGGGCACACTTGTATGGATGTATTTAATTGGCAAGAGAGACAATGAATTGTAATTAATTGAAACTTAAGTTAAATAGGATAATTAAGAGCTTATGTTCACTAAGCCATGAAGTTTTTTTCTTTTAAGATTTATTTTTATGAGATGAAGTGAAAAATGATACAAAAAAATGAATTGAAAATTTTTTATGAGTTCAATTTTTACCAACTACTTAATTTTCTTTAGATAAAATAATACGAAAATACTTTATAATTTTAGTGAAACAATATAAAAATACTTTAAAAAATTAAAATATAATTTCACTAAAATAAATTTATATTTTAACGCGTCTGCCTAGTTTCGAACTCGTGATCCAATGATTATAATTTTTTTGACCAGTTTGTTAGAATAACATTATATGATGATCCCAATAACTTTTATTTATTTAGTTAATCTTTGCATACAGTTGAATTTAAAGTCAAACCTGTATAAACTCAACATGCGAGTTAATTGGAGTGAAGATAAAATTTCTACATTGAAATTTTTAAGTCAAACATAATTAATCTACAATTGAAATATCACTTTGATAACCTTCAATTGAATTGCTATTTAAAGGTGATTTTCCTTTTGTTTGTAAACAAAATAAAAATGAATTTAACTTTAAAAGTAATCATATTATTTATTAATTACTACATAAATAAATTAATTTAGCGACTAAATTATCGCTATTTTTAATCCCAAAAATTCCATTCATGATTTCTCTTAGTTAGATATTTTTATTATTTTGGATTCATTTTTTAAAAAAAAATTTATAGGAGGAATTTTGTAAATGAGATGTATGGGGGATTTAAAATTAAAAAAAAAAAAAAGATTAAAAAATAAAAAAGTTGAAAGATCTGTATAGTAAAATAACTAAAGAGATAGAAATATTTGAAGAAAAAATATAGAGAGAAGTATATATTATCCCTGAACTTGTTAGGTTAGGTTTTATTCATGGTACACCTGAACTTTGACTTATCCTAAGTACCCCCTCGAACTTGTTTTCTTAGTAAGTCGCGTGACCTTTTTTTACTGACATGGCAAAATGTTTGGCTTCTCACTCCATCACGCGCGTGGTGGAGTGATTTTTCGGCCAAATCAGCATCTTTAATGTTTAAAAAACAAAAAAAAAAATCATTTTTCTTTAATTTTTTCAAAAAATTCATCTATCCCTCTACCTACTTAACTTCCAATCTAAAAAAAAATTATTCTATTTCTTCTACTTTATCTACTTATTTTTAACTCTATGAATTATAATAGGAGATTTGTTTGTGCATGTGAGTCTCATTCAATTGTGAGAATTTTATGGTCGGATGACAATTTCGAACGTAGATTCCTCGGTTGTATACATTATGGTGTATGTAGTTATATTGGTTAACAATTTTTAGTCCCTAACGATTTGATTTTCTATTTAACCGATAAGAAAATACTCATAAAATAGAAAAAGTAGTAACTAACATGAAAAAAAAACGAATCTTAGTTGCAACCAAAATCCTACTTATATATATATATATATAGGGTGTAAAATAATAATTTAGCATAAACTTATTGGGTTATCAGTTTACCCAATAACCCAATACAAAAAAATTAAAATCGAATCAATGACCCAATAATTTGTTTTACAAAATCGTTAACCCAATAACGATAAATCAATAACATTTTTGTCAATTCGAATTTTCTAACCTCTAACTTAAATTACGATTTCTTACTTCATTAATTATAATAAGAAACGTATTTGTGCATGTGAGTCCCCTCAAAATTCTAATCGAAACACTAATCGGAAACAACTATGAAATACTAACCGGGAAAAAATAACTTCATATTTTTAACACACAAAAAAAAATATAAATTTTTAAATAATAACTTGATCGATGAAAATTCAACCTTTCACTATTTTGGAGTAGAGGAAAACTCAAAAAATATGATTTTTTTAGAGAGAAATCAGATAATTAAGGGTAGAAGTGAGTTATTTTTTAATATAGGATAAATATAAGGAAAGTGAATGGTATTTATCCATGTGGAAAGCCACATCATCACTTTTTTCACGTGTATTACACGTAGACAGTCAGCAAAAAAGGGTCGCGCGGGGAAAATAAATAGTTTTAGAGCCTAAAAAAAATAACAAAGAAAAGTTGAAGGTGGTTTTGCATTTTGGAGCGAAAAATAGACATTTTTATCATTAAAAGACATTGTCGTCTTTTTACGACTTTAATGCCATTAGTGCCGAATAGCAGCACCCTTGAAGAAGTTGGCTACTTCAAACTGTTTCAAGACCAAATATATTACTGTAATTAATTTCGATTTGTCTGTTATCAAAGATGTCAGTTAACTTCAGTTGAATGCACATACCAACTGCAGCTAGATAATTCTGCTCTAGTTTAGTAATTGTGCTGCAGTTTGTGCTTTTTTTAATAAATATGGCATTAACTCAATATCTCCAAAGTCTAAAAGGCAAATTATTCATTACAGTAAGGAGAACAAGAAAATTAGACAAAGGGTTTGAAAGAAGTTGCAACAAACTTCATCTAAAAGAAAAGAATTTGACTGAACGCTAACAAAACCCTGACTTTATTTTTTGGATTTTTTTATCCGATATTCGATATCTATTTGCTTTGTAAAAAGGCCCATAAACGGAATATGCTCGTTACCATTTTTTGTGAAAACTTACGTAAATATATCCTTCGTCCATCTAGCTTACCTACACGACCAATTATCAAAGTATACACTACTTTTACACTTCGGTGGTATATGTTGTCTATTATTTGTATAGTGTATATGAATAAATATATACATATTTTATAAACTAGATGATCTAAAGGTACTGGGATGTAATTTCCCTTTTTTTTCACTAGGAGTTACTTGGTAAAAGCCAAAAACCAAAAGATTAACCAAAAGTTATTTTTCATAAGTGAAAAGATAGTGTGTTTTTTTTCCAGAAGTACTTTTGGGATCTTAGTTGTCTAAATTGTTCCAAAAGTACAAAATTATTGTTCTTCTATAAGTAAAAGTGTCTTCAAATTGATTAGTCAAACACTAATTTTTATTGACAAAATATGTTTTTCAAAGTAAGTAGATTTTGAAAGATTTGGCAAACACAGTTGTATGGAGTGAAAATGACTTAGTATAGATTTGGGCCGAGTTAAGACACATTGGATCAGGAACAATGTGAACCGATTCACGAGGGTATTTTCTCAAGAATGAGCCCAACAAAGGGAACCAACCACTCAGGAAAAAAGCAGCAGCCTGAGAGTACTAGCAATGAACATAATATTTGGTGGCAAATTAAGTCTGGCTCAGTTAGTTTCTGGTTCGACAATTGGACAGGAATGGGTGCTTTGTATTATGTTGAGGAAGATTACAGAGGGGTGGAGGATACGAAAGTTAAGGAATTCATCAATGGAGAAACCTTGAACATAGAGAAACTGAAGCAGGTTCTTTCTGAGGAAATGGTGAAGCACATTATTAATAATGTCAGTCCTAATTTAACATAGGAAGAAGAGGATAGAGCATGGTGGATGGGAAATACAAATGGTAAATTCTCAGTCAAATCGGCATGGGAGTATGTCAGAAGTAGAAAGGAGAAGAAAGAATTTTGTGAATGTTTATGGAGAAAGGGTGTTCCTTTTAAAATAAACCTTTTCTTATGAAGAGCCTCTATAAGGGAAGAATTGCAACAGATGATAATTTGAAAAGAATGAAGATTGCAGTAGTGTCTAGATGTTGGTGCTGCACAGAGATGAAGGAGGAGGCAATGACACATCTTTTTTTATAACAACCCCCAAAGCTATTCAGCTGTGGAGGCAGTTTGCTACTTGTACAGGTATACAAATAGAAGGAAGGCAGCTTTAACAAATGTGGAATAAAGAAGTAAACTCTAAATTGCAACAAGTGTACAGAGCTATACCAGCATTTGAGATTTGGGAGTTATGGAAAAGAAGAAATAAAAGAAAACGTGGTGGAGATGTTAGTCTAATCATGATAGTGCAACACATTCAAACCCACATACATCAGATGCTGAGGATCATATACAGTCTTTGAATTGGCAGGAATTACTTAATTTTTTGTGGACTTATAAACCAAGACTGTATCACTATGTGGTAAGGTGGGGATTATCATTTGCTGGGAATATCGAGTGTAACACAGATGAAGCAAGTAAAGGAAATCCTGGAGTAAGTGCATATGATTTATTTTTGAGAGACCTCTGATCTTTGCTAAAGCAGAGAACATTGGAATTTGTACAAACATTGTTGCAGATGCCAATCCAATTCTACAAGCTTTTAAGGTGATGTTCTAGCAATTTTCTTTCAGGAGTAATTATAGAATCAGATTCTTTGGTATTGATAAAAGTAATAAAGGAAGTCTGGTAAGTACCCCGGGAAATAGTGGAAATTATTGAACAAATTAAAAACGAAGCTACTAAGCTAGGGATTGTTTTTCAACACATCTCTAGGGAAAAAAATCAATTAGCAGATTATTTTGCTAATCAAGCCACACACAGAGGGGTTATTGGAGTTTAATGCTTTTACAGACATACCACCTGAAGGGAGAAGGATTTTAAACATAGATATTAATGGTCACACAGAGTTGGTGCAGTAAGGAATACAAAAAGCATAAACATGAAAAGAACAACAGAAATATTAACAGGAATGTATGCCCAAGCTACAGGGACATAAACGCTGCTATACAAAGTTGGCTAAATTATGTTAGCACAAGAAAAACTTCACCAAAAACTAAGGGGCTTGGTGTCAGATTTAACATTTTCCACCGGAGGTCAGCTACAGGCCCTTTTTTATACAGACAAAAACAAGTCCATGCACTGATGCAGATAGCAAAAGTAATAGAAGATGGGTTTAGTTGTTTCAATTATAAGGCAAAAATGAAAGAGAAAGGAGGAATATCGTGCACACAGATAGAAAAACTTCTAACTCCGGACGACTGCCTCCTTCAATTCACTTGGAGGTGGATAAACCCCAAACATCTGTACAGACCAATATCAAGATTAAGAGAAGCAAAGACATGAAGATGCAATTTATAACACAAAGCTTACCTTGGTACAATGATTCTCTTGGTGTGAGAAGGATGAACACAACAATAATCAAATCCAGCTTGTTAATAACCCACTAGGAAAGCAAAAAGAAGCGGTGATTCAGCCGGCAGAAAACGGAGAACATTTTGGGAGCTGAGCTGAAGATGAGAAGGTGGAGGGTCCTTTTGGAAAGTGTACTGCAGAAGCCAAAATAAGCTTCAAAGTACCACTTCAAATGATATTTGGGCCAGACCACAGAATTTTGTACTTCTTTTCTTTTGTTTGTTTCTTTTGCTTATTGGGCCCATGATCAGACTAATTTTGTTTTGTATAAACCCACATAATCTCGTGTAATTTAAAAGTATTTACAGATAATTCCTTTAAATTTTCTCTCTTTCTCTTTTACAAAATATACTCATATATTCGTGGATTTATTGTACATTGGTGTGATGTATGATAAAATTATTTTGCCTACAATTATAAAAAGAGTAATCTAAAAATATCTTCCAAATCCTTAAATTATGCCATTAAATACCTATAATTATGTAATATATGAGTTAATATAGTATCTGAAATTTAAATTTCAAAAAAACTCTTAAACCTTAATGTTAATTTTCGTTATTGTTGATATACGTTCCTTGAGAAAAAAAAGTCGTCTTCTTTCTTGATTTCTGGAAAAAAAAAATGAACATCCTCATATTGTTGCGTCATTTCGGTGTTTGAGAGTCGGAAATTAATTATAAATCATACAAAAGTGATGCCATTATTATTTCTGAAAGTATTAACTTTTTGAAATTGATTGCGACGATCGCGGTGGAATTGAATATTGACGATGTTCGCAAAAAAATTAAAGTTAAATACATTGTTGATGGTAATTCTTCTCCAATTATCGTAAGGAATGATCATGGAGTGAAGGTTTACATTGAGTTGAAGAAATAATTTTTGGGGTTTGTTAATTTTCCTCTGTGCATATCAATTTTTGACAAATTGAATAAGGATATCAAGTTTGATAGTGAAAGTAAGGCAGTCTTGTGTATTGAAGGAAGTGAATCAGATTTTGTTGCTTTAACGGTTGTTGAAACACAGAATCAGTATTCATTATATGTTCCAGAATTTGAAGTTAAAAATTTCATTACTGATTGCAAGAATACTGAAATAAAGGTTAACCAGTTTTATAAAGATAAGCAAACTCTAGTATCGGTAATGACAAAATATGCAATATCGAATGGCTTCAACACTTTTTCTAAACGATCTAACAAACAAAGGTATGAACCCAAAAATTATCTTTATTTATGGATGCTTTAATGGATGTTTTGTTTTGTAATAGCTTTTTTGAATGACTTGCTGTATTGACGAATGTTTCGATTTGTAATAGTTATTTCATTAATAATGTATAATATGTCATTATACATTCGAACGAATGTATAATAAAACTGTAACAGGGAAATTTTAGTATTTTTAATAAAATTATAAATTTTATAAGTATATTAATTCATTGAGAACATGTTTAAATTTTATGCAGTTATGTACTGCATTGACGTAATAAGGACTGCAAATGGGTCCTCAAGGCTTCTTCTATGAATCATTCAAAAAATTTTGTGATAAAGAGATTTGATTCGGAACATACATGCAGTCTGAGTGATAGAGTACTGAATAATTTGATTGAGACAATATCTTTTGTCAGTGAATTTACAATACCAAAATTAATTAATTACAAGAGAATACACACATCCGCGGACATAATTGAAGAGATGAAGATTGTTTACGGTGTTGATATTAACTACATGATGGCTTGGAGGGCAAAAGAGAAGGCAACTGCGATGCTTAGAGGTGGACCAGCTGATGGATATAGAAAAATGCCCCGTTATATCTATATGTTGAATCAGGTTTATCCAGGATCATATATTTGAATGCATAAGGCATTAGATAATGAGTTTAAATACTTGTTTATTGCCTTACATCCCATGATAAGGGATTTTGAATCTTGCCGACCTGTTGTAGTTATAGATGGTGCTCATTTAAGCAGTCCATACAAAGGAACATTTGTATCGGCAAGCACTCTTGATGGTGTAGATATTATACAATACTCTTAAATATTTTTTTTGTGATCATTGTACATTTTGTATGTATTAGAACTGATTATACATTGCTCTTGTATGTATAATAAAATATAGACTTCCAAAATCAGTACATATATTACAAACCTACACATATTATTTTGGTTTTTTTTTTATTTAGGATGTATTCTTTCATTAGCTTACGGTGTTGTGGATTCGGAGAAAGACAATTCGTGGACTTGATTTTTTCATTAATTTAGAAAAGCATTTGGGGAACGAGACAATATGTGTGTTGTATCGAACCGAAACGAGAGTATCATAAAAGGTGTGAGCATTGTTTATCCTAATGTCCCCCATCTAGCATGTATTTGGAATTTATGAAAAAATATTTGCAAATATTTTAGAAAAAGCAAAGATAAACTTAGTGACCTTTATTATTCCATGACTTTTAGCTTATAGGAAAGAAGATTTTGATTTCATTATGTCAAAGGTTGGTCAGGTTGATCCCAGGGTTAAGGAATATCTGAAAGAAGCTGGTTATGAAAAATGATCTCGATGTCACTCCCTTGTTAATAGAGGTAGAATGATGACCTCTATTATAGCCGAATTTATTAACGGTTGCTTGGTAGAGGATAGAGAACTTTCTATTTTAGATTTTATTGAAGAAGTTAGAATTTTATTTGTTGCATGAAATTATAAAAACAGTGAAATTACATCTTATACAAACACAACACTCGGGAGAAGATTTCAAAAAATTCTAACTCCTAATGGGGTTAAGCGTTGCGGATGACGGTATGTATTAGAATATTTATGTAATGAAATGTCTTTTATATTAGTTATAAATTTTTATGTTATTATCTGTATTAAATAATTCGTTTCTAACAGGTTAAGTCAGTTGGTAGTTATTTGTACTGTGTATATGAATCAGGAAGGAGGTACATTATTGATATTGATCGTGGCACGTGCAACTGTGGCCGGTATCAAATTGATGAAATACCGTGTGCACACGCAATTGTCGTTTTAAAGAGTAAAAATATTGATGTAAAAGAGTATGGTCGTTACTGCTCATAATTGTACAGGTCAAACAACATTGTCAAGACGTATGAACTCCCGATAGTTCCTATGCCAGACATGAAGGATTGAAATGTTCCACAATTTGCTGATGACGAAGAAGTTCTGCCACCCAAATACAAAAGATCTCCGAATAGGTCAAAGAAAGGAAGGCATATGAAATCTAGTGAATCATTTACTACAAGTTCAAACTGTTGCAGTAAATGCGGGCATGCAGGCCACAACCGTAGGCCGTGCGATTACTTTTCAAAGAAATCGTGAAGAAGATAATTTGTTGTTCTGAATGCTTATGCTTAGTTTGGTTTTAATTGAATAATTATTTTAATTATTTTTTGTTGATACGCTGGAAGATCTTTTATTTATGTTTTTAATTATTATCTGATTTTTAGTTATTATCAATGTTAGATATTTTCATAACCATTTAATACAGTTTGCAAAGATCATATTTTGTTCCTTATCACTTGTAATTATAACCTAGTTATATGTGTGTATATAGTATGTAATTTGGAAACTATTACAGTAAATAGTTGTTGTAACATACTGTGTTTTACACAGTTAACCATTAACATTTCTTATATAATTGATGTATGATATACTATTATATGTTAATAACATGTATGATGTTCAAGTAACACCAGTGACTTTTAACTGACCGTATGTATCGATTTTTTATTAAACAACATTAGAAATGGCACATTCATATAACAAAATTTGTGAAAATTTAAATAGCATTTTCATTGTGGATTATGTATATGGGTATGGATTATACGTTAGGGTGTATTTATGATATAAATTATTTTTTTTATAAAATACTCATATTTGCTTACCAATAATACGTTTAATGACTGATACATTAACTAATCATTAAATGTAAAATTCCTTAACAGTATGTTTATAATGTACGATGTAGCATTATACTTTAGAAATATGTATGATGTTAAATATTTTCATTGTTTTCAATTAAGTCAAGAACGTGTGACAACATGTATGATGTTATGTAATACATAATTCATAAATCATGAGAGACCTGTTCAATGTATTATTAATTTATAACAGAATTTACATACTGGTAAAAATACAATGTATTACATATACAATAACACATTAATGTATAATTTGTTGACATACGTTATATATAATATTAGGTAAGGCAAACTCATGAACTATCAAACTATATAGTATCAGTAAAATATGGTGTACGTAATTGCAAAACAATTCTTCAAAAGATGAATATGTATAAGAACAAAAAGGACATCCATAAAATGTAAATTAAAATTCAACATCCAAAAAACAATAATTTATGTAACTGTAACATCAACTACTTAAAAAAATAATTAGACTGTTATAAAAAGGTGCTACTCTAAAGTAACAATTGTACTTTCATCAGTTGATTGAAGATAACTATTCCTTAGATGAGGAGGATCATCGTTATCACTCGTGTAACCTTTGTCTGCCTTTGTCACTTTGTAATGCCATAGTAATGAAGCATAACGTGCACGTTGACTTCCAGCATCAAAATCAATGCACTTGCTTCCCTTCACTTAATATTTCTGCGTATGCAGCCACAAAGACCTCACAATTCCTGATTTGATAATAAAATGAAGGAACAGTACGTTCAATAATTATATCATGATTATAAATGTTAAAAAAAAATAAACAAAAGTCACTTACAAACTATCAGACACTTGTTATAGTATGTTTTGAACGTATTCAACATTTATCAAATCAGGAATTGTGAGGTCTTTGTGGCTGCATACGCAGTAAGACACTTGCTATAGTATGTTTTGAACGTATTCAACATCAAATGGGTTGTGACTGATAAGACCAGTTTGCTGACCAAGTTTCCCTTTGTACCACTACTAAAAAAATGTCAAAAAGCGACGGACAGCGTCGCTTTTTTTGGCAAAAGCGACAGAAATTCATCACTTTTTTGTCTTAAAAAGGGGCATTTTTTTTAAAACGACGACATGCGTTGCTTTTATTACGACGGGCAGTGTTGCTTTTTGATAAAAAAATTTAGTTACTTTTTTTAGAAAAATCGACGTTGTGCGTCGTTTTTTGTTCTTCATGTGAAGAACACATGATGAACAAAAAACGACGCATAGCGTCATTTTATTGAAGGAAAAATTAAAAAAAAAACAGAATAAACGACATTGTCCATCGTATTTTGAGAAAAAAAATTCATAATGAAGACAAAAAGCGAAGTTGGCCGTCGCATTTTGTTCTTCATAATGAAGACAAAAAGCGACGTTGGCCATCGCATTTTGTTCTTCATAATGAAGACAAAAAACGACGTTAGCCGTCACATTTTGTTCTTCGTAATGAAGAAAAAAAACGACGTTGGCCATCGCTTTTTTAAAATTTTATTTTAAAAAATTCCAGAAAAGCGACGAACAAAAGGGACCATATCCGTCGCTTTTCTGCATTTTTTTTATGCAAAAATCTAAATTTTTTTGCATCCCACCAACAAACTCAAAATGTAATTCAATATATACAGCCTCATGCAACACACATTTCTAAAATAATCATACAACACACAACATTATCAAAACATTTAAGCAAATTCAAATCAACAACACTTAAACAATGAAATCCAAAATACAAAACACTTAATAATTAATCCAACAACCACCAAAACACTTAAACAATCCTAAAAAAATTTCATTGGAGTCTACAGGTGTCCGAGATATCTTTTTAGCAGTTGACTTCGAACTCTTATCAGGACAAGGCCAATCACCGTCACCACCGGATGTCATCTGTATGCAAGTTTACATCAAAACATATAAAAATCAAGTCATTAGTTCATATTTCATGTGACTGCACTTACTATTTTCAAGTTACTAGTACACATTTCAAGATACTATACTCAAACCATTTGCAAATATCTAATTGACATTTTATTTCACTATACTTAACCATTTTCAAATAACTAATAGACATTTCAAGTAACTACACTTAACCATTTTCAAGTCACTACTACACGTTGAAGTCACTATACTTAACCATTTTTAAATAACTAATTCACATTACAAGTCACCACACTTAGAATATTTTCAAGTTTTTAGTACACATTTCAAATCACTACACTTAACTATTTTCAATTAACTAAATCACACTTCAAGTCAATATACTTAATCATTTTCAAGTGACTATACTTTATTATTTTAAAGTTATTAGTACACATTTCAAGTGACTACACTAACCATTTTCAAGCATCAAGTTCACAATTTCAAGTAACTACACTTGATCGTTTTTAAGTCACAAGTTCACAATTTCAAGTAACTACACTTAATTATTTTCAAGTCACTACAATTATTCAAATAACTTATTCACTAGTACACATTTCAAGTCACTACACTCAAACCATTTTCAAATAGCTAATTAACATTTCAAGTCACTATACTTGAGCATTTTCAAGTAACTACACTTAACCATTTTCAAGTCACTAGTACACATGTCAAGTCACTAAACTTAACCAATTTGACAACTGTGTAGAAATAATTGACAGTGAATATAACATTGATCACCTCTGCAAAAAATTGTATTTAACTCGTCATTAGGTTAGCGGGAAAAATAAGTTGTACATCCCTGTTACTCTTACCTTTGCATCCTACAAATCTTTTTTTTCTCTGTACATTCATGAATTGATAGTTAGTTAATTAGTTGAAACTCTAATTCGTAGACCATTTGGTGCCTCAACTCTTGGAAACTTCATCAGTTTATCTCCTCCTACTTCTTCCCATTCGCGTAAACCATAACACAGCTACATTTAGTAACATATCGATACGCAAAATATTAATAAGATTTGTGTATATGTTAAAGTATATATATTAGTTACCTGTACTTTGTTACGAAGTAATGAAGAAATGTAGAAATTTCAGCTACACCAAGCTCTTTTCCAGGACATTGTCTAGTACCACCTCCAAATACTAAGAACGAATTTTGGTGTTCCAGGCTCTTATCCTATAATTAGAAGCATAATTATTCGTTAACTTCAATTTAATTATCAAATTTAAGCACTTTTTTTTGTTCTTAATTCAACAAGACTAACCATCCATCTCCATGGATTGAATGTATATGGATCAGGATAACTCCTTGGATCGTAATTCAACTCCCTCGTGTATACGTATATTCTCCAGCCTTTAGGAATGACGCACCCTAAAAAAATACACAAACAAATAATAATAATAATTAAACCAACTATACATGTACTTCTTTTCTAAGACAGACTTTTAAAGCATCTACTTAGAAGATAATAAAAGGCAAACAAACATGCAACTTAAGGTATTGAGAAATCAAACCGGACAATAATCGCAGATAAGTTCATCACCGGTGTCTAGATTTAGCTGTTCTTGGGGTCCCTTTCGGCCAAAAATGGCGGAACGGTTGCATTGTTGTTGCTATTTCACCGGAGGCAGTGATGGTTGCTGCTCGGAGAAGGAGAACGGAGAGGGCAGCGGCATTGACCAGCCGGAGCTGGTGATCTAGCGGCTGCAAGTGGCGGCTCTCGTCGGAAGGGAAGGAAAGAGAGGAGCGCCGATGGGTTCCGCCTTTTGGTGGCGGTTTTCGGCAATCCTCGCCGGTTGAGCACCGGCTGAAGGTAGTTGCTGGTAGCGTGGCGGCACTTGGCTGGAGGGCAGCGTCGAGAGAAGGGAAGGAGGGAGGCAGTGGTGCGGCGCTCGTTTTTTGCCGGATCTGGGCGGGTTCGTTGACGGGTGAGGACGCCAGCGGGTAGGTGATTGGAGCAGTGGCGGGGTCCGCCGTCTGGTGGCGTGAGGACTGTGATGATGGAGAGAAGGTTTAGGGAGAGAGAGAGATTGTAGAGAGATGGAGAGAAGGTGCGGCTGTTTGTGGAAATGGATTAGGATTTCCTCTTTTTTTGTGTGTATAAAAGGAAAGGGGGCAAGATCTTGATCTCAATCGTTGGATCAATTCTGATCAACGATTGAGATTAGAATAATTTTTTTTTAAAAAAAAGAGTTAAAAAATTAAAATTAATATCTAATTGGCTAAAAATTGAATATAAATTGACTAGAATTATAATAAATTGAATAAAATAAAATAAAAAGTGGCTAGAATTTAAATAAATAGTGAACTTGAATTGAATTAGGCTACTATGTAATAATGACGAACAAAATAATAAGGCACATATGAAATTATATAAATTATCGATATTGATAATAATAAAGACAATGCATTTATAAATTGTGAGTGTGTATATTTATGAAAAATAATTTAATAAATATTAATAAAATTACATAAAATGTTGTATCTGAACTAATAAATCATAAAAATAATATCAAAAATTAACAAAATAATTTTAAATTCTGAATGTGACACGTCAAAAATATGTATTTAATATAAGAATAATGTGTACAAAAATATTAATAATTTAAATCAAATAATTTTGAGAAAATAACAGCCTAAAAATAGTCTCGGGAGGTCAAAATTAGGTGTGAACATTAGTCGTTGGATCAATTTTGATCAAAGGCTGAGATTAAAATTACTTTAAAATGGGTCAAAAATGGAATTGATATCAATTTGGTTAAAATTGACATTAATTGTGTACAAGATGGCTAGAAAATAAACACATTGAGAAATTGAATTGAATTAGGCCCGCTATTTTAATAAATGTGATAATGATGAAAAAAATAATAAGACAACAATATCAAAATAAACTAAGCATGTAAAAATTAATGTTATATAAAATTATCGATAGTAGTAATAATAAAGACAATGCGTTTGTAAATTGTGAGTGTGCACATTTACGTAAAAATAAATAAAAATTATGTAAAATATTGAATTTGAATTAATAAATTGTGAAAAATAAAAATTTAATAAATGTGAAAATGACGAGAAAAATACTAAGACGTCGATATTAATATAAACTAAGCATGTAAGAATTAATGTTACGTAAAATTACTATATAAAATAGCAGTCTGGGAGGGGTATCGTGAGGTCAAAATTGAGTGTCAACACAATTAAACCGATTTAGTCCCACAAATTAGGTCTTTGGAGGGTACAGTATACGCAGACTTTCTCGAAAACCTATTAAAGCTTGAAAATTCTTGTAAAATAAAACACATCATGTAGGATTTTTGTTGCAATTAAGATCTAGTTTCTTTTTCTTGTTAATTAGTTGCTACTATTTCTATTTTATGTATATTTTCTTATTGGTTAAACCGAAAATCAAACCGTTAAGGACTAAAAATTGATAAACCAAAAACCGATAAAAAAATACCTTATTGATTTGATTATTGGTTTAACTTATTTAAAAATCGATAACTGATAAACCAAACCGATAATATATAAAATCAAACCGAACCAACCGATGCACACCCCTAATTTCAAGAAAAAAATAGTGAAAATTGATATTAATATTGACCGTTGATCAAATATGATGAACGGTTGAGATTAAAATTGAGGAAATGAGTCAAATTGGGATTAGAAATTGGGTTAAAAAAGATTGAATTGGAGATTTCGATTACATTAATACAACGTATTAATATGATGAATTATCGGTTAATTGACTACATTATTATAACTTTAATAGTGTATTATTACCTCGATCATATGATGTTAACGTATTATTCAAAATATTTGGATATATAGATTCAATTAGCTAGCTTTTAACTACTATATACATCACTATACGATAGATACATATTTATATATATATATATATTTATATATTTGATTGACTATCAACTTTGTAATATGTACTATATACATCATATACACGAGTATATTACCTTGTAGTACAACATATTTTATTTCTACTCTGGTGAATTATTGTTTAATTTATTAGCTTACATTATTACATTATCACTTCAACAATATATTATTACCTTGATCAATCGATCGTATGATATCAATGTATTCAATATATATAGTTGACTGGCTATAAAATTCACAAGATGTACTAGATACATCACATACACATGTAAATTACCTAGTAATACAACGTTTTGTATACATACAAAGATAAATTATTGTTTAATTTAGTTTATATTATTATATTATAACTTCAACAGTATATTATTTTTTTAATCAATCGATCGTATGATATCAACAATATATAATTGAATACATTTAATTTTTTAAAATATAAAAATTATTTATTTAATAGTAAATTAAAAATATCAAATATCGACGGACAGTGTCGTTTTCATAAATGTAATTTTTATTTAGTTTTAACAAAAGTGACGTTGTCCGTCGTTTTTTTGTAAGAAATAAAGAAAAATTAAAAATATTTATAAATTATGACGGACAACGTTGCTTTTCTAGAATTAATATTTAAAAAAATAAAAATTATATCGACGTTGTCTGTCTCTTTTAATAAAAATAAATAAAATAAAAATAAATTTTAAAAACGACGGACAATGTCGCTTTTCAAAAAATTAATTTTTATTTAGTTTTTAAAAAAGCGACGTTGTCCGTCGCTTTTTGTAAAAAGAAAAAAAATTATAAATTGCGACGGACAGCGTCGTTTTCTAGAATTAATATTTTAAAAAATAAAAATTATAGAGACGTTGTCCGTCGCTTTTACTATAAATAAATAAAAATAAAAATAAAATTGAAAAAGTGATGGACAATGTCGCTTTTCAAAAAATTAATTTTTATACAAAAGCGACGCTGTCCGTCGCTCTTTTGTAAAAAAAAATTATAAATTGCAACGGACAACGTCGCTTTTATAGAATTAATATTTTTAAAAATAAAAATTATAGCGACGTTGTCCGTCGCTTTTCATAAAACTATACAAAAATAAAAATTAAATTTAAAAAGCGACGGACAACGTCGCTTTTCAAAAAAATAATTTTTATTTAATTTTAACAAAAGCGACGTTGTCTGCCACTTTTTGTGAAAAATTAAATAAATTAAAAATAATTACAAATTGCGACAGACAGCGTTGCTTTTCTAGAATTAATATTTTAAAAAATAAAAATTATAGTGACGTTGTCCGTCACTTTTAATACAGATAAACAAAAATAAAAATCAAATCTAAAAATCGCCGGACTACGTCGCTTTTCAACAACTAATTATTATTATTTGTAAATAAATTACGACGCTATCCGTCGCATTTATTAAAAAAAATATAAATTATTTTTTAATTAGTTGGCACTATAATCCGTGAAAAAAGCGATGGATATTAAGACGTTTGCCGTCGATTTTAATAAAAAATTAATAAAAATTAAAATTAAACTAAAAAAGTGACGGACAGTGTCGCTTTTCTCGTCGCTTTTTAAAGCGACACAGTTCGTCGCTTTTTGTCCTTTATTTACTAGTGTACGCTTCCAGTGTTGACCAGTCAGTTCGATCTGTCTTTTCAAAAAAATTACTGTCTGACAAGTAATTAGGCAGCATCACTGCTAACTTTTGTATTTCGTTTGGTGGTTCACTTTTTTTTTACTTGACAATGAGTCATACACACGTATAACTCTCTCCTTCAACACAATTACATCCAATACCCAGTGAAATTCTTTGTCACAGTTAACAGAAACATATACCTCATCAACCGTATGCCATGGTAATCCAGCAGGAATACAGAATTCATTAATTGTATTTGTAATAGCGTCTTCATTTTTAGCCACATCATAAGATTCTGCATAGTCTTCTTGCGTGGATATCTAATCTGTTTGAACCGCTGGATAATATCAACTATATGTCTTCTCGATATATGTTTTAAAAAAGCATCTAGTTGTTGTATATTTATAATTATCACACTGTTGCAGCTTCAATTTCTTTCTAAAGTGATAGAATATCACATCTAAGTGCTACATGTTAAAAAGGGTAAAATATGTAAAACAGTGAAAGAAAACAACATATTCTTTACTTTTTATTACGTATTGGACAATCACATTAATGTATGAATAATTGTCACTACATGTATGATAAGTAATTATACATCATTTTCTATGTATGATGTAATATTCTAGTGCATGTTATAATAATAAATGCATTTTTTTACCTTTTTAAACATGCATGATATCGTGTTAATGATTAGTTTCTAAAAATAATAAGTGCTACATAGTATTATACTTAAGATTTTGCTTCATGTTGGATATATGATAATAAAAGATGTTACATGTATGAAAATGTATTATACATAGCTATTAATGAATGAAACACACAGTGATTGTATTAGTTCAACTTACTACAATATTCTACATAATTCTAACTGTTATACATCTTTCCAATTTCAGTAATAGTACTACAGATAACACTTCATAATTATACATCATAGTAAAATGTCTGATGCTAGGTTTTATAGCATAGTCTAATAGTAACACAAGCTTCAAAGAGTTACATGTATTATACGGCATTATAGTGAAGTTTCCAACAGTAACCACATTTATGATATGGAATTAATTTAGTTTAATTTACCTCATCGTTCCAGCATGTTTTGCGTTGCGACATCAAGTAGAATTTATTCTTTAACTGTGTCTATGAAACTATAAAGTCCAACTGAGAATAACCTAAACTTGAAGCATTTTTAAGATAGTGATTGTCCGTTTGTTTCCTGCAAAATTAACAAGGATTAGACATCACAAAAAATTATGCGGTCGTAGTATTCTCGAAAATTAAAAAAAGTTTTAAAATTACTTACTTGTCAGCATGATATTTGAGTAACCCTACTTCAATCCACTGAGAGTAATCGAGGATCAATTGGTTAGGCAATTCCTGGTAAATGGTACAACCATCAAAAACATACATTTGCTTCTCTTCATCATCGGAATTGCCCTCATCCTTAGAACTAGAATCAAATTTTGTAATGTATGGTGACCTAAAAATCCTCGACTTCTTTCGGTTCCTTTTTACAGGTGCTTTTGTGGTTTCACACTCCCTAACTTGAGCATCCGGGAAATCAGGTGAAAACTGACTGTCGGAAATCGTCCACTGACTTTCGGTCACTATATTTGGTGTACTAACATCCAATGACTTTGTTGTTGTAGGAGTTGATAAACCAAATAATAGTGCATCTACAGCGTCTTGAATAGAATTCGTTATTGTGCCACCGACATCATCCTACAGGCAAACATATGAATGTGTTATGTATAAAACAAACTTATGAATGTATAACTTTAAATATGCCAAAATAGCTGGTACATTTATGTAGATAGATTTGGAGTAATAAACCAACATGAGTGACAAGAAAATACCGATAAATCTTTCATATCAGGACTGTGTTGTATTTTCAGTTCTTCATCACGATATTCTTCTTTATCGGCCATATGCTTGTCCTATATTAAATAACAATCAATATGTTTGAACACTTAATCAAAGTAATACATAGTTGAATGGAAAAAAAAATTATACCGATGATTTGAAATTGTTATATGTAAGACTTGCATATGAATGTATAATATTATTAGTAATATATAACCTATTATTATACATTTAAATTAATGTATAATGAAACTGTAACAGCTACAATGAACATAGTATTACATAGCGCATTATACATAATCCACCATACTTGAGTACAATGAGTTCATATCCTTTCACAAAGTCATCACCCAATGTTATTCTTTTTTAAACAATAACATCTGGTACGTTTATGTAGATAATTTTGTAGTAATAAACCAACATGATTGGCAAAAAAATACTGGCAAATCTTCCATCACTTAACTGTACTGTTTTTTCAATTCTTTATCACGACATTCTTCTTTATCAGCCATATGCTCATTCTATATTAAATAATAATTAGCATGTGTGAACATTTAATCAATGTAAACAAAGTCAAATTAAGAAAAAATTTATACCAGTGATTTGAAATTATTATCTGTAAGGATTGCAGATGAATGTATAAATCTATATATATATATTCTATATATGTATAAGATCAATCTCACACATCAAAATACAATTGTTAACACATAACATTTTTACATTTCTAAGGCGATTCAGAAATGTTATTATATAACCAATTGTAAATAACATATATATGTATGAGGATATTCATAAAGAACATTCATTCTATTGAAGAGACTAGTATTATTAGAAATGTATAACATATTATTATACATTCAAATGAATATATAATGATACTGTAACATCCCCAATGAAAGCGTTTTAACATATTGATATTCAGCTGAGAACGTTATGATCTTTTTTTCTAAAAATAACATGTGGTACATTTATATAGACAGAGTTGGAGTAACAAACAAACATGAGTGACAAAAATATACCGACAAATCTTCCATATCAGTACAGTGCGTGTTTTTCGATTCTTCTTCACGACTTTCTTCTTTAACGATCATATTCGCATCCTATATAAAATAACAATGTGCATGTATGAACATTTAATCAAAGTAATATAATGGTGAATGAAAAACAGTTTTATATCAGTGATTCCAATTTGATATCTGTTAGGCTTGTGTGTGAATGTATAATTATATTTATACATTTCCTATTTATGTATAATGTCAAGCATACACATCAAAATTCATTCGAAAACACATAACAGTTATGTATATCAAAGGTGATTCAGGAATATTATTATATAAATAACATTTACATACGTAATATTAATTCAATATGCCTTCTTTTTGCTTTGAACGTCAGTTGTTGTTGGACATTCAGTATGCGTGTATACACATTCTTGGATCTCTGTTTCCAAAGGTTAAAGTACAAATGGTTCATCATTTCTGATTTCAATTACTGGTCCCTTATCCTTATCTTCATGTTGTATAAAAATAAAAGAAAAATAGGTTTAGAGATGGGAGATATACAGATTTATAGTAACACACCAACATAATTGACAAAAAAATACCGACAAATCATTCTTATATGGACTGCCATATTTTTTCAATCCTTCTTCGGGACCTTGTTGTTGATCAATAATTTTCTCCTCCTATATAACATGAATAATACGAATGTATTAGTATTTCATCAAATTAATAGAAATTTGAACGAAATAATATTATATACCGGTGATTCTTTATTTTCTTCTTTCTTCAAAGTTTTAACGACCTCAACGGGTATATTGGATATTAGTGTTTTCAGATCAACAATCTGTTTATCAACCTTATAACATACAGAAAAAAATATATTAGAAACACCTCATGCTTTTCAAAAAGTAAAATTGTCAATAAGAAAGTTAACTTACATTTGTGTTAATGTAAGTCTTTATCGCATCCATATTTAAAGTAGACTTAGAAGTCCTTTCAAGCATTGTGGAAGATGAAGGAACAAACTTGAGTTGGTCACGCTCAGAAGACACGCCAATTTCTCCTTGATGACGATGATTAAATTCAGACACACCAATTTCTTCTTTATCTGTTGATTCCTCAATGTTTTTAGAAAACATACCAGACACATGACGTATTGAAGGCGCACGTGTAGATTTCTCTACATCCATCACCCCTGGACTAACTTTCTGAAACATAATTGTCTTTCTTCTCTTCGATGCTTGTTCAGGTGATAAAGGTGAAGCTAAATCAGCCTTTCTTAAAAAATTTCGCGTTGGTATAGTGCTGAAATCATAAAAGTCTTCAGCTGTAGTGACAACGCGTGGTTTATCTTCATCAGCTGACCTTTTCAATGTTGGAGCAACAGATGTGGAAGCAGCAGATATTGGATCAAATATCCCAAAATCTTCGGAGAAAGACAAATCTCAAGTACGAACTTCTTCGCTTGTAGGTTGTAAATTCTTGTAAGAATACTGAAAAAATGAATTTCAAAATGAAATATTAGTGCTTCGATAAAATGACTTGAAAATAAAAATAATTAACAGGTTATACAATTACCTTACTGAACATGACAGACATAAAAAATTCATACTTAGGCCTGGTACACTCCATAGACCAGTTGAGTATTCTTGGGATGATGTTTCTTCGTCGCAAAACAACTGTTTTATCTACCTCAGAGCAACACTCAAACATTCAAACATTTAGAACGTGTGGCATTCTACCTAATGAATATAACTGTTTTGCGACTTTGAAATCCTGCCTCCAGGAGTAGATCAACTTTTCAAATGTAATCTTTCCCCATGAAAAGTGTCTGTACCGACCATCCTCGACCATCTTAAAGTGAGCTAAACTGATGGGTGCTTCGCGATGCTGAGAGAACAGGAATGTATGAACAAAGAATAATATCGCCAGGTTCAGAGCATCTTCAGAGTTATCGAAGTTTTCCATTTTCACACATGTTATTAGTTTTGACCTAGTTATTCCACCTTGTGTGTCAGGAAAATACTTCGATATCAAAGCGGATTTTGCCGATGAAGTATACATATACTCATCAATATCACCGGTGCATTTAAGACCGGTGATAATGGCATAGTCAAGCATCATAAATTTCAGGATGTTCCCCTACACCCACACATGAATCTCGTCCTTATTATCCAGCTGGATTTCTAGCATAAAAATACATTTTGAAATCTGGCCTATCTAGTTGCATTGAGGCAAGTCGAGAAATATCCCAAATATCGTATTTCTAAATGTCCCTAAAACATCTTCTCCAAAATACGTCTTTATATCTTCACCAAAAGCATGATTGCATAAGCTACCGATATGCAATGGGTGATCCGGAACTTTGTCAATACGGTATTTCATGCCCTGAAAAAATAAAATAAGATTCTAATTACACAACAGTTACACATGTTTGAGGGGAACTTATACAATTAAATAATAAAATGCAGTAATGTATAATGTTACATACTGCACATTTTCACCTTAAAACATGTATGGCATAGAAGCTTGTCAGAATGTATAATGACACCTTATACAATATTAAGACTTTCTAAATGTATAATACCACATAAAACATAAAGTGCCTTTTATACGTAATAAGAACATGCAATATATAATATAAAGAAATATATATCAGAATGTCAATATTATACATTAGTGTTTGAAAATAAGCAATGTATAATGTCAGACTAAACATTTTCACCTTAAACATATATGACATATAAGCTTGCCAGAATGTATAATGACACCTTATACAATATTAAGACTTTATAATTGTATAATACCACAAAAAAGATAAAATGCTTCTTATATGTAATAAGAACTTTCAATGTATAAAATATTGAAATATATATCAGAATACTAATATTATACATTAGTGTACCAAAATAATTAATGTGTTCCAAGAAATTACACGTTAGTGTTCCAATATAAGTAATGTATAATGTATAATCAATACCTTTGAAAAACGTGGTCGACCGAAATCATCAAACTTCTTCTTACTTGGCGCTTTTGAACCTGACTTCTTCGATCTAGAACTGGTCGTTTCCTTCAATTTCTTCATTGTTGTCGGGTCGTTTCGATGCTTTGAACGATTCTCGGCGAAATTGGGTTCTTCGTAATCAAATGTACCAGGAACAAACCCAACGAGAATATCTTATTTTTGAGAATCTAACTGACTAAGTCCTAAACTAAAGCTAGGACGAGAATCCATTACCAATTTTACACTATATCGATTAAGCATAAGCAACTACAAACCAAGAAAATAAAAAATCTAACTTGTAGTATATGAAGAAAAACGAAAAAATCAAACTACGAAACTTGAATATACTTGCAAAATACGGTAATTTCATACAAACGAACATGCAACCAGAGAATAAACGAAAAAAATTCTAAATTGGTAAAGTTGAAAACACCCCCAGTAAAATCAATTAAACCTTCAAAACTTATAAATTGGTAACCTCCCAGTACAGGTTACTTGAATTTTGCCGTGAAAAAAGGGTTTCAAAAATGGAGGAGATACCGCGTGTGTAATGGGAGCAGATGAGGAGCAAAATATGGAAAAAATTACCGTATTTTAGATGTATAAGGTTTATGAGAGAAAAAAGTAAAAAAAAGGAGATTTATGTAATTAGTTTGAAATTTGTGTAAATACTTTACTAAATTAATATTTAATGTAATAAGATAACTTTAGTTTGTGTATATATGTAAATTTTAGTTTTGATTTTGCTTTATTGATTTGAATAAAAGGCTGAACAGCCACCAAAAAGTTATTTAATAAAAAAAGCAATGAAAACTAGGCACAAAGAAGTGACAAAGAGGGCAGAGTGTCAGAACTATTCAGATGCGCAGGGAACTTTCGGCTATACCGCATCAAATGCGCACTCGTGGACAAGTGGCCAAAAGCCATTGAACACGGTACTACAGGCTCAAAGAATAACATTATCCTAATGACAGAAGGACAACCTCTGTACCCTATAAATAGGTAGCCTTTCTCCTATTGTAAAGGATCGAATTTTGCTCATCCTTACTCCTGGAGTAATAAAATATCTTTGCTTGTTCCTCAAACATTAACATTTTCTTCCTTAGCTACTCTTGCTTATTTTGTTGCAAACACTCGAGCTCGGTCGCTCTCAACCCCCGATTAATACGAAATGACACTCGAATACGCTATAAGATTCTTTTCTAATCTCTACTTGTTTGGTTTATTTACTCTTTCGATAACATCATTTATTTCCTTGCAAACGTTTGCTACTAATCCGAAGCTAAAATCATAATACGTGCTCTTAACTCATGAACAAATTCAACTGTAACAAAAAGACAACAAACAACAGTACAAAACTTAGTTGCATTAGGCTGGATACAAGTTCTAACACCTGAATCTAGCAGGCAGATGTCAGAATAGATATTACATCTAATTGCAAGTACAGAATTAGTACAATTATTCATAGTCCCATCTCCATGGCATGCCCCCAGCTAATGATTAAAAGATGTTGTTTCAGCTAAACTGTATTATCAATTTAAGCAGCTTTAATTTGGATTAGTTAAACTCCTTAATTAATAATTTTCTTATTGAGGAAAGTTGGATGAAGACTAGTTAATCATTCCTAGAGCGACAGGCTAATTAACAGTTCATTTTTTCGAGGCAACATATAGTTTTTTGGCACATGGGTATCTGTTAAAGATTGGACAAAAGCAAAGCACAATAAGAAAGGGCCACTACTACTGTTGCTCGACGGGAATTAATTGATCCCTCTCTTATAAGTAGTTCATTTTCATAGACAGGAGTTGGTTAGCCTGCAACAGGACAAGTGGGTGCTATTTGTTATGCTGTTTAATTGTTGGCTTTCACGTCTTTCTTTATCCAAACACGTCTCTTATTGAAATAGAAAAATTCGTGAACTGATCTGTTGAGTGCATAATAAGTGTGTCACTGAGTCGGTAGGGAAACTCGTAGGAAGGGGGATGACCCACAAGTCACAACACCTTTCGTCTCAATTTTTGTGATATTATTTATCTTGAAATAAAAAAATATGTCAAATAAAACGGACCTCGGGGGAGTATAATAGTGGAATATTTTCCAAGGAGGTAGGAATAGAGGTTAGGATCTTTATTCGAAGAAAAAAAATATATAATTAACAAAGTTTCAGCCAAGTGTGGCTTGTTGGTTGGAGATTTTGTTTGTGGTGTTAATGATCCCCTTAGTAGAAGACTGCTTTTATTGTAAGTGGACTAAACGAAATTTGCTTGCTTTGTGTTACATTGCAGCTTGACATTTAGTTGGGCACGTACCCATGTTTGTACTTGCACAGTGCACTTCCCAACATAGTTTTTGGTTTTGTACGTCTGCTACAGCCTACAGGTAATTTTTTTTTGACTTTTTTCGCTTCAAATTACCATTTATAAGCCTGGTTGGTCGAGCGATAAATATCCTTCTATTTTAAATTAAGGGTGTCTAACGGGCCGGGTCGGGTCAACCTGGAACCGGCCCTCCCATTTTACCCGGGTTACGGGCCGGTTACGGGTCGGGTTTGACGTTAACCGGGTCGGGCCGGGCCAAACAGTAAAAAAATTAAAATTCATCCGAACCCAGCCCACTTAATCCAATCCGGTCAAACCCACCAAGACCCGGTCAAACCCGTTTAAAAAATAAATAAAAAATCTAATATACACTCCAATATACACTATATACACTCCAATATACAATATATATTTTTAAAAAAATATATAAAGTATAAACAATTACACATATATACGTACCATTCAATATATAATTATATATGACTATACGTACTACTTTAAATAAAACATATGCTATAATAGTATAATATATATATATATACACTACAATATATATATATATACTAATTTATAAAACATGTACACATGTATACGTTAAATATACACTTCTATAGAAGATATATACACGTGTATACGCACCATTAAATATATATGTACTACTTTAAATAAAATATATACTACAATATAGTGATATACATATATATATATACAACAATATGTATATATATATAGTTACATACTAATTTATAAAACATATACACTTGTATACTTTAAAGATATACGTCTATAGAAGATATATACACATATATACGCACCATTCAATATATATGTACTACTTTAAAAAAAGTATATACTACAACATATATACTAATTTATAAAACATAAAGTAATGTATACGTTAAATATACACGTCTATAGAAGATCTATTCACATATATACACTCTATTCTATGTATATGTAATACTTTAAATGAGATATATACAATATATATACATTACAATATATATTTGTATAGTTATATACTAATTTATAAAATATATACTCATGTATACGTTAAATATAAACGTCTATAGAAGATCCATTCACTATATTCTATGTATATGTAATACTTTAAATGAAATATACTATAATGTATATACATTACAATATATATTTGTATAGTTATATACTAATTTATAAAACATATACACATGTATACATTAAATATACACTTCAATAGAAGATATATACACGTGTATACGCACCATTCAATATATATGTACTACTTTAAATAAAATATATACTACAATATAGTGATATACATATATATATATACAACAATATGTATATATATATAGTTACATACTAATTTATAAAACATATACACTTGTATACTTTAAAGATATACGTCTATAGAAGATATATACACATATATACGCACCATTCAATATATATGTACTACTTTAAAAAAAGTATACACTACAACATATATACTAATTTATAAAACATAAAGTAATGTATACGTTAAATATACACGTCTATAGAAGATCTATTCACATATATACACTCTATTCTATGTATATGTAATACTTTAAATGAGATATATACAATATATATACATTACAATATATATTTGTATAGTTATATACTAATTTATAAAATATATATACATGTATACGTTAAATATACACGTCTATAGAAGATCCATTCACTCTATTCTATGTATATGTAATACTTTAAATGAAATATACTATAATGTATATACATTACAATATATATTTGTATAGTTATATACTAATTTATAAAACATATACACATGTATACATTAAATATACACTTCTATAGAAGATATATACACGTGTATACGCACCATTCAATATATATGTACTACTTTAAATAAAATATATACTACAATATAGTGATATACATATATATATATACAACAATATGTATATATATATATAGTTACATACTAATTTATAAAACATATACACTTGTATACTTTAAAGATATACGTCTATAGAAGATATATACACATATATACGCACCATTCAATATATATGTACTACTTTAAAAAAAGTATATACTACAACATATATACTAATTTATAAAACATAAAGTAATGTATACGTTAAATATACACGTCTATAGAAGATCTATTCACATATATACACTCTATTCTATGTATATGTAATACTTTAAATGAGATATATGCAATATATATACATTACAATATATATTTGTATAGTTATATACTAATTTATAAAATATATACACATGTATACGTTAAATATACACGTCTATAGAAGATCCATTCACATATATACACTCTATTCTATGTATATGTAATACTTTAAATGAAATATACTATAACGTATATACATTACAATATATATTTGTATAGTTATATACTAATTTATAAAACATATACACATGTATACATTAAATATACACTTCTATAGAAGATATATACACGTGTATACGCACCATTAAATGTATATATACTACTACTTATAAAATATACTACATTATATATACATTACAATATGTATAGATATACTTATATACTAATTTATAAAACATATACACATGTATACGTTAAATATACACTTCTATAGAAGATATATGCACAAATATACAAAACATATGCTACTTAATATAATAAATTAATAATATTTGGTAGTAAATTAATAATATATTAGAAGTAAGTTTTTAATTTAAAGTAGAAAACTAGAAATTCAATTTAAAATTTTAAATCGTTAAATAAAAAAAATAAAAAACAACGACTAAGGAGTGAATGAATTTGGGGAATTTTATTGATTGCAAAATGATCCAAAATTTATAATTTACATGAATGAAAAATCTATAAATTATGCATCATTTTTTCCAACTCATTCATGTTAATATTAATGGGAACTTGCATAGGATAATCGAAGTCAACGGGGGCAAAACCATACATTGGACTTGATTCTGCTGAGTTCTCCCGTGAAGTCATAATTTCTTCAAGTTTCAGCTCGTCGCTCGGCTCCGGTTCCATTCCTTGGTTTCTTCTTTCCGCTCTAATCCAATCTCTGAGGCAAACTAGAACATTCATTGCATTGCTTCCCAATGAGTGTCGGTTGTCTCCAAGCTGCTATCGTCCCTGACTGAAGGCGCTCTCTGATGCAACGGTTGACATTGGAACATTCAAGATATCTCTAGCTAATCTTGAAAGCACAGGATATTGTGATTCATTATTCCTCCACCAATCCAGCGTGTTGATCCGTCGTCTGCGATCCTCTGGTGCCATCCAAAGATAATATTTCAGCTCTTCCCGATAAGTTGATGTGTAAGTTCTCTCATCAACACTGTTCCAACAATTTAAATCATAAAACGAATCAGAAAAACCACTATGTGCCGGCCTTTTAGAAGATGATGGCTCCTCAGGAGGATGAGGAGCGACAGTTGGAGTGATATTTGTAGGTAAGGCTGAATCAAATAAATCAGCATAGTGATTATATAATTTTTCTATATAATCCTTTGCATCAGCCGTAGCCGTCCACAAATCAGGCTGTACTTGTTCAGAATCATGATTAGTATTTATTTCTAAGTTAGTATAAATAAGAGTACTAAAGTGACACATATGATTATATTTCATGCACGGATTTAACATAACACCAACCAAGTAAATAGGGGGAATCGGGAAAAAATATTTTTTAAATTTCGTAAACATGGCGCCAACAGCTTCTTTATAACCTTCTTTATTTTTATATTGTTGGAGCAAACCAGAAATATCGGCTATATATGCCAAAATATTACAAACAGTAGGATAGTAAGCACCGGAAAATTCAACCGTAGCTACATAAAATTTTTCTAAAAACTTAACAAGATCATTAATTACAACCCAATCAGAATTATGTAGCATGCAATTAGCAGAATCAACAAATGAACCACAATGTTGGTTAAAAGCTAGTGTAATAGGAATTCTATATTTATAACAAGTTTTTAGAAATTCATACGTAGAATTCCATCTAGTATCAATTTCCTCAGACATCAAAATCGGTGTAAGTCCATTTTCTTGACATTTAAGTTTAAATTCTCTAATTCTCGATCTACGATTATTTCCTTGAATAAAACCAACGGCAAGACGAATTTTTTCAATATAAAGCTCAAAAAACTCAAGACCATCTTTTACAATTAAATTATATATATGACATGCACACTTAATATGAAAAATTTTAGGCAAGGGCGGAGATAGCGTAGATTTTATTTTTGTTATAGCAGTCTTGTTGTTAGAAGCATTATCAAAAGCAATACATAAAATTTTATTTTCTATACCATAATATCCGGCAATTTTAACAATAGAATCAGCAATAAATTGTCCAGTATGTTTACGATCTTCATCATATAAAAAAGCAAGAATACGTTTTTGCATCACGAAATTACTATCCATCCAATGACAAGTAACGGTTAAATAATCATTTTTATTTACAACACGACCAAGATCAGAAGTTAGGGACAATCTACATTGAATATTTTTTAACAATGTTGATAAATAAAAACAATATTGTGAATGGAGTCTAAAAATATCAGACCGACAAGTAGTTCTAGGAATACCATTAAACATAGGATTATAAATTGCTTGTATATAACGAATAAAAGCATCAGAAGAAGGAAAACTAAAAGGCAAACAACCCACAGATACCATTTTAGCTATTTCTTCCCTGTCCCTCAATTTATTATACTTTTTCGCTACTTGACCGGTTGTTGGGTCCATTCTAGTTTGCGTTGACCCACCAACATCCCCACCACCTTTTGCAATATTTAACTCTCTTTTGTGATCTTCAGCTATATGTCTCGTTAACGTACCCGTACCCCCTTGCTTGCCTCCACTTCTATGCTTATATATTTGTTGACAAATATTGCACTGCACCTCAATATCTGATATACGTTCAAAAAATTGTCATGCAATACTAGTTCTTTTACGAGGTTTTGGGGCACTGGGAGGACGGGAAGGGAGATTAACTGATTCAGATATAACGTTAGCATCTCCTACTGCGGGTGTTTCAACAATATTTTCATTATCTTCGTCTAAATTAACTGCATCTACTTCATTTTCTTCTTCTATACCGTAATTTTCCTGAACTTCTACATAATCCATATCGTGAGCACCTACACCTATTTCTTCCTCAAAAGGTGTACCAAGCGGTACCGGAGGCGAAGGCACACGGGTATATCTATTACTTGAACTACCTCTACCGCTAGTAATTCGCTTTTTACTACCACTACCGCTTCCGGGACAAAATTTTTTAACACCTTTAGCAGCGAGGTTTTTTAATTTATCCATAATATAAATTAAATTAAACTAAAAATATTCAAAGTACACAAATATAATAAAATAAAATATTAAACAATTAATACAATAAATAAAAATTAAACGTAAGAGATGGAACGACAATACCAAATTTTGGAAGTATCTGAAGATTGCGACTTTAGAAACTTCCGCTCGTACTTTGTAAACGAAAATTAAAAAATTAAAGTGAACACTTTAAGAAATTAAATATATTGAATATTAGAGAATTGAGAATTGAGAGAGAATGAGATTTGAGAGAGTGAAAAATTGTGTGAAAAATGATTTGAATTTGTAGGGTATTTATAGATTTTTTTTGGGGATTAAAAAATATTTTTTAAAGTTTTTTTTTTTAATTTTCCGGGCCGGGCCGGGCCGATTAACCGGTGGGCCTGGACCGGGCTTGATCCGGGCTGGGTTAACCGGGCCCATTTTAACAAAAAAACCAGCCCGGAACCCTAAAGCCCTAGGGCTTACCGGGCCGGGTCAAACCGGCCCGTTCGACACCCTTATTTTAAATAGAATATTTAATTTTGAGCTCTGAAAAATAAATTTATTTTTGAAAGAAAGTGTTTTACTCCGCCCTCTAAATTTCTGTCAGTTTCATAACATCAATTTGAATTAGTCGAATCCGTAACGATTGGTTTACCAAATATTGAATGAAACACAAAAAGATCTTATTTCTCTTAGAATTATCTCTAAAGAGTGGGATTAGCCATTCATTATTGTTCTTTATATCACTTAGAAAGGTTTGGAAGTCCTTTCCTGTTGTAATATTATGTAACGTGGGTCATGTATTTAGCGTACCCCTTTTGTGCTTGACAATTCTGTGGCTATGACTAACAGCACAGTTATTTGGCAAATCAAATTGAAACAGCTACCAAATTATATTTTAAGTTGGCAAGAGTATACGTGAGGTCGTTGGGGTAAGGTAGATTGGATTGGGTTATCCTTTACGAAACAATCATTTGGGGATATCTCAGTTTTCAAGAAATAGTTATTTTGAGTCCCAAATTATTTCTTCACATTTTTTTTGGAAAAGATGCAGCTTACTTTTCCTAGTTGAAAGGAGTAATAACATACTGCTTCCTTAGCTTTTGTTTTAATTTGTTTGATTTTTTTTTTCATTTTTCAAAAAATATTTTCGCCTGATATCTTTAAGATTACAAGATGAATAAAATGTTTTAGCATATTGACCAGTGGCGGATCTACCCTTTAGATAGAGGGTTCATCCGAACCCCCTTCGGCGAAAAATTATACTATATTTATATGGTTAAAATTATTTTTTATGTAGATATATTAGATGTTGAACCCGCTTTGGTTAGTTCGTATGTTCACTTGTGAACTCCCTTGATGAAAATTCTGGCTCCGCCACTGACATTGACATATCTTTAATTTAAAATTATAATATTAAATTTTTTTATTTTTTTTTTAAAACCTCATGCTAAATCAAAATAGGTTAATAAATTAGAACAAAGGAGTATTGTTTGTTAGATGTAAGATCCTTGAAAATTCATTATTTGCATCACTTTTTTTCTCAAAGTAATTAAGTTAAAATTAAAATGATAGACCAGATTGTAAAACAATCACTTATTTGATTTTTTTGTCAAACATAAGAAATAATACTCATGTCCAAATGGCTTAGTGTAACTTGAAAGAAAATTTGTTCTTCAAAAGGGACCTCAAGTGCACAAAACATAAACTCTAGAGGGAACTTAGGTGTGGTAACGTCTTGCAAGGCAGTTTAAACAATTTCATGGTAATATAATTTACTAGGAAAAGTGACCGCGCTTCACGCGGTGATAAAATATTTATTATTTTCTTCAATCAATTTTATATTTACTTTATATTTTGTTTAGATTTATTTATGTTGTGGTCGTCCTAACTCTCCATTCTTTTTTGCAGTATAAGAAAAAAGATTTTTTTTTTTACATTTGTTGATAGGAGGAATGATGAATTCAGAGGTTAGTGGTAATTCAATATCATCATCATCAGTACATGAAAACAACAATAGTAATAATGCACAATCACCTGGTTTGAAGAATCCAAAAGGAAGGTACAAGCTTGAGTATGGGAATACTGATCCTGCTGTCCTTCTTCATTATGCTCAACACCATCCTTGTTGTAATGTTGTGGTCCAATAAGCTTCTTTCCAATATGTTGTAATTGTTGCCGTAAAGATAATGAATAAAGTGCAAGTGTAAAAACAGAAGTTGTGATTGAAAAACGAAACCTACTGGAAGTTGTACCTATATTGGACAATAAATCTCTCATAATCCATATCATCAAATCTATCATCTCAGAGAGCAAACATGTTGATGAGCTTACCTTATCTTGAGAATTGAAGTCGTTGACAAAAATTGCACTACCAACATTGAACACTAAGTAGGTTCCTTTGCCATCAAAGTTTGAATTATCCGCAAAATTACTTGTACGTGATACCCCAAATGATCCAGCCCTACCAGTTATGCCACTATATACCTCCACCATTTTGTCCAACAAAACTAAGTGTTTTACTACCATTTCCACCTAAGAGCCTTGCTGCAGCTGACCTAACACTGTTGCTCACTCCTAAAGTTGATGATGATTAGGGTTGCGCCTGTGTTGGCATATCCTTGAGATGAGCAAGGGTCACCTGAAAATTCGAATTATGGTAAAGTTGAAATTACCATGAATAAACACAATAAACATCCAAAGATAATGTTTATACCTGAGTTACAGTCTTGCCCTGAGCATAAGAAAGAAGGTCCGCAGGATGAGTCTTCTCATACTTTGAACATCTTACAAACCACTATATTTGAAATTAACTATATTAGTAAAAACCTTTCTAAATGTCAGCTCAAAAATCTAATCTTGACTATCTTACAAACCACTAAAGTTGAAATTACCATCAATAAATACAACAAACATCCAAAGATAATCTTTATACCTTTGTTACAGTTTTGCCATGAGCATAACGAAGAAGTTCTGCAGGATGAGTCTTCTCATACTAAAGGTTGTATCTTCCTTGTGGAATCTTGAAATAGTGAACGACTACTATCTAACCTTCTATCCTAATCCTCGAACTCATGCTAAACTGCTCAAATGTAATTTTGAGCATGTCACAAACCACTAAAGCTGAATCCAAACCCCTTTTAAAAGTCAGCTCAAAATTTCAATTTTGGGCATCTTACAAACAACTAAAGTTGAAATTAACCATATTAACCAAGTCCCTTCTAAAACTCAGCTCAAAAATCCAATATTTAACCATCTAACAAAACACTAAAGTTGAATTTAACGTCAATAAACACAATTAAGAAGAAAAAATACAATAACCCACAAAAGCTTAAGAAGTAACCTTTATACCGGAGTAGCCGTTTTTCCATAAGCATAATGAAGAAGCCGAGCAGAAGGACCTTTCTCATACTGAACCTTGTATCTTTCTTTTGGAACGACTACTAACTACCTTTTACCTTATCATTAAACTCCCACTAAATGCTTAAAATTAACCTATATAAGCCAAACCCTCTTTAAAAATCAGCTCAAAAATTCAATTTTGAACATCTTTCAAAGCACTAAAGTTGTAATTAACCATATTAGCCAAACGCCTTCTAAAATTCAGCTCAAAAATCCAATCTTTAAACATCTTACAAACCAGTAGAATTGAAATTAACATCAACCAACACAATGAAGAAGAAAAAAGACATACTAAACCCTGCGAAAACGTGCACGACTACTAACTAACTTTCTATCCTAATCCTCAAACTGACGCTAAAAATTTGAAATTAACCATATTAGCCAAACCCCTTCAAAACTCAGCTGAAAATCCAATCTTGATCAGCTTACAACCCACTAAACTTGAAATTAACCATATTAGACAAATCCCTCGAAAATTCCGCTAAAAAATCCAACCTTGACCATCTTAGAAACATTAAAAAAAGGATTGCCCGTTGCACTAAAGCTCTCGCTATGCACGGGGTACGTGGAAGGGCCAGACCACAAGAGCAGACCACTAAACTTGAAATGTGACTGCTACAACATGCATATGAACTCTTGACTATAAAACATGAAAAAACAACGACTGGATACTTTTTCAAGCAAACAACCAGTTTGCAGTCTGGGAACTTAAATATTTTAAAGTTATAGATGCCTCCATAAGACATGGTGCCTATATATTTTGAAAGAACGCACCTGTTTTTGATGGCTCAAGCTTGTGACTCCTAATTTCTCATTCTCAACTTTAAACTTGAAGTTCTTGTCGGATGGATTTTTCAGATATCTTTTTTTTCTTTCTAAAAAATAGAGAAGTCCGTAGTAATTGGTATTCCAAAAATGTTACAGAGGAAAAGATCCTTGGCAATTAGGCTAATTCAAACAAAATTGCTAGAAGCCAAACTAAATAAGTCAGAAGAGAAATGACAGTTGAAAGCAAATAGGTAAGTCAAATACCCCATGAAAGATGGGAATTAAAAACAATTATATTCCCTTCAGAAGAGACGATTTTTGTTTACCAAATTAGTCGCAAGAGTGGAATAGATTAACATATGATATATCATCAACCGGGGTAGCAATAATTACCACCAATATGCTCTATGATACCGGCTGAAATTTTGTCACAGCAATCCAATCTTAAAGGTTGGAGGTTTGAGCAATTCCGTAGGAGGCTTATACCAAAATGTGTAACCTTTGTGGTAGGTATATATACAGATAGTAATGATGATCCTTGTGAAGATATAACGTCCATTCATTTATCATTACTCTTGTACATTCTCCCATACACATATCCTATCAATAACAACAAAACTATCAAATGAAATAAACAGATCTACTACTGAAGAATAGGTAAGATTCTAATTGTCAATACAAGAAAGGACTTTACCGGCAGGGCGCAACGTCTGAAAGCGTCTATACAGTTATCAGAAAGGCTGCATGATTCCACCAGATGGTATAATACTGGCTTAAATCCCTTGGTAGCATCGTAAATGAATGATATTTGGTGATTTCCTATTTATACAGAGAGTATAAGAGTTGCCGAAGAAACACAAGTACTCTACCATAGTCCTCAAAGGGATGTAGCGTAGAGAATTAGTTACCTCACATATTTTAAGAATGCATAACTAAAGGGGGGACGGATAACTACTTCATCAGAAACTCATAAACAATTAGTATGACGTGTCGATCCCCGATATATTAGTAGATCTTTTGACCCTTTATCTTTCTCAGATTTGTCAGCAATTTAAGTAATACTATTGGAACAAAACTATAAACCATATTACCTCCTTACACGTTTTACATCTGCTGGATCCGTTCCTTGAGTCATTTCTACTTCTCCTTCGACGTCATCATCAGTGGATTGCTCTATAGATGAACCACTGGTGGTTGACTTCACCTGCACCCCAGGTTTCTTCTGCACTAAGGGAAAAAAAGGGTATTCCAACCGGTCCACCAGAATCCTTATCTTGAACGTTTGTCACTTTCTGACCAGATTCTGTAGAGAAAAGGAACTAAAAATTAAATGGTTGAAACTAATTTCCATGATACACCATACAGTAATCTGCACTAAGTCTTTGCCTGTCATTTTTTTTTAAAAAAATATTTTTATTTTTTTCTTCGTCAGTCATTAAATGGATGTTTACATACATTTATCCTTCAGTTGCATATTACGTGCTTCTTTCCTGATGTAGATGGTTACATTGTCATGTAAAGAACTAAATAGTAAATTTACATCAGTAATTAAGCAAATGGAGAAATATTACATCAAAGAGATAGAAAAATGACAGGAGTGATGATTACAGATGAAGAATTAGCAGACAACAATTTGTAGTTAATTTCTGTTATTGAAATGCGTAGACTAATTCGTATGCATGAGGATCCTATATGAAGCGTCATTCGAGCTTCAATGACAAATTACTCCACCAACTACCCCTAGTGCATTAGGCTCCAATTAGAGGCAAGAGTGGATCCATTTAGTGACTTTTTTTGTCTTAACTAATGAGAAAATTGTCATTGTATTCCGGTCAAGAAAGAATATTAATGTTTTTTGAGAAGTACAGGTACTGTTTTATTAAGCCTGTGACATTTTTCAATTTAAGAGACCTTCTTTTGCTCCTGCTAACAGAATAAGCCCAAACGACTTCTGTTCTTCTCTTAAGATATTTTTAGTTAGGACTTGAGTGAACTGTATAGCCTCTTCTTAATGAGGATTTCCAATTCTTTGACATATTATTATTATATTAATGCCATAATTCCATCTATCTAGCCCATGATATATTTACTTTTACGCTATGGACATATACACTTCTTTTAAAGGATCACTCTTGATCTATGAATCATTGTCCTATATAATGTTAAATAAGACTTTCTCACAAAGGAGTTATCCTCAAGAAAGAATGGTGTCAGTTCGTAGACTCCAAAATAATATATATGAACTCAGCTGATATGAGGTTAATTGTCAGGATGCATTGTCAAATGCATGCTAACCTTTTGGGATTTAAATATAAGAAAAACCTTTGTGAGACTTACCCCTTATGCTTATACATATCACTCACTGAAACACCTTCAGCACCTGGCGTGCCCTCCAAAATAAGACCCTCCTGCTATAGAACAGAATAAGATTACGTCCACATTATCTTAGAGTAATCTCTTTTAAGAAGTTGATTATCGAGACGACATTACCAATAGAAGCCAACCTTTGCCAGGTAAAGGTTATGATGGTGATTATCCTCCTTTTGGTCTTCTGCAACTCCTTATCATGACCAACTATCTTATCCAAGGCCTTTAAAATCTTTAATTGTCGAACCTTCAGAAAGACACCTAAACCATCCACAACACTGGAAGCAGAAATAGCAGCTTCAGCAGATTAAATTTATTTTAAATTTGAGAAATCCAGTACCCCTTGGTCGTTTGTAACATGCTTCATAATCAACATCAAAACGAAAGTTGCTAATGAAAACTGTCCCCGGCAAATCATCTACTCCCTCACTTGGCATAGCATTGATCAGTTTGCCCTTACCTAAAATGCCGTCTAGTACTTTATTGGGAGTATATGCATCCAGTGGTTCATCCAGCGGGAGAAGAGTGTTAACTTTCTTTCCCTTCTTTTTGGGGCTTGAAATATTATTTGCTGAAGTAGATGGCCTTATTGAAGTTGGAGAAATGAAGTTCTGGAATTATTTTTTTGCAATGCTTGCTTCCTCAACAAAGTTAACTTCAGTTTGGTTATCTTCTTCTAAAGGTCAGAGTCATCATTGTGCCCTTCAACTTGCTGAGATTTTTCATGAATGTCAATGTCTTCATCCTCCGTATCACTACCGGTATTATCTTTTGCGCTCTGTTCTGCAGAAGCAATAGTGTAAATTGAATTATTGCCGAACTCATGAAGCAATACATTCAAGAGATTAAACACAGTAACTGACATAGTATTACAACATCACCACCAACAATATAGGAAAATGCAATAACTAATTGCAGAATAGTTTAAATGAATATGAAGTGGCAACCATCAAGAATTCAATATTTATTACATCCACCATAACAAAGGTTTGAAAAAAAATAGCGAGTCTTAATCGTACCCTTAAACATTACGAAAAAAAATGACACAACACCTACACAATGGTATTGTAGTTGGCAATTTTAAGGTCGATTTAATGGAGGTTGGATATGTTGAATATATGAAGTGCACTAAAAAGTTATGAGAGTTGTTCTATTCGTATTAATGTACACGTGTAGGCACCAGACAAGTTTGCTGTTGCAGCTGGTAGGGACCCAGTCCGCAGTTTGTTACAAATTTTCTAATGAAAATTTATTTTACTAAAAATAAGTAACATAAATGATAGAAACAGTATTTGTGAATAAGTATGAAAATTCATTCACATAGAATGAGTGAATTCCATCACATGTCACTCACTGTTGCTGCTGATGATCCAAGTCGGGGCAGTGTACACTTTGATTGCAATTCTTGGGTTTCTCCTGCTGACAATTATGATTATCACCACATTTTATTTGTGAATCAGGTATGATTTAGTAAAATGTGTTGTTTAGATTTAGTCATATATTCATTATTTGTGACAAGCTTGGCTTCCTAGTGATATTCCAGCAACATTGTGCAGTTACAGAGAGGACGAGTTGCTTCATTTGAGAGGAACTGAAGCCGTAAAGCTTGATGAATGGGATAGGGTTTATGACTATGATGTTTTAAATGATTTTGGAGATCCCGACAGTCCACTTATTGCCCGACCAGTCATTGGAGGATTCAAAGAGTATCCTTATCCAAGAAGTGGAAGAACCGGAAGACGTGATTAATGTTTCGCTCTTTTTATGTTTTAGCAGTTTTATTGCTGATTTTTATTCTGTTTCATTTGATTTTTACTGCTTTAAAAGATCCCAAGAGTGAAAAAGTCGCCTACCTCAGATAGAAAGCTTTGATTTTTCGCCCTTGAAGCTCAAAGAAATCCTTAGTAATACGCAAAAAACTATGGCACAACTCTTTACACTTCAGCTTGCTGCTATAGGAGATGTCACTCTTAACGAGTTTAATAACTTTCAAGATGTTCTCCAATATTAAATTAAATATCAAATTAGAAGTTCTTCACCTATATAAGAACTTTAGAAAGATCCTCAAACATCAACCATAATCCAATAAGGCCAAAACTAAGTGACAAACCATTACCTGCACTGTGTAGCACTTATGGCAACTCGTCCAGCAGAAGATGATAGAAATTTCTGCAGGTCATGCCATGCTTCTTTGGAATATGCTTCAGATTACCACCGATGGGATTCATGCACCTCCATAGGTTCTCATTTTTTTGAACATATAATTGCAAAGAACCTAAATTCCGCATAACTACAAGCTGTTGTTATACTGCACTTGCGAGAGCCTTCTTAACATCAGTAGCAAGCCATTTTTCTCCAGCCGATGATTCTTTGGGATATGCTTAAGATTACCACCGATGGGATTCATGCATAGCTTCTGATTTTCATAAGTATCAAATGTTAAATTAAATGTCAAATTACAAGTTCTTCGCATGTATAAGAACTTTAGAAAGTTCCTGAAACATCAACTATAATCCAATAAGGCAAAAAGTAAGTGACAACTCATTGCCTGCACTGTGTAGCACTTATGAAAACTCATCCAGCAGAAGATGATACAAATTTCTGCAGGTCATGCCATGCTTCTTTGGGATATGCTTCAGATTACCACCTATGGGATTCACGCACCTCCATAGGTTCTCATTTTTTCCAACATATAATTGCAAAGCACCTAAATTTCGCATAACTAAAAGTTATTGTTATACTGCACTTGCGAGAGCCTTCTTAACATCAGTAGCAAGCCATTTTTCTCCAGCCGATGCTTCTTTGGGATATGCTTAAGATTACCACCGATGGAATTCACGCACAACTTCTGATTTTCATAAGTATCCAATGTTAAATTAAATATCAAATTAGATGTTCCTCGCCTATAGAAGACAACCTTCTTAACATCAGTATTGTGGTGTTTTGGATCTCCGTATTTGATGCAAGCCATCTTTCTCCAGCCATAACCAGATCTTGCAGATTTTATGTTGCAACAACCTCCCCTGAATCGAGGACGATCTATGAAAGAGTAATCTTAATCGGTTTCCATCTGGATTGAGGTCGTATAAGTCATTTTTTCGTGTTAAAAATCATGTGCAAGATCTGAACTATTTCTCCTAAAGCAAACTCCTTTAGCCACAATTTAGAGGACCTAACAAAGATAAAGATATGCTTATATACAATGTTAAATTAAATAGCGAATTACAAGCTCTTTGCCTAGCAGTTCTTGCTTCTCCTCTGCAGTAGCTTCTTGAATTGCCGAATCTCTCTGCTTAGAAGCTCTTCACCTATGTAAAAACTTTAGAAACTTCCCCAAACACCAACCATAATCCAACAGGACCCATTTTCTCAGATAAATCAAAATCAATTTTTAAAAAAACACCTGGTTAATTGTTGTTGCAACATATTCACATACGCCAGCAGTTCTTGCTTCTCCTCTGATTTATCAGATCAGTCAAACAGAACCCATATAAATGAAAATGGAAATCAATTTTAAAAAAAAAAACCTGGTAAATTGTGCTTGCAGCAAAATGCCAACGCCAACATGGTGAAATCAGGAAAAACCGACAGGGAAAATAGAGGAAGACGGATAATTTTGTTGGATTAATGCTTTTGCTTGATTAATAGTGTTTAATGCTTCGTAATGACAATGATAATTAATGGGTTTTATTAATTAAAAAATAGATGGTAATGAATAAAAAAACTCAAAAAACCCAGAAAAAAGATAAATAGACTTCCTGATCATTGGGGCATGCCACATCAGCAGCCTCCAATGATCCTTTTATATATAGAGAGAGATTAGCCCCAACAAATCTTATTCTCCTTTCGTTTCATTTTACTTGCCCTTGTTAATAATAGTTGTTTCAATTTTACTTGTTCAATTTATAAAATTTAAAAAGTTTATCATATTCTTTTAATATTACCCGTATCATTTAATGACTATATAAAGTATTACTAATAGTCAAACATAGATTTTCAACGCATAATTAATAAGGTTAGTTTAATAAAATAAATCATAATAAATAATTTTTTAAAAGGAGTGTCAAGTCAATACTCTCTTCGTTTGTTTTTACTTGTCACTATTATCTTAATTGATTTTTTATTTTTACTTGTCATATTTGACTTATCAAGAAAAGATAAAAGAATTTTTTTTGTTTTACCTTTAACATTAATTGTTCATTCTCTAAATAATTTTCAAGACATATTACTCTAAACATTAATTAATAAGGGTAATATGATAAAATAGTTATATCAATGTTTATTTATTTTATTATATTTTTTTGAAAAATTTCCAAGAAAACTCGCAGCCGCTACACCCTCTGCCACAGTCTCTATCCTTCGGGTGAGCACTCTGTGGTGAGCACTGTGTGCGCACTGGGTAAACCCCCGATGCAATAGCCTGCAAACCACACGGGGATGTAAACCGTACTAGACAAGCCCTGTGCGACAGGCTTATGGCTTAAAGGCAATTAGGGGGGATTCGATCCCTGACAGCTGGGATGGGCTATCACCCTTCAAATCAGTGAGCCAATCCCGAAGGACAAAATATTTATTTTTTATTTGAGTATATTATGTAAAAAATGACAAGTAAAAGCAAAGAAAGAATAAGCAAAATAAAATGAAATGAAGGAAATAGACAATCTTTAATGAACTATTTTTCTATGAAGGTGTGCGGTTATGGTCCATTTCTTTTTCGGCCTTCATTAGTGGAGTTTTAATGCAACAGCATGTATTATGAAGGTATGGGGTTGGGGGACGCCGGACCACCAAATCTATGTATATTATATATATATATATATATCCAATAATTCCCTTCCCTCAATGCCACTGTTTGCTTTCACGTTCCACTATACTAGCATATACTTCCTATTCCTTTACGGTGGATACTTTCCTTCTTAATTTGTGCTAAAAAGATTTATCACTTTTTTTTTTTTTTTTTAAAAGAATTTATTATTCTTAGATAATTTATAATTAAACAAATATCTAACACTTCGTATTACAAAACAAATTTAGAAACTCTTACTCTTATTCTTATATTTCATAAAAATCAAATAATATCACATAAATCGGGACAAAAAGTGTTAGTTTATTACATCTTCTTCGCACTCCTTGGTTAAAGTAACGTGACAGTTACGTCGAAACTCCCCTTTATCATCAATTAATCAATAATCATCAAGAGGGGGGAGAATAGAAGAGAGATTAATGGTTGTATTTTACAAAATTTACAGCAAGAGTGTTAGCTGTTATTGTTACACAAACTAGTTATTCACTTCTGCTGCTTCTAACTGTGAACCATCTCTGATCATCATTCCATTTGCAGTTCAATTCTCTGGAATTCGAACCCAATTCTCTTATTCTTTGTAGAGGAGTGTCTACTGAGCTTGCTGTTCGTATTGAATAATGATCCATACTATCTGAACTCCAAATGTCTTGATCAAGAATGCTTGTTGGAGAGCTTGTCACAAAATCTTGATTTATCGTGGAATTCGAGTAGGATTCTTCAAGAAATGGATGTCTAAGGAGTTCTTTAGCTGTCCATCTTTCTTTTGGATCTCTTCTCAAGCATTTGTGTAAGAAATCCTTTGCTTGTAAAGAGAGGAACTTTGGAATTTGTGGGGATTCCCCAGAAAATGCAATTAGGTAAAGTAATGAAGCTGCATTTGTCACATTAGTCCATGGTGATCTACCTGTGGCCATTTCAATAATTGTACATCCTACTGCCCAAATATCACATGGACACCCCTGTTCTTCCCCGCGTGCCACCTCCGGTGCCATGAATATTGGGGTCCCACCAAATTGCTCGATGGAACCAGCCGCAGAGCCACCATCCCTTTCCGCAGCATCAACCCACCTAGCACAACCAAGGTCAGCAATTTTGGCACCTGTTTTACCTAACAGAATGTTCTGCCCCTTAATGTCACAGTGTGCTATGCCTCTTGAATGTAGGTACTCTAATCCAAGGAGAATTTGCTTCGCATAATACCCGATCAACTGCTCATTAATCCGACCGCCTTGTCTCCGAATTGCATTGGAGATTGTGCCGCCCGACATATATTCCATCATAAGATTAAACATGAGTTTGTCGTTCTCTCTTGTGACATCGTACCCCTTGTAGCTAACTACATAAGGGGAGCTCAATTGGGACAGAATTTTCTGCTCCTTTTGTAGTAACTGCGACTCGGATAGCTCCACTGACTTGACAGCAAAAACCTCATCGCACCAAATTGACTTGGCCGCCGAGACGGTAGCTGAAGAGCCGCGGCCTATGGTATGGCCTCTTGTCCAATCCATTTATATCAGAAGAAGAAATTTGGTCAGAACTAGATGTGTAAGAATTTAGGTAAGTGTTGTGTTTTTGGTTTGTTGAAGGAACAACATTGGTATATATATGTTGTTGTCTCCAAATTTGTTGGTGAAGCATAGTTGGCCTCACTTTTTCCATTTTAATTTTTTTAGAATGTGGCAAAATGCTTGTGGCTATAGGCAGTTTGGGTAGGCTGGAGAACTGCCATGACTTGGCCAACTGGGGTTATTGCCATGTGGCAAGCTATGGTGAAATTAATAGTTTAGTTTATCTTTTAGGATGGAAGTTGGATGAGGGTAGATTGAAATTGGATAGGGATCTTTTGATCTGTATGTGGTATTAGAGCTTTCAGAAGATTAAATTTGGGAGGGTGTTGTTTTGTTATGTATCATTTCATTAGAGTGACAAAAACAAAATGGACATTATTGAATTCTTTGGGATATTCCCTTTCTTGATGGGCAGTGAATACAAATAGAGTTTATCCACTAAACTTTACCCATAGATTTTAAACATATTAGAATTGGACAAGTATGAGGTCAATCACAACAAAAGTATCGCAAAGATAGTTTAGTCTATTAACAAGAGATAGATATCAAACATAAAAAATGAAAAGTTTAATGGCCAATTAATTGAATGAAGACAATGAAGGCATTAAGTCTTGATAATTACCTTTGTTTAGCCCTGCTTTCAATATCTTCTTTTTGGAGTCGGGGTTAGTTGAAATAAGACTATCTATTCAACACAGATAGGGATAAAGATTGACTTATATTTACTTTCTTCTAACAACAGATTCTCTACTCAGTAAAAATAAGGATAAGATTTGCTTACATTTTACCTTCTTTGAACTCCACTTATTATAAACTACACTGTCAATATTGTTGTTATAAAAATGAGCTAGCTATTTTAAAATGCATGATTGCTTCTGGAACAAAAAAAAAAGAAAAATCCTTTCTAATCATACTTGAAATCCTTGCGGTTTAAACAATTCTTAAACAGTGACGAAAAGTGTCTCATTACTAGTAGTGGTTCTTAACTTATTAATCAAGTCTCTTATAATCCTCCTATGTGCAAGTAATTTTTTTTTTATTTTCAATAAAAAAAAAGAGGCACCAATCAAACCTCAAAGTTCCACAAGATTCATTCAGATGCCAACTTTTTAACTGTTAATCCAGTAACTAATTTAAAATGTGAGTGGAACTGTATGCCTTCCTTTTTTTAAGTTAGTTCTGCTTACTTCAATAAGAAGCATAGCATCTAGACATAGCCCCTTTGCTAAAGCTATTTAAAGATTAAATGTCATGTCGAAATGGTTAGGCATTAAAGAAGTTGGGTACTTCATACTGCTTCACTATCAATATAGGGATGTATTAATTTCTCTACGCCGATTTTTGAAGTAGGAAGTTAACTTTTGTTGAGTGCACACACCAACCAACTGCATCTAACTTCTACTCTACTTTTAGTAGTACCACGCGGTTAACTTTTATTTATTCAGTATTTCAAAATAGATTTTTACTTTTAACATATCACGAATAGATAATTTTTTTTCTGTTTTAATCTCTACATGAATTATGTATTTTCTAAAACATTTCTCAAGATCTAAGGCTATACATCAGTTTATATGGATATTGTCGTAAAACATGCATATCAATAAATGCTTCTTAACAGGCATGGAAAGTCTGAATGAGCTAAAGCGACACTTACTTTGAAAAAAAAGAATATAAAACAAGAATAGATAACTTATATTACACTCCATTTATCTCATATTAGTTGTCATGTTTTGTTTTTCCAAAGTTAAACTATATGAACAATAATGAGCGGCATTTTTAAATGTATCTTTTCATCAAATTAAACATAATTTTTTTTTGCAGTTGTAGTACTTATCGAGTAATTAGTTGAATACGTATTTAAATTTTAAATATAAAATATTAAGATGATCTAATTTAATTTAACTTAAAAAATGAATTGAATTGATTTTTGAAAAAGAAAACATGACAACTAACCTAAAAAGCAAGCAATATTAATTAATAACTACATTCCAAAGTGTAAAAAGTCCCTTCCTCGGTGGATTTTAGAATAAAGAAGAGGTAAAAGAACAAAAAAAGGACAAAAGGGTGTAAAACAAATTTCACTAAACGAAAAGAAATTTGACTCTTAAAAGAACATTAATAAGACACAAGAAGTGGAGTTAATTAGTTGTAAAGTAAAAAAAGCAAAAAGCAAAAGATTACCTCATCAGTTGAGCATCTGACTTATGATTTATGACACAATACTATTATTATTTATTTAATTAAAATAAATACCCCAAATACATTATTCTATATTTTTAAGCAACCAATTGATAGTATTGAAAACAAACTTTCATGTAAATATAAGATAAAATTGTGTATAATAGATTCTTGTAGTCGATTTCTTCTCAAATTCTGCATATAGCGAAAGTTAAAGGGTTGCCGTTTTTCTAAACGAAAGTATTGATTTTGTTATTTGTTTCCGTATTCATGCTATGCTCCCCAATGTGTGAAGGCGTGCCATGTGAGATGTCATTCCAGCTCAAGTCACGTGTATAATTATATTATTAATTAACATAATAATATCAAATTAAGCACTTTTAATTTGACGTGGTTTATCTATAATTATTTTCTTAATGAGGAAACTTGAATAAATAGGATACATCCTTCATCTAGTGACAGGTGTTTCTATGGATTATGAAATTAAGAGCATTCTGGATCTAAATGATTTGTCTACCATGAGTGTTATGCCTCGTGGCAATGCTAAAAGTTTGAAAGGGCCAGCAAACATATTGAAAACGAATTATTAATATGCTCCAAAGCTAATTCTGTTTTATGAAAATAGAAAAACGAATATACAATTGTTTTCTTCTTTGTAAGACTATCAAATCACTCATCTTTCGTTGAATCCAAGTTTTATTGCTAAAGTATTTGAAGTTTCAACACGAAGGTCCAAAATTGCCCTTCTAATGTGAGAAAAGTCTAACTTTGCCCTTCGTTTAAAATTTGAATTGGTACACATTTATCTTAATACTAGGTTAACCGCACATGTCTCGCACGTATAATGTTTGATCATCTAAAATTAAATAATTTTTTCTATTGTGGAGATTTTTAATGAAGTATAGAAGTTTAAATCATTTTTCAAACATTCTTCACATTTTAATATAATAATATAAATATAAACATATATTTTAGTGTAAACACATATATATTTTACCACCAGAAGTTTTAAGTGGTTGATGGATTATCACTTTTGCATTTATCATGCAGTACTTCTTTCCCTTGCGGCCAGAGGTTAAGAAAGACGCATCAATTTGAACCATATTTGTGGTATGATTATTTTTTTCTATATTTAAAATATTTTCTTATTTTTAAAGTCAAGATACAATTTTTTTTTATATTTAAAATTTTTTCTTATTTTTAAAGTCAAATTTTACAAAATCATTGATTACATTCTTATTACGTACTTAAAACTTTTAAAAATTTGGTACTTCTTAAATTTTTCTTATTCTAACGCTTTATATTTGTTTCTAGATTTTTAAAATCTTCTTAAAATCAAATTTAGTTGATTTAGTGTTCTTAAAATAATGAAAAAAGTATTAGTTGTCGTTAATTCTGATGACTTCTAATAAGGAAAGATCTTACCATAAATATATTTAATTAATTTTCAACTCTTATATATTAGAAAAAAAATAATGAAAAGACGATTTGTCTAAAGTAAAGACTTTTAAGGAAGCGCAAAAAGTTCAAATGACATTTTTAAGGCCTTTCACACTTTTAATATATTATAGATATAGATAGATTATAGATACAAATATAAATTAATATAGTAAAATGTATTATTCTCTCCGTTCATCTTTACTTGTCCACTTTTCTATTTAAGTCATTAACTTTGTTGTATTCAAAGGATATTATGATAAAATTATCCTTATTATTTATTATTTACTAGTTTAACTGTGCTTGCCTCGCACGTGTAATGTTTGATTATTTAAAATTAGACGATTTTATTTATTGCGAAGATTTTTAATAAAATGTAAAAGTTCAAAGCACTTTTTAAAAATCCTTCACAACTTAATATAATAATGTAAACATAAACATATACACATATATATTTTACCATCAGAAGTTTCAAGTGGTTGATCGATCATTACTTTTGCATTTGCCATATAGTACCTCTTTTCCTAGTTGCCACAGACTAAAAGAGACACATCAATTTGAATCATATTTGTGTTACGATTACTTTTTTTTATTTTTATATTCAAAATCTTTCCTTATTTTAAAAGTCAAATCTTTACAAAATCATTGATTACTTTCTTATTACGTACTTAAAACTTTTAAAAGTCCGGTACTTCTTAAAGTTTTCTTATTCTAACGGTTTTATATTTATTTCTAGATTTTTCAAATCTTCTTAAAATCAAATTTAGTTGATTTAGAATTCTTAAACTAATGAAAAAAGTATAAGTTGTCATTAATTTTGATGACTTCTAATAAGAAAAGGTTTTACCATAAATATATTTAATTAATTTTCAACTCTTAAATTAGAAAAAAATAGTGAAATTCTGATGACTTATAATAAGGAAAAGTTTTATCATAAATATATTTAATTAATTTTCAACTTTTAAATATTAAGAAAAAATAGTGAAAAGACGATTTTGTCTAAACTAAAGACTTTTAATGAAGGACAAAAAGTTCAAACAACATTTCTAAGCCCTTCACACTTTTAATATATTATAGATATAAATTATGGATTATAGATTAAAGATTAATCTCTATGCCAATAGAAAAAGTGGACAATTAAAGATGAATGAAGGAAATAATAACCGTGAGAAATAATTTCGCTAAGTTAAATACCTTTTTAAAAAGGCAAAATAGCTCAGTGGACCTTTGTACTATGTCCATTTTGTAATGCGAATACTCCTACTTACATGTTTGTCATCTGCACCCTTCAACTCAATAAAACGTAATATTTTAAATCCCTCTGACCGTTGACTAAGCTTATGTGGCACAAAAATGAATGAGTAGAACGGAACGCATGATTACACGCGCAGAGGGCGAGTGAACATCATTTTTTGGCCACTTTTACATTAAAACAATTTTAAAAAATAATTAAAAAGATTAAATCATTAAATCCGCCAGTCCGCCACCTCTTTCTTAGCACCTTCTAAGCTTTGACTTACACAATAAAAAATAAAACCTTTACACTTTCAATTTAGCTTCAAAAAAATTTCAAAAAGAAAAAATGGACGAATCAATCAATAACCAGCACCTCCTACAAGATCAAAAATCTTCTTTGATAACCAAAAGAAAATTTCGTTTGATAATCTCTCTGTTAACTCTCTTCACTCTCATAATTTCATCAATTATCTATTCATCGATAATACTTAAACAAAAAACTGAATCGCCAAGGTTGCCATCGTCCTCTTCGCACCAGATTGCCATCACCAACACTTCCTCTATTAAAGCCAACAAAAACCCCAACACCCTTGCAACAACCAATAGTACTGATCAATTTCAAAAAGAAAAAATGGAGTTTAAGAATGAAGAGGGGTAATGGTTAATCAATAGTCATTGCTAGCTCCTCTGCTTCTTCTCCTATGGCGAATTCGAAATCTGTACCGGGATCAGAACCCAAATCTCATTCATGGAACGTTCTAGAACTTTTCGCTAGCTTAAACCCTTCAATTCCTCAACTTCCGCAGATTCACTCTTTAGCAATCACTATAAATTCCGATTCCCAAATCCTAGTTTTTGTCGGAACAGTCTCCGGAGACGTTATTTCCCTCTCCTTGAATTCAAACTTTGGTTTATCTCCACCTATGGGTCAACATCATTGATAAACCCGTCACTCCGATCCACGTTACTACTCATATTAGAAAACTCTTTGTTCTCTCTTATTTATTTGCTTAACTTGAATTTACTCGAACCGATTCGGAAAGTGAGTCTATTGAAGAATGTTAATGCCGTAAGTAAGAGATTTTTTAGTCGAGGGGTGGGGAATGGGAAACTGGTCAGGGTAGCGAGGGAGAGGGGCTGGGGGGTGGGAGAAGGTGTGGAGGCTGGTGCGGTGGAGATGGAGAAGAAAGCCCCAAACCCCACCATTTTAATTATTTTTTTTTTAATTCTTAATGTAATTTTTTTATTTTTTAAATATTTAATTTCTTATGTGGCATTTTAAAAATGATGTGAAATTTAATGTAGTATTTAAAATAATGTGAAATTTAATACAATATTTAAAAATAACGTGGCAGCTGACGTAGAGGCGAGTGTGTTACACACATCGAAATAGGGTTTAAAATATTATCTTTTAATGGGTTTAAGGGTCTAGATGACAAACATGTAAGTAGGAGTGTCCATATTACAAAACGGCTATAGTACAAGGGTCCACCGAACCATTTTACCTTTAAAAAACGACAAATAACATAATCTCACTAGTTTACTCCTTAATTACCCTCTCTCTCGATTTTCTTATTTAATTTTTCTCTCTCCCAAATTTTAATTGTTCATATACATAATTGGATGCCGATATACATTACCACTTATGTATCTGAACTAACTGATTTAACTATAATTAAGAAAATAAAACATCTGTCTTAAATACATAATACAATTAACACATAGTTAGGGGTGACAATTTCAGCTCATATTTGTGAAAAGAGTCCATTTAACCCATATTTAGTGAATTGGATCACTCATATTTCAAATGGGTAAATATGAACTTCAACTCATTTTAAAAACTCATACAAATATGAACAAAATAGGTAAAATATGGGTACCCATTTAAACACAAAGATCACCCACCTATGCTTAAAGTTTTAGTTTTTTTTCTTTTCTAGTTTTTTTCTTCTTTTTTTTTTCTTTCTTTTTTCCTTTAATTTACTTTTTTGCTTTTTATTTTTATTTTTATTTTTTTACTCATTCCTTATAATTTCTTTTTTTCTTTCTCATTTTTTCATCTACTTTTTTATTTTTATTTCTTTTTTCTTTGTATTCTTTTTTTTTTTCGCTTTCCTCTTTCTCATTCTTATTTCATCATTCGTATTTGCTTGAGACCTACATGAGTTAATAAATATAAGCTTTTAATTATCTCATTTAGCCTATATAATTCATAACATCTCTTATCAATTAAATATAATCCATAGTTTCACTCCTTTATTATTATTTTTTTCTATCTTTTATTTCTCTTTTTTTTTTTTAATTTCTTTTTTCCTTTAATTTACTATTTTTTTCTTTCTTTTTTCCTTTAATTTATTTTTTTTTCTTTTTAATTTTTTCCACTTATTTTTTACTCGTTTCTTACACTTTTTTTCTTTCTTCCTTTTCATCATTTTTTATTTTTCAATTTTATTTATTTGTGTTCTTTTTTTTTTGTATTTTCGTTTCCCCCTTTTTCATTCTTGGTTCGTCATTTTTGTCATTTTTCTTATTTTTTTACATTCTTTTCCTCATCTTTTTTTTGTCATTGCATTTTATATTTTTTTACTTTAAATTTATTTGTATCATACTATATATTTCAAATAAATTTATTATTTGAATAGTTTAGTTGTCAATATATGCAATTTATCATTTGTATTTATATACAAATAAGTATATGAATTAAAATCAACATGAGTTGTGGTGCAGTGGTTGAAGCTGCTCCACCCTTAACTAGAGGTCGAGGGTACGACCCTGGTTATGGAGAAAACTTTGTTGGGAGCGCTGTCACCTTAATAGGCCCTGCAACGCCCGATCCGGATTAGTCGGGGCTCCAATGCAGGCACCGAACACTGGATGAAAAACAAAAAAAAGTATATGAATCAGTTGTATTTTCTTGAGACTAAAATATATATGGCTAAGGATTCACATAACCCTCGAATTATAAATGTTGGACGAATATAAATCAATATGCGTTTATGGTATTTTTGTTATCATAAAAAAAAAAGGAAACCAAAAATAGAAAAAAAATAAAAAAGTAGAAAGAGAGGTAGAAGTTAGAGATAGAAGAGAGGAAAAAGCGTAAAGAAAGAATTGAAGAAAAAAAATACAAAAAAAATCAAAAAGAAAAAATAATGAAAAAGGTGAAAAGGAAAAAGAAAAAAGATGATGGTGAAAACAAATATACTGAGTGGTTACGATATTTTAGTCGTCATCCATAATTTGTACTCAACTTACCCATGTTCTTCGAAAATAAAAAAAAATATAAAACATAAAATACAACCAAAAAAGAAAAAAAATGAGAATGAAGTAAAAAAAAAAAAAAAAAAAAAAAAAAAGGAGACTAAAAAGGACAAGGAAAAAAAAGAAAAAAGAAAGAGAAACAAAGGGTAGAGGGTAGAGATAGAAGAGAGAGTGAAAAAAGAAAAAAGAAAAAAAAGACTAGAGGCTACATATAAAAGAGAGACAAAAAAAACTAAAAAAAAAAATTGGAAAAAAAATGAAATTGACATGATATAGAAGTTTTAAGTTTTTGACTTAGGAGTTAAAGTGGGTTGAACCCATTTTTACCCAATCCATATTTACCCATATTTATATGGCGGATTGCAATCCAAACCATTTTTGCTCGATCCATATTTAACCCGTTCAAATCCAATCCAATCCGCCCGTTTGCCATCCCTACGCATAGTATAATTAACGTTATATTTGTGAAATTGTGATCAATGGATCCCTTATATTCAGTAACAACTTTTCAATTTTAAAATTTTAAAACAAAAAATCAATTTCAACGATCAAAATTAGAAATTAAAATCCCGAATTGTTTTCGATAATTGCATCCGAATAGCATTCCCTGTAATAATATACATTGCAAAATCAATATTAGTTTAATGCAACAAAACTTAAATAAAAATTTTCAAAACTTGAAAACATAAAATAATTTTTAATAATCATGTCTAATATTTTTCTCATATACATAACAATGATATGTATATGAGCTGAAATAAGCACAACTCAACTTGTCTAACAGAGCCAGTTACATATAACACTGTTAATGCATAATATATACATAACTCTGTAATATATATGTTCTAGAGATACAACAGTTCAACTGTGTCAATTTCAACATATATATATATATAACAAAATTATGTATATGAATTGATATACATAACTCTTTAATGTATATGTATTGAAATAAACAGTCCATCGGTATTTGTTTTACCACATATACATAACAAATTTAAAATATATGGGCTCATACACAGAATAATATTATGTATATGGGATGAAGTAGCAACAAATCTCGAACCATTGCCCCCAAACATATACATAGACACGATATGTATCACGGTTAATATAACAACACTGATGCTTTGTAGCTATGTATATGAATACAAAAATTAAGCAAAATAAATAGATCTAGACATCAAACACTTACCGTGAGAAGACACGATCGTGATATTTCTTTTTCTTTCTTTCTTGAAGATTCACCAACGACCTTTTTTGAGCTTCTACCAGTAACTTTCATCAATTTCTTCATCTTAGTGGGGTCGATGAGGTGTTTGCTCTAAGATGAGATTTTTCAAAATCTTGTCTTTATCAAACTTAATGATTGATACAATGAAGAAGGGCGAGGTGGAGATGGAAATGATGAAAGTGAAAATCTTTAGTAATATTAGAAAATTTAGTTAGCTTTAAGGATTTTGGTATACACGCACAAAAATTGGTGTTAACAATTGTAACACCCCGCACTTTCGGGCTAAAGTTTGAACTGTCTTTTCTACGCGTACAGACCCGAACCCAATGATTCCTTGTTAATATATGTGTGATGAAAAATCCCACAATTTGGGAATAGCTTTGAATATGAATTGAGATCATAAAAATCCCCTAACTTAAAGACGAGTTGAAAACTTTTCTATCGATTAAGTTTTAACGAACGTTGCAACTTGGATCAACTTCGATCGACTATTTTTTCTAGAATATGAAGAGTTAGAGATCTTACTATATATCAAATGAAATTTCTTCGAGTCTTCTTTCCAACGTCGCCGGTTTTACCTTAATCCGATATCGGAGCAAAAAGTTATTCCTGTTTTACAGAGAGGTGTCTGTCAGTCGAGGTGCGACGGCTAGGGTGACGGACCATCAAGCCAGGACGTCAACTTGAAGCAGTAAGGTCGAATTTTTTTTTTCTTGTGACGGTTTGAGTGACGGCCAGTCACGGGAGTGACGACCCATCACGGGAGTGACGGCCCGTCACTCAGGCCGCCGATAGGGCCAACCAACGCTAAAGTATCATTTTCAAGGAATATTTTAGTATTTTCCCATCCCAAACTCCTTCCCCACGAATATAAATCATACCTTAAGCGTTATAATCCATATTATATCAGTTTTTAACATCTCAAATCCTCTCCACGCTCAAGAACAAGAGAAAATTAGGGTTTTCTTCAAGACAAAAATTCAAGTCTTTCAATCCAAGATTTCCCAAGAAAAGTGTCAAGATTAGCGTTTTATTCTTCAACTAAGGAACATAAGATACGTGGGGTTGTCCTAAAAACTCCATGGGCATGAGTTATTGTTTTATAAAGTTTTGAAAGAATATTATGATGTTTATAAAAAGGATTTTGAACAATTGTTTGAATAGCCAAATCATAAAATCCTTTTACAATGATATAATGTTTTGGTCTTGAAGCCTTCCATTGAAATTGCTTATACCCGTGTATATGTATGTATGTGTTTGAGTTTTGAAATTTGAATTGAGAAGCATGATCTAAATGTCTTTACTATTGCTTAAGGCTTGATATTGGTTATGAACTGAAGAGAGGGTGTTTTCATGTTAATATAAATGGAAAAGTGATGATTTAAAGAATTGTATGTTTTGCTTGTAGACACGTGATTTTTTATCATCCCTAAATTTTAATTTGTTTATCAATATTAAATATATTATATTTTTATATTTAATCAATATTATTTTGATTTTTGTTTTATTTTAAAAATATATATTTTCTTTTATAAATTTTAATAAATAAATTAATAGTTTTAATATTATTTTATTATATTTGTTTTTGTCTATTTAAAATTATTATTATATTTTGTTAAATATAAAATTAATTAATTATTATTATATTTATCATTATTGTTATTTTGTTTTATTTTATTATTATTATTATTATTATTACTAATATTTTTATATATATAAAAAAAAATTTAAAAAAAAAGAGGGAAAAGATATTTTTTAAAATTTTAAATTTTCCCCCCTCCCCTTATCTGCTTTTAACTGTTCCCCCCAAATAAAAAAATTATTCCCTCCTAAAGTCCCAGTATAAAGGGACTCCCACCTCAGAACAAAAATAAAGATAGAAGAGGAAGAACGTACATTCACACAGAGTACGTACTTAAACATCAAAAAAAAAAAATTGAATATTGAGTTTGATTTTCAGACGAATTTCCGGTGACGACTGTTTCTTGCTTATTATTCAGTTCAAACAATTATAGGTTCTTTTCAATCTTGAACCATTTTATGTTGTAAGTCTACAAAAATATGAAGAAAAATGCTTAAGTGATTTTATCACATTATTTAACATGAGTAATTGATTAATTATGTGAAATTCCATATCATATATTGTGCAGTCAAAAATACTGTGTAGTTGCAATTCTTAATACATAAAAAAGTTCTGTACTCACAAATACTTTGTATATACATAGAAGACAGAATAGAAAAAATCGAGCAAAACCCAATGAATAAAAGGAGATCGAGAAAATAAAAAAAAAGAATTTGTTTTCTCCATCTCCGCTAAACCACCAAAGATGACAGAGATCTCTTACCGCTGTTATTTTACGTCCAACAAATCACTGGAAAACGTCACCTCTGTCGAAAGTCGTTACAGATTCGACCAACCCACTCCAGTGCTGTTGTCGCTGTTTCTCTCTCCCCTTTCCCCGCGCCGCTCTGACGTCTCTTCTCCCCTTCCCTTTTTCCGTCGTTAGCTGGCCATTGCCGCCGACAAAAGCGTTGAAAAACCGACCAAAACCACCCCAAAATACCCCTGCCAGCGCCGATCTCCCCTTCCCCTATGTCGTCGATCTTTTTATTTATTTATTTATTTTTATTTTTCCCGTCATTTTTTTTTCTTTATGATAAATTTTGGATATCGAGGCCAGTGACCATTTTCTTTTTCTTTAAGTGTGGTTTTGATTTACTGTATGTTTAAGTTTGCTGTGATATGAAAGAAAGAGTATTTAGTTAGATAACTTTGATTTTATAGTATTCTAATATTATATTAATTAAAAGTGTATAAACTTGAGGATTATTTTAATAATAGAAATAATGTAGTTAGCAATAGATATTTATATTATTGTTTTATTATTATTATTATTATAATTATTAATACTGTTATTTTAATTGGTTCGTCATTATTATTAAATCTTAATAATTATTTTTTAAAATTAACTAATTATCTAATTATATTTCACTTAAAGTTAAATAATATTTCAAAGAAGTAAGTTATTTAATGCTAGATAATTTGTTATATATATATATATATATATATATATATATATTTAAAAAAATATAATAATAATAAAAATTTTCAATTAAGAATGCGGCATACGCATCATTCCGAGATATTTAAAAACACAAGGATGTATAAATACACCTTGGTAAATATTTTTCTAAAATTGATTTGGCAAATATTTTAACTTTCACCGATTTATGCAATATGAAATAATAGTCAAATTTCGATATAATTAAAAATGAGCAAATTTTAGGCTTTAACATAAGTTATCCAAATAGTTTAAGTCAAGATAAGTCAATAAAAGCGACCGTGCTAGAACCACGGGACTCGAGGGGTGCCTCACACCTTCCCCTCGGTCAACAGAATTTCTTACCCGATCTTCTGTTTTCGCAGACCCTAATAAAGAGTTATTTTCTTTTGATTAGGGATTCATAAAGGTGACTTGGAACACAATAACTCAATTTCAAGTGGCGACTCTGTAATTAAATTAATCCCTATTCAATACCGTCACTTTAATTAGAAAAACCCTTCGACTCGATCCCTTCGGGCAAAAAAAGGGTGTGACATCTCTGACGACTCTGCTGGAGAAAAATAAGAATTCAAGCTTTTTTATATTGACTTATACTTGCTTTAATTATTATTGATATTGTGTTTGTTGGCCTTATGTGCTAATTGTCGCTTATTTACTGCTTTGATATTATTTGAACTGTATTATATATTGTCTTCTCTCGCGTACCCCCTCTGAGTCTCTGAAATAGGCTAGAGGGAATGCAGCATATGCATTCCACCTTCTTTTTGAGATAACCTGAGTGTCAAGACACCTGGTGAAGGATATAGTCACACATGTTAGGTGGGGTTCGGATCGACAACAAAGGCGGTGTTGCCCTGCTACCGACCAAGTTGTCCCTCCCCGGCTTGAGTGTCCGCTCGGGTAAGTCAGTCTAGACACCTATCCCTATTAGGTTTAAACTTAGAAAAATTGAAAACTCAGAATCTGGTTATCCTTATTAGGTACCGCTTTATTTGCATCATATGCATTTGACTTAGCGGGACTCGGCACAGGGGCCGGGTCTGTCTAGGATAGGTGACCTAATTTATAAAGACCAACATGTGCATCTTACGTGCTCTTTGACATTTACTTGGAAGACTATTTATTTGTTGACCGGCTTTAGGCAATTTTAAAATACGAGAGATTAATTTATTCTCAAATTTAGTTAATCATTTTTGAAAGGAAAATTTTATTTTTAAAATAAAGAATTTTTTTTAAATATACAGCAACATAGTTTTTACAATCTTTATGAACTACGAGGGTCTGATTCTCACTCTTAGTGAGATACGTAGGAAGTCCTTCCCAGGATACGACCCTATCTTTTTAAAAAAATTATTCATAGATTTATTGAGAAATATTTTGAAAATATGATTACTTTCATAATTATTTTTCTAATTCTCAAGTCCAATTTTTATATATAGCCCTGAATCTTTAGGGATCATGAGGCTAAGGTTTTACAAAAAAAAATAAAAAATATATATATATATATTTCAATAGCTGGAATCTTTAGGGATCATGAGGCTAAGTTTTTACAAAATAAATAAAAATAAAATATGTATTTTAACGGCCCAGAATCTTTAGGGATCATGAGGCTAAGTTTTTACAAAATATATATATATATATATATCAATTTTAACAGTCTTGAACCTTTAGGGTCGTAAGACTGAAATTTTTATACAACTTCATACATAAAACGGTCATTCTATTTTTATTTATTTCTGAGTCCTTTTATTTTATTTTTGTACTTAGAAAATATTGTCTTCAAACATATAGATAAAATTGTCTAGAAGTCTGTTATAGCAAAGTTTTTAATAGAATCAATTTAAATAAGTGTTTTTCTTAAAAAATATTATCAATCTTGTTTCTCTCTCTTTGATTTTTGATAAAATTATTCTTTGCAACTAAGTCCAAATAATGGTCGCACTAGGTTTTACAAGTTAAGTTATAAATTCTTTTCAAAATTAATAAATTAAGTTTTGTCTAAGTCTAGGTATTTATTAATCTTATGTCCCTGTCAATAGGTATAAAATTCCCCCCCCCCTGTTCGTGGAAAGCGTTCGAAGAGAAAGAGAGATGGGAGTGTACCACTTCAGGTTGTGGATTGTACCCCTTTGCAGCTTTGGTTGTGGTGGAACGAAATGGATACATTCGATTATGACGAGATACATAAGTATTTGGGTTTTTTGACGAGTATCATGAGAATCAACCCTAATAGGGAAGTGCTTGTTGCATTACTGAATTTCTGAGACCCGAAGAATAATGTATTCTGCTTTTCAGATTTTGAGTTGACACCTACTTTAGAAGAGATAGTAGGCTATGTTGGATATGGGGATATGCATCGGAAGAAACTTATAGCCTCAAGAATTATTTCAATAAACAGATTTTGCAAGCTCATGAACATACGGAATACGAAAGAAGAATCAATGAAAAAAGGTTGGGTTTCTTTGCAATTTTTGTATGACAGATACGGAAAGCAAGAAGGGTTTGAAAAGTACGGTAAATAACTTTGTAATAAGGGGAGTTTTGAGGTTTGAAAAATTCACAGACGATTTGCATTCATGGTAGCCTTTTTAGGCACTATGGTCTTCCCGAGAAGAGAAGAAAAAATTAATATTCGTTTAGCGAGAGTGGTACAGATACTGATTAAGAAAGATTACACTATGGTACCAATGATCCTAGCTGATATTTACCGTGCTCTGACTGTTTGCCAGAAGGGAAAGAGTTTTTTTGAAGGATGTAATATCTTGTTACAGATGTGGATTGTGGAGCATCTTTATCAACGTCCTACATTGACAAAGTTCGATCCTGAGCGATTTAATCGCATCAACGATTACGAGGAAAGAATGGAGAAATATAAATGTCCAAAAGAAATTGGAGATTGGGTTAATCTTTTTCGTTCTTTGACAACAGATAAAATCACTTGGAATCTCCATTGGTTCCCTTGGAGACAAGTCATACATAGTTCTGTCATTCGTCCGTTCTTGTTATTAATGGGTATTAGAGGTGTTCAACCGTATGTTCCATTGAGGGTTCTACGTCAGCTAGGCAGACGTCAAATAATTTCCATAACGGAAAACATGACTGAGTTCGTATTTGAGGTCAGACCAGAGATTCCACTTCTAGAAGATTTGGCCCAGCAGATTTGGGAGAGTTGCCGTATTATGGGGATTGAAACGATGGTCATAGAGCGTGAGAAAGGAGAAGTGCACCCAGATTACCATGCATGGTTTGAAGAACAGTCGAGTCCGCCAGTCAGACCAGAAAGATCGGTTAAGGGACCTATAGATCAGGAAGCTGCAATCAGGATAGGAATTGAAAGAGCCATGCGAGAACATCATGAATCCAACCAAGTTTTGAGAGCAGAATTAGAGCATCCAGGGCAAAAATAGACGAACAACAAAGGGAATTTGCTGAAGAGAAAGCTAAGTCAGCAGATATTGAGGTTGCACTTCGGGGACAAATCAAGTTTGCTACCACTAGGGGGTCGCACGTTGCAGAATTTGCCGCATCTCGCCGACAACAACTTCAAGAAGTTGAAAAGAATATGCAAGAAGAATTTGATCGAGAGAGATCTCAGTGGATTCTTGAAAGAGGAATATTACGAGAACAGTTGGACGTTGCTTCTGCTCGTGAACAACGTGCAAGAGAGATGGTTGATTTTCGAGATCGACAGGCCCAGGAATGGGATCAGGCTTTCAGTTCCCTTCGAAGGAAGGTCCGTCGTGTAGCACAGGATACTGCCAGAATGGGTTTGGATTATTAGCAGTTGGATTGCGAAGACTTTTTGGCACAAGTACCAGCTTTCGCACAACGACTCACTACTTCATTGGAGGACATATATTTGAGTTTGGGAGGACATATTAAACCGAAATCTCATTGAATGAATCGTTGTTTTCTTTGTCATAGTTTTTTATTTTCAGTTTTAAAATTTCTTGTTTAGATATTATGTCTTTTAGTTTTCAGTTGTCAGTTAGTAGGTTTTATTTTAGGAGTTGGGTCAGTTATTTTATCGTATTTATATTATAGAATGTAATGAAGTTGACTGTTTATTTCTATATATATTACATATGTTTTACTTCACTTACTTTATTTATTTTCATCAATAATAATAATAATAAAAAAAAATTGTTAAATTCCTCCCGAACTACGCAAGATCTGATTCATGTCCTGACATGATACGTAGGCAACCCTCCAAAGGGTTCGATCATAATTTTTGAAAATATGCCTAGAAAAGCCGGGATGAAACACAAAGCTTCCTTGATAGGTTAGGAAATGCATATAGAAACATGACATATAATGTGGCGTTATAATGTGTTAAATATATGACACTCACACATTTTCTACTTGGTCACAGAAAGATAAAATAATTGGTGGTTGTTTTGTGGTTTAAACTGGCATCACATCCGTATAACACCAGATACAAGGGTAAAAAAAGAATGACCCGCAGAGAAGATATAGGGTCTGATAGTGAAGAAGAACAGAATCAGTTGATTTCGCAGGAAGTAGCATCATTGGAAGAAATAAAGTCATTAAAACAACAGATGGCGGAGATGTACCAAGCTTGGTTGAATGGACAAGCCCCGCCTTCTTCAATCCCTGGACTTTCAACTTCAAATGATCCAAATTCTGACCCAGCTCAAACTAGTTATCCATTTTACCCACCAGGATTTGGCCCATTTGCTAATATGTCTGGAGTTGCTGGTACTTCTACCGTGCGCCCACCAAATCCATCTGTCACAAATAACCCACTTTTTACTTTTGTAGCGCCAGCTACTGCGGGTATTCAACCGATAATACCAAAGAATATGGGAACACCAAATCATGATATGTTATATCCTCCTGAAATGACTTTCAAATCACAAAATCCACATTATCATGTTCATCAACGCGATACTCCTATCGTGATTGAGAAGATTGCTAAGAATGAAGAGCATGAGGAGATGGCTAGAAAAGTTAGAAGCCTGGAACAAAGTATGAGAAATATGCAAGGAGTAAGTGGACCAAAAAGTATTTCATACAAGGATTTATGTATGTTTCCTGATGTCCATTTGCCGATAGGGTTCAAAATGCCAAAATTTGACAAATATGAAGGACACGGCGATCCTGTAGCTCATTTGAAAAAGTTTTGCAATCAATTAAGGGGAGCAGGAGGAAAAGAAGAATTATTGATGACGTACTTTGGAGAAAGCCTTACAGGGATAACTTCTGAATGATTTATTGACCAAGACATTTCCCGTTGGCACATGTGGGACGACATGGCTCGAGATTTCGTTCAAGAATTTCAGTATAACATTGAGATAGTGCCAGATCGCACTACGCTTGCCAATATGAGAAAAAAGATGACCGAAAGTTTTTGAGAATATGCCGTCAGATGGAGAGAGCAGGCTTCAAGAGTTAGACCATCGATAAAAGAATCTGAAATGATTGATATTTTTCTGCAAGCACAAGAACCTGATTATTTCTATCATTTGCTCTCTACTATCGGAAGCACATTTGCAGAAGTTATCAAAGTTGGAGAGATGGTAGAAAACGGAATCAAATTAGGAAAGATCATCAGCCAGGCCGCTTTGAAAGCAACAACACAGGCAATTCAAAGTGGTACATGAATTTTTGGGGAAATGAAAAGAAAAGAGGATGTAGCAACTGTCATGGCAGGTCCACGATAAAATTGGAGAGGTGCGCGTCAACCATACGCACAGAATCCATTATATTTTGGTCCATCCCCTCAATATCCTATTTACAATACACAACCATATGCTCGGGGTCTTTCTTACCCGCAGTGGCGTACACTAGCAATCCAAAATCATCCAATGGCCCAACAAGTTCAAAAAGGCCCTCCGAGGTCTAATTTTTGGCCTAGAGCAGAATTCAAAAGGGATAACATGGTAAAAGATAATTTCACTCCTATTGGAATATCCTACACCAGTTTATTTCATAGGCTGAGAAAAATGAATGTTCTAAACCCAATTGAAAGAAGGATCCCGAATCCTCCTCCGAAGAATTTGGACTATTCTAGAAGATGTGAATACTGTTCTGATGCCCCAGGGCAAGACACAGAGAAATGTTGGTATCTGAAAAGAGTCATTCAAGAGTTGATAAATACCCAACAGATTATGGTAGAAAGTCCAGGCGCTCCAAATGTCAATCAAAATCCGCTGCCAGATCATAATGAAACAAACATGCTAGAAGTGATACTCAGTGGTGAAGATTCTATGATTTCCTTTAAGCCGATCATTAAAATTAATACTGATTCGGAAAAATCAGCAAATATTATGGATTTGATGAAAGAAAAGCCTGCAGAAACGGAGGTGGTGATAGCAAAACCCGAATCATCGAATGATCCCTTGGTGATGGGGAAAGAGATTTCAGAAAATATTGAATCAAGTCAAATAAAGCCGAAACTCATTATTCCCGGAAGATCCAATAAGCCTCTTTTAATCATAAAAGGAGTTCCCGTAGCTCCTATTGTTATTAAACCAATGTCACAGCTGCCTATGGTTGATACCAAGACAGTCCCTTGGAATTATGATCGCGTTGTGGTGATACACAAGGGGAAAGAAGTGACTGAAGATGTAGATAAAATAGAAGGATTAACTCGATCTGGAAGATGTTATGCTCCAGTAGAGTTAAGAAAGAATAAACAAGGCGGTGAAGAACGAATGACAATCAAGAAGCCTGTCACTGATGAAGAAGCTGAAGAATTGTTAAAGAAAATGAAATTGCCAGAATATTCTGTTATAGAATAGTTGAAAAAGACACCAACACAGATTTCTTTGTTGTCTTTATTGATACATTCAGAGGAACACCGCAAGGCTGTAATGAAGATTCTTAATGAAGCATGTGTTCCTAGTGAGATTAGAGTAAATCAGCTGGAGAAAGTTGTTGGAAGGATCCTTGAAGCAAATAAAATTACTTTTTCAGACGATGAATTGCCTATGGAAGGTACGGATCATAACTAAGGTCTATATATTTCTGTGAAATATGAACATTCCATCGTCACTTGAGTGTTAATTGATGGAGGATCAGGCGCTAACATTTGTCCTATGTCAACTTTTCAAAAGTTAAATGTTAATGTGGAAAGAATCCGACCTAACAATGTGTGCGTAAAAGGTTTTGACGGATAAAAAACTGATGCCATTGGTGAAATAGAACTTATATTGACAATCGGGCCTGTGGATTTTGCTATGGATTTTCAAGTGCTGAACATTGATGCTTCATATAATATGTTATTGGGAAGGCCATGGATTCATAGGGCTAAAGCAGTCGCATCAACGTTGCATCAAATGGTCAAATTCGAATGTGACAGGCAAGAGATAATTGTTCATGGTGAAAGAGACTTATCAATGTATAAAGACTACCCTGTTTCTTCCGTCGAAGCAGATACTGCCAATGTGTTAATTCACCAAGCTTCTGAGGTAGTGGTTGTTGAGTATATCCTCGAGGGGAATCTCATCGCAAGACCACAATTGTCCTCTGCATCTGTTATGGTAGTGAATGAAATGTTGAAGCATGGTTTTGAACCAGGAAAAGGTCTAGGGATGTTTTTGCAAGGCGTAGTTCATCCAGTAAACCTCTATGAGAACTTTGATACTTTTGGTCTGGGATACGAGCCTACCGATGAAGATATAAAGAAGGCTAAAATGTGTAAGAAAGAGTCATGGTCACTTACCAAGCCGATACCGCCACTTCACGAGTCTTTTATCAAATTCAGTGATGTCGGATCCTCTAAGTTACCTGCTGCAGAATCAATGAATGATGATGGTACAGAGTTGATTGACCTTTTTCAGAATATGTTCATTGAAGCTGATATGGTTGAAATCGAAGAAGGTACCAGCGATGCAGATGTGCAGTTTGTCGGCCTTGATGTCCAGATTAACAATTGGGAGGGCAATCCTCTCCCTATTCTGAAGGAGTCTTGGTAGTTTTTTTTTTTACAATCTTAGTAGCTTGTTTTTTTTCTGTAATTTGAATAATTTTAGGATTGTAATTCATACCTTTACCTTGGTACTTTAGGTTAAAACTCTTTCTAGTTTTGTTTTTAATAAATCTCCTTTTGTTTTATTTTGGGTCTGATGTTTATTTATTTATTTATTTTCTATCATACAGTTCTTTCTATGCCGATTCTAATGATATGACATGCATGAAGAATTATCAACCAGATTTAAAAAACCAATCTAATTTTGAAATAATGAATAAAGAGGTTGAATACGATGAAGAGGAAACATTTGAGGATATAAGTAAAGATTTCAAACAGTTTGAGAATAAGACAAATCCCAATTTGGAAGAAACTGAGGCGATCAATTTAGGAGATCTTGAAAATATTAGGGAGACTAAGATAAGTGTACATGTTCAACCACAACAAAAGAAAGCTATAATTGAAGCTTTGCATGAGTATAAAGACATCTTTGCGTGGTCTTATGATGATATGCCCGGTTTAAGCACTGATTTGGTAGTTCACAAGTTGCCAATTGATCCTGTTTTTCCTCCTGTCAAACAAAAGTTAAGAAAACTCAAAACTGACATGAGTGTAAGAATTAAAGAAGAAATTACAAAGCAACTTGAGGCTAAAGTCATTCGAGTGGCCCAGTATCCTACTTGGTTGGCAAATATTGTCCTTGTTCCAAAGAAGGACGATAAAGTTCGGATGTGTGTTGATTATCGTGATTTAAATAAAACAAGTCCGAAAGATAATTTTCCACTTCCCAATATTCATATTTTGTTGGAAAATTATGCCAAACATGATCTTGCTTATTTTGTGGATTGTTATGCGGGGTATCACCAGATCATTATGGATCCAGAAGATACAGAAAAGACATCATTTATTACTCCATGGGGGACATATTGTTATAGAGTTATGCCTTTTGGATTAAAGAATGTTGGGGCAACTTACATGAGGGCAATGACCATAATGTTTCATGACATGATGCACAAAGAAATTGAAGTTTATATGGATGACGTGATCATTAAGTCGAGAGAGCAATCTGATTATATCAAAGATTTGAGAAAATTCTTTGAAAGGCTTCGGAGGTATGATCTCAAACTTAATCCAGCAAAATGTGTATTTGGAGTTTCGTCAGGAAAATTTTTGGGTTTTATAGTCAGTCGACGTGGTATTGAGTTAGATCCTTCAAAAATAAAAGCTATCCAAGATTTACCTCCACCAAAAAATAAAACGGAGGTGATGAGTTTACTTGGAAGGTTGAATTATATCAGCAGATTCATTGCTCAGCTTACGACAACTTGCGATCCAATATTCAAGTTGTTGAAGAAGAATGTTAAAGTTGAATGGACTGAAGAATGTCAAGAGGCATTTGACAGAATTAAGAGACACTTGTCGAATCCACCTATTTTGGTTCCTCCAGAGTCAGGCCGACCCTTGATATTGTACATGTCTGTTTTAGATAATTCTTTTGGCTGTGTATTGGGTCAACATGATGTCATAGGAAGAAAAGAACAAGCCATCTACTACCTCAGCAAAAAGTTTACCACTTATGAGGCTAAGTACACTCTTCTTGAGAGAACGTGATGCGCCTTAACTTGGGTAGCCCAAAAGCTGAAACATTACTTATCATCTTATACTACTTACCTCATCTCTCATATGGATCCTTTAAAGTATATTTTTCAGAAGCCTATGCCCACAGGCAGACTCGCGAAATGGCAGATGTTGCTTACAGAGTTTGATATTGTTTATGTGACATGAACTGCAATGAAAGCCCAAGCCTTGATGGATCATTTGGCTGAAAATCCTATTGATGAGGAGTATGATCCATTGAAGACTTATTTTCCAGATGAAGAGGTATTGTATGTTGGTGAGTTTGTTTCAGAAGATTGCCATTTAGGCTGGAAGTTGTTCTTTGATGGAGCTGCTAATATAAAAGGAGTGGGAATAGGAGCGGTTCTTATTTCTGAATCAGGACAATATTATCCCATAACAGCCCAACTTCGATTCTACTGTACCAATAATATGGCAGAATACGAAGCTTGCATTCTGGGATTGAGATTAGCCATTGACATGGGGGTCCAAGAATTGTTGGTATTAGGAGATTAAGATTTATTAGTCTACCAAATCCAAGGAGATTGGGAGACTCGTGATTCGAAACTCCTACCATATAGAAGTTGTTTGCAAGATCTTTGTCAACGATTTGTATTAGTGAAGTTCAAACACATTCCCAGAGCTCATAATGAGATTGCTGATGCTTTGGCGACCTTATCTTCGATGCTTCAACATCCCGATAAAACTTATATTGACCCTTTGCATATACAGATTCATGATCAATATGCATATTGTAATGTGGTTGAAGAAGAATTTGATGGGGAGCCGTGGTTCTATGATATCAAATAATATATTCAGACTGGGAAATATCCTGTACATGCTGATGGTAATCAAAAGAGAACCATTCGACATTTGTCTAGTAGATTTTTCTTAAGTGGAGGAATCTTGTATAAGAGGACTCCTGATTTGGGACTTCTGAGGTGTGTAGATGCTAAAGAAGCTTCAAAAATCATGACTGAAGTACATTCTGGGATTTGTGGACCACACATGAGTGGGTATGTTTTGGCAAAGAAAATACTCCGAGCAGGTTATTATTGGCTCACCATGGAGCGAGATTCCATCAATTTCGTTTGTAAATGTCATGAATGCCAGATACATGGAGACTTGATACATTCCCCTCCATCTGAGTTGCATACAATGACTGCTTCATGGCCTTTTATGGCTTGGGGAATGGATGTAATTGGACCAATTGAACCAAAGGCCTCGAATGGACGTAATTGGACCAATTGAACCAAAGGCCTCGAATGGACATAGGTTCATCTTGGTAGCCATTGATTATTTCACGAAATGGGTAGAAGCAGCGACTTTCAAGTCAGTGACCAAGAAAGTGGTGGTCAATTTTATTCACTCCAATATCATTTGTCGGTTCGGTATTCCAAAGATAATTGTCGCGGATAATGCTGCGAATCTCAATAGTCATCTGATGCAAGAAGTGTGCCAGCAATTTAAGATTATGCATCGAAATTCAACTCCTTATCGTCCAAAGGCGAATGAAGCTGTAGAAGCTGCCAATAAGAACTTAAAGAAAATACTCCGTAAGATGGTGCAGGGTTCCTGACAATGGCATGAAAAGTTACCTTTTGCTTTGTTGGGTTATCGTACTACAATTCGGACTTCAATTGGTGCAACTCCTTACCTGTTGTTGTATGGAACTGAAGCAGTTATACCTGCAGAGATTGAGATTCCATCTCTTCGAGTAGTTGTGGAAGCTGAAATTGATGAAGATCAATGGGTCAAGACTCGTTTGGAGAAATTAAGCTTGATTGATAAAAAAAGATTGACGTCAGTATGTCATGGACAATTATACCAGAAGAGAATGACACGAGCATATAATAAAAAGGTGCATCACAGACATTTTGAAGTTGGTCAGTTGGTACTAAGACGCATTCTACCTCATCAGATTGAAGCCAAAGGCAAATTTTCTCCTAATTGGCATGGGTCATTCATGGTGAAGAAAGTGTTACCTAATGGCGCGTTATATCTAACTGATGTAGAAGGAAAAATGGAAGGAATGCCAGTCAATGCTGATGCAGTTAAAAGATATTATGTATGATATTCATGTACAATTATGTTATGTATGTTTTGTACTTACATTTTTAAAGATTTGAAATGATGAAGGCATTTTGTTCTACTATCTGAATAATATATCAACCTTTGCTTACCCCTTTGAGCTTTTATTTTTCTTCATACCCCTCTTTTGGAATCAAATTAAAGTAGAAAAAAAAATCAATCAAAAATTCAAACTCAAACAAAAGAATGATGTTTCATGAACTACGTTTGACCTGATTCTTGCTATGACAAGATACGTAGGCAGCCCTACTCCGGGGTTCGATCTAACCAGAAGAAAATTTAAATTACCCAAAATGAAATGAAACTGGGGCAAAAGTTATTTTTTTAAAAGAATCGATTCCAAAAGTTGTATGTTTCACCCAATGTTATATAAATTTTTGAGCCTCATGCCGACCTTTCTTTCTAACCCCCTATCCAAAAGCCAAGTTACAACCAAAGAAAGACATTCAGATCAATCTTTGAGAATGTCAACGCTAAACATGTTATGAGTGGATGATATTTCATATTCTGGGTGTTTATTTAAAAAAAAAAATGAAAATGAGAGAGTCTTAATGGTGAAAATCCTTTTGGACACCATAAGACGACTGTGAGCTGAGACATAAATGAAAAGGAGATAGGCTCGTTGGCAAAAATCCATTGAGGTACTACTAGCCGAAGAAAGGTTATTATCAAGAATGACTCCATTTCAAACTAAATAAGTGGACATAAGTTGTAATGATTGGTGTGGGTAGATCTGGTTGTTTGATTCAAAATGCATGTCATAATCACCAGATTTGGTTTTCACATTCAGATAAGTTTTCTCTTTGTTTTGAAAAAAAAAAAAGATGCCTATTGTGTTTTTTCTTTTTGTTTTGTTTTAATTTTTGATTTTTTGTGTCCTTATCATCAAACGAAAAAATTTCGTTGTCTTTTGAGTCAAATTCACGTCAGGTCGAGTGAGAAAAGACTCCAAACTCGCTACCAACTCCTTTAAGGGTACAAAGCAAGACAAAGGGTCGATGTATAGAGACAACATTTCAAAGTAAAAGTAAGGTACTCAAGATGATTGTGATTTGACCATTTTAAACTCGTAAAAATCTAAGGGATGTATTGGAAGCTAAACTCAGACGCATCATACAACAAAAATATAATTTGAGTTGAGGATCTCAGTAGTCAGAATTCTGAGTTAGAGGTATAACAATTCAATGAATATTATCATGGATTGGAAAAGAGTTGAGCATGACAAGTGCGAGAGCGGCCACTTCAAAAGCCAAATGCCACAAACCAACCACCACATGTTTTAAAACTCACAAATTTTCTTTGTTTGGAATAGAGATGAAATAATTGTTTTCAGATAAATGATGTAATTTCACACTTCTCTCAATGCAAGAAGTATGGTTACAACATCCGATACTGGATCTCGGTCATGATAAACTTTATTCTTAGCGAGGACCCTCTTGAAGAATGGGACGAAACCCTCCTGAAGAATGAGAATTTATTTTTATGTTCAGGACCCTCCTGAAGAATGGGACAGGACCCTTCTCAAGAATGGGAATTTATTTTTATGTTCAGGACCCTCCTGAAGAATGGGAATTTATTTTATATCCAGGACCCTCCTGAAGAATGGGATGTTATTTTTCTGTTTCACTATTTGCTTTGAGTCCAGGAGCCCGCCTGAAGAACAGGGTAAAGAAAAAGAAAGTCCAGGAGCCCGCCTGAAGAACAGGGTGAAGAAAAAGAAAGTCCAGGAGCCCGCCTGAAGAACAGGGTGAAGAAAAAAGAAGTTCAGGAGCCCGCATGAAGAACAGGGTGCAGAAATTGTAACTCTAGGAGCTCGCCTGAAGAACAAGGTAAAGAAAAAGAAAGTCCAGGATCCCGCCTGAAGAAAAGGGTGAAGAAGTTGCAAGTCCAGGAACCCGCCTGAAAAACAGGGTGAAGAAAAAGAAAGTCCAGGAGCCCGCCTAAAGAATAGGGTGAATTTTCAAATTCAAGCCGCGAAGGCTTGAATCAAGATTCTAGATATTATAATTTTTACTTGTATTTTTTTTCATTTTTTATTTTATTAGTCAGTTGAATGTAAAAGCAGAAGTTGTTAACCGGAAATTCGACGGAATCCCACTCGACTTTAACTTTTTCTCTTACCAAATTACCTTTGAACTGCCCATGACCTGATTCCCTTATAACCCGGGATAGGTAGGATGTCCAAAAACAGGACTCGGTCATATTTTTTTTATTTTTTTTATTTTTACCTTTCAAATAATTGGAGGGTCAAAAATCATATCTTGTCTACTTCTTTGTATGAAAACTCTTCGAGATTTCACACAAAGAGGGACAAAAATGTAGACACGCGATTTTTTATCCTCCCTTAATTTTAATTTGTTTATCAATATTAAATATATTATATTTTTATATTTAATCAATATGATTTTTATTTTTGTTTTATTTTTTTTATTTTAAAAATATATATTTTCTTTTATAAATTTTAATAAATAAATTAATAGTTTTAATATTATTTTATTATATTTGTTTTTGTCTATTTAAAATTATTATTATATTTTGTTAAATATAAAATTAATTAATTATTATTATATTTATCATTATTGTTATTGTTATTTTATTTTATTATTATTACTATTACTAATATTTTTATATATATATAAAAAAAAAATTAAAAAAAAAAGAGGGAAAAGATTTTTTTTTAAATTTTAAATTCCCCCCCCCCCTTCCCCTTATCTGCTTTTAACTGTTCCCCCAAATAAAAAAACCGTTCCCTCCTAAAGTCCCAGTATAAAGGGACTCCCACCCCAGAACAAAAAAAAGATAGAAGAGGAAGAACGTACATTCACACAGAGTATGTACTTAAACATCAAAAACAAAAAAAAAATGAATATTGAGTTTGATTTTCAGACGAATTTTCGGTGACGACTGTTTCTTGCTTATTATTCAGTTCAAACAATTACAGGTTCTTTTCAATCTTGAACCATTTTATGTTGTAAGTCTACAAAAATATGAAGAAAAATGCTTAAGTGATTTTATCACATTATTTAACATGAGTAATTGATTAATTATGTGAAATTCCATATCATATATTGTGCAGTCAAAAATACTGTGTAGTTGCAATTCTTAATACATAAAAAAGTTCTGTACTCACAAATACTTTGTATATATATAGAAGACAGAATAGAAAAAATCGAGCAAAACCCAATGAATAAAAGGAGATCGAGAAAATAAAAAAAAAAGAATTTGTTTTCTCCATCTCCGCTAAACCACCAAAGATGACAGAGATCTCTTACCGCTGTTATTTTACGTCCAACAAATCACTGGAAAACGTCACCTCTGTCGAAAGTCGTTACAGATTCGACCAACCCACTCCAGTGTTGCTGTCGATGTTTCTCTCTCCCCTTTCCCCGCGTCGCTCTGACGTCTCTTCTCCCCTTCCCTTTTTTCGTCGTCAGCTGGCCATTGCCGCCGACAAAAGCGTTGAAAAGCCAACCAAAACCACCCCAAAATACCCCTGCCAGCGCCGATCTCCCCTTCCCCTATGTCGTCGATCTTTTTATTTATTTATTTATTTATTTATTTATTTATTTTTATTTTTCCTGTCATTTTTTTTTCTTTATGGTAAATTTTGGATATCGAGGCCAGTGGCCATTTTCTTTTTCTTTAAGTGTGGTTTTGATTTACTGTATGTTTATGTTTGCTGTGATATGAAAGAAAGAGTATTTAGTTAGATAACTTTGATTTTATAGTATTCTAATATTATATTAATTAAAAGTGTATAAACTTGAGGATTATTTTAATAATAGAAATAATGTAGTTAGCAATAGATATTTATATTATTGTTTTATTATTATTATTATTATAATTATTAATACTATTATTTTAATTGGTTCGTCATTATTATTAAATCTTAATAATTATTTTTTAAAATTAACTAATTATCTAATTATATTTCACTTAAAGTTAAATAATATTTCAAAGAAGTAAGTTATTTAATGCTAGATAATTTGTTATATATATATATATATATATATATATATTTTATTTTAAAAAAATATATATAATAATAATAAAAAAATTCAATTAAGAATGCGGCATACGCATCATTCCGAGATATTCAAAAACACAAGGATCTATAAATACACCTTGGTAAATATTTTTCTAAAATTGATTTGGCAAATATTTTAACTTTCACCGATTTATGCAATATGAAATAATAGTCGAATTTCGATATAATTAAAAATGAGCAAATTTTAGGCTTTAACATAAGTTATTCAAATAGTTTAAGTCAAGATAAGTCAATAAAAGCGACCGTGCTAGAACCACGGGATTCGAGGGGTGCCTCACACCTTCCCCTCGGTCAACAGAATTTCTTACCTGGTCTTCTGTTTTCGCAGACCATAATAAAGAGTCATTTTCTTTTGATTAGGGATTCATAAAGGTGACTTGGAACACCATAACTCAATTCCAAGTGACGACTCTGTAATTAAATTAATCCCTATTCAATACCGTCACTTTAATTAGAAAAACCCTTCGACTCGATCCCTTCGGGCAAAAAAAGGGTGTGACATTGCTACAAAGTAATGGACCACCGCATGTTTAAGAATTGAAAGAGAGAATCTTTGCATAAGTTTCATGTATTTCGTTATACAAATTCTCTTGTACTGTTTGAATGATTTGGTGGTCTAAGCATTATGTTTTGAATGAAAGGACTGTAACACGATAATGTATGGCTGAGATGTATGACTTGCAAGTCTTGGTATGACGATACCAAATAGATGAATGCCATAGCAGATTCAGAACAGACTAAAAAATACAGATTTTACTCAGATTTTTGAATTTTGAATTCAGAAAGATGCATGCTAGAAAAGGTTAAAAATGGGCTTAAAGAGAGTTAGATGGTTACCCGAAGAAACTACAAGTTGAAAGACTCAACGCTAGAAATCGTGATTTGCCAACACGGGGTTATGGTACCATACTTTGTGGTCTTGTGTACCTTGATTCATGTCGTCCCAATTTGGGACTATGGTTAGGAGCCATACTTTGTGGTCTTGTGCACTACCATGACATATGGATTTGATTGGAGATCATGGCATCATACTAGGTGGTCTTGCGTGTCTCCTCTTACTAATACTCCAATCTTTACAGTAAACTTGGATTGAGAGATTGGCCACCGAGTCAAGGGCGGATTCCATATAGCCCGTGAAATTACAAATTGTAGGGTGTACCATCTAGCTCAGAAGAGAAATAAAAATAGAGTCATGATTTCAAGAAAGTGTTTTGGAATTTATCAAATTATACTCATGTGTTTTCAAATGTTTTAAGATGACATATTTTTATAAAATGCTCTCACCTATGTATAAAAATATATTTTATTTTTGGATTGTTCTACGTACCAGTACGATTGTATTGACCCCTTATATTTCAGGATCTGAGGCACAATCCCGGGGTCTCGTTAAGCAATAGAGTTGTTTGGTCAGAAGTTACAGTTGGTGAGCTTCCCTTATTTCGGAAGGCCTAGTTTGGGGGATATTGTTGTTTTGTTTTGGATCATGGACCAACTGGGGGCCTTGTCCCAGATTTTAGACAGATGTTGGTTTTCATATTATTAGAGATTTCGCAGGCTGGCGTCACGAGTTTCAAATGTTTTGAACTTAATTTCGTATTGTTTAGTTGAATTAAGAGATTGACCATGTTTCCATTTTTATTTTCTTTTTTGCATTTCTTTATAGTACATGAATGGTGTGCATGATTGTTAGATAGAAATGGGCGCTGGGCCTTCATGGTTCGGGATGCTTGTCGCGGCCAGGGCCTCGGCTCAGGTCGTTATAACAATCTTGTTTTCTAGTATAATTGAAATGAAAGGACTATATATCCTGCTGCAAACGAATTGTGAGAGGAAAGAGAAAGTTAAGTAATACAGATATATTAGAAAATAAATACTCAAAATGATATATTAGGTAATTTACTCCTTAATAACCTTCTCTTTGAGATTTCTTAATTTTAGGCACTTTTTAAGGTAAAAAAAAAATATAAATGGAGAGGCAGAGTCATGTATATGAATTATAGAGAGAGAAATTGTAAAAATGAGATATTTATAATTAGTTTTAGGGTTTGAGATATTGTGTAATAATAGAAAGTAAAGTTGTAGTTTTAAGTAACTTTCTAAAAAAAAAAAAAGGGGAATAGGACATGGGCTGACCATTTTGAAAAGAAATGGCCAGCCCATGTAAAAGTTGGACAATTGGAGTCAGTCGACCCAATTTAATTCCGATTTTTAGCCATTTGGCTCGTCGGTCGCATGCAGTCTTTATACCCAATTGATACACTTTTCTACCATATTAATACACTTTTATACTATATTGATACACTTTTATACTGCATTGATACACTTTTATACAATTATTGTATAAAATATATATTTGTATTTGGTATCAAAGATTTATGTATTTGATATCAAATATTGTATTTGATTGATAAAAAAGAAGAGCAACAATTACAATGTTATCAAATTGTATTTGATTTTAGAAAAACTACACCAATTAGAAGAATATTTTTTTTTAAAGCTTAAAACTGCATAGCTTATTTTGAAGCAAGCAAACTTTAAAATCTTTATGATTCAAATCAATCGTTTGAGTAATGACGTTATAGATAAACAAGAGGATAGCTTAAACGGAATCACTGGATTGTGATATTTGCAACAAAAAAAAAAAAACATGAAGATAGTAGCAAAAAAAAGGCCTAAATGGCTATATTTTGGAATTTAAAAATCGATGGCCACTCGGCGGCAATTATTTTAGCCGAGTGGCTATTCTTGTCCTTTCCCAAAAAAAAAATACCCTGTTTCATTTTACTCAGCCCCTATTAAACTGACAAACTAATAATTAAAAATTAACTTATCTTTCTAATCATAATTCAAATGGTTAATTTAGTAAATAATTTCAAAAAAATATTTTCTTAAGCAAACTCTAAATCAACATGTGACACACAGGGGCAGATTTAGTGTATACGGCGGGGTTCTCGGGAACCCAGTAACTTTCACGCGGTTCTTGTATTTATATTGAAAAATCTAGTAAATATATAAGAATTATTAGTTGGGAACCCTAAATGAAGTGTGTTATTAGTCTAGTGGTAAAGAAGGAGCTTGCTAAAGTTGGATCACGATGACACAGTAAAATAAAAGAGAGTCACACTATATATTGAGTAAGCAGACATTGAACTCTCAAAATTTGTGGAGGGTGACATGTGAACACAGAAATATACGCAGGATGTTGGGGATATATTAGGACCACCAGACAGGCAGACATATTATATGTTTAAAACTCATCTTAAACGTTTTCTGCTCCAACTGTAAATGAAGTAGCTAACTAACTAGCTGCAGGACAAGTGGTTGTTAACTTATGTCTATTAATATTTATTAGCTTTCATCGCGTCCTTTTTTTGCTTCTAGCTAGGTATAGATGATAAGACCTTTATATGAAGATCACAAAAAGATTCACAATCCTTTGCCGACTGTGGATTATTGGTTGGACATTCATATTGCTTTTTGTTATTATTATTATTTTTTTCTTTTGTAGAATGAAGAATATGTATGCATTAACTAAAAGCTTCTTCTATATACATGTTTCGGAGAAAATCCGAACCATAATGATCTTTTGTATTCAATTTTTATTTTTATTTCTGTCATAGATTATTTTCATAATTTATGAACTCGTAATCTCCTGATCACACAATAATATCTTGACCAATTATGTATGCATTAACAAATTAGAGTAATTAAATTTGTTGACTTTGCGTCACAGGGACAGCTAGACATTTTGTTGGGCATAGACCCACATATGTACTTTCACTGAATTCCTAGTCATATTTTTTGCTTTCGTATATATCATGTCTACTATTACAAGTTCTGATATTTCAATTATTTCTTAACAAACATTTTGCAAGTAGCAGGTTTAGCCCGAACAATTCTCTCTTGTTGGTTGGAACTCATTTCTTCCTTTAACAAAATAAATAGTTGCATTAAAAGAGCAGAACTCACTAGTTCTAAACGTTGCGCACTTTCTTTTCATCTTAAGTGTTGATAATATAATTAAATAAATAAAAAATCTGTTCTCCATACCAATTTTAGCTTTTATATACTATATTGTCTGTAATGAAGGAGAATCATACTGACAAGGAGAATAGTAATCACAAACGTTAGGATAAGAGTTCATCTTGACACTATTACAATTACTCCAAACTAGTATCCAAATCAATTCCAAAGGGAAGACCAAATAGAAAGGAAAAAGGAGGGTGGTTCCAGAGTTACTCTAAGTAATTACGAAAATAAAGAGACAACTTCATAACATATTCTAACAACTAAAACTCCTGCTATTTATAACCATTATATTCATTTCGGCCCAATATCTTAATAGCTTTAGAGGAAAGTTTGGAGATAGTAAACAACTTTTTTTTTGGTTTAAACCACCTGGTGTTTGTTTGGGAGGAGAGCTCCCAACAGAGTGTTTGTCCATACCCAGGATCGAACCCTCGACCTCTGGGTAGGTTGGGGCAGCTCCTTTCCGCTGCGCCATCACTGCTGTTGGTTAGTAAGCAACTTATTAACTAAGAACTACATAGCAATCTTTTCTTAATTATCCGAAATAGCAACATGTATATTTATTTGATGCGCAAGACAACATCAAATACATATACAAGTATAACTAATTATCTTATTTTTAGTTAATAACTTGAGTTTAAAAAAGATAAAGAATTTATGCTTCCTTAAATCAGGTTCACCGTTCACCCAATTAATTGAAGATTATATTTTTAAATAAGAAACTTTTTTATGAGTTTCAAAACTCAAAATACGTTTCAATGATAAAAAAAAAATCTCCGCTTTCCTCTCTTTCTCTCTCTTTCTCTCTCTCCTATCAATCACCTCTTTTTCTCTTCCTATTCTCTTTATCTTTATTTATTTATTTATATTTTATTTTCTCACATCTCTCACCCTCCTTGTATTTTATATTTTCTCTTTCAGATTTTTTCTTTCTTTTTAATTGTATATTTTTTTGTATCAAAAAATGCACTTTATATAAATTATTTGCATTTGTATGTTAAATTTATCATTGTGTATTTGTCTATAAAAAAGTATAATTTTTATCTGTCTGATTTAAATTGTATAAATATGTATTGTTTGATATACATATATCATTTGCATAGATATATATATTTATCAAATACAAACTATTTTTATATTTTCAAATATGTATCTCATAATTGTTCTTATGACCTCAAATACATATTCAACACATAGGCCCATTAAATATTACCATTATTCTTTGAAATATATATACAAATTCATTTATTTGTTTTGAAATATATAACTGCAAATTCAGGCCTTATTCACATAAAATACATAACTGTTTTTATGACCTCACATACATATACAACACATCGACTCTTTAAACTCTGTCATCATTCTTTCACGAGTTCATTTATTTGTTTTGAAATACATATATAACTACAAATTTCAGTCCTTATTCACACATAAAATACATAACTGTTTTTATGACATCAAAAACATATAACACATAAACTCATTAAAAGCGTTGCCATCATTTTTTGAAGTACATATACAAATTAATTTATTTGTCATGAAATACATATACAACTATAAATTCATGCATTATTAACATCAAATACATATACAACACAATGACCCATTAACAAACACATTTCAATCGTACAAAAATCATAGATACAATTATATAATTGCATGATGCAAATATACAAATGTATATCTATCAATATCTCTCTCTCGATATATATATATATATATATATGTATATGTATATATATGTATATATGTATATATATATGTCTATGTACACAAATATACTGACAAGAACATAATTGAAATCGAAAAAATTAGATAAAATCGAATGAAGAGAGAAAGAAAAATAACAAAACAAGTACGAAAATTCAAATGACACTCTGAATATATTGCAAAAATAGATTTGATAAAGATATTAAAAATCGTCATTGTAGATTTAAAAACGAAACCTTGTTCAATGAGAAAATCATGTTGCATTAGGCAAGTCTGAGAACACTGAATTTTCTTTTTTACTCCCTGAATATCAACCAACGATCCCCTTTTCTGTAGAACACCTTGAACAAAATCTCCACTAATCTCCTTCAATTTTTCATTGGCAGTCATCTCCTCCAATACTAATTTTGCAACGAAACTAAAAAAGCTTTCTCAATTAACGTCAATCAATATCACCCGAACACACACTTGCATTCTCCATTTTCTCCTCTATCTATTCTCGTTCCACCATGCACACAGCGACGTCGCTGCTCTGATGAGATGTCAACTAGCGAAATTCCAATATGTGTTGAAGTTAAAGCTAAATTGTAGGAGATAAACTAGGTAAAGTAAGAGAGATAAAATTTAACGAAGGGGTAAAAAAAAGAAAAAAAGAAAAAAGGGTATGAAATTAGGGTCTCTCAAGGTATTGCAATTTTTGTTATCTTAAATAATTATGTTAAAATGTTGCAATGTGACCATTAGGTATGCTACAGGATGAAGTTTACTCAGAGTTTTACTCAATATGGATCCCATAACATACGTTGAACTTCCTTCCTTTTAGCATTAAGTCCAAATATTTTAGCTTTTAATCCAATAACATAATCAGTAATAGGCATATTCGTAACATTGTCATACACTTTAATATGATATCGGAATAGACAGAGATTTTGAGAGATCAAATCTCAGCACCATCCACTATTAAAATGAATTTCATATAGCTCATGAAAAAAAACAAGCCTGCATGTAAGGAGGCTTTCATGAGTACTCAGAATTTCCAAACAGTGTGTCATAATTCAAAAAAACAACAATTGACAAATTACTCCTATGATCTGGCCTATATCCAATGTGATGAGGTTTTCATGAGTAGTTAGGATTTCCAAACAGTGTATGGTAGTTCAAAAACAACAGTTGACAAATTACTCTTATTATTTGGCCTATATCCAATCCAAGCAGAAGGAATTGATTGTGTTGGTGTAAATATGTAAAAGACGTCTAATTTCTATAATATTAACGTGGTCTCTCTCTTAAATTTACCCTTTATAGTGGACAACTATTGAACACGTGGCAATAATTATTTAGGTTATTAACAGATCTGTAGAAATCTAATAGTCTGTTATTTGGCAAAACTATAAATTGACAACTTACAAGTGCCAAAATTATATTTGTTTTGGCAAGAGATACGTGTAAATTGTGGAAGTTGGGTAAAGTGTAGGTTGGGGTCGATTGGATTATATGAATTGGTGTACAAAAAATTAGTTAACGATTAAATTAGGACTTATTCCCCTTTTCATGGACTTTTAATTTGGTCAGCGTTTGACATACTTATTAAAAAAATCACCAAATCTATGAAGGTGTTTTTGCCCCAAGAAATCTTATAGACAATCTTTTAATGGACGAGTTAATTCTATAAAGGCGTGGGGTTGGGCAAACACCGGACCACCAAATGTTTTTTTTTGTTCTGAGCACTAAAAGACCCTTTCCTTAATACAATTGTTTGTTGTACTTCCTTTGTTCCAATTTACTCTAGATACTTCCCTTCTTAATTTGTACAAAGAAGAATATCACATGTTACATCCCTTTTTTAATCAAAAAGATTTATTTTAAAGTCGGAAAAGGATTTTTTATTATTAAGTGACAAAAAATGAAAATTTATTTCGAAAAAAATTATTTACATTTAAACTCAGAGTCACCACTTGCCATAAATCAGGTGTGCCAAGTCACCTTTGGAAATCTTTTTTAAAAACAGTTTGACTCTAAAAAATGATCCACGAACAGAGATTCCGGCTAAGGAATTTTGTTGACCGAGGGAAAGGTGTTAGACATCCCTCGATCCCGTGGTTCGACCACGGTCACTTCGCGGAGTATATCGGCTAGTAGACACTATGAGATGTATAAACCAAACAAAACACACAACGAGAAAATAATCAGTCAAATAAACAGAGTCAAAATAATGTCCAATCCAATTTATTACAGACCCAAAATAGAAAGGTACTGAAATGTAAACCTACTCTAACCTACACTAATCCTAAACTACGCTCCACCCGATGCATCGGGTCTTGATCACAAATCTCCTTCGCGTACATGATACTTCGGGGCATTCCCCGATGAATAAGTACAATTTTATCGAGGCATTCTCCGGCCAAATGAATACAAGAAATTCAGAAGTAATGAAGCAAAAGCGATTCAAACATTCAACAATCACAATCCCTATGTTATGCCTACCCCTAACCTAAAATTTATCTATCGATTCTCAGCCTATAACATGATATTTTCGGGTGCAAATTAATAGCAAAGAATCAATTAATCAAACTCCTTGCATTATGAATCAAAATTATCAACATACACCTTTATCAATTTTCAGTTCTCGTCCCACTTATTCTCAATTGAGTTTAAATCATTCAATTATTCAATTCAAATAATCAAACAATTAATATCAACCACCACCATAATCCAAACGTAATCAAATCAAGCAACATTCACACGCCATGAATTTACCACATAAAGTATCAAATAATGAAGATTGATCGAGAATGAGATGAAGAATTGACCTTAATGTCGCTTTTATTTAATTAAACGGAGGAGCTTGGCGAATTCAAAACCTTGAATTAACCCAACTTTAAACAAAACCCAATTCGGTGTCGAATTTAACCCCGAACAGATTTAAAAATCAGTCGGGAACCTCAAATCAAGCCTCAACTGCAACTATGAACTAACTCGATTTCTACCCGTCTTAATATTTCACCAATTCGAACCCAACTATTGCGTAATAGAGAGTACCCACGTCTGATCTCGACAATGTTGGGTCTGTTAGGTTTGATTTTTAGTGGTTTTTGCGAGGGTAGTGGTGATCGTCTAACGGCGACGATGTTCCCGCAACTGAACGATTCCCCGGTGGTGGTTTCGTCACTGAAACAGTAAGCGTCGACGATTTAACGACTGAATTGCAGGAACTCACCAGTGGTATGGGGAGTTTTGGTCGCTACTTTGGTGTTTAAGTTGGTGGAACTGATTTTTGGGTTGTTTTCCAGCGAGGATCAACTGTGGAAAACATTTTCCGGCGATACCTCATCCAAAAATCTAAATCGGTTGATGTGATATACCCTTTTTTCCTGGTTTCTCTCTGATTATCTCCCTCTCTCTCGATCACTAGCTCTCTTTCTTGCCCAATCTCTCTAAAAACTAACTTCATTCTCTCTGGTGGAATGTGTACATCTGTGTGTCGTGTGAATTATTATTGTGTGTGATAGAATGGAAAATCCCTCATTTCTCTGATGTGTAGTGTGTGTTTATATGTCTGGTGTATGTGTGATATTTCTGTGTGTAGTGTGAGAGTGCGTGTATGGAATAGAGAATTGTGTGTGTTGTAATCGGGCAGTGTGATTGTGTGTGTGATATATGTGTGTGAGTGCGTTCTAGTGAGAGTGAAGGTGAGTGAGTATGTGTGTATTGCGTGTGATCCCGTGTATGTGCGGAAATTCTTTTTTTTATATTATTGTCAAGGGAAACAAAATAGGAAAAAATGTGTAAGGGTAGGAGTAGAGGGTATGGGGTATGTGGTATAGTCTATGGGGTATGGGGTATGGGGGTATGTGGTAAAGTAGGTGTGAGTTTGTTAATTTTGATTGAGTGGGTGATTAATTTGTTAGGGTGAGGTGGCAAATTTGTTCGAAATTTTGTTGGATTTGTTATTGTGTGTATCTTATCACATGGGTAAAAGTCTACGGTAAAGTGAGGGTAAATGGGTAAGAACACACTCTTGGGAGAGAAAAAATTATGTGTCTACATCATGCCCCTCTTTGGATGTAAACACAAAGTATTTTCATGCAAAGAAGTAGACAACGAGATAGAATTTTGACCCGACCATTATTCGAAGGAAGAAGGACAACCGAGTTGGAGAGTCTAGTGAGGTCCGGTCGAGGTTCCGGTCCGCCACTCTCATTACATCAAAATGAAAATTACAAGTTAAAACATAAGTGAAATTACAAAAATCCTATTTATGCAGCTTCTCTTAAACTCTTAACCCTATTCTTTAGGCGGGCTCCTGACTTGCAATTTCTTCAACTTGTTGCTTGGCTTTCAATTTCTTCACCCTGTTCTCCAGGCGGGCTCCTAACTTGCTATTTTTCAATCTGTTGACTTTCAATTTCTTCACATTGTTGCTTGACTTTCAACTTCTTCACCTTATTGTTTGACTTTCAACTTCTTCACCTTGTTGCTTAACTTTCAACTTCTTCACCTTGTTGCTTGACTTTCAACTTCTTCACCTTATTGCTTGACTTTCCATCTATTCGCCCTGTTCTTCAGACGGACTCCTGAAATCACATCAAAACTAGATAGAAAATTATTCCAAACAAAGATTATTATAAAGAAAAAATTCATTTGCCAGAAAAGTAAAGTTTCAAAAATAGAAATTAATTTTTTGTCCCAGTTTAACATTAGAGGACTTTTGTGAAAGTCACATCATAACTACTTGAAAAATCCGAACAAATAAATGCATTTTCTATGGGTTAATTGGAATGATTCGACTAGAAAGTGCATTTTCTAGGAGTCAAAGAGAATGACTCGATTAGAAAGTACATCTTCTAGGAATCAAGGGGACTGACTCGACTATGAAGTATATCTTCTAGGAATCAAGGGGAATGACTCGACCAGAAATACATCTTCTAGGAATCAAGGGGGCTGACTCGACCAGAAAATATATCTTTTAGGAATCAAGGGGAATGAATCGACTAGGAAGTACATTTTCTAGGAATCAAGGGGACTGAATCGACCAAGAAGTACATCTTCTAGGAATCAAGGGGACCGACTCGACCAGGAAGTACATTTTCTAAGAATCAAGAGAAATGACTCGACCAAGAAGTACATCTTCTAGGAATCAAGGGGAATGACTCGATCAGGAAGTACATTTTCTAGGAATCAAGAGGAATGCCGACCAGGAAGTACATCTTCTAGGAATCAAGGGGATTGACTCAACCAGGAAGTAAAATTACCAAAACAAGGAAGTGTGTCTCCTTACCAATGCCACTTGAATTAACAAAGGAAATGCGTCTCCTCACAAATGCCGCTTGAATTACCCGAAAAAGAAAGTGCGTCTCCTTAGAATTCTCGCTTGAATTACCTATGTAACAACATTGCCCCCTTGCATTTGTAGATATGAGAAATTACGACCTTTGATGTTTAGGCTTTGAAGTCCTTGATTTGAAGGTAACATGTGTTCCTATTTCATGCAAAGAAAACTTGTGAATTTAAAAATACGGTGGCTGGTTTGTGGCTTTAGCTTTCGCAACGATCGCTCTTGCCCCCGTAACATTTAATCTTGCTTCCAACCATTAGCATATGTCATTTACTTGCTGCATCATTGATCCCAACTCAGATTATTAAAGTGACTCTGAAACAAAACACAGTATCTCCACTTTGTCATGCTTCTAAGATAAACCCTTTGAACCTTGATATTTCCATGAGTTCCCAGACTTTTCAGTTGACAAAACTTGCTGCATGCCTTATTTCAGCTAATAATCATGTCTCTTTCATGTGCTGGCTTTTTGTCTTGCACTGTGCAATTGAAGAAACTGGTAGCCTGTTTTAAAATCTTTTCTCACTTATTTTGACATGAACTTGACTCAAAGGCAAGAGAAAAATGACAATGATTTTTTTTATTTGGATGATTGACTTAATAAAATAAAAATAAAACTATAGAGAAGAAAGAAAAGACAATGAATGTCCCCATTGAAAAAGATAAAGAAAATTTTATCTGAAAGTGACAGTCAACTCTAATTATTATGACATGCTTTTTGAATTAAACTGCCTGATATTTTCCATCCAAACTCTCACAATTGTTCTTGAGTTAATGGTCCTGAAACTGAGTTACTTCCTTGGGGCCTTTTGCATTCAGAGACCTTATTCGGCTAGTGGCGCCTTGAAGAGTTTTTGACAACAAGCCTTTCTTATTTTTTTCCTCACCTCACCATTACCTCATGGTATCTGAGAGGGTTTTTCACTAATGAGACTCTCTTATTTTTATTTCTCTCAACTCACAGTCGTCTTACAGTGCCCATGAGGATTTTTACCGATAAGACTCTCTTATTTGTATCTCTCTCAACTTACCACCGTCTTACGATGCCCATGAGAATTTTCACCAATAAGACTCTCATTTTTATTTCTCTCCTAATTTCGCTGAGGAAGACAAGTAGTTCCCAAAATGCGTTATCATATGCATTGCATGCTTAGCCTTATCATTCTCAGAGATTGATCTGAAGGTCTTTCTTTGGTTGTAACTTGGCTTTTGGATAAGGTTAGAAAAAAAAGATGGCATGAAGCCCGAACGACACTTGAAGTTGAGTGGGGCTTACAACTTTTAGAATCGACTCAAACAATGAGGATTAAACTCATGCCCCAATTTTCTTAACTGGGTAAATCTAAATTATTTATTTGGTTGGACCGAGCTCAAAATAAGGCAACCTACGTATCTCACCCCCGAGAGAGGAGAATCAGGTTACACGTAGTTCCGATAACTTGTTCTTTTTCTTGATTCTGATTTTTTTTTCTTTTATTGACTCTTTTCTCTTTGGGATTTTTCTGGCTCTATTTTTCTTGATACTCTTCTCTTTTCTTTCTTTTTGGACACATTTTTTTTTCCTTTTTTTGAAACTTTGCTGACACTATTCTTTTGCTCGACACTTTTCTTTTGAGTTTTGTTGAATCTATCTTGATTTCAAAAGAGGAGTATGAAAGAAAATAAAACTAAGACTCAAATGGGTAAACAAAGGATGACACAATGTTTGGATAGCAGAATGAAATGCTTTCGTCATATCAATCCTTGAAAGTACAAGCAGTAACAATGCGATATGAAAGTGGTAGATGAAGATCATTTGTGACACTTTAACAATACTAAATTTAACTGAGCATGTGTGTCACATCTTTTTCTACATTTTTCCAGCATACAACTCCACCTTTATTTTACATTCCTCACATCGAATGACTCATTCTTTCGTGAAACTGATTCTCTTTCTGTTCCTCTTGATATAGGGATCACACGTCCATTATTTGACCTAAATGAGACATGTTTTTCAATTGATGAACACGTTATTCTCGTGATTCTCAAAATAATTTTCTTAATTTTTAAAGAAGGCTTCGACTTGTCACCAAATGTCTCAGCACTCTACCTATTTTTTCAAATGCTTTTTCTAACTTTAGCCCTCTGATTCAATGTTACATGGTTAAATTGGATTTTAAGATCTGGCTGAAAATTCCGCAGACATGTCATATCACTAGAATCAACATAAAATGTACTGTATAAAGAAAACAAACAAATAACATAAATAAAACATAAAGGGAAAGTGACACTTCATTAAGTTGAAATAAAAGATAGAAGGGTTTGAACATAAATGACAAAGGGACAAAATAAGATAGATCCCGAACTATAACCCTGAAATAATTTGGATAACAGAAAAAAAAAGAAAACAAATTACCAAACATCCATCCTAGCAAAGAGAGAAGTGACTTCCTAATTGCTGAGCTTGATATCGTAGCCACTGATTTGCATATCAACATGACTAGAGTTTTCCTCACTAACAATATGTTGTACCATAATTGATCTATCTTGAATCATCTTTTCAATTTCTCTTTTCAAATCTCGATAATCTTCAATACTATGACCTTGAGCATTAAAAATATACGCATAGCGTACATTAGGATCAAAATTTCTTGAACGCGGATTAAGAGTGTGCCCAAGGAGAGAAGTGATCATGCCCCACTGTATCAATCTCTAAAATAAACTGACATACGACTCTCCAATTGGTGTGAAGCTACCTTTCGACTTCTGCCTTATTTTATTGTTTGACCTGGATAAAAAATCAGGCCTAGAAGGGCTTTGGTATGTTTGTGGAGTTAGAAGATGACTCTGAGGAGTTGGTGTGTGCCATTATGGGTAAGATGAGGGTGAAACATGTGGTTATACATTATATAATGGATATGGAGGTGGGGGAACAGAGTATAATGGATTTTGGGAGTGATTATGTGGAGCATGAACTTGGGCTTGAGCCTGAGAGCGACGACGACGTGGTCTTCTTGATCGTGCCCGTTGTCCAACTAAAATAGCAGATGCATCTTCCCCATTATTTCCCCCCAACACTTCCTAGACCCTTTTGAATTGCTTTAGTAGTCGCTTTCAATGTTGCAAAACTCACAATGCGACCAGTCTTAATTCCAACTTCTATTATCTCTCCCATTTTAAGAACCTCAATAAACGGCTTGCCTAATGCTGGTAACAAGTGTTGATAATATATTTTATCCTGCGCTTGAATAAATACATCCACTATCTTACTTTCTTTCATTGGTGGTTTCATCCAAGCAGCTTGTTCACGCCATCTAATCGCATACTCCCTAAAACTTTCAGCAATCTTCTTCTCCATATTACTTAAGGATTTCTCATGAGTGATCAACTCCACATTGTATTGGAATTGTTGCACGAATTCATTAGCCAGGTCATCCCAACTGTTCCACTTGTCGATGTCTTGATCAACAAATCATTCTGAAGCTAGACTTGAAAGACTCTCACCGAAATAAGCCATATGTAATTCTTTCTTCCCTCTAGCGCCCCTTAGTTGGTTACAATAACACCTCAAATATGCCACTATATCCCCATTTCCGTCATATTTCTCAAACTTCGGCATTTTAAAACCAAGAGGGAGATTAATTCCTGAAAACATGCACAAATCTTTATACGAGACACTTTTGTAACTCCCGAGTCCTTGGAAGTTCTTCATAGCCAGTTCCAAACTTCTAAATTTTCTGATCATTTCCTCTTGTTCTTCTGTCATAACAGGCTTCGTAGTGTTAAGAGGAAATTCAGGCGGGTGAGTGTAGCCATAAGGATTAGTCAACTTAAATGTGGACTCAATAGTATGATGCTAATCAACAGAAATATTCAATGCAGGCTCTCTCGCAGAGTGAGGAAGAACAACCGTTGGCTGGACATTAAAAGCAGGAGCTTCAGGCGGGGTGGCTCTGCAAAAGCATGAATAGCAGGTGGATTCGAGCATGTGGTAGTTTTGTGTCGAAGAGTGAGGAAATGAACATTGAAAATGTTTGGATGTTGTTGCCCCGAGGAGATCCTGATGCATGTTGTGGCATGTCAACAAAAATAGGGAATTGTGCATGTGACATTTGAGGCAAGCTAAAAAGATATTCCAAATTATTAGCGGGAAATAAAGGAGGTGGCAACCCATTAGCCCAAGCTCGATGCATTTCTATCATTTGCTGCCTTAATTTTTGAATCTCTTCATTAGCTTCTAAATTCTCACTCCCCGAACTGCCTATCTGATTAGTGACAATAACCTTCGTATTCTTGTTGGCCATAACTTCTTCTTCGAAATGGTGCAATATGGAGGACCAGACAAAATGCCACAAACCAACCACCTTAAACTAACTGAACAAGAGATAACAAATACGTTAGACTTCAATACTTTTTTTTCAAAACCTTTTTATTTTTTAAAAGATCACTGAACTCAAGAAGAGCGCTTACGTATCTTACTCCCGAGAGAGGAGAATCAGGTGTGCGTAGTTCGTGAAGTTTTGGCACAACATGGCCGATCAAACTCTTTTTTTTTTTTTTTTTTTTTTGAAAACTTTGAGAAGAAAAGAAAAAAAAAAGAAAATACTCTACTACTCCCTAAACTATACCCAAAACGGCTCTGACACACCTCAACTTAAAGGGGGTCCTATTACCCCACTGAACTAATTAAAAGTATAATTTTGACACCCTTAGTGCCTAAGTGACACACACGTGTGCCTACGTGGACACTTCAGTATGTTGTGCCACATATGTGCCACGTAGGCGCTAAGGGTGTCAAAATTACACTTTTAATTAGTTTAGGGGGTTATAGGACCCTCTTTAAGTTGAGCTGTGTCTCTGCCATTTTAGGTATAGTTCAAGGGGGTAATAGGGCATTATCTCAAAAGAAAATAACAAATTATCAAAAGAATTGACGAAAATATTTTAAATTTTTTTTCATCTTTAACATCCCTATACAAAATGAAACCTATGATTACCAAAGAAAAATCTTTTTGGGCTTTCGATTGTGAATTTCATATGACAATAAAACTGAAACTATTAAAGAAAAATCTTTTTGTAGTTTTTTTTAAGATGTACATGACACCTACTCTAAATGAAGAGTGAAGAATTTTTTTAAAGATTTTTTAAATAAGATTACCGAACCCTAGAAGGGCTACCTACGTATCTCACTCCCGAGAGAGAATTAAGTGTGCGTAGTTCGTCCAGATTGGACAACTAGGGATTAACTAACATACTGACTCTAACTTAAGAGACACGACCAAAGACAGATGCGGAACAACGTCAATAAAGTATTTTTTGGATTTTTAATTAGACGCTTCACATAAAACTGACACCAACAACTATAAAAAAAATATTTTTTGGCATTTTCGTTATATGAAATGTACAAAAATTCTACCATTTTTTTTGAATTTTCCTTTTATAAAATGCTTCTATTGAAAAAATATTTTTGAAGTTTTCGAATTGTAAATGTTTACTAAAGAAACAAAAGGAATTTTTTTTTGATGTTTTTGTTTTTTGAGAAAATGAGTGCAAAAGGTAAAATTCTTTTTGATTTTTTGAATTATGAAAACCAAAAGCCATAAAACTCTAAACAACTATGAAACTCTTTTTTTTTCTTTTTTCTTTTTTCTTTTTTCTTGCCTAAATATAATCTTTACTTTAATTCTGACACATGCTTACTCAAATTAGTCCGTCAAATGACCCATTACCCTTAAAGATGCAACAATTAGCCCGTAAGAATGTTTTAGGGGTGAATCTCATTCAAAGGACCAAGTGGATTTCGCTAGATCTCAAAATGACGCAGATAAGCATGACCTAAAGGCTGACCTAGGCTGGGGTCCACTAATAAGGTTGTTTAGGAAAGCATGTGGTTGATAGTGGCTGTGACAGCTTTTCACCTACTCCAACACCCAACGGCTCCTCCTTCTAAAATAAGGGTGACTCAACTAGAGGTCGTGTACACACGTGTACTACGGGACTTGTTGCGAAAGAATGACTCAGATTATGCAAATGATGACAGATATAAAGCGGTAATACATAAGAGAAAATTGTGAACACATAGCACGTAGGCACTCAACAATGATAAAACAATCACAAACGATAACACAAATAATGTTTATACACTCATAATGTCAAACTAAACCAAAACAACTCCAAAAAATAAGCTCGAATTTTAAAAAATCCCCTGCGGACTCGCCATAACTGTCACCTCTCTTTTTTTAACCCCAAAAAATGTTGATTTAAGTTTGAAAAGGGTTTTTATTATTGAGTGACAAAAAATAAAAATTTATTTCAAAAATAATTATTTACATTTAAACTCAGAGTTCCCACTTGGCATAAATCAAGTGTGCCAAGTCACCTTTGGAAATCCCTTTTCAAAACAGTTTGACTCTAAAAATTGATCCACGAACAGAGATTTCGGTTAAGGAATTCTGTTGACCGATGGGAAGGTGTTAGACACCCCTCGATCCCGTGGTTCGACCACGATCGCTTCTTAGAGTATATCGGCTTGTAGACACTATGCGATGTATAAATCAAACAAAACACACAATGAGAAAACAAATAATCAAACAAACAAAGTCAAAATAATGTCCAGTCCAATTTATTACAGACCCAAAATAGAAAGGTACTTAAATGTAAACCTACGCTAACCTACACTATTTTTAAACTACGCTCCACCCGGTGCCTCGGGTCTTGATCACAAACTTCCTTCACGTACATGATACTTCGGGGGGGCATTCCCGGACGAATAAGTACAATTTTCTCGGGGCATTCCTTGGCCAAATGAATACAAGAAATTCAGAAGTGATGAAGCAAAAGCCATTCAAACATTCAACAATCACAATCCCTATGTTTTGCCTACCCCGAATCTAAAATTTACCTATCGATTCTCAGCCTAAAACATGATACTGTTGGATGCAAATTAATAGCAAATAACCAATTAATCAAACTACTTGCATTATGAACCAAAATTATCAGCATACACCTTTATCAATTTTCAATTCTCGTCCCACTTATTCTCAATTGAGTTTAAATCATTCAATTATTCAATTTAAATAATCAAATAATCAATATCAACCACCACCATAATCCAAACGTAATCAAATCACATGAAGCAACATTCACACGTCATGAATTTACCACATAAAGTATCAACTAATGAAAATTAATCGAGAATGAGATGAAGAATGGATCTTAATGCCGCTTTTATTCAATTAAACGGAGGAGCTTCGCAGATTCGAAACCTCAAATTAACCCGACTTTAAATAAAACCCAACTCGGTGTCGAATTTAACCCCGAACGGATTTAAAAACCAGTTGAAAACCTCAAATCAAGCCTCAGCTGCAACTATGAACCAACTCGATTTCTACCCGTCTTAATATTTCACCAATCCGAACCCAAACATTGCGTAATAGAGAGAACCCGTGTCCGATCTCGAAGATGTTGGGTCTGTTTGGTTTGATTTTCAGTGGGTTTTGCGAGGGTAGTGGTCGTCTGACGGCGATGGTGTTCCCGCAACTGAACGATTCGCTGGTGGTGGTTTCATTACTGACAGTAAGCGTCAGTGATTTAACGGCTGAATTGCAGGAACTCGTCAGTGGTTTGGGGAGTTTTGGCCGCTACTTTGGTGTTCAGGTTGGTGGAACTGATTTTTGGGTTGTTTTCCGCGGGGATCAACTGTGGAATACGTTTTCCGGCGATACCTCACCGGAAAATCTAAACCGGCTGCTGTGATATACTTCTTTTCCCGATTTCTTTCCGATTCTCTCCCTCTCTCTCTCGTTCACTAGCTCTTTTTCTTGCTCAATTTCTCTCAAAACTCACTCCATTCTCTCCGGTGGAATGTGTATATCAGTGTGTCGTGTGAATTATTGTTATGTGTGATAGAATGGAAAATTCCCCCTTTCTCTGATGTGTAGTGTGCGTTTATATGTCTGGTGTATGTGTGATGTTTCTGTGTGTAGTGTGAGAGTGCGTGTATGGAATGGAGAATTGTGTGTGTTGTAATCAGGCAGTGTGATTGTGTGTGAGGTATATGGGTTTCCAGTGAGAGTGAAGGTGAGTGAGTTATGTGTGTATTACGTGTGATCCCTTGTGTGTGTGGAAATTCTCTTTTTGTATTGTTGTTAAGGGAAACAAAATGGGAAAAAAATGTGTAAGGGTAGGGGTAGGGTAGGTGTGAGTTTGTTAATTTTGATCGGGTGGGTGGTTAATTTGTTACGGTGAAGTTTCAAAGTTGTTAGGAATTTTGTTAGATTTGTTATTGTGTGTAACATATCACATGGGTGTCTACGGTAAAGTGAGGATAAATGGGTAAAAACATACTCTTGAGAGTGACAAAATTACTGTCTACATCACATTATTTTGGAAATATTTTTTTAAAAACAAATTATTCTAGATAATCTATAGTTAAAGAATATCCAAGACTTGTATTGCAAAACAAATGTCAAAAGTCTTACTCGTTTTGTTATATATTTCGTAACAAGTCAAACTATATCATATAAATCGCGTGTAGAAGTATTATTCAATTATAAACTTCATCACACTCCCCCATTATCATCGATTAATCACTAATCATCAAAATGGGGAAACGAGGGGAGAGATTCATGGTTGTATTTCTCAAAATTTACAACAAGAGTGTTAGCTGTCATTGCTATATTAGCTACTTATTGACTGATGGTGCTTCTGACTGTGATCCATATCTGATCATCATTCCATCCGCACTTCGATTCTCTGGAATTCGAACCTAATTCTCTTACCCTTTGTAGAGCTGAGCTTACTGTTTGTATTGAATGATTCATTTTGTCTGATTCCTCTACTGAACTCCAAATGTCTTGATCAAGAATGCTTGTTGGAGAGCTTGTCACAAAATCTTGAGTTATCATAAAATTCGAATTGGATTCTTCAAGAAATGGATGTCTAAGGAGTTGTTTTGCTGTCCATCTATCTTTTGGATCTCTTCTCAAGCATTTGTATAAGAAATCCTTTGCTTGTGAAGAGAGGAACTTTGGAATTTGTGGGGATTCCCCAGAAAATGCAATTAGGTAAAGTAATGAAGCTGCATTTGTCACATTAGTCCATGGTGATCTACCTGTGGCCATTTCAATAATTGTACATCCTACTGCCCAAATATCACATGGACACCCCTGTTCTTCCCCGCGTGCCACCTCCGGTGCCATGAATATTGGGGTCCCACCAAATTGCTCGATGGAACCAGCCGCAGAGCCACCGTCCCTTTCCGCAGCATCAACCCACCTAGCACAACCAAAGTCAGCAATTTTGGCACCTGTTTTACCTAACAGAATGTTCTGCCCCTTAATGTCACAGTGTGCTATGCCTCTTGAATGTAGGTACTCTAATCCAAGGAGAATTTGCTTCGCATAATACCCGATCAACTGCTCATTAATCCGACCGCCTTGTCTCCGAATTGCATTGGAGATTGTGCCGCCCGACATATATTCCATCATAAGATTAAACATGAGTTTGTCGTTCTCTCTTGTGACATCGTACCCCTTGTAGCTAACTACATAAGGGGAGCTCAATTGGGACAGAATTTTCTGTTCTTTTTGTAATAACTGCGACTCGGATAGCTGCACTGACTTGACAGCAAAAACCTCATCGCACCAAATTGACTTGGCCGCCGAGACGGTAGCTGAAGAGCCGCGGCCTATGGTATGGCCTCTTGTCCAGTCCATTTATATCAGAAGAAGAAATTTGGTCAGAACTAGATGTGTAAGAATTTAGTTTAGTGTTGTGTTTTTGGTTTGTTAGAATGTGCAACATTGGTGTTGGTATATATATATATACTCCTATATGGTCTCCAAATTAGTTGGTGGAGCATAGTTGGCCTCACTTTTTCTATTTAAATTTTTTACAATATGGCAAAATGCTTGTGGCTATAGGTAGTTTGAGTAGGCTGGAGAACTGCCATGACTTGGCCAACTGGGGTTGTCGCCATGTGGCAAGCTATGGTCAACTTAATTGTTTAGTTTATCTTTTATAATGGAAGTTGGATGAGGGTAGATTGAGATTGGATAGGGATCTTTTGGTCTGTATGTGGTATAATAATAGCTTTCAGAAGATTAAATTTTGGGAGTTTGTTGTTTTGTTATGTATCTTTTCAATTAGAGTAACAAAATGGACGCTATTGAATTCTGTGGATATTCCCTTTTTTGATGGGCAATGAATACAAAATTGAGTTTATCCACTTGACTTTACCATAGAGTTAAACTTATCAGAAGTGGACAAGTATAAGTTCAATCAAAATAAAAATATCACAAAGATAGTTTAGTCTATCAACAAGAGACAGATATCCAACAGAAAAAAAGAGAAGGTTAATGGCCAATTAGTTGAATGAAGACAATGAAGGCATTTGTTGAAGGGAATTAAGTTTTGGTAATTAGTTTGGTTTAACCCAGCTTCGAATATCTTCTTTTCTTGAGTCGAGGTTTATTGAAAACAATCTTTATTCCGTAATGGCAAGGATGAAGTATCCGTACATCTTACTCTCCTTAAACTCCATTTATGAAACTATACTGATTATGTTGCTCGAAGGACGAGTTAGCTATTTTAAAGGCATGATTACCTTCTAGAACAACGGAAAAATTTGCTTTTTTCTCATCATGCTTAAGCAAGAATGATACTTCAGGTTTAAACAATTCTCAAATTGTAACTAAAGTGACCTATTTTATTACTAGTTCTTAACTTCTAAATCAAGTCTTTATAATCCTCCAATGTGTCAAACAAGTTTTTCTTTTTTTAAAATTGGCTTAAAATAAAAGGTGCACCAATCAAACCTCAAATTTCCACAAGATTCCATTAGATGCCGTCTTTTAGCTGTTAGCCCAGTAACTAATCAATAATGTTCCTGGAAAGGTATGCTCTATCATTTTTGGAAAATGTTCTCAAATATATCTAAATTTTATCGAAATTTATTGTAACACATCTAAATTTTGCGGGTCTTATAACACTCCTTTTACTTTATTGGAGTCCTATCACCCCCATACACTATTTATTAGCATATTTTATTGACATTTATTTGCACTAATTTTTTTTTTTAAATTAGCATTTTTTATTTTTTTATTAACTTATAAATGTCACTAAAATATACTAATAAATACCTCAAGAGGTCATAGGACTCCGCAAAGTTCAGGTATACTACAACAAATTTCACTAAAGTTTGGATGTATATTGAACATTTTTCGTTCTTTTTTTGACTTCGAGGAGTTTTTGACTTTTAAACACTTTTTTTTTCCAATTTTTGGAGGTGTTTAGCAAACACATGTTTTAAAGCACTTTACTTTAGACTTAAAAAATATTTAAAAAATCTAAAAGCCAAAAATAGATGGCTACCTATGCTTTTCACTTTTGATTTATAAATCACTTAAAAAAAAGTTAATCCAAACATCCTTTACTTCTATTTACTTCAATAAGAAGCACAACATCTACACATACCAGAGGTGCATGACCCGTGTCAGCACGGGCCCAACACCACAGACATTTTGAGCAGTGAAATTTGACACCGATAAGATGCACCATAAGGCACAAAATGTAAATATAAATATACATCGACTTAAAATGATAATTTTCTATATAATAACTATTTCACGATACTCGCTAAGGAGCCAAGTTTTACAAGTCTCTCACGAACCTTAATGGGTACAATTTAGATTTGGATGATATAACTTCAACACCAACAATACCCAGTGAGTAACTACAACTTCATTTACATATATTACGAGACTTCTCTGGACACCTTCCATAGCTGCTATCAATGAAACTGACAGGAAAGAAAGAAATAAATCAAACCCCATTTGGTCTTTCGTGCTGAAATAAGATATGCTTGATTTGAGTCTATAATCTCTCCATCTTCATAAGCTAGGAGTAACATTGCGTATATTTCATCGTCCCTAGTTGTATGGCTGCAAAACATCACATATTTACTTTAAGAGTATTGTACAAATTCATGGTGGTTACCATGCAGGATCCGAAAATTAAATAAGGTTCCTTCGTACCCCTTTTGGTAGCAGGATGCTTCGTGTGCTGGGCTACAATTTCACTCTGCAATTTGTGAGTTGCGATTATTAAATTACACAAATTCTAAGGCCACCCTTCATGCTTCACTAATTATCACATGCAATTAATTTTTATCTGCAATTAGACATTAGAAAATAATTTCACAATGGTTTTCCTCAAAATCTATATTGTGTACAAAAGTATTTTGTATTATAACGATCATAGTAAAAAAAACATACTAATCTCTACCACAAAATAGTATGATAACCGAATACCAACTCAATAGGTAACATAAACTGACTCCACCCAGTGGCTAATGGTAAGTGTAAACTTCAGAAGAAGTGCAGCTAAATGAAAGATATTGCTCATGAGGCCAAGTAAGTTTACTATGATATTTAAGTTATCATGCACTGCAAGTTATGGAAAAATTGCACAAGAGACTTTGTACTTCTGAAAGAAATTTATACTGAAGGATTATGGATAAATGTCATCAATAACCAACAATAACAACAACATGTCCAGTATATTTTCACATAGTGTGATTTTACATAGTGTGATTTGGGAAGGATAAAATGTACACAGTCTATACCACTACCTCCGAAGAGGAAGAGAAGCTATTTCAAATGTCATCAATAACCAAGGAAGAAATTCATGTGTAGCACCATGAATATTAGTGTGTCAGCTACATGATTTAAATAAAAACTATCTATTGTACACACATTCTGATTAAAAGCTCTAAACTTTGCAAATCATGGACTAGAAAAAAATAAGGTTTTTAACTATGCATATGCTAAACACCACTATCATGGTACAAATTAATTTGTCAAGCATTTGACTAAGGCTCTTGTATCCCCTTTCAAGACACAATGGGAGGTACTGTGCTTTTTTGCCTTTCTTTTTCTTCATTTCTATTTCACTGCTTTTCTGATTTGCCTAATAAACTAAATTCCTTATTTTGACGGGAGATAGACTTTCACTTAAAGCAGCAACAAGCGACCTTATCTATGATTTATGTGGTACGAATGAGCAATACATTAGAATCGTGACATTTCTAAATTTATCCACTACAGTCTCTTCATAAACAAGCTCACAAGCTTAACAAAATCGAGAAAATATTTCATCTTGAATTCCTTAAAGAACAATTTCTTCCATATAGAATTCTGACAACAGCCGAAAGAATAGTTTTTCTCCAAATAGGATTCTAACAATAACCAACACTGTAGAAGAGATTTTCACTACTCTCTCAAACCTTTTCAACCTTGATTTATAACATTGAACCAAGTAGACATCTCATTTCTCAAAATCGATAATTAAAGGAAGAAACACATACAAAAAATTTCTCAAAACTTAAGACATGTAGAAGCTAGGTGGTAATCAGAATTTGTAAGAGCAGCAACCTAAGAAACGAAGAGCAAGAAGTTGCAAGTAAAAAATGCAAGATATTAGAAAGAGAAAAACAATTTAGCTGATGACTTGGGCCTTTTGAGCAACTTCTTTGTTACTCTAAAGAATAAACTACTACCAGTCAATGCCAAAAAAATAAATGTACTTGAAGATGTAGGATTTGTTACTTAAAGTTGTCATTTAAACTATTGACAAAGTCATACTCATATAGAGCTTAAGTCGCGGACACCCTAGCTTCCATTGTATAATGTACTAAACTGGATTTTTCATGTTGCAGATTCTTGGACAGAGCGAGAAAATTTGGCTATTAAGCCTCTTTAAGTTTCTAATTAGCAAAATGTCCAACCCTCTTCAAATTTTCAATTAGCAAAATGGCCTACTTTTATTTTCTCATTTGTCGGACAAATAATAGATTTGTCGGATTGATAATCGATCTGTCTATATATCTGTCGAACAGATAATAGATCTGGCGGATTGATAATCAATTTACCTATATAGCTGTCGGACAGATAATAGATCTGTCTTAAAAAATGGGTCATCTTACTAAATAAAAAAAACTTATGGTCCATTTAATTTAAAAATAGACTTAAAAGGTCTATTTAACAAAGAGTCCCGACAGAGCTGCAGTGCTGACATCAAAGAAATTCGACAGTCAGGAGAAGAGCATGCACAACCCATGGCGTCTCTGCCCTACTTCACAAGTTGAGGCAATTGAATGCATTTTGAGGCTGCTGCAATTTGATTATGTACCATTATTTACTCTGTACTTTTCACGCAAATGGCATCACTCATTGTCAAGCAAGGGGATGCCATAAAAACTACAATAGCAAGGTCATGCCCAATGTGGTAGGAAAAATTGACATACCAAGATCCTGTTCTTGCTAAAACCAACATCCATATAAGTGCTTGTCGGTTATGTACTACCAAAGAAGCATACCGAGCAATTTGGGTCACTTTGATGCAATAATATTTTTTCTGTTCAACTCAAAACAATGAAAAAGATGATAAGGAAAAGGTTCAACTTAGCTTTCAAATTTGATAATGTATCGCTCACTTTTCAACTAAATGCCACATATTTGTCAACAGATTAAAAGAATGTAGGTTGGCGATCGAATATAATAGATTTAAAATAAAGCAGAAAGAAAAGCAGAAGAGTGAATCACATATAGCAGAGTATCAACTAAAATAAAGAAGTTAGAAAGTTGCTGGTTTGAAACAACATATGAGTTCACCAATAATAGATAAAAACTACCCAACAAAAGAAGCGGCATAACGTACAGAGGGTTCATCCTTAGATATAGAAGGGTTTTTTCATCTTACAACTTGAGGCATATCAAGGCACACATGATTACCAAGGATGATCTGCAATGCAGAAGTCATAGCATCCTTAGCCCTTGTCGTACTGCAAAAATTCAAGTCAATCTGCTTTCAACAAAATAATGCATCTAGCAAAGTATATCCCGTTGCTGGAGCATCATCATAACCTTTTGATCTTTTTCTTCGTGTTCTATTGATCAGAAGCATCCAGCAGTGTCTCGTGTATTTTAATAATGAAGAAAAAACAAACGTCAGTGGAACTAATTAGAAGAGGTACATACCTGCAATTTCTATACCATAAAAGTGCTCAAAATCCTCAATTTAGCAAATTAATTAAACAAAAGGTGCAAGGCCAAAATATAAATTTATTCAGTTTGGTCGTGCATTAAAATGTGCATTTTCTTTTTCAAGTGAAATCTTATAACATTTATTTAAATTCAGCCAAATTATAATTTTATAACTGAGATGTGCAATTCTTAGTTTGCTTTACTTATTCTTTGATATTGATTTCAAAATTGAAATTCTATATAACAAATTAATTAATAACAGGGCGACACAAATACAAATTTCAATTTTTGAATAAGAATTAAATCTATTACCACTAAAAACTAATAGAAATGAACTATTCAAGGCGCCAAGTTAAGATTTTTCAGCAAACCCACAACTCATAAAATTAAAATACATCAACTTAATAATTTTTTTTATTTTTTATTTTTGAAAAAAATATGAATTGATAAATTGAAAATTAGGTGCAAAGTAGAGAATTGTTACCAGAAAATTCGACAGATGTAAAGCTTTAATAATGAAGTTATCGTCGATTATAGGATAAGGGTTTGAGATTTGAGAAAAATACTGAGAGTTAGAGCTTTTCTCTGTGTTTTTTCAAACAATCAATATATCCTTGATTAAAAAACTTACCTGAAACACAAATTGAAAACAACTAATGTTTGCTCTGCAATTTAAACATTGAAGAATAGCTTGTGAAGGAAGTTCAAGAAAATATCAGATTAGCATAATAGATTCAAAAGGGAGTGAAAAATACGTGGATATGTATGTGCATGTTGGAAGACACAAGAAATTTTGCAAAAAATCAAAAATGCCCTTAGCAATATAATTTTTTTGACATATAAGGTACCATGTCGAAACCTCCTTTTCTATATAATAGAAATAACAAAATAATCCCTTGTTAAAGCTAGTAAAAGATTAATGTCATATCCAAATGGATAGGCATTAAAGTTGGGTACTTACAAACTGTTTCAGTATCAATATAGGGATGCATTAATTTCTCCACGCCGATTTTTGAAGTAGGAAGTTAACTTCAGTTGAGTGCACACACCAATCAACTGTATCTAAATTTTACAAAAATTGAATCAAAATAGTGTCAAATAAGGGACAATTTCAATAAATGAGTTTGACAGATTTTTCATGATCAAAATGGTGAAAACGCATGGACATAGAGCACCTTCAGTGTGCAATTTTCAAGTTAAAAAAATAGACGGACTTTAAATATATTTACACTGAAGGTTCTCTACTTTCACGAGTCTTCAGTGAATATTTTACATTTTAAGGAAAGGCTTATTATCTGTCATGAGCCTTTTGTGAATTTTACATTTTTGAAGAAAGACTCATTTCCTTCAATGCACCTTCAACATAAAATTTATTATCTCAAAATCTAAAAAGACTGTCATCGTCTGAATTGATGGGACAAGAGAAGACCATTTTTTCACACACTAAAGACTCATCTTTACAATGCACCTTCAGTCAAATTACAAAAACACCCTTGACTTCATCTCAACTTTACTAAAATAAGAGAAAGTCTCTATCTTTACCTGAGGTCCTTCCTTCTGTACCATTATCATTTTCTTCAAGATAAAGACCCTACAAGCTTTATTTAACATACTATAAAAACAAAGTTTCACAATATTATTTGAAGGATGAAAATCTAGAACGTTAATCATCATCCAAATTAGAAAAAGATAACTTTATGCTCTTTTTTTTCTTACATTAGTTGTAGTTACTCTTAAAATTTGTATAGTAATCTTTCACCACATTTTTTTTATTAGAATATTATTGTGCTACTATTATTGCTTTTTTCTTATAAAATAGTCTATAGAATATTTTTGTAATTTGATTTATTTAAAGTGCTCTTAGAAATCAGTTAACTCCATCTTTTGTTCTAATCTAGCCTTTGTGATTTTTAATAAGCTAATGTTGGTAAATGTCACTATTTAGCTCTTCATGCCCAATGATTTTTGAATTAAACAAACACATACTTTATATTTTAGATCTTATGACACCGCCTACTGTGCATCCAGATTTATTTATTTCGAGTGTCTTGTAGAATAGATTAGTCATTGTAGTGAAGATATTTTGAATAATAGCACATATGACACATTGACATGTCATCGATATGATGATGAATTTTGGGACTACATAAGTAGAAATTCATTACATGAGCGTGTGGGTAGTTACTTGCTCGATGCTGAATTTTATGGTATATATGCATCTGGACACACGCCACTTGATCACGCTATGATCACTGCGTTGGTAGAAAGATGGCGATCAGATACACACATTTCATTTAAACTTTGGAGAGGCCACAATTACATTGCAAGACGTAGCTATATCATATGGGCTGCCAGTCGATGGGTTACTTGTGACGAGAACAGATCTTACCTTGGACCCTACAGAGTGAAAAACACGTATGGTAGATTTTTTTGGTTGGGCACCGTTAGATATTGATTGAGAATTTCAGGGTGGTAGATTTCTTATGACTTCGTTGATTAAACATATTACAAATCTTCCTTTAATTACTAATGCGAGTTGTGAGGTTGATGTTCAACAACGGGTGCGTTTGTACTTGTTGTGGATCATTGGAAGAATGCTTGACGTTGACACATCGGGTAACAAAGTTAAGTTGATGTATCTACATTTTCTTGCGGATTTGTTCAAAGTTGATCAATATGCATGGGGTGCAGCAACACTTGCAATACTTTATCGATATCTTTGTCGTGCATTGCAAAAAGAAATTAGAGTCATTGGTGGTTTGTTACCTTTACTTCAGGTTAGCTACTTTAATTTATTTTCTTAAAGCAATGCATTTTTAATATTTATTTATTGTATTTATATGAACATGTGAAGGTATGGATATATGAAAGAATTTTTCCTCTCAGGCCTCGGAGAGATCCTAATCTCCTAGTTGACGAGTGGCTTATTTCTATCCTTCCAGGACTACCACGTGCTCATGTATGGTCTAATGGGTTATGCCACGATACAGAAGCACCTCACCTATTATATTTATTTCGTGATCAACTGAGTTTACTTATAGAACATCAGGTATTTTTTACTTTTGAATAATTGCTTTATCTATTTTTTTTTAATTTTTTAAGTCGTAAAAACTAACTAAATTTATATGTATATAGTTTGTGTGACCGATATTTTTGCTACATTACCAGATTATTGTGTGAATGGTTCCAGAATACATATTTAAAAACATTTACCTCTGATGTTGATTCATCGGCATGCATTCATTCCACTACCGTTCCTGGATTAAAATGTTGAAGTGCATTATGTACATTGAAAGTTGTGCGAATGACTAATCAAATTCATCATATATGAATTTAAAAGCACGTCTTCGGCCAAGCCATGCCTTTTTGTAGGAAGGTGTGTATTTTAATTCAACCTCAATAGTAGTCTGGACATCTTTCACCTTGAATTGAGGGTTATTCCTGAGGAAAGGTAGCAACAAAGAAGCAATCTATTTAGAATTCAAGTTAAAATGATCAACATGGATTACACCCATTTGACAAGTATGTCTGCCATAATATTTTTCGATAGTCCATAAATTTATTGATGTTTTTCGACCTCTGAGCATCCAATCACATTCAGATTCCCAACTCCTGCACTTAACAGTCCAATAATTTTTTTTGTATTCCCACACAGTGAACTCTTTATTTCCCTGCAAACTCCATATTTTTACGACAGTCTTTAATCTTTCCTTACTAGGAAACAACTGTCCGGACTTAAGATCCGACTCTTTATCATTTAACCAAATTTTACATTCAACACCCTCTGATTCATGGGTAGAAGCATACACCTCTGAACGATCTTGAAGATCATTCAGAAATGGAATATTCTCCCTATGAAATGGTATGTTTTGTGGCACCTCAATGACTAGTTGTTGATCATCGTCATTATCATCATCAGAGTCACGCATTTCATCTGACTGATATGCATCATTCGGAGCATCACTGTCAGAATTGTCATCCGCATAAGTATCAACATAAGCATCAACTTCTATCCTAGCTTGTATTTCAGAAACTCTTGGAATCTCTGGAACCTGAGGCAAATTACTAGTTCCTGCACCATCTTTAAAATTATAATGACGATAATTATTGATATCAAATTTTGCACCAAAATCAGTACATCCATGACCATAATTACTCGATGAAATATCAACTTGTGGTGTTATACTCTGTGACAAAAAGCTCGTAAAACTTTGAAATTCTGAGAAATTACTAATCACATTTATAGATGGTTCAAAAAAATCAGAAGGGGGGTCATTAAGATTCAAAGAGGTTGTAGCAAAATTTAAAGAGAGAGAATTCAAATTATGTGTAGGTTCAACAACATCTAATGTTTCTGTTTAAATATACATCTCCAACAAATCGAGATTCATCATATAACGCACCGTATCAGGTGCCACCATAAACTCTTGCAAAGACTCATTCTCAAGTATGAAAATTTCAGAATGACGAGCATTACCCTGCACAATTGAAAATGACCATCTACCCGAAATAACAAGCCTTATCTCATTTGGATTAGTTTTCATTCTAATATGCAAGTTTCTAACTAGCCAATCATACTCAACATTTAGTGGAAGTTTAACAACTGCATAAGCACCACAATTATATCTAACTGTATCAGATTCATGTATGACATCACCGCCCCAATACAATGCAACTCTAACACGACTCTCATCCGACATTTTTAAACCTGTAAAAATAACTTTAGTTATTAATAAATTATTTACTCAATAGGGAGAGCAATATACTAAGAAAAAATTACTAACCTTTTTTAGTCCAATTCAGATTGAAGGATACATCAACTGTAAAGTACAATAGTTTTTGTGAATTTAGTAATATACATGACAATGAAGAGGATGTACGTAAGGAACAATAAAACTAGAAAAACGAATTAAGGCTCCACAATTAATCCCACATCTTATGAAACTAGAAAAACGAATAGACAATTGTTTTCTTCGAAATAAGATTATCAAATCACACATCGTTCGTACGTTGAATGCTAGTTTTATTGTGAAAGTGTTGAGTATCGCCACAAAGAGGTTCAAAATTGCCCTTGAAATGTGCGAAAAGATCTAATTTTGCTCTTCATTTAACATTTGAGGTGGTAAACATTTATCTTAAGTATGTGAAAATGTATTCGACGAAGTTGAATGAATTTCAAAGAACAATAAAATTAAGTGACTTTAATAATCAATTACTATTCTCATCATTTGCTTTTACTTCTCCAATGAAACAGAGTATATGCTAAGTGACCAGACATTGAACTCTCAAAATTTGTGGAGGGTGACATGTGAACGCAGAAATATACGCAGGATGTTGGGGATATGTTAGGACCACCAGACAGGCAGACATATTATATATTTAAAACTCATCTTAAACGTTTTCTGCTCCAACTGTAAATGAAGTAGCTAACTAACTAGCTGCAGGACAAGTGGTTGTTATATCAATTAATACTATTTGTTAGCTTTCATCACGTCCCTCTGTTTGCTACTACCTAGGAATAGAGGATATGATCTTTATTTGAAGAGATCACGAAAGATTCACAAACTTTTGCCAACTATTGATTATTGGTTGGACATTTAAATTGTTTTTTTTTTTTTTTGTTATTTTTTTTTTTTTTGTTTTTGTAGAATGAAGAATATGTATGCATTAAATACAAGTTTTTTCTATGTGCGGGGTTCATGTAATGTCGGACTATAAGGGTTTTTTGTACGCAACCTTAACTTACATTCTGTCATTTGTTATTTCACGGCTTGAACTTATGACCTCCTGATCGCATGACAAGATCTTTACCAGTTGCTCTACGGCTCCTTTCAATATTTATGCATAAGTAATAAAATTTGTTGGTTGTGTCACAGGGACAGCTAGACATTTTGTTGGACATTTACCCACGTTTGTACATGCAAATAATTTCCAAGCATATTTTTTTGCTTTCGTCTATGTCTTGTCTATTACTACAAGTTCTCATATTTCAATTATTTCCTATCAAACTATTTGTATGGAGTAGGTTTAGCCTTTCCTCTTTCTTTCTTTCTTTTTTTTTCAAAGGTTGGAACCCCTTCCATCCTCAGTCCTTTCTATACAAGCATAGGACTTACCTACTCTAAATTTTGCGTCTTTAATATGTAGCACACACTTTTTTTTTTTCCATCTAAACTATTGAGAATGAATTAAATAATAAAAGTATGTTCTCTCTAATAACTTAAGATTTTTTGATTGAGATGATCACACACTTTAACATATATAACATCGAGCAAACAAAGATTCTGAGAATGAATCTCAGTGCCACATGAGACGGTGGGCTTTCATGAGTACTTCAAGAACAACAATTGACGAATGACTCGTATAGTGGTACAATTTGGCCTATAGTCCAGTCCAAGTTGAAGAAATTGATAGTGTTGTTTTAAATATCTAAAAGACATTTATGAAGTGTTTGGGTATATTTAAAAAGTGTTTATTAGCACTTAAATTTTAAGCTAAAATACTAAAAATAAGTCAAAAGTCATAAGTTAAAAATTTTAACTTTTGATTTTTGGCTTAAATTACTAAAAATAAGTCAAAAGCTATAAGTTAGAATTCTAGCTTTAGGCTTTTGGCTCAGTCCAAACAGGCACCTAGTTTCAGTAATAATAACGTGGTCTTGTCTTAAATTCCCAATTCTGTAGTGGACATTTATTGAACCCGTGGCAATAATTTTGGGGGTTATTAACAATTTGGTAGAAATCTAACAGTTAGCCTGTTATTTGGCAAAACTATAAATTGACAACTTACAAGTGCCAAAATTATAATTTGCTTTGGCAAGAGATACGTGTAAACTGTGGAAGTTGGGTAAGGTATAGGTTGGTTTGGATTGGGTTGTATGAATTGGTGTACAAACAATTTGTTGGCAATTAAATTAGGACTTACTATTTCCCTTTTCATGGACTTTGAATTGAGTCAACATTTGACATACTTATTCAAAAATAAACAAAAAAACTACACGTGTTTACTCTGAAATTTTTAGCAATCGAAACATTAATTAACGAGTGAAGGATATCCAAGAGATAATTTCGATCTTTGAATGTTCCACGTTCTATATGATATCTGAAAAATCTTTAAAATTTTTTTGTTTTATCTCTTCAATTACAAATCTATCGTCTTTGGAGCCAACTTATTGAATCGTTTTTCCAAGAAAATTTTGCTTTACATAAATACTTTCTTCGTCTAAAAAAAAAGTGTCATTTTAACTTATTTCACATTTGTTAAGAAAAAAAATATTCAATACAAGATGTATTAATATTTATTAAGTTACTCATATATATTGGAGTATAAATGTTTTGAGATATATAAGAAATCCTTCGAAAATTCAAATTTCTAATCACAAATCAGAAAGTGAGAGAATTTCAACTAGGACCACAATGGTAATTCAAGAACACACACATACACACACACACAAAAAAAAAAAAAAAAAAGTTGAGAAATGACTTGTGTGATTTAGCCTATGATTTGGCCTATAGTTCACTCCCACTTTAAGGTATTGATAGTTTGTGTAGAACTCTTAAACGGATTGTTATTTGGCAAAACTATAAAAATTGACAACTTACAAGTGGCGAAATTATATTATATTATATTTATTTTGGCAAAACTATAAAATTGAAACCTTTTTTTTTTTCAGTAAATTTTTTTAAAACAAAATTGACAACTTACAGGTGGCGAAATTATGCTATATTTATTTTTGGCAAGAGATACGTGTAGACTGTGGAGGTTGGGCAGGTAGATTGAATTGGATTATAAAATTGTGATAAGGTGCACAAACATTTTGCTGTTTTCTGTTAAAATACCTTTTCTTGTTAGGTATTTTCCTTTGATGGATTTTGAATTTGACCAGTGTTTGACATACTTATCCACCCTTTTTCCAAACGTGTAAAAAGCAATACAGTGCGCATTCTGCATTCACGAGAAGGATTATGTAGGAAGGAATGTGATATAGATAATTTATTTTAAGTAATGCAAAGCATGTACTATTTTAACTGGTGCTTCTATATATATTGATTTTAAGATGTAGGTCACCGATAAATTAAACAAAGATAACTTTATGTTTTTTTTCAAAACGTGTAATACTTGGTATTTTATAAAATCATTTCTCCAAGAAAAGTTTTTCCGTGGACTAATAAAATATTTGACGTTGTTCCCAATGGCGGAGCCAGAAATTTGATGAAGGGCGTGCACATTTTATTCTCAACTACGTTAAGAGTGTGCAAAGTTGAATATACACTCATGATGATTAATATTTAACCTCTATTCACCACATAATTTTTCAACGAAGGGTGTGCATCTGACCATCCTTTGCTAAAGGAAAAACAAAATCAGAAGTGAAGGGGTAGTGGTGTAAACTTGACAAGAAGGATTGTTCGGATGATAAGCAACCTCCATCTTCAACCCTAATAGGGTAGCAGCTCTAAGGGAGTAGTAAAAAAATTATGAAAGTGCAGACATGAAATAAAAAAAAATAGAAATACTCTTATCTAACACACAACTAATATACTATATATTATTTGTATATTGTATCCAGAAGTACTAATGATGATCCGCAATTATGTTGATGATTGAAATTCTTCTTTTTCTGTTTTGTGATGAAAATTTTGAATTTTCGAAGGATTTCCTATATGCCGAAGGAAAAATGTATCATTATTCCTTTGACATGAAAAAGTAGCTGTATCTTTTTCTAGATGTAGCAATAAAAAGGGATAAGGAAATTTTGTCAGGGACTTATCACACCCCTTTTACGCCTGAGGGTCAAAAATCGAAGGTTTTTTTTCAATTAAAGTGATGATTTTGAATAGGGATTATTTTTATCATTTTCAGAATCGCCACTTGAAATTGATTTATGGTGTTCCAAGTCACCTTATTGAATCCCTAATAAAAAAGAAATAACTCTTTATTTTGGTCTGCGAAAATAGAAGACCGGGTAAGGAATTCTGTTAACCGAGGGGAAGGTGTGAACCACCCCTCGAGTCCCCTGATTCAAGCACGGTCGTTTTTATTAACTTATACTTAGCTTTTAACTATTTTGAATAAATTATGTTTGCAGGCCTTAATTTACTCATTTTAATATCTAGTATCGGTCTATACCTCTTGTATTAAACTAGTGAAAATTAATTTTAGAGCAATCTTAGCCAAGGTGCATTATTGCATCCTCGAATTATTTTAAACGTCTCAGAAAAATGTGTATGTCGCATTCTTACTCGAGACAAATATATTAAACGTGCCTAAATCTTATCTAGAGTTAAAAGACATTTGTTTCGTCTCTTTAAACTCGAGACAATTTTTCTTATTTATTTTTGTTCTTTTTTTTCACCCTTTATTTTACAACGAGTTTTGAATTATTCCGTAACTCGCCTCACAAATGGATTTTTCCACTCTTTTTTTTTTCTTTATGTGATGGGGTTTAGAATAGACTCGAATCACTCCCTTACAAATGTTATATTTTTTTATTTTATCAATTATGATTATTATATATATTTTAATCTTTTTAAAAGAAAATGATTAATCTTCCTCTTACGAACAAATTACTAATATATAAACTTAACAAAACTACTTAAAATCCAAATTAATATAACCACGTAACAAAATTAATTAATAAAGTTACATTCAACAAAATTATCATAACGAATTTAACAACAACAAAACAAAAATATATGATCACGTGTTACATTTTACAAAATTATCATAACTAAATTAACATGAAATTTTTTTATAAAATCATGCAAGTTTTCTTTCTTTTTCCCTTAAAACTGCTTCACTCTTTCCTTACTTTTTTTTTTTCAATTGTATTCTTGCTTTTGGCCTACTACTTTTCTTATTTTCCCCTTTTCTGCCCGTTTCTGTTTTTTTTTTTTTTGAACTTATGTTTGCATGGTTTTCTCTAACGTGTGTGCATGCACGTATTATTTTTTTATAACTCTTGAACCACTATTTTTTAAGTATGCAATGAAACTTTCATAATTCACTGAAAAATAAAAATTAAACAATGACAAATAATAAGTTGACATTTTTTAAAAAGGAAACGTTACATTTTTTACTATCCAAAAACACTCTAATGTTTATAATTAACAAAACGAATCACGAAGTACAGTAAACAAACAGCAAGTCACAACATAGCAATTGAAAATTACTTACAAGCTAATTAAGATTACATTTTTTCTTTGATTCAATACAGTAATACATTATAAATAAAAACGTAGAGTGAAAAAAAAATCTTACATAGATATGCTTTAAATAGTAAATTATAGAATCATTAAAATAACTTTGAACATGATTTGATTCATAAAAAAACTTATAAAAATAAATCAAAAGAATTTGAATTAGAACTTGTATGATAAGTTAATTAAAGATAAAAATCAAAATGTCATCATCGGAAAACTCGAACGAAACCCAAACTTAAATTTTCAAATTCAAAGAACTTCTCTTGCTTTTTTCTAATGATTTTCTATGTTTTCTCTAAAATCTTTCTAACTCTTTTTTCTCACTGTCTTTTTTATTCTTCTTACTTTCACTTTTTTTTTTTTACTGTTTTGCTTGTTTTTCTTTCTGTTAGAAGCCTGAATCCATCGAAATCGAAGAAAAACGTTTGGAGAAAGGCGAAGCTTCTCGAAGAAGCTGGAGAGAAATATCTCAATCACATAACGAAAAATGATTCCTCAGTCTTATAACAAATGGGCCTCCAAAGTATATATACAATACCCGAAAAGTAAAGAAAATCCGGATAAATAAAATGGGCTCATGCATAAAATATATGCAAATGGGCTACAACTACAACTAGCCCACTCCACAATGGTCCATATTGTCAACACCCCCTCAAGTTGGAGGGTGATACAACCCCCAACTTGCGGAGATGAACGTGATGAGCAGCACCAGGCAAAGCTTTAGTAAAAATATCAGCATGCTGAGAACCAATAGGAGTATGATGCAAGCTAATCAGACCAGTACCAAGATTGACACGAACAAAATGACAATCCAACTCGATGTACTTCATTCGCTCATAGAAGACGTAATTCTTTGCAATATGGATAGCAGATTGACTATCACAAAAAATAGGAACAGGCAGCGAAATCTGGAGACCAAAATCAGAGAGAAGTCTGGACAACCAGGTTACCTCGCCCACAGCCTTGCTCAAAGAACGATACTCAGACTCAACAGAAGAAAGAGAGACCACTGCCTGCTTTTTGGACTTCCAGCTGGTCAGACTATCACCAAGAAAAACACAAAAACTAGTGACAGAACGACGACTGTCAGGGCAAAACGCCCTATCACTGTCACAAAAAACTCGAAGGGTGAAAACAGGAGAGTTATTAAAATACAAATCAAAGTGAGGAAAGCCCTTGAGATATCGTAAAAGATGTAAAGCAGTTTGCATGTGAGGAATACACAGACGCTGCAAGTACTGATTCAAATGCTGAACAACAAAAGAGATATCAGGACGAGTGTGGATTAAAAAATTAAATTTACCCACCAAACTGCGATAAGCCTCTGGTTGGGCTAGAGGTTTCCCCATATCAACAGACAACTTTTTATGAAGTTCCAAAGTTCTAACCACAGAAGAAGCAACAACATCAGAAGCATACTCAGAAAGAAGATCAGAAACAAACTTACTTTGATATAAAAGCACACCAGAATCAGAATATAAAACTTTAATTCCCAAGAAGTAATGTAACAAACTCAAATCCTTGATCTTAAACTGATCATGTAAGAACATTTTGAGAGAAGAAATCTCAGGAAGATCAGTACCAATCAAAATGATATCATCGATATAAACAACCAAGATAACCAATGAGGCACCAGATCCCTTAGTGAAAAGGGAATAGCCATTAAACGAATGAGTATATCCCCTTGAATGAAGAGCATTAGACAATTTAGCATACCACTGGCGCGAATCCTGGCGAAACCCATAAAGAGACTTATGAAGTTTGCAAACCAAATGGGCAGGAGAAGAATCTGAAATAGTAAGACCAGGTGGCAACATCATGTAGACTTCCTCATCCAAATCACCATGGAGAAATGCATTGTTAACATCGAGTTGGAAAAGAGACCATCGATGTTTGACAGTAACAGCCACAAGTGTTTTAATGGTGGTCATTTTAACAATGGGGGAGAAAGTCTTATGAAAGTCAACACCCTCAACCTGAGTATCCCCACGCACCACCAAACAAGCTTTATACCTTTCCAAAGAACCATTAGCTCTATACTTTATTTTATAAACCTATTTGCACCCAATTGGCTTTTTACCAAGAGGAAGAGAAATAATGGACCAGGTATTGTTAGCCTCCAGGGCCACAAATTCCTGTCTCATGGCATCCTGCCACTGAGGAAATACAACATCCTGAGAATAACTGTGAGGATCACAAACAGGGACCTAACCAAGCATTGAAGAACCAGGAGGAGTGGAGGAAGAGCTAGGGAGAAAAGAATAATGACAGATATAGTTTCGGAGATAACTAGAAGGATGAGATGGCCTAGAGGACTTCCTGGAAGGAGGGACAAAAGGTGTGACATTAGGTACATGAGGAGGAGAGGAAGAAGATATGGTAACAGCAGGGGAAGAAGTGGTAGAAACAGGTTGGGGTGAAACAGGATCATCATGGAAGGAAAAGGGAAAGGGACACTTGGGAGGAGATGATGGAGATGCGGGGAGAAAGGGGAAGGTAGTTTCATGAAAAATCACATCCCTAGAGACAAAACAAGATATGGAAAGTAAGTTGTATAGTTTGTAACCTTTTTTACCAAAAGGGTACCCAACAAAAACACAAGGAATGGTACGAGAAGAAAGTTTGTCTCTATAAGAAATGGGAATTGTGGAGAAGCAAAGGCAACCAAAAGCTCAAAGATGGGAATAGGAATGAGCTTTGTGGTGAAAAAGTTCAAAAGGACTTTTGTGTTATAAAGAGGGGGGAACCTATTAATGAGATAGATGGCAACAAGGAGACAATCCCTCCAGAATCTAATGGAAAGATGGGATTGAAAAAGTAAAGCTCTAGCAGTTTATAAAAGAAACTTGTGTTTTCTTTCAACAACCCTATTTTGTTGAGGAGTATAAGGGCAAGAGGTTTGGTGAAAGATTTCTTTGGACGCAAAAAACTGAGACCCAGGTAAGGAAGAGCCCAGTTCCAAAGCATTGTCACTACGAATAGTTTTAACACGAGTGTGAAACTGAGTCTCAACCAAATTGATGAAAGCCTTGGGGAGATCAAAAGCATTGCTTTTAGCACCCATAAGATGTGTCCATGCAGTTCTAGAGTAGTTATCAACTATTGTAAGAAAATATCGAAAACCATCATAGGTGGTAGAATGGTAAGGGCCCCAAGTATCAATGTGGATTAGTTCAAAAGGAGAAGAAGAGGAAGAAGGGCTATCACTAAAATGTAAGCGAGATTGTCTAGCTAAAGGACATATAGGAAAGGTAAAAGTTTGTTTAGAAGACAAACTACTATTAATATCAGAAATACACTTCATCTTAGAGAAAGGAGCATGACCAAGTCGATAGTGCCATAAAATATCAATTTTATTAACAGAGCCATCAGTATTAAGAGAAGTACAAGGAACAGAAGAACTGGGACTAAAAGGGATGGAGGGAATAACAGGGGGATCATTAGTAGAAGTAAACGAAAAGAAAGAACCATCCAGAGAATCCGTTGACCAGGAAAACTTGTAGAGACCACTGTCAATCTTACCAAGCACCACTGGCTTCTTCAGAGAAGGGGCCTGTAAGGTGCAAGTAGACTTGGTGAAATATAGAGCAAGACCAAATTGATTAACTAACTTAAACACACAAATTAGATTATAGTAAAAACTGGGAATATATAAAACATTGTGCAAGAAAAAATCAGGGAATAAAGTCAAAGAACCAATGTTCGTGACTTTGACCTTATAACCATTTGGTAGAGAGACCAGGTAAGGAATGGGAAGGGACTGAACATTAAACAAAAGAGAAAGATCAGAGGTCATGTGATCAGATGCTCCAGAATCTATAATCCAAATAGTTCTATCCATTTTGGTCAGCAAACATGTGTGAGACAGCTTACCTGCAAAATTAGCAGAAGCTAAAGATGGGCAGGCTGCAAACACATCAGGAAGCTGAGCTCTTTGCAACAGGACAAGAAACTTAGAAAATTCCCCTTTATTAAGACCAGGTATGTCAGAGGGTTGGAGATGTTTAGGGTAAAAAACAGAGTCATCATTCCCAGAAGAATTGACCTTTTGGCCAGAATTGGTAAGTTCAACATAAGCAACTGTTCTTTTAGGTGGTGGCTTAGACAACTTGAAGTTCGGAGGAAAGCCATGAAGCTTATAGCATTTGTCAATGGTATGACCTGGTTTCTTGCAATATTTGCAAACCAGAGATGATTCTTTAGGAGCTTCGAAATTTAACTTAGGAGTTGCAGATTGTCTTGAGACTCCAACTTGAAAAGAAGCAGACTGTTGAGAGAATGAGAAATTAGAAGACACACTTCTCTGTTTCTCATCAGCCAAAAGTATACTATAAACGGTATCAATGGAAGAAAGGGGCTTCATCATAAGAATGTTGTTGCGCACTTGTATGTAAGTATCATTGAGATCCATTAGAAATTGATATACTTTTTGTTCATCATCAAAAGTCTTAATACCACCACAAGTGCATGCAGCGTTAGTGTGGGCAGATAGGGAAGCAAGCTCATCCCAAAGTTGTTTGATTTTATTAAAATAATATGCAATATCTAGAGAGCCTTGAGAAATATGAGCCAAATCCTTTCGAATCTCAAAAATGCGAACCCCATCAGCCTTTCCATATCTTTCCTCTAACTCAACCCAAATATCCCTAGCATATGCAGAAAACTCAACACTACGGGCGATGTCCTTAGACAAGGAATTAAGAAGCCATAAAACTATAAGATCGTTATATCTTTGCCATTGCTGGGATAAAGGGGAAGAGTCGGGAGGTTTAGACAAAGAACCATCTATAAAATCTGTCTTATTGCATACAGATAAGGCCACTAAAATGGTTCTGCGCCAACTACTAAACCCAGTACCGTCAAAAGGACATGACACGAATGAAGCACCCAAGACATCAGAAGGGTGAACATATAGAGGAAGACAAGGGTGAGTATAGTCCTCACTGTGAAAAACAGTACGACTAGTAGCCGTGAAACCCGATGGATTCACTGATGTTGACATAGTTACTCACATAAATCACAGAGATTAGGTGCAAAGAGGAGCAAAGAAACAGTTACCAACACCTTCGCAATCGGAAGGAGACGACCTTGAGCACCAACAAAAGACAGCCCACAAAATAACTCCGTCAAAATGAAAACACCGATGTTGAAAACAAATCGTCAATCTGAGTGCCACAGAGAGAGATTCACAACCAAAACTCCGAGAAAATTGAAGATCCAAAGAAAGCTACCAGAAAACCGATGAAATCCACCAGAAAACTTCGATTGTAGTCGAAAAAATGTCACCAAAACACCTCGAGGGTACTATCTCAAGAAAGCGGAGAAGCAAATCTATTAGGATCTATGCTCTGATACCATGTTAGAAGTCTGAATCCATCAAAATCGAAGAAAAAAGTTTGGAGAAAGGCGAAGCTTCTCGAAGAAGCTGGAGAGAAAGATCTCAATCACATAACGAAAAATGATTCCTCAGTCTTACAACAAATGAGCCTCCAAAGTATATATACAATACCCGAAAAGTAAAGAAACCCCTAATAAATAAAATGGGCTCATGCATAAAATATATACAAATGGGCTACAACTATAACTAACCCACTCCACAATGTTCCATATTGTCAACACTTTCTTCTCCGTGTTATTTTAATAATTCCTCAATTTTCTCTCCTTTTTGTTGTCTCCCTTCTTTTTGTCTGATAGTCATCAAAAGTATGTATTTTTTCCATGTATGTCTGAGGGAATTTCCTTAAATAAAGAATTTTTTTGAGGGAACAGTTAAGGGAAATCAAATAAGGGGGAAGAGGTTGGGTAGTTTTAGGATTTGAAATTTTTAATTTTTTTAATTCTTCTTTTAATTAAAATATAGAAAATAATAATAAATAATAAAATATTAATAATATTAACTAATTAATTTTTATATTTTAAAAAATAAAAGTTTACAAATAGTCAAAAATAAATATAATTAAAGTAATACTAAAACTATTAGTTTATTTATTAAAATTTAAAAGGGAAATATATATTTTTGCTTTTTTATATTATTTTAAAAACAAAAATAAAAATAAGATATCCCAAAATGTAACTTTATTTATCTATTTATTTATTTATTTATTTATTTTTAGCTAAAAATTTATTAAAAATGAAATAAGAGTTAAAATAACATCTGACCAAATATAAATATTTAATATAGAAAAATATATATATTAAACTCGGAGAGGGTCAAAATCACGTGTCTATAGGACTCAAATTATGATCCTACTTGAGAGCTGAGATATTTTCAAATGATTGATTCCTACATCAAAATTCACCTTTAATAAATGACGTTTAGTAATTAAGAAAAAACGCTTGATCAAATAGTTTTTCTTTAATTCAAATTATGATGCAACAACAACATATCTCATATAATCTGTAAGTAAAATTTGAAAAAAATGATATATACGCAGACCTAGCTCCTAGCCCCCTACCTTGCGAACGAAGCAATAAGTTCCTTATATTTTGACTATTGGTGATGGTGCAATATTCAAACTAAAGTGAATGGTTATAAAGTTGCAACTAATTATTGCATCAAATAAACAGCAGTTTAATTTTCACACTATACGCATAATAGGGCCATTAGGTGGAGTTAGTTGCATAATGTGCAAGCAAATTAAGCTTTTACTCATATCACATAGTTTTGACTTTGAATTATTATATTGATTACCAAATCTTTGAGTCATGAAGGTTTTTACACTTTAAGCTAGTGTCATCAGATGGGCAAAAGCGTAGCGTTTATTTTTCAATTTCAAGTTGTAACACAAATACTTGTCAAATATAATGGAAGACCATCCAAGGCAGTGGGATTGTAGACTTGTAGTTGCAGATTATCTAATGGTTTATTATAAATCATTTGGCTTAAAAAAATACATGAATCATCCTTTACTTCAAAAATAAATAAATCATAAGCACTCCAGACCCTGGGGGGTTTCATCGTTTGGTTTCTGCCTAAACAATAATCAAATCAACTAAATCAATTTTTCAAATACAAGAATTAAATCAAATCAATCAATTTTTTTTTTTAATTGAGTCTGTTTTTCGGTTCTTCGATTTTTTTCTTTTTTCAAATTTTAGCATTTTTTCTTTAATAAGATTGATTGACTTGTTAAATATAAATGCTCACTATAATATATAGTCTTAGCTAGCTACACCTCTATCCAATGAAAGCTTTTCTTTTTTGTTTTGTTTTATAACCTTTTAGTGCCCTTTTTATTTAAACAGTTTGTGCATAATAATGGACGTTTGCTTTCACGTTCCGTTATATAAACTTGCGTGAATCTTTGACACTTTATCATTCAGCACCTTGTTCTTCCATTTTTTTTGCTCTCTCCTTAGTAATGGAGTCAGAAATTTCATCAAGAATATTCAAATTTTAAAAAAGTGAATAAGTTTTTTAGCCGAGTGAATGCTCAATATATATATATATATATATATATATATATATGAATTGTGCACCCACTCGACTTGGATGCCTGTATAATTTTTTCTACTCATAATTTGTTCTCTATTTTTTTAAGTAGGAATTAAACAATAAAAAAGAAAAAAAAAAAGAAAATCTAGAGTGTTTTTGGTAAGGAGGAAATATTTTCCTAATTAAATCATATTAACACTTACATATAAAACAAATCTATTACATAAATCACTACTAACATAGAAAAGTCAACAAAAACAATTTTAGCCACTAGTGGAATTGTATAAAAAAAATAAAACATATCAAAAAATAATAACAAAGAAATATGAAATATAAAAAAAATAAATTAAAGATAAGCTAAAAAAATAAATACTAAGTTGATTTTTTTTATTTTTTATGTTGACTGATTTGTGTTGTAAAACAGAGTAATGAGAAGAGCCTGACAATCCAGGTGGCTGTCAGTCTTGTCATATTTAAAATCAACTCAAAAGAATAAAAAGAAAAAACACGAAGAGAAAAGGATGTTGAAGGCGGGGTTTGAACATCAAACTCCGAGCTGCAAATGAACACCCTTACCATTACACTACTAAAAAAGTAATAAAAAGAGACCTTAAAAAGAGACCTGATGAGGTCTCTTTTTTAGGAAAAACGACCTCAAAAGCGACCTCAATGGTAGGTCTCTAAAACATAGGTCACTTTTCTTAAGAGACCTCATGAGGTCACCATAAAGCGACCTCACGAGGTCACTAGCTTTTTTACACGATTTTACATAAGCGACCTCATGAGGTCTCTACATTATTTTTTTTAAATTATTATTATTTTATAAAAAGAGACCTCATCGGGTAGCTATTATTTTTTAATTTTTAAATGAAAATATATTTTAATTTTAAATAGAGACCTCTTGAGGTGTCTTATTTGCGTTTCTAGAAAATAAAATTGCATAAAAGAGACCATATGAGGTCGCTTTTCTTTTTTTTCTAGAAGATGAAAATGCAAAAAAGTGACCTCATGAGGTCTCTTTTCTACAAAAAGAATGGGGTAAATAGCAGCTTTTACAAATGCCCATTTTAATTCATTCTAATCAACTAAATTGAGCTCGAAGAGCTCCCACCAATCAATCAAACAACAACAAACACAACTACTAAATATCATCCAATCAACACTAAATAAAAATCATCTTTAAAGTGCTTTGAAATTGAACGAAAAAAACATAAAGGGCATAAATTACATACACAATTCTAATAAGACTACTTTAAAGTTTTCATCCATTTAAAAACACTTAATAATTCAAATAAACCATTATTAAGTATGTCGTTTGATTATCTAAAAAAATACTAAACTGTAATAACACAGTGGTGTGTTTGCAACATATTCCTCATCATCTTTATCACTACTAGGCTCCTCATTCAGCTAGTCTGCGACGCCTTAGCTTGCTAGATAGCTCAACTATCTTCTACTCCAAAGCCAAAATAGCCTCCCTTTATCCATCATCCTGGAAACTACTTAGGCCTTCTAGTTCTGAATGAAATTCACGAAAGGCTCGTTGGGGAAAGATGTGAGCATACCCATACCTATTCGGGCCACCAACCACATCTAGCCGCATTCTCTCAGTTTGTTCTTGTCTAAGTGGCATGCCTTGGCTATCATCTGGTTGAGTTTGAAAAAAATTCTCTGTGAATTGCAGATACCGATTCTAAAATTAATGATAACAATCAAAATATAAATTTAGAAAATAAAGTAAGTATCAATAGAAATAGAGGCTTACGTAGGTCAGTTGAGCTCATGGCTCAACCCAAACATCAAGATTTTTGAAGTTTTTTTTTTCTTTCTTATGTGTGTAGCCTTAAATGCTTCAACCTGAGTTATTGGCCTTCCAAGTTTCTTTTCCTGCAAACGAAATTCAATTAGTTATCTGAATTCAAGTAGCCAACTTCTATATGTTTTTTTAGCTATGTATGTGAAAAGTAATAGCGTGATATCAACTATAAGATCAATTAGAAGCTAAATAATAAGAACTAAAATTAAGCAAAACTTAACTTGTTGCTTCTATTTCTTATGTTCTTTCTTACATTACAGTGAAATGAACTTCAAAAAAATTATATGATATTCATCACTGACCAGCCATTTATTGCACAATTGAAAGACTTAGACCTACCTAATGCAGAAACTTGTACTTGAGAAACAACACCAGTCGGTCTAACTCTTTAATATATTACTATTGTCTTAATATATTGATCTTAGGATCATGTATCTTAATCTCATATATTTATAAATAAAAATTCTTCAGACATGAAATATGCTTAAACTGTCATTCTAATTAACATACAAGAAAATGATGACTTGTTCTTGTTTAATGCTGAATGAATTTGTAGTTCCTTTTGTAATTTTTCTTAATATCTTAAGATAAGATCATAGCTAAAGGCATGTCAGTGCAATGTCGAATAGTCTTGTAGTATTGATTAGAGTAAACTGAGTGATTTTCTAAGCAAGGTCTTCCCATCCTTCCAAATGGTATGCCCTCCTTTAAAATTTGTTTATCTTACTTATTTTTAGTCTGTTACAAAAGAAACATCTCCAGTTTTCTTTATATATAATTTTTAAAATTTTAACTTTCTATTTAACATATTTAAGACCACACGATTAAATGATACTTGAGTATATTTAACATGTTTTTAATTTAGGACTATAGAATTAAAAAGTTTTCATTACTTTTTTAAACTTTATCAAGTCAAAATCAAATAAATAAATTGAAACAGATAAGAGTGTCTTTTTCTCTACTTCAAATACTCTTTTTACCTTCCACATATTAACCAAATCATGTCCAAATGACTAAAAAATATCTTTCAGAAGCTTGTTGAATGAGTAACAACAAATACCAGTAAATACATTATGCTATCAGATATATATGTTGCAGCACACATTTGGTCAAAATTTAATGAAGTTAAGAACACTGCAAGAGAAAAAAAAAATCTAATTTTGGTCTGGAATTAGAATTGAGGGCTGCCAATTTATTGCAGGAGGCAAATGTCATCTACGGTACCTCAAATTTTAGTCCAAATTATGCAGCATTACTTGAGTGAAACAGTGCACAACATGGCACTGTTAAAATTAACACTTATGGGAGTTATCACATGACTCTGGCATTACCATTAAAATCAACTTTCTGCCTCTATTTTCATGAAAGTGAAAAGTTCAACTTTTTTTTTCCAAATAAATCAGAAACAACAAAAGCTTGTTAAGATCAAAAAGCAAAACAATTAGCACCAAAATTAACCAAATATCAATTCTCTGTCTCTACTTGTTTTACAGTGAAATGAACTTCAGAGAGTGATAAGTTCTGTTTTTTTTCAAGAAAATCAGAAAAAATAAAATCTTGTAAAGATCAAAAAGCAAAACAATACGCACCAAAATTAACACTGGCACCAAAATTTGTTGACTGGTCCATGGTGGGAATGTCAGGCACAGAGTTGTTTCCTACGAGATGAAGATATGATAGCCCAAACAGGGAAGGATTTGAGACAGTAGGGCAATGAGTAAGGTAACAAAACCCCTAATTATTCATTCATATTTTGAGAAAAATAAAGAAAACCCAAGACATTCATAGATTCAAATTCTATTCCACACATAAATAAGAAAAAAATCAAAGATTGCAACCTCACTTCAAATAGAAAAGACGCTAGATTTGAGATTTGGGCGAAAGGGCTTTGTAAGGGATTGAGAGAGACGAATTTGAGAGTGTTTTGAGAGAACCGACCTTTTGAATTTTGCATTTTTCTAATTATAATTATAAATATTTAAAAAATTAAATAAATATATATTTTGGCTTCACACTTCATTTTTTTTTGGTTAACGATTCACACTCCATAAAATAGTGACAACAATTACTTTTAATAATAAATATTAATATATTAAAATAGTAGCGACCTCACGAGGTCGCAATTTAAAAAAAAACTATTTAAAATACTTCTTTTTAAAAATAATTTTAATTATTTTGACACTAACTTTTTTCGTATTTTATTTTCGACCTCTTGAAGTTCCTAATATTGTGTTGCTGAATTTTTTCTCATTTACTGACTTCATGAGGTCTCTTCATTTAAAAGTAAATTAAAAAAATAAATTGATGGAATAAGCGACCTCATGAGGTCTCTAATTTTCGACCTATTTTTTAGGTCTCTTTTTTTAGGTCTCTTTTTATAGCTTTTTTAGTAGTGTTAAACTATCATGCTCAATTCATGAAATGGTTGTTTATTTATCATTATATCCATCTATTACTGAATATTTTATTTGTATATACGATTTAATTTTCCAATGAAGGGTGTTCAACTGACATCCTTACTTGACTGTATCTCCTCCCATGTCTCTCTCTATCTCTGATGGGTTTAACTTATGTGTATACATAACTAAAAAAATTACACATATTATCACATCACTTAAAAGTAATTAAAAATAAATATTCATAAAGAAAAATAATTATTTGTTTTATAATAAAATTTTGTCAATATAAATATAAATTCTTTATTTTTTTTGGTTTATAGGTCCAGAAAAAGCAGCATTAAGAAGCTGGAGGTTCAGTAAGGGACGTGAAACGCAACACGACTGGCACATTGGATGCTCGACATTTAGCTGATTATTTACCAAATAAAATCATTGACTTCTGATTGCATGACACATACGAGGAATGTAGGCGTTTGATCATAAATATATATATATATATATATATATATATATAATTAAAATCAAGCTTATAGCCTTGTTATTAAAATAAAAAATAAAAAAATTACGTGGTGGTATGGATAAAAAGACCCCATAATTAATTACTTGTAATGGTTAATATTTAAAATAATTAGTGTACATGATTATTTTTTTCTTTAATTAATTTTTTTTCAAAATGTAGGCCCTCCTATAAATAAAAGTAGCACATACAATTTCTATAATTGACTTACTTTATTCTCTCACCTAATTAAGCAAAAAATTTTCTCACCTTTCTTGCCTAATTAAAAGCAAAGATTTATAGACAAACTTTAATCAATCCATCTCAATTTTCTGACTTCATATTCAATTAAATGTTAGAACCTTAATAAATTCGAGCACTTCTTAACTGTCAATGTAATATTCAGCTTAATCTCAATTTTCTGAAAATCTTATTGAAAAGATTGAATAATTTAAAAATCAAATTGTATATTAGTGTTAATTTAAGAGAATGATCGAAATTGATGAACTGTTTCCATAATTGGGAATTTGATTTTCACGACCTGAGACTACCCCCTAGTCGTAACACGGTGCTTAAGACCACAAGTGTTTCAAGCTAACCTATGATCTGGTATCTGTTGTGAGCACTGACTAAAGATAGTAAAACCATGTTTGTGGAAGATAAACTGATAAAATACTATCAACTGAAGTATTGAAATATATATAAAATGACATTACTGAAGTATAAGATAAATATTGAAAACTAGACTATTTGTCTGAAACAACTGAATAGATTGAAAACCAACTGAATATCTATCTGTCTGAAAACTTTTAAGAATCATAAGGAGTTGATGGGACATACCCCTAACTAACTCCGACTGACTGAACATAAATAGATGTTGAAATAACGGTAAAATATGTCATGTCCTCGATGGAAGAGGACTCACTACTACTGTTGTTGGGTAAATGCTGGACTGTATAAGTAAAGTCAAAAAATTGAGCGTTCGAATCTATGTTATAAGACAATATAGCGCAAGAGAAGAGTATGTGGTCAATATTTTGAATGTATTGGTACGTGAGATAAGGACTAACTGAAATACATATGGCAACTGAACAAGACCAAGTATAAACATGTACTGAAATAATCTATAATTTGAATGACTGGATCACTGTTATCTGCATAACTAGATAACTGAATTTTGTATAACTGAACAACTGATATTTGTACGTTTGGTCATACAAACTTGAACTGGCCTATTCTGAATACTACACTGAGACTGTGGAAGCTAACTACAACTGACATGCCCCAATTTGAAATGGTGCTAGTACCTTGCCAGGGGTACTAACACATGACTGATGATGTGGATCCACAAGGTTGATGTTCCGAAGGACGAGAGTGTCATACCTAACTGGCAGGGGACCCCTCATAATCTATGGTGGCGCCGTAGGTCTGAAACTTAGGGACTGCTACCAACGAATCATGACTAACTGACGGGCGAGTCGTCATTCCTGCGTTCACTTGGTGCTAAGTCTTACTCCTTACTAAATAACACTGATATTATTATTCGTTTAGCATGATATGGTACTGTACTGATAAGTGCTCAGCATGAACATGGTAATCTGAATATGGTAATAAAATCATGGTCTGACTGAATTGTTACTTGAAAAAGGAATCATGTAAAACACATAGATATCAGGTGTTCATAACCCGCCAGTACTGAATGATCACAAAAATACGATAACAATGCTTAAAACAGTGGTACGAAATCATAAAGACCCAAAACATAAGACATTTTAATAAATAAATGAGAAATATGAATTTAAACATGTGAATGTGTTAAACATGAGAGGACAACATATTTACATAGTTTAATACTTAACTTGATGATTTAGCATGGAATCACTTGAATATGACATGGTAATTGAAATTTAAAGCATGGAATAACCTAATTTACATGAAAAAATATGTTGACATGGCTTGAATTCAAATTTCTAAGAAGACATGGATTAAATTCATGATTTTACAAAAAAATATTAAAAATCCATACTTGAATAAAAAGGAGATATTGAGACTCAATGGGTGGAATGAACCTATTGATGAATATACCATACCGTGAATTTCTTGACTTGAGAAGAGGACTTGAACTTTGGGACTTGAGAGATGACTTTGAAGAAGAAACCCTAGAGTTGTTGTTCTTGAGAGTGGAAGAGGAAATAATGTGTTAAGTGATTAAGGATGGGGAAGAAATAACGCCCTTTTTCTGTTTTTAAGTTGTGGGTTAGGAGTTATCAGAGGGAAAAGACCAAAAGGTCTCTAAACTGAAATTATAAGAATTTGTTGTCAATCTAAACGAGTCAACCATACGACTCGTATGGTGAAGGTACAAGTAGGCCTTCTGACTCATAAGCTTGGCAGAAAAGATTTGTACAGAGACTGGTCTACATACGAGTCCTCCCTTACTACTCGTTGTAACTTCATGCGATTAGTATCATCCTCTCGTAACTTGGCTAGATTCTAAGGGAATCCATACTGTTAATCATACGACTTCACTTCATACAAATCATACCATGCATTGACGACTTCTAGGGTCGACTCATAACTTGAACAGAACTCACATAACCCCATACTGACATGGGTATGACTCACCATATACGATTCGTAAGAAGTCTTTACGATTTGAAGAATGAGTCGTAAGTTCTTCAGAGACTTGAGAATACGAGGTATGACATTGATCTAATCTTAGTGAATTTGATAATTGTACATTAGATGATTTAATTATATTCAGTCCAATTTGCATATGTTTTTGTATATGGGCAAGCATTATTTTATTAGATTCATTTATAATCGTTGATTTTGTATGTTGTTTCGTATTTGAGAGTGGTATATATCTGAATTAAAATTGATTTCAAACTTATTTGTATTCATTCATTTTTTGAAAGATCTTTTACAGTTTTGCGCTAGGAAACGAATTATATACATATGGCTCTAACTTCTTTTCATCAATTTATCTTTAATTTTCGTTTAATTTCTTCATATTTGCAGCATTGATTATGGTTTCAAGTAATTGTTATGCTTGATTCAAATGAGTGACGAAACTTAATTTAAAAGTATTTTTCATTTGTATATTTACATATACATATGAATGTATTGAATGTATATTTCTTGATGTATATATGTATACTTTTGTATAACTATATATGTATACAAGTTTATTATATGTTGGTACACATATAATATGTATATATATTTGTTATGTGTTGGTTCATATATACAATTAAGCATATACATATGTGCATACATTTGTTTTATGTTTGTGCTTATATACATATGCATTGCATGTATGTGTGTGCGTACACGTGCGCACACGTGCGTGTATGAGCATGTATAATTATTTCAATATACACACGCTGATTTTTATAGATTCTGTATTACAAATTAAAATAAGTATCAACATATTCGTGATGATACTCGGATTTGTTCACACACGTAGGACTCATTTGTTTGCACTTAATGGAATTCTAAAGTCTGAATCTGAATAATTCAAACTTCAAACCATTAAGTGCATTTGTTTTTCATTAAGATTTTAGTTCTTAATAGGTTTGAATAGGTCTTAATCATTCATATCTGCAACTAACTCTTAATCATTAAGAAGTATTCTTGTGTTGGATAATATTCTCCATCACTCTATCCATAATCATCAATCACCATCACTAACTACCTCTGCCGCCACCACAATTGTCAACCACCACCTAGACACCAACCACCACCACCACCAACCATCTCCACCATCACAACCACCATTCATAATCATAATTGCTACTATCCACTATTTTCAGCCGCTACCATATCTACCACCTCTATTATTTTAATTACATTCACCGCTATCACCACCTTCAATGCCAACACCAACATCATCATCAACCACTATCGGTCAATCCAACTACTAACCAGCTCATCTATCACAACTAGCGCTATCGCTAGTTACTATTACCACATCATCAACATCTACACATTCTTCGGCCACCACCACCACCATCATTGTCACTTAGTCACCACCCCTACCATCGCTTCAATCACCATCATCTCTAAAGTATATCTCTACTAATAATCATCTCGACCATTACAACTAACAACATCTTCAACTACCACCAACACATCGTCAACCATTATGCATTCATTTTTAAGTTATCACAATCAACACCACCAACTACTAATATTAATCAAATTTGCATCACTATTGTTGACACCCAATTTTGGCTCTTCAAACATAAAATTAACGCATTTAGGCTCCCTGATCGTTAAATGGCATAAAATGTAATTTTTCGTATATTTTTTGAAATTGTTAATAAATTATTGATAAACATCATTATTTTAAAGATTTTACCAATTTATTGTCATATTTACACTTTGTATAATTTATTGATAATTATCCTTAATTTCATAATTATTTTTTAGAATTTTTGTCAGTTTATTATCATTTTAATATTTTTGAACAGTCATTTGTATACATACATAGCATAACACTGCAATTCTTTTTTACATATTATAATTTTAATTGTTTATAGCGTAATACATTTCTTTTAAAAGATAATTATATTTGTTGTGTGCATTTTTCTGTAATTATAAATCACCATTAATATTTTTGTACATTATTTAATACAATCTACAAACATAAGTCGGTTTAATTATTTTAAATACATAAAACAATAAATTAATCAAGTCAAAATCATTTCAGCTTTTTTAAAGATGACAATTGAGATAACTAATTGAGTCATTTATCCTTTGAGTAACATCATATTATTTAATGGTTAAAAAGAATAATTTTTATTTTTGAATAAAAAAGATTAAAAGAGGAGGAAATTATTTATTTTTTGGATAAATAGAGGAATTATTTATTATTATAAATAAATGAGAAGAGGTTGATATTTTTTTAACTTGCAAATATACACACCACCACCGTATATCTACACCCCCAAAGAAAATCTGATCTTTCTCTCACAAAATCAATGTTTTCTCCTATTTTTTTTCTTCACTGCTGATCCACCATCGCCGGAGCTCCGGCAGATTCCGGCCACCATTCATCTGCCTCACCCTTCCCCTTTCTCTCACCTCTCTCTATCCCCCTCTTCACCAACACCAGGGCCGGCGCAGCAACAACATAGCTGCCGCCGCCACACCTTTTCTTTTCCCATGGGCTTCATCTTTTTCCTTTCCCTTGCTCCTTACTGCCACTGGCTCGCCGGAGTTATGACTGGTGAGCTCCATCCCGAAACAGCCGTCGCCGCTGTCTTTTCCCTCTTTTTGCGCCGCTGCTTCATCGGAGTGATGACCGACGAACCTTCCCCCGCTTCTGTCCCACGGTAATGGCCAAATTTGGTCAGATTTATATCCCTTTTGGCATTGCTCCGGTGAGATCCATTGAAGCAATGCCACTTTTATCATTGCCTTATCTTTTTATGTTGCTACGTTACCCATTTGGATCTGTACGGAGGTGGATTTTTGACAAATCTTCGTTAAAATCGGCTATCTCTTTGCTTTTTGTACAATTTTCATATACATACAAATATATATATATATATTTGTGTAATTTGCTGCTCTTGTATTTTATTTGGATTTTTTGGACTGATTTGGCTATGTTGGATGTCGTGTTGTTTTTCCATTTTGCTACTTTTGAATTCCTTTTATATTATTATCTTTAATTTCATGGTTATATTTGTTAGCTATTAATTATTGTATTTGAATTTTTCGGGCAAGCACCATTTCTTTTTTGCATGTTTTGGACATTATTTTTTTTAACTTGTGACTACTACTAATAATCTTTGCTGCTGCTGTTGAGTTTCATTACTGTTTTGATTAATTTTCTATAGTATTTTATTCATATCATATTGTCTTTTTGTTTTACAGAAAAGCATTTTACTTCATTGACTTAATTTATTGCCCGCTAATCTGAACTGATTTATCATTGCTTTGAAATAGTAATGCATATGTTTGGCCGATAAAGAAATTCTCCATCGATTTTTGAGGCCTACACAAATAAAAAGACGGATATTGCGTATACAAATACGTAATAAAATAAATATTTTGGGCAATAATGAAATCTCTACATATTTTTTAAAATTTTTATTTGAGCCCGCTTTTTTTTAACAAAAATTATATTTTAAAATATATATATGCATACATTTCTTTTTATTGTTATTTATTTGTTACTAATATTTTTGTTACAAGTGTTTATACAGATTATTGAAAATACTCACCGAAAATAGTATTCAAAGAAGACTTTAATTTTTATGTTTGTATTTTTATACTTTTACCCTTGTACAATATTAAATTATAGTGAAATCTTTATTTTTGGGGTGTTGGGAGGGATATTGTTTACGCAATTTTCATCACGCGTTAGGAAAATTTAGGCCGTTACTATTTATATAAAAGAATTAAATTGATTTAGATATTTAATAGAATAATTCACATTTTTATACTAAAAATATTACGTAATTTTTTCCTTTGAACAAATTTTTCTTTATTTAATCTTTTTATTTTTTCATACCTATTCTCATGTATTTTTGTTTATTTTCGTACACTTTTATACACACATTTTTACGATAACATATGCAATTTACACATTCTTTACATATAAATTGTGTATATTATTTTAACACGCAATTTTTGTATTTGTATTTACAAGCATCAATTTTTCCTCTTTCTTTTAATAAATCTAAGTCTGGCCGGGAACCACATTTGTGGATTCTGAAGGGTGCCTAATACCTTCCTTTTGAAATAATTTAAACCCTTACCTAGGATCTAAATTGGTTTTGTAGATTAGAATAAAGTTATACTTGTTAATAAATAAGTATGTTTCCTATTTTTCCTTAAAATTAGGTACCGACTCTGTACAAAATTTATTCTTTTAGAGACCATAATGTCGTGTTCGTTTTGACCTTAGGTAAATATCGGGTATGACAGTTTGGCGACTCTGTACAATAACACTTTTTTAGGTACATGCATTGTTAGTCAGTTTTATCCAAATGTTCGAAGGGTCCACGACCCAAGTGACACATTATTATAGTCTTTGTATATATTTGAAGGATTATTGTGTCTGTACATATTTATTTGCTCCAAATTTGTTATGTTTTAATAGGAAGGTCTAATTTAATCTTTGTTTTGCTTGATGGGCCAGTTATAAGATGCACCTTAGCAGTATCGTCGATAGTTGTGCATAGGTTTGGACTACATTTTGACCTGATTCTTATCCTGACAAGATACATAGGCAACCCTGCATTAGGGTTCGGTCTCTTCACTATTTCAAAATAATTTCTCCATTATTCAAACTGGGCAATTTTCTGGAACAGTTCAAAGACGCTCTCCAAAAGCCTTCAAGAGAACAATTTAATAGCTCCTCAAATTCAAATCTCATTAACACTAGTGCCTAGCCGGCCTACCTCCAGATCCTCACATGTTTTTTATGCAAGAATGCCTAGCTTCTCTTTCGAACGTCGTAAACCATTACATTTATGGTGTATCGATCCTCACTTTTAAAAGAAAAAATTCAATATTTTTTCAGTTATAATAATCCTGCCAACTACGGCGAAATAATGTCATAATTCTTTCAATATTTGACTTTTTCAATCTTGTCTGCATACTAAAGTTGTGTCAAAGCTCTCCCAATGCTTGACATCCATTCTCTCGATCATTTAATTAGAACAATTTTGATGCTGCAAGCAGTTCTTTCCTGGTCGTCTTTCATATTATTTTCAAGGATGACCATAATTGTTTTTATAATTATACATTGCACATACAAATTTACAAATTTGTCTGAACTACGCAGACCTGATTCTTGTTTTCACAAGAACGTAGGCAACCCGCATTTGGGTTTGGTCCCATTCTTTTTTTAAAAAAATAAAATTTTGACTTGGTTGGTATTAGTACAGTCAGTAGTGTGCATGAGAAAGAGCAAATTGGTATGAGGGAAGGAACCGACTTTATGGTAAACCATAAGTTCTTTTCGTACCTTTTATCAAACTTGAGTAATGCTTGAAAAAATTCTCTTGCATACATTTAAGACAAAAATAAAGTCAAACTCATCATTTCATGTGCATTGTGTGGTGAGCTTTAGTTTAATTCATTGCATTGCATTGTTGATCTAGAACTTGACCTTAATGTCTGTTGAGGCGAAATTCTGAGTTGCACTTGGTTTAGGAAAGGACCGTAGGCCTTCTTTGACCCGATTGTGCCTTTCACAACCCACCAAATGATATTAATCCCTAGCATTCCCTCTTTTGATCCTAAAACCTTTTCTTTGGACAATCGCATATGGGCCTATACCTTTTTGAGTGCTTATATGCACTATCCCACTCTTGGCCCTACCTCCTTGAGCGGACTAAATACGTGCAAATTATGGACGAAGATTCAAGATCAAAGATGCAAAATGCAAATGATATATTTTTCCAGAAGAAAAAATAAAAAACGACTTCAAAAGGAGCAAAACCCCCCACAAAAAAAATGAGAAAAGAAAAATAAAGAACTATATATATATATTTATTGTTTCTTGAAAAGAAAAAGAGAAAAACTCCAGCACAAAATTCAAAAGAAGTCAAAGCAAATGCAAATCGAGGGACAACAAAACACAATTAAGAAGATCACGTGTCAAAGCGCAATAAATGCCAAAAGCACAAATATAGTGTAATGCTCATTGAGGAATTAGTCACTTCCATCTCAAATATTATCCTACCCTTTCCCAAGCCTACATTACAAGCCGATAGCAAGTCCTACGAGATCCTATTCCAAGCATTCTCACATTAGTGGATACTTACATAAAGGTCAAGCCTATGGTATCACAATTGCATGCATTGAATTTCTTTCTAAGTGTGAGCGTATTTCTCTAGATGTTTCCGAATTCAAAAGGAAAATTCCTCAAATATGTGCAAAATTTGACTTTCTTTTACTCAAATATGTGCGAAATGAGACCTTCTTTCTGGTGAGGGTACTTGAAACATGAGAATGAGCATAGCGTAAAATCTCTGTTTGAAGCTAGATGAACAAATCGTGTTGATACTTAGGTGTAACGCCCCGAAATCGGGTCCCGAGACGTCACATGGTGCTTAGCATCACAAGTGACCCCAAGATAACCCTTCTACTGGCGTAACTCATAAGCAACAGAACAAAAAGTATAAATCTATACAAATCTGCGGAAAATAACTCTTTTCTGAATATGATAGATACAAAACTAAATTTACAAGATTTCAACTCTGCTTTTACAACCAAAACTGAAATGGAATACATCAACTTCTACTGACTGTCTATGAAGCCTCTACTAGTACTGACTATAGGTAGCTGGGTCATAAATCCCGACTATCCTAACTCAATACGGCTGGATAAAGAAGATACATCACTTCTCGAACTGTATAACTAACTCAAGCCCTTGAATAAAAAAGACTCATCACCTGCTGACTGGATGTCGCGAACTGACTGGATTTGAAGATGTACGCTATACCTTGTACCTACATTCCGAGAAAATGTAGCCCACATACGAATATGTGGGTCAGTACCATGGAAATGTACCGAGCATATGGGGGTGCAATGCATATATAAAATAATATCTTAATATCATCAGAGTTTATAAAATTATGCATGCTGATATAAATGACTCACTTAGCTCGAATTAAAATCATCATAATCATAAGAGAGAAAAATATATCGGGTGAAATATGTGAGTCATCATAATAAATCTCAATTCACTTTCATCTCAATTCCATTTCATCAAAGCAATCAAATCTCATGACAAATCTCTTTAGAATATATAGTCTTTAAATCTTTCGAAAACAATGACTTTCTCAAACTCAATCTTTTAAGTAAATATATTTTCATCTCAGATAGAAGAATACACACACACACACACTGGGAGTCTCTTACAACCGACATAAACCATGTGAGCTACATGAAGTCCAACGTCCAACCCACGTTGGGGAGAGCTGTCCTATCCTTGCCATTGGAGTAGGACCTTAATCTTTTGTTCACTAGTGATCACTATATCAATCAGTTTAGGCTCACATCCTATGGGGGCACGTAGTTCTAGGAAAGTACCAATCACAGCTATACTTCCACTTGGTAATAAAGACTACTCCCGGACTGAGCTCAGATCATTTTAAAAGAAAATCCACAACAACGCAATTCAACAATTCATATCAGGAGCCATCATGCTGCCCCTTTTTCATAATAAATCAACATGTGAATTTATTTTCTCATTCGAGTTCAAAAATAACTCTTTCAAGACCAAAAGGTCAAATCATTCAAATATCAAGGTGTGTATAACACATTACTTCAACAAAAATCATAATCTCAAAGAGGATTTAAATCCCACATATCAACACTAGAGCAAAACATTTCAAGATTCATACTTTGTATAGCAAACAAGTATAACTCACATGAAAATCTGGAAATTCAACTTGAAACATGATATTAACATCAAAACTCAAGGAATTTATATTTAAGACATCACAAGAATATCATAGTTTCTTGAACAAGAATATAGGATAATAGTTTCCATCTCAAATTCATAATTAAACAAGTAAAATCATGTATATTCGTAAAATAATACAAATTTTTGGGCACAAGAACGAAAGGATGTTCTTTTTGAATACCCCACATACCTTAAACTTGAAGCTTTGAATGACTTTTCGAATGAAGTAATGCTATTCACGAACTTTTGGGTGTCCCTCATAGCCTTCATAACGGGGATTCCGAATATGTAAAAATTATAGAATTCTCACGGTTGAGTCTTGAGATATTTGAATTTTTAGGTTGAAACCCTAATGAATGTTCTTGGTGATTTTGAGAGAGAGTAAACTTATTTTGGTGTTATGGGAGTTTAATCCCGTGTTATAGACATATATAGGGGTGTTTTTGGCTCTTGGAAGTGAGGTATACGGCACACAACCCATGGCAGACCTTAAGGTGTGCGTCACACACCTTATGACAGACATTTAAGTGTGCCTCGCACTTTCAATCGCACACATTTGATTGGGCGGCGCATTGCCCATCGCACAACCTTACTGCCTCTCACAAAAATGGGTATAACTCTTCGCTCGGGTATCGGATTTTTGCAAAATTGGTATCGTTGGAAAGATAATTCAATTATCTAAAATTTGATAGGTCTTGGTATGAAAAATTCCATGTATATTAATAGATATTCACGTTTGAAGTTGACCCTTGTAGAATCAAATATCAAATGTTAGACAAATCAAATGATCTTAGCTCAACTTGGCTCTAAATGATTTATATGAACATTGTTGACCTCAAGAGCACTTCACATACTAGGATAAAGATCATGAAATCTATATTCACGTGGGAATCACTTGGATTAGAGCTTAGTTGCGTAGGAATGACGGTTAGAATTCTAGTATGAAAATACGGAGTATTACATTAGGTATGTCTGAGGTACCATCTGAAACTATAGGAGTTACTCCGAAGTCGATCTCGGCTAGCTGGGAAAGATGTAGGGAAATTCTTTCATCTTTCATCTTTCAACACTTTTTATCAAGAAAATAAATTTTAAAAAAATTCTTTCTTTTTTCAAGATGCTCACTTTCATACGGGCATTTGTTTTACCTTTTATTTAAGGTGTTCACTTTCACATACATGCATTTTTATTTTTATTTTTATTTGAAGGCATTCAATTCTAAAATATGAGCATTTGACTTTTTCATTCAAGCACATACCTTTAAATATCGATATTTTATTTTTCAATTATGTACCCATTTTGAGTATTTTTTATACTTTTTATAGCCCCGCCAATCGAGAGCCTATTACATTTATTTTGCATTCTAAAGCCTTTTACATTTCAATAGCCCCGTCAATCGAGAGGCAATTAGATTTCAGCCACCTCACTAGTTGAGGGCCTTAGTCTTCGTAGGAAATCGAAGACAACAATCAGCATCAGTCTTTGTAACATTCACAGATGTCATACATTTTTTTAAGATTTTTTTTCGAAGAGACAGTGTTAGCAGATAATACATTGGGGCACCTTTTGAGAGCCGCATCAAAATTTACTCTATTTTCTTATTTCAAACTACATTGACTTGATTCTCATAATACTCGAGATATGTAGGAAGCTCGATGCAGAGTTCGATTATTACAACCTTATAATCATTCTTTTTCCCTAGCAAATACACTATCTTGCACTCCCCAGCATCTCACAGCTCAATACTGGGGCAATTTTAAAAGTAGCATCGGGAATATGTGAATACTTTCATTCTCAAATAATTCTATGTTCAATAATCATTTTTTTACATGGATTTATCCACCCTAAAATAGGATAAAGGGTCAATCTGCGCCCCAAAAGACAGTTGTACATGTTTTTCTTCAATTTAATATTTATACTTGTTTGCCTTTACTTGCACATATGCACTTCATTTATTTCTTTTTGCACTGTATGTTTTCTTTTTCTTTACTTGCACACATCGCAATGTATTTATTTTATCATTTGGTATTTAAATACTGTATGATTTTCTTGCCTTTATTTGTACATCTCGCAATGCATTTATTTTATTATTTAAGCACTGCATTTCTTTTGCCTTTGCCTGCACATACCACAATGCATTTATTTTACCATTTAAGCACTATATTTTATATTTGTCTTTATTTGCACGAATCACAATGCATTTATTTTATCATTTAAGCATTATATTTTATCTTTATCTTTACTTGCACGCACTGCAATGCATTTTTTTTAAATATTAAGCACTACATTCTATCTTTGTCTTTACTTGCACGCATCTCAATGAATTTATTTCATCATTTTAAGCACTGCATGTTATCTTTGTCTTTATTTGGATACATCACAATGTATTTATGTTATCCTTTAAGCACTACACGCTCGCTTTATCTTTACTTGCACATCGCAATGTGTTTATCTTATCATTTAAGCACTGTATGTCATCTTTGCCTTAGCTGGCAACATACCACAATGCATTTATTTATCAATTAAACACTACATTTTATCCTTGCCTTTACTTGCGCGCACTGCAATGCGTTTATTTATTTTATCATTTAAGCACCGCATGCTATCTTTATCTTTATCTGCATACATCGTAATGCATTTAAGCACCGCATGTTATCTTTGCCTTTATCTGCACGCATCGCAGTGCATTTATTTTATTATTTAAGCATTGCATGTCATCTTTGCCTTTGCTAACACACATCGCAATGCATTTATCATTTAAACACTGCACGCATATATCACAATTTATTTATTTTTCATTTAGGCACTGCACGCCTCACAAATATCGCAATGTAGTTAATTATCATTTAAGTATCGTATGTCATTTTCGCCTTTATCGATGCATATTGCTATGCATTTAAGCACTGCACACACTGTCGCAATGCATTCATTTTATCATTTATTGCACGCATATATCGCAATGCATTCATTTTATCATTTATTGCACGCATATATCGCAATGCATTCATTTTATCATTTAGGCACTGCACACCTCGCAAATATCGAAATTCATTTGTTTTATAATTTATGCACTGCATGTCGTCTTGACTGTTCTTGCACATATCGCAATGCATTTGTTGTATGAGTTAAAGACATCATGTCATCTTTACATTTATTTTTACATTGCAATGCATTTATTTGTTATTTAAGCACTGCATGCTTTGTCTGCACCTGTATATATCGCAGTGCACTTATTTTACCATTTAAGCACTGAATGTTATCTTTGCTTGTATCATTTTTTCTTAATTAGTTAAGCATTGCATGCTATCTTTAATTTTTCAAAAAAAAAAAGAAAAAATCAAGCTTAATTTTTCGTTCGTGTTTTATTGACCAGTACTTCTTAAATTGATGCATTTGCAACCATATAGTTTATGGATAAATTGGGTTCGTCCACCCTAAAATAGGACATTTTGGGTTAATCTGCCTTCTAATAAGACTTTTATGCATATCTGTCTTCAATTGAATATTTTATTTATTTTAAGCTAAAATCTTGCAATACCTTTATTTATTTATCTTTAATTTAGTTAAGCACTGTATGCCATTTTATTTTAATTTATTGAAAAAAAAGAAAAAATAAGCTTTGTTACTCGTTTGTCTACCGTTTTTCAGTTTTATAAATTTTGCAAGCTTAGAATTCGAGGCTGCATTGGGTTTATCCAACCCAAAACAGGACATGTCGGGATAGTTTTTCAACTATACCCTACCTGCTCCTCATGCAACTTGAAGCATGTAGGCGACTCTAAATTGGAGTTCACACGATTTTTTTATCAACAATAATTTTTTGTCGAGCAAAATTAGCTACACGTCAACGTTTTCGTTTGAAGACTTCTACATTATCTTCCTACGAAAAGAGGCAAACTGTTGACACCCAATTTTGGCTCTCCAAACATAAAATTAACGCATTTAGGCTCCCTAATCGTTAAATGGCATAAAATGCAAATTTTCGTATATTTTTTCAATTATTAATAAATTATTGATAAACATCATTATTTTATAATTTTTACCAATTTATTGTCATATTTTAAATTTGCATAATTTATTGATAATTATCTTTAATTTCATAATTTTTTTTAGAATTTTTATCAGTTTATTATCATTTTAATATTTTTGCACTGTCATTTGTATACGTACATAGCATAACACTGCAATTTCTTTTTACATATTATAATTTTAATTGTTTATAGGGTAATGCATTTCTTTTAAAAGATAATTATATTTGTTGTTTGCATTTTTCTGTAATTATAAATCACCATTAATATTTTTGTACATTATTTAATACAATCTACAAACGTAAGTCGGTTTAATTATTTTAAATACATAAAGTAACAAATTAATCAAGTCAAAATCATGTCAGCTTTTTAAAAGATGACAATTGAGATAACTGATTGAGTCCTTTATCCTTTGATTAATATCAAATTATTTAATTGTTAAAAAGGATAATTTTTATTTTTGAATAAACAGGATTAAAAGAGGAGGAAATTATTTATTTTTTGAGATAAATAGAGGCATTATTTATTATAACTAAATGAGAGGAGGTTGATATTTTTTGAACTTGCAAATATATACACCACAACCGTATATCTACACCCCCAAAGAAAATCTGATCTTTCTCTCACAAAATCAAAGCTTTCTCCTCTTTTTTTTTCTTCACTGCTGATCCACCACCGCTGGAGCTTCGGCGGATTTCGGCCACCATTCATCCGCCTCACCTTTCCCCTTTTTCTCTCCTCTCTCTATTCCCCTCTTCACCAACACCAGGGCCGGTGCAACAACATCCATAGCTGCCGCCGCCACACCTTTTCTTTTCCAACGGCCTTCATCTTCTTCCTTTCCCTTGCTCTTTACTGCCGCTGGCTCGTCGAAGTTGTGACCGGTGAGCTCTAGCCCAAAATAGCCGCCACCGCTATCTTTTCCTCCTTTTCATGCCGCTGCTTCGCCGAGGTGATGACCGGCGAACCTTCCCCTATTTCTTCCCCACGGTAATGGCCAAATTTGATCGAATTTATATCCCTTTTGGCGTTGCTCCGACGTGATCCGTTGAAGCAACGCCACTTTCATCGTTGCCTTGTCTTTTTATGTTGTTACGTTACCCGTTTGGATCTGTACGGAGGTAGATTTTTGGCAAATCTTCTTTAAAATCGGCTATCTTTTTGCTTTTTGTACAATTTTTATATATATATATATATATGTGTGTGTGTGTGTGTGTTTGTGTGTAATGTGCTGCTCTTGTATTTTATTTGGATTTGTTGGACTGATTTGGCTATGTTGGATGTCATGTTGTTGCTCCATTTTGCTACTGTTGAATTCCTTTTAGATTATTATCTTTAATTTCATGATTATATTTGTTAGCTATTAATTATTGTATTCGAATTTTTCAGGCGAGCACCATTTCTTTTTTGCATGTTTTGGAAATTATTTTTTTTAACTTGTGACTTCTACTAATAATCTTTGTTGTTGCTGTTGAGTTTCGTTACTGTTTTAACTAATTTTCTATAGTATTTTATTCATATCATATTGTCTTTTTGTTTTACAGAAAAGAATTTTACTTCATTGACTTAATTTATTGCTCTCTAATCTGGACTGATTTATCTTTGCTTTGAAACAGTAATGCATATATTTGGCCAATGAAGAAATTTTCCGTCCATTTTCGGGGTCTGCACAAATAAAAAAAATGGATATTATGTATTCAAATACGTAATAAAATAAATATTTTGGGCAATGATGAAATCTCTATGTTTTAAAAAAAAAAATTTATCTGAGCCCGCTTTTTTTAATCAAAAATATATTTTAAAATATATATATGCACACATGCCTTTTTATAGTTATTTATTTGTTACTAATATTTTTGTGACAAATGTTTATACAGGTTATTGGAAATACTCACTGGAAATAGCATTCAAAGAAGTCTTTAATTTTTATGTTTGTATTTTTATACTTTTACACTTGTAGAATATTAAATTATAGTGAAATCTTTATTTTTGGGGTTTTGGGAGGGATATTGTTTAGGCAATTTTCATCACGTATTAGGCAAATTTAGGCCGTTACTATTTATATAAAAGAATTAAATTGATTTAGATATTTAATAGAATAATTCATATTTTTACACTAAAAACATTACGTAATCTTTTCCTTTGAACAAATTTTTATTTATTTAATCTTTTCATTTTTTCCATACCTATTCTCATGTATTTTTGTTTATTTTAGTACACTTTTTATACACATATTTTTACGATAACATATGCAATTTACACATTCTTTACATATAAATTGTGTATATTATTTTAATACGCATTTTTTGTATTTGTATTTACAAACATCAATTTTTCCTCTTTCTTTTAATAAATCTAAGTCTAGCCGGGAACCACATTTGTAGATTCTGAAGGGTGCTTAATACCTTCCCTTCGAAATAATTTGAACCCTTACTTAGGATCTAAATTGATTTCGTAGATTAGAATAAAATTATACTTGTTAATAAATAAGTAGGTTTTCTATTTTTTCTTAAAATTAGGTGGCGACTCTGTACAAAATTTATTCTTTTAGAGTTCATAATGTCGTGTTCGTTTTGACCTTAGGTAAAAATCGAGTATGACAACTATCACCACCACTATCAATCGTCTCCATCATAACTGTCACTACAATACCAAACATCTTTACCATCACAACTATCACCACCAACATTAATAATCACTAACATCAATCATTACCACCACCACCATTACAAACCATCTCCATTATCACTAACAAATATAAATATATTTTTTCATCAAAATAATAATTTTACTGTATTAAATCAAATATTTTTTAGTATGTAATTATTTTTTATTTGAATTATATTTTTTATTATATATACAAATACATAAATTTTTCATATTCATATATTGAAAAATAAATAGTCTTAATCATTCAATTTTCAGATCTGATGACAACATCTTAATCATTCAGATATGCATATAGATTCAAACATTTGAATCTTAACAAAAATAAATGCAGCCGTAATCTTCAGGATTTTAATTTTAATACTCAATAATAATGGATATTGTTAAAGAATAATGGGTGATGTTGAAGCAAATAAAGGGAGTGAATCACTCTCCGTTTCTTTTTTATCTCCACACATAACTGAAATGGTAACAAAATCTGTTAGTTAATATTCGTACATTAGGATCCTAAATACATTTAATCACTAGTTGAAACCTATAAAATGTAATTATTAATCTTTAGATTAAAAAGCTAGTTAAGAGAGATCTACGTTAGCTATATGTGAACTTTTGTCAATAAAAACTCGGCCTAAATATATACACGAAAGGGACAGATCCAAAAGTTATCTGGCCTAAAAGTATTAAATACACCTGGTCCAAAAATCAAATAATCTAAAAGCTCAAATTAGGAAATATCTGAAAAAAGCTCTTAGAAGCTTGGGGGTCTGGGCCACAGGTGACAAAAGAGTTTTAAAATGAGGTGTAGGTGACACAAGTCTTAATTATTAGTTGGAGGTGACAATTACTTTATTATGGATTAAGAAAGTTGAGGAAGCTTGAAAATAACCCACAAGTTTTTAAATTTACACTTTGATCCTAATGTTTACCTAAAATAACGGGAAACGGAGGGAAAAAAGGCATCTTTCTCTCTCTTCTCATCCATTGTTGTTTTCTCTCGCTTAGCGATTTTTGTTGTTCATTGTTTCTGCTTCTTTATTCATCATCTTCTGCTTCATTAACATCATCCTTTACTTCATTATCATCTTCATCTTCTTTTTGTCCACCATTTTTCGTTGTTGTTGTTGTTGGTACAACGGTACTACTGCGACCTAACCAATTTCTTAGGTCAAATTTTGTTTACTACATCACTTTCCACTTTGGCATTACTTCATAGGTGACTTTGGTAAGTAAAATTATGATTTTTATTCGTATTTGTCATCTGGGTACACTTCTGTTTTTTCAACAATGGATAGAACCCCGATCATTAATCCAGCATGAGTTCCCACAATTTAAACAGATCAATCATCTGGTGCATCAGATGAGTAATCTGTTGCATTAAAAGATTTATCTGTTGCATCAGACTGTTTATCTGTTGCATCAGAATATTTATCTGTTGTATCAAGATGTTTATCTGTTGCACCAGACTAATTATCTGTTGCAACGAATGATTAATCTATTTGGAACAACACAAATCAGCCCCTGCCACAAACCAAACAGATAACTAATATGTTTCGACTCTTGCTATTGCTACTGGATTCAAAATTATTCCTTACGTCTAATTATCCGTCCCAAATTTCCTAATTCGATTTCTCATTTTACTTCATTAATCAAGAAAAGATTTAAAAAAATCCATGTTTTACCCTTCGCATTAATCATTTTTTCTTCAAATTAAAATGGAAACATCATTTAATAGGGGGATTATACGCCGACCGACGTTAAAATCTTTCTTCTCTTATGAAATTTCGATTGAATAGCAAACAATGGTTATTTCAAATACGTCTACTGTCCCACCAACTGATCAGTGGGTTATGATAAACTAGACATGTTATTAATTATTTTTCTTAATCAATGTGACATCTCAATTTGGGACGGATAATTTGAGACGGAGGGAGTACGAATTAAAATGTCAGAGCCAAGCAACAAACTAGTCATTTGTTGAAACAGACTATTTATCTATTGCATCAAACTTTTTATCTGTTGCAACATGAGTAATCTATTTTGAACAACACATCAGCCCCTGCCATAAACCCAACAGATAAATCTTGCTATTGCTACTGGATTCTAAATTATTCCTCTTTACGTCGAATCATCAATATTTTTGTTGAGAAGATAATAGACAGAATGAAAATTAAATATGGATTAAAACGTCAAAGATCAAACATAATTTTTTTATTAAACAAAAAAAATAAAAATACATATAATAGACTAAAAGAAAAATAATAATCTAATTATTATTATTATTATTATTATTATTATTATTATTATTATCATCATCATCATCATCATTGCCAGCCGGCCAATCTACAACCAGAAGTAGCAAGGCCCTCATCAGCCTGCTTATCTCGCGGAGCATTCTTGCTCTAACTCCTCCCGGTTCCCATTGTAGGTCACGAACTTGATTCTGAAGTTCATTCACGGCGTCTTGCAGAAAAGCAACGTCCCACACTGGGTCAGCCATAATCTTCTAGAGTGTAATATGAAAGACGATATGCAATAAATAAATAGAGTGTAGTTGAATGAACGATTGAGTAAGGAGGGACCTATTTATAGAGGATTGAATTTGAATGAGAGACAAAAAAGGCGTGACTATTCACCTCCATTCATTAATTACATTTTTGATTAAATTAAGAAAATAAATATTGTGATATAAGTCATGACTTTTCAGATTATTATTATTAATTAGTTCTTTCGAAGAACCGTTTTTATTGAGTTATGGCAACAGATTCTATATCTGTTACATCAGATAACACATCCATGACAACAGATATATTATCTGTTGCAACAAATATAAAATATGTGGCATCAGATAACCTATCTGTTGCAACATATAATCTAACTGTTCACCTCCATTTATTAATTACATTTTTGATTAATGTGAAAAGTAATGACTTAATTAAATTAAGAAATATTGTGATAAGTCATGACTTTTCAGATTATTATTATTATTAATTAGTTCGTTCCAAGAACCATTTTTATTGAGTTGTAACGACATATTCGATATCGGTTGCATCAGATAAATCATCTGTGACAACAGATATATCATTTGTTGCAACAATAGTGAACCTGTTGCATCTGATAATATATTTGTTGCAACATATAATCTATTTTTTTTTTTTAAAAAAACTATCATCATATCATTAATACAAATTTGCTTACTTTTTTATTTTATAAATAAAAAAAAATACCTTTTCAAATTCTTTAATCAAATAATAACCATTTTAATATAAAATAAATAATTTAAAAAACCAAATTCAAAAATAAAAATGGTGAAAAGTCACGATCAGTTATTAAAATTAAATAACCGTTCTTTTACGGTTATAAATTGTGTTTATCATTTATTTCCTAATTATTTATTTACGAAATATTTTTCATATTGAATAATCGAAAAGTCATGTCTTTTCTTTTTCACCCTCTCAATAACAACAATAATCCTTTTTTATTAATAACCGTCAGGTGCAACATATGATCGATCTGTCGTAGCAGATTAACCTCTGTTGACACAAATTACTCAATCCCTACCACCAACCGTCGACATGTTGAGAACAAGGAATAAACAGAATGATTATTAAATATTAATTAAGAATTAAAAATTCAAAGTCAACAAAATGAAATGAATGTTCATAGATTTTAGAATCCCTTGGGTAGATCCAATATACAAAAGGAGGAAAATAGATGAGCTAAAATGAAAAACATTACCTAATTATTATTACTACTATTATTATTATTGTCAATCAGACATTTTTCATCTGACAGCCTTGCTCTGAAGTCAGTCAAATCTCTCTGTAGTTCATCAAACTGCCTTTGAAGTTCACGCAAGGACTCGATATGAATATTCTTGTACGAATTTGGATCATCCATATTTGTAAGGAGAGACCTATTTATAAATTATTGTATCTTGGAAAGAAAAGAAAATTACTTTAATATAAATCTAACAGATGGGTAATATGTTGCAAAATATATTCTTTCTGTTAGATAACTTACAAACAACATACTGGCAATCTTTTGCAACAAATGTATATATCTGTTTGATTTCTGCAACATGTTGATCAACTGTCGTAACAGATGTCTCCAATTGTTTGACAATATAAACAGATGTGTCATCTGTTGCAACTAGCTAGTCATCTATTTATTTAATTTAAGCCATAGATGGGCTAGGAAGAATAAGTTGCGTGCAGATAGATCCACTATCATATGTGCGGGAGTTAAGTATGTATTACTAATAAGGTCACCGGGACAACACACACAAAGTATAATGTTTTTGTGAATGCATTTTTCAACCGATTAGGCATTGATCATTCAAACAAGATCCTGCATTGTAACGTTAAGTTCTATGGTATCGAAATTGATAAGGCTGAGGACCTCATAAAGATGGTGCAGATACCCTGTTACGAATTACTGATGGTTGTTGCTCGTGTTTATGCGTGTCAAGTTTTGAGAAGGGATCAATATTTGTCGTCACTGCAGAGAACCAATAGCGATTGGACTTAACTTTAAGAGTGAATTAGACCCTTAGAGGGCACACAAAGCCTCGCACTGTATCAAACAAGAATGGAAAACAAATAGAAATTCTCCTGGCCAAAATTTATATGGTTGGGTTGCTCGCTCGGGGTGATGAATATATGCCAGGAGGTGCGGTAGGAGAATGCCTTCGAGGGAAAATGGGTGGTTGATGGAAGAATATATCATCTGAGAGCTAATTGAAGAAGAGACATAGGGTAGAAAGTAACTTCTAACGAATCTGGCCTATGGAATTATCTTAACAGATGCGAAATCTGAATCAAGTACAAATATGAAAGTATATCTGGTAATGTAATTTCGTCTGTTGTCTCTCTGAAAGAACAATAATGTAGATGGATAGTTTGCTAGGGAGCTGCGTGGTCGGGATTATCACCTAGGTAGAAAATAGGAGAAGACCAACACAGCAGCCTCACGGGCATCGAGGGTTGAAATGATGTTCAGCAAGTATAGAAAACTTACGCCAACAACAACTGCAGTTAAAATAAGGAAACTAAGCGAAGGCGGCAATTTCTAAATTTTAAATTTCATCCCATGCCTTCTTGTTTGTGTTTCGATCAGGTCCACTGCCGTTGACCTGATCGGAACCACAAACGAGATTGAAAGTTAAATAGAGTATCATTACTTCTTTAGCAATATGGATTAATTGATTGTGTTTTCTTGCCTTAGCATGATTTCAACATTCCTTGGAGAAGATAAGATGCTTGTTGTAGTATGTGAATCCCGATAATTTTCAAGCTTGCCTCCAACTTGCTGATTTTGTATTCAAGCTGGTCGTTGCCGTCTTCGTAGTTGGTAGGGAGTTCCTCATCTCTTGTGAGCTCGATCAGGAACACTACCTTCAAAGTTATGTCATTCTAGAAGACCTTCAGAACACTTTCTTCAGAAGCCTTAAAGGATACATGGAGGGTCGCTGTGTTTGTTTTAGGTCAAAATGTGTTGATGCACGTTGAAGATGTGGTCCCAACAGTTGAACAACATATTTTTATCAAGCGTTTCTGAATGCGTCTTGCTTAACTAATTTTATAAATTAGTAAGCATGGAGTTACGTAGCGTGTGATCTAAACCGACTCTACCAAGCCTATCAAACGTTACGTAACTTCGAGCTCATTACCCTATCAAAAAAATATGCCTGAGTTAGTGCACAAATCAAACAAGCTATCTTTGACAGCCTTTCTGTTGATCACTCTTCTCCAATATAGATGACAAGATATCTGCTATGCAAAATTCTACACCATCGCCAGACATGCTTGCCTGGGAGCAATCAACAAATATCTTCTGATTAATTGCTCCCAGAAAAGCATGTCTGGTGACGGTGTAGACTTTTGCATAGCAGATATCTTGTCATCTATATTGGAGAAGAGCGATCAGCAGAAATGATGAGAGATTGAGATCGTTTGATTTGTGCACTAACTCGGTCATATTTTTTTGATAGGGTAATGAGCTTGGAGTTATGTAATGTTTGATAGGCTTGGTAGAGCCGGTTTAGATCACATGCTACGTAACTCCATGCTTACTAATTTATGAAATTGGTTGAGCAAGATACATTGAACAACGCTGGATAAAAGTGTGTTGTTCAACTGTTGGGACCACATCTTCAATGTGCATCAACACATTTTTACCTAAAACAAACACAGTGACCCTCCATGTATCCTTTAAGGCTTCTGAAGAAAGTGTTCTGAAGGGCTTCTAGAATGCCACAACTTTGAAGGTAGTATTCCTGATCAAGCATACAAGAGATGAGGAACTCCTTACCAACTTCGAAGACGGCAACGACCAGCTTGAATACAGAATCAGCAAGCTGGAGGCAAGCTTGAAAATTATCGGGATTCACATACTACAATAAGCATCTGATCTTCTCCAAGGAATGTTGAAAACATGTTAAGGCAAGTAAACACAATCAATTATAACCATATTGCTAAGAAAGTAATGATACTTAATTTGCCTTTCAATCTCCTTTGTGGTTCCGAGCAGGTCAACGGCAGTGGACCTGATCGAAAACACAAACAAGAAGGCATGGGATGAAATTTAAAATTTAAAAATTGCCCCCTTCGCTTAGATTCCTTATTTTAACTGCAGTTGCTATTGGTATAAGTTTTCTAGACTAGCTGTACATTATTTCAACCCTCGACGCCCGTGAGGCTGCTTTGTTGGTCTTTTCTTATTTTCTATCTAGGTGATAATCCCGACCACATAGCTCCATAGCAAAGTGTCCATCTGCATTATTTTTATTTTAGAGAGACAACAGACGAAATTATATTAACGGATACACTTTTAGATTTGCACTTGATTCAGATTTCGCATCTGTTAAGATAATTCCATCAACCAGATTCGCTAGAAGTTACTTTCTACCCTATGTCTCCTCTTTGATTAGCTCTCAGATGATATAGTCTTCCATCAACCACCCATTTTCCCTCAAAGGTATTCTCCTACCGCACCTTTTGGCGTATAATCATCACCCCGAGCGAGCAACCCAACCATATAAATTTGGGCTAGGGAAATAACTATATTGGTTTTCCATTCTTGTTAGATGTAGTGCTAAGCTTCGAAGGCCATCTAAGGGTCCAATGCACCCTAAAAGTTAGTCCAATCGCTATTGAATCTCTTTACAATGACACCAAAACTAGATCTCATCACAATGATTGACAAATAAACAAGAGAAACAACCGACATTAAATCTTAACAGGGTATCATAACCATATTCATGGTCCCTCGGCCTTATTAGTTCGTACCTACCAAACTTAACTGTAAAATTACAGACATTTTCTTCTAACGATCTATGACTAATCAGTAAAAATAGCATTCACAAAATCAGTGCACTCTATATGTGTTTCCACGATAACATTATCAGTAATACATACCTCCCACATATGAAGTAGTTCCATCTGCAAGCAACTTATTCCTCCGAACCCTTCTTTACCACAGCCTCTTGTGATGGTCTGGCAAAAGTTGATCAACTGTCAGTTCCTTATATCTACAAAGAAGAGGAAAAATATTGATGTCACAAAAAGAACATTATCCATCTGTTGCATCAGATGTGGAGTCTGTTGCAACAGATGTGGAGTTTAATGGAATACATCAAACCAGCCTTTCTGGTGGTTTGATTTGTTCTAACAGTTTCTCCATCTATTGCAACATCAACAACAGCATAAACATCAACAATAAAGAAACAACAATATTTGTTCCAACAACATCATCAATAACAAAGAAGCAACATCCTTTGTTCCAGAACCATTAACAACACCACACCACAAGTTCCAACAATGTCAACCCCACTAACAACATCAATAACTGCATCAACAATAGAGAAACAAAAAAAATACATATAAAAAAAATGATATTGCCAACAAGGCTTTTAAACTTCTCCCAACAAATGACCTTTTTTGCATATTCTAATAAAAATTCTCGATTTGTTTATTCAACACTTAAAAGTTCCTTCAATTTTTTTTAATAAATATGATATGGGTAAATAGTAATTAAATAAAAAAACAAATGTAAATAACTTGCAAAGAAGAAGATGAGAATGAAAGAGCAATAATGAACCATACCTTACTATCACAAAGGGGATCAAAACAACAATTTCAGTCGAGAAAAAATATGGATCATTTTAGATCTGAAAAGATCTTTATGAGAAGAGAAGAGAAAAGAGAGAGAAAAGGTTGTGACCCTAAAGAGGAGAGAAAGAAAAAGATGATGAGAGTTGAATAAAATAAACTGCAGCTGAAGGAAGAGATGAGATAATTTCTATAGATGTATTGTGTACGTAGACGTGGGGGTTTTCAATATTCATTAATTAATATTCTTTAATTTCATTAATAATTTTAGGGGCACGAGGAAGACTACGACTAGTGACATTGAAAAGACAAGACAAAACTACTCAATGAACTCACTTTTGAGATATCCAAGAAATATTTTTTATCGCCTTTAGTAGTAAGTACTACTACTTGATATTATCTACTCGGACCAGAAGCTTACTTTAAAATTAAAAGAGAAAAAAAGATTTTCAAACAGATATGTCATCTGTTGCAACATATATAAATATATGTTTAGAAATTCGAACAGCTCAGTCATCTGTTACAACAAATATCAATATCTGTTTAAAAATCTCAACAGCTCAGTCATCTGTGACAACAGATGAAAATGTCCATTTGATAATTAATTAAATCAGATTTGTCATCTGTTACAACAGATATAAATATCTGTTTGAAAATTTCCAATAGCTCAATCATCTGTCACAACAGATGCAAATGTCTATTTGATAATTAATCCAAGGATCCTTAGGTGGTTGGCTGCAGCAGAGAGCAGCAAAAAAAATATTAACGAGGCTGATCTCTTTAACCCTCCGGATGATGTTATACGTTTTCTTTCAACTAAAATAATTTGCCTCAAAGAAAGATATTGAAATAGATGTTCCATATGTTGCGACAGATGGGTCGTCTGTTGCAGCAGATTACCTGTCAACTGTAACTGGTGGAACAGATGGGTAATCTATTACGACAGACGATCCATATTTTGCAACAGATTAACCATATGTTGCTCTGGTCGCTGAACCCTACTCAACATATTACCCATCTACGATAAATTATGCAATAGATGGGTAATCTGATGCAACATATTATCAATCTATTTCAACATACAGATCAGCTATTGTGGTAGCTAGATCGTTTGTTTCATAAGTTGGTTATGTTAACATAAAATTGAAACATCAGTGAAAATTACAACTCCCCCCGCTCCAATAGTTGTTGAAGTTCAGGGGCCACCAAAGAAGGTGGACATATTCACGGCTCTTGGCAGGGAGAAGAAGAAGGAACTGGAAGAATTCATCAAGATGAAGGTTCAAGAAGAATACACCATGTATTCATTTGCCGCCAAAAACTTCATGAATATGACAAATCTGTGTGTGTGGTACGAGGACAAGGTAAGTTTACTATTGCTAACCTAGCCTTCCAATCTACTCCATGAAGAAGAATCTACGCAACAGATGTGTAATCTGCTGCAAAAACTTGGTATTCTGTTGCAACATAATACACATCTGTTTTACGAAAATTTTGAATTTTGAGAAGAGTCGCCACTTAATTTTGAAAAGGAATTAAGAAATCTTTAGAGAGTTACTTCAAATGATTCAAAACAGGAAAATCGTTTTAAGTTAGAGATTCTAGATAAGCGGTTCATATTAACGTTTTAGGAAGGTGTTAGGCATCTAAAACGTCCGCTAACGGTTATCTGGACTGTTTGAATATCGTCTTTGATTAACCTTGAAAAAAGTTGATTTTTGAAAAGAAAATTGATTTTAGGAATATTTTGGTGTTTATGCAAAACCAGCTTTTAGCGACTTGACTAAGGATTTAACTAGGTTCACAAAACACATAAGGCAAACAAGCATAAAAAAAAAAAGGGGAAGGGGGGAAAGTAAGGGATTTAGGACCTTGGGCCTAAATCAATGAGACCTGTCCTAGTCTAATTGGGCTTTCGACCCATTCCACCTGTCCTAATCTAATTTTTGAGCCTTTGAATCGAATCTTGCTCCACCTGTATTAGTTTTACAAGTTTGGCTTCGAGGCCCAGATAAATAAAATAAATAAATAAGACAACAAAGAAATGAATACATAAAGACAAGGATAAATAACTAAGCAAATAAATGAGACTTTTAAGTCTCTTAGCCACTTCGAATACGGGATTTTAATCCGTGCTTCTTCCTTGAACTCCTTGCATCCATGCACTATGATATTGTCTACGTAGGGCCTTCTTTCGGGATTGACCTAATGAGACGGGCCTCAATGGCCCATTATGAAATACAAGGGGAAACAATTCCGTTTGGCCTCCCATGCGGGTTCATGCACAAAAATAGTAAAAAAAAAGAATTAATACTCATTCGGAATTTATAGCCAACATGCAAAATGTAAAATGATTAACAAATTTTGGAATGAAACATGTACTAACTAAATAAATTTTTAAATTAAAAGGAAATATATTAATATTAATCCAAAGTTGGTAATTCAACTTAATTATTAAACATTTAAAACAATTAACAACAAAACATGCGTGATTTGAAATTGATAAGCAGGTTTATCAATCAACAGGTTTATTACTGTAATCATACATCACGACAATAATCATACATTATAACAAGTCGCCAATGGCAATTACCAGAAAAAACTCGTGTATAAGCTCAAGACAGTTGCATGGATTCAAGCGAAGACATAAGAAAATTCAACTCTCAATATAACCTTCGGAAAGGAAGGTTTCAAGACTCAATTTTTTTTTTAAGTTTACCCAACGGGATTCAACATGCAACAGACATGATTCAATTCCAAGGCATATCATGCTAATTCACCATAAGATTCAATTGAATAACATATAATCCAAATCAGCAGACAATGAATCGGCAGTACAAGCCTTGCAGGTTAACCACATGAGGAATAGGTAAAGTCGCACATCTGTTATTTGTGCTTCATAAAATACACAAGATGATTTTCGAGTTTTAACTAAGAAAAGACCAACATGTTTATCACCTAGTGCTTATAGAATAGTGAATCATCGATTGAAAAAAAAACATTTCTCACAGAAAAAACAACTTAGGAACTTGTTGCTTGCGTTATTGGGATGCAAACAGTGAACTACTAATTGAAAAGAAAGCATTTTTTTTAACAAAACAATTCAAGAATCTGCTATTTGCGCTAAGAGGGAAGCAAAAATTGGACTATTAATTGAGAAGAACACATTTTTTAACAAAACAGACCATCTATGGCGAATCCGAAATTGCAGCCTCAAACAACTTTGTTAATTTGACTAAGCCTTATTGAGCAAATATAGCATGACGACGTCGAGAAAACAAAAAGACGGCTAAGAGGGATTTCACTACTCGATAGCTTATAGTCTCTTTTTATTGAAGCACTCTTCAACATACTAATCCCATGGCCCATAAGCCTTTCTACTACTGCTCTTAGCAAGCAAACAACATGTCGATTACGGGTTGACGGAGCAAGCAATGAAGAAAACAAAATTAAACTATACTTAGAAAGACAAAAATGGACAAAAACATAAGAAAAGTACAACAGCTAGTCGGATCATAATATTTCACAATATAAAGATAGCATGCTCCAGATGAATGGACTCTAATGTTATAACAGATTCGAGAGCAAGCCAAACAAAAGAAAACATAAAATTTAAACCAACCGACCCAAAGTTTTGAACAGGTAGGTTTAAAGAAAAATTACACATTTGGCTTTCGTCCAACAAAGCTGAGACTAGTCGATGATATAACATCTCACAACAGGGGTCTTTAACTCAGGATAACTCAATGAACCGGGAAAGGCAGCAAATTTGTGATCAACGATGCTTTAACTAATCAACACATCATCACAAAAATATGCTCAAAGAAAGCACAACATGGGATAACTAGTGATTCGGCAAACATTATAATGATCAATTAAATCCTACGGTCGACAAGGTCTCTACAGCTACTCCCAGCACAAAAGATTATTGCGAACAACGTTATGTATACAGAATAACGAGATGATGCAGAAGAGATCGAAACATTTAATGAAAAAGGATATTACCTGTTCGGGAGAAGCAAAATGAGACAACGACCTGGTACGGAGATCACGACCACCAGAAACTTCTTTACCGTCAACTCGAGACTCTAATTTAGCTGACGAACTTTCAAAACTAGAACAGTATTTCTACTAAAGACTTAATTTTTCTTCGAAAATTTCTTTCTTTTCCTTTCTTCCTTCTCTCTCAGTTTTTCCGAACCAGAATTTCTCTCAGAAAAATGTTCCCCCTTTTTCTTTCTTCCTCCATTTTTTCTGAATCCAAAATTTCCAACCCCAATTTTTGAACCCCTTATCAGACCCAAAAATTTCCAACACCTAATGTTTTGAACCCCCTCAAACAATGACCCAAAGGATTCTTATGTAGAAGACTGAATTAGGGGTATTTTGGGACTTGAAAAAAGAGGATATTTTGGAATTTCAAATTTAAATCTCCCTACAGCGTGGTTTCATCTACAAACGTACCAATTTTTTCAATTTTTCTCCCCCGAATTCGGAATAGGCAGCCAATAGGGAAAAAAATTCATTCCAAACAATGAAAATTTGCCAAAAACGTACAAATTTGTACTGGTCGTCCCGAGATTCGTGGAATTTAGCCATTGAGGGAGACACCTGGCCTTATTTCTAGAAGATTCGAGGGTTTTCTTTGCGTGCCAACTCAACAGGTCGAAGTCGGGTCGATTACGGGATCGGGTGAGACTGTCGGAGCAGTTCGATTTTGGATTTGGACGGGTTTTGCTGTTGAGGAAACATACAGGTGGGTTAAATCGGGTCTGGTTCGGTTGAAATTATTGGTCGATGGATTTCTGGTTTGTTTGAGAATTTGTGTTGTGTGAAGCTAATGAAGAAGCAACCTAAAGTGGGCCGGGTCAGGATATGTTTGGTGTTGGGCCACTGGGCTATTTTTGTTGGGTTAAAATTATTGAATTGTTATTATTTTGTGAAAGGGGAAAAATGGTCTAATGTTCGAGCTGGGCTGCGGATTGCTGGGTCGGTATTGTTGTTTACATTTTGGGTCTTTTATTGGGGTTATTTAATAACCCTTTATTAAATCTAATTGGGCTATTAAATAACCCTAATTTAATTTAATTAGAATAATCATAATTAAATTTAATTGGATTAAGAATAACTCAAATTAAATTTAATTGGATTAAAATAATCCCAATTAAGAAATGGTAACTTTTGGGATTAAGATTGAATTACAATTTAAATGACTTATTTAAATTCTAACCAAATTGAATATCTATTGATCAATTGCATTATAATTGGGCCAATTTGATTTCAATTGAGGTCATATTTGATTCGTTCGCTAAATTGAATCGCAATCTGGCACGAATCAAGTAACAAATTAACCTCAAGTTTCATAATTTGATAAAAATCCAACAAATATTCCTCCAAATAAAATATTTTGAGAGCAAATCATATTTAAAACCAAGATTTTATCCATTTGAATTAATTTTCAAGTTTAATCAATAAAAATCTAATTTTGATAAAAATGTTCATTTAAATAACAAAACTTATACACTCACGTATATAAAAAATACGAAAAATGTATAATCATTAATTAAATGATAAAATTGCCTTGAATAAGTACTTTAACCAGCATTTATTTGAACAAAATAATTGTTGTGATTTTATTTTAAAATTGAAAAAACTAGAAGTTAAATTGGATTGCGGAGGGCGAAAATTAGGTTTCAACAATATTTGTTGCATATGTTGTGTTGGCTGGGTAATCTGTAAACTGATTCAGAGAACCCTCTGCATCGAATTCTTTCCACTGTGTTTTTATTCTTTACAATTACTAACCTATTTAAATATTGTCTTCTTATACCACAGTATGTTGATGAAATTCTCTGCCTCATGAGGGCCAAGCAATTAGCGTACCCGGATGCTTATGATGTTGCCGATAGAATAATGAACCTCAAATTCTAAAATAATTTCAAGGATAGGTACGCTACACTCTGTAAGATAGCTGATTTCGGTGGCTCGAAATTTGATCAATTAGTTTCTACGTTCTAATGGGATGACGAAGCGATTAAATATGTTAGAGGGAAGAGGTCATATCCACACGGCAAGAGCTGGACTAAGGCAAAGAGAATCCTTGCAGTCATCAACGTGGATGTCACAAGTTTTCTCACTGTTGAGATACTACTATACAAGGGAAATATTAAGGTTTATGACTGCAACTTACCTGTCTTCAGCGAGAAGACGTTTTTAACCCACATGCAGCCACTCTTGAAGTTGTTGCCCAAGTTGTTGACGCAGAGTAAGCTGATGGATCATTTGCCGACTGAAGTCTTGGCGAAGAAATCATGGGATTTTGAAGGTCAAAATAAGATCATTCAGCTCCCAAGAAATACAACTGGTGCAGCGTGCGGGTCGTACTCGCTTGCATACATCGAGTGTTTGTTGATCGTCACACAAATGACCGGTGTGTGCGACACCATTGTGGGAAAAATGCAATGGATCTGGGCATATGGGGTACTAACTAAATGGTTGGAGACCATGTATAAAAAAGAACATGTACAAAGACAGAGATGAACACGATAACAAATTTTCATTTCAAGCCAATTCACTTTAAATTTAGTGGCAATAATTTTTATGTCTAGCCAAGTTGAATTTTTACAATTCAACAGATTTTATATCTTTCATAATAGATATAGTACCGGTTGTGATAGATTGATTATCTGTTGGAATAGGTTGTTCATTTGTTGTGTTATGCAGATGTTCCCAGTCTGTCTGTCGCAATAAATATACAATTTGTTGCAACATATAATCTATCTGTTGTAACTGATCGGTAATCTGTTGGAGTGAATCCAAAAAATAGGAAGACCTATTATATAATTTCCAGCAGATGACCTACGTGTTGCATCTCATGTTGCAACATATGTCTAAATCTGTCTGATAAGATATATCGTCTGTTGCAGCAGATGTATAATCTGTTGTGATATTTGAATCTAGTACTCCATTTCAATTAACATGTTCAAAACTAAGGATTAACTATATTCATAGACATAATAAAATAAATCGAAGCCTTTGGAAATTACATGAAATAACTCAACCAATAAATGAAATGTAAAAAAAATCATTATGGGTACAAACGTTTACTCTACAAATAAATCAACAAGTTAAACCAAGGAGGATAGGTTATTACATTGACAGACTCAAGCTATAAATATCTAATCAATATGGACAAGTTGTTCTTCATCCGGTGCTATGGAATTTGGCTTTGGTCGTCGTGGATCTTTAGTGTCGGTTGCGTACGGCTTCTGAGCTATCGCTTCTTCGTATTTCCATAAAAGAGCAGCATATATTTTATGGAGTAATCCGAAATCAAGTTCATCATTTGGTACTTGTAATTCATCGCTCAAATACTCGGCATAGGCGGCAACAAAAGGACCGTAATCCCTGCGTTATAAAAAAATAGATAATTCATATCTTGGAGTTCATGCAAGAGTTGTGAAATTTGTGAAATAAAATTAAATCATGACACTTAAACTTACAGGCTACCAATGGTTTGTTGAGCAATTTCGTCAATATATTGTACATCAAATGAATTAGCCATTTTATTCCGGTATGCTTCAATTGTCAACCAATCAGTACGAACTTTCTAGTCCAAAAACCCACTCATATCAAGGTAAGTAGGCAATATTTTGGCCAGCTTTTGTATCTCAGACGATGGCCCGGAACGTCTCCTTCGAGACATCGAGTCTTAAACTCGGATGCGCCTCTCTTTTAGAACGACGACATCCAACACCCAATGGATTTCATCACCGCAATTGATTGGGATGTACACTTCATCGACCAAATGAGAAGGTAAGCCAGCCGAAATGCTAAAATCTTTGATGATGTTGATTAAGCATTCCTTATTTCGGGAAACATCCGACTGCTGTTGACAATACCTATCGTAGGAATTATTGATGTAAACTTTGTACAAAAAATAGCCTGTTGTGTATCTGTATTATTCTTGTGTTTGCAACTTGGCCTTCTTTCGGAGGTAGTAAAAAATGACATCGATGTGTTGCACATATTATCAAATATTTTGGATTACGTGACGAAAAAATCAATACGCAGATGCAATTAAATAAAGTATTAAGTAATAGTAATATGTATAGCATTTAAACATCATCATTCCAGCAAGTTTGGGGCTGTGACATCAAATAGAACCAATTCTTCGTTCTGGAATGTGCAATAACAAAGTCGAACATATCCAAACCAAGACTCGATTCGTTCACTTTGTAGCGCTCGTTATTTTGTTTTCTACATATTGATTTATATGTGTTAATGTCAGGTTATTACAACAAGATTTGTATAAACCAATATCTATAAAATTGATTTATGTACCTGTCGGTATGATGCTTTAACAGCCCATCGGCAATCCATTCTGAATAGTCGTTGATCAACTGTGTTAGTTTTTTTGGAGGCTCATCTGAGATGTTGAACCCTTCAAACGGGTAATTCTTCCGTTCTCCCAAAATGACAGGCTCCACTTTTTCTTCATCTTTGGAGGCAGTTGATGGATTATCAACTGTGATATTATGATCTTTGGCAGTAGCTGTGACAACCACCTGGAAAGCCAGAATTGTCAATGCTAAGTAGAGATATACAATAGATTTTCCATATATTGCAACAGATGAGTCTTATGTTGCATCAGATGGATTATCTATTTGGATAAATTCGAACAGGAAAATCAAAACAGTACGATAATTTCAAAAAGATGTATATATCTGTTTGATAATTTTTAGCATATGTATCATCTGTTAAAATAGATATGTGCCTATTTGTTTTTTGGAACAGATAATGTACATTCACCTTCTTCAGCTCATGCTGCTCTCCTGTGGCCCTTGCACACTGAACATCGGGGCAATAAAAAGACAGAGGCGTTGCAATATTGCTTTTTTTTTATGATTGATGATGGCTTGGAAGTGCCTTTCCTTCTCCTCTTAGCCACCTTAATCTCTAGTGTATTGTCTGGATATGAAATCCTCTTTGATGGAATGACACACCTCTTAGATGTCATTTCCTTTACAGAAGTAGTTAGTGCATTAATAGCATTAATCACTCCATCGTGCGCCTTGCAGTCTTGACATTTGCTTGAAGAACCTTCGCTAGATGCGGCAAAATCTGAAGAAAAATCTGTACAACCACTATGATCATAATCATAATGGCTTGTTGTTCCAAAAACTGTAAGAGGAGCATCATTAGCCCTACCCTCCAAAATAGTTTTTCTTGTGATAGTTGTTGCTTCAAACAATTTTATTTTTATTTCATCAACGATCTTAAGGTCTGATAAAGTTTGCACAGATCGTAAAGTAATAAAAAATGGCATCTTCAACTCTCGGTTGGTCGGAACAAGCCACGGATGGACAATCTAAAATAAATCGGTACATATATTAAGAATGGTGATGAAATCATTAATTAAAATAAAAACTTGATTAGAATTGGACTTACTTCTTCCTTGGGGGGATTGAAAAGATCAAGAAATTTTGTATTTTTATCGATTTTAGCCGACAACCATCTCAGAATTCTTGGACAGGAAACTTCTTCCTGGTAGTTCACTTGTTGTCTCAAATAAGTAATAGCTTCAAATGCCTAAGCCTATAATATAACGCCAATAAATCAAAAACATTATTGAATAAAAAAATAATGAATCATATCATGATAAAAGAAATATTTACCATGAAAGCCCATGGAAAGCCATATATGTTGACTGTTTTTTGTGTTAACGGAGTCAACAAATATTCGACAGTCATTTTGAAGCTTTCATAACCCCAAGGATAGCTGTTAAATGCCTCAAGATCCTTGGAAAGATTTATTAAACTGAGGCTTATGTTGTTGTTAACGTCTCTCGCCCAAAGAACATTATGTACAAACCAAACCAAGCACAATGATTGTTTGTGCTTCTTTGAAAGTCCTTTACCTTTCAGCGCTTCTATCAGATTTTTGTTTTTGAAGCTTGGACCAACAATGGACACTAGGTCATCACGATCACTCGACTTGCCTTTTCTTTTTTGGGTGTGCGGGGTGCTTTTTTGGGTCAAAGTAGGTATAACTTGAGAAGGAGAAAGAGGATAATATTTTAGTCCGGTAACTATGGCAAACTTCTTCCAACCAAAACAAATAGGCATGCCACAGTAATTTTTCCACACCTCATCCATCTTATCTTTTTTTTCATATATAAACCTGTGCTTGAGAAGATCATAAACCATTTTCATCTGGAAACGAGCATTGTTGTCCTCCGGCAAATCAAGATATTGCCTAAAACAGCTTACCCTGAAATAAGAATCCAATTTTTGTTCTTGAAGTATTTTTCTGAAGGCATCAAAAGATTTTCCCATGGCTGATTTAACCACGAGATCACCCGTTAAATCTTTGGCACCATCGTACTACATTCTCACAGGATAACGATCAATGCTGAAGGTTTTGATCAACTCTTCGGCGGAAGGGTTATTAGCATTTGGATCATCTATTTTGAAAGATTCCTCTTCCCCGTGTTCATTATCTTCTACTCCTGATTGAGATAACATTTGTAAAGCAAACTCATAGAGTGGTGGATGTAGCTGAGCTGCTGCACTTGTTCCTTTACTTGGATTTGATTCAATTTCTTTTGTTTTGGGAGCCATGTTATCTTAAATTAACAGGAACATAACATAGATTATAATTGATTAATGCATAACAGTAATATAACAGTTCCAACCGACAACTAATTTGTTGCACTAGGTATGTTATCTGTTGCAACATATAACCGACTTGTTGCAACAGATGAGTAATCCGTGGGAACCATAAAAACAACACTAATCTGTTGCACCTGGTATTTTATTTGATGCAACATATAACTGACCCATTGCAACAGATGAGTATTCCGTTGGAAATCATAAAAATTGATCACTAATCTGTTGCAACATATAACCAACCTGTTGCAACGGATGAGTAAACCATTGGAAAGAATAAAATAGATCACTAATTTGTTGCACCAGGTATGTTAACTGTTGCAACATATATCCGACCTGTTGCAACGGATGAGTAAACCATTGGAAAGAATAAAAACAGTCACTAATCTGTCGTAAAATGAAGAGTAAACCGTTGGAAAAAATAAAAATAGATCACTAATCAGTTATCTGTTGGATCAATATTGTTTAGATTTCTTCCAAACAGAAGAGTCATCTATCGCAACAGATGAATGATCTGTTAGATAGTTCACCTGTTGCATCAGATTTTCTTAGTTGCATCAGATTTTCATTGTTGCATCAGATTTGCATCTGTTGCATCATATGTTTCATCTGTTACATCAGATGTTTTATCTGTTGCAATACCATTTTTACCAAGACAAACAACAAATCAACCCAGTAACACTAACACATCACACATACTAACACACTAAGAACATCAATTGTGACAAAAAATCACCAACAAATTCGAATCAATAGTAGGACAACAAGAAGAAGAAATGCCAGAAATTAGGATTTTATTCGGTCCACATTTCATTACTAGAAGAGTAGTTGACTCAAGTTCCTCTGTTTCTTCATAATTTTTTACCTGTGAAAAAAAAATAGGACGACGAAGAACTTGAAGTTGTTGTCGCCGGAGAATTCTTCACATCGATTGACGGTTGAAAGTCAAAAAGAAACTTGCCCGACTATTTGTCGCCGGAGATTGAAGTGAGAAATTTTACAGAACTGTTGGTTGGGAGAGAGTTGAGAGAAGCTGGAGAGAGAGAGAGAGTGTGGTTTATTTGGATTGAAGAGGGGTGTGGGTTGGGTTGATTTGTATTTTTTAAAATATTAGAAAGTTTTGAAAATATTAATCAAGTCCACAATTAACTTAATCAAGTTTCCTAATGATGTTGAACCCTTTAAGTTGGTCAATGTCACCAATCCTTCATTCAAGACTTAAAAGACACCTTTCCTTCAATTTTCTCTAGAAGCTTCCTAGCTACTATATCGATGTCGGCTCTTGATCTTTCGATCAGTAAACTTCGTTGATGTCCCTCCCTGCTCTCTTCAAATTCTCATTGTCTTAATGATGTGCTACTTTTGAGCTTCGTTACATTGTAAACTCAAAAAGCTTCCGATGGTTGAAATCTAAGGCTATTCTAATTTTTGAACTTGCTCCAAATTGAGATCTAGTTATGCCATTCTACAAACTTTATATTGCAAATAAGTGTGCTTTCCTCTTCTCATTTACTCTTTATTACTTTTCATTTTTTCTAAATCAGTGGGTTGAATCTCAAATGAGATTGATGCAACCATCAAATCTAAAGCTAAAAGGGAAACAAAAAAAAAAAGATAAAATGAAAAGTGTATGTTGTATCATCTTTTTTGTAGGTTAATTTAAGTTTTTTCAAGTTCAATTGGCATACTTGTCCTGATTCGGTATTTAAGGAACATCTAAATTCTCACAGGTGCAATACTCAAATCACTTGAAATCTCTTTGGACAAATAGCTATCTAGGTGCTTATTCTTTTAAGATCTGATATTTGAAAAATAAAAAGTTAATAAAGAACTTGTTTAAAGATGATATTCAATTATATGTCCACTCTTTCTCTCATGATGTGTGTACTGAGAAACTCCATATGTTTGGCGTTCCTGTTTTGTCTAAGTGACGAAGTCTCTTTCTTATATTACGTATCTCTTGAAATTGATTATCTAAAAATTACCTGCAAAATAAAAATCAAGGTTATCAAAAATATCAGCGAGAGTATTTATCCTTTGAAGGGAGTGTTGTATTCTCGCTAATAGTGAATTTCTTATATCATTAATGCACTTCACTTTCACTGATATGTTCCACAGAACCTCTTATTCATTTTTAAAAATCTGCATTAAAGCTAAGAAATTTGTAACGACCTAAAAATTTAATGAAATATGTAAAATTTGCAATTTTTTATGATTTGACTATTTTATTCCTCTCCGTAGTTGCATTATGGTATCTCTGGGATGTGAGAGTGATTGACATGATTTTCGATGCATTTTGATACCATTTATGCGATACTGTGGTTTTTAATGGCTTCGAGAGCCTTATTTTAGACTTATGGGGATATCTTTTGATCCATGCGACGGATGACCGAACGGACTGCGTCAGCAGCTCTGAAATATCAACTCTAGACTGGGTAGACCTTTGTTTTGGGTCCCGATGCACCCGAGCTCATTTCAACCTGTTGATCAGAAAGTTAAAAAATTAAAAATATAGGTGTGGAACCCATATTTGGTCGAAACGGCCTCGGATGGAAAGTCTGACTTCGCCAACAGATCTGGAATGTCAATTTTAGGGTGTTATCATGATTGGTATGATTTTACGACTTTTAAATCTCATTTCGGCCCTCGATTTGGAAAATTTTGATTTCGGGTTTCGAGCGTCAACTTTGTGAAAATAATGTTTTTTCGAAATATGACTTCGCCAACGTGTCCGGAACATCGAATTTAGTGTGGTTGCATAGTTCTTTTGTGTATATCAGACTTCGAACACAGCTCAGGCATCCCATCAAAATTCGTTTCGACTTGAGAGAAACATCTGCACTAAATATTGCAGAAAATCTGCAATATAACAGTTTATTTTACCCCTTTTTGGCTCATTTTGTTCATTTTTCATGTTGCCTCTTGGGAGTTAAGCCCTAAATAGTGTGAGGGCTTAAAAATAAAGTTTGTAGGAGATTGTGAAGCTAGATTAACACTTATTTCTTGATTTTTTTTTATGAATTTAAGGTAAGAACTCACCCTTTTCTTAGTAATTTCTTGATTAATTTCTCAAAATCGCAAAAATCTTAGGGCTTGATTTTGAACCTCAATTTCACTTTCTTTCACTTGAACAAATTTTTATCTAATAATTACTAGTTTTTCATCAATTTACTCTTAAAATAACTATAATTCTTTATTTTAACCCGGATTTCAAAGATTTTAACCTGGTAAAGCTTAAAAATAATTTTTCTTCAATTTGAACCTCGTTTTTTACTTGATTTACTTGAGTTTTCAGCTATAGATTCTAAAAATATGAGTAACATGTTTTTGAAGTAAAGTTTCAATTTTGCCCTTCTTTTTTTGAAAACCCGTTCCGAAGGTCCGTTTTGACCCCGAACCAAAAGTAGTTAATATGGGTGTCGTTAGTTTTGTTTTAACGCATAGATTTCATATTTGATATTTTAGTGGAGTTCGAGATTGTTCGTGAAAAGTAAGGTCGTGGGTTCAAAGTGTTACGGATCGGATTCAGCTTTTGAGATAGATTATGACTTAACTCTTTCAGACTGCGTTGAGTAGTAAATGATGATACAAAATACATGTTAAGTGTGGGAACTAATCATTAAAAATGGCTATATATGTGTTGTGCCCATGTGGGGGCCTATGTGTAATGTAATTGTCGAAATTAAGATATTATATGATGTGATGTGTGTGACTGTGTAGAGTCCTGTGTGATGTTGATAGCCTTAAATAATGTGAATAATTGTACTGTATTGTTGAAATACCTAATATGGTACCATTGTTGTATTGTGATATATTCATATTTGTTGGTATATGAGACATGTGAAAATTCATGGATGAAACAGAAATAATGAGTGGATATTGACACACATAGTTTTGGAAATACATCATGTGGATTGGGTGTAGAAATACATCACGTAGATTGGTTGTGGAAATACTCATTTTGAATGGTTGTGAACATTGCATCGTCATTCTCATGTCATCATACACATCTTTTCACTTGTTTGTTTTACTATTTTATATAGACTTGTTGTCATGTATGTGTACTTGATTTATGTCTTATGTTATGAATGTGTCTTGAAAATACTGGAAACACTAGAATACTAAATATTGGTAACAGATATTGGGTTTTATGGACCATCTCTGAAAGATCGTGTCGGAGAAGAGTTGAGAATATTGGTGATCTTGAGGCTGTGTGCCAAACTTGAGGCTGTGTGCCAAACTTAAGGTTGTGTGCCAATACCATGCATTATCATCATCCTCATCATCATATACATTGCACCCACTTTATTGTTATTATGTTTTGTTTGAATTGCCATATTGATTTTTCATCTACCTATTAGTTCTATGTCTTGACTTGTTAACGTCTAATTGTTCTATCTTCCTTTAATTATACTTAATGATCTTGATTATACATTTTCCTCTTTTTTTCTAATTGTATGTGATATTGTGTATATTTGTCTTCCTATCTTGTGTGTCGTTGTATTATATATGGATATTATTGATCTGTTAGTACAAACGACGTGGGCTACCGCTGTGGAACATTTTCTGATTGCAGGTGACGTGCCCTTAGTATATATTTTGTATGCTTTATTTTCTACTTTGTTCGATCGGCCTATGATACTTACTGAGTACAAGTGGACCATACTCATGCTTACTGCGCCCTTTCGGTGCAGGTCCAAGCTCGAGTGTGCATCAGCTTGCTTGACTCGAGCGATTATTGGAGCTTCCAAGGTAGCAGTTGGACATTCATGCGTCCGGAGTTCACCTCTATCTTTCTATAGTAGTTATGTCTTTATTAGTATTCAGAGACAAATATTATTCCTTAGTGGTTATTTTTCTGATGTATTTAACTCCTGCATTGTATTATTAGTTCTTACACTATTGACACCTAGTTTTAGCCATGATCGGTATTTTGGATAAGTCCTTTCCGCATTTTTATGATTACTTGTATGGTTTGACTTTCATTCTAGAAGCCTTACGTTAGGATATTTATGTTTTTTTGTATCAGTTTGGGTAATAGACTTAGTATTATTTTTCAATATTTTTTGGGTATAAGAATCTGTATAAATGCCACAACAACTTCAACACAATTTCATGTATAAACAAGAACACTTATGAAGTTCCTTAACACCTTCAACACAAGATTATAAATAATCTATCCAAGAAGTATGTTAAATTTCAGAAAAAAAAATGAAACGAAATTTTAAGGCCAAGTCCCCCGACTTCACGGAGTGTCCTTAATGAATAATTCCCCTCACTGTACCTGAGGTTATGAAATCTTCCTCCCATGATAAAATGGCCTTCAATCCGAACAATAGCAGTACCTCAAATTGTTGGATTCAACGAACTCACTCAACGCTTTGATTGATCACAAGGAATATTTTGAAGACAAGAAGAGTTTGTATTTCAGAAAATTTTTCATACCAAAACCTGTGGAAAAATGCAGGTTTATATAGCCATCAAGTGCCTCTTCCAAAAGGTGGCAATGGTTCATCCGAAAAAGTCTATCCTTTGAAAGAGTCATGTCTGTTCATTTGAAGCATTGTGTCTTTTTCTGAACAGACACAACTATCCGAACAGTCACTTCTTTTCCAAAACAATATATCTTTTCCTCAAAAGTTGTGTCCTTCTATTTTCCATTCAGACCTATTGAACCAAAAAATCCCCCACATGAATGGGGAATGGCTATTTTTTTTGTAAAGTTTTACGGACAAGTATGTGATCATCAAGAAAAGATTGATTGAATCTGGATAAGTGGGTTTTCCTTTGAACTTTTCGTAGTGAAATGCATCGGATGCACTCGTTCAATCGGTAGATTTGATATCTTTGAACAGTCGAGCTTTAATGTACACCTAGACAACACATGTCACACAACCAGCCTTTTACCATTTATGATTCTCACGATTTTGTTTCTTTCAGCCATGAGCACGTCTTGGTTTCATGAGAGCTTAGAGAATAGGCCTTTACTAACATTCTCCTTGAAACGGCTTCCACTTCGCCCTCACATAGGTGATTTCTAAACGTTCAATCCTATAGATTAAACTATTTGGTCAAATCTTCCAAATTTAGATAATTATTAAAAGACTTTTCACCTTAAGTCTTATCTTTGTTTACTAAATATTGTCTGCATCATGAGAATGGGTTTGTATTTTGACAATGTTGAACTGTCAGACACAACTTTTTTTGATCTCCTTGAACCTAGCTCTTGAGATCTCCAGTCTGCTAGGTAGAGTTACTGCCATGCTGATTTGTCCTGGGCCTTAAACCCATTCCCTTGGATCTTCTCTCAACTCCTTCTCTAGATAGGCCTTTTGTAAGTGGATCCGACACATTATCCTTTGACTTCACATAGTCAACAGTGATAATTCCACTAGAGAGAAGTTCTCTAATGGTATTATGGCTCCATCTTATGTGACGAGATTTATCGTTGTACATCATGCTCCCTGCCCTACCTATCGCCGCTTGGCTATCACGGTGAATACATACTGGTGCCATTAGTTTGGGCCAATAAGGAATGTCTTTCAAGAAATTTCAGAGCCATTCTGTTTCTTCACCGGCTTTATCTAATACAATAAATTCAGATTTCATTGTAGAGCGAGCAATACAAGTCTGTTTGGATGATTTACAAGAGATTGCTCCTCCACCGATAGTAAATACATACCCACTCGTGGATTTTACTTCATTCGATCCGGTGATCCAATTTGCATCACTATATCCTTCAAGTACAATAGGATATTTATTATAATGCAAAGTGTAGTCTTAAGTGTATTTAAGATACCCCAAAACTCTTTTCGTTGCCATTCAATGAGTTTTATAAGGATTATTCGTGTACCGACTAAACTTACTAATAACGCATGCTATGTCTAATCGTGTATGTCACACCCTTTTTTCGCTCGAAGGATCCGAGGTCGAAGGATTTTTTCAATTAAAGTGACGGTATTGAATAGGGATTATTTTATTTACAGAGTCGCCACTTGAAATTGAGTTATGGTGTTCCAAGTCACCTATTGAATCCCTAATCAAAAGGAAATGACTCTTTATTGGTCTGCGAAAATAGAAGACTGGGTAAGAAATTCTGTTGACCAAAGAAAAGGTGTAAGGCACCCCTCGAGTCCCGTGGTTCTAGCACGGTCGCTTTATTGACTTATCTCGACTTAAACTATTTGAATAAATCGTGTTAAGGCCTAAATTCACTCATTTTTTAATGTCTAATAGTTGTCTATAACTCGTGTATTAAATCGGTGAAGATTAAATTTTTTGAAAAAATATTTTTCACAGTGCATTATTGCATCCTTGAATTTTTAAATGCTTCAGAAAGATGTGTACGCCGCATTCTTAATTGAGACGAAAAGTTTAAATATATCTAAAATTTGCTTAGCGTTTATTAATAAATAAGTTAAAGATCCCACCTACTTTATATTGCTTACTGCTTCTACTATTTTCAATACACTTCACACATGAACACACCAATTTTAACAAAGCCATCACTCATGGATCTGAACAAGTACACTGACCAAAACAAACTCTATCTGTATTAGTATTATCTTCATAATTTTTCATCGCATACTTAACAATAAAATAATACAAAATGGATACTTCATATTTCTCAATGAATCAAAATCATAGCAAACCTGGATATAATCACGAATTCACATAGATAACAACTCTAGCATGAACAATACATGAAGTCATAAAAATAATTTTACTCCATATTTTGTCTCATAATGACGAATTTATTAAATAATAGTATAAAATAGGATAATAATAATAGTCAAGGGGAATGACTCAACTAAAAGGTACGTCTTATAGGAATCAAGGGAATGACTCGACTTAAAGGTACGTCTTATAGGAATCATGGGGATGACTCGACTAAAAGGTACGTCTTATAGGAATCAAGGGGATGACTCGACTAAAAGGTACGTCTTATAGGAATCAAGGGAGTGACTCAACTAAAAGGTTCGTCTTATAGAAATCAAGGGAAATGACTCGACTAAAAGGTACGTCTTATAGGAATCAAGAGGGATGACTCGACTAAAAGGTACGTCTTATAGAAATCAAGGGGGATGCCTCGACTAAAAGGTACGTCTTATAGGAATCAAGGGGATGACTCGACTAAAAGTTACGTTTTATAGGAATCAAGGGGGATGACTCAACTAAAAGGTATGTCTTATAGGAATCAAGGGGATGACTCGACTAAAAGATACGTCTTATAGGAATCAAGGGGGATGACTCGACTAAAAGGTATGTCTTATAGGAATCAAGGGGATGACATGACTAAAAGGTATGTCTTATAGGAATCAAGGGGATGACTCGACTAAAAGGAACGTCTTATAGGAATAAAGGGGATGACTCGACTAAAAGGCACATCTTATAGGAATCAAGGGGGACGACTCGACTAATAGGTACGTCTTATAAGAATCAACGGGGATGACTTGACTAAAAGGTACGTCTTATAGGAATCAAGGGAATTGACTCGACTAAAAGGTACGTCTTATAGGAATCAAGGAGGATGACTCGACTAAAAGGTGTGTCTTATGGGAATCAAGAGGGATGACTCAACTAAAAGGTACGTATTATAGGAATCAAGGGAGTGACTCAACTAAAAGGTTCGTCTTATAGGAATCAAAGGGATGACTAGACTAAAGGGTGTGTTTTATAGAAATCACGGGGAGTGACTCGACTAAAAGGTTCGTCTTATAGGAATCAAGGGGATGACTCGACTAAAAGGTACGTCTTATAGGAATCATGAGGAGTGACTCGACTAAAAGGTTCGTCTTATAGGAATCAAGGAAAATGACTCGACTAAAAGGTACGTCTTATAGGAATCAAGGGGGATGATTCAACTAAAAGGTACATCTTATAGAAATCAAGGGGATGCCACGACTAAAAGGTACGTCTTATAGGAATCAAGGGGATGACTCGACTAAAAGGTTCGTCTTATAGGAATCAAGGGGAATGAATCGACTAAAAGGTACGTCTTATAGAAATCAAGGAAGTGACTCAACTAAAAGGTACGTCTTATAGGAATCAAGGGGATGACTCGACTAAATGGTTCGTCTTATAGGAATCAATGGGAAATGACTCGACTAAAAGGTACATCTTCTAGGAGTGAATGTTCAAGTTAGGAAGTGCTTCACCTAACAAATGAAAACTGACTTATTCAGACTAGAAAGTGTGTCTCCTAGGGGTTAAATGAAATGACTCAACTAGAAAGTTCATCTTCAAGGAGTGAATGTTCAAGTTAGGAAGTGTTTCACCTAACAACTGAAAACTAACTTATTCAAACTAGGAAGTGCGTCTCCAAGGGGTTGAATGAAATTACTCGAACAGAAAGTGTGTCTTCTAAAAGTGATGGTTCAAGTTAGGAAGTGCTTCACCTAACAAATGAAACTTGAATTATCCATATTAGGAAGTGCGTCTCCTAGTGATTGAATTTTTACCATAATTTGATTATCAAACCTGTACAGCAACATTGCTTCCTGCATCTGTGGAAATGAGGCATTGCGGCCCTTGATATTTATGCTCTGAAGTCCTTAATTTGAAGGTGGCATGTTTCCTATTTCATCAAAGAAAACTTGTGAGGTCAAAAGCATGGTGGCAGGTTTGTGGCTTTAGCTTCCGTGACAATTACTCTTGCTCTCGTCACATTTAACCTTGCTTCCAACCATTAGCATATGTCACCGACTTGCTGCATCGTTGACCTAAAACTCAAATTATTTGAAGTGACTCTGAAATAAACACAGTATTTTTGCTTTGCCATGCTCCTCAAATAAACCCTTTAAACCTTGGTATTTCCATGAGTTCCCAGACTCGTCTGTTGACAAAACTTTTCTGCATGCCTTATTTCGGCTCACAATCATGTCTCTTTCATGTGTTGGCTTTTTGTCTTGCTTTGTATAATTGAAGAAGCTGGTAGCTAGTTTTGAAATCTTTTCTCACTTGTTATGACATGGACTCGACTCAAAGACATGAGAAAAATGATAATAATTTTTATTTGATGACAAAGATGCCAAAAATCAAAAATAGAAAAATAAAAAGAAAATGGAAAAACAATAAGCATTTTTTTTTAAACGACAGGAGAAAACTTATTTGGGTGTGGTAGCCGATTCTAGCAATTATGACATGCATTTTGAATTAAACAACCTGATCTATCCACACTAATCATTACAACTCTTGTTCACTTTTTGAGTTTGAAAAGGAATCAATCTTGAATATGCTCCCTCTAGATCACAATCCTCCTTCGGCTAGTGACACCTCAATGGGTTTTTGCCAACGCTTATCTCATTTTCATTTCTTTTTCAGCTCACTGTCGCCTTATGGTGCCCAAAAAGGTTTTCACCAATAAGACTCTTTCATTTTTTCATTCATTTTTTTTGAAAATAATGCCCAACATACGAAACATCATGCACCCATAATATGTTTAGCCTTGACATTCTCAAAGATCGATCTGAAAGTCATTTTTTTATTGTAACTTGGCTTTTCAAAAAGGTTAGAAAGAAAGGGAGGCATGAGGCTAAAAAATTTACATAATATTGGGTGAAGCATACAACTTTTGGAATCGACTTTTTTAAGAAAATAAACTTTTCCCAGTTTCATTTCATTCTGGGTAATTTAAATTTTCTTTTGATTGGACCAAACCACAGAGTAGAGCTGCCTATGTATCTTGTCATACAAGAATCAGGTCAAACGTAGTTCAGAAATCTTGTTCTTTTGCTTGATTCTGATTTCTTCTTCTTCTTTTTTTCAGTTGTTAAGACTTTTTTTTTCCTCTCTTCTTTCTTGTTGCCACTTTTTTTTTGAAACTTTTTTGACTCTACTCTTTTGCTCGACACTTTTTTTTTTTTAGTTTTGCTGACTCTATCTTGATTCCAAAAGAGGGGTATGAAATAAAATAACACTAAAGCTCAAATGAGGAAAACAAAGGATGACACAATGTTTGGATAGAGGAATAAAATGTCTCCGTCATGTCAATCCTTGAAAATGCAAGTAGATAACATGCAATATGAAAGTGGGAGATGAAGAACATATGTGACACTTTAACAACACTAACTTTAACTGAGTATGTATTCCACTTCTTCTTTTACACTTGTTCAACATACTACTCCACCTTTGTAGTACATCCCTCACATCAAATGATCCATGCTTTCGTAGAACTGATTATCTTTCTGTTTCTCTTAAATAAGGATCTCGCATCCACTATTTGACCTAATTGAGACATGTCTTTCAATTGATGACCAAGTCATTCTCGTGATTCTCAAAATAATTGCCTTAATTTTCAGAAAAGGCTTTAACTTGTCACCAAATGTATCAGCACTCTACCTATTTTCTTATATTTTTTTAACTTTAGCCATTTGATTCAAAGTTCATGCTTAAAACTGGACTTTAAGATCTGGCTGAAATTTCGCAGGCATGTCATATCACTAGGACCAACATAAAATGTATTGTGTAAAGAAACAAACAAACAACACATATTTAAAACACAAAGAAAAAAAGAACACTCCATTTAGTTGAAAAGAAACAGATAGAAGGGTTTGAACATAAATGAAAGAGGGACAAAACAAGATATATCCTGAACTACAACCCTGAAATAATTTAAATAACAGAAAATAAAATAAAATAAACTACCAAACATCTATCCTAGAAGGGAAAGGGGTGACTTCCCAATTGCTGAGCTTGATAACTTAGCCACCAATTTGCATACCAACATAACTAGAGCTTTCCTCACTGTCAATATTCTGCACCATAATTGATCTATTTAGAATCATCTTTTCAATTTCTCTTTTTAAATATCGGCAATCTTCAATACTATGACCCTGAGCATCAGAATAATACACACATCGTGCATTAGGATCAAAATTTCTTGAACGGGGATTAAGAGTGTGCTTAAGGAGAGGAGTAATCATGCCCTCCTATTCCAATCTTTGAAATAAACTGGCATATGACTCTCCAACTTGTGTGAAGCTATCTCTCGACTTCTGCCTCATTTCATTATTTGGCTTGGATAGAAAATCGGGCCTAGAAGGGCTTTGGTATATTTGTGAAATTAAAAGATGACTTTGAGGAGTTGGTGCGTGCCATTGTAGGTAAGATGGGGGTTGAACATATGGTTGTGCATTAGACACTGGATATGGACGTGGGGGACTAGAGTATAATGGACGTTGGGAGTGATTATGTGAAGCTTGGGCATGAACTTAGTCTTGAGCCTGAGAGCTACGAAGACGTGGTCCTTTTGACCATTCCCACGGTCCAACTACAATAGTAGATGCATCTTCCTCATTCTTCTTCTCCCCAACACTTCCTGAACCCTTTTGAATTGCTTGAGTAGTTTCTTTTAATGTTGCAAAACTCACAATGCGACCGGACTTAATTCCATCCTCAATGATCTCACCCATTTTGAGAACCTCAATAAATGGTTTACCTAATGCAGGTAACAAGCATTGATAATATGTTTCATTCTGCGCTTTAAGAAATACCTCCACTATCTTGCTTTCTTTCATTGGCAATTTTACCCTAGCAGCTTGTTCACGCCATCTAATCTCATACTCCCTGAAATTTTCATTATTCTTCTTCTTCATATTAGTCAGGGATTTCTCATCAGGAATCAACTCGACATTGTACTGAAAGTGTTGCACAAATTCGTTAGCCAAGTCATCCCAACTACTCCACTTGTCGATGTCTTGATGCACAAACCACTCTGAGGCTAGATTCGAAAGGGTCTCACCAAAATAAGCCATGAGTAATTCTTCTTTACCTATGACACCTCTTAATTGGTTACAATAACGCCTCAAGTGTGCCACTGGATTACCGTGCCCGTCGTATTTGTCAAACTTGGGCATTTTGAATCCCATAGGTAAATGGACATCCGAAAACATGCACAAATCTTTATATAAAACACTTTTTGGTCCTCCTAATCCTTGCATACTTCTCATACTCTGCTCCAAGCTTCTTACTTTCCTAGCATCTCCTCTTGTTCCTTATTCTTAATGATTTTCTCAATCACGATAGGAGAATCGTGTTGATGAGCATGATAATTTGGATTTTGGGGTTTGAAAGTCATTTCAAGAGGATACAGCAGATTATGACTTGGTTCTCCTATATTCTTCTATTTTGTTGATTTAAGACCCGCGGTAGTTGGTGCTACATAAGTGAAAAGTGGGTTATCTGTGACAGAAGCATTTTGTGGGCGCATGGTAGAAGTACCAGCAACACCAGTCACATTAGCATCTGGGCCGAATCCAGGTGGGTATAATGGATCGCTATTTTGAGCTTGAACAGGATTTGAATCATTCATAGTTGAAAGTCTAGGGACTGAAGAAGGCGGGGCATGTCCATTCAGCCAAGCTTGGTACATTTCTGCCATCTGTTGTTTCAATAACTTAATTTCTTCCATTGATGCTAATTCCTGCCAAATCAACTGATTTTGCTCTTCTTCACTGTCAGACCCTACACCTTCTCTGCGGGTCATCTTTCTCTTTTCTTTGTATCTAGTGTTGTACGGATGTGATGCCAGTTTAAACCACAAACCAACCACAACCTATTTTATCTTTCTGAGACCAAGTAGTAAATGGGTGAGTGTTATATTTTTAACACATTATAATGTCACATTGTATGTCATGCTTCTATATGCATTTCCCAACCTATCATGGAAGGCTTTGTGTTTTATCCCGACTTTTCTAGGTGTATTTTTTTAAAAAATAATGATCGAACTCTTTGGAGGATTGCCTACGTATCATGCCAGGACATGAATCAAATCTTGCGTAGTTCGGAAAATATATGTCGTACAAAACTCAGCCTCAAGACCCCTAAAGGTTCAAGACTGTTAAGATTTATATATATTTTTTATTTTGTAAACACTTAGCCTCATGATCCCTAAAAGATTCAGGGCTATTAAGATATATAAAAATTGGACTTGAGGATTCGAAAAATAATTATGAAAGTAATCATATTTTCAAAATATTCCCCAATAAATCTATGAATAATTTTTCAAAAGATAGGGTAGTATCCTGGGAAGGATCACTTCCTACATATCCCACTAAGATGTGAGAATCAAACCCTTGTAGTTTGTGAAAACCGTAAAACTATGTTATTATAAATTTAAAATTTTTCTTTTTTTTAAAAAAAAATGATTCACCAAGTGTGAGGATAACTTAATCTCTTACATTTTAAAGTTGCCTAAAGCCGGTCAACAAACAAACAGCCTTCCAAACAAATGTCAAAAAGCACATAGGATGCACATATTGGTCTTTATAAAGTAGTTCATCTATCCTAGACAGACCAGGCCCATGTGTCGAGTCCCACTTAGTCAAATGCATATGATGCAAATAAAGCGACACCTAATAGGGATAACCAGATTCTGAGTTTTCAGTTTTTCTAAGTTTAAGCCTAATAGGGATAGGTGTCTAGACTGGCTTACCCGAGTGGACACTCGAGCCGGGAAAGGACAACTTAGTCGGTAGCAGGGCAACACCGCCTTCGTTGCCGATCCGAACCCCGCCTAACATGTGTGACTATAATCCTTCACCAGGTGCCTTGACACTCCGGCTATCTCAACAAGAAAGTAGGATGAATGCGTTGCATTCCTTCTATCCTATTTCAGAGATTCAGAGGGTGTCTGCAAGAGAAGACAGTATATAATACAGTTCAATAAATATCAAAGCGGTAAATAAGCGACAAGTAGCACATAAGGCCAACAAACATAATATTAACAATAACTAAAGCAAGTATAAGTCAATATAAAAATCTCGAATTCTTATTAGTCCCCAGCGAAGTCGCCAGAGATGTCACACCTCTTTTTTCGCCCGAAGGGATTCGAGGTCGAAGGGTTTTTACAATTAAAGTGATGGTATTGAATAGGGATTAATTTATTTACAGAGTCGCCACTTGGAATTGAGTTATGGTGTTCCAAGTCACCTATTGGATCCCTAATCAAAAGGAAATGACTTTTTATTGGTCTACGAAAACAGAAGACTGGGTAAGGAATTCAGTTGACCAAGGAAAAGGTGTAAGGCACCCCTCGAGTCCCGTGGTTCTAGCACGGTTGCTTTATTGACTTATCTTAACTTAAACTATTTGAATAAATTGCATTAAGGCCTAAATTCGCTCATTTTTTAATGTCTAATAGCTGTCTATAACTCGTGTATTAAATCGGTGAAAATTAAATTTTTTGAAAAAATATTTATCAAAGTGCATTATTGCATCCTTGAATTTTTTAATGTTTCAGAAAGATGTGTACGCCGCATTCTTAATTGAGACAAAAAGTTTAAATATATCTAAAATTTGCTTGGCGTTTAAAACATTGATTGGCTTATTCGAAACTCATAATAATTTTATCTATTCGAAATACTACTTAACTTTAACACTAACCTTTAAGCAAAATTTATTTAAAGCGATTAACTAATTTAACAAATAATTATTAAGCTTTATTAGTAATAATAAATAAAATAAAAATATACACAAAGCTATCAATATTACACTAATCTTGATTCTCAAATTTGATTTTTTAATAAAATAAAATAAAATAAAATAAAATCAATCAAATTAAACAATTAAAACCAAAGACGAAAAGAAACATATTAAACGAGAAATTCCAGAAGCAACAAAATAACTAAATAAAAAATTAAATCATTTTTAATTCCTAAATACTAATCAAAATTCCAACTTATTGGCAAACAAAGTAATTACTTAGCATAAATATTACAATTTAAATAAGTTAAAGATCCCACCTACTTTATATTGCTTACTGCTTCTACTATTTTCAATACACTTCACACATGAACACACCAATTTTAACAAAACCATCACTCATGGATCTGAACAAGTACACTAGGAGTGGCAAACGGGCGGATTGAATTGAATTTGGACGGGTTAAATATGGATCGAGCAAAAATGGTTTGAATTGCAATCCGCCCATATAAATATGGGTAAATATGGATTTGGTCAAATATGGATTGGGTAAAAATGGTTCAACCCACTTTAACTCCTAAGTCAAAAACTTAAAACTTCTATATCATATCAACTTGACTTTTTTTCCATTTCTTTTTTTTTTAGTTTTTTCTTTTTAGTTTTTTTTTTTGTCTCTCTTCTATATGTAGCCTCTAGTTTTTTTTTTTCTTTCTTCATTTTTTTGTCATTTTTTTCTCTCTCTTTTATCTCTACCCTCTATCCTTTGTTTCTTTTTCTTTTTTCTTTTTTTTCCTTTTCCTTTTTAGTCTCCTTTTTTTCTATTTTTTATCTTTTTGTTTTTACTTCTTTCTCATTTTTTTCTTTTTTGGTTGTGTTTTATGTTTTATTTTTTATTTTTTTTGAAGAACATGGTTAAATCGAGTACAAATTATGAATGATGACTAAAATATCGTAACCACTCAGTATATTTGTTTTCACCGTCATCTTTTTTCTTTTTCCTTCTCTCCTTTTTCATTATTTTTTCTTTTTGATTTTTTTTTGTATTTTTTTCTTCAATTCTTTCTTTACGCTTTTCTCTCTCTTCTATCTCTAACTTCTACCTCTCTTTCTACTTTTTTATTTTTTTTCTATTTTTGGTTTCCTTTTTTTTTTTTTTTTATGATAACGAAAATACCATAAACGCATATTGATTTTTATTCGCCCAACATTTATAATTTGAGGGCTATGTGGATCCTCATCCATATATATTTTAGTCTCAAGAAAATACAGTTAATTCATATATATTTTTTTGTTTTTTCATCCGGTGTCCGGTGCCTGCATTGGAGCCCCGACTAATCCGGATCGGGCGTTGCAGGGCCCATTAAGGTGGCAACGCTCCCAATAAAGTTTTCTCCATAACTACGACCTCTGGTTAAGGGTGGAGCATCCCCATCCACTGCACCACAACCCCGTGTTGATTTTAATTCATATACTTATTTGTATATAAATACAAATGATAAATTGCACATATTGACAACTAAACTATTCAAATACAAGTAATAAATTTATTTAAAATAAATAGTATGATACAAATAAATTTAAAGTAAAAAAATATAAAATGCAATGACAAAAAAAAGATGAGGAAAAGAATATAAAAAAATAAGAAAAATGACAAAAATGACGAACCAAGAATGAAAAAGGGGAAAACGAAAATACAAAAAAAAAGAATGCAAAGAAATAAAATTGAAAAAGAAAAAAATGATGAAAAAGTAGAAAGAAAAAAAGTGTAAGAAACGAGTAAAAAATAAGTGAAAAAAATGAAAAAAAAAATTAAAGGAAAAAGGAAAGAAAAAAATAGTAAATTAAAGGAAAAAAAAAAGAGAAATAAAAGATAGAAAAAAATAATAATAAAGGAGTGAGACTATGGATTATATTTAATTGATAAGAGATGTTATGAATTATATAGGCTAAAAGGGATAATTAAAAGCTTATATTTATTAACCCATGTAGGTCTCAAGCGAATACGAATGATGAAATAAGAACAAGAAAGGGGAAAGCGAAAAAAAAAAAGAAAAAAAAAAATAGATGAAAAAATGAGAAAGAAAAAAAGACATTATAAGGAATGAGTAAAACAAAATAAAAAATAAAAAAAGTAAATTAAAGAAAAAAAAGAAAGAAAAAAAGAAGAAGAAAAGAAACTAGAAAGGAAAAAAAACTGAAACTTTAAACATAGGTGGGTGATCTCTGTGTTTAAATGGGTACTCGTATTTTAATCATTTTATCCATATTTGTATTAGTTTTTAAAATGAGTTGAAGTCCATATTTATCCATTTGAAATATGAGTGATCCAATTCACTAAATATGAATTAAATGAACTCTTTTCACAAATATGGGCTGAAATTGTCACCCCTAAAGTACACTGACCAAAACAAACTCTATCCGTATTAGTATTATCTTCATAATTTTTCGTCGCATACTTAACAATAAAATATTACAAAATGGATACTTCATATTTCTCAATGAATCAAAATCACAACAAACCTGGATATAATCACGAATTCACATAGGTAACAACTCTAGCATGAACAATACATGAAGTCATAAAAATAATTTTACTCCATATTTTGTCTCATAATGATGAATTTATTAAAAAATAGTATAAAATAGGATAAGAACCTGTGTGGATGATATTGAACGAATATTGAAGCAAACACGTTATCACCGGAAACTAGAACAGAAACTCGAACTTGATTCTCTTCTTTATTTTTCGTTATTCTCTGATTTTTCTTCTCTAGCTTCTTTCTCCTCTCTATTTTTTCTTTGTTTTTTTTTTATCTGGCAGTGTCTGGTGAATAGTACTGTACGTAAAAATAATCCCTATTATTTTTGGAGTGAAGAGTCCTTTAAGTACAGGACTTTAGGGGGGGGGGGATTGGGGGGAGTAGTTATTTAGGGATCAGATAAGGAGCATTTTAAATTTTGAATGATTTCTTTTTTTTAGAAGATAATAATAATAATAAATAAAATAATAAAATAATAATAATAAATATAATAATAACTAATTAAATTTTTATATTTAAGAAAACAAAATAAAAATTTATTAATAGGCAAAATAGATATAATAAAATAGTACTAAAACTACTAATTTAATTTTTGTATTATTTTTTTAAAATTAGAACAAAAATAAAAATAAAATATCTCAAAATTAACTTTATTTAGTTATTTACTTCTTAACTAAGAATTTATTAAAAATAAAATAAGAGTTAAAATAATACCAGAACAAATATAAATATTTAATACCAAGAAATATATATATTAAACTCGGGGAGGGTCAAAATCACGTGTCTACATTGTACAGTTCATTGTATACATTAAACATCTCAATACTCTTGCGTACTCCAATTGTGAGTCACTTTCACCTTAATTCTTTCGAAGTGCAAAGCTCACATCCAATGGAGTCTTGGCAATACCAAATTTCATATACTTGAATTTGTCAGGTACCCTTTCGATGTAGTGAGATTGTGACAATATCAACCCTTGTGGAGTTCTATGGATTCGTATCCCTAAGATCACATCTGCAACTCCAAGGTCTTTCGTATCGAACTTTCTCTCGAGCATTCGTTTCGTTGCATTTATGTCTGAAATGTCTCTACTAATGATCAACATATCATCCACATATAAACACACAATGACTTGGTGATTTGGAGTGTCTTTAATATAAACACATTTATCACATTCATTAATTTTGAATCCGTTTGCCAACCTGGTTTGGTCAATCTTTGCATGTCATTGCTTTGGTTCTTGTTTTAATCCATAAAGTGACATAACAAGTTTACACACCTTATTTTATTTTCCTGGAACCACAAAACTCCCAGGCAAATCCATGTAAATTTCTTCCCCCAATTCTCCATTTAGGAATGCGGTTTTCACATCCATTTGATGGATTTCAAGACCATATACCATCGCCAAGGTAATTAACATTCGAATCGACGTTATCCTTGTTACCGGCGAGTATGTATCAAAGTAATCAAGGCCTTCTTTTTGTTTAAAGCTTTTTACTACAAGTTTTGCCTTGTATTTGTCAATAGTACTATCCGCTTTTATTTTCCTTTTGAAGATCCACTTAGATCCTAAAAGTTTGTTTCCTGGAGGAAGATCAACCAATTCCCATGTATGGTTGCTTAGGATTGAATCAATCTCACTATCGACTGCCTCTTTCCAATAGGATGAGTCCGAAGACGCCATCGCTTCCTTAAATGTTTAAGACTCATTTTCTAAGAGAAATGTAACAAAATCCGATCCAAACGAAGTTGACGTTCTTTGACGTGTACTACATCTTGGATTCTCATCATTATGTACATTCTCACTTGGTTCATCTCGAGGTCGTTTAGACCTTCCAATAGACTGTACATGTCTAGTTTTATACGAATAAATATTTTTAAAGAATTCAGCGTTATCTGATTCAATTATCGTATTTTCATTAATATCCGGATGTTCGTATTTATGAATAAAAAACCGACATGCTTTACTACTTTTAGCATATCCTATGAACACGTAGTCCATCGTCTTAGGTATTATCTTAACCCTTTTAGGCATAGGAACTTGGACATTTGTTAGACACCCCCACACTTTGAAATATTTCAAGTTGGGTTTCCTTCCTTTCCATTTTTCATAAGGAATTGATTGTGTCTTACTCTGGGGAACTCTATTGAGTATTCTGTTGGCTGTAAGGATAGCCTCCCCCCCCAAGCTTTGCAGTAAACCTGAACTTATAAGTAAGGCATTCATCATTTCCTTCAAAGTTCGATTTTTCCTTTCCGCAATTCCGTTGGATTGAGGTGAATACGGGACCGTAGTTTGATGGACAATTCAATTCTCTACACATATTTCGGCGAAGGGAGATTCTTATTCTCCGCCCCTATCACTTCTTATAGTTTTGATCTTTTTCTCTAACTGATTTTCAACTTCAGTTTTGTATTACCTAAACACATTTATTGCTTCATCCTTACTATTTAACAAGTAAACATAACAATATCTAGTGCAATCGTCAATGAAAGTTAAGAAATATTTTTTTCCACCACGTAATGGTGTTGACTTCATATCACAAATGTCAGTATGGATTAAGTCTAAGGGATTGGAATTCCTTTCAACGGACTTATACGGATGCTTAGCATACTTTGATTCCACACAAATTTGACACTTTGATTTATTGCACTCAAAGTTTGGCAAAACTTCTAAGTTAATTAGTTTTCGTAATATTTTTAATTAACATGGCCTAGTTGTTCATGCCACAAATTGGGAGACTCAAGAAAGTAAGAAGAATTTGAACTTTTATTGATTTCAACATTCATTACATTCATTTTGAATAGGCCCTCATTGAGGTAGCCTTTTCCTACATACACTTCTCCTTTACTAAGTACAATTTTTTTGAAAACAAATACATATTTGAATCCGTTATTGTAAAGAAGTGATATAGAAATTAAGTTCTTTCATAACTCAGGAACATACAAGACATTGTTAAGTGTCAACACTTTGCCGGAAGTCACCTTCAAGCACACTTTTTCAGTTCCTTCCACTTTTGCCGTAGCGGAGTTTGCCATGTAGATTTTTTCTTCTACTTTAACCGAAGCGAACGTCGAAACCAACTCTTTGTTAGCATAAACATAGCGGGTGGCACCAGAATCCATCCACCATTCCCGAGAATTTTCCACCAAGTTGCATTAGGAAAGCATAACACACAGATCATCCATTCCTTTCTTAGACTCGAACAGATTTGTGTGGTCCTTCTTCTTCTCTTTCTTTGGGGCACGACAATCCGTAGACTTGTGGCCAATCTTACCACAGTTAAAGCACTTTCCCTTGAATTTCTTCTTGGGTTGATTGTTTTCATTTTCAGCTTTCTTTCACCTTTTAGAGTTGTTTTGGTCATCTTCTACAATGTTTGCTTTATTCATAGCAGAATTGCCTCCTAATCTTCTTTCCACAACCTTGTTTTCTTCTTCAATGCATAGTCGTACAATCAGATCTTCGACTGACATCTCCTTTCGTTTGTGTTTCAAATAGTTTTTGAAGTCTTTCCACATAGGTGGTAGCTTCTTTATTATTGCCGCTACTTGAAACGCTTCATTCACAATCAAACCTACAATAAAGTTCATGTGAATACGAAGAACATTTTTAAATTGTTCAACAACGGTATTTTTCAAAATCATACCTTCCGCTAGGAGATCATGGATGATCACTTGCAGTTCCTGCACTTGGGAAACAACAGATTTTTTGTCTATCATTTTGTACTCCAGGAATCTTGCAACAAAGAACTTTTTAGTTTCGGCATCCTCCATCTTGTACTTCTGTTCTAGCGCTCCCCATAACTCTTATGCAGACTTGGTTCCGCTATACACATTGTAAAGGTCATCTTGGAGAGACCACTCAAGATATAATTTCTGCCAAGGAAATCTGAGTGTTTTCAAGCCTCCACAATCACGAAGCATTCTTTTTCAGAGGTTCCCTCGGGCACCTCCGGAGCTTCCTCAACCGTGAAACTTTGAAGACATAGAGTGGTGAGGTAAAAAAACATTTTCTACTACCATCTCTTAAAGTCAATACCCACGAACTTTTCGAGTTTCTCCGCTGGTGCCATCGCCGGCGAAGCATTCGTACGACTTGATGTGGAAATACTAGTTACCCCCACAGTCGTTACAGCGTCATGCATTTGACTATTAGTCGTCATATTCCTATCACCACAAGACAGTACCTTTAGTATATCGAAATACTTACTAAAAATTATAGCAACTTTAAAACACCTCTTGTTTCTAGTTTAACGATGAAGTTTTTATGACTTTCAATCGTCAACCGAGTGATCTTTAACTTGTGATGAAGATTTTATATCTTTAAACCATTAGTTAAGTTCAAACGGCGTAGAAAGCTTAAGCTTTAATCTCCAAAAATAAGCTGTACAGATTCCGAAAGTGATTATTCCTTAAGATTGTTATTATTCAACGTTTTTCGAGTACAAGAACCTGTATAAATGCCACAACAACTTCAACACAAGTTCATGTATAAACAAGAACACTTATGAAGTAGCTTAACACCTTCAACACAAGATTATAAATAATCTATCCAAGAAGTATGTTAAATTTCAGAAAAAAAAAATGAAACAGAATTTTAAGGCCAAGTCCCCTAACTTCACGGAGTGTCCTTAAGAAATAATTCCCCTCACTGTACTCGAGGTTATGGAATCTTCCTCTTGGGATATAATGTTCTTCAATTCGAACAATAGTGGTACTTCAAATTGTTGAATTCAACGAACTCACTCAATGATTTGATTGATCACAATGAATGTTTTGAAGACAAGAAGAGTTTGTATTTCAGAAAAATTTTCATACCTAAACCTGTGAAAAAATCCAGGTTTATATAACCATCAAGTGCCCCTTTCAAAAGGTGGCAATGGTTCATCCGAAAAGGTGTATCTTTTGAAAAAGTCATGTCTGTTCATTTGAAGCATTGTGTCATTTTCTGAACAGACACAACTATCCGAACAGTCACTCCTTTTCCAAAATAATATGTCTTTTCCTCAAAGGTTGTGTCCCTCCATTTTCCATTCACACCTATTGAACCCAACACTTATTGTCAAGGTACGCCGCGACAAGTGTCATCATGACCCTCATTTTTTTTGGGTCTTGACAAAATCAAATTTTAGGATTATGTTGATATTGTTGTCTTTGAAGTAAATCAAATACCCTTTTATTGTCCTTTCTTCTGCCACTAGATCAGTAGTATCATGAATTTTGTTGCCCTTAGCAACAATCAAATCATCCTTCAAATTTCTGCAGAAGATAACTGAACTAGTCTTAGGATTGCCCTAGATGCTCTATCTGTACTGCATTTCATCCGTTCTATAGGAGGTGGAAGCCCCCTAACAATTTTAAAACTGTTTAGGGGTCATTTGGTTTGAGGTGTTGAAGCAAATAATCCCGGGATAAAATAATAATCCCGGGATAAAATTTTCTATTGCATGTTTGGTTGGCAATATCCAGGATAACTTATTCCGGGACTAATAAATAGTCCCGAGATAAGTTATCCACTCAATTGGTGGGATAACAATCCCACCATAATTTATCTTTGGGATAAATGTATGAAAGGACAAAAATACACTCAAACTCTATTATTTTCATCTCTCTCTCTCTCTCGCTCGCTCTCTCTCTCTCTCTCTCACACACACACATATAATATATGTATATATATATATATATATTACATATATATATATTCATAAATAATAAATTATTTTTAATTAACGTATAATATATTCATAAATAAATTTTATATATAATAATAATTAACGTAAACTGGTAAAATGTATAATAATTATGTTTTGAACGTATAATATATATTATGAATAGTACTATATATTATGAACATAAATATATATTATGAATAACGTATAATATATTCATAAATATATATAAATTATATATTCATAAATTATTTTTAATTAACGTATAATATATTCATTAATTAGAATATAATATATTACGTAATATATAACGTAATTACGTAATATATAACATAATATATCACGTATAATATTATGAATATATATACGTTAATTATGTTTAATTATATAAATATTATGTTAATATATTTAATTATAATATATTATGTTTAATTATGTCAATTATGTTTAATTATATATAATTTAATTATATATAACATAATATATAATGTAATATATTCTCACACACACATAAATTATGTTTAATTAACGTATAATATATTCATAAATAAATAAATTTTGAATAGTTTACCATTCAAAATGGTTGTAAAATATATAAATTATGTTTATTTATATATTTTAATTTCTCTAAAAAATTATAAAAAAATTTAAGAATGAATATTTACAGTTTAAAAAGAAATATATATATATATATATATATATATATATATATATATATATATATATATATATATATATATATATATAAAGTTAAATAAGATGGAGGGTATTTTGGTAATCAATCAATTTATTCCTAAAAATTATACCATGTATATTACTTTGAATACAATAAACTAAATACTCAATAAAAAATAATCTCAGCATAACTAATCCCAGTATAACTTATCCCATCATAACTTATCCCAATATAACTAATCCCGATATAACTTATTTTCAAACCAAACGACCCCTAAGCTGGACTATATCCCTTCAAAACATAAACAATTGCAGACCAGTTTCTATACTAAATGCACATTGTGAATCTACTATATAAATGAAAGGCAAAATGACCTTTTGGACTCCTGTACTATGTCGGTTTTGTAAGTTGGACACTTCTACTTACATGTTTGTCATCTGGACCCATGAACCCACTAAAAAATAATATTTTAAACCGTTTTTTGGTGAGTGTAACACACTCTCCCCCACGTCAGCTGTCACGTCATCTGCCACGTCATTTAAAAAAAAAGTATTACATTAAATTCCAAGTCATTTTTAAAATGCTACATAACAAGTTAAATATTAAAATTAATTTAATTAAATAAGAAAAAATTATAAATTGTAGAAAAATTTGAGTAATCATGTTTTTATTTTTGCCCCAAATTAAACATCAAATTCATTCCAAATAATTAAAATTCTTCTCCAACTAATTTAAATTTTTAACTATAAATTCATATATACAAACATAATAAATTTTTTATTTTTATATTTGAATATTTTTAACAAATTCACAAAAAGTTTATTTTTTTTCAAGCGAAATTCACTAATTTTTTTTCAATATTCACTATCACTTACTTTCAATTTAAATTTAAATTTTAATCCCCAAAAACTAAAAAGATTTCAAATTTAAATTTTAATTAAAAAGAAGAATTGAATTGAGAGGAAAAATTAAAATAAAAAATAAAAAGTGAAAGTGGGGGGGGGGGGGGGCTGGAAGAGTGTTGGGGTGGGATGTGGGGGCTGGGGGTGGGAGGGGTATGGGGGTGGGGTGGGTAAGGGCTAGACGGGGCTGGTGAGGTGTGGGGGGTGGGTATGGGGCTGGGGTGGGATGGAGTTGGGTAGGGTGTGGGGAGAGGAAGGGCTGGACGGGTGTTGGGGTGGGGTAGGGGCTGGGGGTGGAGTGGGACAGGGCTGGGTGGGGTGTGGGGGTGGGGACGTGCTGGGATGGGGTAGGAGGGAAAAAATATTATTAAAAAAAAAATTAAAAATATTTTTAAAATGATTTTTTAATTTTTAAAAATATTTTTAAATTATTTTTAATTTTTTCAAAATATTTTTAAATTATTTTTAAAATATTTTTTAATTAAAAAAGATGGAGGGAAAAAAAGGAACCTTTTCAATTTTTTTTTTAAATTTAAAAAAAAAATTATTTTTAAATTTTTAAAAATATTTTTAAATTATTTTATATTTTTTAAAAAAAATTTAAATTTATAAAGATGGAGGGGAAAAAAAGACCCTTTTTTATTTTTTTCTTTAAATTTTAATATTATTTTTAATTTTTTTTAATTATTTTAATGTAAAATTGACCAAAAATTGACCCCCACTTGCACCCCTAGGCGAGTGGTTACACTCTCTTTGTCCTAGTCATCATGACTTTGCCACATAGGCAAGGTCAACGGTCAAAGAGTGCGAAATATTAATTTTTGATGGATTTAAAGGTCCAGATGACAAATATGTAAGTAGAAGTGTCTAACTTAAAAAACTGATATAGTAAAAGAATCCAGAAGGTCATTTTGCCTAAATGAAATTCCTTAACATACACACAATAATTTATTTTTTATAAAAATTTATTATTAATTAACGTAAGACACGCGTGCAAAGCACATATATTTGACTAGTTAAAAATAAAAAAGTAAACAAACATGTAAGCCTTAAAACTTCTTAAAAGAATCTTTATCCTAGTATTGTGACATTATTGCAATCACGAAACTATGGCTATTACCAATATTATTCAAATCTTTAAAATCTTCAAAATTTATTCATAAGGTACAATATTTGTAAAATTATTAGAATAATTCTAAACTCAAAAATTTAGGTCGAATAGGTGTAAGACAGATTCAAAAATTCAAAAGTATGAAGATATGAACATATCTTAAGAGTTCGTTTGACCATGAATTTTTTTTCCACTTTTTTGAAAAAAGATTTAATTTATATCAAATAAGTTGATGTTTGACAATGAGAATTTCAAATACAATTTGGAGTTGTATTAGAGAAAATGAAAAATAAGAAAAAATTATTTTCACTTTAATTCATCTTCTTTCTCTTACAAAAATTCAAAAATAACTCCAAATATATTCATGAACAAACATAACTCCACAACTTCTACTTCTACTTCTACTTCAACATCGACTCTAACTCCAACTTCAAAATTTTTAATTTTCATGATCAAACGCCCACTAAATATAAAACCTAAAAAAAAAAGGTTAATTAACAAAATATTATATATAACAAAATTTTAAATTAAATAAAAAAGTGAGATAGAAAGTGGAAGGGGAGGGGGCGACCGGAGAGATGCTAGGTATTCAGGTTGTTTGTATGTGGGAAAGGGGAGGTTATGCAATTGGTTTAAAAATTTTGGAGGAAATTTTTAGGTTATGTAATTTTTAATTTTGGGGTGAATTTTTGGGGTTTGGGTAAAGGGAAGAGGAAGTGGCGGCTAAAGATTTTTTTGGCCAATTGCATCTTGTCTTCTTTTTATCAATTATGTATGTATAATTTTTTTTTTAATTTCGTCGTGTACAAATACTATAATAATGAAAAAATATAATAAAGAAAGAATAATAATAATAATAATAATAATAATAATAATAATAATAATAATAAATATATCTTTTACTTTTAGTTAATAATAAAAGTCAATTATTTATAAAAATAAATATTATTCTAATCTCTCTCTCTCTCTCTCTCTATATATATATATATATTCTAATAAATATTTTTTTTTATCCTCTATGATATTTATATGTATTCTTATATATCTTCTTATTTTAATAAATTCTTAAATAATAGTGTTCAACTAAATTTATGACAATTATAAGGTTATTAAAATAATATTGGATCATTGCATGAATAACTTTAATACAAATTTAAATTATATATAATTATTGATTAATGGAAATATGATATGATAAAATTAATAAATATACTAATTTGAAAAATTATATACGATCAAATAACAATTCTTTATTCGAAAGGTTATATACGATCAAATAACAATTCTTCAAACACTTGTTTAGGATGAAGTTTGAATGAGATTTGTTAAGGTTTTGCTAAAATCTAATATAATAACTGCCAAAAAGAAATCATTAAGTAACCAAGATGAAAAAAAAGTAATTTTTAATACAAAATTAAAAAATTAAAAAATAATAATTACAATAAAAATATAAACAATAATAACTATCAAAAAAAGAAATAATTAGGACAAAAATTTAAACAACAACAACAACCAAAAAGAAAACAAGATATACACACGACATCTAAACTGATATATTTAAATTAATTATTAAAATTAAAAATTAAAAATTAAAAATACTGATAAATTAGTGTGTTGCTGTGTGAAAGTAATAATTTTTTAAGTAATTATTAGTAGTTTAATTTTTTTCCCCAGATAATTCATGTTATTTATTAAGAAATATTATTTATGAAGATAAATTAATAAGTGAAAGTTTATTAGCAAAAGTTATTTTGTGAGTGTACGGTGTTTTTTTATCCTTTTAAAAATGAAATTTCTATTGTGATGGGAAAGTTAAGTGTTTTAAAAAATAGAATTTTTTTTTTTTTAAAAAAAATATTACTGCTTTTATGTGGTGCAGATGACTTTTTTGCCTCTCTTATTAGATATAGATAATGCGTTTTCACTTTTGCCTTTTTTTCTTTTTGTGTGTGTTTGACTTAACACATGGATAGCATCTTAATTTAAGTCTAAATTTCATTTAAATATTTGAACAACTATTTTTTTAAGCATTGAAATATGCACGTAGAAAGTAAAGTATTTCAATTATTTTAAAAAGAATTGACATATTGTCACACGTTTATTAAGTAGTTTATCCAAAAGCGAAGTAGCTAATTCAAATGAAACTAGGCTAATGCATATAATTATGATATAATTTTGGGCAAATTAGAGAGAATGACATTTTTTGTATTTAGTATTTAGAATTTAAATGTATTTTTTTTTAACAAAATATAATATATTATTTGAAAATGGAAAATAATTTAGATAGAATCATTTTATGAAAAAATAAGGAATTTTCTTTGAAAAAAATAAAAAAGTGAAAATAAGGTCTTGGTTATTTTCCAAACTCAAATACAACTTTAAATTGTGTTTAAAATTTTCATGATCAAAATAATTTTTCACATAAAGTAAAATAATATTCCATAAAAAAAGTGGATAAAATTCATGATTAAACAGACCCTTAGTCCATATTACATAGATTACAATAACTAATAAAGTACAAGTGAAAATAAAGTACAAGTGAAATTTGCCTTGAAGAATGATCAAGACGGCATTCCGAATTTTAGGATCAGAATTAAAAAAGGAGCTTTTCAATTTCCAAAATAATTTTTTGGACTCTTTCTATTATTTATTTCTGGAATCAGAAAGGAAAAGCTATACACACAGCTGATAATGTTTGTCTTAGTTCTGGCAACACGCAAACATGTACCAGCATAGGGCACCTCTTGTTTAAGGGTGAGATTTTCATCCTCTTTAGTCCCACAGAGGAAAGGACAATCTTCCTCCTCTTGTAACTCTTTTAGCTTATGAAATGAACTGGTAGGGGTCTGCCAAACCCCCCACCATTGAGGTGGCTTTAAAAAAATATAAAAATAATAAAGTTAATATTTTCATACATATGTTAATATTGTGAAGAATATTTCAGCTAGCTTTTCATTAGGATTTTTGCCTTGATTTTCTTACCAAAATTAAGTTTTACTTTTTCTTGTAAGAAAAATAAAAATAATACCATAATCACTTTTACTTTTCCAGAAAGAAAAATATAAAACTATTTCATATATATTTGACAAATCTTTTTCTAGGAGAAAAGGTTTTGGAACTCTGTAAATAGAAGACTCCTTCTCATACAACATCACAATAGTATCTACAATGTAGTAGTTTTGTTCAGGGGGAAATTTCTCCCAGAAGCTTTTTTATTTAGTTTTAATATGTTGGTCAATTGACCAAATCATAAATAATATTATGTTTTTAATTTAATTTTGTGTCATATGAATTATCGCGGTCTTGATTTGCAAACTATTAGCTTCAGCATGACGTTCTCTTGATTTCGAACCCAACACTTTTTGCTCCCCTTTGAAAGCAATTGAAAAGGGACCAGAATCCATTTGCACCGTATCTAACTCAAATTATTCATTTGCTAGTACTTAGGAAAATTTGATCTTCATTATTTACAACAATTGTTCTAACATGATATATTTTTCTTCAAAATTGATGGTATTAGGTTTAGTTCGAACTTTGTTACATGTTTCATGGCTCCCATGTTTTCTTCAACAAAAGATGAAGGTGGTAGGAACAATTTTTTCAAAGACTTTGTAAGTATTTTAAATTGTCAAGTATTATAATATTTTATATTTAGTTTCTAATCATACAAATATAATTTCAAAAAATTACAAATTAATTAATTTGATGTCGTATACTCCGAATTACAAATTATTTTATTATTAAGACATGCATGAGAGTTCCAAACCTATCCAAGAGTAAAAGGGGCAACCTTAATTAAAGCATCCACTAACAAGTTTTGTTTTATTAGTGTATTTTATACATACATTGTACTAACAAGTCTTGTTTTATTAGAGTATTATATTATATATGCATTGTACATTTGTCCGCTAACAACAAGGCAAATGTGATTCGACTCCCACTATGCATGAGTGTGGATGATCCAACAACATATGTCTTGTATGCATTAAACTACTTGTCTATCACTGGATGTTAATTTCCCTTCCAAGAATTTTTTACTTTTTCCCTTTTTTCAATTATAAAAAGTTTTAAATGATAAGAGTTAGAAAATATTTTATGAAGAAAATCTGGAAGTGGCCAACAAAGTGTCATGCTATGTCACCATTCAAAGGTGTGGTAAGATGATGGACACAATTCCTTCAATTTTAATTCGAAGTATTGTTGCATCGAAAATGGAGCCCTCAAATGGAAAAACCTATGATAAAGCGCTAGCGCTTCTCTTTTTAATGAATCTTAATTATGTTATATGAATTTGAATTAGTCTAATATATAAATATCAGACACCAAATAATGATATAATTCTTTTGTTTCAATTTGTTTGGTCTGTTATCCTTTTTAGTACGTTTAAAACAAATGACCTTTTTTTAAGCAATTTCTTAATTTCAACTTTATACATGATCACATGTTTAGGACCACAAGATTAAAGAACATTTTGATAAATATTTGATTTGACACCATAAGATTCAAAAGACTTGTTACTTTCTTAAACTATTTGTTAAATTAAAATTGTTCAAAGAAATTGAAACGGGAGAATAAAAGTGCATAGCTGTCCCATATCTTTGTTCACACGAAGGCAAAATAATGTGAATCCTTTCTGGTCTCACAATTAGAAAAAAGAAAACATAACTCCCACAACTACTACATAGTAAAAGCGCGGGCACAATATCCACCTGTACAACATGAGCTGCTTACATTACATTGAATGGGCAGGCTAACCAACTCATCTCAATTATCTTGTTCCCTATTTTCCAAAATCTATGTAGTATCTTAAGTTGACATGTCACAATGTCACCCTCCACAATGTTTAAGACATGGTTACTACCAAGGCTTGTCAACTTGGTTTAGGCACACCTAGCTACTTTTTCCAAGTAATGCATTTTCATTTTTCACTACTTATAACATATTGCGATTGGGTAAAGTGATACCATCACTTAGGTACTTTCAAAATATATAGCAAGTGCCAGTAAATTGATATTGGATAGTAATTGGCTGATTCTTATTTTGCAATAAAAGCTCAATGGAGGGGGGAAATGAGGGATTTTGTAGGTTCTTTAAAATGAAATCAGCTGCCAAATGACTCTTAGCTTGTTAAAAAAAAAAAAAAAAATTGTTTGGACAATATTTCAAATTATTTTTTTTTTAAATATTTTTTTGTCAGATTATTTTCCTTTTAAAAAATATACTTATATATAATAGCAATTTATCAGCTAATCGATTTATGTTTGGCCTGTTGCCAAGATTCCAAATGTGTTTTGGGAAAGCTATTTTTACACTTGCGAAAAACTGTTTCTCCTCCTGCAACTAAAAATTAATAATTTTTTTTCTAAAAGATTGAACAAACACCTCAACTCTCTAAAATAAATACATATCTTTTTTGTAAAAAAAAAAAAAAAAAGTATAGCGCTTTTGACTTCCCATAAGTTTGGTCATACAACTGACCGTTAGACCTATAAGAGATGAATTAGTACTTATATGTTCAGGGTGTTAGACCTATAAGAGATTAATTAACCATGATCAAGCGCTAAAATTTAATATACAAATACGTATTATGTATTTAATTTACTGTAAACACCCGTTGCACATATATTACATATTTAATTTGCTGTCTTTGTCTGATCTTTTATTTTTTTCTTTGCAAAAGGCAGACCAAGTTTTATTCGAATTAAAGGACGGTGCAATGTTTCATAAGGCTAAAACTGGATATTGATGTCGACTAATGGTAAAGAATTCACTTTCAATCCAAAAATGGACGTTTAGTTATGTAATTTGTTACTATTAAGCACAGTTGGTTGAATGATTCTGTCTTGATCCAACTTTCCTCATCGTGAAAATAATTAAGGAGATCAACCAATTCAAATTAAAGTACATAAATATTTGTATTTAAGAAATAGAGCCACGTGACTTGAGCTTAAACAATCACTCCTAATCATAAGCTAACTCACCACCAGCCACGCTTGATACATGAGAAGCAAGGCATGGCAAATGGAGTACCATTGATTAACTAATTAATCGTCGATTTATAATCTATTCTAATATATGATTGTTAGTTTAATATGCCATTTCTATGGGATATAGGGACGAGGCAATCTTGATGTTTTTTGCCTTTAATTTAAAACAAAACCCCACCTATATATTTTGTCACTAAACGTTTTTCAAAGAGTCAAATTCCATTTCCTTTGGTGAAAATTTAAAATTAAACGTCTCCTTAAAGTCAAACCACCATTGAGGGTGAGCTTTTTACACTTTGCAAATCAATGTTACTTGATAAAATGTCTTTTTTTGTTTTGGGGTTGAAACTTGAGAAAATGTCTTTATCATAGATAGTTGGGGTCTAATTGAGTTGGTTCAAGTTTTCTAAATATCAAATTAAATTATTTGTATCGGATTTTAAATTTATAAATCATTAAATCGATAAAATTTAAACTTTTTCAATCTCGGGTTTTTTGGGGTTTTGCAATTTTCTCAAAAAAAATTTGATTTTTTTTGTTAAAGGCTTCATACAAACTTATAATTAGCTTGTGCTTAAAACATTTCTTTAGTCCCAGTAAGATACAACTATCTTAGGTGTTTCTTAAAAAGAATAACACAATATGAAATGAGTTATGACTATAAAATATTCAACAAAAATACTAACAAAATCGTATAAAACAAATATTGCATATTAATAAGTTATAATAGAATAATTATAATTTAAAAATATTAAGTCATGCTAAAATAATTCTAGTAAGTATTAATTATATGACTAATGATTAAATAGAAAAATAAATTTACGTTATGTATTTATGCAAAATTAAAGAATATAATATGTCACGATCCGAGCCGAGGTCCTGGCCGTGACGGGCATCCCAAACTAATAAAGGTCCGAGATGGCCCACATCATTACACATAAGCATAGTCACAAATAAAGTGCGAAATTTGGCCCATAAATATGAAGTTCAACTCAAATGACAATTCAAACTATAAGTCTTTAAATAAGGTGTAAAAATATTTGTCTAATTCAGTCTACGAAGCCTCTTACATTATAAATAAAAACTCTAAGTCGGAACGTGACCCGAAAATATAATAAAACAGGGTAGTCCAAATCTAATTGAAAGAGAACATATGCCTTCCAAAAAATGAACGGCTTACCACTGGCTAGCTATTGTGCTGACTGAATCCTAACGTTGGGCAGGATCATGAAAAAATACTTCAGAACCTACTTCATGAAAAGATGTAGCGTCCAGGGACGGCCAGGACGATAAATACTGATATGCAACCCAGGAAAGAGGGAACCAAGGTAGTTTATAAAACATTAAATAAAATTCCATATCATAAACTCTTAATAAAGATAATAGGAAGCAAGTGACTTAAAGGCATAAAAGACACTTAATCATTTGAAACCTTTCATTCTGGACTATGTAGTTTGCACCGACATTAAGTAATCCACGAGTTATATGGATTCAGTCCGTACACAATTGGCGGATTCCAATTCATATTAGCCGCATGGATTGGGGTATTCATCATTAGGCCATCATATCATAAATATAACTGCATACCTTTGTGCGAAGTAAATATGCAATAGTCATCCATTTTTCATAACAAGACCTCCGCACGTCGGAAAACGCCGTTTCAGGTGTTGGTCACAAGGACTACGAATTTTTGATAAAACTACACGGTCCTTCTTGAATCCAATTAAAATATTTATAACCTTTATTCATAGAGTCTTTTGTTAAGACATTCACATTTTTTATATCGTTATACAAAGATTTGCAAGTCATTCATATCATGCCAAAATCACGATCATCAAACATTATTGACTCTTTATCTCACCATTTTATAAACATAATCGTTTTTCAGTTTCCATAAGAGTCTTAAAATATGTCATAAAGTTCAAAACATTCACCAGTTAAAAAGGACGGGGTGACATACTCATGAGTTTATTTGAAAAGCTTGAAGATTATAATTTCATCATTTCACCTTTCGAATTCATATATGAAAGCACACCATTTTCAAATAGTCGTTTCAAGTATCAATTTCTTGTACTAGTAGTGATTAAAAATTTAATTTATAACAAGAGGAAAATCAAGTTTAAGTTTTTCATAAACGTAATTCTCAACCGTAATTTCAAACCGTCAATATAAGATGCATAAATACTATTTAAATTAACACTTTGTAATATAGTTGAAGTAGGGAGTGTTCAACATGACTTTCTAACGGAAGGAAATTGAGAAAAGCTTGAATCCTTAGCTTTGAAACTTGAACCCTAGTTGAATTCTCTCTTTGAGTTTTGGGTAAGGATGAAATGTGTTTTTGGGGAATGAGAATCGTTTTAGGGCTTTGGGGTCACTTCGTGTAAGCGAAAGATGATTTTTAACCAAGGAAAGGACCCTAATGCTCCTGAACTACAAAATAAAAACGAATCCCATCGTGTAAGCATGTGCTCGCACGGCACGCTGCCCAGGGCGTAGCCATTCCAGTAGCTCCTCCGTCTTGGGGCGCGGTGCGGACCTCAAGTTGGGGGCTCTCTCGGAATGTCGCACAACCTCTTTTTGATGTACAAACTTCCATTGACATACTCAAACTCATCCCAAACGATTTCTACTCATCCTAAAGGTCATATTGGCTCATTTTTTCGCTCTAATGGGACATACACGAGGCGTTACAGAATAGAAATCCAACATTAGTATTATTCTTGGTGTTTTAATTAAATATTTTTGTTAACATTAGCATTGATTTGAGCTTTATTTAAGTTACTAAATATCTATGGCCTATAAAACTTATTGGATCATTCACAATTCTAAGTTTAAACTTGAAATGATATGTTGAATAAAAATAATAAAAAGTTTAAGAAATATTTATAAATTACATCATAGTAAATATTTTTATGTATTAAATATTTTTTAAAAATTGTGTAAATGTAATATCAATTGGCTCAGGTTGGTTTATTTCTTTTTAGTTAAAACCAGTCCAAATCAATTATAGCCGGTTTTAATTTTTTTCCAATATCAAACCAAATCATTGGTTGGATTTTTTTTTCCGGATTAACTCGATTTGCAGTTCAATTTTGTTCACCTCTAATCATAGTTATAATGTTTCAGTTAATGCTGTGTTTGTTAACGTCATGAATTTAAATCACAGTGATCTTTTTTTTCTTAAAAAAAACCACTATAGAGTTTTTTTTCCCTCACTCGACATCTGCTATCCGCTTTTGAACCCTACCAATCTGGATTCACTCGTTGCAATGTAGTGCCCATTTCTAAGGGTGCACTTCCATTTTCCCCCACTCGATGTCTGCTATCCACTTTTGAACCCTACCAATCTGGATTCACTCGTTGCAGTGTAGTGCCCATTTCTAAGGGTGCACTTCCATCAAGATTTTTTTCATTTCCAAACATCGAATTCGAGACCTCTAATTAAGAATAAAGAGATCTTAACTATCTCATCACAATTCATGTTGGCGTACTCTCTTGATTATTATTATCCAATTTAATAAATCTTTTATTAAGTTTAAGTTATGCCCGTTGTTACAGGAAAAAATATTACATTGACATATTATTCAAAGGATACGTTAACATTTGAAGTCCGATATAAAAAAGTATAAATAACATAAATATCAACTCTTTTAGAAATAATTACACACTCTCCCACTTTTTTAATTACTTTACTCTCTCTCCCTATTAATATACATAACATAGCCGATATATACACAGCATTCTGTGTATATGTTGAAATTTTGGTAATATGTCTAGGGAGTTGAGATTTTTTGTAATATTAGAAATATAAGTTGTGTATTTGTGTAATTTTTAGTATAAAAAAAATGCATACATTGGTGTTGACACTCTGTGCGCCTTTTATAATACGCACGGCATATGCGCATGACATTTCGTGGAGTTGATATATAGATACGTTGAAGTTGTCTGTGGCGTTTATAATATACACACACCGTATGCACAGGACATCTGATGGAATATTTTAGTATAATATATGGATGCTAACCCTCTCATAGTTTACCAAAAAAAAAAAACCTCTCATAGAGGTCGGCATCTAAAGGAAACTTGTGGAAAATTGAAGGTATGATTGGGCAAAACACACTATGCCACATTGAAAGATTTCCAAAGGCTTGATTCAGAAGCTACAGACCACTACTAAAAAGAGAATTTTTAGTCACTGTTTTGGAATGGTCTGAGAACTATCAACGTGTGATTTTTCCTTTGGCATGACTAGAAAGCAATTTCTCACGTTAGTTCTAGAAGGGGATAATCTTGCGTTTTGAAATAACCTAATCTCATTATAAACAATTATCTCTGTTAATATTTGAAAGATCAAGAGCTTATTTGGATTTGTTGATTAAAAGTAACTGATAAGTATCAACTGTGGCAAAACACTATTAGGTGTTGAAACTAATTTTATAAAGAAATTATTAAATGTGTGGATAGAAGTGTTAAAAATGCTAAATTCGTTGGTGTGTTGGGCACATTAAGTATTTTTCTACTTAAATGTATTAAATCTATTTATTAAAATTATAAACTTAAATATTCTTACATTAAAAGGCAAAAAGTATTAGTAATAAAATAGAGGGATAATTAGGAGATATATTTTAGGAAGAGTATTTCATATCAACGACAGAATATATTAAGAAAAAAACTACAAAAGTTTTGGTCAAATCAAAAGTGGTTATTGCAAAATCATTAAAGTTAAGAGTGTATAACAATTTATGACTTTTTCGGTTGATTTCAACTCATAAACACTTTTGTTATTTACAAAAAGAATATATAAGTCGAAAAATACTTATAAGCCAAGTAATTTGGCATCTTTGATTGTAACCTCGAAGCATATAGTTAATCTTCCACTGCTTGGTTTTTCCTATGGTCTTTAAAGGCTACCCAATTCTATAATTTTGGATTGACTTCATGCTTGTCCAGTTCTTCGAATTTAAATTGAATTGTACATTTAGTGGATATACATGTAACAAATGTCAAAGAATTCAAATACCACTTGAATTCAATGCCAACAAAAAGGTGGAATATTCTCAAGAACTCAGTAGAAAGTTTTGTTGGTTCTTCAACCAATTCTCATGAAAAGACATTTATGATTATGAACACCTTCCCTAACCCCTACGGTTAAAACTTCAAAAGTGGTTACGCACCCATTTAAACAACCCAAACTACTCACCATCAACTTATTTCAATCATTTATAAATTGAAAGTTAAAACACATCAAATTGATCTGTACTTCTTTAAACTGCAATTTTTTTGCCACGTGGCGACAACCTAATTGGCCAAGTAATGGCAGTCCTCCAAGCCTACTCAATCTGCCGTATGTCCATACCCAACTCGCCACGTTGTGAATGCCGTTGAATCAATTTTCAAACTCTATGGAGTAAGGGAAAAAATAAGATGCCACCTAAGCTCTACCCAATTAATTTGGAATTTCTGGAAATTCACCTTATTATATATTACCTTCCTCTGTTGCAGCACCAAAACAAACCAAAACAGAACTCTTTCTAAAATTGAAACACATCAAACCATTTTTCTTCTTCTACTATGGATTGGACTAGAGGCCATACCATAGGCCACGGCTCCTCTGCCTCCGTCTCCGTTGCTAAGTCACGTTTCTCCGATGAAGTTTTTGCTGTCAAGTCCGTGGAGCTATCCAAGTCAGAGTTACTACAAAAGGAGCAGAAAACTCTGTCCCAATTGAGCTCACCTTATGTAGTTAGCTACAAGGGGTGCGATGTTACTAAAGAGAAGGACAAACTCATGTTCAATCTTATGATGGAGTACATGTCCGAGGGTACACTCGTCGATGAAAATCGGAAACATGGTGGTCGGATCAACGAGCCTTTGATAGGGTATTATGCCAAGCAAATTGCACAAGGACTAGAGTACCTACATTCAAGGGGCATAGCACACTGTGACATTAAGGGGCAGAACATTTTGTTAGGTAAAACCGGTGCCAAAATTGCCGATTTTGGTTGTGCCAGGTGGATTGATCCAGCAGACAGGGACGTTGGTGCCACGGAGCCAATTGGTGGGACCCCGATGTTCATGGCACCGGAGGTGGCGCGTGGGGAAGAACAGGGGCGTCCGGGTGATCTTTGGTCATTGGGATGTACGATTATTGAAATGGCCACTGGTAGATCGGCATGGACTAATGCCACAAACGCAGCTTCATTGCTCTACCAAATTGCATTTTCTGGGGAATCCCCAGAAATTCCAAAATTCTTGTCTTTAGAAGCAAGGGATTTCTTAAGCAAATGCTTGAGAAGAGATCCAAAAGAAAGATGGACAGCTAAACAACTCCTCAAACATCCGTTTCTTGAGGATTTCAATTTGAATTCCACGACAGATCAAGATTTTGTGACAAGTTCGCCGACAAGCATTCTTGATCAAGACATATGGAATTCAGAAACTATGGATCATTATTCAATACTAACAGCAAGCTCAGTGGAGTCTCCTCTGCAAAGGGTAAGAAAATTAGGTTCAAATTCAGGAGAACTGAATTGGAGATGGAATGATGATGAGAGATGGATCACAGTTAGAAGTAGTAGTGAATAATTACTTGAATACTTGTTCATAGAAAATGACATGTTGCTGTAAATTTTGTACTATACAACAATGTACAGATTCAAAAAATTCTTTCATCTCTTGAAAACTGACAAGAAATTTTAAGTTTTGATCTTTAAACTTTTGAAGTACCATTTACTAGTTGGAGAAAAGCATATAATACACCACAAGTACGACCAAATTTATTACGATACTGAATTAAATTTTAGCGTATTTTGTCATTCTTTTTAGCTGGCATGATATTTTTTGTGATCTTTTTAATTTACGTGAGACCTGTCACACCCCTTTTTTACGCGTACTCCAAAACATTGGAATACATTTTTTAAGTTCGAAAGGGTTTTATTATTTAAGTGACAAGAAATGAAAATTTGTTTCGGAAAAAGGATTATTTGCATTTTTTTATTCAGAGTCGCCACTTGGCATAATCCGGTGTGCCAAGTCACCTTTGGAAAATCCCTTTTTCGAAACCAATTGACTCTTAAACCGGTTTGCGCACAGAGATTCCGGCTAAGGAATTCTGTTGACCGAGGGGAAGGTGTTAGGCACCCCTCGATCCCGTGGTTCGACCACGGTCGCTTGGTGGAGTGTATCGACTATTTTGGCATTACGAAATGTATAAACCACACAAGAGGCACGCAAAAATAATCAAACAAAACAAAACAATCCAAAAATGTAAAGTCCAGTCCAATTATACAGTCCGAAAAATAGAAAAAAAAATACAAAAAATATAAATCCTAGTCTAAACTAAATCTAGACTAAGCTCCAATGCCTTACCCGACGCCGCGGGCCTTCATCACAAATATTTTCCACCAACATGATACGTCGGGGCATTCCCCGGTGAAATCAATACAGGTACTTCGGGGCATTCCCCGGTCAAATTACAGCATTGAATCAAATGCGATAAAACAAAACCATTCCGACACATATTTCAAACATGTCATCAATTTGCCATGCCTAAATTTGCCTACCCGGACCTACCATTTGCTTATCCGTTCTAGACTAAAGACATAATCCTACCACGATTCATACCAACAATAAATCAAATTAAACCGAATCTATCCTTTTGTTAATTTTTCCAATTCCACCCCCCGACTTTCTTTCCGTCCATCCATTGAACATGATCAAGTTTATGCCTTAATCTACCAAAAACCAAACAACCAAGCATCACAATCATAACATCAACATAAACAAAAATTCAACGAAAAAAACTTTAATCACCACATAATCACAACCCAATCCAACAAATCGAAATAAAAGAGAATGAGTACAGAGATGGACCTCAATAGAATTGGTTCTCGTCGATAATAAAGAAATCCATGCCGAAGAACTTCGATTTGAACCTCAAACAACGAAACTCCCCAAGTCGATAATATCGCTTCTATTTCTCACTAACCCAAACCAAAGCTCACGAAAACAAACATAAAATCCACGCCAGAACAGTGAAGTGCAGTCAGATTAGGTCTTTTCTCGATAAGCGGGTGATAGACGATGAACCGATGGAATTTCCGGCGAGAGATCGTCGGCTGTTCACCGTAAGCTCGATGGGATCCCGCCTGAGTACGCAATTTTGGGTCGGTTCTCGAGGTTTTTGGTTGCTGATTTCGAAACCTTAGTGATGGGACTGGTTTTCCGGTGGGTTTGTTGGTATTGGGGTAGTGTACTCCGGCGAGGTTTTGCCGGAATCGAAGCTCATGGATCGGTTCCCCTTCTTCTCTCTCTCTTGCGTTTTCTCCCTCTCTCTCTCACGATCTCTCTCGCTCTGCTCCTCTCTTCTCTCTCAATCTCCCTTCATTTCTCACTCTCGATCTTTTCCTGGTGAGCTGTGAGTGTGTGCGTGAGATTTTTTTGTGGGTGAATCTCTGTGGGTTTCTGCGAGTAAGGTCTGCTATGGTGAGGGTGATGGAATTCCCATTTTCAGTGAGGTCTCATCGTGTGAATTCTTGTTAATGGTGTATCTGTAAGAGTGAAAAGAACAATGGACAGTCATCTGTGATGGTCATGTGCTGTGTCTATTTGTTAATCCCTCGAAATTTTTGTCATCTCTCCGGATCAATTGTTATGTGTAGGTGTCCCCTTCTTCCGTGGAAATTGTGATGATATTTATTAGGATGGGGTAGTGGGGTAGGGTAGTGAGGTAGGGGTAGGGGTAGGGATAGGATTTGTTAGAGTAGGGTAGGTAGGTGTTGTTTTTTAATTGGGTGGGTTGTTAGAATATTAGGATAAAACAAAATTAGTTAGGGGTTGTTAGGGGTTTGTTATTATTTTTTGTGGAGGGATTATCACACGGGTGAGGATACACGGTAGGATAAGGTAAACAATAGGTAAAGTGAATAAAAATGGAAATTTAAGAGGACGAAATCACGTGTCTACATCATGCCCCCTTTGGATGTAAACACATGGTATTTTCAGACAAAGAAGTAGACAACGATACAGAATTTTGTCCAACCCATTATTCAGAAGAAAAAACAGGAGAACAAAGGACTACCGGGTCTTGAATTAGGATATCCTACCTACCCAAATTATGAGGGGATCAAGTGACAAGTATCTCAAAGGATTGGAAGAGGTGGACTATACCGAGTTGGAAAGTCGAGTGAGGTTCCGTCGAGGTTCCGATCCGCGGCTCTGTTATTACATCAAAATGAAAATTACAAGTAAAAACATAAATGAAATTACAAAAATCCTATCTATACAGCTTCTGTTGGTTCTTGACGCGACTTTCATCACCCTATTCTTCAGGCGGGCTCCTGACTTGGAATTTCTTTCATCTTGTTGCTTGGCTTTCAATTGCTTCACTTTGTTGCTTGACTCTTTTGTTTCTTCACCCTATTCTCCAGGTGGGCTCCTAACTTGCTATTTCATCGCTTTGTTGCTTGACTTTTCATTTTCTTCACTCTGTTCTCCCGGTGGGCTCCAGACTTGCTATTTCATCACCCTGTTCTTCAGGCGGGCTCCTGCCTTGCTATTTCATTACCCTGTTCTTCAGGCGGGCTCCTGAAACTCAAAATTAAAACTAGAATGAAAATTATCCCAAACAAGAATTATAAATAATTAGTATTTCATTTTTGAAAGCGTTGTCCCATTTTCCAGGAGGGTCCTGAACAGAAGGTGAAATCCCATTTTTCAGGAGGGTCCTGAACAGAAAGTAAAATCCCATTTTTCAGGAGGGTCCTGAACATAAAGTAAAATCCCATTTTTCAGGAGGGTCCTGAACAGAAAGTAGAATCCCATTTTCCAGGAGGGTCCTGAACAGAAAGTAAAATCCCATTTTTCAGGAGGGTCCTGAACATAAAGTAAATTCCCATTCTTCAGGAGGGTCCTGAACAGAAAGTAAAATCCCATTTTTCAGGAGGGTCCTGAACCTAAAGTAAATTCCCATTCTTCAGGAGGGTCCTGAACAGAAAGTAAAATCCCATTTTTCAGGAGGGTCCTGAACATAAAGTGAAATCCCATTTTTCAGGAGGGTCCTGAACATAAAGTAAAATCCCATTTTTTCAGGAGGGTCCTGAACAGAAAGTAAAGTCCCATTTTTCAGGAGGGTCCTGAGCTGAAAGTGAAATCCTATTTTTCAGGAGGGTCCTGAACATAAAGTAAAATCCCATTTTTCAGGAGGGTCCTGAACAGAAAGTAAAGTCCCATTTTTCAGGAGGGTCCTGAACATAAAGTAAAATCCCATTTTTCAGGAGGGTCCTGAACAGAAAGTAAAATCCCATTTTTCAGGAGGGTCCTGAACAGAAAGTAAAGTCCCATTTTTCAGGAGGGTCCTGAACAGAAAGTAAAGTCCCATTTTTCAGGAGGGTCCTGAACAGAAAGTAAAATCCCATTTTTCAGGAGGGTCCTGAACAGAAAGTAAAGTCCCATTTTTCAGGAGGGTCCTGAACAGAAAGTAAAGTCCCATTTTTCAGGAGGGTCCTGAACAGAAAGTAAAATCCCATTTTTCAGGAGGGTCCTGAACAGAAAGTAAAGTCCCATTTTTCAGGAGGGTCCTGAACATAAAGTAAAATCCCATTTTTCAGGAGGGTCCTGAACATAAAGTAAAATCCCATTTTTCAGGAGGGTCCTGAACAGAAAGTAAAGTCCCATTTTTCAGGAGGGTCCTGAACATAAAGTAAAATCCCATTTTTCAGGAGGGTCCTGAACAGAAAGTAAAATCCCATTTTTCAGGAGGGTCCTGAACAGAAAGTAAAATCCCATTTTTCAGGAGGGTCCTGAACAGAAAGTAAAGTCCCATTTTTCAGGAGGGTCCTGAACAGAAAGTAAAGTCCCATTTTTCAGGAGGGTCCTGAACTGAAAGTAAATTCCCATTTTTCAGGAGGGTCCTGAACATAAAGTAAAATCCCATTTTTCAGGAGGGTCCTGAACAGAAAGTAAAATCCCATTTTTCAGGAGGGTCCTGAGCATAAAGTAAAATCCCATTTTTCAGGAGGGTCCTGAACATAAAGTAAATTCCCATTTTTTTAGGAGGGTCCTGAACATAAAGTAAAATCCCATTTTTCAGGAGGGTCCTGAACAGAAAGTAAAATCCCATTTTTCAGGAGGGTCCTGAACATAAAGTAAAATCCCATTTTTCAGGAGGGTCCTGAACAGAAAGTAAAATCCCATTTTTCAGGAGGGTCCTGAACAGAAAGTAAAATCCCATTTTTCAGGAGGGTCCTGAACAGAAAGTAAAGTCCCATTTTTCAGGAGGGTCCTGAACAGAAAGTAAAATCCCATTTTTCAGGAGGGTCCTGAACAGAAAGTAAAGTCCCATTTTTCAGGAGGGTCCTGAACATAAAGTAAAATCCCATTTTTCAGGAGGGTCCTGAACATAAAGTAAAATCCCATTTTTCAGGAGGGTCCTGAACAGAAAGTAAAGTCCCATTTTTCAGGAGGGTCCTGAACATAAAGTAAAATCCCATTTTTCAGGAGGGTCCTGAACAGAAAGTAAAATCCCATTTTTCAGGAGGGTCCTGAACAGAAAGTAAAATCCCATTTTTCAGGAGGGTCCTGAACAGAAAGTAAAGTCCCATTTTTCAGGAGGGTCCTGAACAGAAAGTAAAGTCCCATTTTTCAGGAGGGTCCTGAACAGAAAGTAAAGTCCCATTTTTCAGGAGGGTCCTGAACATAAAGTAAAATCCCATTTTTCAGGAGGGTCCTGAACAGAAAGTAAAATCCCATTTTTCAGGAGGGTCCTGAACATAAAGTAAATTCCCATTTTTCAGGAGGGTCCTGAACATAAAGTAAATTCCCATTTTTCAGGAGGGTCCTGAACTGAAAGTAAATTCCCATTTTTCAGGAGGGTCCTGAATTGAAAGTAAATTCCCATTTTTCAGGAGGGTCCTGAACAGAAAGTAAAGTCCCATTTTTCAGGAGGGTCCTGAACATAAAGTAAAATCCCATTTTTCAGGAGGGTCCTGAACATAAAGTAAATTCCCATTTTTCAGGAGGGTCCTGAACTGAAAGTAAATTCCCATTTTTCAGGAGGGTCCTGAACATAAAGTAAAATCCCATTTTTCAGGAGGGTCCTGAACAGAAAGTAAAATCCCATTTTTCAGGAGGGTCCTGAGCATAAAGTAAAATCCCATTTTTCAGGAGGGTCCTGAACATAAAGTAAATTCCCATTTTTTAGGAGGGTCCTGAACATAAAGTAAAATCCTATTTTTCAGGAGGGTCCTGAACAGAAAGTAAAATCCCATTTTTCAGGAGGGTCCTGAACATAAAGTAAAATCCCATTTTTCAGGAGGGTCCTGAACAGAAAGTAAAATCCCATTTTTCAGGAGGGTCCTGAACAGAAAGTAAAATCCCATTTTTCAGGAGGGTCCTGAACAGAAAGTAAAGTCCCTGGATATGCATTTCCAATGGTAACTGAATCAAGTGAAACAAATTTGCCCCTGTTTCAATCAAAGAAAAAAAAAATTGTCAGTTAAAAACTTAGTGGTGGCTTGCAGATCTTGGCTTTTCAGGTATCTGCCCAACACTCGTTCCTTTCATCTTCGTTCCAAATTGCTAACACTTGTCGTGTCTTGCCGCATCATTGACCTGGACCCAGATTGAGGGAAATGAGTTCTGACTCAAACAATGGGTTTCCATTTTTACCATGCCCCTGAGGTGCACTCTTTTCCCAAATCCGAAATGCTTCTACGAATCCAATAGCCTGTCGGTTGATAGACTTCCTTTGCTTCGTGTTGAATTACGATCATATTTCTTTTCTGTGTTGTTCCTTGGCTTTTCCTCATATAATTGGAAAGACTGGTAGTAAATTTTGAAATCCTTTCTTGCTTGTTTTGACACAGACTTGACTTAAAATGTAAAGAAATGATGGTGACTTTTATTTTGATAAATGACATAAAAAAAAAAAAAAAAAAAAAAAAACAAAAAGCATGAATATGTAAATGAAAGAAAGAGGGAAATGTCCCATATTCAAGAAGAAAACTTATCTGAATACGACAACCAACTCCAATGAGTATGACATGCATTTAGGATTGAGCTGCCTGATCTTCCTATCCAAAACTCCCCATTTGTTGTCGAGTTTGTGCCTTTGCCGTTTAGCCGCTTCTTCAAATCTATTGGACTCATACATCACATTCGACTGACGACATCTAAAAAGACATTCGCCAACAAATCTCTTTCTTCTCACTTTTCACTTTTCTCTTGAACTCTCCCTCGCCTTATGGTGCCCGTGAGGGTTTTCACCAATAAGACTCTCTCATTTTTGTATTTCTCTCAACTCACCATCGCCTTATGGTGCCTGCAAAGGTTTTCACCAATAAGACTCTCTCATTTTTGCATTTTTTTTTTTTTTTTTTTTTTTTTTTTTTTTTTTTTGATTTCTTATGCTGAGGGAAATAAGCGGTACTTCGCAATGTATCGTCATATCCTTTGCATGCTTAGCCTTAACACTATCAAAAATTGATCTGAAGGACTTTCTTTGGTTGTAACTTGGCTTTTGGTCAAGGTTAGAAAAGATGGTAAGAGGCTCAAACGATACTTGAAGTGGGGTGGGACTTACAACTTTTGGAATCGACTCAAACAATGCATTAACTCATGCCCCAGTTTTGTTGACTGGGTGAATCTTAAATCTTTATTTGGTTGGACCGAGCCCGAAATAGGGCAGCCTACGTATCTCACTCCCAAGAGAGGAGAATCAGGTCGCACGTAGTTCCATCTGCTTGTCCTTTGCTTTGCTTTGATTTTTTTTATTTTAAATATTATTTTATTTTTTTTTTTTTTTTTTTTTTTTTTTCGAACTCATTCTTTTATTCTTATTTTCTTGACATTCATCTTTGACTCTATTTTGATTCCAAAAGAAGGATATGAAAGAAAAATAAACGAGGCTCAAAAGGGTAAACAAAGGATGACACAATGTTTGGACAGAAGAATAAAATGCCTTCGTCATATCAATCCTCAAAAATGTAAGTACTAAACATGCAATAAAATCAAACAAAGGACCAAATATCATACATAGTATCTTTTGACCGCATCAGCATTGATAGCCATTTCTGCCATTTTGCCTTCAATATCTGTCAAATATAAGGCTCCATTGGGTAACACTTTCTTCACAACGAAGGGACCTTGCCAGTTAGGGGAGAACTTGCCCTTCGCTTCAACCTGGTGAGGAAGGATACGTCTTAATACCAACTGACCAACTTCAAAATTCCTGGGACGGACCTTTTTGTTATACGCACGAGCCATCCTCTTTTGATACAACTGGCCATGACACACGGACGTTAGCCTTTTTTCCTCGATCAAACTCAAATGTTCCAGTCGGGCTTTTACCCATTCGTCGTCATCGATCTCTGCTTCTACAATGACCCGAAGAGAAGGAATTTCAACTTCTGCAGGGATGACTGCTTCTGTCCCATACACTAATAAATATGGAGTTGCCCCTGTTGAAGTGCGAACAGTGGTGCGATAACCTAGCAATGCAAACGGCAACTTTTCATGCCACTGTCTAGAACCTTGTACCATTTTTCGCAGTATCTTTTTTATATTTTTATTGGCGGCTTCTACAGCACCATTGGCCTTTGGGCGATATGGAGTAGAATTTCGATGTGCGATCTTAAACTGTTGACACACTTCTTGCATCAAATGACTATTGAGATTGGCAGCATTGTCTGTAATAATCATCTTAGGAATTCCAAATCTACAAATGATATTGGCATGAACAAAATCTACCACAACCTTCTTTGTCACCGACTTGAAAGTTACTGCTTCCACCCACTTTGTGAAGTAGTCAATGGCTACCAAAATGAATCTATGTCCATTTGATGCCTTCGGCTCAATCGGTCCAATCACATCCATTCCCCAAGCTACGAACGGCCATGGAGCGGCCATTGCATGCAACTCAACAGGAGGAGAACGTATCAGATCGCCGTGCACCTGACATTGATGACACTTTCGAACAAACTGAATAGAATCCCTCTCCATAGTAAGCCAGTAATAACCTGCTCGAAGAATCTTCTTTGACAAGACGTGACCGTTCATATGCGACCCGCATACTCCAGAGTGTATTTCAACCATGATTGCCGAGGCTTCTTTTGCATCTACACACCTTAGAAGTCCCAGATCTGGGGTCCTCTTATACAAGATTCCCCCGCTCGAGAAAAATCCACTAGCCAAACGCCTAAGAGTCCTCTTTTGATCGTTGGTGGCATATGTTGGGTATTCTCCTGATTGAATGTACCGCTTGATATCCAAGAACCAAGGTTCTCCATCGAGCTCTTCTTCAACCACATTGCAGTAAGCATGCTGATCACGACTCTGTACATGCACTGGATCGATGTAGGCTTTGTCAGGATGTTGGAGCATTGAAGACAAAGTGGCCAAAGCATCAGCAATTTCATTACGAATCCTTGGAATGTGCCTAAATTTTACTAACACAAATCGTCGGCATAGCTCCTGCAAGCATTGTCGATACGGGATGAGCTTCAAATCTCGCGTCTCCCAATCGCCTCGAATTTGATGGACGAGTAAATCCGAATCTCCCAACACCAATAATTCTTGGACTCCCATATCAACAGCTAACCTCAAACCAAGGATGCAGGCTTCATACTCTGCCATATTGTTAGTACAGTAGAATCGAAGTTGTGCTGTTACCGGGAAATGTTGTCCCGATTCAGAGACAAGAACCGCACCTATTCCGACTCCTTTCATATTGACAGCTCCATCGAAGAATAACCTCCAACCTGGATCAACATCTATAACGACTTCATCGACACACGACACTTCTTCGTCAGGAAAATATGTCTTTAATGGCTCGTACTCTTCATCGATGGGATTCTCAGCAAGATGATCTGCCAAGGCTTGGGCTTTCATGGCGGTTCGAGTCACATATACGATGTCGAACTCGGTAAGCAAAATTTGCCACTTTGCCAATCGACCTGTCGGCATAGGCTTCTGAAAGATATACTTCAGAGGATCCATGCGGGAGATGAGATAAGTAGTATAGGATGAGAGATAGTGCTTCAACTTCTGTGCTATCCAAGTTAGGGCACAACACGTCCTTTCAAGAAGAGTATACCTGGCCTCATAAGTGGTGAACTTCTTGCTAAGATAGTAAATAGCCTGCTCTTTTTTGCCTGTGACATCATGTTGCCCCAGGACACACCCGAAAGAATTGTCCATGACTGACAAATATAAGATCAAAGGCCTACCAGGCTCCGGGGGTACCAACACGGGCGGATTTGACAAATATCTTTTGATTCGATCGAACGCTTCCTGACATTCTTCAGTCCATTTTACCACAGCACTCTTTTTCAGCAACTTGAATATGGGCTCACAAGTGGTTGTGAGTTGAGCAATAAACCTGCTAATGTAGTTCAGTCTACCAAGCAAACTCATTACCTCCGTTTTATTCTTGGGCGGGGGCAAATCCTGAATGGCTTTGATTTTCGAGGGATCTAATTCAATTCCCCGACGGCTGACTACAAACCCCAACAGCTTTCCAGATGTAACTCCAAATACACATTTTGCCGGGTTGAGTTTGAGGTTATATCTGCGAAGTCTTTCAAAGAACTTTCTCAAGTCTTTTACATGGTCAGCCTGACTTTTTGACTTAATAATCACATCATCCACGTAAACCTCAATCTCCTTATGCATCATGTCATGAAACATAGTGGTCATGGCTCTCATGTATGTTGCTCCAGCATTCTTCAAACCGAACGGCATCACCCGATAACAATAAGTCCCCCATGGTGTGATAAAAGATGTCTTCTCCGCATCTTCATCATCCATAATGATCTGGTGATATCCGGCATAGCAATCCACAAAAGAGGCAACCTCGTGTTTAGCACAGTTGTCTAGCAAAATATGGATGTTGGGCAGTGGAAAATCATCTTTTGGACTTGCCCTGTTCAAATCGCGGTAATCAACACACACTCGAATTTTGCCATCTTTCTTTGGCACGGGAACAACATTGGATAACCACATGGGATAACGAGCCACTTGAATTACTTTGGCTTCAAGTTGTTTCATGATTTCCTCTTTGATTTTAATACTTACATCTGTTTTAAACTTCCTCAACTTCTGTTTGACAGGAGGGAATGCGGGATCCGTCGGCAATTTGTGGGACACTAATTCAGTGCTTAAACCAGGCATATCATCATAAGACCATGCAAAAACATCCTTATAATCCATTAACGTTTGAATCATTTCATCCTTTAGCTGGGGCAAAACATGTACACTGATTTTAGTTTCCCTAACATCTTCTTGATCCCCTAGATTTATTGGCTTAGTCTCATTCAAATTAGGATTCGGTTTGTCTTCAAATTGTTCCAACCCTTTGCTTATTTCTTCTAATGCTTCTTTTTCATCATATTCCTCATCCTGCTTCATTACATCTGGATTATTTTGGATTTTAAGACCAGGCTGAAAATTCCGCATGCATGTCATGTCATTAGAATCAGCATAAAGAGAACTGTGTAAAAAGAAAAACAAACTATATTAGACACAAAACAAAAGGGACATTGCATTTCATTAAATAAAAGATAGAAGGGTTTAAACACAGACACCAATATAACATAAACAAACTAAAATCCGAATTACAACCCTGAAATAACTCGGATAAACAGAAAGGAAAACAAAATAAACTACCAAAACTCCCTCCTGACGGGGAGAGGAGTGACTTCCCAATTATTGAGCCGGACAGCTGGACCTATGAATTGCACATCTGCCATACTGGTACCTTCTCCTGCTTCAACCATATCAACTTCAATAAAAGAGTTCTGGAGGTCACCCATCAATTCAACTTCAGATCCCACATGCTTCGCGACATCGCTCTTAACGAATGACTCACTGAGTAGTGGCATTGGGCGAGGGAGTGACCATATTTCCTTCTTCCTTCCCCTGATTTTCTTCAGATCTTCAGCTGTTGGCTCAAATCCCAGACCAAACGTGCCCACGTTCTCACTCGGACATATGGGATGAACTATACCATGCAGAGATGCTCCCAAACCTTTTCCTGGTTCAAATCCGTATTTCCAAAGTTCACTCATCATCATGATAGAGGCAGAAGACAATTGCGGTCCCGGTATAGCTTGCCACTCAGGGATACGACTCACTGGCACTGTATCAAAAATTTGATAGACGAATGTCTCCTCTACGTTATTTGCTTCAATAAAGGACAAGGGAGAATCTTCGCAGGCTGATAAATCTCCTTCACCATGAATAACTACTTCTTGCCTGTCATGCTCAAACTTAATCATTTGGTGCAGCGTGGATGCAACCGCCTTGGCCTTGTGGATCCAGGGCCTTCCCAACAACAGATTGTAAGAGGATTCTACGTTCAATACCTGAAACTCTATGGCAAACTCAACAGGCCCTATGGTCAACATTAGTTCTATTTCGCCAATGGAATTTGACTTTGCACCATCGAAAGCCCTAACACATACATTGTTGGGCTTGATCCTATCAGCACCAACATTTAGCTTTTGCAAAGTAGAAATAGGGCAAATATTTGCACCTGAACCTCCATCAATCATAACATGAGTGACGTAGAAATCCTCACACTTCACTGTAATGTAAAGACCTCGATTATGCCCTGTGCCTTCAACAGGCAATTCATCATCAGAAAAGCTGATCCGATTGACCTCAAAGATTTTTCCCACCATTTTCTCAACCTGGTTGATTGTAATCTCCCTTGGAACATATGCTTCATTCAATACCTTCAGCAAAACATCACGATGCTCTTCGGAGTGCAACAGCAAAGATAAAAGGGAAATTTGAGCAGGGGTTTTCTTCAACTGGTCTAATACTGAATACTCTGGCAATTTCATCTTTTTCAAAAAATCTTCGGCTTCCTCCTCAGTGATAGGCCTTTTGATAGACGACGGTTCACTCACCGTTGGCTTAGACTTTCTTAAGCTTTCAGGCACGAAGCATCTTCCTGACCTGGTCAAACCTCCTACCTCATCTACATCTTCCACAACTTCTTTCCCGTGATAGGTCATCACAGTCCGCCCATAATTCCAGGGAATCCTTTTCATATCAACTATCGGAGGTTGGGTCACTGGTTTGAGGACAATAGGCGCTGCCAGTGCTCCTTTCACCGTCAAGATAGGCTGACTCAAAGCTCCCACCACTGTCAACTTAGGTTTATCCTGACTCGAATCACCATACCTTCCGGCGCCTTGTACTGTGATCAGGGGCTTCTTTGTGCTTTCTCGGGATTTATCCTCCCTCATTCCTTCCTGGCTCAATGACATTGCTTTCAGAGACTCCGCTACATTCACCGATTTCTCCTCAGTGGTGTGTATCTTGACAATAGGCTTATAACCCCTCGAAGACTCTTTCCCATCATATATCAATTCTAACATATTGGCTTCAGCATGGGTTGGCAGCGGATTCTGGTTAATGTTTGGACCCTCCGGGGCTTGGACCAACATCTGATTTGTGTCAATCAAATCTTGGACAGCTCTCTTCAAATGCCAGCATTTCTCAATATCATGGCCTGGCATATCAGAACAGTACGCACACCTTAAAGAATAATCGAGATTCCTTGGTGGTGGATTTGAAAGCCTTCCTTGAATTGGGCTTAAAACCTTCAACTTCTTCAACCTATCAAACAAGCTAGCATATGACTCCCCAAGAGGTGTGAATTGATTTTTGACCGTTTTCTCCTGCTTATACTCGGGCCTAGGCTGAAAACTGGGTCTGGGGGGGTTTTGGTAATTTGGTGGAGCGAATGGGCGATTTTGTGAAGTTTGCGCGCGCCACTGCGGGTAAGAAGGGGTTTGGGCATATGGTTGCGCACTATATACTGGGTAAGGGGGTGGTGGAATGGAATATAAAGGATTTTGTGGAGGGTAGTAATGGTGGGGAGGAATATATGGAGCTTGGGCGTAGACTTGGGCTTGGGATTGGGGATAGGGGCGAGGTGGCCTTTTAGGATAAGTATGGGTTCCGGCTACGACAGTCGCAACATCCTCTTTCTTCTTTTTTCCTCCAAATGCGCCAGATCCACCTTGAATCGCTTGTGTGGTAGCTTTTAATGCAGCAAAACTCACTATTCGACCGGTCTTAATCCCGTCCTCTATCATCTCCCCCATTTTGAGGACTTCCATAAAAGACTTTCCCATTGCCGGAAGTAAATGTTGAAAATAGGTTTCATCCTGCGCCTGAATGAAAACTTCTACCAACTTACTTTCCTTCATTGGAGGCTTTACCCGAGCGGCCTGTTCACGCCACCTTATAGCGTATTCCCTAAAACCTTCAGTGCTCTTTTTCTTCATGTTGACCAAAGATTTTTCGTCCGGAATCAAATCGATGTTGTACTGAAAATGTTGAACAAATTCAGAAGCCAAATCATCCCAACTGTTCCATTTATCGATATCCCGATCGATGAACCATTCTGAAGCCAGATCTGAAAGACTCTCGCCAAAGAAGGCCATGAGTAGTTCTTCCTTTCCTCCTGCAGCCCTCAACTGGTTGCAATAACGTCTCAAGTGTGCAACAGGATCACCGTGTCCTGCGTACTTCTCGAACTTAGGCATCTTAAAACCGGGAGGCAGGTTGATGTCTGGGAACATGCACAGGTCTTTATAGGAAACACTTCTATAATCTCCGATTCCTTGCAAATTCCTCATAGCTTGTTCCAAACTTTTCAACTTCCGCGCTATGACTTCCTGTTCCTCTGTTGCGACAGGTTTCTCCGTATCAAATGGAAATGCAGGCGGCTGAGTGTACCCATACGGTTCATTCAATTGCAGAGTAGGCTCCGTAGCATAATACTGACCATCTGAAACCTTCAGTGCTGGCTCACTGGAAGACCGAGGAAGCCTCATTGTGGGACGCACAGCATATATGGGAGCTTCTTGTGGTGGCGGGGCCACGAATACCGGTGTGATCGGTGGCGCTGGCTGAGCAGCTGGTCTTGATTGGGGAGCTGCCAAGGGCACTCCAGAATTGCCAGGATAATAATGTCGCGGAGTGAATCCTGGCGCGTGCTCAGGTGACTCAGTAGGAGCAGAGAATTGTGCTTGAGAGAGCGGTGGGCAATTAGAGATATTCCCAAGACCTTCAGGGAGCGGAGGAGGAGGCATTCCGCTGGCCCATGCCCGGTGCAAATCTATCAATTGTTGCCTGAGCCTTACTACCTCATCATTGTGTTCTGAACTTTCTTCCCTGTGATCCTGATCCGGGTCAATGAGCGAATTTTCAATCTCCCTGCTAGCCATTGCGAGCTTTGCTTTGGATCTAGTGAAGTATGGGTGACTAGCCAGAGTGCTGCAAACCTACCACTTTTATCTGAAAGAACATGCTCATCAAAGACGACATCCGTTAGGATTAGGGTATACCAAAAGCATGGGAATCACATTGGTAAAATTGCCCTAAGTTCATATTCATTTCTACCAGCTTTTGAGGGTAGCGAGGTCATTTCAACATCATCCCGATTTTTATTTACACATTTTTTTTTTTTTTTTTTTTTTTTTTTTTTTTATCTACACCTATTACTATTTTTTTTATCAATATCCGCTCTTTTCCTCACGTTATATACCTTTATTTTATCATTCTTTATGGCTTTTGTTTTCCTTAAAAGAGGAAAAATAACGAAAAACAACGAAACAAAATGATTAGATCGAACCCAAAAGTAGGCTGCCTACGTATCATGTTGTACATGAATCAGATCTTGCGTAGTTCGGGCAGCTTATGCATAAACATTACACAATTGAAGGTTTTTTTTTTTTTTTTTTTTTTTTTTTTTTTTTTTTTTTTTTTTAACATTTCGATGAAAGATAGCAAAACATACAACGAATTTAGGACCACTTTAAAACTAAACAACAAATACAAAAAAACAACAACACTTTAAACCCCTAACGATATGCGTGCAATAAATACCCGAATATAAAAAACAACTTAACTCCGACTTAACACAGACACCAACCTACAATGACAGAAACATAAAAGACTCAAACTGCATAAAGATAAGACAAGTTCTTTCAAACTGGTGCTCTGTGTGATGCCCCCGGCTGAGATGAACCCATCTGTGAAGTCCCCATTTTTCCACTTAGACTTTGCAACATGTCCTGCAACGACGTTTTGATACCCGGAAACAAATTTCTTGCCCGTATCCCCGCCTCTTGGAGAGTACACCCGCAAAGGTTTCTCTGGCACCCATCCATAGTTGTGATCAAACGCGACAACTGAACTCTCAAAAACTCCACCTTGACACCCGGATCTTCCTGCTCATCATCTTCTACCATGATTGCTTCCCGTATTCGCCCTCTAAGTTGGGCTGGTAAGGGTCTACTAATGCCACGGGGCATAGATTGTAGCCAGATTTCATAGTTTTGAGTGCATCCTGGATTTTCCTCGAAAGTATCGACACCCAACTTTATCGCGTTATTCCAGAATTGCTCATATTTGCTTTCCCCTACGGCTTGGTCTTTAAAGTACTCTACATCCTTTAGAAGGTCAATTATTGGGGGGACGTCCTGCATTCTACCCAACTGACGCATCACCCTTCTTGGACTGTAAGGCCTAGTGCAGTTAAGTCCTATCAAAACTAGAAAGAGTTGCATTTGAGATCCAATCAAGATTTTCTTAGGACAAAACCACATATAGCACCAAAGAATGTTGTTTGGAGTTCTTGATCCGAGAAATTCGATCCAAGAATCGACTCCAATAGGAAAAGAAAATTTGTCAAAACGCATTCTTTCTTGCATGGCTTGCACTCGATCATTCAGACAACGGTCGATCACATCTTCTCTAATCAAAGAAGGCGTATGCAAGTGCTCCATCATCCACAACTGCAATATCAGATTACTCCCCTCAAAAAATCGTACCCCTCCTTTTACTTCAGTTAAAGCCTTATATATTTCTGTTAGGATCATTGGTACAATGGTGACCTCATTTTTTTTCTTGAATAAAGCTATCACCACTGATTGTAGACGAGTATTGATACACCTCTCATCTAACGGAAACACTAAGATACCCAATAAAGCCAGACAGAAAACCTCCAGACGACGTTGTTCCCAGATTTTTTTGGTAGTGCAGAATTCATCCCAAAAACAGTCGAAACCCTCTAAAGACCCAAATCTAGCAAACAAATAGTCCAAGGAAATCCAAGATTGTTTGAGACATCCCAGATGCTTGTTATCTTTTAATCCACAGAGTCGAAGGAATTTCTTACGAGTATGATTGCGGGCTAAAATCATCTGTTGGTCCATGTAAGTCAACCGAAACAAACAAGATATTTCTGCCAGGGTAGGGGTCAACTCACAACTTCCGAACCTAAACACCAAATTATTTGGATCCCAGAAAGTCAACGCAGCTTCTATTAAATCCGGACGAGGCGTGAGATCCATGAGTGTTACAAGATTGCCTAACACTTTCCTCACTTCGTGTTTTTCGGAGTAATTGAACGTGCCCCACCACTTGATCAACTTTTTGGGTACCTTGACAACCATAAGGACTCTAGACTTTGTGGACAGGTCCATCCTGTAGTAGCAGATAAGAAATTGTCTCAAAATTTGATAAGAGCAAAAGGTTCCCAACCAACGGGAATTTGATGCGGACATACGTCGATGGGACAGACCGCTTCATGACTCCAAATCGCCGAACAGTAATGCTGAATAAAATCAGCCTACTTGGCTAACAACTCTAGGTTACGGAGTAAAAGATCTAGCCTAAGACTAAAATGAAGACAAAAATAAAGGTTACCGGACCCACCGAGGGTTGCCTACGTATCCCGCCCCGAGGGACGGAAATCAGGTATGCGTAGTTCGTCCAGATTGGACACTTAACGATTAACTAATAAATTGACCCTAACTTAAGAGACAACCAAAAACAAACGAGTGAAAACATTTTGGATTTCAACTAGACATTTCAACTAAGACTGACACCACCAATTATAAAAAAAATCTTTTTGGTATTTTGTTTTCGACAGATAAGTAGACAAAGCAAATAAAACCCTTTTTTTATTCAAAATTTTTTCTTGAACTTACGGTACTTTGAGAAGATAAATGCAAAAACGTAAAAAAATCTTTTTGAGTTTTGGGATCGTGAAGAACAAAAGCCATAAAGAACTCTAAAATAAACTTCGACACTCCTTTTGATTCATTCTTTTCGACTCACTTTTTTTCCTCTTTTTTTTTTTTTTTTTTCTCCTTTTTTTTTTCACACTTTACTTCTAACACATGTTTTCCCCAAATCGGTCCGTCAAATGACCACGTTACCCTCAAATATGCAACAGTTAGCACGTAGGGATGCTTTAAAGGCGAGTCTCCTACAAAGGACCGTGTAGGCCCCGCTAGGTCTCAATAAGATGCACATAAGCATGACCTAAAGGCTGACCTACGTTGTGGTTTACTAACAAGGCCGTTCGGGGGAGCATATGGTCGATAGTGGCTGCTTTGCTTTCCACCTACTCCATACATCCAACGGCTCCCCCCCTAAAATAAAGGTGACTCAACTAGATTTTCGTGCGCACGACGTGCGCTCCGAGACTTGTTGCAGAAAGAAGGCCGGGGGGATGGACTCATGATGACAGATATAAAGCGGTAACACATAGGATAAATACTATAAACAAAGAGCACGAAAACGCACAAAAGTGAAAACAATAACAAAACAATAATCACAAACAATGCTTATACACTCATAATGCCAAACAAAGCCGATACGACTCAAAAAATAAGCTTGAATTCTGAAAGGTCCCCAGCAGAGTCGCCAGAGCTGTCACACCCCTTTTTTACGCGTACTCCAAAACATTGGAATACATTTTTTAAGTTCGAAAGGGTTTTATTATTTAAGTGACAAGAAATGAAAATTTGTTTCGGAAAAAGGATTATTTGCATTTTTTTATTCAGAGTCGCCACTTGGCATAATCCGGTGTGCCAAGTCACCTTTGGAAAATCCCTTTTTCGAAACCAATTGACTCTTAAACCGGTTTGCGCACAGAGATTCCGGCTAAGGAATTCTGTTGACCGAGGGGAAGGTGTTAGGCACCCCTCGATCCCGTGGTTCGACCACGGTCGCTTGGTGGAGTGTATCGACTATTTTGGCATTACGAAATGTATAAACCACACAAGAGGCACGCAAAAATAATCAAACAAAACAAAACAATCCAAAAATGTAAAGTCCAGTCCAATTATACAGTCCGAAAAATAGAAAAAAAAATACAAAAAATATAAATCCTAGTCTAAACTAAATCTAGACTAAGCTCCAATGCCTTACCCGACGCCGCGGGCCTTCATCACAAATATTTTCCACCAACATGATACGTCGGGGCATTCCCCGGTGAAATCAATACAGGTACTTCGGGGCATTCCCCGGTCAAATTACAGCATTGAATCAAATGCGATAAAACAAAACCATTCCGACACATATTTCAAACATGTCATCAATTTGCCATGCCTAAATTTGCCTACCCGGACCTACCATTTGCTTATCCGTTCTAGACTAAAGACATAATCCTACCACGATTCATACCAACAATAAATCAAATTAAACCGAATCTATCCTTTTGTTAATTTTTCCAATTCCACCCCCCGACTTTCTTTCCGTCCATCCATTGAACATGATCAAGTTTATGCCTTAATCTACCAAAAACCAAACAACCAAGCATCACAATCATAACATCAACATAAACAAAAATTCAACGAAAAAAACTTTAATCACCACATAATCACAACCCAATCCAACAAATCGAAATAAAAGAGAATGAGTACAGAGATGGACCTCAATAGAATTGGTTCTCGTCGATAATAAAGAAATCCATGCCGAAGAACTTCGATTTGAACCTCAAACAACGAAACTCCCCAAGTCGATAATATCGCTTCTATTTCTCACTAACCCAAACCAAAGCTCACGAAAACAAACATAAAATCCACGCCAGAACAGTGAAGTGCAGTCAGATTAGGTCTTTTCTCGATAAGCGGGTGATAGACGATGAACCGATGGAATTTCCGGCGAGAGATCGTCGGCTGTTCACCGTAAGCTCGATGGGATCCCGCCTGAGTACGCAATTTTGGGTCGGTTCTCGAGGTTTTTGGTTGCTGATTTCGAAACCTTAGTGATGGGACTGGTTTTCCGGTGGGTTTGTTGGTATTGGGGTAGTGTACTCCGGCGAGGTTTTGCCGGAATCGAAGCTCATGGATCGGTTCCCCTTCTTCTCTCTCTCTTGCGTTTTCTCCCTCTCTCTCTCACGATCTCTCTCGCTCTGCTCCTCTCTTCTCTCTCAATCTCCCTTCATTTCTCACTCTCGATCTTTTCCTGGTGAGCTGTGAGTGTGTGCGTGAGATTTTTTTGTGGGTGAATCTCTGTGGGTTTCTGCGAGTAAGGTCTGCTATGGTGAGGGTGATGGAATTCCCATTTTCAGTGAGGTCTCATCGTGTGAATTCTTGTTAATGGTGTATCTGTAAGAGTGAAAAGAACAATGGACAGTCATCTGTGATGGTCATGTGCTGTGTCTATTTGTTAATCCCTCGAAATTTTTGTCATCTCTCCGGATCAATTGTTATGTGTAGGTGTCCCCTTCTTCCGTGGAAATTGTGATGATATTTATTAGGATGGGGTAGTGGGGTAGGGTAGTGAGGTAGGGGTAGGGGTAGGGATAGGATTTGTTAGAGTAGGGTAGGTAGGTGTTGTTTTTTAATTGGGTGGGTTGTTAGAATATTAGGATAAAACAAAATTAGTTAGGGGTTGTTAGGGGTTTGTTATTATTTTTTGTGGAGGGATTATCACACGGGTGAGGATACACGGTAGGATAAGGTAAACAATAGGTAAAGTGAATAAAAATGGAAATTTAAGAGGACGAAATCACGTGTCTACAAGACCTATTTTATGTAATAAAATTGCTACATCAGCAAAAAAAAAGGGTGACAGCGTACACTAAAATTGAGTTCAAGGGTAATAGAACTTGTGAAATTAAAATGTGTCGTTGCAACTTTGATCATAATTCGGGATTACTGAATGGTTATATCTATTAGTTGGCTAAAGTTTGTATTGGCACAAACGAATAGCTCAGCTTAGTGACCAGATAAAATGATTGAAGTAAACTTTGAAATCTAGTCGTTTTATGAATTTAGATATGGAAAAAAAAATGAAATAAAAACTAAGATAGAAAGTAGACAGATTATTTTTCGAGTTAAACTTCGGAAAACATGTTTGACAATAAAATTTTGAAAAATTCTAAAGTTCAACTTGAAGTTGAATTGTGGAATTTTCAAAAAATTAAGTACCCGTTAGGCCATGAAAATTAAAAAATTTCGGAGTTGAGTTGGAGTTGTGTTTGACCATGTCTTTTTTGAATTTTTCTTTTACTTTTGAAAAAACTTTTTAAATATGATTTTATACCTTAACTTTTACAAACTATCAAAATCACCCAACTAATGGAAAAAGAACACAATTAGCCACTATTATAAAAATAATTACATATACATGGTCATATTTAATGACTTTCAATTATGACATATATAATATTTACATTAATAGTCGTTTTCTCATATTTGAAAATTTTAAATATGGATGTTATATTAACAGATCACTGCTTCTTGTTTTTTAGGTAACAAATTTATTTTTTTAGAAATTTATTTAATTTATTTTCTTCATTTTCCGTTCCTAAAAAATAGGAAATAATGAGTTGTTATTAAATTTTAGGATGCCGCTAATTTATTTCTTTAATTTTCTTATACATAAAGATTTTACTGTGTGTGAATAAATTATTTTTATGTAAAACATGCTTTGCATATTTATGGTATATTATATCATATACCATAAATATATAAATATGCTTAGTATGTTTCTTTATACTTTGTATTTTTATATATGTGTGTATATGGTATATACATGGTATAAACTTCATATATAACATACTTTGTATATTTATATTATAAATATGCTTAATATGTTTCTTAATACTTTGTATATTTATATATGTGTGTATATGATATATACATGGTATAAACTTTATATATAACATACTTTGTATATTTCTATTATAAATATAATACTTTATATATTTATGGGTATAAATATAAATTAGCAGTAAAATAATCTCTTAAATAAGGAAGAAAATTAAATAAGGGATAAAAATAATGATGAGAGAGAAAAAGAGATATATTAATTAGAATAACATTAAGTTTGAAATTATAATTATTTATTCTTTAAAATTGTTATATACATAATATTGAAAAAGTAATGTTATAAGGAGAATTTTATGTAAAAATTTAAAAGATTGGGGTTATATGTAATAATAATAAAAGTTGAAATTGGAGTTGGAAAATTGTGAAAACAACAAAAACCTGTTTTCCCTTTTCAGAAAAAAAATTTGAAATTATTTTCCGAATTTTCATGGCCAAACACCACAATTTCCAACTCCGAAAAAATTTTCATGGTCAAACGGGCCCTAAATTAAAAAATAACAAGTTATTTTTTAACCTTTTTCTCTCAAATTATTCACAAAATTCCAAAAATAATTTTAGTTGGTATTCGTGACCAAACACAAATTCAATTTTCAAATACCATTCTTCACTCAAAAAAAAAAAAAAAAAATCTTTTTGTTTCAAATTTAATAATAAAATATGGCCAAATGCCTTCAAAGAAGCAACAAAATTGTATGTGGACATGATTTCAAGTGAGCATTTCTTGGTCCTTATTTAATACGACGAATAAATTACACTCCACCACCCTACACTTTTCATGTTAGAAATAGTTGTTCACTTGTTCTTCTATTGGCTCTAAATTATCCTTATCCTTCAAAGAAAAAGAGAGAGAATTTCGAACACCATCGTAAACCTAAAATAATGCATATCTTCAACAGAAACAACACAATCATTTAATTAAGATATCCTTGGTTTAAATTTTGAATTTTTTTATTTTTGTATTTTCATTCATCTATTAGATAAATCAAATTAATCATATAAAATATATTAATCTCCTTAAATATACACATTTGCTTTTATATAAGCCGTAAAATCATAGACATTTTCTACTTAAAGTTGATGTGTATAATTAAAAGAAATGACACATCTTATGTGGTTAACTTAGCTACTAAATAGTTGAACGAAAACACGCGTAAAAAAATTTCTGAAATTTGAATCGAAAGTATCTAATTGTAACACTTTATTAGGGATTAAATGTTCAATTAAAATATGACATTATTCGAGTTATGTTTAAATAAAATATTCTGATAAATTTAAGTTTCGGTCATGTATTAAACCTGAAGGTATGGAGAATAATGAATTTGGCGAATATATATAAATGACTTGCACCCTTAAAGTGGCTTTCCATCCATTGTTGCTTTCTGAAATATATGTATGAACTTAATTGATTTTACTGATAAGAAAAACCTTCAAGCAATTTCATTTCGTGAAGTAACTAATCGCGAAATTAAGTTGGCAAAATTAGTAAACTAATAGTAAGTTAACTAAAACTAACTATTTTTTAAATTATGTACTAACGGTAGAATTTCCGATTAGATCAAGCTACAAACAGAAGATAGATATTATGAATTTCACACATTTAAAGAAATTTTTGACATTTTCCCATTATTCTATATTAAGATATAGTGAGTTCCAAACACATCTCCCTAGGAAGACTAAAATGTGCAACCTCAAATCACATCGACTAACAAGTTCTATTCTTCTTTTAATTATTTTTTAAAATTGAGTATTCCAGTCCATATACGTTGTACATTTGTCCACTAGCACCAAAGCAAATGTGATTCGACTCCCACTATATACATGAATGTGGACGATCCAACAAAATGCATTAAACTACTTGTCTACTATCACTGCATGTTAATTTCACTTCTTAGATTCTTCATTTTTCCTCATTTTAAAGTTTTTGTTTATAAAACTGCTAGAGTTGGCACATAATTTTTTGAAGAAAATGCTGAAGCGGTACAACCGATATATAGTCACGACTCGAGTCGAGACCCTGGCTGCAACAGGTATTTCCAAACCTTGGAAGGCCAAAGAAAGCCCCTTAGCATAGACTCATAACATGGATAAAATCAAATAAGTTGCGGAAAGATAAACTCACTCAGGAGATTCAATTACATAAGCAATGATCTCAAATTCTGAACATTTATTCAATAAAATCCATAAATAAATCCCGTCCACAGAGACTCTAACATAGTGAAATTTGACTAGGCTGAGACAAGGCCCCGACCATACCATAGAAGGAAAGTAAATACCAAATGGCTAACATAATCCGCCTTCCAAAAGATAGAGGGCTCAACAAGTCTGATGATGATACAAGAACAAACCTAGAAACACAAAAATCAGCCACTAAAGGAATCAAACAAACACTAAAAACCAAAATTAACAACACATAAAAGAAAGGGGATGAAGTAGAAGACTCAAAACATACAAAGACATTTCGGATTCAACATAAAAGAAGATAAAAGTGCATAAAATGTAAAGGATAGTAGTGAGACATACACTCACACCAATGAATAGCACCAAGGTGTGTATCAAACACCAAGACACACAACACCAATGAGAGATAACACCACACTCTTAGGTGGACCAAAGGAATTCACACTCCTCAATCACACCTTTCTTGCCAATTGATCAACACAAGTGAAATCTATCAAATGTATTAATCTCTCAAGTTTCGATTACACTACACAAAGCTAAAGGAAACTATGAACTACAACTACACTAAGAGTAATACTCAATTTCAATTCATCAAAGTCTAATGAAAAGAGAAGCTACTTTGTCTATTTATACTATTACATAGTAAATGTCAAAAATACCCTTAATGAATAAGGGAATTGGGCCGTCTCTTGAGTGTGAATTTAATGTGTAAAATATCTTCTATACCCTTCACTTGAGGCACCTCTTGAGTGTAGAGGTTCTCCTCCTAGCTTCTCTTGAACAAGGCTTCAAAAATGCTCCAAAAGGCCTTCAATCACTTGTTAATTCAGAAGCTTAAACCTTTGATAATGCCTTGTACTCTTTTGTGCTCTTTAGGCTTGTATCATCCTCTCTATCTTAAAAGGAATTTGTCCTCAAATTTAGATCTTGCAAAATCAAAGAGAGAGCAAAACAAGCACAGAATCCTCTTGGTAGGAGGGTTAGTATTAGTACCACACTCATATCATCAATCCATGGCTGTTCACACTTAACATACACCCAAATATCCTTGGTATTCAACATGAGAAGCTTAGCATAAAGGATACCAAAGAAGTGAATAGCATCAATATTAAAATATAATGAGCATGGACCGAAACTACACCTCCCACACCCCACAAGTACACCAGGATCAAGTGAAAATAGTAGACTAGGGTCTAAACCGAGAGGAGCCATTCCTTTCACTAGTCTATCAAGCCAAGGGGGTACATATTTGAAATACAACCAATAATCCTTTGTTATGATCATGAAATACTTACTACAAGCATCACAAAGGACACGGTTAAGATAGACATCAAGGAAAAAGGAATGCAATCCGAAACACAACCTTCCTCACCCCAATAATATACCGGGATCAAATGGAAGAAATAGACAAGGATCTAAACCGAGGTTAGCTATTCCATTTACTAGAGAATCAATCCCACAATCACCCAAGGTATTTCTCACAACTTTGACATACACATGGTCACTATGAACAAGACTAATATCATGACTTTCATCACACAAGTTCAAAGGACCATACTCATTATCTAGATCAACATTACAAGCATCAACATCTACTTGAGAGATTTCAAGCATATCATCCACATGTTCAAGTAGTGAGTTGTTCTTAGGAGAACATTGATCATTATAAACAACAAGAGAACTACCAAGAAGCACGTACTTCTACACTATGTAAACACAAATTCACATCACCTTGGCTACTAATAGCCATATCATAATATTTTAAACTTAAGGGAGTGTAGAGTGTACCAATTTTACCTTGATTTGTACTAGAGAAGCCCACTTGTTTTTCACAATGGACAACAAGTGTGTGAATACTCTTGTCACTTGGTAAGGGAACCTTATTCAAGTTATAAGTGCTAGCACTAGGTTGACACAAATCATTCTTACGAAAAGAATTGATTTTGTCATCTAAAGGATCAACTAGTGTTTGCGTACTCCCAACAAGAGCTTGGTCCTTATGCAACCTAACATCACCAAAAGTATCACAAAAGGAAGATTCATACACTTCTTCACTAAGAAAATTCGAAACTACACCACTTTGGCCACTACTAGCCACATCACAACAATTCAAGTTTCTAGGATTGTAGAAGATAACTTTGTTACCTTGTAGATCATGGAAAATGTGTTCTTCACTTGTGTTTGTATTATGCCAGACTTCATGCTCCATATTACAAGGGATTATGTCAAGGTTTCCCTTTGGGCTCACTTCTTAATCACTTATCCCAAAATCCGGACTTTCGGTCAAGGCTTAAAGGGAACTTTCTTGGGCTTCTCCTTGGGACTTCTAGGGTCTTGAACCTGCACATGAGAAGATAAAATACTAGGCGAAATGCTAGTATTTGGGTTAAGGAGTAATAAGGATTCTTTGTGGACAAAATCCACAAGCAAACATTTCTTTCCCCTTCTAACTTCACTACCCATAATTTCCCTTTCCTTTTCCCTCATTTCTTCACATCCTTCTTGTACCTCACCATTCATTTTCTCTCCATCTTGAGGCTTAGCCTCATTCTCCTTGGGTGCTAACTCTCCCACTTATCCTACTTAGATGGATTGAGTTCGGTTTAGGGAAGTTTGGAGAGGGGGATCGAATTTGGTTGAGTGAGGATTTGAATTTGTCGCATGGGGTTTTGTTGAGTGTAGGGTCTTTGGTCAAGTGGATTTGGGACTTGGTGGTTTGAATTTTGTGGAGGTTTTGATGGACATAGTCTATCAACCCCCGCTTTAATTCTAATCATGTCACCCCTCATGGATCCTACATCACCCTTCATAGATCTCAAGTCACCCATCATAGATCCCAACCCACCCTTCAAATCTCGGGTTAGTGAATCAAACCAAGCCATCAAGGCTCCCAAAACATAATTACCCAAAGATTGGGATGTGGTACCTTCAGATTCCATGGTTAAAGTACCTAACACCAAGCAAAAAAAACAACAAAGACAACACCTACAAAACAAACAAACAAGTTAGTTCAAAAGCCTCACCAACAAAACACAATAAAATTTAGTAGATCTAACTTTTAACACACGGATCTACTACAAACAACAAGACAACACCATTTTTTTTTTTTAGTTTTTCAGATTTTTGACTTTTTTTGTGGAGATTTTCTTAGATCCAAGACTTAGAGTTGTGGGAACAACTCTAATACATGGCTCTTGATACCAAATGATACAAGAACAAACCTAGAAACACAAAAACCAGCCACTAAAGGAAGAAAACAAACACTAAAAATCCAAAATTAACAACACATAGAAGAAAAGGGATGAAGTAGAAGACTCAAAACACACATAGACATTTCGGATTCAACATAAAAGAAGATAAAAGTGCATAAAATATAAAGGATAGTAGTGAGACATACACTCACACCAATGAATATCACCAAGGTATGTATCAAACACCAAGACACACAACACTAATGAGAGACAACACCACACTCTTAGGTGGACCAAAGAAATTCACACTCCTCAATCACACCTTTTTTGCCAGTTGATCAACACAAGTGAAATCCTTCAAATGTATTAATCTCTCAAGTTTCTACACTAAGCTAAAGAAAACTATGAACTACAACTACATTAAGAGTAATACTCAATTTCAATTCATCAAAGTTTAATGAAAAGAGAAGCTAATTTGTCTATTTATACTTTTACATAGTAAATGTCAAAAATACCCTTAATGAATAAGGGAATTGGGGTGCCTCTTGAGTGTGACTTTAATGTGTAAAATGTTTTATATACCTTTCAATTGAGGCGCCTCTTGAGTGTAAAGGTTCTCCTCCTAACTTCTCTTGAACAAGACTTTAAAAATGCTCCAAAAGACCTTCAATTACTTGTCAATTCCGAAGCTTGAACCTTTGATAATGCCTTGTACTCTTTTGTGCTCTTTAGGCTTGTACCAGATAATGTTTGAAACAAATCCTAATGTTGTTCTAGACCGTGAGAATAAGTCATCGAACCTACATCATGAAACGATGCAGCCATCCGAGAACAATCAATACGTGAAATGTATTGGCATGTAGAACGACCAGAGAAAATTACATTTAAATAACAATGATAGCCAAAACTCTGAATTAAAAAGCACATTATAGGATTAGAAGCCAACTTAGCAAAATGTAAACATAAACTCTGAGTTAAAAATCTGATTTCTTGGACCTTCTTCTGATTTCTATAGTTCTGAGTTATATGGCGTTCCCAACATCTCTGAAAATCCCACGGGCTTTATGGGGTCCGACTTTAACTTGTCGGCTAGGCCCCTAATCCAAGCTTGCCGCAAGGATTAGAGTCACTGAAGTCTGATATACCAATAGCATAAAACAAGTATACATTGATTATTCATATTTCAGGACATAATCAACCCTGTGTCGGAGAAACACGGTTTCGGGCTACAAGTTTTTCAAATCATGCCGTCTTGGTTAGCCATTTAACTCTCTTTAAGCCCTTATTTTAATCTCTTTAAAAACATTAATTTTTCTAAAAACTAATTTTTTCTCTGAATGGCCATTTCTGATTTGGTATCGTCATACCAAGACATACAAGTCGTGTGAGCTATATTATACTTTCTGTTTAATCTCTTACATGCCATGATTCAGCGACCACCATAAAGATATTCAAAGGCCAAATAATAATGCTCTTTCAATTCAATGTGATAGTTTAAGTAAAAATATTTCTCATTCAAGATTCTTCAAAAAATCTTAGGAGAAACATATGCCATTCAATTGTATTCAAATAACACCATAAGAAACAAGAGCTACATTAACACGAGTAATACTCTTCGAAACTGTCTACATGAATAATTAAGTAAATAAAAATATTTACAACTTTATTCTCGTCATCAATCACAATATAATATATATGCTTAACAAAAGTTCATAATTATAACATAAGCGCAAATTTGAAAACATGCTCTTGTAGTTAAATGAAATCCCATAATCTAAACACTAAAGAGAGTTTAAAAGAACATAATTAAAACCCTGTATATTTCAGATCGTTCTAAATACCTTTGATAGAGAGAAATTGAACAAAACTTAACCTTGGGGCTCTCAAACTTTGGTAATTGTAGACACCTGATTTTGTTCCTCCCAAAATCTCAATTAATCCATTTTTACCTCACGTTATCATACACCCTCACCATGTGATTATATCCCACAAAAATACAAAAATAACAAAATTTCAATAAATCCCTAACAAATTAAATCCTTTATAGTCCTTTATCCTAACAAACTTTATCTCAAACCAACTCACACCCCTCACCTCTACCCTACCCCTACCACCACCCCTCTTGTTACATTTTTTACCATACCCACACAAAAGATACAACAGTAAAGGGTCTAATATACCCTTCAACTATTGAAAGTGGTACACAAATACCCTCTTTCCACCTTTAGGCCCAAAAATACCCTTTCATCTATCTATTTGGCTAAAAAATACCCTTAATGTACTAGAAATGACTCAAAATGTCCTTCTTCCATCTATTGGTTTGAAAATGCTCCTCCATCCACCTATTTGGATAAAAAATGCCCTTAACATTAAATTTAAGTCCAAAAATGTCTCCTCTTGTAAACAAATTCTGATGTGGAATATAATTTTTTTTAAATTAAATACATGACATTATTTTTATTGGTCTACATGTAATTAGACTCAAATTCATTCACAATTTAACCCATTAATCCAAACCAATTTTAAAAGATCTGACTGAATAATGATCATAACTCGCACCTAATCCTAAAGGAATGCATTTGGACATACTTTGGTAAGCATGATTTTGGACATACCAATACCTTACCTCTGAGGTAGTGGTGTAAACTCAGTCTCAGTGACAGAGTCAGAATTTTCATCGAGGGGGTTCAAAAGTATATAATACGAACTAGTCGAAGGGGGTTCAATATCTACTATATATGCATAAAAATATTTTTAACCATGTAAAAATAAATATAAAAATAGTATAATTTTCCGTCGAAGGGAGTTCGGGTGAACCCCTGGAGCAAAGGTGGCTCTGCCATCATATGAACTGTGTATATTTTATACTCTTTTCAGACCCAATTTCATGAGAATACACTAGGTGTGTTATTATTATTGTGCGAGTTTACTCTATTTTACTATTTATTTTATAATTCTATATTGAGGGACTCTTCCTTTTAAGATAATGTATCTTTTATTTTCCCAATATATTTATTTTCCTTCAATTATTAATCAAGTGAATATTTTTTAATGTCACCGTTGTGCATGCGTGCTAAAAAGTACAGCTCGGACTCAGAGAAAGCCAGCAGAAAAAAAATATAGCAAATTAATGAAAATTAAATATTTTACAAAGATTTTTGATAGAAAAATCGTAGAACATAACCCTATGAAAATTAATTATTTTGATTCTCCCTTTTAATATTATGTAATTAATTATTAGTTAATTACTTTGGCTTTATATCTTTATAATCACGCTTTACTTTGTATTAAGATTTTATTAGATAATGCAATTCCTTAGTTTTTGTTATTTATATTACGGATGTACACTTACTTTTTTCAGACGTGTTTTGTGGGTGTATACTGAATATGTTGTTGTTTGTTGTTATATAATCAATCTAATTTTTCATCGTGGAGATTCGAGAGATTTCTTAGTTTTTGTTATTAATTTTTGTTATTTATGTTACAGACGTACACTTACCTTTTGTGGGAGTATACTGAATGGGTTAAATTGTGAATGAATTTGAGTCTAATTACATGTGAACCAATAAAAATAATGTCATGTAGTTAATTTTAAAAAAATTATATTCCACATCAGAATTTATTAAAAGGAGGAGACATTTTTGGACTTAAATTTAATGTTAAGGGCATTTTTTATCCAAATAGGTGGACGGAGAGGCATTTTTGAACCAATAAATAGAAGAAGGGCATTTTTGAGCCATTTCTAATACATTAAGGGTATTTTTGAGCTAAATAGATGGATAAAAGGGTATTTTTGAACCTATAGATGGAAAAAGGGTATTTATGTACAATTTTCAATAGTTGAAGGGTATATTAGACCCTTTTTCGAAGATACAATACAAAAAAAAAATCCACTCAATTTCTATGGACAGAGGTCTATTCACTGGAACAAACGCATAAAATACACTCACGCGCACCCACCTAGACAACAACAATAACTCGATCCCTCCATTTTGGTTTCCAGTGATACACATAAATATATAGACTCACATCCGCATAGAGAGAGGGGGATTCATCACCATCCATATATGATACACTCACACACTGTCGCACACACACAGAAATAGATATGTGATTAGAGAGAATTGAAGGGTGAGAGAGGTAAAGAAAAGGAAGAAAGATAGAGCAAATTGAGAGAGAGAGATTGATCGAAAGAGGGAAATTAAGAGTCGAGAGAAAGACGACTCGAGAGAGAGAGAGAGAAATCAAGAGAGAGGGAGAAATATACGCTCAACGACTATTTTTCGGTGAGTTTCTTGCCTGAAACCCGCCAGATTCTTCACCGAAAAGCAGTACCAGCCGCCGTTCATTTCTCTTCCGACCAAATCCATCAGAAATGACACCACCAGCCCCCATTTTTCCTAAAAATCGACTTGGATTCGCGTTAGCGTTGGTATTTTGTTTGAATTTGCATATAGTTGTTTTAGATTGTCCCTTTTTCTTTGTGGGATTGTGATCAAAATTGAATTCGGGATCGACGCGATTGGATTGGTTTGAAATTGGTGATTTAAGGTCCGAATTGAGTTTTTCTTCTGCTTTTAAATCGGTTCGGGGTTGAATTCTATTTCGAGTTAGAATTATTCATGGGCGAGGTTTAAATCGGAGTTCTTTAGCGAGGTTCTATCTCTGATATATTAAAATCGACACTTGAGATTCATTTCTTTGACTCTCTCTTTTCGTTTTATTTCGATTTGGTGCATTGATGTTATGATTGTGTGTTGTTGGGTTGTGATTGGATGATTTTGTTGATGTTCGATATTGTTTATCCATGAATAATTAATCATGGTATGAATTTGATGTTAGCATGAGTTTGGATAATCGTTTTTGTGTGAAAAGTGACGTATAAAAGGAAATTTAAGGTGGAATTGAGAAATTGATAAAAAGGGTGAATTTAGATAAATTTTGATTTATTGTTGTTTTGTTTAATTTGGAATAAATATCAAGTTTGTGAACTCGATAGGATCATATTTTAGGCCGAAAGCTTAATATGCAAAGTTTAGGATCGGGTAGGCAAATTCAGGACTTGAAGAATATTGTTAAATATTTGGAATGTTGTGTTGAATGATTCTGTTTTTTCTCATATTTGGAAAATGTATTCATTTAGCCGGGAAATGCCCTAAGTTTATTTGTATTTATTCATTGGAGAATGCCCCGAAGTATTTTATACTCGGAAAACCTCTGTGATGAAGGCCTGAGGCATCGGGTAAGGCATCAGAGTTTAGCCTAGGACTAGTTTAGAATAAGATTTATATTTTCACATTTTTCTATTTTGGACTGTATAATTGGACTGGACACTATATTTTGAATTTGTTTTGTTTGTTTGTTTGATTGATTGTTTTGTGTGTTTTGTGTGGTTTATACATTCATAATGTCAAATTAGCCGATACGCTCCACCAAGCGACCGTGGTCAAACCACGAGAGCGAGGGATGTCTAACACCTCCCTCTCAGTCAACAGAATTTCTTAGCCGAAATCTCAGTTCGCAAACCAATTTAAAGAGTCAAATCATTTTGAAAAGGATTTTTCAAAAGTGACTTGGCACACCGGATTATGCCAGGTGGCGACTCTGAGTTTTGAATATAAATAATCCTTTTCGAAAATAATTTTTCATTTTTGTCACTTAATAATAAAAATCCTTTCAAACTTAAAATTAATCTTTTTTGGTTAAAAAAGGGGTGTGACAATAATTTTTTGACTTAGATAGGGAGAGGAGGATGTTTTGCCTTAGACAAGAATACCCAATTATCCACCTTAAACTCTTAACTTCCTCCGTCTCACATTAACATAGGACTTTTGATAATTTTGGGCAGTCTTAAGACGCTCCCTAATAACCTTCACTTTCTTCATCACTTGATCACAAGATCAGGTTTGAACAATCTGGTCCACCTACCTCATACCAACCAATCAGTGACCTTATACCTTCTATCATAAAGAGCTTCAAAATGAGCTATTTGTATGCTAGAGTAATAACTGCTATTGTAGGTTAACTCTCTAAGAGGCAAATGTTCCACCCAACTACCCTTGAAATTAATTACGCAGGCTCTCGACATATCTTCTAAGGTCTAAATAGTATGTTTCACCTATCCATCCATTTGAGGATAGAAAGCAGTGCTACGATTCACCTGCGTCCCCAAACCTCGTTGAAAAGATCGTCGAAGAAAAATCTGTGCCTCTATCGGATATAACAGAGAAGAGAGCACCATGCAACCGTACAATCTCCTAAATATATAGCTTTGTATAATCCTCTCCCAAATAATTGCTCCTTACCGATAAAAAATAAGTAGACTTCATTATCTTCTAAAAAAAAACCCAAATAGAGTCGTATTGATTTCGGGTACGCGACAGATCGATAATAAAATCTATGTTAATCATCTCTCACTTTCACATGGGAATAACTATATCTTGGGATGTACAACCTGGTCTCAAGTGCTCAACTTTAACTTGCTGGAAAATTAAATAATTGCCGCATCTATAGAGATCCCCACAGCTGATTCCCTTGACGAGAGGCTGAGGCTAAGGAGAAAGCAAAGCTAACTACTAAAAGACAAGAGCCTTGATTTTATGCCATATTCTTAGACTATTCAACCTCCTGCTGCACGAGATGAGACAATGCAAAAGGAAGAAAAAGACCAGTGCCGCCTATTCACATACGTGCCTTGAAGCGAAAATGCTTTAGAATCAATGGCTAACAGCCCTGCTAATGCTTTTCCATTCTGATTCAATAGAAAACAGAGCATTCTTTGCTTCGGATTCCATTCCTTCAAACAATTCTATCACGCACAGCGAATCGAGTTCAAAGAACTCTCCCCACAGCTAGGGAAGCATGCATTGACAAACTATTCGACATAGGACGGACCTAGCTGATTGATGTCATAAGCAATCTTCCTGGTCTAAGAGCAGCCTCAAATCAGAAGTTCACACTCAGCATAAAGGAAAGTGCTTATACTCTCTATGAGCCCTCCATACAGTGGCACATCAACAGCCTTACCTTAGTTCTCTTTTCAGCGCTGATGGAAGCATGCCAAGGCGAAGTTGACGATCTCTTTAACCTTTTTCCGGATCTTCATCTTGCCCTATGAGCTTATGCAGTGAGTGCCGATGTGCGAGGATCCTTTAGTTCTGAGTGATGGCGTCGACCCCTTGAGGAGGACATCTTCTTCTCCATCTCTCTTCTCAGATCGAACATGATGGGAACCCTTTGTCTACGTCGTCGAAGAGGTGGTCTTGGGACCCCATTTCCCACAGTAGACATAAGAATTGGATTATTCCTATTAGATATGAGATAGCTCTTTATAACCTATATGGAAACTTCTCTTAAAAGCCTCGGTTGTCACCCCCCCAATCAAAAGACTTATCTTTAATTTCGTAAGGGAGACATCGGCACGACATTGTAGTAATATTTAACTGTTGAATAAGAATTGTAGTAGGGCACGGGGTCGCTTTTCCTTTCTCTATCACACATACGAAACCTTAGCTTCGCTGACTTTATGAGGTCTAACCTTCGCCACGACATTAGTGGCTTAGCTCTTCGCGCTTTCCGTAGGCTTTAATTGATAGAGAGAAAGGAAGCACTGTAAAGATCAATTAGCGAGGTTTTGGGCCGATACAATAATAACTGCGTACTTATCTCATAATGTGAGATAAGAATTAGGAATTAACTTATGTAATAGAGTCTATCCACTAAAGTCTTGAGCAGCGGTGTAGGATCAGATCCCAAAGATAGTAAGTATTTTCTTTCTTATGAAAGAAAGTCTTTTTCAAAGATTCTAAACCGAGATAGTTACCTTTCAGAAAATTCTAACAGTAGCATAGGCATTTTGTGCTACTTGCTTTTCTATTATTCAAATAGGTCTCTAGGCAGTCTGCAGATAGAAAGAAAAGTCCGGACTCGTGATTTTAGACGGAAAGGCATTCTATAAACAAGGCATATATATGTTTGTACTTGTTTTCCTTAGCCTTGCTAATCTTTTCTATTATTGCTTTCGGACTAGCCTGAGAATTAGAGCTTTTGGGTGGACATAGTAGTCCTAGCCCAGGAGTAGCAACCGCCCAACCCTAGGGATTTATCCCATCCATTTTCCATAGGGTCCTCTCCCTCTTGACTTGATATGTCAATCATACTAGGCCTATACTATGGGGAGGATCACACACTTTTGATTGTTTAGTTGCTGGGAGGGCTCCTTTAGTCTTCTTTAAGAGCTCGTCCCTAATACTCTTTAGATACTTCGCCTTCTAGATATCTTTAAGGTTAGTAAGAAGTTAGAAAAGACTATCAATGGCAGCATAGAAAGGTTAGTCATCAATCGGACTTCTCACCCGATCAGTCCTCTCTCTTCCTTCATACAATCTTATCTATTTCAGTAATAGTTGGAGTCAAAGTTTTGAATTTATACCATTAATAACACCCCATTAATAACCCTTTGTAGAACTACTAAAGAACCTGAAAGCAAGATCTAGCAAGTCAGCACCAGCGCTAACGTAGGGGCTGACCTATAAAGGAACCTGTAATTGAGCCCTCAGCGTATGAGAGGACCAGGGTGAAGACAGTAGAGAAAGACTTTTTATTACGTTATCCAGAATGCAATTCCCCAAGTAAAGAAAGTAGCAATCGTCTTTCAATCCTATGATTTTACTCGAATAGCTAATGTCAGAGTAGCAGATATGGTTTTTAGCGGAAGCTGTTTTCCCCGGATGAGGAATTGAAAGAACCATGCCTTTTTTCTTATAAAAGCCTCTTCATCAACTCTCTGTCTTTTGAACCCACCTCACCGAGCTTAACTCCCCGGAGTCTCTCTTGAATCGAGTTAGTAAAGATACTAAAAGTTAGTCTTCTTTTTGATAGTCAGAGATAGAAATGCGGCGAATCGAAAAAGAGCTTATTAGCTTATTTCAAATTCGAGTATAAGTTATTGAAATCTTTATCTTCTTATCCCAAATTGGCATATCTGTCCTTTGCGCCTCTCTATGTGTAATTTTCCCTTATTTAGAAATTGCGTATAATATTGAAATAAAGATGATTTGCTTTTTTTTTCTTTCTTTAGCCTTTTGTGGAGATCGAATCCTCTTGTCCTCTCAACTCATATTTCCCACGTAGTTTGTCGGTTAAACCAACGATTCTCTTCTCAAAGTCAAAGCAATGAAAGAACCATCCCTTTCTGTTTTTTGTACTGTCAGATAGAAAGCAAATTAGACCCCAAGAGTCCTTCTTTACCAGATCTACTCTGGCTTATACTTCTCTCGTGGCCTATCTTCCCTCTATTGCATTCCTGCATTTCGTATCTTCTAGTATGTGGCATAGTGACCTCTGCCTTTCTTCTCCTATTTGAAGACCCTTGACTGAAAGAGAAATCGAGGATTAAGAAAGATATAAAGAACAGGTCTCAACTCTACTACAAGAAGATTGGTTGCTCTCTACTTCCTCATTCTCATCCTCAGATTCTTCCTATACCATTACTTGAGGTATTGAGGTTGAACTGACGTTTTTACCACGTAGTTAATCGAACTTCAAGGAAGATTGATCACAGCTGAGTCTGAGCACTTCTTCAATTTACTAAGATATCCAGTCTCAAATTCCAAGGTGTGGACCAAGAAATACTCCCTGAATCATGAAGTTTGAGAGTTTGGGACCAATGTAGTGAATGGTGGTGGGTCTGGTTGTTCCGGGGATAGCTTTCTGGTACGGCTATTGGCCTTCTAGTTAAGTCACAATCTTATCCCTTGATTCATTCCTTCCTTCAGGCCAGGTATAAAGTGACTGGTTCGATAGGACCAGGATAATTTTTTGACCTCCCGACTTTGATTCCCCCTTAACCCAACATAATGGTGGACTCATTGACTTTTACACAAAAGTTAAACTAAACAAGGGAAAGAAGTCATTCTATTAGAGCAACTGTAATTGGATTGGTTGGATCGACATCATCAAAAGCAACCCCAACTATATGGTTGACAATTCTCAAGAGAACAGGATGTGCTCAGCTGTCGAAGGTCTAAAAGCTAGAGATTAACAGACTGGGAGGACGGCGACTGGAGAATAGGACTTTCTTTTCTCTCTAGATCAGTTCCATGCCAGGCAGTGTTGTTAGAAAAGTAAAGCCAGCCATTAGCACTTCTGTTAGAGCCCGCCTACTCGTAAGCTAAGCTAATCCATTTCAAGTCTTTCTTCCCTCGAACCAGTGCATAATCCCGTCAAGAAGTGAAAGGAAAGATAATTCCACAATCGTCTGACGGTTGCCAACAACTCAATCGTCTTTAGGTGTCCTATCATATTTCTAAGGATTGAGAATGGAATTGCCCTATATCGAATGAAAAAACACTGGATGAGGGTAGTAGTTAATCAATGAAGAAAAGTGTATATAGACTGCACATTTCCATTGTTGCTAGACCTAATAGATTTCCTAGGGTTACTATAGCTAATAGATATCCTAGGGCAGCTGTAGCTAATAGATTTCCGATGGTTGCTCGAGCTAATAATATCTCTTTCTCTTGAGTTCTCGAAAATACAGACCCCTCTATCCCTCGTCTGTAAACCCTCCCCCTACCTCAACAAAGAATAGGAGGAGGGACCTCTCCCTTTAGAGCTACTTTAAAAGGTCCGACGACCCTTAACCAACAACAATGCATGAGAATGAACTCCAACCACAATGCATGAGAATGAACTATACCCGCTACCTCAGTCGCTTTTTTGACAGCTACATAATCCAGAATGTTGGATATACCTATCCCATTTAGATTGGGACTATACCCGCTGCTAAAACGAAGGAGACCATAATCCCTAATCCAACAACCTTGAGAAGAGGTCCACTAGCCGGAATAGCTAATTCACACAAAGGTTCATTGCTCATAGCTTGGTTCACTGATTCTTACTATGTACCACTCACTCTTTCTAGAAACTTGATAACCTGAAAACCTGGTACTTGATGTTCGGGCTTGAAAAAAGCTTCGTAGTTTATTAAGGGGCAAAAAAGAGATGGGTCCGATATAGAGCTATGGTCCACCTTGTACCAAACAACACACCCCACACCAGTCATAATAAGAGTAAAGTAACGGCCAACATACCCCGGTCCGCATGATACTATATCTGTTAAGACTTTTTCAACATCCAATGGGTCATTCACTAAAGAACAATAGCCAGCCCCTAGACTAGATGAAGTGAATAAAGTTGTATCCGGTGAGATTTTACTAGTAATGTATTCGAATCCCAATTTATTATTGAATATTGTAAGATTTTCTAATTCGTTGTTGGAATATTCTAGTTCTTTTCGTAGAAAGTCTTTTTGGCCAGGCAGAAAGCAAAATGCAAATGCCATACAATTATTCTTGCACAACTTTGGGAAATAGTTCTCAAAGCTGACCCCATCCTTCATTCCCTTTATGATACCTTCCCACCAGGGATGAAATATTCTCAATGCACGATTCAGAGAAGGCTGATTGCTAACCTCAGAACCCTCACTATCTGAAATAGTCAATTTATTGAAATAATTACAAAGGGAATCTCTATCGAAATAGTCGATATCTCTTAAGACAGTCAATAGTCTATACCAATTTGCACTCTTAAGAAACATAACCGCTATTTAGTATTTAGATCAATTATGCATAGAATACAAACCCTTTTGGCAAACTATTTGAATAAACACTCACTAGCGCCAAACCCTGTAGCTAGTTGAGCTAATGGCGGAGGGATAATTCATAGTAAGCGGGGATCTGTACACTATATACGACATTTCTCGTTGATTCTTTTTTTTGAATTTAAGGGAAGTATTCTGTAAAAGACACGAAATATCCTACCATGTATACACATGCAAAAAACAAGCACACACGGCGCCATCCATCATTAACTTTTTGATTTTCTTCAACATCAGCTTCTATAACATCTTTAGTCAAAAAATCTTTTATATCATCTTCAGTCCATAATTCTGGAAAAGTCGATTGTGAGACATCTTCTATAACCTCAGGACGTCTAAACCAATCTAGATAATCCACACCCAGATACTCAGATACCTCTTTGATTAGAATATGAAAGTTATTTGTATCACCACTCTTGATAAAGTATAGTACAAAAGGAAGAGTAAGACTGACTATAAATAATTCGATAAGCATATTTTTTATGAATGTTAAGGAGATAGATCGACATAAATTCATTATGAGAAAATTCATAAAGGTGAATATGCATGTATGGATGTTTAGAAGATATAAATGATTATAAACAAATAGATATATCCTGGAAAAAACTAAAAGCCAAATCATACAAATATGCTTCACGTTAGGAATAATATGAGTTTTGAATCCATAAATAATGGCTAATATAAGGGTAATTATGTTAGTATGATAATTCGATTCTATAGCGTAATTTCAATTTAGCCATACCCTCACAATAAAACTCTTGTTGTTAGAGGCTTGATAGCAATGAAGTTGTTTCAGCTTTCTAGCGTAGAAGTCGTTTTGATAGCTATGAAGTTGTTTTTTCGGATTTCTAGCGTAGAAGTCGTTTTGATAGCTATGAAGTTCTTTTTATTTTAGGCTTTCTAGCGTAGAAGTAGTTTTGATAGATATGAAGTCATTTTTAGCTTATCTAGCTATGAAGTTGTTTTTTGCTTGATAGCTATGAAGTTGTTATTTTCTATCTCTAACAGATAAGTCTAATTGTCAATGGCCTCTGGGACAATTATGTTGAGCTATTGATTTCTAAAACATTATGTCTATCAAAGTCTAGTAGTCAATGGCCTCAGGGACAATTATGTGATGCTATTCAATTCGGATCAATAAAAGATTAAGAATAGTTTATATGTACTCTAATAAGTGGTTACTTACTATAAGTAGTGTCTACTTACTTATGCTATTATTTTCCCTAAAGATTAGCATAAATCTATATGTACTTTATAGTATTATTAGCCTAAAGATTATGAATAGTTTATACTACTATACTACTATTTCCCTAAAGATTAACAAGAGTTTATATGTACTTTTTTTGTATGTTTGAGTTTGTCTTAGTCCCGCCGGTAGGGAGTTCGGAAAGTCGGAAGTAGGTTGTAAAACCAGCTTTCAAAGGCATAAAGTACTTATTGTATGAGGAATTTCAAATGCAGAAACCCCAATCAGGATGATTGTTCTCACGGCTACTGGCTTCGCATACCCATGGAAGATGTTTCTTTCGAAAAGTGGTACTCGTCATTTTCTTTTCAAAATGGGTTGTGTCTGTCCGAGCTCCTAATCCTAGCTTTATAGTCTTATATAGTCTTATAAACTACTTGGTCCCGTACGAACTAGCAAATGAAAATCAATAATTTTTCTGCACAAAATAGGGAAAGAGAATGAACTAGAACAAAGCGGATTTTATTTATTCCAGCACTAGAAGAATTTTCTTACATGGGAAACACATATAGACCAGCCACACAACACAATATTACAAAGGGAAGCATTAGTGATACATACACAACAGAGACACAACTCATAGGAGTATATCTCCACAAAGAACAAGAACACCTTTAATGAAAACACATTACAAAGCGTCTACAGACACTTATTTAAACCTTATTCAACTCTAGACAAGTCGACTGACTCTTAGTTATTTCCGCCGCGGATGCGGAAGGCCATCCTAAATATAAGGTCCTTCCTTTCTCGGATGAGGGTCCTATCCTCTTCTTCCAAAGTGTGGATTTGGTTTAGGAGCTATTGAATGCGTAGTTCCACCAGCACCGGAAAAAGAGCGGGCACATTTTCTAAAAAGGCCTGTAGAGTTTGCCGTCGTTGGCGCTTTTCATTTTCCACATGGAGAATTCTTTGATTCATTTGAAAAAGTCTTTCAGTGGTGGCTGGATCCATCTCACCCTTTTCTTTGACAAATAGAGAAAGCGGCTTCTATTTATAGACGTTGGATGCCCTTTCTCTTTCTTATTATATTATTTGTAACCCTATTTTTATTAGGTTGTCTTGGTTCCATAACATGATTTAAACCTGGCTTTTCATGAATATGGAACCCCATCCACTAGATTTTAGTGCGCTGAATAATTGTCCTTTCCTCGTACGCATTTGACTACGAAAGGCCCCCTTTCTTTTGGAGGGTATCACCACATGGCTTAATCCTGGATCACTCCTTAAGGAATAGGGCACAATAATATAGAACACATCGGAGAAGAGAGTACCCCCTTTATTATAAGACAGGCCCCCCGCGTCCTTTCTTAAGAGATGGAGCAATCCTCACTTGGCAGCTCAAAGCTGACCGGTACAACCCGCGTGCTTGCCTACTGGTCTTTCACATGGCTATTTGTACCCAGCTACAATCTCTTCCCTTATAAAAGAAAAAAAGGGCCCCTCGGCCAATCCTCAATCGATAGCAACTCCGTCCTAGCGAAGTAAAGTCTCTGCCCCTATCGCTTGATTGATCTGATCAGACACTCGCTCTTCCCTACTTTTGACAGAAGAATAAGAGCACAAGTTATCCCTAGTAGTATACTACAATATCTCTATATCTCTTAGAAAATGAGTTTGATAAAGAAATTCTCTATAATCAACAAAATGAACATAGGAATACATCCACCCTTAAGAGAGAAGAGAGAATCCTTAAAAGATGAACATAGGAATACATCCACCCTTAAGAGAGAACAACAAATTCAGTATTTTCTCATGTCCCTTCCAGTAACAACGAATTCAGTGCTTTCTCATGTCCCTCCCAGTAGTAGTAGGTTCCATGTGACTTTAGGAAGTAATAGCTAACAACTTTTGATTGAATTCATGCTGAAAAATTATTATTCTAGTCAATATATTTTATTGTTTAGGGGGAATTACACTTACTTATTTTTTAGTACAAGTAGCTACTGGGTTTGCTATGACTTTTTACTATCGTCTGACCGTTACTGAGGCTTTTGCTTCTATTCAATACATAATGACTGAAGCCAACTTTGGTTGGTTAATCCAATCAGTTCATCGATAGTCAGCAAGTATGATAATCCTAATGATGATCCTGTATGTATTTCGTGTGTATCTCACCGGCGGATTTAAAAAACCTCGCGAATTGACTTGGGTTACAGGTGTGGTTCTGGCTGTATTAACCACATCTTTTGGCGTAACTGGTTATTTCTTACCTCGGGACCAAATTGGTAATTGGGCAGTGAAAATAGTAAGAGGTGTCCCTGACGCTATTCCTGTGATAGGATCACCTTTGGTCGAATTATTGCGCGGAAGCGCTAGTGTGGGACAATCTACTTTGACTCATTTTTCTAGTTTACACACTTTTGTCTTGCCACTTCTTACTGCCGTATTTATGTTAATGCACTTTCCAATGATACGTAAACAAGGAATTTCTGGGCCTTTATAGTTTATAGATAGAGCAAAAAAAATATATCTTAAATATTTGTAATCAATCATTTATCACTTGGTGGAGGAATATATAGTATTTCATTGCTACAAGTATGGATTATTGAAAATAATAAGACATGGAATTGGACATCTTTCCTTGCCTTGCTTTGCCAAATAGAGAACTTCTATTTGGAAGCTCTAAGCAAAAATAAAAGTCCTTCGGGTATCGCCACGTGGACCGATCAGGAGCCAATACAATAATAGAATGAATATCATAGAGTACTCCCATTTCTCGTCCAATGTCTAATAAGACTGGGTTCCAAAGCCCCTTTATTAAGAGATGGAGATATCCTTACTCGACAGCTCAAAGATGACCAATACAAAACCATATGATCCGTCTACCCCACTGGCTTCTACGTGTCTTTTTTTTACTGGGTTATTTGTACCCAGCTACATCATGGACTCCCCTCGGCCAATCCTCACTCGACAGCTCCGTCCTTGCTTAGGAAAAGACCTAACCACTATCTCTTGCTCTTGATTCATCTCTTTTTTTCTACCTTTACAGCTCACTCTGTCAGTCCACTAAGACCTTAGTGTTCTCTAACAACGGTATACAGTAAGTCAGTACAGGAAGGGCACACGAAATAGACAACTACTTACTAGGCTAGGGTAGTAGTTTTTTCATCTTCCCTTTATTTTACTTTACCCTAGAGAAAATTCATTTTTCAAAGTTACTAGGTAATTAGTGAAGAGGTTTATAAAAGTGACAAGCTTGGTGGAAGGCTCTTATCTTAGGAGGAAAGGCTAAGTATGCCCGAGTAGTCTGGATATTGGTTGGTTTGAGGTTTTGTTAGTTTTATACTAACAAGCAAGCTTTGGCGACCGCTCAACCTAGCGCGTTATCCCCAGTACTATAGGGAAGGCCTATGCGAAGAAAAGGCCTGCCCATCATTAAAGCAAGCCTAAGTCCATGCAAGAAGGCCCTCCAGATCTGTCCAAATTCAAAGCCCGTCAAAGGCATATGAAATCATGCAAAAGATCCGAGCCCATCCAAATAATGTTCAGCGGGCTAAACCCAAGTAGCTCTGGCCCATGATCCAAGAGACCCGAAACTAGTTCATCATGCTATCCTTGCCTTCTAACCAATCGGCCAATCACGCTATCCTTATTTTTCAACCAACCCCAAGGAAAGCAAGTCCCATCGATTGAGTTGTTGATGGAATAAGGGTTCTTTTAAACCTGAAAGAGGTCCAGGTCTTGGAATTGGGCTAGGAGAAACTATTGAATTTGTCCAGTCGAAAGGAAAAAGACAGATGGAAGAACACTTTAAGATTTATCTATGCTCAGCCAATCTCTGAGGTGAAGGTGCGACGGTCAGTCTAGAGATTAAAAGGAAACTGAAAAAGGATACTTTATTGAATATTCCCGGACCACGTCTTCCATTAGTCTAGAGAATACGGGTCGGGAACACTGTTAGCTGGATTCCAAATCAAAGAATGCAGACATGGGAACTGAATAGATAGCTTGGGGCACGGGAGCTTCCCTTAAGAGAAGAGTTCCTTCATATGGCAGGAGAAGCTACGGTGTTCGCATCTTTAATCTATCTGCTAGAGGTCTCTAGGCCCCTTTCCTACGTCTTTCTTTTGCATCTGAAGCTACTTCATCATCTATCTTGCCTTCGTATATGGGTACGTATCTTTCCAACATGATAATATAGGAAAGGGCACCAACCCTATAGGTAAGGTTGGTCTTCTACGTCTATTTCTCTTGCTTTTATTGGGGTTTCCAGAGTTCGAATGTAAAAATCTTCAAGAGACGGAGTTCTCATTAGATAGGCCAGTCTATCTCAAGAAAGTCCCCCCATTACCAAGCAATCGCCTATGGTCTGTCAACGGGTGCTGCTCCTGTCGACATTGTGCCTGCTCCTGAAGTAACCCGGGCTACCATCCTTGCTGCTAAAGAGACCATATCATCATGCCTAAAGGGACCGATGGAAGAAGTCTAAATGTAGTAAATAGTAGTAGAGTGACCGTCTTCTTGATTTTCTTTATTCTAACTCCTAGTGAGGTTTGGAACCCTTTCTCTTTGCTAGGCAGTTCGCCCTTTCCTTTATAGAATCTATCTCGATGCTATATCCCCATGAACGGAACACAAACCCAATTTCGGCATTCGCAGCGCGTAGGTTAATTCATTGGATAGGTCAGTTTCTGTCTTCAGGGTCGGTGGAACCGTTAGCTGGCGTAGAAAGACTTAGAAAATCAATATGAAATTGACTCCTGTAGCGATCTACGCATCTTCCCTCGGAAAGGAAGTAGTTATGGGGGCTTTATCCCTAAAAGTAAAGCCTAGGGGTCTCATAGATAATAATATGATATATATTTTGCTAGAGGTAGGGCTCAACTTGTCCGCAACAGGACTTATTGGGCTTTTTAAGGTAGACCAAGCCCTAGATAAGGTGAATCTGACTTTAGAGAATTAGACTAAATTGAGTCTAAGTATACTTAAAGAAGAAAGAGGGAGTCTACTAGATCAAATTTCTCGGGAGTCTCAGAAAGATCAAGTAATTTAATATATGATCTTTCTGATTCCGATAAACCGCATACGATATCAATGAAGGCTAGGAAAAGGAAGATGGCGGTTTTGTAGCAGAGGTAGACTCTGGGAGTGGGGAGATATAGTCGATGGGATGGGAGGTCCTTCATTAGTCTTCTATGTTTGCAAGGGTGGAGTCAAGTTGATTGATTTGCGATCGGGTAGGTCTTCCGGAGGTGTAAAAGAGGGATCTTTCAGAGTGGAAGGAGATTTGGAGGAACTAGGAGCTTGATTACACAATCCACCAACGTCTGATCAGGGGTTTTCTTACTTGTGGAAGGTTTGTTGTCTAATCTTGTGATCTCCTCTCACATTTGTTCGAGGGAATCGTTGATCTCCATAGTGGAGCTTCACCGGTGGACGTAGGTCTACTGACTGACTAAACTAGGAAATAAGCGCTCTAACAAAGCAAAGTAAGGATGCCCTAAGAGTCGAGGAACATGTACCTTGGTCTATGTAAAGATGGCTTCCAGGATACCAATTAGCATCTTTATTAGCAATAAGTTTTTTTAAGTAATTTTTTTCGCCCCTCATGTGGGATTCCTTTTCTGGTCCCCTTTTCGTTTGATCTAGAGCATTTATCGGGGTAGTTTTGGATCTCAAGAAATGTTATATCTCTGGAGACAACCTTTGGGTTGTTACCTGATTGACCGACCATGCTTAATAAGCAGGCTTGTTAGGAAGAGTAGGCACCTTGGTTACCGTCAATTCTTTAAATCACATTCTTTCAAGAGTCAGAAAATGCCCGTGGAAAGAGAGTCACATTCCCTTAAAGGCAATCTTACCTATTAATATTAGAAATTAATAGTAATATAGTCCTTTCGAAGCTCGATTGCCTAAGGTAAGGATGCGATGCGAGGTTGAGCGTTAGTGAAGAAGGTTGGATCAGGATCTTGAGAATGTGGGAAATAAATTCAGTTTCACGTAAAATACATCCCAAACCCTTAAAATGATTACATTTTTTATAAGCATGTAATCCTGTTTTCATCGAAACAGGCATGCACAAGTCTTAATTTGTAGGACTTTCTTGGATGGTTCATGTAGGCTTGGGTCGGGGCCTATTGGGGCACCCTGTGGGCCAATGCGTATAAGCTTGGGCTTTCTTAATGTGGCTCATTTGACGACTCATGGATGTCCCGAGTCTATTGGCATAGAATATGGAATCTTTTCTACGTAAGCTGGTTGTGCAAGGTTTGTTTGTTAGTACAGGCAGTGTGATTTGGGGATCTTTTGTGGTAGCCAGAGCCAGCCAGTTTTTCACTAAATAGGCATGATAGTCTTCAACTGCAGAAAAGTTGTGCGGAGAACTAGTAAGAATTGTGCCTGCCATCAAATTCGGTGACGCATGGTGAGATTCCTCTCTGCAACGCAATTCCCACCTCAATCTCGTGAATGTCCTTCCCAAATCCTAGCGTGACGTGGATTATCCGCCTAATCCTTACCACGATTGATTAGGTGAAACGGTTCCGCAAAGTTTGTTACAGGCAGCGTGGTTATAGTACTCAGATTGTGCCAGCCATGCAATTCGTACTCCATGGCGAGATTACTCTACCACTCTATAAATAGAGGGATCTTCACTTCATCAAATATCAAAGGAAAGAAATTGAGTAATAGCACGTATGGATATAGCTGATATAAACAGGATTTCTCAAATTGATGTCCAAATGAGTAACCTGCAAAATTCAATTCAAGGGCACCGTAGAACGCTAAACGCTCTTTTGCTAAGTGTTAGAACACAGGATCCTGCAAGAAAAGAAGCATGCATTGCCGCTGCCAGAGAGGACATAAGCGATTTGGAGAGGAGGCTGCAAGCGCTGTGGACAGAGAAGGAAGAACTCGTTATGTGGCTTGCCACCTTCAGTGTCCCGGAAAACCACTAGAAAAAAAATTCTCAAAATAGTTACTTTCTACTTGTTAAGGCCTATCTTTATGTTTCGAAAATATGTTTAGTAATGTAGTAGGCCTAATGATTTTAAAGCTCTAGTAAAAGGCATATAAGGCATATGTGGTTGTTTATGTAATGTAGTGATTTATGTAGTAGTAATGAATAAATCTGTTGGATCCATGTTTTTCTATATACTTGAAAATCTGGGTCACTACTAGCAAAAACACCTCTGAACAAGATTCTAGCACCATGCCAAATGTGTCTGAATAAGAAAAGCAAATGAAGTATGTCCAAAAGTAAACCAAGTAAACCAACCCCTTAGACTGCTACGAAAAACACCATCGGATTTCATTGAAATAACCTAAAAGGAAAAGAACATAGGAATGACTAGTCTTAGAATCGGGTTAGACCAAAATAAAGGTTTGATTTCTTCGAGCGATCGCGCGATACTTTTTTTTCTTCTCATTCAAGATATTATTGCAATTAATGTTTCTAAATCTAATAAAGTAAAGTCAAAGTGTTAGTTGGTCGTTGTTCATTCCAAAATAGAAAATAGATTCGATACGGACTACTTCTTTAAGTAAGAGTTGTCATATATCGGTAATGGTCTAACTAGCTCCACCCCTTCTTATCTATTCATTCTATACACTCAAGGCAAATGGGTTCACAAGTCAAAGAATTGCTTATGAGCGTCTTTAGACACAGAAAGGTACGAAGTTACGAGAAGAGAGGTGTAGCTAAAAGTGGTTGGAGAGGTAAGACGTCACTCGACCATTAGGGAAAGAGCGACTCTTATTACATAATATTTATTATTCCATATCGATCATCTGAACAAAAGAATGATTAAAGCGAATCGTCTTAACAAAGTAATGGTAATGGGGAACGATAACGCCAAAGCGTTCCATATTGATCTTTGTTCTTAAAATTCTTAATTGAATGAAATTTCATTCTCAATTTAGCTTGGAAAGATCTAATCGAATATCTTACTTAAACAAATTCCAACTATAATTATTTGAGATTAATAATATATATTAGATAATTAGAATGATAATAAGGATCACTTTTAGTGAAAAGGTTTTACACCAATCTCACAGGCATAGAAGAAAGATCTTTAAGTCAATTAAATAAACTAGTCAATTTATGTTCACTTCTTTCAACAGTCGAAAAGTCTCTTAGGCGGTCTGAGGATACCAGCTTTGTGGGACCACAGTCCAACTCAAGGCGTTGCTTTACGGTCCTGCTACTTTCTCGATCAACTCACTTCGTGCTAAATACAGTTACTTAAAATTCTTCAGGGGTACACTTCACACTAACCCAATCTCGATAAGAAAAGATAAGATTTCTTATTTAAGAATTGAATGAGCAGAATTGAATGAGCTTGGAAAGATCTAATCGAATATCTTACTTAAACAAATTCCAACTTTAAATAAGCTATTATTTGATATTAATAGTCCCGTATAGGTTTGAGTTCTGCGGGTAAAAGCGCTACAGGCTCTACTTCATAGGGCTAGATAGGCTTCTTGGTTCTTTGGAGCCCGTCGTCCTTGCTTGGCTTTGATTTGGGGATTTTCTCATTGATTCCGTGTTGACATTTCTAATAGGCCAAATAACTCGATTCGTCGTGTGTGATAGAATTGTTTGAAATAATGGAATCTTAAGCAAAGAATGCAAGCTCTGAGGGATTCACCGCTCCGTGGGCTTCTTTCTCACAATCTATACTTTTTTGCTGTCATAAGTGAAATACTTTCTGCTTTCTTCCTTGATGGCTGAAGGAAAGAAAGAATTGGTTGCTTGATGGCATTCCCCGACCTACCTTTACCGAAAGGCGTGAACTTTACTTGTAGTGGAACTCATTGCCTCTTTCCTTTAGAACTTAAGCTAACCCACTTCCTTAAGGCGAGCTGCCCTTAAACAAAAAGGCCCAGGCTAAGAGAATGAATTTACCAGCTATTCAAAATAAATACTTATCACGATTCTAAATCCTTTCCCCGGTTAGGGACATGACAGTACATACCAGGTAAGAGGTTCTTAAACATAAGGGAATATTGTTTTCTGCACAATAGTCTCAATGTTGCATAATAGACAAACTTTCAATTTACTAACCAACTTCATTATTTTAATAGCTAATAGGAAAATGGAATCCTCAACTATTCCGTTAGTCATTTATAATATAAGGAAAGAGGGAAGGATTACTAAACCTACAAGCTTTTTCCTCCTGCACCTTGCTGCACTCTCCAGCCAAACCAGGTTTTTTTAAGGGTTGTATTCCCCAGAAACTTCTAGTTATTCTCCAGTATTAAAGGTTCTAGTGACATTGTTGTTATTGCTGGAAGTCCAGTTGCATTTTGGCTGGGAGTTCTCTGTCAGCTAGTGGGAGTCCTGCTATTCTCATTGTAGGCGTAGTTGCTTCTTTCATCCAGACCAGCACGCCATAGAATCCTTTTTCCATGTCCATGCTTTGACCTCTTTCTATGCCTAAGTTAATGTCGATCCAAAGAAAATAAGCCATTTAGATCTGAGTTAAGGAAGGAAGTAAATTTAAGCAAGAGAGAGATAGGATAGATAGAAACCTTAGACCAATAGGAATCTTAGGAAAGCCGGTATCTTTTTAGGAAAAAACTATATTAGTAAACAACCTCTTGGTATTTCAGTTGCTATCCATTCTTTTTTAGTGCCATATAGCTTTTCCCAAATGAAAGTAATAGCATATTCTAGCAAGGAATTGATTAAAGTAAAAGCACAAGGTGTTCTCCTGTCGTCAATTTTCTTAGTCGTTTGTCTCCACTAGCCGTAGGACGAAGTATTCAGCTAAGAGCAGCCAGTATTCTGTCTGAAGGCAGAAGCTTTAAGAGATAGAGGGGTCGCTGTTTCTACTGTTGGTCTTATTAGTGCCTTAGAAGGTCTTCCCCTTTAGGAGGAAGCCTTATGGCAACAAAAATGAGTCCGGAAACTGCTATCTGTCGACGAGGAGGAGTCAACTAGCGATGCAATCTTCCTTCGATAAGGGATGGATTCTTCGCCTAGCCTTTCTTTTGTTCGAAGCTAGACATGAACGGTCGACAAGAGTGATGTTTCTGTCTTCTCTGTATCATGATACAGAATCCACCACGGTAATCAACGAAGGGAAGAACTTCCTCTTTCACTAGCATTGAATGATTCTTTCCCTCGGCTGAACAACTACCTTAATCAATCCCGGTTGCGCTAAAAGTAAGTACCTCACGGCCCTATGCCTTGAAGGATAATAACTAGATGATCTGAAAGTTGCCAATATCAATGAATTAGTAATTGATATTGATATAACATAGCAAGCGCGAAGATTTCCAAACCTAGTCTGATTGTTTTCGATGTTGGCGAATCCGCTAGCTATTCTCTAGGTTTCCGTGCTCTAGCGGGAAATCTTTAAAAGAAGCTCTTTAGTTTAGCTAGATTTTCTATCAAATGAAAAAGGCAGGGCCTTCGCAAGAAGCTTTAATTTAAGGCTGACTTTGATAGAACTACGGTAAGTGGAAGGAAAGCCTTTATCAACCATCATCAGGAATTATTCAAATGGAAAAAAAGTTAAGGCCGGTTCTACTGATGTAGTTAAATCGAAGGATCTTGCTTTCTCTGATCTTATAGTTTAGTTTCTTCCTTTGAGCAGGTAAATGAAGGGCATAGGGAAAAGGAATGGCGTTCTTCGTCTTTCTTTTCCTAAACAAAGTCTTCCGGCGGTTTCCTCTGAACTATAGTTCTGTACCTACGATGACTATTATGGGCTCCGGGATTCCTATCCTATGGGTAAGGCCTTTATGATAAAGGAATGAAAGCCAACATCTTCTTTTTGATGATTCATATTCGTACGAATCTAAGAACACGCATTTTTGTTGAAAACCCCTTATAGCTAGGACTATGATAGGTTTCTCTCTAGGTAGTTTGAATTGGAACTATGCTCCTTGAGATTTAGGTTCAGGCTTATCCTTATGATTTGCAGCCAGTTGGAAAAAAAAGAGTTGTTCGAAGCCCATTCATTAGTAGTGAGTCTGAAACTCCAACACAGTTGGAAGCCTATTTAAACCTTACCTCCTGGCAAACTTCTAAAAAATAAGAGAGTTTTCCGGACCGAAAATGCCAAGTTTGTGCTCTTACTCTTAATGAAGGGCACACCATAACTTCTTTGACAACCAGCTTTCCTCACTCGCAGCTTTTACTTGCCTCACATGCAGGTCGATCCTAGTTCGTGCTTTCTATCTTATTGACTTCCATCGGGAGACAAAATGATATCTCTTCCCTTTTATGAGGCGGGGACGCTGCTAGCCCCATTGGCAACCTTATGAACCAGATATCTTGGGTTCACTGTCGGAGCACACCGACAGAGAAGGGAACGAAGGCTATAACATAGGAATTAGGTTTCTTGCAATGCAAGACTTCCCCTTCCTAAATTTTCTAGTCCAATCAACGGCCTTTTACTAGGTGATACTGAGGAAGGCCAGACCCTTTTTTTTATTTCTTTCTTTCTTTACTGTTCAAAGAAGAAGTTTTTTGTTAAGTGTATATGCACTTTGTATGAGAAAGAAGGGATATAAACATAATGGTTGTCTAACGAGATACTATGAAGAATAAGGTTGTCAGGTGGGTCACATATTGCGCTTTTACCACTTTCTCATTTTGGAAATTGGATTTAGACTTTATCGACTTATTTCATATCATGGTTCAGGCGTTAAAAATCAGTGAGGTTTACTCTTCCTTTTCTATGCCCGTGGAACTACTGTCAATGGTTTACTCAATTACTTCTTGGGAATGTTAAAAAAAAGATTACTACGTGATTTTTTGAATATGCCTATATCTATCGCTTTTCCTTCATTGATTTGATTCTTTCAATAGATACCGAGATTCATATTGGAAATAAAAAATAGAGTAATTCAAACTATAAGACATAAGACTAATTCAGATTGATCAGAACAAGTAGATATAGCAAATAAATGGAATTGGATGCTATTTCACTCCCATATATGGAATTGATATTCACATATATCAAGATAATATTGTGGATTGATCTATAGATCCATATCAAATGCAGCCTCTATCTTTATTTTAGTCCAGGGAGCAGCTACAATCTAACTAATAAATAGTATGGTAGAAAGAAATAGATGAATCTTTCTACCATACTATCTATCTATTAGAATACTGTCGATTCTAGTCCACTCATTTCATTTAAGACATGAAATTGGAATCTTTTTCATTTTATTTCGGTAATTTTGGCTAAGAACTCAGAAGTCAAGTTTCATTCAAATTAGTTAATAATTAATCGTTTTGAGTGACTGTTTTTACGTAAATGATAAGTATAAAAGCGGTAGGAACTAGAATAAATAGTGCAGTAGCAATAAATGCAAGAATATTTACTTCCATAATCTCATCGGTTTTTTACTTCGCAATTACTCGAGATTTAATCCCATAGAGATGATAAATCTTTGGCCTGTAAATTCAATGAATGAATATTACCTCTCGATGATCTTGAATCGGATCAATATCATGAATAACAATATCTGAACTATCAAATCAATTCGTCGTCGAGAATTGAATAGTATAACATAGGAAGTTCTTTTATCCATACCGCCCCAAACTTGGATTCCTGACCCAATCCAACCAAAATTCCTTTATTTATCATTTTTTATCATCTGTTCTTTTTTTTTTCTCTAATCTATCTAGTTCCTTCTCGTACAATCATCTGATGAAGTCTCATCAAACAGCTCTTCCACTTCCAGCGGTCACATAGTTACAAACCCAAACAAATAATAAAAGCTAAATGGAAAAAGAAAGGAGTTTAGAATGAAACTATTTTTGACTTGGAAGACAAAGAAGTGTGATAAAGATGTGACCGTATAAAATGAATATTCATCAAATTTACTATTTTTCAATTTGTTCTTTCGTCGATGGAAAATGAAAAATCGGAAAAATGATTCATTCCCCTTTCTAAGAGGGGTAGGATCTTTGGTTGATCTATCCTTCCCCCTCCTTTCTTCGTAGATTATTAGCCCCGGGACACCTATACCAAAAGCTCAGTGTGCAATTTGCATGAAATCTATTTTTCAACTTCAAACTAGTAAGTGAGGTTCCATAAATCCGTATCCAGAAAAATAAATTGTTTTTTTTTGTTTTTTCTGGAAAGCATATTCTTATATTCAATTTTGTATTGGACAAGAAAAGAATTCCCTTTGTGTATGCGCGCCTCAAAAAGATATAGTACCCGATTCCATTACATGCATCGGGGTCAATCGAAAAACCCAATATTTCTTGGAATACTGACTATAATGCTACCAATAATTGTACTAATCCAACAGCATATGTCTTTCTCCTACCCAAAGGAAAGAAAAAAGAAATAAGGATTTCTCCTTAGCTTTGACAATGAAATTCTGCTCCCCGTCCCCTTCATAAAAAGGGAGAGATTTATTGATATATTTATTAGATCCGTCGAGACTGACGGGGCTCGAACCCGCAGCTTCCGCCTTGACAGGGCTGTGCTCTGACCAATTGAACTACAATCCCAGGGAAATACGGGATCTAGAAGAAAATTTGATTCTTTTTTATCTCCGGATCGGGTATTTCTGAAGTACAAAGGGTTTTAAATCATCTCATGGTGGATTGTCGAATTATTGGGCCGAGCTGGATTTGAACCAGCGTAGACATATTGCCAATGAATTTACAGTCCATCCCCATTAACCGCTCGGGCATCGGCCCAGGAAGAATCAATTTTACACTTATTGGTAATCCAAGATCAACTTTCTTTCGTAGTACCCTACCCCCAGGGGAATTCGAATCCCCGCTGCCTCTTTGAAAGAGAGATGTCCTAAACCACTAGACGATGGGGGCCCTCTTGACCAACGGCCATCATACTATGATCATAGTATGATTAGTTTTTTGAAATTGTCAATATAATCGAATGATTCTATCCGAGGGATCTTTCCCCCTTTCAGGATTGCATAGAATTATTTTTTATTCTGATAAATTATTCATTCTAATCTCCATTAGAAATCTAAAATCTAGTAGTAGTATTTTTTTTATTTTTGAATTATTTCAATTGAATTTATTTCAATTATTTTAGTATTTAGAATTTTATTTCGATTTCTTTCACTTTCATTTGATTCATTGTTAAGACGAGATATCCTTATCTCCCTCCCACCAAGACGGGAAATTAACAAATGAGAAATCTAGTAAGATCAAGCAGAAAATTATTTTTTATCCAAGAATTTAGTTCAAGAGACAAGTAGAATCTCTTCATTCCATGATTCGATAAAATATCTTTCATTTTATGTTGAATTGCTAGGTGTATGTACATGTATCAATCAAGTGAATTTTGTTCTGGTGGGATCAATTTAATAAAAGAAAAAAAGCAATTCGAGTCGGTCTTGAAACACTTCATTGCATTTTCTCCTAGACTTCCTAGGTAAATCCATGAGCCACTAGACACTATGTATCTACTGCACGTATTTAATGCATATATACTTATGTTTATAATATATGTACATATAGATATTTTATCCACATAGTGAATAATTCTGAAATTAAATAAAAAAGGCCCTTTTAACTTAGTGGTAGAGTAACGCCATGGTAAGGCGTAAGTCATCGGTTCAAATCCGATAAGGGGCTTTGTAAAACTCCAATCTAGTATTCATATTTAAGGGGAGAATTGTATTTTTATTTGTAATAAAAAAAGTAACTAACTGGATAATATATTATCATTATACTTAGTTATAAAGTTGAACATTTGTTTAGTCAATTTTCATTATTATGAATTTCTGAATAATGAAAAGTCACTTCTTGAATCACCCACCGAATATTCCTATTTTCCATTATACCAACCAAATCCATTCGAAAGGTTAGAAATCAACAAAAGAAAAAGGAAGTGGACCTGACCTATTGAATCATGACTATATCCGTTATTCTAATATTGAAATTCGATAGAGATGAAATTGGAGCAGTTGATTTTTTTTTATTTCATTTTTTTGTTTTGATTTTGAGTGGTAGTTCCCAGCCAGCTCCCCGAAAACAACAAGAGAAAGTCCCAAAAGATGCTCATCAGAAAAACCTTGTTTTGTTGAAGTAAGAAGTCCGGAGAGCGAAGGAGCGAGTCCCGGGATTCAGGGAGTTCAGCCCAGGGCAAAAATAAACCAAATAGGTCCCGATAGACTGGGAAGGTAGTTGTTCCACTCCTCTTCTGTCGCTCTCATCTCTGCCTTTCATCCACATCGATACCCCCGATCTCTTTTCCCACGAGTTTGCCACAATAGCATTTAGTTCGATTGAGTTCTATCTATATTCATCAACAAATCACATAAAATGGAAAGAAGAGCGCTTTTGCCAGCTAATCGAGTGCTAATTTCGAAGGCTGACGGTTGATGGCTATTATGATGCCTAGCTAACTACTTTCTACATAGAACACATTCAGGATAGGGGACTTTAGCAAGTACTGTTGTGATCTTTGCCCTTAGCCTAGCAGTAGGAGGATTCTCTATTGCCGCTTTTATGTGACCACGAATGTCTCTTGTTCTCAGACCGGGAATACTATCTTCCTATATGGAGAAAATCCTTCTAACTCTTTTCAAGTCAAGAATGTGTAAACCGATGCCATAGCCTTACCACATCGCAATAGGAGCTGCTATTGAATCTGGTGAAGTAAGGGCTAGGCTGCATCTCCTTGGGCCTCGGTAACAGTTCTTCATTCTTCTTCTCTTAGTGCCCTCTTTCAGAATCTCTGTCCTATTTGTCACTTATCTTTTCCTTGTTTTCGTTGTTAGGAGTATACTAAAGGAAGCAAAATGCCCTTTCTATGAAGAAAGGGTACCATACCAATATGGAAATCAATTGTTTGAAAGATCTAGAGCAGAAGATCGACCTCTTTTTGAGAAGAAAGTATAGGGTTAGCCTCGCCCACTTTAAATACTAGGTACCCGTAGACTAGTGTAGCCTACTCATTGTCAGATCAAGCCTTCCCTATGCAATGGTGCTTTCTAGTTCGTATCTGTGGGGTGCCCTATCTCCCTAAATCTAAGCGATGGAAGCGTCACTCTCTGTGTTTCACCATCAGGCGTATTCCCGTTACCATTGAAACTGTGGTTAGAATTTCCTTCTTTGGGAGACGGGTGTCGCACGGAGCTTCATTCTTTATTTAATAGCACTAAGTAGCGCCTTCTCTTTTCTCACTCGAGGATTGCTTTGATTAGACTCCTTTGCATTGGGGAATACCTTTCGCCTTACTAGATCCGTTCTTGGAAAAACGGAGCATAAACCCAGCTCGGTTATTGACCCTTTTACAGACCAATATACGACTCCCCCCACGAAGCACAATCTGAGAAATAGGGATTAGCGAGAACCATCCATTCGAATTCTAATCCAATTCTTTTCTACTTCTATGCTCGGTCTCATCTATCTAATTCCACTTTTTGGTAAATATAAGTAACTAACCAGGATAGAAGAGAAAAGGCCAGAATGATCTTAGTGAACTGTAAACCGTAGTTCAAGGAGGCTTTCTAAGTCCTATCCTAGTAGGGTCGAAAGAAAAGGCTCAGAGACTCACTTTCTAATAGATTCGAAAGTCAAGAAAAAGTCTGCATTTCTTTTTCCTACTGGATTTTAAATTCCAGTTCTGATTTTGACCTGAACTTCAGAGGCGATGGAGAAAATCAAAGTCTTGTTGACTCAAAACTATGAATGCTACCTTAAGGGAGAGAAGTTTCCCAAGGGCAGAGTTAAGGTGACATGAAATTGCTTAAGAAAAAAAGAGAAGGTAGGCTAGGTGGCTCACTTCCCGCTAGATAACGATGGGTAAGCAAACTTGTTTAAGATATCCATGAAAGCAAGACTGAGTAGCTCAATCTCTAAGTGTTAAATTATCAGTTTCATCAACGAAAGTTGCCTGAGATCATATGGATTAACAATTCTCATTTCTTAGTTACAGAAAGCCCTTCTCAGTAACCCAAGAGCCACTCATCTAAGCCAGCGGATTAGAATTCAGCTGTGCCAGTGCGCAAAGCAAGCACGCTTAGACTGCGATGTGCAATCATGAGTACAAATTGACACTCTGACCGCTGGCAGACGCTTATTTTGCCTTAAAGAAGGAAAAGAATTAGTCCCACAGCCTACTTTTACGTTTCAAATTTCCAGGGCAGAAGATCAAAGAAGGAAGAAGTTTCTCTTCTTTCCTTGATTCCTTCTCACCGAGAGATACGACATTAGTGGTTCCGATGCCATCAGTAGACTGCTTTCTGACTCGTGCAAAGGGTTTGAGCAAGATGGATAGGATTTATGACTTCCACTTACTATAGGAAGAAATGGTTGAAATACTATGCTAGGAGAGTCCTGTTTCGATCCATTTTCTTTTTAATTTTGCTTTCCCTCCGCCAGTCCTTTGATCGCTCTTGCTCGGGAGGAAGTCAAAGCTGAAGTCAGTCTTCTTCTTCTGATCTGATTGAATCTTTTACTTCCTTTCTTTAAAGTGCTTACTCAGTCCAGATGAACTCTCAATCCAAAGGTAGAGGAAGACAAAGCTTATGCCACAACACAATGCCTGACCTTCTTAGATTATAAGGCTACAATAATGAATCTGTTTTCTAGAGCCAAGTCAGGCTTATAACAACCTATTCAATGCAAGGATTCACCGACATTGAACTGCAGAATTCCATTAAAGAATGGAAGCAAGGTAGGAGATTAAACCTCGGAGAACTTAACTACCTTAGTTCTACCAGGTTTTGGACATCATCATCTTCATCAGGTTCTTCACAATTCCATCTCCTCGGATATCGGATATAGGAAGTGGCTTCGAACTCACCGTCTTTTTTGCAGCGATCATTGGTTTGATGACTGTGCATGATGGTACTTTTCTTCCCGCGCGCAGGTTTTCCCTTTTGCTCCATTTCAGCTCATTTTTTCGTGGGACCTCATTGTGATCCTAGAACTTTTTTTGAGTTGCATTTCGCTTCTGTTCATTCAGTGGGAGGTTTCGCTACTTCACTTATTGGGAAAGCAATGGAACGGAACTCAGCCTAGCTGGGCTGGCACTTTATGCTAATCAAACTCTAAGTGAAAGTCCAGTTATTTTAGTTAAATGTGAATAGACGATGACTGGACACAACATCACTCTTCCTCTCTAATAGGGGACAGGTGACTCAATTCAATTTCTTGAAGGGAGGTGAGAGTTTAATTTCATCTCTAAATCAAATGTTCGAGCTAATGTAACGGCTGTTTCCGGTAGTTGGAGTTGCCTTGATGTCAGAAAGGTGTCCAGTTAAGAAGGTGTGACAGAATGGTTATTCTCTTGCTCGTATCTTGGCCACAGCTACTGCTCGTAGTCATAGTAAGAGCTCAGAGTCTCGGACTTTATCGCCCGAATCTTTCATCAGTTTTTTTCTGTCTGTGGGACTGGATAACCAATGAGATAAACCAGGTTCAAAATCAAGCTTGCCATTCAGAGGTAGGAGACACTCTCCTCCTGTCCCGTGCATTCCAACATTTTTTTTTGCTATGGTTAACTTTATTTTTCTACTCATCATTAGAGCTCTCGGTGCCTTTGTAGGGATTTCAATTTGATGTTTTCTAGGAAAAGAATAAAGTAGAACCACCCCTCTCCTCTGACTCATTCTCATTTAGAAATGTCATCAAATAAATCATTGATTGTTCTTTGTTTGGACTGAATAGAATAGGTCCAAGGGTCGGCCCTTTCACCTATAAAAAGGATTCTTCCAAGAAAGTTTGACTTTTTTAACTCAAAAATGAGACTAGAGAATCGATAGATATCATTTGTGTACAGGCTCGTGGCACGGCTCCAAGGGTAAAGTGAGAAACAGAAGATTTTAACTGACTCAGAATCAGCCACAAAGGATTGCCTAATTGCAGTTTGTCGAAAAAGAGTGGACAATGAATGAAAATAGACAGACTGATGTAGGATGTCTTGTCTTGGAGTGTATAACTCCAGCTTCGTATAGAGAGTGATCAAATGTCTACTCAGTCAGTCCTTTATTATCTTTCTTATCCTTGCAAAGGTCACTCTAATAAATGCATTCTTTTCCCGCTATCTAATAGAGACCTGTACAACGGCTAAACTAAAGGCTCTGGTACGTGTTGCTAACTAGAGAGCACAAGACTGTATCTCAATCCCATTTGATTTGACACATGAAGCTAAAAAACCTAAACATATAAATAGAATCGAATCGATCAAAATACTGGCTTGATCCCTGAACTCCTATTGAGAGTGGAGCTAAGGATGAAATTTATTACGCCTTTGAACATGTCTCATCTCATTTAAGTGCATGATTCATTTCATTCTCAGAGAATAGATTGAAGATCGAATCTATATTAGAAGGGTCAATGATTATAAAAGAATCGCGGATCTTTGATGAAAGTAGCTCGACTGATTTATCTATTCCAGTTATAGGCTGGACTCTCCTGGAATCAATCCTTCATTCTTTTTATTAAAATTAAAGAGTAGTAATAGTATGCTACTTCTATGCTCATTCTGATCTTCCTCTTTCCTTCTTCCTCCTTTGTTATCCCTACTATTGATCTGACTTTTATTAGTTTGGTACACTTCATAAATGACATCCTGTCATTTAGAATTCAAATGCTACTATATGCTTAACAAATTGACTTCTATTTAAGTAACGATGTGCTCTAAGGGAGTCTTCCCATCCCAAATCTACTTATCAATACTCGTCAAATCCAGTTTTTTCAGTAAGAAAGCGACTACTGCAGTCACATCCTGTCTTCTCTTCTATCTCCTCATCGTTCAGTCAGTGATCTAGTGGCATTCTATCTTGAAGCGAATGCAGTATAAGGTCGCTTGCGCCTTTCTTCCTTTGTTCTTCTCGCTCCGAACCTTATTAAAAGCAGAAAGACGATGATCTTATACTAAGGAAGAATTTTGGTCTCGTTCTCATATAGTTGAGAAAGGTTTCATTTAGGAGGGAGATTGTCATAAAACTAGAAAGATCGTAAAGAAAGCCACTTTGACGCCCAAAACTCCCATGTTTGATTGACCAAGCGATTTTCAAAAAATGCCTCATTACAAAAAGCAGATTGTTCTTTTTATGAAAGATGCAAAGAAAAAGCATCTGTACTCATAGGATTACGGGCTACTCTTTAATCAGATGAATAAGGATTTACTTGCCAGCGTGAGGGCTTTCAAAAAAAGCAACAAAACAAGAGAGGTTCAGCAGCTCGAAGTTGATCTCAATCAAGTCCTACCGTCAGGTCAGTCACAAAAGAATAAAAGACTGAAACAAAACTCTTTTTCCAGTTTCTGGTCTTTGACATCAATCTCTAAGTTCATCCTGCAGAGCGAGTCGAGCGTAGCTAGCTCTGCACTACCATGACGCTATGTCGCGCCTGCACTTCTAGTTATAAAACGCACTAAAAGCATACCTAATCGGTATGACTGGGGTCGAAAGCCCTACATTCTGTTTCAATTTGGATGGGCTTCCCCTATTGTCTGGCCTTAACCATTGCATTGGTTATGAAGGCCTTCATTACTGGGTGAGTCGAATCCCAGATGATGCCTTGTTCGGGCTCATTCGTCCTCTCCTTCCCACTTTGATGGAATCATTTTTTTGCCGCATGGGGAGGCCATCCTCATCGGTACAAAATGCTCACCCCAGGAAGCAACCCCAAGGTCCCCTGCCCGCACCTTCCATAACAAAAGTGCGGTGGGCGATTAAGAATCCTCTTTTAATCGCATCTCGATGCGGAGCGACATCTTATCCAGTATGTTCGATGAACTTGGAAGATATACGTCCTCAGCGGTGGCAAAATGCAGACAACTGATCAAATTGATGGATGAGGTTAATCATTGATCTTGGGGGAACTAGGTCGGGGAAGAAGGTCGGAGATGCCTTGTCCAAAAGGATTCTTAAGTGGGAAAGGTAAAAGGGTCAATCTAACTTTTAAATCGTTATGTCTAGGTTAGGATCCTTTTTACCCAAAGTGTGCTACCTTTCATTTTTCCCGACATTCTGACACCAAGAATTCTGACTGACAGAAATCAAAGACAAGAAAAAACGAAGCGAGAGAGTGTCAAACTCTTTCATTCCTTGCGCAGAGCCAATTCTTAAGATTCTGAGTGACTCTGACACCAAGAATTGACAGGCGGATGAGTTTGATAGTTGACAGCGCTAACGAGCAAGAACACTTCTGCGCATCGAAAAAAAAGGGGTTGAGTCAACTCTTCGATCAAATCCCATACATTTAATCTTAATAAAAGCATGACAGCCCGTAACTCAAGGAAAAAAGAGGGATAAGAGCTTCCTTATTTCTTGCCTTTTCTCGGTTACTCTTTACCAGTATGCCCGTTTCTGTTCTTAATCAAAAGAGAATGGGGATCTTGGATTTTTGTTTATGTTTTTTTTTGGCGAGGATCCTTTCATTGAAATTGACGATGTGTTCCGTCGTCAGTAAGCGGTGGCTGACAATGCCCTTATCCCTAAATCTATTTTTAAGCGCAGAGGACAAAACTCATTCATTTTGAAATCTTCTCCTGAAGGTAGGCATTGACCCACTGAGATTATGACTCTCTCAATGACACATTTTTTAGGGTGTTGAACGTCTGATTCTTATGAGTGGCCTATGAGAGTGCAAATCTCAGCCAGGAGCAATGATTCCGAAAAATCAAATTCGATATTGCAAGTGAAAATCGACGTTCTGAAAGTAAAAGCCGGCCCATCCAAAGACGTTTGACGTCCAGTTAAAATCTGGTCAAGTGCAGAGAGTGAGATCTCTTTGAGTCCGGTCTTCTTAACCGCTTCTCATTTGAATTAGGTTATTCAGATAGTCAATCGGTTTTTATAAATCTCTCTATTCTGGCCTATTCAATTAGTGAGTTAGAGATCGAAAGCTGAGAGAGACTAGACTTATAGTAAGAGTAGGTGCGCCTTAAGTTGAGGAGAGTTATTCACAAGCAGTGGTTATGAGCTCTTTCTTATTTCGGTTCAGAAGAGGCTGCGCACCTTAGCAAAGAGAAAGCAAGAATTTGAGATTTCTCCCTCTAACTCAAGAGAAAGATCTGCAACTATTTCCTCAGTCTGACTTTCGTGGAAGTCTAATTGATTTCATTCTTAGGTATAATTGGGAGTTGAAAGCCAATAGGATTGAAGTCAGATTCTTTCTCTTTAAAGTTACGATTGTTCGAAGTTTAATTTGATCCGGGTAAGAAGACCTAAAGTCGGCCAAAAGGTTCTTGGGATTCTTACGCTTTTATCTCTGTCTCTGCTGTAACTGCTAACAACAATAGCAATCTCTCTTCCTTTCTGTCTTAGCCTGTTGCGTAACCGATTTCAAGCTTTCAATCTTTTCATCTCTATAGACGTCATTTCAACAGTGTTGAAATCCTCTAACTTGAACAATACTAAGGGCAACCAACTCAGTAACTTCCTAGGGTTCATAAAGGCGCCCAGTATTAAAGTTTGAATCAATGCCTAATTTACCCTCCTTCAGCTAGGCCAGGAACGAAAAATGAGATGTTTGCTTAAAACTTCCTAGCAGTGAAATCTCAGGATGCTTGCAGCTCAACTATATTAATCTCCTCAAGCCATAAGGCGTAGGGCCTTGTATTCGAATAGAAAGATCAATCTTTTATCTAAAGCTGCAACTCTATCCTCGACTTCCTCCCGGGTAAGATAAAGAACAGCCAGATACTGGAATTGGAGTAGAATCAATGGGGACTCGGAGGTCCTCCGCAAGACCTAGGAATAGAATAGGCGGGATGAGCTCAACAATAGCTAGATTGAGTTCTCTGGGGTTCTCCTCTACAGTCGTTCCCACGGGAAGGATGTGAATAGGAGCTGAGTTCAAGAGATAGATATAGTGATCTCGGGTAGCTCTTTCTAAGGAATTTCTTGTATCAATAGATTCTGCTCTGTATCCCGGAAGGGAATGCAACAATAGAGAAAGATTCTAACTTCACTTGTTGCCTTTATTCTCTAGGAGTTAAGTGACCCATAGGCATGGGTCATAAACAAGAAAGGTAGGTTCCTTTCCTTACTAGATCCTCTGTCACTTAGACTTCCTTAGACGACTATCAATTCTCAGTCAGTTGCCAGATTCTAAATATGAGAAGATTTTAAGGCCTTTATTCTAGCCGATAAGGATCTGAATCAATAGGTGTTTGGATGATCAGCCTAGGCTTTTTATTTTTGTTGCTTTTACGTCACATGACGGGAGTGCTAGAGACATAAAATGCATTCTTTAGTCAAGCAATGAGAAAGATTGACCAATCTCATCATATTTTATTTCATATGAATATGCCCTCTAACTTGAACTTCCTGACTTCCCAGGGTTTCCACTGCCTAACTAGACTTCTCATTCATCGGAAGTCAGGGCTAAGAGTTATCATGAGTTAACTCCAACTTATCTACTAAAGTCTATAACTTTGAACTCAACTCTAAAGGAAGTGACTTCAGGGTTGGAACATCAGAGCAGAGGCGGGCATAGAATCTATGAGTGTTTGGATTGAATCCCTTGGGACTTGTAACTGAATCTTAGTCTGCAGGAATTAAGACTGGTTTGTAGCTTTCCTACCTTATCTTACCTTATCTGAAGTTGGACGGTATTCTTAAGTCGAATGACTGATCTCCGAACTCTTTATGGCTCTCAATCTCAATACTAGCTGGGGTTCAAACTGCCTTGACTTCGGTCTTGAAAAAACTTTTTTGAGCAAGATACGGGCTTTAGAAGCAGGGATTAGGAATGGGTTTCTCTTTCCTGACTATGTTCCCCCAGATCAAGAGATGGGAGATTATCTACTTGATTCCTGAAGACTGATAGTTAGGACTAAGGCCGTGTTAAATAAATATCATGACTTCTGGCTTTCCTAACTAAATAGAGGAAGCTAGAATTCTGACTTGCTTTCGACTTCAAAAAGGTCTAGTCTGATCTTCCCAACTGGTACCTTTGTAGAGGTTTACTTTAGTGAGGAATTGAAGTTCGCTATAAAAATGGGGTACACTGTGATCCCAATGAAAGGCTACCTCTTTGAGAAGGGCCCATCCCAGAAGTTTTTCCTAGAGGTGAAAGGGGAAGGGGCATTGGTACTTATGCAGGGTCGGGTTAAATGAGTTTCGCGGGTAAGCAATTCGGTGCAAGCTCCAGCTGATGCCATTGATGTAAAAAAGACATCTAGAATAGATCGAGCTAAATGTTGAATCATAAGTAGGAGGGATAGCGCTTCCTTTTCTCTTTATAGGTCTACTTCTTTCACTACTTATGCCTTATAGCGTAGCGATAAAAATAAGCTTCTTCCGGGACCGGAACATAGAGACCAAAAAGTTTTAACTTACCGCCACACCTTGCTTTTCCTTTATTACTATTAAGTTCTGCCCTTACATCATAAAAGTAAGGGTTAATATATAGAACTAGATACGTAAGAGAAAGAGAGGAGAGCAAAACTTTACTTCTCTGCTGAGGCATAACCAATAGCAAACAATCTCTAACGTTGTAGTTTAAGTGGTCCGCTATCTAACATCTTTCGTATCTTGTTCGTGTTCGTTGCCAAGGTAGATCTTTTTCTTTGCCTTGAAACATATTGCGAATAAAGAGAAAGATAGCCAGTCCTCTTGGACAGCCGAGAGTGTTATGTAAAAAGGACCAAGGAGGATCCTATCCGTCAGGAGAAAGAGGAGGAGTAGGAGCTAGCCTTAGGGGAGGAATCGAATGATTAGGAGATAAATAATGAGACAAAGGAGAGCACTTAGACAATTCACTTTGATTACAGGGAAGTCTGCTAGTAGGAATTCTTCAGGGCGTATTACGGTTTTTCACCGAGGGGGTGGATCGAAGCGATTGCAGCGAAGAATTGATCTGAAACGAAAGACTGAGTCTATAGGCGTTGTAGAAAGGATAGAACGTGCGCCTAATCGCTCTTCTCGGATCGCTCCGGTATGATGGTTCCCCGGGGGGGTCCGCCAATGCAACACGATAGAAGAGTTCGCTCCGCCGCGTAAGATCCTCGAATCAAAATCAACCACGACTACCATCTGCGGTCCATTTTCATTCTCTTCCCTGCCCGGGAAGGGGGATCAAAAAAGGGTAGTTTGCTTCTCTCCTGGGCGGATGTCCACTTATGTAGTGGTCGACCTTCCTACCAAAATTCCTTCTTGGTCGAAGAGCCCCTTTTATACTAGTAAGGACGCAGGAAATAAAGAAACTTATGCGAAGGATGTTTTTTTCTCTGCCCTCTCCTCTCCAAAGGACAAGGGAGAGACTGCATCCCTTTCCTTTGGTAGCTCATTTGGTTTCCCAAGGATAGCAGTAGCTGGAGCAAAGCCTGTTTTCTTCTCTCCGCGAATAAGAGAGAGAGTCAGAGGAAAAAACACTCTCTTTTTGCGAGATCTGAAAGTGGAGAACGCATAGCATTCTATGGGTACATAGGATCAAACATAAAGCAGTGCTCTCTTGGCAGAGTTTTAGGTGGCAAGAGACTTTAGGGCTTATTGGAGCTTCTGAGTGTAACGAATCGAAGCCGAAGACGGATCAAGGTAGCTTGCCTGCCAAGACGATAGGCAAAGGGGTGAAGGATGGAACGTGCAAAGTAGATCGTGCACCTGTCGTGTGACCCGTTGGTCCTAAGCAATGTCTTGCGCAAAACGACCCACAACTAAAAAGCTCCCTTTTTTTATGTTAGGGGAGCACTAAAATGCAACTTCGATCGGATGCAGGTATCAAATCCCGCCGCTGAGATGTCCAGCGGATTCCTGGGCCTTGACTAATGGCCGGCCACCTTTTACGTTAGAAGAGCAAAAGGCCCAAGGCATAGCAGGATGAACCAATGTGAATGAGTGTAAGCTTCGTTGCCCGAACACGATTGGTGCTGACCACACTAGGTGTTGCCGTGGTAGCAAGAGAGGCAGGCGATGACAATTGAGAGGTTGTGATAGAGCATTCCTAGTCACACGGGAAATGCCCGTTTGGCTCCTCGCGGAGTATAGCTCACATCCAAATATCTGATTGGGGAACGGGGCAACGCCATGAAGTTCCGGCGGAAAGGAAAGGCCTGCCAGGCTGTCTGCCCATAGGTGCAGGATTCTTTGAAAAAGCGCGGGCTGACTCGGAGACCTGGTACCTTGGCTTAGTAATGAATGAAGGGAAGCTCTTCGAGCTTTCTCCGCAGCGGCTTATGTAGTGGTCGGCCTTATAAAGCTCACTAAGCCTCGCTTCCCTCTCCCCTTCACTTATGTTGTGGAAAATAGTCGTCGGCATTCTATAAGCGACTTGACTGAGTCTATGAAGCTTTGCTTTTCTTGTAGTCGGCCCGTAATACCTCCCTTCATTTGCTTGCCTCCTTTCAGCTCAGAATGCCTAATGCCTATTATTTAGTGCTAGAAGCTAACCGTCATAAGCTCACCCTTCGGGTCTCGCTTCTAGCGCAGGAGGCCAAGCATTCTGCCAGACGTCCCGGCCTGGGAGCCCCGTTCGCCTTTGGTACTTCAGTAGATCTTCACAAATAAAAAGCGCTACTTCAGCCTTAACTACAACTACATTTTGCAAGCCCCGCCGATACCTACCTATAGAGTCAAATTCAAATAAAAAAAAAGTGACGGCGACTTTCTAGGTTTATGGATTCAGTCAGCTAAACTCCATCAAACTCCTCAATCAATATCAATAAGATGTCTGACCGCTTAGGCTTGGTTTACTTTGGTTTGAATGTAAACTAAAATAAGAGGCGTTTACGAAGGGAACCGAAGGTTTCCTTGTTTAGTAGTACGAAAGTAGTTCTACTTTTAAGATGTTTAATATTAATACAATAATACATATTAATACAATAAATAATTAATATATTAATACAATAATACATATTAATACACTCTATGTTGTGTTGTAGCTGTAGAACAGAATGTCGTTCGCCCTTACTTTGACTTTCTGAGAAGGACTTATAGTATAGTTTCCAAAGGTGAACACCCCCCTGTCCTTTATAGTATAGTCATAAAGGGCTTCTAAGAAAAGTAAGGAAGAAGGCATTTGAAAGGTCGACCACTATCTCATAGGCATTCTGGTGGTAAAACCAATGACTACACGACTCTATACCAAGTCATGAGCGATAGCAAAGCCAAGCCGACATCTATAGGCGAAGGGACGAAAGCCCGACGAAGGCCTATGCTACAGTAAGCAAAAAAGTAGGTTGAGGTTATGAAATCACTTAGTCGTATACTATACAAAGGGAAAGGCGTCGGTACGGAGTCACATCAGCTATGGATATATACTAGGCTATAAGGAACGGAGTCTTAAACTATGGACCGAAACTACACTAAGGAACAAGGAAACTTGACTGAGAAAAGAAGTCAAGGAACGAAGCAGCTTCTGTAATAGCCCCGTTGAATAGAATAGGAGGGCGAAGGCTTTTTGCAAAAGTGTTTTTTGTCTTATAAATGCATTTTTTTCTATTTAGAGAGAGGGGGCTTCAAGTTCTTAGGAAGAGACATACGAGACAGCTCACGTATGGTTTGGGAGCCAAGCCCCTGCGCAGGGGCTTAAGTAAACACTTATATAATAGCCAGTCATCAATTGAAGGGGGGCAAGATAGTGATGAATTGCGATTGGTCTAAGCCTTCGACTAGCGAATTATTGCAACCTCCCCAGAATACCCATATAGACAAAGACCTTATTCACACAGCGAAGAAAGGCCGAGTGGAAGGGGGTAGTCAGCTGGCTGCTTCTTTGCCATGCGCTTTGCTTCACTTTATTTTTTAGAAGAAAGAGACCAAATGAGAGTGAAAGGCAAGGGCAAGCGATAGAAAGGATAGTCCCTCGCGCGAACAACTACTACTAGAAAATGGTGAGACCATTAGTGAAAGAAGGACCAAGGAGGATCCTATCCTTCAAGAGAAGGAGGAGTAGCAGGAGTCAGTTTTCTTTGAAGATCGAGGAAGGTAGTGTCGGACAATTATGCCATTCGGAAGAAGTCTTCTACAGAAGAAAAGCCTGTTACGAGTAAGTGGAGAGGAAAGATCTCCAGAGATTCTTATCCCATTCCATTCCAGTGGTTCAACCAGTAACCAATGGACAAAACTCAAAAATCCATGGTTTCCCGGTAGAACCCTATTTCGCCCAAGTTATTTCGGAATCAGAAAAAAGAAGCGGTTTTTCGCACAGCTTGCTCATAGTGCAGGTCCCACTTGTATATCATATTTGGCCGAAGAAGCATCGGACAGGTTGGAGTTCTTACCTTCTTGGGACTCCATGGACCAAGATCTGCTTTTATTATATGGTCAATACCGATCTACTTTAGTAGATCATATGGATGTAGAAAAAACAACTAATTTGGATGAAATAGAAACATCTCTTTTCCATTACTATTTACCCAGTTCATATATTTGTTTTGTGTGTTCTTAGGAGGAATTCGATCTCAGAATACCACCTAAATAACTACGGCCAGAGAGTCAAATAGGTCGGGAAGAAAGAGTCTGAGTTCGGGTTGGACGATTAAGACTCGAGTCAAAATGAGAGAAAAGGAAGCTATCAATGCCTTAGTTTACAAGAAAGCTTTGTCGTACTTAGAAAAGGATGGTTCTAAAGTAGGTGTCAAGCTGAGAAAAGGCGGAGAATTTTGGAATAAAAGAAAAGAAAGGCATGAGAGTCTTTGGGCATAAAGAAAAGATTGGCTCCTTCTAAAGATCTCTTTCTTCTCTTATGATATTTCATTTCCATAAGACAGGGAAAGATCACTCTGTCAAGCAGCCCTTCAATGCTTTCTCCTTGTTGGAGAATATGACTATACTATATAGTTGAAAGTCTAACATTATACCGTATCCTTCATGCCGCCGACAACCCAAGATTGTGCCACCCCTGAAATGAGAGTGAATCTTGGAACCAGAAGGAAGACATCTACATATTCTACATATAAAGTAAAGACGGACGTCGGGATCGTTGATCATCGATTCCCGTAGTCTAACCGAATTCATTCCTTGGCACCAGGCGGCTCACTTAACAACTATTGATCTTCGAAAGGCCCTGCCTAAGAGTGGGTCATCCTGAGCCAGAAATGTGATATGAGTCCCCGAGTTCTCTCTCGAATAGACTTTTGATAAGGGCGCAGATGCTCTAACTGTATGGCTTGGGTATGTAGTAATGAGTGTAGGTGATACCGAGTGAATCTTTATGGACTGGACTCACAACTATATCACGGCTCATCCAGGGTTCCTTCGTTCTATCTGTTCACTTAAGACTGCGCTTTCAAAGGTAGTTCTGAAAGGCACCTCTTCAATCCTATTCAACCTTCCATTGAGAAGCCCCAAAACTACGCTTGAAGCTTCATTCAGATCGATTCCAGTCGCCGCTATACCACATCAATCCGTTATGTCTTGACCCTCTTCCTTAGCAGCTACAGATTCTCCGGACAGCCATATTTGCGTGGAATGGTTCCCCAACCGAAACAGGCTCCTTCTTAGATCACTTCGATTCGACAGCTTTAGGGCTTTCAACGAATGAAATGAGGGACATGAGAGGCATAGAGGACTCATACCCCGGAAATTAGATCTTTGTTGTGCCTTCACACATTAAAAAGAGTCCATTCATGAGGACAGTATATGCGTTCTTATTGAAAAAATTCTCCCCTTTTTTACCGGTCGAGCTTTCACTACTTCTGAGCGGCCAGGTGCCTATATAGCCCGGTTCCCTCTTTTCAAGGAAGAGGGCATTAGACCTCATGTAATTCTCAATCCTTTTTTACCTGTTCCTGAAACTTCGTGCTTTCTTCTCTCCGGCAACTAAGTATTCTGGGAGCCCCCGAATCAAATAAAGAAAAGGGGAAAAACTCTTCTTTATCCTCGTTCTTGGGACTATTTAGGATTGATTGATTCCCATTAGGTGGATTGGTTGTTGCGCAGCTAACTACCAACCCCGAAATTACGTAAAGAGAAAGGGGTTATGGAACTACCTTTCTTTATGGTCAGGATTCACTGCTACGGTGGGTAGCCCTGATCTCATGGATTATCCAGAACTATGGAGAAGCAAGGACCTGCTAGCTACATCTTCAGTTTGTAGTGACTCGTTCATCAGGAGCGGAGGGAATTACTTCAACGGGGGTCGGAAAGTGAAAGGGCAGAGCCTAAAGGCCACTTCCTGATATAGGAGAATTCCAGATAGTGTAGTTATGTCGAACGACAGAAGGGAGTCTTCAGACTGAATATAAGAATAGTCCTGCTTAGATGAATGTCGCTTGAACGAGTTTAAGAGGTGAAAGTCGGGTCATAATTCATTTACTATAATGAATTTGTACTAAAGGCTATCGTCCTTCTGTATGAATCTGATGCAAAATCTATCATGGCTTCATGGATCTCCATTTCTTATCATTATGCTTTTGTCTCAACGAGGAAAGAGTGATGGTAAGACCCTCTTCTATGATTCGATACAGCCCTCTCCTTTTATTCCTTTTTCGTCTATCGATTCAACATAAACTTAAAGGATGTAGCTAATCAGCCTCTATTTACTCATCAGGAAAAAGAGGCTGCTGGCTAGAATAGGTACTCTTTAAAGCAGCCCCTAAGGCCGATAGATGGAAACTGTTCCGCCCCAGTCGTCGAGTCCTTCAGTTGAGTTGGTTCAAAGATCGAATGAATGTGGCTTCCTTTTTTAGAACCATTCGCCCTAGCCAAAGCGCTTTCTTTGCCTTGCGAGGAGTGGGAACTTTTACGAGATGACTTGATTGACGCTTTACCCGACCAAGAAGTGGGAGTTCTCACGAGCCTATCTCTTTTATCCATAGCTTGAAAGACTACGGATTTTGCTAAAGAACTAGCTTGCCCATTGGCTGGGAAATTTTCTAGCTATTTAGACTAATCCAACTGATCTACGATGGTCGGGTGCTTGCTTCGGGTCCTTGAATGTGCAATCATTCCCTCCCGGAACTAAGACTAAAGCACTTCTCTTTCACCCACTATTTTTCTTCCAACAAGACCGAAAAGACTAAGAACATCGGATATGGGGAAGGAAGGGTCATTTCAAAGAGCGCATACGTTTCATGTGCACCGCTTACGTTCACAACTTTCATCTGATAAATTTTGGAAGGAACAAGGGGAGCAGCTATATTTGGTCCTTTTCATTTAGTTTTTGGCTTATAGACCTAGTTAATCGTCCAACCACTCTTACTTCTTGGTCTTCACAGGCAGCGGATCAGGCTTGAAAAAACCTCCATAGATGGACGGATAGAGGTTCTGGATTACTCATTTCACGCATTATCATAAACTTCTACTTTTTAGACTGGGTACCCTTGTTCCACTCTAGAGAAGAAGGGTTATCGATCGACATCGAAGTATCGAAACACTCTATCTCATGCTTTCATAGGAAAATATGATCTGGACCTTTCAAGGTCAAGATCCCAATGAGTTGAACTATGTTCAACTATGTTCAACGAATCTCTGTACCTTAGTCTCAACTCATTTAAAACGAATCTCTAGATACTTCGTACCTCCTTGTAGGGTAACCATATGGAGTGGTCCTATAGAGAGGTGCACCTTGGCTACCCTCACTTCTGTATTTTATATACTGTGGGGCGCTCTTTAATGAGGAAGTTGCCTTCTTGGTTGAATAAGGAAAGAATGATGGATAGAGTTTTGGGGTTATTACCTGCTTGCTCCACTATATAATTCAGTTACGATAACACAACGGTTCCTTATGAGGGGTCAGGTGTAGTTCAAATATCATTTAGTACGCTACCTGTCATAGCTCTGACAGGGTGGCGATACTTCTGGTGGGTGTGGAAACCAGAAGTCTCATGTTGTTCGTCAGCACTATGGCATGATCGAATTGTAACAGTGATAAGTGTTTCAGTGGTTAGTTTTACATTAGGATCCTCTCAGCTATCTAAGTGCCACTCATTGGAGTGTGGTACTTGCTTGACAGCTGGGATCTTTCCTAGGTGATGGCTGGGACTACATTTTCTTTGGGGACGCAGGTTTCTATCTGAATTGGAGCAGGCCTATATAAAGAAATTCTTTACGGTCTACTTTGCTGGCCTTGAATCTTCTTTCTTGAGTTTGACTGGCTTAGTAGCCACCTGGGCAACCTTTGAATCTGAAGAGAGGTTCAAGGTGTTGCAGAAGCTCCTAGGGGGGGAGTGCTCGCACCGTTAAGGGAGTCTTTGTGTGGCTCAGGTTAGATTATTCCATGGCTATCTCCTAATGGGTCTCATCTTTCTAGATGAATGAATAACAGAGGCGAGCGGAGTGAGGGCGGTGGGCGGGCACGGTGGGAAAGAAGACCTGCCTCGCTCTAAGGATAAGCCTCATTTCTAGGAATCCCACTGAGCCTTCAATCACATCACTATTGTTAGATCCTTTGATCGTGTATTACCTCTTTCTGTCCTCCTATCCAACAAGCATGTGCTTCCCGTGCTGACCCCGCCCTTAGACTGGAATACAAAGCTTGCCCGGTATAACTACTGCTTGGAGTTTAGGTAAATAGATAGAATGAGTTTCACATAGTGAAACGAATCCTTGGATCACTTTTAGGTAATAAGATGATACTTCACACTAGGCCAAGATCTATCATCATAGGTAAGAAAACGAAGTTCTTGGTGTCGGAGAAGCTGACTGAACTGATAAGCTTATCGGATTAGGACTTAAGTGAGGGTGAAAGATGGAATGATGCGAAAGCTAAGAGCTGTGGACTCATAGAACGAAATGAAGGCTTACCAGCCCGGGGTCTCAAGTGCTCAACTTTAACTTGCTGGCAATTTAAATAATTAATAACAAAATTTGACATATCTCTCTTTATGTTATTCCACCAATACACCTTTTTAGGTTATGATAAATTTTAGTAAAATTGGGATAAACGACATACCTAAAAATATGAGCCTTAACCAATATTCTTTCTTGCAACCCTTCAACATTCGAAACATAAAGTCTCCTTTTATACCGCAATATACTATCTCATCCAATCTCAAAGGCTAAAATCTTTTGTTGACCAGCAGCCTTCATGATTTGCATCAATATGGGGTCATTTGCTTGCTTCTCCTTAACTTCAACACACAAGGATGAACTAGCCACCTTGTGAACGATCACTCCTCTATCCTCAGAGTCTAAGAGTTGGACTCTCAAATTAACAAGTCGGTGAATATTCTTTACAAAATCCCTCTTTTCCTTTCCAACGTGCAAAAGGTTGCCTATGGATAACCTGCTAAGAGAATCAACAACAATAATATCCTTACTTAGATGATAGTGCAAGCTCATATCATAATCCTTCAACAGTTTAAGCCATCACCTTTTCTTGAGATTCAACTCCTTTTGCGTGAACACATACTGTAAACTCTTGCGATCATTGAAGATGTAAAATTCAACCACATATAAGTAGTGATGCTAAATCTTAAGTGCGAACACCACAACCGCCAATTCTAGATCATGGATGGGGTATTTTTTCTCATGAACCTTAAGTTGTTTAGACGCATAAGCTACCACTTTACCATTTTTCATAAGTAGACAACTGAGTCCCACTCGGGACGTATCACAATACATACAAAACCCTTCAATACCTTCAAAAAATGTCAAAACATGGGTGGTAGTCAACCTATTTTTAACTTTTCAAATCTATTCTTACAGGCCATGAACCATAAGAACTTTATCTTTTTCTGAGTCAACCTGGTAAGTGTTATAACTATAGACGAAACAAATCTCCTGTAGTAACCTACCAGACCTAAGAATCTCTGAATGTCGGTTGAAGTTATCGATCTAGGTTATTTCTTCACCGTATTAATCTCCTGAGGATCAACTTTAATCCCTTCACTAGCTACAACGTTCCCTAGAAAAGTCACAGCAGTGAGCCAAAACTCATATTTGGAAAATTTGGCATATAGTTATTGGTCCTTAAGGGTCTAAAGTACAATCTAGAGGTGATTGGCATGGCCCTCCTCACTCTTAGAGTGCACCAAAATATCGTCAATGAAGACTACGATGAATAAATCCAAAAACTATCTGAGCATCATATTCATGAGATTCATGAAAGTTACAGGTGCATTAGTCAATCCAAAGGACATAACCAAAAACTCATAATGAACATATCAGGTTCAAAATGTAATTTTGGGAATATCAGCCTCCCTAACTTTCAATGAGTGATAACTCGAATGGAGGTCTATTTTAGAAAAATACTTAGCATCCTAGAGCTAGTCAAAAAGATCATCAATTTTGGGAAGGGGATACTTATTCTTCAGTTTACCTTATTAATCTGACGGTAATCTATACACATACTAAATGAACCACCTTTCTTTTGCACGAAGAGTATGGAAGAACCCAAGGAGAAACACTTGGACAGATAAAACATTTATCAAGTTGGTATTTCAACTGCTCTTTCAAATTTATTAGCTCGGCATGAGCCATCTTACATGACAGAATAAAAATGGGCTTATTGTCGGGTAGCAGGTCAATTCTAAATTCTATCTCCTTATCTGAGAAAATCTCAGGGAGATCATCGAAAAAGACTTTGGAGAACTCATTAACTACAGGTATCGACTGAAAAGAGGAACTCTTGATACCAGAATATTTGACCCACACTAGATGATACATAATAACCCCTGTATATCATCTTACGGGATCTAAGATAAGATATGAACCTCTTTTTTGGTGCTAAGGAATCTCCCTCCCACTCTATGACTAGGGTTGGGCATAAAATACTAAAAATTGAATTACCGAACCAAATCGAAAAATTTGATAATTGGTATTCGGTAATTTGGTATTTGTTATGAAATTTGAGAGTAAAATTTCAATATTTTGGTATTTGGGATTGGGTTTGGTATAAGATATTAATACCGTTCGGTATTCGGTATTTACCATATACCGAATTATATATATATATATATACATATTAAATAATACGATATGTCTAACTAACCCAGTAGACTATAATATTAGTTATTATTCTAATGGATCTCTTCGACCTCGGTAATATGTTCATAAAAAGAACAAAAAAGAATATTAAATAGGGTTTCTATTAAATATACTTTTGAAGTTTAAACGTAGTTTGCAAACCTCCAACTTTAATATGGTATTACCAAATATCGTACCAAACCGAATCTTAATTTACCGATATCCAAATTACCGAACCGATGTTTTAAAGTAAGGTATGTGGTATCTACTCTCAAATACTGATTATCAAATTACCGAACCGAACTTCAAAAGTGTCATACCGAATGCCCACCCTTAGTTTTATGATTCCATGAGTAAATTGGGAATTACATTTATATCTTTAATTATTGCTTAACTTGTCTTGACTGGTTTTGACTGGGCTTGAATTTTTTGACTTGGTTCTAAATGACTTGACTTGGTGCTTGTAATCCTAAACTGTTAATTGATACTTGTTATGCTAGAGTAGGTTAGAAAGAGCATGGATTAACTTGTTGTACTATATTTTGGTTATATGTTTATATTCTTATCTTGGGTTGGCCAAATGGCCAAATGACCCTACAAGTACACCATTATTTTCTTGTGTGCTACTACACCTGTTGTTACTTTATTGAGTACAATACATATTTCAGCGAATTCTGCGAGACCTCAATTATGAGTCCAATGGGTGATTCAAATTTTAGAATGAGTAGAATACTCGAGCCACCATGAGATGTTTCTCTAATGACTTTGACCTTTGTTTGGGGACGAGTGCATTTTCTTAGTTTTAGGGTTGCATCCCCTTCTTGACAATCTTAGATTTTTTGGTACAGGCAACTTTCAAGCTCTAGAGATGGTTTTGTTAAGTGCAATGTTTCGCAAGTAGTTGTACTTATATTTTTCTTTTGGATTTAACTATCTTTTAATGAATTAACTTATAAACTCTTCTAAGTATTAACTATAAGATAGTAGTTTTGGGGTAGATGGTGGGTGCCACTTATGATAAATTTGGGTAGTGTAATACCCCGTATTTCCCTAGCTTAATTTAACTCTCAGTACATGAGTTATCCTAAATAAAATTTTTGAAATACTTAGTATTTTTCAATGTAGATCTTACCAATGCGTAGGAAATTCAGTCAGTTTTCCAATGATATAAAATTTACTCAAATTCGATACCCGGATAAAGAGTTAGAGCCATTTTAGTAAGACGGTGTGCCAACTGGCACTTCAGTGCGTCGCAGAGGCCAGCCAAATGGCAATTGGAAAATTCCAGTGTTAATCCGTGATAATGGCGTGTTGCGCCATAGCCTCAGTTCACAATTGTCAAATTCCAGTAAGGCAGCGCGATTACACCGCGTCGCGCTAAGGTTCAAATTCCCATCCAATAAGGCACCGCGATTTCACTACGTCGCGTCGAGCTTCCAGTTCCCAGTTGTCCAATTTTCAGTGAGTTGGCGAGATTGTACCACATCGCGCCAGCATACAAAATTGAGATTTTCAGTTTTAAGTTTCGAGTTTTTAAATCATTTCAGGGGTATTTGAGTCTTTTTCCACGGCCCTAATCAGCCTAAAACACGAAATTTAGCCCTAAAGGAGCACTAATTGCTCATTATTTCAATATTCACTCAAGGATTACAACATTTTATCTCAAGAGGCAAAAGCCCTAGCTTCAAGAATCAAGGTCAATCCTCAATAATTTCACCAAGAACCTTCAAGGATTAATCCTCTCAGGTATGTTAGGTGTTCATCTATGGGTTTCTTTCACCCATAGAGTCCACGAATCTATTTTTAAAACTACAAGATTGTTAATTCATGATTTATATGCTTGAAATTGGACTGTATTCATGTTCATGACATTAATGGAGTTTCAATCCATGATAAATTGTACCTTGAATTGTGTAATTCCCATGTTATAACCCATGAATTTGCAAGATTTGCCATTGTAGTTGCAATGTTTATATGTTATCCATGATTCTATGCATTAAGTTGTGTTCTCCAAATGTTTGATAGAATGTCTATGTGAATTAAAGGGTGAAATCATGACATACTAGTATATGTATAAGCTTATGCCCTACAAGTGTTTGATAAAATGCTTATGTGATTTGACTAGTGCAAACATGACGTGATATTATTTGATCCCATTCATGCACAAGTTCATGTATATCAAGTGTTTAATAAAATATCTAAATGAGTGCATTGTTAGTAAGAAAGTATTGTTATGTCTTTATGATCATGCTATGTCTTACTTTCCATGCTATCGAGTCCTGGGGTATTTAATACCCAAAAATCTAGTTGTTTACCTAGAGCCACATTTAGTTACAGAATAGTCTCAGTAGCGTCACGATCAGTAGCCCTCAGTCAGTTAGCAGAATTCAGTGAACTCACAGCTTCTGAACTCAGTAAAGCTCAGTATTAGTCCAGTTCAGTTCAGTTTAATAAGCAGTGTCTTTCAGTTGGGAGTAGGATTTAGCACCGAGCGAGTACAGTGATGACGACTTCCCCGTTAGAGAGGCAGAGTCTTTAGTAGAAGTCCTTGTACTCCAGAACTGCACAGCCAGCGCAAGATGAGGAGTCACCCGTTAGACTAGGCTTGACTACCTCCCAGGGGTCACCCATTAGATTAGACTTGGCTTCGCCCAAGTGTCACCCATCTGTTAGGCTTGGCATCCTGGTTTTCCAGTATTAGTACCCGTGGCACTATATTATCACCCTTACAACTGGGGTCACAGGTTGGACCCCTATCAGCTCAGATTTGGGGCATGTCGGTTAGATGATTACCTCCCACAGTCTCAGTTTCAGTCTCAGTCACTCAGTATCAGTAATTCAGTTATCAGTAACTTCAGATATCAGTTACTCAGTTACCAGAATTCAGTACTTAGCTTCAGAAAAGCTCAAATACAGTGTATATATATGTATGTGCACCGTATTACATACTTAGTATTTATAGCAGTTTTAGTTATCCATGTACTCTCATATTCGGTTACTCTATATCATTCAGTCAGTACTGTTCATGCATATGAACCCTTGCATTCAGTCTTACCTCATCTAGCATACCAGTACATTCCACGTACTGATGCATACTCTTTATTTGCGCTATGATGTCTCATATCATAGGTTCGGACGCTCAGGTTCCTGACCGCGCATAGACAGATTCAGATTTAACAAGCAGTGTCAGAGTTAGTAGTGTGTCCTCATCTATCGAGGATATATTTTTATTCAGTGTTTCAATAGTTGGAGTTAGTTAGGGGTTTGTCCCATCAACTCCATATTCAGACAGTTCAGTTAGAGGCTTTCAGACTAGACCAGATCAGACAGTGTTTAGTTTTCAGATGTTTTACCAGATATTATTGTTTATCAGTATTTAGATTTTGAACCTTATGGCAATTCAGCTTAATTCCGCATTTATTTCAATATTATTAGTCAGTGCTCACAGCAGATATCAGTCATGGGTTAGCTTGTGGTCCTTCGGGGTCATAAGCATCGTGTAGCGTCTGGGATACAGACTCGGGATGTTACAGGTTGTGACATACAGTCTTTGGCTCTTGTATACATCGAGGGCAGATTAAACTAGTTACACGTTTTTTCTTGAAAAAGGCTCTCACATGTAAGTATAATATTTCTCAAAGCTCTCCAGATAAAATAAAGTACCTTAGGAGGTCATGAGATGCTCCATATGAACTTCCAAAGTTGTTGGTCCTGCGAGTTAGGTGTTATATTTTGACTATAAAGGGGAGGATACCCACTTTTTATGGAGTATAATCTTTTGTTATTCAATTTTTACATCCAAGTATGTCCTGGGGGACTAATATTCAACGGGATTTGTGTAGAAGCCTCTATATCAACGTCATTAAAGAGAACACGTAGAAAATTTAAATCCCATTCTCCTGCAGAATCTTCATTAGATTTTCTCCAAGGAAACTCTCGCTCTCAAGAAAATAAGAGATTTCAACATAAAATAAATTCTCCTTAGGTAGCCATGGTTCAATATAGACTCTTGTCACTTCTCATACCCAATATGTCGGAGAGCTAGGATTTGCTCCTAGTTTCGCATGGAGAAAATCAGATTTATGATAGCATCGATCTTGAAAAAACTTAATGACGAGAGCCTCAGGTCTAGGATAACAGATTCCTCCCCATTTTTGTGAGCATAAAAATATTAAAATGATATAGATCTCAAAATCCCATACCACCATCCTCCTTGAGGACACAAACTTTTTGTCAAGATATCCATCTTATCCCTCGATTTTTCCTGTTCCCAATTTTCATAAAAAATTATTCATGGCTTGCTCAATGGGTTCACATATATTATAGTAAATCAAAAATGTAATCATCACATAAGTTGGAATTGATTAAACCACCATTTTGAGCAAAATTTCTTAGCCGACTCGTGAGAGTCTCATATACTTTGAACTGTTTATTTTTTAGAGAGATTACTCTATCTTGGATATAAATAAAAACTGATTTTCTTGCTTCTTCCAACCACTGTTAGCAAGTCGAGATACTTTCCGCGAGCATTCAACTCTTTAATGTAATGGAAAACTATAATCTCTTTCTTCACACTTTCATTAGTATTATAGCTGAAAAATATATTAGATTTTTGAAAATTTACCTGTTGTCTAGAGTCTATCTAATAAATTCCAAAACATAGCTTAATAGTTTCTACCACCTCTTTTGCTTCTTTAAAAAAATATGAAGCATCATCCACAAAAATAGGTGTGGAATAATAGAGGATGCTTTAGTGCAAATTTTAACACCTTGTCTTCGGCCCTAAATAGAAATTCGCTTCAACAATGCTGACAAACCCTAGATAAGGTGATATAGGATCATCATACCTAAATCCTCTTCTTGGAGAAACATTTTCAAACTGCTTTCCACTATGAGTAAATTGATAAGTAACAGTGGTTACCATATGCTTAACTTTATTCACCCACTCCAAGCAAAATCCCATCTTTATCATTATTGCTTGTAGGAAAACCTATTCAACGATATCATAAGTTTTACTCAGGTCTGTCTTAAGCGTTGCATAACCCACTTTGTCTTGTGTTTTCTTCTTTAAGTAATGCATAGCTTCAAAAGAAATCATGTGTTATTTATAATATGTTTTCCTGGAAGGAATGGACTTTGGGCCTCAAAGATTATTAGATTTATAACATCATTTCATTTTGTTCGCAAGGACTTTACAAGTGATTCTATCAACAACATTGCAAAAGAAGATAGGTCATAAATCTAAAACAAATTTAGGTTGCTTCTTTTTTTGAGATCAACACAATAGTAGTATTAATACTTCCTGGCACAGATGAATTATTATTCAAGAATTCCATAATGGACTTAGAAACATCACCTCCAACAGTACTACAGAAATGTTGAAAGAATCCTGGATTTAATTCATCTGGTCTAGGAGTTTTATCTGTGTGCATGTTAAAGACTATCATTTTGATGTCTTCAGTTGTAAAAGGGTGTTTCAAGTCTTCGTTATAGAAACTTTCTCCTCAACAATGTCAATAATGGCACTAAATGGACCTTATTGTGTCTTGAACAGATTGCTATAATAATTCACAATAAGTTCGTTTCCATTCTCCCAATCAAATCAACTTTCAAACTCATCTTTCAATTGTGTAAATGTATTTGTTTTTCATTGTGAAGAAGCCATAAGATAAAAATAATGATTTTTTCTATCACCACTTTGAAGCCAAAATTGTTTGGCTCTTGGTTTCTAGTAGTATTCTTGTTGCCTTAATAGGATTTCATAAGCATCTTTGGCATTATTATAAAGAGTAATGTGACTCGGGTTTCTACTACTGCCTAAGCCTCTTCATCTGTGTCTTGCTATACGTCATCTTTGATTGGAATTATTTTTTTTGTTACGACCCCAGGATTGTAAAAAACTCCTTCAATATTCAATTTGAGATGTAATATGTTATCCCTTTCCCTGGGTCCAACCCTCCTCCACTACCTCTTTAACATCTATTTTCCAAAGACATGAGTTTTCAAAGCAAAACTTCTCTAGTGAATATCGAATGATGCTTAATCCTAAGGAGATAAAAAGCATCATATCTTCACTACAGGCAGTTTTCAAATGGTACACTATAGCTTTATTGAACAGTACGCGCCAGCTAGCTGTTGAAAGGGCTCTATCCAGCCTCTCTGAAACCCACCCCTCCGTACCTCTTCCCTTTTCATAAGTAAATTTACTTCCAACGTATATTAAGTCTCATAATCTTTTATGTTATTATTAATACTCTTATTCGCAGATCACTTTCTCCCTTATTTGATGTGTTCTTTCCTTTTCCCTCCCCCACTTCCCCATTATTTTCTTCCTCATTCTTTGAGTTGTTTTCCTTTCTCATACCCAATTCATTTGAGTAATACGGCTGATAATACTCTCTCTTCTTATTATGTCACGCGCCTCCCACTGATCTATTTTCCGACCTAATCCATTGCATGCCATCCATGGTTGTTTGTTGCAATTTCGACCCATAAAGAAATTGTACTTTATCAATTTCTAAATGATGATATAGTTTGCACCAAAACTTATTTGTATAACCAATCAAACCACAAAAGAAAAAAAAAGTTCCTAATCTTTCATACTTAAATGAGATTTGCATGCATTCACCACCTGGCTGCCTAATTTTCATTGATCGTTTAAGTGGTTTTTGGATGTTAATGCTCACTCATATCCTCATGTAGTCTTTCCAAAACATATCATGATTTTTTTATGTTAAGTGGTGGATTAATAAAAGACCTAATATTGAATTATTATGTGTGTGGATAAGTTAGGTCCAATAACAATTAGACTATGATGGGTAGATACTCTATAAATAGAGGCAAACTCCTTTTCCCTAGCCACTAGAAAACTCTAGCCTATTTTCTTCTTGAATACGTGGTATAGCGGTTGACGCTCCATTGGTTTGATATAGCTGAAGGATGGTTTAAGTTGGTCTTAAGTTTAACCGTCGTTGTTACCGCTGCTTAATAATGGAGATGAAGGGTACGCTTTCTTTGTTATATATCAAGATTATGTTTGTACTTGTGTCTTGATCTTTGCTATTGATTGCCAATTAAGAATCTAACATGTAAATGTCGGATACCAAATAGATATACACAACACTGAAAAAGTGTCTAGTTGTCCCGTACCTCACAAAGCCAACATATATTTAATGACCCCAAATGGGAGCAAATTTTATATTAATGGTAGAAAAAAAGCCGTCGGCTCCAAGAATCATTCAATATGCACACAAGACACAAGAATGTAAACCTTTTCTGGTCTCTTTTTATAAAAAAAAAAAAAAAAAGGAATATGCTACCTCCTATAACTACTACAGTACTACGTACACAGAAAACGGGCAACGTGAAAGCAGCACTGCGTCCACCTGTATCAAATTGGCAGGCTAAATCAACTCATCTTAATTATCTTGTTCCCCATTTTCCATCTACCAAAATATGTATAGCATCTTTAGATGACATGTATATGCGATGATCCTATAACAATGTCACCATGTTTAGACATGCTTACTACCAAGTACTCTCTCCATCAATTTTTACTTTTTCAGCATACTTAAAATAGTTATTCAACGTTACTTGTTTAATTTAGAAAATTATATATAGTTTATTATTTTGTGTCTATTTTATCCTTGTTATTTAATATATTCATTTTTCAATATTTAGTTGACTAATAATTAATTGGATAAATATAATATGATTGCCCTTTTATTTATTGTTACTTAAAATATGTGTTAAATTAAATATGGACAAGTAAAGGTGGACAAAGAAAATACTATTGATCAACTTGTTTTAGGGACTACGGTTTCCAAATGCAATCCCAATAGCTACTTACATGTACTACATAATTATTCCCTTCGTTTACTTTTATTTGTTAATTTGGTACATTCATAAAGAAAAAAGTTATTAATATATCATTATTTTATCATCGTACCCACTATTAATTGGTAATTACTAGTGTGTTTTGAGATTAGTTTAGAGTATACTCTCTCCGTTTCAAATAGTTGGCTCTCTTTCAAAAATATTTGTTTCAATTTAATTGTTCTTTTTATGAAATCAAGAGATTATTATTATGTTTTTTAATATTACTCTTATTATTAAATGACTCATTGTTTTCAAAGAATAATTAATAAGACTAATTTGATAAAATAAATCTCTAATAAATTTTTTCTTAAGGAGAGTGTCAAGTCAATAGGGGTCAACTATTTTAAAACGGAGGGAGTAAACAATTAATGTTAAGGGTAAAATAAGAAAAAATAAGTTGTCTTTTCTTGATATGTCAAAAATGACAAGTAAAAATAGAAATTCAATTAAAAAATTAGTGACAAGTAAAAGCGAATTGTGGAAGCAAAAAGTTTATAATCTCCTTACATGACTGTGAACTTTTTATTCTATATAGCTGGTTTTTGTGTGCATGTGATTTCTTTTTATCATTAGTGAAATAAACTACTGTAATAAAGGTGTGATGATTTGATTTGTGAAATTTTATTTTTAATGGGTTTAATAGTTTTGTTTTTTCTCATTGTTACAACAAGTTGATTTTAAGGTGTGGAGATGATTGACACGGTTTTCGATGTTTTTGAGAGGGTTTTGGAAGAGTTTGGGATTTTTAGAGGTTTTAAAAGTCCTATAGTTGACTTCGGTCAACATTTTATGTTTTGAGCATCAGATGGAAATTTGAACAATTTCATTAGATCGGAAACATTGATTTTGAGTTAGTAGCGCGGTTGGTTCGGGTTTGGGATCATTAGTTTGCATTTCGACCCTCCGATTGAAAACTAATTTTAATAAGCTTTAAGGGGTCCCAGAGAGTAATTTGTTCAAAATAATTTTTCAAAAATACAACGTCACCATTGAGTCCATAATGTCGAATTTAATTTAGTAGCATAGTCCATTTCAAATGAAACCCAAGGGGTTGATTGGCAACTCTGCAAAATAGCAAAGTTATTGATGCAGTTGAAGCTAGTGCAGACGCGCTTTAGCGGCCAATAGACTACTTTAGTGGTAGTCGATGTCGCAGCAATGCACTGTTTTAGCGGTCACTTTGACCAGTCGCCTCATCGCTAAAGCGGGCACTTTACCGCTTTAACAATGGTGGATCCCTTTTGCAGAGCCAGACATAGTGGTCGGGTCGCTTTAGCAGTCACCAACCACTTTAGCAGCGACCGCTTTAGCGATCATTTAGCCTCTTAAGCGGACAATGCTGAAAAAATATATATAGTTTAATACTCACAATTTTCCTCCATTTTTGAACCTCCAAGTTTCGGGAGAGACGATTTTCTAGGACCTTCTCATCATTTTTCGTGTGGGTAACCTCTGAACTCATCTTTCTATTATTACCTATTGATTATCTCTTCTAAAACACCTTTTAACCTCGATTTTGATATGAATTTTTGAAGTTTTACCAGTAAATCTTAAAAATAATTTTTCTACGATTCAGATCTCATTTTCGTGTGGGTTTATAACTGTAGACTCCTATAATCTTGGGGAATTGGTTTCTAAAATAAAAGTCTAATTTTACCCTCTGATTTTACCCCTTTTTAAATTTATTTTTAGAACACGTTTTGAATCTAACTTAAATATGGACAATATGAGTATCATTAACTTTCTTTTGATGTTATATTTGTATGTTTTAGTTGATTCCAAATGGTTCGCAAGGGAAGGTTCCGTGTTGAAGGACTTCAGGCTTGAATTTCGATGCTTCAAGGTACGTTATGGCTTAACTTTCTTTAAACTGAATTGGGTAGTTAATAAATAAGTAAAGTGTACTATGAGTTCGAAAAAATAACTATGGAAAATATATTTTGAAATTATATTTACTATTGTGTGCCCGTCTGGGGGCTTATATTGTTGTTGTTGACTTGTGATATCATATATTGCGTGTTGCCCGTTTGGAGGATTTACTTGACATCATTGGCTTATTTGTGCATTTAAATGCGTTTATTATTAATTTGATGCCCGTGAGGGGGGTTGAATAGATATTATTGAGCATTGTTTGCCCTTATCATGATAGAAATGCCTGAGTTATGGGTTGATAAAATATTAATGATGTCTTACATACATATTTATTTCAATAGTGTCAAACTAGAACTGATATCATGAAATGTTGTCATATTGAGTTAATTTCTAGGCTCACTTATGTACGTATTAAATGAATTTGTTATCTTCATACTGATTTGATTGTGAGCATTATATCCTCATTTCATACATATATATTCATGAGATATTAGTACCATTAAGGAAAACTACTTTAAAAGAAAATATTTTTTTTTTGTAAAAACTTTGATCTGTGAACACAAGACAAAGAGGTGGGTGGAGATTTTGAGATAGTATACGGGTTGCGAACTTTCCCATAGTCCTATTTTAGGACCAATGAGGCTCGATGGATGTATACAGAAAGTCATGAGATGACTTTCATACTATTCACTTTATCATCCATTGCATTGCATTTGCATATGCATCTTCTGTGTTTCTTTTATGTTTTTTTTTTTGTGTGTGTACTCAGTTTTCATGTACCTTCGTGAATACCTGCTTCTATTTATTTTTGTCTATGTAGTAGAACTATTAATGAAGACGATATGAGCTACCATTTGGAAACTTTTTTGTTTGCAAGTGACGTGCTCATAGTAATTCTTTACTTGTATTATTTTTTGCTTTGCTCGGTCGGCCTATGATACCTACTGAGTACAAGTGCATCATACTCACTCCTATTGTGCCCTTTCGGCGCAGATCTAGTATGAGTACGAGGAGTGATAGTTGCGTTAGTGCCTGTCAGAGTTGGTGACTGGGGAATTGGCATGTTCTAGGTTTTCAGAGTGTACTCCAGACCTCGTCTTATCTAGATGTCTTTACTTATTTCAGAGACATATATTTTATTTTCGTACTTTCTGAGTTGTATTTAGATGCTCTACACTTATGATACCAGATGTTGGGAGTTTGCTGGTATTTCGTTCAAACTTCTGTTTTATATATATGAGTTGACTTGATTTCATTTTAAAATTCTTGTTTGTCTTGTTTTTAAAATGCATTTCTTGATTTTTTTCTTTTGATTTTGAGGAGTCGGCTTACACACCTAAGTTGAATCTCGATGAGTGTCATCATCAACTTTTGGATAGTGACAAAAAGTCTTTGAAATTTGTGTCTTGTGATTTTTTCCTTTAAAAAAGAATTAAGGAACCTAACCAATTCAAATAAAAGTGGTTAACGGGGTGTTTGAAATGACTTTTTTTAATGATTTATAGGTTAAAAGTCAAAAACTAAAAGTTGGTAACTATCAACTTTTGGCCTCTATTTTTAATACTTTTTAAGTCTGAAATAAAATATTTTTTTTATCTTTATCAAACACTTTTAAAAAATAAAAAATACTTAAAAATTAAAAATACCTAAAAATAAATCAATTCAAAGACCCTATAAATTAAAATTTGAAAAAAGAGCCACTTGACTTGAGCTTAAACAACCTCTCATGATCATTAGCTAACTCACAAGCCAGGCCTTCATATATTGGACAGCATGGCATGGCATGGCAATGTAGGACCATTCATTAAATAATTAACTAATTAATTATATGGTTGTAGATTTATAATCTACTCTAATAAATGATTGATTAGATTTAGATCCCAATTTTTTTAATATTTGTACTGCGTCATACGGCATGAGGTTCAAGGGATGGAGGCAATCTTTTTTTTTTTTTTCCTTTACTTTAAAACTAAAAACCCCACCTATTTTGTATTTTTGTCAATAAATGTTCTTTAGAGTCAAGTCTCTTTTGCTATAATGAAATTTGTTGCAACTTCTTTCACACCCTTTATTCTTTTGAAATAAAACTCCTCCTTAAAGTCAAACCATTATTGGAATGGCCTTTTTAAGTTATCTTTGCCACTCAATTTAACAAGGTAAAAATTCTTTATGAATAGTTATAACATTTCAGTTAATACCGAGTTTGTTAACATATTTACATTCTGAGGCACAATCACTAGAGATCGACAAGAATTTGGATACATCATCATACAACGAACCCACGGCCAGGAGGTCATTATTCAAACTAAAGTGTCACTAATTTACATTACAATAGATTATCCATTTATCGCTACTTATACGTTGTCACATTGAATATTCTTTATTTCCCTGCTAACCATGTAGAAATATTAGATTTTATATTCAGGTAAGAATATAAATTGAAAGATTAAACACATAAGATATAAAATATGTTGATATCGACAATGTGTGTAGCACACACAATGCGCATGACATTTCGTGGTGTATTCAAGAAAAAAGGGTTAAAATTAAATATTGATACGCTGAAATTGTCGATACCGTTTATAAAATGCGTACACCAAACGTGCATAACATTTCATAGAATATTTTACAATATATAATGATTCTATATTGTCTCTCGTAGAAGGAAAATAAAAACAAAAAGAATAAACATTTGAAAAGAAAAGGAAGTCGTTCGAGACATATTTTAAATAAGTAAATAGTTGAGAAGTCAGCATCAGATGGAAACTTGTGGAAAATTGAAAGTATATATGATTGGGAAAAACACTTTTTGCAACATTGAAAGATTTTCATACGCTTGATTTAGAAGCTAACCTTTTTGTCACTGTTATTTTAATGGTTTAAAACTTCTCAACGTATGAATTATTCTTTCTTTAGCACGACGAAAAGACATTTTTTGTTTATTAGTTCCAGAAGATGAGGAGATTGATGATCTTATTGCCCTTTGAAATTGCATACTAATTTCATTAAAAGCAATCATCATAGCATTACCAACACTTTTAAGTCCCCTATAAAACTTAGTCATAGTATTTACACTAAATCAATAAATTAGTAATATGATGTGTTATTTGCTCATACATATATCTATCATTTAACAATGGTTGATTAATGCATAGCTTCATTTCATTAAATATTTTTAAGCATTGTTAGTTAAATTGGCTTAATGTAAACACCCGATGTGGATATTTGTCGCTCCTCTTATTCCTCAATTGTCTTTCTTGTATTTACTTCACTTAATAGAGTATTCCTTTTGTCCCAATATACTAGTCACTTTTTACTTTGAGTCAAACTGCATTAATTTTCGATAGATTTTTTCATCATAGTGCTATAAGAAGAGTAAATTAATAAAAAAACACTTTATACTATTTAATAGTGAGTAATTTTTTCAAAAAGTGTTCATGTATAAAAAGCATCACTTGATATGAATAGGAGTACTTGATGGCCCCCAAATTTATTTTTATTTAATCTTTTTTCATCAAAAAAATAAATAAATAAATAATATGAATAGGAGTGAGTACTTGGCTAAGAAAGATTATAAACACTCCCCTAAAATGTTGAAATTAGAATTCATGCCAAGTGAACTTTATGTATTAGGAGCTGTTTGTGTTATGGACAGCTTCTAGCTTGGATTTGATGTTACAACTTTAATATATGGGATATGTAATTTTGAGCAGTAGCACACGACAAGTTATGATAGATTTGTCTGAAAGCTAAAGTCACACGTGAGTCCTGAATTTTAACATAAATAAATAGTCCATCTGTACTTTCAAAGAATTCGGAATCAAAGTGGTATCCTTCTTCCAAAAGACTCAAACTAATATACGGAAAAAATTTAAATATATCATTAAAAATGACTCATCTATTATGCATAAATTACCTGCTTGACAATCGTTTTGGACAGCGTTGACTAATATAATGCATTTCGTATCCTACTTTTCTCTATATCTGAAATAATTTTACTATTAATTTGTACTTAAAAGTGTATCGCGTCAAAGTTTAATGCTCAATATAACTTTTTCATTTGATTTTTTTTACCAAATATTCATGCAACTGTTGTTTAAATTGGTATTAAAAAATAGCCACGTAATTGAGCACAAACAACCTCGCATGATCATTAGCTAACTCACAAGCCACGCCTCCACCATTGATTATATAATTAATTAATTATTTAATGGGAGTAGATTTATAATGTATTCTAATACTCTATGATTGTTAGATTTAGATGCTAATTTTCAAAACTGGTACTGCGTCATATGGCATGAGGCCCAAGGAAAGATGCCATCTTTTGTTGTTTTTGCCTTCACTTTTTTATTATTTTTGGCTACACAAGACATTTTGCCTTTACTTTAAAACTAAACCAACCTTATTTTGTCACCAGAATGTTCTTCAAAGAGTCAACACTAAAATCTACTCTTGTTGCAACTTCTTTCACATCCTTTCTCCCAATTTGTTCTTTTAACCTCTCCAAAATTTAGTCCAAATCATTATTGTGTCCTTTAATTACACTGTGCAACTCAGAGTGATAAAATTTCTTTATCATAGTTAGCATAAATAATATATATGATACAATGCCAAGTTCGTTAACGTATGTACTCCTGGAAGCACAACCAGTGAAATTCAAATTATGATGTGATGAGTTTAATTACAATGGTCTATATCATGATTCATGACTACTTGCTGAACATTCTTTATTTCCCTGCTTAGTGCTTACTATGTAGAAATTTTACATTTCATGTCCAGATTAGTTAAATAATATAATATAGTACGCTGGTAACCGAATGTACATGGCATTTCGTGGAGTATTAATTCAAGTAATATAATATGCGTACATCGTATGTGGAGACTCCCATATTTACAAGCCATTTCATGGAATATTTTTTGATATAAAGATGCTATATGCCTCTCATAGAAGGAAAAAAAAAAAACTAAAAGTATGAGCAGTTGAAAAGAAAAAGGAAGTTGTTCAACACTACACATTTTAAATATGTTATAGTGATAGTTAAGAAGTCGATATCTAATAGGAAACTTGTGGAAATTGAAGGTATGATTGGTGCACCTTAGCAATACACACTTTGCCACATTGACATATTTCTATACGCTTGAATTAGAAGCTACGAACCACTTTACTAAAAGGCCAACTTTTAGTCACAGTGTTTTGGAATGGTATAAAACTTCTCAACGTATCCAAGTATGATTCTTCCTTTAGCATCACGAAAAAGCAAATTCTCATGTTATTAGTTCTAGAAGCTAAAGGGATATGAATCAATGATCTTGCATCTTGAAATAGCTTAATCTCGTTAATTTCTCTTTTATGAATATTTATATCAAATCAATAAATATACATCACGTGCGTTTTTTGTGCATACAATTCTGTTATTTAACCATGTTTAGTAATTCATAGATTTACTTTATTAAATTATTTAATTGTAATAAATTGAATTGATTTAATAGAAACACTTGATGTAGAATTGTAGATAAGTATTTATCATATTCTGCCTCCTCAGTTGCATTTCTTATCTTCATTTCACCTAGTTGACAATTTAACCTTTTTTTATCTGTCCATTTTGAAAGATTACATATCCTCAAAATAAAAAAGGATATCTTTGATTGTAATCCTTGAATCGTGTTTAGTTACTCTTCCACTTCTTGTTTTTTCCCTAAGGTCATTAAAGACTTCCCAACTCTATAATTTGCCAATTTTTTTCAATTGACGCTATGCTTGTCCAGTTCTTGGAGTTAATTTTATTGCAAATTTGGTGGATAAGCATGTAACAAATTCAATGCCAACCAAAAAGTGGAATATTCTCAAGAATTCAGTAGAAAGTTTGTTTGGTTCTTGAACCAAACTCTCATGAAAAGATACTCATTTATCGGTTAATCTTCAAAAGTGGTTATACAATAACCCAATCTACCCCCTATCCAACTTATTTCAAATCATTGTAAATTGAAAGACTAAAGACTAAACACATCAAATTGATATGTACTTGTTCAAATTGCAATGTTTCGCCACGTGGAGACAAGCCAATTGAGCCAAGTAACGGCAGTCCACCAGCCTACTCAATCTGTCGTACGGCCATAACCATTAGGCCAAGTTGTAAATCATATACTAATATTCAAACTCTATGTAGTAAGGGAAAAGAGAAAGGCCACCTAAGCTCTACCCAACTATTTTGGAATTTCTGAAAATTCACCTTATTATATATATACCCCTCTACTGCAGCTATTCCAAAACAAGCCAAAAATCTTCTTCTAAAAAATGGATTGGAGAAGAGGGCATACCATAGGCCACGGCTCCTCTGCTACCGTCTCCGTTGCTAAGTCACGTTTCTCCGATGAAGTTTTTGCTGTCAAGTCCGTGGAGCTATCCAAGTCACAATTCTTGCAAAAGGAGCAGAAAACTCTGTCCCAATTGAGCTCCCCTTATGTAGTTAGCTACAAGGGGTGCGATGTTACTAAAGAGAAGGACAAACTCATGTTCAATCTTATGATGGAGTACATGTCCGAGGGTACACTTATCGATGAAAATCGGAAACATGGTGGTCGGATCAACGAGCCTTTGATAGGGTATTATGCCAAGCAAATTGCACAAGGACTAGAGTACCTACATTCAAGGGGCATAGCACACTGTGACATTAAGGGGCAGAACATTTTGTTAGGTAAAACCGGTGCCAAAATTGCCGATTTTGGTTGTGCCAGGTGGATTGATCCAGCAGACAGGGACGTGGGTGCCACGGAGCCAATTGGTGGGACCCCGATGTTCATGGCACCGGAGGTGGCGCGTGGGGAAGAACAGGGGCGTCCGGGTGATCTTTGGTCATTGGGATGTACGATTATTGAAATGGCCACTGGTAGATCGGCATGGACTAATGCCACAAACGCAGCTTCATTGCTCTACCAAATTGCATTTTCTGGGGAATCCCCAGAAATTCCAAAATTCTTGTCTTTAGAAGCAAGGGATTTCTTAAGCAAATGCTTGAGAAGAGATCCAAAAGAAAGATGGACAGCTAAACAACTCCTCAAACATCCGTTTCTTGAAGAATCCAATTCGAATTCTACGTCAACTCAAGATTTTGTGACAAGATCGCCGACAAGCATTCTTGATCAAGACATATGGAATTCAGTAGAGGAATCAGAAACAATGGATTATTCAATTGAAACAGTAAGCTCAGTAGACTCTCCTCTGCAAAGATTACGAGAATTGGGTTCAAATTCAGGAGAATTGAAGTTCAGATGGAATGATGATGAGAGATGGATCACAGTTAGAAGAAGCAGTGAATACATCGATCGATGACGTCTTGCTGTAAATTTTGTAGTATATAACAGTGTACAGATAAATTAACCAAGAATTTTACATGAAATTCAAAAGACTTTTTTTGGTTCTCTCTTTCGAGCTATGGAAATTTTAATTTGTATCCTTAAGCATTTTACTTTTTAGTAATATTTGTCAATTTGCTTTAATTTGAAAGAGGACAACGTGTTAACACTAAACACCACATGACACAAAATTAGCAAAATGAATAGTTCAGCAATATTGGGCTTCATATTAGAATGCTTTGGGAGGAAGCCTTGAAGTAATTGGTAAAGTTATTGTCACGTGACCTCTGAGTTATATACAATGGAAATGCAAATGCTAGGTTAGTTATATACAACAAATTCTTATGATCCAACCCTAACCAGACTCCACACATAACGAGTGTTTTAGTAAATTGAGCTGGCATTTATATTATCTTTAATTTGGCCTAGAATATCAATGAAATAATGCTGATCAGTAAGAAAATAAGGATAATGATCACTTGAAGATAGTGACTACTGTAGATAAAAAGATAGAAATAAACTTTAAAATTTAGTCGTTTAGTGAATGCAAACATGGAAAAGAAAAGGAGAGAGAAAACCTAAGATAAAAAGTATACAGAATGATGCAACAAAATAGTATGTGGACATGATTTCAAATGAATGGTCCTTTTTAATACTCCTTCTGTTTCATAATAAATGAATTGTTAAATTTTAACGCACAAATTAAGAAAAAAGCATTAAAGACATAACTTTCCATTTTTACTTAAAAAAAAAAAAAAAAACTGACCTTGTAATACCTTTTTAAAAGTTAATTGGTTGTCAAATCATAAGGGTAAATTTAAAAAAAAATTCAATGATTCACTTATTTTGAAACACGAATAAATACCCCAACAATTTACTTATTTCGAAACGGAGGGAATAGGAAAGAATTATACTCCACCACTTTACACTTTTCAAGTTTTGAAAGAATTGTTCTCCTATTGCTCTAAGTAATCCCAAAAAAAGAGAGAAAATTTTGCACACTATCGTAAACCTGATTTAATTAACCTCTTATCTTTTCTTGGAGAAGCCTAATCTAAGTTCATTTTAATCATTCTACATCGCCCAGCTTTCTAAAGTGACATCCAAAGGAACAGTAAATTCTCAACGAAAATCCGAGCTCCTTTGGAATAGGTGTTTAAATGGTCGGATTGAAATAAATTTAGACGAATCGAAATATGTTAAATTATTTGAGTTAAGATGTATCAGATCAAAATCATGAGCTAAATAACCGGTCATAGTTCATTCACTCTAACTCTTTTGTTATTTCGATTTTTTACATGGCATGTTTAAAATTACATGATTATAAGACATTTTGATACATTTTACATATCTTTAATTAACAATAAAAAAATTTAAAATACTTCTTTATTTTTTAAATTTTATATCTTAAAATCACAAATAAATTGAAGCCGAGAGCGTGTTAAGCAATTGAGAAATATGACCTGTTACCATGCGGTGTTCACATTTTATAAAGGGATGATGCTAAATGACTATAAAATTTTGGCCATAATATTAAAAAGTTTATAGTAGTCTTTTGGATTTTTTTTTTATTTTTTTAAAGTTAAGGTAATTAAGCATTAAAATATGTATACTCCCTATATTGTAATTTAATTACAACACAAATTCTTAGGCAAGAATATCCATAGTCTTATACCATTAAAATACGTATATTTCTTCAAAAACGTACATGTTTTTTGCTATAACTCAAACACTATGTTTACTGTCTATTTTTTTTCTCATGTTCTTCTCCGACTTTCTCTCCTTGTTACTAAAATGATCTCTAATTTTTTATTTTTTTAAGTATATGTTTAAATAAAACTAATATATATATTTAAATAATTCTCAGGCATAATTTGTAAGATATCGCAATGACGACAATTCAACATACCTTAAACCTGATAAACATTGACACTTACAGAAATTATGCATATAGTTCACATTTGTCGAGAGGTATAAGTATTAATCATATAACTCTTTCATCCCTATATTACGACGATTTGATAAATTGTGAATTATTACTTATATTTGTTACTAAATGATCTCTAATAAATTATTTTTTTTATTATTACGCTTAAATAAAATTAATATATATATATATATATATATATATATATATAATTTTCAAATATAATTTGTAAAATATTATGATAACAACAAATCACACATACTTTACACTTGGTAATCCGAAAAGTCGAACCGCTAGTTCACTAACCAAAATGTCATTACAGATTATTAATTTCGATTCGATTTTGAACAGTCGTAGCTAGAGTCAAGGATGTTGTGTTCAAATTTAAATACTGGTTGTCTTTTACTGTCACAAATAAAATTCTTACTGTGAAAGAATAAGCATTGACTGAGATCATGCTGAAATATTGAAATCTTTATCTAATTATTTTTTTTAACTTGAAAAGGTGTAAAATTATACTAACTGAAATTAAGAATGTCAATCTAAGTAAATGTATTTGAAACGTATCTAACAATAATGATTATGTTTTAGAATTATAAAATTATACTTAAATTAACAAATAATGAGTATGTGTGAAAATTGGCAAATTCTAAACGTATTTACCACTGTATGTTTCCAAATACTGAAAATACGTTTCACTGAAAAATATATTTAAGTGTGGAGGAAAATATTTTAATAAAGAAATAGAATTAGAGAAATTTTTTTACTCGAGAATTAGAATTAATAAAAAATTATGTTTAAATTGATTTGAAAATACGTTTCAATTTTCACAGTATGTTTTCAAATACGTTTGATTGAAAATTATAAACGTTTATACCAATTATGTTTAATGTGTCGATGTCTATTATTTCTAAAGTCTTTTGAATTGACGATTGAAATATTATCAATTTTTTTAAAAAAAGTAATTTAAATCTATTAATAACAATTAATAAAATACTTAATTAAAGATCATATTAATAACAATGTAAGTAACGATTCGCAAGTTATTAAATCGGAGTAGACAACTTGTTACAACATCATATGACTCTCTTAGATTGATGTTGACGAGGGTTGACACTTACAGATTATATGTTTTTATTGTTTACTATATAATGTGTCAATATTTATCTTGTCTAAAGTGTTTTGAGTTTTTGTTGTTGTTATTGAAATATTTTCAAATTAGATTAAAAATTATTTAAATATATGAACAAACACTCTGTTGGGAGCTCTCCCCCCCAAATGGGGCCCGACGCGGGGCAAATTCGAATATAGTCGGACTCCTAAAAAGTGGGTATCGGACACCGGGTGGTTTAAACCAAAAATAAAATAAAATTTAAATATGCAATTTAAATTTGTATAAGTATATTAATTAATATAATTACTTAATTATAGGTCATATTAAATAATGATTTACAGGATCAAATCGACATGATATAGGAATACAAGTCTACCACATTAACGTTGGACTCTCTTTTGTTTCTGTTATATAGGATCGACACAAATGAACTATATATAATTTTATGATTTTTATAGTTTGTTAATGTCTAAATTGTTTTGAATTTTATCTGTTGTTATTGAATTGTTTACACATTAAATTTTAAAAACTATTTTTAATTTACTTAAATATAATATTTAATAAAATTATTTAAATAGAGGTTATATATAATAACAATCATAAGTAATGATTCATAATTTTTCAAATCGATGTAACATATGGGTTCAAGACTGTAACATCAATGTGTGACTCTCCTGAGTTAATGTTAACTAGAGTCGACATATATGAACTATATACATTTTATAATTTTTATATTGAATCGATATCTACCATGTCTAAACTATTTTGAGTTTTAATTGTCATTGAGAATATTTTCAAATTATAGTTAAATAATTATCTAAATATATTTTAAAATTTATTTTAACTCAATAATTGGTAAAATTACTTATTAGAGGTTACATTAATGGAAAATATATATAATGATTAGCAAATTATTGAATCAAAGTAAATGTATTAAGTTCTATATTACAAGAATAAAAACAATTACCTATAGAAAAATATGAAATTTTTTAGTTGGCATGTTCTATTGATATCTCTTTTGATTTAATTGAAGCAATATTCTTGACGTTGTTGAATTTAGTACATTCTTGATCGTTTAGATTAAAAATTTTAAAAAAAAATACACAACAAGATTTTAAATAGCTAAAAACTCAAAGAAATAAATTCTTGAAGTGAATTTATATCATTAGAAATTTTAATAATTTATCTTGTCTAATTACATAATTTTAATAATTTGTCTTGTCTAATTACATAATTTATATGCGCTTACTTTTTGTATTGGTTATACTGTTATTGGTCCTAAGCCGGAGGTCTATTGGAAACAACCTCTCTACTTTTCTTGAGGTAGTGGTATGGTCTGCGTACACTCTACCCTCCCCAGACCCCACTAGGTGGGAATACACTGGGTATGTTGTTGTTGTTGTTGTCTTGTCTAATTACATAATTTTAAGTAATTTTATTTTTCTGTTGATAAATTATAAAAACAGAACTTCAATAAACTTGAAAAAAATTACTTCTCTAAATATTTTTAATTATTTTATATTCTAAATTCTCATTCTAAAAGTGTGGTCAAATGGAATACTGTCCACCAAAGACAAATAAAATTGTTTATAATTATTTTTAAATTATCATTCAGTCATTTATATATTATTCTAAAAATATCCAGCAATTTTAAAATTATTTTTAAGTTTAATATTATTTTCAATTTAAAAAATTATTCAAATAAATGAAATAATTTTACGTTTTTCTTCTTTGTTTGTATAGATATTATTTTGAAATGCAAAGTCAACAAACAAATAAGTAAACAAGTTAGATGTTCAATTCCCATGTATTGGAAATATGTAGAAGAATAAATGAAGAAAGAAAATATAAAATTGGGAGAAAAAGATAAGAATGTAAAAATATAAATCTGTTTACAATGTGAATAAACTTTATCCTCAAATTTAAGCTATTATGGCCAAATTATGACCACATTTTATGGCCAAAAAGATTTTTAAAGAGTCCCAAATGGAGAAAGAAAGTGACGTTATATACTCCATATTGGAACTCGATGCCCAGTGTAGTAGAGTTATTGGGCAAACTGCTGAATGCTGCTGTGAACTTTATGTATTCCTATTAGTTTGGAGAAGCAACAAGCTGTCACTATGGTGGGACAGCTGCCAATTAGCAAGCCCAGCTATACAATAATTACATGGGATCTGTATTCTTAGCAGTACACACCACAAAAATTAAAGTTAGATTTGTGTGAAAGCTGAAGTCACACGTGAGGTTTAACAAACTTGTCCATCTGTCCTCTCTTAATTTCAAACCATAACCTTGTTTTTTTCGTTTCAATTTATGTGTCAATTTTAAAATATAATATCGAAATAAATTATTTTTATTATAGTTTTCTCTCATTATCTTTTAAATATCTTGAATTGTAAGCTTTTTATATGTGAATTTAATTTATTTAAAAACGCTTATACCAAATTTATAATAAATTAAACTATGTGACTCTTGAAATTCAAATTATGCCATGTATATTGGTACAAAGGAAGTACTTTACTTGTACCAATTGATGTGAAGGTGAGGTTTAAGAATAAGATAAAGATTTTCCTAATTAGTTTATTGTGATATTTGTATAGCTATAAGATATTCCAAAATAAAAGGTAAAATGAGAAGTGATACAGTTTTTTTTAGTTTGTCCCTCAAATTTTAGAATTACAAGATGCTTAACTTTAAAATTTCCTTTGTTATTCTTGATGAAATAATCTATAGGCACATATTGTACAATGTTTGTTTTAGATTATAAATTTTAAAGTCTTTTTTTCCCTCAAATATTGTGTTAAGTCAAATAATATTACATAAATTTGAATGGAGAGATTTGCAACTGGAGTATATTAGAAAATCACTTTTTTGTTGAAGAAAACTTTATTTTACAAAAAGAAAACAAAAAAAAAAAGGGAATATATTGTTTAGTGGGAAGTACACCTAATTTGGTAAGAGCATACACATGTAACATGGTTGATTAGATTAACCTGAAAATCATAATTTCGTGTGCAAACACTTGTTTGATGATTAAATTTGAACTTAATTTGAGGGATTAATTGAGTAGGTTGCTTCTTCTTTTCGTTTTGCATTATTAGGTATATAGATATATAAGCCTCTTTAAGTTTTGTTAGCGTTTGAATACTAATTATTCACTATCTTCTGTTTTTCAGATGTAAAATATTTCTACAAGAAATGCAAGCTGTCAATAATTAATTGTTAACTGTCATTTGTAGAAAGGTTTTGGAAACAATCATTTCAAAATATCTCAGCTACGAAAACTCATGATATTTGGCATTATTTCCTTATCCTTTTGTTCCATTAGTCACATTTGCAATATTAAAGGTGGTGGAGCTTCTTTTTCCCCCATGTTAAAAGATAGTAAACCTTTTGATAATTCGTGAAATAATTTTTTTTTTTTTTTTTTTTGAAGCGTGTCTCTAATCAATGTAGAGCAAATAACAACAATAACATATTTATTGTAATTTCATAAGTGAAATTTGGAGAAATTGATGTGTACACAACCTTATTCTTACTTCGTTTGAAAGATCACAAATAAATCAATAAAGAATAATCAGAAGTGAAAAATAAATAAATGCTAAAATGTTCAAGGTAGAAATCATCACTAATTCATTATATATAGTGCTTTTGATATAGAAAAAATTAAGATAATAATGATCCTGAAAGTCTAAGACAAACAAATGGAGTTGGTTTGAAGTAGTTTAGAACTTAATTAAGATAATGCTTTTTCAACGAAAAGTGAAAGGAGTTGCAACTAATTTCACCAAAACTGCAGTTTTCACTCTTAACCAATAAAATAATCTACCAATTTAGTTGTGAAGTGCAAGCTAACCAACTTCTGTTTCTATTTTAATCTTGGATCTGTCAATTATCAGTGATTATTAATATTTGAAACTTTAACTGTTTAAGTTAAATTACTTCATTTGAGCGATATAAAAATCAAGTAGGAATAAATTTTTATCGTACATTCTTCGAACTTTTTCTTGTCAAGTCACATTTTGAAATTTAGGATCTGTTAGCAATGATAATTTTTCACTTTTTTTTGAAAATCAGTGTTTAGCTATAAAAATTTCAAAAAAGAATAATTGAAAAATACTCAAAAGTACTAATTTGGAAAATACTCAAAATTTTGTTTTCACTTTTTTCAATTTTATTAAAAGAAACAAAAAAAATTTAAAAATACATTTCATTTTTTTTTTTTTGGGAAAAGGTACATTAAAATGGTAAATATTCATTGCAAAAAATATACATAGTCAACTACAACTCAAACTCTAACTCTAATTCTAAATTTTTTAAATAAAAAATAAATTATTTTCATGATCAATCACTCAAACTTATATACATAATTATTTTCATCCTACAGTGTGCAAAAAGAAAAAAAGGAAAAGAAAAATGAAAAGTGCCACATGAGTCATGATTCATTCTTTTTCTAAAAAAAATAAAAAAATACTCATTTAAAAAAGAATGATCTACTTTTTTTTAGTCTGTTTCAAAAAGAATAATTTATTTCCTTTTTTGGTAATATTTTAATTTTAACTTTTCACATGACATATTTAGGATTATAAGATTAAAATATATTTTGGTACATTTGATATAACTTTAATTTAAGATCACAAAATTCAATTTTATTTTTTTTTCTTAAATTTAATGTCAAATCAAAGTAGATCATTCCTTTTTAAACGAATGGAATACTAATAATAATAACAAAGGATAAATCAAAGAAAAAGAAATACTATTAGTAAACCTCCTTGTAGGATTTGCTTTTCATTATGTGGATGAAGAAATGATGCGTGACTTCCAAGGTTTGTCATCTTTCAGAAACTTTTGTCATACTCTTTGAAAGCTGCCGGTATACTAAAATTTCATTATCCACGAAAATTGAAAACAAAATTGAATTATAAGAGTTTACTATATGTATCTATATTCAGTTATTTTTATAAGAAATTATTTTCAATATGTAATCTTGAAAATTTAGATCACATGGTAATAATTTATCAATTATGTCAAAATTTTCTCCAGTCATAATCGTGAAAACAAAGGCAGATTCAGGATTCGAAAGTTTCGGATGCCATCTTATTTTGAACAATAACGTATATTTCGTACGACATTTTAGAATAGTGGAGTCAATATTCAAAGAATAAACTATAATTATATATATCAACAAATGTTGGTATTACATGAAGGCTTGTCTAGTTGGTATTGTCAAGTGTTTTGTAAGAAGAGGTCAAGGGTTCCATTCTTCATAACCACTGAAAATACAATGGTGAGCAAGGATCGAACCCGTGCTGCTAGAGAAAAAACCAACCATTTCGACCACTTGCACCACCAATTCCTTTGATTGTCAAGAATAATATTTATACATTAACTGATACATATACACATAAATATACAGAGTTTCAACCTAAAAGTGCGGGTGTCGTGACACCCCAAACCTTCTACATAGATCCGCCCCAGCATAAAAACACAGAAGACATTTTCATCATAGCGAAGGATTAATTAGTTCCTTTTTAAAAGTTTATTTTGTCGAAGATTTCCTTCTGTTACTATTGATACACTAGAATGTTAGTAGTTTAATTGTAGAATCAAATTTGATTAGATAAGTTTAAGTGAAATATTATAAGCTTTTGAAATTTATTTTACAGATTTTTGTTTTCAAGTTGACTGTTAAAAACTCTACATGCTTAGTAAAATTTAAAAAGAAATAGTTTTAATCATTTTAATTTTATTTTACGGCTCCACCATCTTTTTAAGAAAGCAACACGTATGCTAAAAGGTTTGAAAACATAATATCATTCATAAATCATTTAATTTTTAACATAAAATTAGGCAATAAAGAACAAAGAATTTGTCTGGTTTTAGGAACAGAAGAGAATTTAATCTTGGGGTTCTCTAAAGACTTTTCCCACACTACCGGCAGTCAAATGAAACTTCTTGTGTTGAGGATATTTAAGCTAATTAATTGTTATAGGTTTAGTTAGTTAAGAAATATTCTATTAACTTAGCGGTAGGAAGTTATTGTCATCTTTAGAGAAAAAATATCTCTATATATTAGCTTCTCTGTATGTAGTGATAGTTACGATGAAATGAGATTAATTTTTTCATTCTTCTTGTTTCTTGTTTTCTCTCTGAGATCTCTTATTGTTGCTCAAGCTTCTATTACTGAAACTTCTTAACATGGTATCAGAGCTCGAGGATACTTCTCTAGATTTCTGAATGTTTTTCGCTACTCGTTCCTGATTTTTATCAGTTATAGTTTGAAGAATTCTCCAAGTGATTTTTTTCCACATTTGTTTCCTTTGTTTCTCGTTTTTTGTACGATTCATCCAAGGCCACCAATGGCAAAACCTCTGCAACAGGTGAAATTCAGTACAACACCAACACTATTGATTCTATGCAAATTGAGAGAATTCATTACAATCATCCCATGTTCAACCATTCATCGGATACACAAGGTTCAGTTCTCATCTCAATTCAACTAGTAGGTTCTGAAAACTACTCCTTATAGATTAAATCATTGAAATTGGAGTTATTTGACAAAAACAAGCTCGGATTTTCGTTAGATGCTTGTAAGAAGAATATGTCTCCATCCTCTTTGCATGCTTTGTGGGATAGATGTAATGCAATCGTGTTAGGGTATATTATGGATACCATTGTGTTAGGTTAGATTGAGTACCATTTCCAAAGATCTAGTCAGTACAGTTATATATGGATCTGATGCTCATATAATTTGGGAAGATCTTCGTGAACGATTCAATAATGTGAATGGTTCTAAATCTTTTTACTTGCACAAAGAAATTGTCACTTTATCTCAGGGTATTTCTTCAGTTTCACACTATTTCTTCAGACTAAGGGAGCTCTAGATAAGCTTGAGACTCTCATGGCCCCTCTCTCCTGTGCATATCCCGAATCTAAGCGGTATGTAAAGCATTTTCAATTTCAGAAGTTGTCACAATTCCTTGTGGGATTAAATGAATCATCTGATCATATTAAGAGTATGGTATTGATGATTATTCTTGTTCCAAATGTGAATCAATCTTATGTATGATCATTAATGTTAGAAGTTAGAGAATTAATTGTGCCAATAATAGTTCTTCCCCAGTTACAACTCACTCTAAAACAACTCTTATGGGCAATAGAATGTCTTCTAATTTTTTCCCAACAACTCTAGTTATCATTCTAGGAGCAGTAGTGGTTCTTCATTAAGTGCTAGTGGAGGAAATAGTCATATTTTTCAATCAAATGACAGCAGTGGTTTTTAAGACAAAGGTCTTTTGATAATGGAATGGATATAGTTATGCTGGAGATAGGAGAGGCAGTTATGTCTATGAAAAGCCTGTTGTTTACTGTGAGTTTTGCAACTACAAAGGTCATACCAAAGACACTCGTTACAAGCTACATAGATATTCTAAGAAGAAATATAGAGGTTCTGACTTTTATGCTAACATTGTTGTTACTGAGTTGCCTCGTGCTAGTGATGCTCAAGTCTGTGACTCATCTATAAGTTCTAACTAGAGCTTATGTTCCCTCATCTAATGTTTCTTCAGAAGGTGTACAAGGAGTTCTTCTATTTACTCCTGAGCAGTATAATCAGATACTTCAAATGTTGAGTAAGGAAAAAAGAGTGGATACATATACTAATGTTTCTACTGCTAGCTCATTAGGTATTGTTACTGCACTTATATCTGGTATGTCAAGTGACATGTGGATATTTGATATTGGTGCTTTAAATCATATGGTGCATAGCCTGAATTTAATGTATTAATGTAATGATATTGGTGATAAACTGAATGTCAAGGTGAATTTATCTACTGGAAGTCAGGTTCTTATTAGTCACTTTGGATGTTCTATAGTATTTAAAGACAAAGTTGTGCAAAATGTGTTGTTTATACCAGATTTCAAACATAATCTTCTATTTGTATCCTAACTGACTAAGGAGGTAAGATATGCTATGTTGTTTTTCCTGATTTCTGTATTTTTTAAGATCTCTTCAATGGAAAGGTCTTGGGGATTGTTAGAGAGGATCAAGGATTGTACTTGTTAAGAGCAAAACTCAGAGATAATTTGCTAAATCTATATCTCAGCAAAAATTTACATCCTGCTCAGAGACGTGATCCTGCAGAGTCAATTGTTGTTAAGTCTAGTAATACTAGTCTTGATATTATTAGTTGTACTTCTATTTCAATTCATACTTGCTCTCAGACTAGCTTATGTCAACAAAGACTAGGGCATGCCCCTCTTAAAGTTCTAAGTAGAATAGGCGGTCTGAATTCTAGTCCTCTGAAGGATCATCTTTGTACTGTGTGTCCAATTGCTAAACAGATCAAGCTATCTTTTTCTCTAACTATTTCCACTTTTTTGTGTATATTTGATATTATGTGTGCTGATGTGTGGGGTACATATAGAGTTCCAAATCATTACGGAAAGAGGTTCTTCCTTACACTAGTAGATGATAGGTCTGCGTATACTTGAATTTTTTCTTGTTTCATACTAAGTCTGATTGTTTCATAGTTCTAGGATTTTTTTGCATGATAAAGACATAATTTGGTCTCAATATTAAATGCCTAAGGACAGATAATGGCTCGTAGTTTTTTAACTCTCAACTAGTTAGTTTACTGCATGAATATGGTACTCTACACCAGAGTTCTTGTGTATGCTCAGCTCAACAGAATAATATAGTAGAGAGGAGGCATAAATACATTCTTGATATGGCTAGAGCTTTGAGGTTTCAAAATCATATCTTTCTGAAATTTTGAGTCTTTTGTGTTTCTGCTGCAGTATACATGATGAACAGATGACCTATTGTATTATTGAAAGGTGTGTCTCTCTTTGAAAAGTTATTTGGTAAATCCCCATCTTTGCAACACTCTAGGGTATTTAGCTCTTTATGCTATACTATAGATGTCAAAAGATCATATATATTTGACCCCAGAGCTTAAACTGTTGTGCATTTGGGCTATTCTTCTTATCAGAAGGGTTATGTGTTGTATGATCTTAGTTTTAAGTTGTTTTGTAAGTAGAGACACTATTTTTAAAAAAGTTATTTTTTTCCTCTTTCTAATTTTGCAATTTCTTGATGACTCTACCAATCGCTCTGATTCTACTTCTTGTCCTTCTCTTGATCCTGCGTTAGTATGTAATCCTGATTCTGTATCTGCTGATTCTTCTGTGTATGTTGGGTCTGATACTCCACAAAAGTGTCACTTTATCTTCCTGTACCTCCCAAATATTTGGCTTGATGACTATGTTACTTTCAGAGCCAAGTTTGCTTGTTTTTATCCAGTTTCTCAGTATGTTTTTTGTTAGCCTTCTATATTCATGGTCTATGTTTTAACAATGACAAGCTAATGACTAGATATTTACAGGATATTAAAGATATCTAATGATGGAAGGATAGTATATTGAAGATACACCAAAGATGTAGAATCTCTAAGGAATCAATTCAAGATATCCAAGAATATCTCACAAGCATCCAATAATAAGATGGTTGGCGCTAAACTTGGAGCAATATCAATCATACAAAATCAATTCAAGATCTCTAAGAAAATCTCAAAAGAAAAGAAAGCATCCAACAGCAACCTGACAAGATTAAAGGGAATGAAGATCACGGGCATTATGATACGGACGTATATAAATACCGTGTATGGACATATCTGATATGGACATACTAAATGACAACATTCCTCAATCAAGGAATCAAATTAAATCTTTGATTGGGATGAAATATCTCAGGTTTTCTTACAAAGAGAAGCAGGTGAAGAATATAAAAAAGAAGACTGAAGATTGAAGCACTCACGGAACTTCAAGGAATAATCTCAAAATGTCTCAATCTTAGTCTCACAGAGTTTTGTACTTCTTAGTTTACAATAGTTATATAAAGAGTAGGATTGATTCAACTTTGTAGTACAAACTGAAGCTGTGTCACAAGATCTAAAGAACAAAATAAGTCTTCGAAACTTATTTTTGATCATTGTACTCGACCCTGACTTTGAAAGATTTAAGGAAACGTTGAAACCCAAGGAGAGTATAAGTAGGCACCATATTAGTGTTCCAACCCAGGATAAATCTTCGTGTCTTTACTTTAAAGTTGATTATTTACTTGTTCATTTACTTAAATCTAATCTATTTTGTGAAGTGTACTGATCTGCAGGCAAGTCGACTGTGAAGAGTCAATAGTCGACTCATGGAAAATTTTTAATTCACACCCTCTTGAATTTCGATTGGTATCAGAACAGGTCTCACCAACAGTGTTGTTTAACCGTACGTGAGCAAAGATCAAATGAAAAACTATTAAATTCTCGGTGCTCTTCTTTAAGACTGTCATTCCCCCACAAGACCATCATACTTCAACGGACAACACTACTCCTATTGGAAGAACAGATTTAGAATCTTCATCCAATCAAATGACTTCCAAGCATTGGTTGTCATTAAGAAGGGACCAAAGCGAATTCCAGGACTCAAAGAGAAGCAGAAGGAAAAAGACAAAGAATCAAGCAGTACTGATATAGAAAACCTTGAAAGCTTCGAGGTCACCAAAGAACAATAAGAGGTTATCCAAACTAATGCGCGAGCTATATGTTTACTTCTTTACGTAGTTAGTGGAGAAGAATGCGAAAAGATATCAACATGTGAGACTACAAAAGAGATGTGGGACAAATTGAAGGCAACCTATGAAGGAACCACCAAAGTAAAAAATTCAAAGACTGTTTCCCTAATCAATGAATACGAGCTGTTCAAGATGGAAGAAAATGAGAACATTGAAACAATATTTACCAGATTCAGCAAAATCGTATGCAAGCTAAAATTATTGGGGATGATCTATCCGCATAGCCTGCAAGTTCAGAAGCTGATCAGAAGTGTACCTAATGTTTGGGAAACTAAGGCTGCCATTCTAGAATATAGAGATCTTCACAACATAACATATAATGAGCTACGAGGTAATCTTATTACATATGAACAAAATTATATCAACAGGTACCATAAGGAGTAAAAGAAGAATCCAGTAGCCTTCAATGTCGCACAACTGAAAAGGAGGATTTTCTGAAAGAAGCCAGTAGCAAAGTAATAGCTCTCATAAATTGAGGAGTAAGACAAATCATTACATAGAGACAACAAAGATCCCAAGGAGCCAAAAATAATGATTCAACTAGAAACGATGAACGTTGTTATCACTGTGGAAGACTTGGCCATTTTAAATAAAACTATCTAGAATTAAGAAGAAAATCATTTAGAAAGAACAAAAAATTCGGAGACTAGAGTGATGAAAATGAAATTAAAGAAGAGACAGAAAAAACCAACATGTGCTTCATGGCAAAAGGTGAATCTAGCAAGGTAAGACCACATGAATGTTATAACTGTCTTATCTTGAATCTAACTTATATATGATGGCTGATGAGCTTCAAAAAGTTATAGATAAATATAATAAACTCTCCTAAGAGAAAAAAAGTTGGGAAGATCGACTTAAATGAAAAATCAAAGAGGAACAAAGAAACTGTCAAATTGAAATCGAAGCATGTCAGATTGAAATTGACTTGCTTCAAGAAGAGCTTGATGATGTAAAAATGCAATTGAATAGCATTTAAAAAACACCAAGTCACATTTTCATGAGATAAAATTCTTTTAAAACCAACTCAAGTTCCTCATCAAAATTGTTTAAATCAGCCAAGACCTCTTTCTCTTCGAGAGGACCTGTCTGTTATATCTGTGGATAGAAAGGGCACAAATCCTACAGCTGGAGGCAAAAGCTTAAAAGTGTATGGGTTTGGAGGCCTAAAGGGAGCACATCTAACCCCCAAGGACCCATGACCACTTAGGTACCTAAACAAAATTTTCTTATTTTGCAAGAACATGACTGCAAAAGCTATAAAAAAAAGAATGTGGGTCATTGATAGCGAATGTTTCATACATACGATCAAAAAGAAAAAACTTTTATGCTCTGAAGAAAATAGAAGGGGGATCAGTCAAATTTGGTCATAATGCTAGAGGCAAGGTCATAGGAGTCGACTTAGTAAAGCTCAACTCCTTATGTAAACTTATTGAAGTATATCTCATAGATGGCATCAAACATAACCTGCTCAGTATTAGTCTACTATGTGACGCTGGATTTGGGGTCTCCTTCACAGATGTAAGTTGTTCCATTAAACATGATAAGAGATATATATCTCTCATTGGTAAACGTGTTGATAATATTTATGTCTTAAATATTCCTAATTTTGCTACCTTAACCTACCTCACTATGCAAACCAATGACACTTGGTTGTGGCACAGAAAGCTTAAGCATGCCAGTATGCATATCATTGAGAAATTGTCCAGACTAGAACTGGTGAAAGGTCTACCAAAACTCAAGTTTGAAAAGGATCTCATTTGTAATGCCTGCCAATTGGGTAAATAGACCCGAACGTCATTCAAAGTAAAGGATATTTTACCTACTACCAAACCCCTTCAAACAATCCACATGGATCTGTTTGGCCCCACCAAGACCGCAAGTATTGGGGGAAAAAGATATGTTTTCATTATTATTGATGATTATTCTCGTTTTACTTGGGTAATGTGTTGCTCATAAATATGAGGCTTTCACAAACTTTGAGATTTTTGTATAAAATTACAGAGAGAAGCTAGACACCTTATTACCTATGTCCACAGCGATATGGAGGAGAATTTGAAAACAAGCCTTTTGAGGAATACTGTTCTTAGAATGAATACTCTCGGAACTTTTCATCACCTCAGTATCCTCAACAAAACGATGTGGTGGAGCAAAAAAATTGGTCTCTCTAAAAAACTGCTAGAACTATGTTGTTAAAACACAATCTCTCAGATTATTTTTGTGCAGAGGCAGTAAGCACAACATGTCACATCATCAACAGATACCTAACAGACCTATTCTAAAAAAGATGCCTTATGAGTTGTGGAGAGAAAAGAAACCAAATATCAACTACTTTCATCCTTTTGGATGCAAATGCTTCATCCACAACAACAGTAAGAATAACTTAGGGAAATTTGATCCACGAAGTGACGAAGGTATTTTTCTTGGATACTCTCCCACTAGTTGCGCCTACAGGGATTACAACAAAAGAACATTATGTGTTGAAGAATATATGCATATTGTGTTTGATGAAACTAATCACCCTCTTATAAGCTTAACTATTAATGAAGAAGAGGTGAGTGATCCAGAATCTGGAGCTAATGCTAGAATAATTCCCGAGCCAACACAAGATGAGTTGACTACATCCCCTCCAGAGTTGACTCTCATAGTGGAAACAGTCAAATAGAGTGTTCTAAGAGAATGAAAATACGATGCTAGTTATCCAAATGAACTCATCATCAAAAATTCAGATGATAGGGTGCAGACAAGAGCATCATTAAGAAAACAAGCATTTGTTGCTCTTGTATCTCAAATTAAACTAAAGAAGACCGATGAGGCACTCAGAGATGAATCCTAGGTCGAGGCCATGAGGGAAGAATTGGACCAATTCAAATGAAATCAAGTCTGAACTCTAGTCAAAAGACCCAAGAATTGTTCAGTAATTGGAACTAGATGGGTCTACAAAAACAAATTAAATAAAAAAGGTAAGGTCATAAAAAACAAGGCCAGACTTGTAGCTCAAGGATACTCTCCTAGTTTTTAAAATTCAGTTTATCCAAACCAAGTTTTTTAATTATCAAAAGCACTTTATGTTCTCAAACAAGCTCCAAAAGCTTGGTATGAGAGATTGAGTACTTTATTGCTAAATAATAATTTTCAAAGAGGTAAAATTGATACAACTCTGTTCATATAAAAGCTTGACTCATACCTTCTTATTGTGCAAATTTACGTTGATGATATTATTTTGGTAGTCCTAAATCTCTGTGTGTGAGAATTTCACAAACCTAATGAAAAGAGAATTTGAAATGAGTCTCATGGTAGAGGTCACATTTTTTTGGGACTACAAATCAAGAACACTCTCAAAGGTAATTTCATCAGTCAAGTTAAATACATGAAGAAACTCATCAAAAAATTTGGCATGGAAAAAAAGGCTTATGGAACTCTGAGGAGTCTATCCACGAGTCTTGATTCAAACTCATATGGAAAAAATATTAATGAAAAGATGTAAAGGAAAATGATTGGATCACTACTCTATTTAACCACCAGTTGATCAGACGTAATGTTCAGCGTATGTAAGTGTGACAGGTTTCAGTTGACTCCTAAAGAATCTCACCTGACTGCCGTCAAAAGAATTATTTGATAGCTCATGGGAACTCAAGACACTGGACTATGTTACCCCAACTTCTCTCATTTTAATTTAATTGGATATTCAGATGCTAACTTTGCAAGAGATAAAAGTGATAGAAAAAACACTAGTGGAACATGTCAAATTCTTGGTGATGCCCTGATTTCATGGCACAGTAAGAAGCAAACTTCAGTTACTCTTTTGTAATGCCCCAAATTTGTTATCTGGAATGCCACACGGTGCTCATGACCTCGAAGGACCACAAGATAACCCATGACTGATATTTGTACTTGTATACTGCATAAATTACTGAATAATGCGGAAACATAAACTAAAAGGCCTTAAGGTTCAAACTGTAACATAATGTCTGATAAAAAGTATAACATCTGAATGGGGTATGAATTACCCAAAATGCTGAAATAAACTAACTGAATGTAATAGTCTGGAAAGCCTCTAACTGACTGAACTATCTGAATGAGGAGTTAATGGGACATGTCCCCAACTAACTCCAGCTAATAAACTAATTAATAAGATAATAGAGAAATAATTATGTCCTCGAAGGACGAGGACTCACTACTAACTCTGACTGCTGATATCTGGAATGCTACTAATACTCTAGAGCTCGTGTCTCTGAACTTATGGTATAGGACACCATAGCGCGAATGCGTTAGTACGACTGAATGTACTAGTATGCATATGAGGTAAGCTAAATGCATGGGGTTCATATGCATGAATAATATTAATAATACACTGACTATCATGAGCGTGAGAATTACATGCGTGAGACATAATAACTGACACTGATACCGTGAATACATGATTACTGATTCTGAATATTGATAATATGACATACTGATAACTGATATAACTGATAACATGAGTGATTGTACCTGACAGTCCTGAATCTGATGGAACTATCTGAGTCCCATACTAAACTGAGTTGACTGTATCTGACAGTCCTGAATTCTGAAGAACTATCTGAGTTATTTTACAGAGACTGATACTAAAACTATGGGAAGTAGTCATCTAACCGACATGCCCCAAATATGCCATAATCTCTGAGTTGGGGTCCAATCTGTGCCCTGATTAGAAGGGTGTTAATACCGCGCCACTGGTAAGGACAACATATGAGTAACCCTAATATAACAGGTAACTCTAGTGACAACGGTAGGAACCCTCATATAGCAGGTTAAGCCACCTCATCTACCCTCATATAACAGGCTATGATGTCCCAACCTATGTTGGCTACAAAGTTCTGTAACGCAAGGATTGCTTCTAAGAATCACACACTCGTATAACAGGTGAGTTCCCATCCTTGAGTTCACTCGGTACTAACTCCTACTCCCATCTAAATGGACACTGAATATGATTAACTAATCTGAACATGGACTGAGATACTGAATTCCGTTAACTGATGGAATACTACTGATATCTGACAATTGATTGAGTTCATGATATTGTTGAGATTTCCTGAGTCATAAGACTGTCTGAAGTCTAAGGATCATAGCTTGACTAAGAGTATCGTGAAAACATGACATGGCTCTAGGAACACAGCTAATATTTTAGGTACAAGTACCCCCGGGACTCGATAAAAGGAAACTGACAAAGCATGACTTACTTGAACACATAATAATCACCATAATGCATAATTCATTTATTGAAGCATTTTATCAAACAGGTGATAGGCATAAACTTGTACATACATGAAGATTTCATGATATCATGATAGTTGGGCATTTTCCTTCATCTAGGCATTTAATCCAATACATGGTAGGCATAGTATGTGTAAACAACATTATACAACAATTAAACATCATGATTCAATTCTAATTTCATCATTCAAGGGTTTAGTCATAGGTTTGCATGAATCTATATCTATACTAATCAAACTAACATAAAATTTATCACCCAACATGGAATAGAATTCAATTACTCATTATCAAAATGAACAAGATCAACCCAATCATGAAATTCATAAAGAAAATCCATAAACTTGAACTTAGAAAAGGGATTTTTGGTCTTCATGGACGAAAATAGTCCATGAATAAACACTATGCATACCTGGGTTGAGTTTCTTGAAGTTCTTGAACTTGAAGAATTTGAATCTCTGAGTTCTTGGAGTAGATTTGGATTTTGTTCTTGGGGATTAATCTTAGGGAGAAAACCCTAATTTTGTTGTTGTGAAATAATAATGAACAAATGAGCTGGGGTCGGATATAACTGGGTATATATAAGCGGGTGGTAAATGAACAAAATACTCCTGTTAAAATGACTTAAAATAACTGAGTGGGACATGCGATGGTGGGGTGCGACGGTCCATTACTGGGTCGACGGTCTATCGGACTCACCGTCAGACGAGACAGAATTGGGACCTACTGCCATGGTGCGACGGTCCGTCGGACCTCTCCATCGTACTCATCCAGAGAGCTGGCTCACTGCCTCTATGCGACGGTCGTGGTCGACGGTCCATCGCTTGTCCGACGGTCCGTCGGCCTGCACCATCGCACCTTGGCGCTTTTATTGCCTTCTGTATTTCAGCCATAACTCTCTCGTCTGACACCGGATTTTGATGAAATTAGTATCGATGGAAAGATTATTCAATTTCCCACGTGATAAAAAGTGAGAATCTTAAAAATACCACGTGTACAAAAATGAATTCATATTTCAAAGCAAGTTCTAACATCCTTAAGATAATTTCAAGCTAGGAAAAAGGTACGGGTATTACAATATCTCTCCCTTGAGAACATTCGTCCTCGAATGAGATTGAGAGTGAGGGGAAGAACTTAATCTGACGTACATACTAAACATGAATAACTGAAACATGATTTCATGACTGACATGACTGATAACTGAACATAGCATACTGAACATGCATATCTGATGCATGTGTAACTGATTCATAAATGCATGACTGAGTGTTCTGAGGAACCAAGTTTTCTCACAATGAGAATGCATATCTGATTCATAATTATATAACTGAACTGATACATGAATGTATGACTGAATATGCAAAGGTACTTGATACCAAGTTTGTGATGAGCACTGAACATGAAACTGAGTAAGCTTAAGGAGAACTGTTACCTTGAGCTTGATCTGAGTTGACGGAGAAGAGGTGAGGATACTTGAAACGCATATCTGCTTTTTCTTCCCAAGTAGCTCCCTCGACGAACTGATTTCGCCAAAGAACTTTGACTAGAGGGACTTCTTTATTCCTCAGTCTACAAGTCTGATAGTCTAGGATTTTGACTAGGATCTCTTCATAAGAGAGGCTGTTCTGAACATCTACGCTATGAATAGGGACTACAACTGTTGGGTCACCTATACACTTCTTGAGCAAAGAGACATGGAAAACTGAATGAACTGAGGCTAGATCTGAAGGCAATTCGAGCTCATAAGCTACCTTATCGAAACGACTAAGAATCTTAAAGAAACCGATATATCGGGGATTAAGCTTTTTCTTCTTGCTGAATCTCTTCACACCCTTCATGGAAGAGATCTTTAGATAGACATGATCACCAATCTCAAATGCGAGATCCTTTCTACAAATATCTGCATAAGACTTCTGTCGGCTCTGAGCAACCCAGAGTCTTTATCTAATCAACTAGACTTTTTCTAAGGCATCGAATACCAAGTCAGGCCCTTTGACTGAGGCCTCACTAACTTCAAACCAACCAATTGTAGATCTACACCTCCTACCATAGAGAGCTTAAAATGAAGCCATCCGAATACTGGAATGATAACTGTTGTTGTATGCAAATTCAATCAAAGGTAAGTGATCATCCCAACTACCCTTAAAATCAATTGCACACGCCCTTAGCATATTTTCTAAAGTCTGAATGGTCATTTCTGCTTGACCATCTGTCTGAGGATAAAAGGTTGTACTAAGATAAACTTGGGTACCAAGACCCTTTTGGAATGCTTTTCAGAAGTGAAAGGAGAACTGGGTACCTCTGTCTGAGATAATAGATAGTGGAACACCATGCAGTCTGACCAACTCCTTGATGTAGAGTTTGGCATAATCCTCGACTGAATAAGAGGTATGAACTGAAAGGAATGAGCTGATTTGGTCATTCTATCTACAAAGACCCAGACTGAATCATACTGATGACGAGTTCAAGGAAAACCCATCACGAAGTCCATGTTCACTTCTTCCCACTTCCAGGTAGGAATAATGAACTCCTGCATAGGACCACTAGGCTTCTGATTCTCTATCTTAACCCGCTGATATGTAGAGCACTTAGCCACAAACTCTGCAATATCTCTCTTTATCCCACTTCACCAATAGATCTCCCGCAAGTCGCGGTACATCTTAGTGGCCCCTGGATAAATAGAGTAGCGTGCACCATGCGCTTCTGCAAGAATTCGCTGCCTTAAGTCATCTATACCTGGAACACAGAGACGACCCTGACAATGCAAAACACCATCTCCCCCTTGGGAGAAAACCTCTACTTTCTGATCCTGGACTGACTTTTTCAACTTGACAAGGCTGGGATCTCTATCTTGCTTTTCTTTCACCTGGGAAACTAAAGATAATTCTAAACTACTCTGAACCCATATATCGCCCTCCTCTATATCGACTAAGCGAACGCCTAGTCTAGCAAGCTGATGAACTTCCTGAGCTATCTTTTTCTTACTGTCCTCAACATGAGAACCATTACCCATAGACAGTCTACTGAGAGCGTCGGCCACTATGTTGGACTTTCCTAGATGATAAAGGACACTCATGTCATAATCTTTCAAGAGATCTAATAACCTTCTCTGACAAAGATTGAGATCTTTCTGAGAAAAGACAAACTGAAGACTCTTATGATCTGTGAACACATCTACATGAACGCCGTATAGATAATGCCTCCAAATCTTTAAGGCAAAAACTATGGCTGCTAACTCAAGATCATGAGTAGGATAATTCTTCTCATGGGGTTTAAGCTATCTAGAGGCGTAGACGTAGGTCATAACCTTACCATGTTGCATGAGGACACAACCTAAGACCACTCTGGATGCATCACAATACACTACGAACCCATCTGAACCTTCTAGAAGAGCTAAGACTGGAGATGAGGTGGGTCGAGTCTTCAACTCTTGAAAAATCTTCTCGCAAGGATCTGACCACTAAAACTTAACCTTCATCTGAGTCAATCTGGACATAGGGGATGCAATAGAAGAAAATCCTTCAAAAAATCGTCTATAATAGCCAGCCATACCTAAGAAACTCCTAATATCTGATGGAGAGACAGGGCGAGGCCAATTTCTTACTGCTTCGATCTTTTGAAGATCTACCCTAATGCCATCACCGAAAACGATATGACCAAAGAATACTACAGATCTTAGACAAAACTCGCACTTACTGAATTTTGCGAATAGCTGATGCTATCTTAGAGTCTGAAGTATTGTTCTGAGATGGTTTGCATGATCTCGTTCACTGCGGGAATAGACCAAAATATCATCTATGAAGACTATAACGAACATGTCCAAGTATTGCTTGAACACATGGTTCATCAATTCCCTGAAAGCGGATGGGGCATTGGTAAGACCAAAGGACATAACTAAGAATTCGATGTGACCATACCGAGTTTGGAAAGTTGTTTTCGTAATGTCACATTCTTTGACTCTGAGTTGATGATAGCCGGATTTGAGGTCTATCTTAGAGAAGTAACTAGCACCCTGAAGTTGGTCAAATAAGTCATCGATTCTGGGAAGAGGATACTTGTTCTTAACTGTGACATTACTGAGCTAACGGTAATCTATACACATCCTGAGAGAACCGTTTTTCTTGCACACGAATAAGACTGGTGCGCCCTACAAGGACATACTGGGCCTGATGAATCCCTTATCTAAGAGATCCTTTAATTGTTCTTTTAATTCTCTAAGTTCTGCTGGTGCCATTTTGTATGGCGGAATAGATATAGGCTGAGTATCTGAAAGAAGATCAATACCGAAGTCTATTTCCCTTTCGGGAGGAATTCCTGAAAGATCTTCGAGAAAGACATCTGAATATTCATTTATAAATGGAACTAATTCAAGACTGGGAATCTCGAAACTGGAATCCTTCATATGAACAAGATGATAGACACATCCCTTAGATATCATTTTCCTTGCCCGAAGGTAGGAAACAAGTTGACCTCTGAAAGCTGGAGTACTACTCCTCCATTATAAGACAGGTTCATTCGGAAACTAAAACTGGACTATTCTATTTCTGCAGTCGACTATGGCATAGCAGGAATGAAGCCAATCCATGCCGAGAATGACATCAAAATCAGTCATCTCTAATTTGACTAGATCTACTAAAGTAATTTTTTGAAATATCATAACCGGACAGTTCATGTATACCTACAGAGCTATGAAGGTTTTACCCACTGGGGTAGAGACTAAAAAGGGCTCTGCTAGAATTTTGGGACTGATTTCGAAATCAACAGCTATATAAGAAGTGACAAAAGACAGAAAAGCTCCTGGATCTAGTAAAGCGTAAACATGCACATGAAAGATCTGTAACGTATCAGTAACCACATCAGAAGGATTTTCCTGATCCTGTCGGGAATAAAGAGCATAGAGACGATTTAGACGTTGCCCACTAGTAGCACTGGAGGTGGCACCCTGCTGATTTGGGCGATCGAACTGAGCTGAGGAACGGTTCTGCTGACCCTGAGGGCCTGGATAAGAACAGTCTCTGAATCTGTGGCCTAGCTTGACACATCCAAAACAAATACCACTACCAACTCTACAAATACCCTGATGGTGCTTGCCACAAGTCTGGCAAAGAGGATAGGTGCGGGCACTTCCAACACTTCCCTGGGACTTAGGGCCTGGCACTTTATCTTTGTTACCCTCTCTGAACTTAGGAACTGGAGCACTGTCTGAAGAAGGAGCTGGAACTGATGACTTAGGACAAAACTGAGAATGATTTCCTCCTTCTGACTTAGGCTGAGCAAAGTTTAAACTACCTGTCCTGTCTCTCTTATTCTGCTTCTCCCTCATCTTAATCTTTTTCTTCTCTATCTGTTGAACATGAGTCATAAGCCTAGCTAAAGTCATATCACTATTCAGTATGGTGGATCTGCACTCATTAACCACGTTATCATTCACTCCTGACACAAACTTACTCATCCTTGCCCTACTATCTGCAACCACATGAGGGGCATATCTGGCTAATTGAGTAAACTTAAGAGAATACTCTTTCATTGTCATATTTCCCTTCCTGAGGTTGATAAACTCTAGCACCTTAGCTTCTCTAAGCTCTAGGGGAAAGAACCTATCAAGAAAAACAGAAACAAACTCCTCCCACTCAACGGACCTTGCATCATCTGGCCTTTCTAACTTCCATTGCCTGAACCAAGTATGAGCAACATCCTGCAACTGATATGCATCTAGATCAGCACTCTCACTAGGAGTAACCCCCATTATGTCAGTAACCTTCTGCACCTGATCTAGGAATTCCTGAGGGTCCTCATTTGTCTTAGACCCAAGAAAGGATGAAGGATTCATTCGGGTGAAGTCCTGAATTCTGGCTACAGCTGAATTGTCCACTGGGTTGGCCGAAACGACAGCTGGTCATTTATTCTGAGCAGCAACTGACTGAGCAAGAGTAGTGAATGTGACCCTGAACTCCGCATGAGAAACATGTTCATCCATGGGATCTTCTTGGATAGGCTGGGTTCTTCTCTTGGGAGGCATATTCTGAAATAAAGAGAAAAACTGGATTATACTGAGAGATTGACTTGAGATTATACTCACTGGAACGACATGAATACTGAAAGAAGGAAAACTGTTCCTAAATATCTTATAGCTTCCTGTACATAAATGTGGCGCGTAACACACCCATGTACAAGACTCTACTAGATGCGGCTTTCAGACTTCCTAGGACTCTATTCAGAATGCCACGCGGTGCTTATGACCCCGAAGGACCACAAGCTAACCCATGACTGATATTTGTACCTGTATACTGCATAAAATACTGAATAATGTAGAAATATGAACTAAAAGGCCATAAGGTTCAAACTGTAACATAATGTCTGATAAAAAGTATAACATCTGAATGGGGTATGAATTACCCAAAATGCTAAAATAAACTAACTAAATGTAATAGTCTAGAAAGCCTCTAACTGACTGAACTGTCTGAGTAAGGAGTTGATGGGACATGTCCCCAACTAAATCCAGCTAATAAACTAATTAATGAGATAATAGAGAAATAATCATGTCCTCGAAGGATGAGGACTCACTACTAACTCTGACTGTTGATATCTGAAATGCTACTGATGCTCTGAAGCTCGTGTCTCTAAACCTATGGTATAAGACACCATAGCGCGATTACGTCAGTACGACTGAATGTACTGTATGTATGTAAGGTAGGCTAAATGTATGGTGTTCATATGCATGAACAATATTAATAACAGACTGACTATCATAAGCGTGAGAATTTCATGCGTGAGACATAATAACTGACACTAATATCGTGAATACATGATTACTGAATCTGAATACTGATAACATGACATATTGATAACTGATATAATTGATAACATGAGTGACTGTATCTGATAGTCCTGAATTTGATGGAACTATCTGAGTCCCATACTAAACTGAGCTGACTGTATCTGATCGTCCTGAATTCTGAAGAACTATCTGAGTTCTTTTACTGAGATTGATACTGAAACTGTGAGAAGTAGTCATCTAACCGACATGCCCCAAATATGCCATAATAACTGAGTTGGGTCAAATTTGTGCCCTGATTAGAAGGGTGTCAATACCGCGCCACTGGTAAGGACAACATGTGAGTAACCCTAATATAATAGGTAACTCTATTGAGAATGATGGGAACCCTCATTTAGCAAGTTAAGCCACCTCATCTTTTCTCATATAGTAGACTATGATGTCTCAACCTATGCTGGCTATATAGTTCTGGAATGCGAGGATTGCTTCTAAGAATCACACCCTCATATAACAGGTGAGTTCCCATCCTTGGGTTCACTAACTCCTACTCCCATCTAAATGGACACTGAATATAATTAACTGATCTGAACATGGACTGAGATACTGAATCCCATTGACTATGGAATACTACTGATATCTGACAACTGACTGAGTTCATGAGATTTTTGAGATTTTCTGAATCATAAGACTGTCTGAAGTCTAAGGATCATGGCTTGACTAAGAGTATCATGAAAACATGACATGGCTCTAGGAACACAACTAATATTTTGGGTACAAGTACCCCCAGGACTCAATAGAAGGAAACTGACAAAGCATGACTTACTTGAACACATAATAATCACCATAATCCATAATTCATTTATTGAAGTATTTCATCAAACATGTGATAAGCATAAACTTGTACATACATGGAGATTTCATGATATCATGCTAGTTGGGCATTTTCCTTCATCTAGGCATTTAATCAAACACATGGTAGGCATAGTATGTGTAAACAACATTATACAACAATTAAACATCATGATTCAATTCTAATTTCATCATTCAAGGGTTTAGTCATAGGTTTGCATGAATCTATATCTATACTAATCAAACCAACATAAAATTTATCACCCAACATGGAATAGAATTTAATTACTCATTATCAACATGAACAAGAGCAACCCAATCATGAAATTCATAAAGAAAATCCATAAACTTGAACTTAGAAAAGGGATTCTTGGGCTTCATGGACGAAAAGAGTCCATGAATGAACACTATGCATACCTGGGTTGAGTTTCTTGAAGTTCTTGAACTTGAAGAATTTGAATCTCTGAGTTCTTGGAGAAGATTTGGATTTTGTTCTTGGGGATTAATCTTAGGGAGAAAACCCTAATTTTGTTGTTGTGAAATAATAATGAACAAATAAGCTATGGGTCGGATATAACTGGGTATATATAAGTAAGTGGTAAATGACCATAATAACCCTATTAAAATGACTTAAAATAACTGAGAGGTACATGCAACGGTAGGGTGCGATGGTCCATGGCTGGGTCGACGGTCCGTCAGACTCACCGCCAGACTGAGACAGAACTGGGACCTACTGTCATGGTGCGACGGTGGTGTGCGACGGTCCTTCGAACCTCTCCGTCATACTCATCTAGAGAGCTGGCTCACTACCTCGATATGACAGTCGTGGTCGACGGTCCGTCGGCCTGCACCGTCGCACCTGGGCGGTTTTACTGTCTTCTGTATTTCGGCCATAACTCTCTCGTCTGACACCGGATTTTGATAAAATTGGTATCGATGGAAAGCTTATTCAATTTACCACGTGATAGAAAGTGAGAATATTAAAAATACCATATGTACAAAAATGTATTAGTATTTCAAAGCAAGTTCTAACATCTTTGAAATGATTTCAATCTAGGAAAAAGGTACGGGTATTACATCTTTCCACAACTGAAGCTGAATACATAGCCGTTGGAAATTTGTTACTCAAATTTTATGAATTATGCATCAACTACTTGATTTTAATCTGTCTTTTGAATCTATTCCCATAATGTGTGATAACACAAGTGCTATTAGTTTGTATAAATATATTGTACATCATTCTAGGGTTAAACATATTGATATTAAGCATCATTTTATTCGAGATCATGTAGAAAATGGAAACTTTTCTTTAACATTTGTTGACTCAGAAAATCAATTGGCAAATATTTTTATGAAACCCTTTGTTAGAAGAAAGATTTTGTTACCTTAGAAAAAGACTTGGTATTCTCAGTATTAATGACCTATGAGTTTTATTTTTGGACAAAAATCTTTTTACTTACTCCGATTTTCTCTTCAAATCTTTTAACCAAAAATTGATTTTCAAAAACAAAGGAAGTCATCATTATTTTTACCGGCCTTCACGCCACCCCTGCCTCATCTGTACCCCTTTACCTTCCCAACACACCCTTCTGTCATCCTTTCACTTCATCAGTCACCTTTTCTCTTCACATCTCTCGCCTTCCCCTCCATTTATTTTTTCAATAGTTGCCTACATACCCCCCTCTCTCCCTCTGTTCACTTACCTATTCTCTCTTCTTCCTATCTGTCCTTTTAAAATCCATCTCCACCCTTTTCTTATGACCAAAACTTGTTATATGGCCAGTGTTTCCAAATCCCTTTCTAAACCTGTCTCTGACAGCCATGTTATCCTTTATGAGTCCTCTGACAAATCCTTGTCAGATTCTCAACAATCAATTTTCATCAAAAGATGTCATACCGCTCCCAACCCAACCCCCTCTACCAAGAAACCTCGAACTACCCCTCTAAATTCCTTCTCTCCAGAGGACATGCACAAGTTCTGGACATGCTCTCAGAAAGAAAAAAATTCTACCTTCAAAAACCGCTCAATTGTACCCCGTCGCATAATCAATCTCTATCAATTAAAAGACATTTACTGTAATGTTAGACACTACTTTAAGTTTTAAGATTTGTCCCTAATTTTTCATATCTGTGGATTTGAGGTTTATGAGGATCCAGTCCGCATGTTTTATGCGAATCTCCATTTCTCTCCCGATAATGGTGAGCTTGAGACTCTTATGCTTGACACAAGAATAATTTTGAACGGTTTTTTATTCAAGAAGGTTTTTGACACAAAGTTCTCCGGTGTGATTTCTGTTATGAATGGTACCTAGCCTGAAAATTTTAAGGTGAGTTTTGACAAAGCGAAAAGGATTCTGTCTTACTCGAACACAACATCGTACAATTTTGCTCCTTTGTCCCTATGTTTCAAGTATCACATCATGGCCCACACAATAGCTACCACATTGATTTCAAGAAAGGGATCCCTAAGCAACATTACTTATCGTTATGTATTTGCCAAGTACTATATGGTTATGAAACATAAGATCAATTGGGCAACCTAGATTCATAAGTATATGCTTGACAGTGCAGTGGATATTCATGCCTCCGCCAATTTACCATATGGCCTGTTAATTTCTCGGATTCTGTTGTACTACTCTATTGATCTCTCCGCTTATCCCCCGATAGAATTCATTGCTACTTATGACTCTAAAAATTTTGCCAATGTGGGCTATGTTTTGGTTGATAATGAATGATGCAAAAAGGATTCTTCCCGAGCAAAATCTGAACTCTCTAAAGTAAGCAAGTTTGTTTCTAACCATATAATTACTCTGTTGAAGGAACTGGAGAAAATCAAAGATCGTTTCAAAGATGTTGAGGAAGGTATCCAGCTGTTTCAGGAGTCGACTTCCAAACTTCTGGACCTTGGGAAAAGTACCAACACTGATATAGGCATTGTCCGGTTGGCTCTCGATGGGTTCAAACAGGAGGGCATCAAGTTGTTTAATTAAGTGTTCACCCGCATGGACTCCCTCAAGTCCCAAGTAGACTTCTCCAATGATGATTTTGCTATTTTCATTCAGAACTCCTACTCCTCCTTAAAAAATGTTGAAAAATCTTATGACAAATTCTGTCATAACATGCATAATACCCTAACCTACTTTTTGGCTGAGCGGTGAATGATGACTTTTTTTAATTCAAAAGAGGGTCCTGTCCCTTTTTTTTATGGGTTGTAAGATGATATTTTTAACATACTATCAGCCACATTTCCATGTTTTTGTCAAGAACTTGGTACTTAATTAGATTATCTCTCTACTCTATGTCTACTATTTTTGCTGCTATGTTGTTCTTTTTTACTATGCCAAAAGAGGGAGAAAGACAGAAACCAACAAGTCAGGGAGAGCAAGTTGACTATCAGTAGGAAAGAGTAGATTGATGCTCAAGGTACAGAAGAATATCGAAAGTACCTACAAGTCAGGGGAGCAAGCCAACTACTGTGACATGGAAGTCAACTTATGTTTAATGCTTGTTTGTCATTATAAAAAGAGGAGAGATTGTTAGCCTTCTATATTCACGGTTTATGTTTTAATAATGACAAACTAATGAATAGACATTTGCGGGATATTGAAGATCTCTAATGATGGAAGGAGAGGATATTAAAGATACACCAAGATGCAGAATCACTAAGGAATCAATTCAAGATATCCAAGAATATCTCGCAAGCATCCAACAACAAAATGGCCGGCGCTAAACTTGGAATAATATCAATCATATAGAATCAATACAGGATCTCCAAGAAAATATCTCAAAGGAAAGTAAGCATCCAACAACAACCTGACAGGAGCAAAAGAAAAAAAAATCACAGACGTATCTAATACGAACGTGTATAAGTACCATGTATGGACATATTGAACGTTAACATTCCTCAATCAAAGATTCAGTAACCTGAAGGGAGCAAAAGTAATGAAGATCACGAACGTATCTAATACGGTCGTGTATAAGTACCGTGAATAGACATACCTGATATGGACATACCGAACGGTAACATTCCTCAATCAAGGAATCAAATCAAATCCTTGATTGGGACAAAATATCTTGGATTTTCTCACAAAGAGAAGCAGCTAAAGACTACAAAAGAGAAGACTAAAGATCGAAGCACTCACGCAACTTCAAGGAAGAATCTCAAAGTATCTTAATCTTAGTCTCACAAAGCTTTGTACTTCTTAGTTTACAATAGTTATATAAAGAGTAGGATCGAGTCAACTTTGTAATACAAACTGAAGTTGTGCCACAAGATTTGAAGAACAAAATAAGTCTTCAAAACTTATTTCTTATCATTGTACTTGACCCCGACTTTGAAAGATAGGGAAACGTTGAAACCCAAGGGAACTGAAAGTAAGCACTACATTGGTGTTATGAACCAAGATAAATCTTTGGGTCTTTACTTTACAGTTGATTATTTACTTGTTCATTTATTTAAACCTAATCTGTTTTATGAAGTGTACCGATCTGCAGGCAAGTCGACTATGAAGAGTCAATAGTCGACTCATTTTCAATTCACCCCCTCCCCCCTCTTGAATTTTATTTCTTACTCTAGACTAGCTCTTTCTGATAGAGAATCTCTTTTTTCCACTTATCTGTCCTAGAGTCTCAATCTTATAGAGATGTTTGTCTTGATCCTTATGGGTGAAAGCTATGAAAGCTGAAATCACGGCGCTTGAGAACAACTACACTTGGTCTATAGTTTCTTTAACCCTTGATAAAACTTTTATTGGTTGTAAGTAGTGTTTAAGGTGAAATTCAAAGCATCAAGTAAAGTGGAGAGTATAAATCTAGGCTAGTAGCCAAGGGCTATAGTTAACAAGAAGTATTAGATTATATTGAAACCTTTTCTCCTGTAGCTAAGATGGTTACAGTGAGTTCTGTATTAGCTTTAGTTGCTTCTTCTAACTGGTTCATTTTTCAAATGGATGTTCACAATGAATTTCTTCAAGGTGATCTTCTTGAAGAGGTTTATTTACAGATCCCTAAGGGTTTTGCAAACTAGGGGGAGAAGCACTAGGTTTGCAAGCTTCACAAGTTTTTATATGGACTTAAAAAGCTCCTAAATATTGAAATCTTAAGCTCGTTGTAGCCTTGTTGGATATGGCGTTTCTAAAAACACATTATGACTATTTATCGTTCACAAAGAGAATGAACATTGAGCTTATTATTATTCTTGTATATGTTGATGATTTAATGATGTCACGCCTCAAATCCTATTGGGGCGGACTGGCACCCGTAACCGAGGAGGCCCGGGAGAACCAGCTCATAACCTTATACTTCCCATGCATACCTCTATGACAACCCAAAATTCGGACAGCATCGTGTCGCATATAAAAGGAAATAATCACCTATATAAGCTCGAGCACACATATATATATGTATATACAATACTTGGCCGTTGGAGCCATCACGTCTATTAACAAAACACCACCTTGACTGTACATTAGGTCTACAAAGCCTCTAGAAAATACACAGAGTTTAACTAAGGTCGGGACATACCCCGCCATATAACTAACTTCTATACAATACCAAAAGTGACTGGATATGACACGAAAAATCCTGAAGCAAACTGGAGCTCACCAAAAACAGCTGGATATCCTGGCTCTTACTTGTGCGGTGTATGAGCTGAGGTACCTATGCCTGCAGCATAAAATGCAGGTCCTCCGTAGGGAACGTCAGTACAAAATATGTACTGAGTATGTAAAGCTGTAGATAATCACATATGATATAGGAGCTCAATAGAAATCAGAAACAAGTGAATAAATCGTAATAGGAGTGGACCACACTTACTAGAACTTGTGACAACCTATATATTGTATTTATTCAATCAGTTTACTTTCGTTCTTATCACCTTTGTAATCATTACTGTACTGTATTGTGACCATTAGGCTGCCTCCAGTACATATCAACTGGGATCGACCCATGATAGGCTTATGCCCCTGGGATACCACCCATAAACACATAAATAGGGATCGACCCATCATAGGATTATCCCCCTGGGATACCACTCGATAAGAGAGAACTTCCATCACTTAGTTCAATTAATCTTTGATATTGTTATTTCGGTCGCCACCGCATTTTTGATACTTTAAAACAATGATACATCAATAAGAGACATATAAATAGACTATCAATGCAATAACAATGAAGTAAGAACTCATTGGCACATCAATGAAGTATTTTGGAGTCATCAATGCCATAACAATGAAGTAGGAACTTATTGGTATATCAATGAAACGTTTTGGAGTCATTAATAGCACATGAATCTTGTTTGAGTAACCGGATACCTTCTGACATTCATTAGTGCAATAAACATGTAAGATTTGGAAAACAAGTAAGTATTGGAATGTCTTGACATCTTGTAGGGTGGAAACAAGTTCATTGGTAACGTAGGACATCATACAAAACCATTATGGATCACATGTTATTGAATAACTTTGGAAACTTTCTTAATAGAACAATTGTTCACTTTCATGCCAAAGATATGGTATAGAGTATGCTTTACATACCTGACTGTCAACCTTCAATACTAGTCCCAAATGGACTTCCCGTCTTTTCGGATTACTTATCTACAATGGACATATATAGCAATCTAGTATTAGCAACCAAACGTCACAATTTAATTTTTTGAATTCATCAAACTAGTGGTTAAGTAGTAAGCCTTAATTACACCATAAAGGGTGTCACTTTAACCCTCTTATACTCCAATTACATTCACATGCCATGCATATTCATACAACATCCTCCAATATCAAGTTTGGATTCATTTATCCTTCCAACCAATCCATTAAACCAAATTGAGTCATAAACATAAATAATCATCAATTCAATAGTATATCACCATATCCACCTTCCATAACTCAATTACCATATCCACCTTCCACAATTCAATACAATCAAACCATGCAAAATAGTCCATAACTCTATTTCCATCACCTTTCAATAACAACCAATACATATAATCCTCTATCACACATATACATATGGAAAAGAACAAAGGCAAATAATATTCATACCTTAGAATTCACCTCTTGATTATGAAATCCTGTTTTCACAAATAATAGGTGTCGTTCGAAGCTCTCGAGATGACAAACGCAGTTATCGGATTACTTTGGAATTTCTACAGTTGAATCAAAGGTAATTTAAAGGTCAAATTTGAATAGGGTTTGTTCTTTCTCAATGATTGATGATGAAAATGAGTTTTTGAACTCATATACATGTATATATACACATATTCCTGTCTATAATATAATAGGAAATGACCAAAATGCCTTTAAAATTTAAATAATGTCAAATCTGTCCTTTGGTGGACTGTTTTGATAAGCTAAAGTAGATCGACCATAACTATTTGCTCCGATATCGGATTTGGGTGAAATTGGTATAGTTGGAAATATAATTCAAAGGAATTTTATTTCATATAAAGTAGGCTACCCAGTTCGTCCTGTACAAGGAGTTATGGTCGTTTGAAGTTGACCCTAAAAATCTATTTTGATAGGATGAAGTAAAACAGGTATAACTCCTTACTCAGACGTTGGATTTGTATGAAACCAATTATATTGGAAAGAAGACTCAAATATATTTCTTTTCATAGGTCGCAGCTCTCCCAGTTCATTATATTAAGGGAGTTATGATCGTTCGAAGTTGACCCAAAAATTCAGCTGGCCTCAGTAGTTTGTGTGCAGGAAACTTTCCTGCACATTTACTATTCCCAAATATCCTGGCCACCGTTTTATAGTTTCGAACGTGCTCGATTATATCCGAAACCTATCCGTTTCTGGAAATCTTTATATTGTTGGAAAGCTTATTCAATAACATTTGCATGGAACCATCGACGGGCAAATTCTGGTATAAATAAAATAAAAAAATTAATTTCATATAAATAAGACCAATACACATACTTGAATACGCCAATATACGTACTTGAATACGGGGTGTTACAAATGATAACTGGCAGTAGTTTACCTCCTATACAACAGGTGAGAAAAGATTTACAAGACAGATTTAAGATGAAAGATCTTGATGAGTTAAAATATTTTTTAAGGATTGAAATCTCTAGAACTGATGGTATTCTCATGGATCATAGAAAGTATACTCTTGGCCTTGTATCAGAACTGGGACTAGCAGGAAGCAAGCCTGCTTCTACTTCCTTAGAGTTCAATCTAAGTTAACTTCTATCATATTTGATACATATACAAGGGAAGATGTTAAACCAGATGACAAGCTACTTGAAGAACATAGAAGATATCAAAGATTGATAGGCAGATTGTTATACTTAACCATAACTAGGCCTGATATTTTTATTTGTGGTACAAGTACTAAGTCAGTTCATGCATTCTCCAAACAATCTCATATAGAGGCATCACTTAGAGTTGTGAAATTGCCACAATTAATTAGCTTAAATATTATCAATACTCTCCCTCAAGCTGAGGAGTGAGAAAAATATTTTTCAATTCCGTCTATTAACTAATGCATTATGTTGAGGTTTACACAACCTTTTGCTGAGTAGATTATCTTGTTGTTCTCTTGTCCCTATGCGCTGTGTCTAAATCAGTATATCCATGATCTTTTTCCCCATAAAACGACAATCTATGTCAAACTATTTTCTTCTCTCATGAAAAATTAATTGAGTAGCTATCTTAATTACTGCTTTGTTATCACAAAACAACTTTACTGGCATCTTAACTTCTACTCCTAATTCTTTGAATAGTTCTTTCAACCAGACTATCTCAGCAATAGTGGAGGCCATGCTTCTAAATTCTGCTTCAGCGAGCTTTTCGACACACTTTCTTGTTTCATTGTCTTCCGAAATACAACTGCGTCTCCAAGCTTAACTATATAACCTATCACAGACCTCTTGGTTTTATCACAACCCCCTCAATCAGAATCACAATATGAGATTAATGTTGAATTATTTCTACTTTATGAATAATCCAAGTCCCGCTGTCTCTTTGATGTAAGTTTAGATAGTTAAAGAAATATTTTGTTAGCTTAGCGTTAGAAAGTTATTTAGGAGTACTGCACTGATTTTCTAGTAGATAACAGGTTGTCATCTTTAAAACAAAAATATCTCTATATATTAGTTTCTCTGTATATAGTGATAGTAACGATTGAATGAGATAAACATTTTCACTCTTCTAGATTCTTCATTTTACTAAGCTTTCTCTCTTTGAGATCTCTTATTATTGCTCAAGCTTCCATTAATGAGCTTCTTAACATCTTGCTCTTTAAGAAGGCCTCAAAATTGTTGATGAACATAACTTCACCCCTCTCCAAATTGATATAGATTCAAAGAAAATTATTTTAATGCATCAAAGTGGTAACCTTCACTATAAAGTTGTTGATGATGAATGCAGATGGCTAATGAGCAGGCTGATGAACTCGGCAGTCAAGCATGCCTTTAGGGAGAAGAACCAAATCGCAGAGCTAAGGATGCAGCAAGGAACGGACCTTTTTCAAGAACGACAGTTTTTTGTAGTTTCTCCATTGCATGTCAATGAATCTGTATGGACAGATATTCTAGAAACTTATTTTGAGAGGCAAACCAAACCTTGTAATCTCTGTTAAAGGACAGAACACAGATTCTTATTTGTTTAGTCAGATAGTCTGGTTTGTCAATGTTGTTCTGTATTTTACATTAGCTTTTATTTAATATATTTAATCTTTATAATCCAAAAATAACCATTGTTAATAAATGTTTCACAACAATTTGGAATAATTAGGTATACTTTGGCCTACAGAAAAAGCAAAAGTAAAATAAAATAATGGAAGGAGAAATTCATAGGCTACAAATAAGAACCTTAAATAGTAATACCAATACCTAATTCTCATGGTAACATATGACTATGATAGATAACTATGTTTAACATCATTTTATGAAAATTGGGCAGTAGAAATCTCATTTGACACTCTCACAAGTAGGGGTGGCATATGGGTGGATCAAATTTAATTTGGATGGATTGAATATGAATTGAGTTTAAATGGATTGGATTACAATCCACCTATATAATATATAGGCAAATATGAATTGGGTAAATTAATTCTAACCCACTTTTAACTCCTAAGGCCAAAAATTTAAAACTTCTATAGGCGTATCAACTTCATTTTTTCACCTCTACCCCATCCCTCCATCCACTGCACCCTTTCTCCCCCTACCACTCCCCCCCCCCCCCCACCAACCTCCCAAAAAAAAAGGCATATTTTTTTTAAAAAGGTATCCCCACTCTCCTACCTCCGTCCCTCCAATGCACCCTCACAGCCCCCTACCCCGACCCCTCATCCCCCCCAAAAAAAATTATTTTTTTTAAAATAAATTTTCTTTTAAAAAATAATTTCTTAACCCCAACCCTCAACCCCTTAATTTAAAAAAATAAAAGAAAAAAATTCAAAAAAAAAAAACTAAAAAAAAAAGCCCCCCCCCCCCCCCCTCAATCAAATGAATTTTTTTTTTTTTTAAATAAAAAAAAAATCCCCAGCCCTTAATGTTTTATTTAAAAAAAAAAATTTGCTCTCCCACAATCCTAGCCCAACCACCCAACCCCTGCCCCTAATTTTCTTTTTCTTAAAAATAAAATAAAATTTATAGTGCAATTAGAAATTTTAAGCATAGGTGAGCTAATAGATAGGTATCCATATTTTATTCACTTTATTCATATTTGTATGAATTTTTTAGATGAGTTGAATTTCATATTTATCTATTTAAAATATGAATTAAACTGACTACTTTCACTAATATGATTTGTACGAATTTTTTAGATGAGTTGAATTTCATATTTATCTATTTAAAATATGAATCAAACTGACTACTTTCACCAACATGAATTGAAATTGCTACTCCTATTCACGAGCTTCAACTTTTCATGAATAACTTATGAATCGCAATGAGAAACACGCTTTTTTGGTAATACGTAAGGTTTTAAAAAAGAGATAGATATTGGTAAATATATTATTAATATTTTCCAACGCTTCATTTTGTGTTTGATTGGTTTAACGGTAGAAAACTTAGTTTGATGATGAATCTCGGTATTGAGACATCGACAAAATGATATAACACGTGCTTGGAAACAAGATGCATGTAGCAAAACTGAAAATTCTCTAGGAAGACGCACAAAATCAATCTACAACAACCGTACACTCAAATAATTTCATCAAAATCTAAAGCAGCACTTAAAGATGATATTTGATAAGTTATTTTCTCCAGCATAAACCAAACCGTTGCCAGAATAGCATTACAAATTAACCAGAAACTACAAAAGATGAGCAATTAATCTGCCATTACACAACAGCTGTTAACAAATCAAGCAAAAAGGTTCAAGCATCGGTTATTTATTTACAAGTGCAGCCATTTTTCTCGTTTAAAAGACAACGTTATACTTGAAAGGGTCGCAACACAAAGATATACAGCAGCATTTAAGCTGCCTCCGCAAAACCAACTCTCAGTTTCTCATAGTCAAATACTGTGTGGTAGTGACCCATGAAAACATCTCCCAAGATCCTGTACAAGTGATACCCAATGAGCTAATTAATCAACTATGTTAATCTAGCAGATGTATCAAAGTCGAATATACCAGTATCCAGAAATGGTGAAGAAAATTGATCAACTAATTTAGCATAGCTCAGTTCTTAGATATAGAATAATATCGTGTAAATTATAGTCAAATTTCTAGCACACACATAACAAATAAAACGAGATGTAAAGAATTCATGGATGGCACACCAAGGGTTGCCTCTTCATGAGACAAGTCCCACTTTTACCTTCTAAAACATTGTTGTCCACAACTACTACCCAGTTCCATTTCTAAATATTATGTAGAAGCTCATCATTGAATAGTTCAGAAAGACTTTATGTCAACAACAACAAACCCAGTCTATTCCAACATAGTGGGGTCGGGGGAGGGTAAGATGTACGCAGTCCATACCACTACCTCCGGAGAAGTAGAAAGGTTGTTTCCGATAGACCCCCGGCTCAACACAAGGAATGAAAGAAGTTCCAATATTTGAAAGAAGAGTATTTATGCATTTTAGCCCAAGAATAAGAAGTTCCAATAAATGTATGAAGAGAAAATAGTTTACCTTGAGGTAGTGAGGTACTTGTATAAAAAAATTACTACTAATTTATGTGAACTCATTTGACTGGGCATTGTGTTTAAGGAAGAGAATTCGGAAACTTATTTATCTTAAACATGTTAATAACATTAGAAAAGCTTCTCGTCAAAGAATAAAATGGGAAATTTAAATTAAATATTCCACAATTTGAAAGAGGGCATACTGAAAGCAAAATAAAGTCACATAATCTGGAATGGAGGGAGTAGTTATTGAGGTGATTTGTAGAAGCTGATTATTGTGGCATCAATTAACCATACTAGAGAACAGTGAGTGCAGAACAAAAAGTAGAGAGGCATACCAAAGGGGCCCACGAGGAGGCGGCACATCAAATGCTGTGAATCCACTTATGCACTGTGTAACAGGAGCCTCACCAATTTTAAGGACATACTGTTCAACAACCACAAAAAGGAATGTTACGTACAATACATATCTGCATATCTGTGGTTTGCCAGTGCAATTGGTTCGTGCTATATGGTTTTTAAAGACTTCCATTTTGGGAAAGGCACAACGGTCTGCTAGACCCTTGCACTTGTCCGAGTTGTGGACACCTCCACCTACCACTTTGTCATTTAAACCCCTCAACCTATCAAAACACAAGATTTTAAACCCTTTTCTCATCCGATTAATGTGCGTGTAATACAAATTACACACAAGTACACGTGAAATTCCACGTCATTTTACAATGACAGATAGGAAATAAACTTTTTTTCAAGAAGAAAATCAAATAAGCTCCCCCACACCCCCTCCTCTTTCTTCTTCTGATAACCTCCCCCTTCTCTCCTCTCCACTTTTTCTTCTTTATCTCACCACCACCGGATGTAGGTGGGTGGGTGCAAAGAAGGAGATTTATTTAGTTTAATTATTTTGAATTAAAAAACTTGTGTATACACGCCCTACATGCATGAAATTATGCATTTTTTCCAACTCACCCGTTAAGTTACCACCTAGGCTTAGTCAACGGTCAGAAGGGTTTAAAATATTTGAATCATTGAGTTTACGGTGTTGACATTACAAACTCGGACAAGTATAAGGGTCCAATAGATCATTTCGCCTTTGGGAAAAGCAAAAACAGACTAAACAAGGAAGTCTAGGATGCCCATTCTTCTTGAAAAGAATTGGCTGAATATTGATCCTGTATTAGACATGTGTGCCTCAAAGCAATATCTTAAATGAGATAAAGCATATCAATAGAGCAGTAAAAAATTACCTGCTGAGGCGTCAGCTCAAATGTTTTATCACCAATGGTAAAGGAAACATTAGGCATGGTAGCAAGGCTGTTGCAGTCAACTGCAGATTCTCCCATTGGGCTGGGCAATCGGTCGCAAAGCTACAGTTGGAATTTGAACTAAAGCATTGAGATCCTGATTAACCAATACTCCCTCGATCCCATTTTATGTGTCGCCATTTGACCGGACACGGAGTTTAAGAAATAAATGATGACTTTGTAAAGTTTACAAAATTACCCTGTTAAAGTTTACTTTTTAATTGTCTTTTCTTATAAAGTGAGACCCACTAAGGATAAAATGGGGATGATGCCATTAAATAGTTAACAAATAAGGAAAGATGACATTCTTTTTGGGACAGACCAAAAAAGAAATGGTGACACATAAAATGGGACGGAGGAAGTATTTACTATGCATAATGTATAAAATCTACCTCACCTTGTTAATATAATCAAAGATTCTTTCTGCAGTTTCATTTCGTCTTACTTGGTTTTGCATCCATACCACAGCCATCTCACAAACCCTGCACATCTCATCATGCATGCCATTCGAAGCCGCATTGTGTTTGTCCACCACACTCTCAATAATCATACTGCATATAGAATTAATCATTAATAATTGGTCCAGACATACAGCAATAAAGTCGAGGACAAATGTGTTGAAATAAACAGCTAGAAGAACCTGCAGCAAAGCCAAGTGGACAATAAGTTGTTCTGTTTTTCTAAAGATGGTGATTGAACTGATGAGATACCAATCATGGCATGTGTACATTTGATCATTTCTAATTATAATCATTTCAAATGCAAAATGTTGAACATGCAGATATATTTAACCTCACCTAACATCTCGTCCACCATCCAAAGAGCATAAACCAATTTGGGAGCAGATCTGTTGAGGCGCTGCCTGTGAAGCATAGGCGAGAAGTCCAGAACTCAGATTCAAATATCAAATGAGGTAAACTGCTAAAGAAACTAGCGACTTGACACAGTTCGGTGTCATTGAAGACCCAAGGATGCATGGAGACAACTTGTAGAAAGATGTGTCTCCATAATTTTCATTATGTGTGCGTGAGCGCACACGTAAGGATATCCAATAAGTCAATAAAGCTTGAAAATAGGGCAAAATAAAATAGTAGTTTGAGAAAGGAAATAGTGTTAGAACCCTTAGGCTGACACCAGCGGCAAATCTAGGATTTCTAGAACATGGGCGCACCACTTAAAAAAGAAGGAAAAATTGTATTTAGTGGAAATTGATCCCTAGTCCTCTATATAATTAACTCAACCTCCAAGCAAGTGCGCCATTTAGTCTTCTTGTAGCATGGGTGCCAGAAGATTGTATTATACTAATTTTATTAGAAAATATATACATAAAATACCAGTTTTACAGAGAGACGACGGGTTCACATGCCCCAATTTTTGCCAATAAATTCACCCCTGGCTCTATATGTGCAAAATCCTTTGTATACCACTGCTTGGATGCAAATACATTTCTATAGAATAATTATAGAAAAGATGCTTAGCATATGTCATACCTTTGATTCTAGTAGAGCTAGTATAGTTTTTCCATATTCACTGACTACTGACTTGCATTCCTGGCTGACAACTCCTGACGCTCCAATTGCATGATTAATTTGAGTAATAATGGTCTGAAAAAAAAACATGCATCAAGAACTCAATGATTTAAACTGAATATCATGAAGTAGCAGCTGAGTAAGAACTCACATGGCCCAAACACACCTATTCCATGGTTATGGAAAACGAGTTCTACATAAATGCCAAAAACTTAATGTACGTGATCAAGTCACAGCCCTAAGCCGTGAAAATCTTCATTCAGTGAAGAAGAGCTTGCGGACAGACAAAGCAACTTAGAATTCATTCCTCCTTTTTTTAACTAGTAGAACTCAATCATCTCATTGTTCTTTGCTCTGTGTGTGTGTGTGTGTGTGTGTGTGAATGTCCCGAATGATGTGAGAATATGGCTCCTGAACCCTTTTAAACTCCTTAGAACACAACAATCAATATCAATCGGGCATTCTAGGATTACATTAGATGTGAAAAACCATTCCTTATTTGTAAGTTCAACTCTGTTACTGGTTGGACTGGCTTTTGGGCAAGTTTACTAGTCATTGACAATCCTAATAGAAGCAATCAAAAAATGAAGAAATTATTAAGACAGATTTTATACACAACACAATTTGCTAGTTCAGATTTTAAAAGAAAAACCAAGAAGAACTAAAAGTGCTGCAGTTTGCTTATCGAAAAAATGTGGCAGTTCTGTTAGAGGTGTGTGTCATCTGCTCAATATTTGATGTGAAGACAATATATATAATTGTGGTTCTGATTCTTATTGTTCATAATTTCGCCAAGCGAGATACATACCGCTGGTCCTGCCAATAAGGATGTTCCAGAGTCTGCAATTGCTGAACAACCACCGGAACAAAATCCTGGAAAAAAGAAAAAGAAAATTAGCTTTGACAGAATACATGAAGAAAATTAACTTGAAATTCAGAATCATAATTTTTATAGGCAACATCATAAACAATAAATCAAAATAGTACCAGTCGTTTCGCCACCGACAAGCACATCACCCATATCAAACTGAGAATAGGAAATACTTTGATCAGTCCAAACAAAAGTATACAGCATAAGTGCAGATTCACTTTTAGAATACAAATAGAAAATCCACCTGCCAGTAGCCTTTGTGAGTTACAGGAACATATGTATGTACACCCTTGAAATGTTTGGGATCAACTCCACCAAAAACAAGTTCACCCCCTTCTTCTTCTTTAGCATTCCGATTGAACCAAAATGAGAAAACAGCTTTTTTAACAAGACCTTGATTTACCATATTGTACCTAAGAGTATTATAGATGTCTCAAGACTTTGATTCGGCAAGAAAAGAGTTTAGAAGGACATAACAGATAACAAAAGTAAATTCCATGAAATCAAACACATAAGAAAATCCAGCAAAATTTAAAATTGAATCCAAGGAAATAACCTGGAAACTAAAACAGTTATCATGTAAATATATAGCATACCAGAAAGGGACAGCTTTCCCTACAGATATCTCTTGAAATCCAAGTCCAAGAATGCCATCAAACTTGGCTGCCAAAAACGTGATGCCTGGCTCTCGAGTTGCCTCGATAAAGTCCTATTCCAAAGAAAAAAGTTAAGAAAGAAAGTCACAAAGTCAATCCAAAACACTTCCATTCAATAGTTACCTGATCTTTGACAACAAGATCGCCAACTTTGACATTGTCAGTGCTAAAATATCCAGAAATAGATCCAGTTCCATAGTGGATTGCAGCAGATGTCCCTGCATCAAGAGTGAACTGATTGGTATTTGGCAAACTATCTTCATGTGCAGGAAATTTTCACAGCAAGAAATAAATAGCGAACAAGGCAGAGCTTCTTCTTCTGTCTATACATCTCAGCAACGACAGAGTTTTGTCCTAATACACTATCTTCCGCCTATAGAACATCGATCTCTGCATTTAACCATATCAAGGCATGTCACATGGCAAGCGTCTGACTTTTCTGCGATATTTAATGGTTTTTCATCATTTAACACTTATTACCATAAATGAGGACATGTTCACCTCTGAAGATATGGAAGGGACTTAATCATCAAGTTTCATAGTACATTGCGACTGTCAAGCTCCTCTCATTTTTTTCAAAATAGGGTGGAATAGACTAACAGCAGTAGTGTCAGAGCAATGCTAAAGGAAAAGCATTTAAGATAAATACTCTCCTCCTAGTAAATTTGGCATGCTATGTCATGCAGTTAATTATAAATAAAATATATGCACATCAATTTTGTGAACATGCAAAGAAGATGACCATCTACAATAATCCATTTTGGTCTTTATTTGTTCTTTGGTATTCAAGTTCCAAATGTTTTTAAGTGAAATAATTTTACTGCAACCTCAGCCTAACAGATTTGTTGTTCATCCGATCATTTAACAAAATAAAAAGATGACTTGTTGCCATCAGTCCGTCCTTCATTCAATAAGAAGAAACTACAGCACACACTCAATCATCATGTAGTTGGGTACAAATAAGTCAGTTAAAGATGAGTAGGCAGGACATTAGGCTAGTGCCAGTGGGGCACTTAAACGAGGATAGATCCAAAAAAGTACATTTACTCCAACAAATAAACAATAGTCACAGGCTGGACTCCAATTAAGCTAAAGAGAACATGAAACAGACTAGAAACATGAATAGCATCTATTACCATTCCTTTTGTATGTACTGGAATAACGTGACTTGTACTTTGGGTGGAGATAACAAGCGAGCTGCATCAGATTAAATTAACATAAGGCTTCTTCGTCAAAGACATGGAAACATGCATTTGCATCAGTAATAACGACATTATATATCTACTCACTGAAAAATAGCATCTTGCAGAGGGCACCCAAAGATTAGAACTTCCTGTATCAAAGATCACAGTGAACTTTTGAGGTGGTGAGCCAATGCTAATCTCACCAAAGTACTGAGCATCCAAGTAATTCTTTAGTGCAATAATATCAATGTCTGAATCTCCTAGTTTTCCACCAAGACGATAATTTCGTGTAGAATGTGCTCCATTAGAATCAATGCCCCCAAAAACCTGGTTGATCTGATCCAACTTCTTCTTCTTGATTCCAACTCTTGGCAATCCATCATTAGACACCGAGAACACCATAGGGGATAAAAGAAGCAACAAGCACAGTGCAGTTAAACAGGCTCCATATCTGGTACCCATGTTTTATCACTGCATAATACATGACAGAGATCAGTTACCCCTCCATTGGTACATACTCTCCTTTGTCATTTATGGATCTAAAACTTAGTTAGGTTAAGAAGATATCAACTTAAAACAATGCTTAGTTTTCCTGAAAAAGTTCAGGTTAGAGCATTTTAAACACAACAAATTGATAGTGACCCATGAAACAACAAAAAAGAAAAATATATGCGGTGTAATCCCACAAATGGGGTCTGGGGAGGGTAGAGTGCAGGTAGACATTACCTCCACTTTGGGAGGTAGAGAGGCTATCTAATGATAAAACCTCACTCAAGCAAAAGCATATCATAGTGACCCAAGAGACATGCCAAAAAAAAAATGGTGCACTAGAAAACAAAAAACAAAGAAAGAGAAAGTTCCTCTTCCTACCCAACCACTTCTGGATATGAATGTATATATACCGCCACCCACAGAACCCCACCAAGGAAGGGGCATGTGGGACAGAGATCAAAACTCTACTAGAAAAAACTGAAGCTTCCGGTGGGCATAATTGACATAAACTTGAGTGTTAAAGAAGCAAAGAACAAGATAAAGTAATCTGCAATGACAAAAATATTTAGAGAAACAATTTTTTGTCAAGTTCTTGAGCCAGGGGTCTATTGGAAAGAGTCTCTTTACCTCCCAGTGTGGGGGAGAAAAGTCTACGTATACACTAACCTCCCCAAACCACACTTAATGTATTACATCGGGATGTTGTTGTTGTAATTTTCTTTAAGTGTTCAAAGAAAATGTAACAGAAACATAAGTATCTCATTTCAATTAGCAAGCATTGTCCTTAGCGACAAGGTCCAGGAAAGGCAATATCATCTTCATCTCAAAATCGTCCTACTCACATCAATATATAATACTCCCTCCGTTCCCTTTACTCGTCACACTTAGATTCTCAAGAGTCAAACAGTATGGATTTTGACCAATGGTTTTTTGATGTATTTTTTCATCATATTAATTATTAATATGAGAATGATTGCAATTTCTAGTATTTTTCAGTTTCCAAACATCTACATTAAAAATTTAAAATATTAAATTAATTTAATTCAATTTAGCTCTAAAGATTAGTTAAAGTGACTCTCGTGAAGCGTAAAGTGACAAGCAAAAGGTAACGGATGGAATACAAGGCTGTACAGTAACAAAATGTCAGATTTTCTGCAGAAAAATTAAGCTATGTACTATCAACTCACTTGGGTCAGTGAAAAGAAAACATGATTTTTCATATCATTTTACCTCAAATGGATCAATATTAGCTAGGAAGTGAAATAATCAAAAAGGAAAAGTCAATCAAGTATTAAACATTCCAAAAGATAGAAAAGTACAAAATTACAACAATATCACTAAAGTGATCAAAGCTGAAATCTTGTACTATAAGGGATCATCTGATGCTACCTCACCTCCGAGTTAGTGGTACAAACTGCATACACTCTACCCTCCCCAGACCCACTTTGTACAAATATATTGATGTTGTTTGTATAAGGGATCGTCTATATCTTAGACTAAATTATCCCGAGATTTTATACTTCTGAAATTACAATCCTTGGACTACTTTATACCAAAACTAAATAGTCAATTAAATGCAGTATAAATTTAGTCAGGCTTAATCTGATATCCTACGTTATCCCGCGTATCAAAGTGAGACTGGATCATGTTGAACACTATGTAAAAGCGATAAATAAGATGATTAATGAAGCTTACCAGAGAGTGGAGACCGGAGAAATTGGAAGAAAGCTTAGGTTATCCAAGGGAAACCTAGAATGAGCAAAGCAAATAAAATGGGAAGTCAACTTATATACTAGCTTTAACTTAGCCAGTTGGGTTACTCACTTTTCCCGAGGCCCCATATATACAATTAAGAAATTCGCTAATAATAAAAGCAAGAGGTTGGGGAGAAATTTGCTAATAATAAAAGTAAGAGGTTGGAGGTTCGATTTCATTTTTCTTATGATGGAAAAAACTCACCTTAGAACCCAAAAAAGAAAAAAAAAAATTAAGAAATTTGCTCCCTCCATACTTGTAAATTACTTAATTGATAACAATGTTAAAAACTACTACTAATAAATAATAGGTTAATTTCAGTACTTTTTTAATATACTCAAGTGTGTGAGAAAATACCATATTATGTCATGAACAGTATTTAATAACAAATAAAAATTATAAATTATCTATTAACTTTTTAAAGCTGATTAAGTACATCTGTTTTTTAGTATAATAGATATTTAACTTTTACAGAGTAATAAATTTATATACTTTCTTCATTTAAAAAATAATGAATAAACATATGTGTTATATTTGGGATCATAAAATTAAAGAATATTCTGATTAAGTTAACATAACTTTACTTTAAGACCATAAAAGTTTTTAAAATATTATTTTTAAATTTTTTATCAAGTTAAAATAAATTATTTTTTTAAACGAACGAAATAATATCTACAAGTCATTTATTGATGTATACTAATGGAATCTTATCTTCCCTGTCCATCAAATAAAATCAAGATATGGTATTTTGTCCAAGAAAAATAAATAATTGTTGGAAAAAAAAAAAAAAGACAGGAGGAAAGTGAGAAGGAACCTTCCCCCAGACTTTTCGTAATTGTACTATTAACTTATACTCTCATATTTGAAATTTAGCGTGAAATATGTAACATTGTGCAATTTATTCCCTTTCTCGACCTATTCGTTAACTAGTTTAACCGCACGTGTCTCGCATGTTTTTATTTTAATTATTTAGAATTAAATAATTTTGACTATTGTTAAATTTTTAATAAAGTTTAAAAAGTTTAAATCACTTTTCAAAGATCCTTCACACTTTAATATAATAATGTAAATATAAACTTATATTTTAGTGTAAGCATATATATATTTTACCACTAGAAGTTTCAAGTGATTGATGAATCATCACTTTTGTGTTTGTTATGCAACGCCTCTTTTTTTTTCTGCCAAATACTAAGAGAGATGCACCAATTTGAATCATATTTGTGCTACGATTTTTATTTTTTTTATATTTAAAATCTTTTCTTGTTTTTAAAGTCATATCTTTACAAAATCATTCATTACATTCTTATTATGTACATAAAACTTTTAAAAATTTGGTATTTCTTAATTTTCTTATTATAACGCTTTTAAATTTATTTCTAAATTTTTTAAATCTTCTTAAAATCAAATTTAGTTGATTTAGAATTTTTAAACTAATGGAAAAAGTATGAGTTGTCATTAATTCTGGTAACTTCTAATAAGAAAAGATTGATTTACCATAAATAAATTTAAATATTTTTCTATTCTTAAATATTAGGAAAAATAGTAAAGATACGATTTTGTCTAAAAAGACTTTTAATAAAGGGTAAAAAGTTCAAACAATATTTCTAAAGCCTTTACACTTTTAATATATTATAGATTATAAATTATAGATATAGATTAAGGGGTAAATGATTGTTTAACAATTGCCACGACTTAGGTTTATCCACAGAGATATACTTAAAAATTATTTATTTACATTTAATGAAGATTTGAATCTAATTAATTACTTTTCAAAAGTGTCCTTTAAATTATTTGGTCAAACATAAATTGTTTCTCATCTCATCAAGAGTAAATTAAAATAAAAAAACTCTTTACTTTTTAAAATAAGTTAATTTTAGAAGTTTGGACAAATATACTATAAATTCTATTCAGATCACATGATTATTTAAATCTTAATATAGGCAAATATATTAGAAGTCATCGTTATGGTGAGCAATCATTACCAACCACCTATATCATCACAATTATCACGGACAACCAGCACCATCATTTGAATGAGCAACTATAATTTTCGAGTCGACATATTAGGAATTGGGCTCATAATAGCCCAGCATTTCTAAGCATCTTTACTTGTTACAATTTTAGTGTCATTAGATGGCAATTTTTTTGCATCAAAGTGTTATTTTTTTATTTTTTGTACTTATCCCTATTAATTTTTCTTTAACTAATTGGATGTTGTGTTGGTTTGTAATAAACCTGCAGCTTATATGGTCTTCTCCTCTTCTCTCTCTAGAAATCATTTACTTAAGATAATACATTCTTTAGTGTCTCGTTTAACAATTTTTTTAAAGAATTTAAGAATTCAGAACCAAAAGCAGTAGTCTTTTACAAATCAACTTTTTTTTATTAATTGACCATATGTTCTGATCTAAAAGTCCCCTTTTTTCTAGGCATTTAGGAATTTTATAAGGAAAAAATGACTAAGAACTTTTAAGATAAAGATCCAAAATTTGATTTAAGACGAAATGTTCAAAACATAAAGTGCAGACTAGATATTCAAAGGAGTTCGCACTATTTTTCTCGATAAAATGGGCTAATGGCCCAAACGTTCAGCCTAAATTTATTTTTTTAGAAAAAGAACACCACGTGATCACTTTCAAAAAGCTATTTTTATTAAAAATGGTCATTTTAAAACTATGTCAAAGATATAAGTTACCCCAAAATAACATAATACCAGAACTTATGTTTATTAAAGTAAATAAAATTTCTACCCTTTTTATTAATTATTTAAATCTCTTTTTCCCCAAATCCATCAAAACCATCGAACATATCCCAACTCCCGTCACTTCTCTGCCCATTTCGTTGTGTATCAGGCGTTGGAGTAACTTCAAGTTACTTCGTATAATCTAAACAATTTGAATTGAAGTATTTCCTACTTAACTTCATCTTCAATTTCAAACTTTCAAGGTTTAGACACATCTCTCAAATCTCCATTTAAGTTTCTTCCAAAAAATTTTGAAGTTTTTTTTATAAGCATTGTTTTTAAAAGTTGATTTGTTCGAAAATTGTGAGCCAATATTTTGATTTTCTTTTCTTTAACTCAAATAATTTAAGTTTTTTAATGGACCAATATTCACAACCATTCTCTAGTATTAGAATTACTCAATTATATAATGTTAACCAAATGATAGATGTTGTTAATTTTGTTTCCGGTATTTATGATGTGGAGTCTGATGATTTTCGTAAAACTAGATCAAAACACTACAACGATCTGGTAGTGATGAAAAAGTTATGTGAAAAGAAGGTTGTTAAATCAAAGAAAAACAACATATGTTCCTTCAAAACGCAAAGTTTTTGAAAAAAATAAAAGATATACACTCTAAAAGGTATTATACATATATATTCGGACTAAAAAATTCGTCATATACATATTTTTTGCTGTTGAGATACATAAATGACATTATTTTCATGCATGAGACATAATTTTAATTATGTGTCTTCTTAGTCTAATTACTGTATTATGTATGCCGGTCAAATAAATTTAAAAATCGATGTATCGCAGTAATAAATTATGAAGTTGAGATACATAATTAACATCAGTTCCATGCATGTGACATAATTTTAATTATGTATCTCTCTTTAATATTGAACAAAATTAGTTTATCTCCACCTAATAACTTCAAAAAATGGATGTATCTCAGTCAATATGACTACTAACCAAGTTGATTATTGACAGTTTTATTTTTTATGTATCTCAATGCAGGATATGCATTACATTGTTAAAGAAATTCAAGCACATTCGCTAAGATTTGGTAGTTCTTTCAATGCTCTAATTCTAGAAGATTTCAAAGAAATTGTGAAAGGCAAGGGGCTAGAGTTGATTTAGTAATAACAGGAATTCTCCGAAGAGATTTTAATAAAAATCGCATGATTTGCTTTGGTAATTGATCAGATTTTTGTTACTTTCCCATTTTAAATGTGTGATTTTCCTCACATTATGTATCGGCGAAGAATAGATCAGGAGACTAATTATATATTCAAAAGTGGTAAAATAAGAAACTATCTGTAATGTTAAAAAGAGTAGAGGCAGAAAGTAATTAAAAAAAGGGGTTGGAATTTATGTAAATTACACATATTTTCCACCCAATGGCCACTCACCATTTTTGGGCCACTTGATCCTTTTTGGGCCACCCTTTTTTGTTAAAATGTTATTTTTACTACAATTTTTTTAGGCTAAAAGAATATGTTTTTCTAAATAAATAAATATAATTATATAGATATTGTATAATTATTGTATAGAATATGTATGAAATCTATATCTATAATATATTAAAAGTGTGAAGATACTTAGAAAAGTGCTTTGAACTTTTTGCCCTTCATTAAAAGTCTTTGCAATAGACAAAATCGTCATTTACTATTTATTTTCATTTAATTATTATTCTATATAAATAAGATATTTACTTAGAATTTGAATCCAAATTGAAATTGGATGATTTTATCACGTGAAAGTCCACTTTCAAATTGAATTGAGTTTTCGAAACATGTATTCTATAAGGAAAGTCCATTGCAACAACATTGCAATTCCAATTACGAATTGGAGTTAAATTTTTATCATGTAATAAGTGAACATTTATTTTAAACAAATTTGTAAAATATATGAGAAAAAAATTAAATACATGGAAAGTAATATATGAAACTTTTTTTTATATTTTAAAAATTCGAAGATACAAGTTTTCTTTGTGCACTCCTAAATATATGTGAAGCTTCGAGAATTTTTTTTATATAGGAGTAAATTGCTAAAAGGTTTTCTACTATAGATTGCTTCTTGTTTTTTGTTTTCCTTCTTAAGTCTTTTACTATGACTTTGTGGCATATATATAATTTATTTTTTGTAGTTGTGTATCAATGTTAGAAAATTATGCACAATTAAAAGACTACTTCGTAATTGTTTGGGGGTGGGGGGTTGGTGATCGAAAGTTATAGAGTTGTAGAATTTTTTGACTCCCGACTTTATATTAAATGTAAAAATTTGATGATTATGTATTCTTTGATTTTAATATAATTTGTTTGATTTTCTACGTCATGGCGTGTTATGCTTATTATTATTTTATTTTGTACAATTTAACAATTGTGCTTCTATGTACAAACTTTGTGTTTTTAATATAATCACGGAGAAACAGTTTTTTTCCGAGCAACTGAGAAACAGTTTTTTTTCGAGCAACTGCAAGGGAAAAAGAACATATGATACTGTTCGTTCTTTGCAAATTAGATTATGTATCTCCCACTATTTTACCTTTTTTGTTTGTTTTTTGCATGTGACCAACTGAGAAGCTACTATAGCATAATTAGAAATTCCACAAAGAGATTCTTACATGAAATTTCAGAATTTCGAATATAATTCAAAACAGAAAAGAAGGATTCATAGGCAAGATGAATGACATAGAGCCTCCCAAATAGAAATTATCTTACAACGTGTTATACTGCTCGGACTCTTTAAAAATATACACAAAGTGTACATGTCATATTCTCTAAAAATAGTGTATTTGATGAATCCGACATGATTATGGCATCGAAGGTGACAAGTTCCTGAACTTAGACTACATGTATACTATAACCTAAGAACTAATCTTGCATATCACAATGATAGAACAATTAAAGACTCTTAAGACTCTAGATTTAGAGAAAAAACAATATTTGTTTGATGCCTACATATTCTTCAATAGATATTGTATCAGGAAAGTAGTTGAGAGAGGAAAAAAAGTGAGTATTAGATAAGGACTTGTCGTAGCACTATAGTATACAATTAGCTTAACCCTGCGTGGGACTATTTTAATTTTTGCATTCACTATTCCCTAAAAATATTTGTTGTATTTTTATGTATTTATGTTATTAAAAACAAAATTGGGGCGGCAATGGAATGTATTGCACCGGCATATGTATCTTTACAAATGAATAGGCTTACCTTTCGTATAAAAGGTCACAACCTTAAGACCTGACCCTGATTATCAATTCGAGCCCAACCCCTAGTCTCAACTCGAGATTCAACCCTAACATAATTCTTAACTTGAGACCCAACCCTAACTCCTGATTCAAGATTCGACTCCCGATGCAAAACCTGACCTCAACTCTCGACTCTCGACTCTTGACTCTCAGTTTCAACTCTTGGTACGAGATCCACATCCTAACTTTGGACCGTACTCGACCGCGACACCCGGCTCGAGATCCAATCCTAACTTCTAACTCTAAAGTAGGACCTAACATTGGCTCTCAATATATTATCCAATCATGACTCTTGACCCTAATTCAATACCCACCCTGACTCTCAAATGAGGTTGAACCCCGAGTCTGGATCAATAATCAGGGTTGGGGTTGGGATTCAAGAGATGAGTCCAAGGTCGAGGAAGTCGGAGTTTGAGTTGGACGTTAGAAGTTTGGCTGATATTGAAAACTAATTCCTGTGTCATGGTTGGTTCTCGAGTTGATGTTGGAAGTTGTTCCCGAATTGAGGTTGAAATTGATTTGGTCAAGTCTCGAAAGTCGGTACTCAAATGAAGGTTTAAAATTGAGTCTCAAGTCAAGATTGGATCTTGGATCCTATCTCAGGTCCCGGGAGTCGAGAGTCACAGTAGGGAGTTGGGTCGAATCGAAGTTGAAAGTTGGGTCTCGGGTTGAGAATCAAAAGTCAGGACTGGGATAAGTTTGATAATAAAAGTTAGGTATCGTTGTTGAATAAAATGCATGTTGTATAAGAGATATAAGGAAATTATGTAGAATGTGTGTAGAAATTGTATAGTTATTGAATAAAATACATATCAGAATAATAATAGCTGCTAAAAATTGTATAGGTAACATATAGAAATGATATAATTACTGTATAAAATGTGTATCTGCATAATATATATATATATATGCGCCGTGTATAGAAATATATTATCATTGTATAGAATATGTATATGTATAGGAAGTGTATAGGAATAGTATAATGTAGATATACAATGTGTATAGAAACTATATAATTGATGTATAGTATATGTATCTGTATAATATATGCATAAAACTATATTATTATTGTATAAAATATGAATGTGTATTTTATTGAATAATATATATTTTTAATATAAGCAATAAAAATATATATATATTTGTATTTTGATTGATAAAAAAGAATAACTTTTGTAACTGCACAAAATATAAGCGTAATATTATGAAAAATAAAGTAGAGAAGAACAAGAGTAGAGAGAGAAGAGAGAGTAATTCTTATTTTCTCTTGAGGGATGATTTATAATTAAGAAAGCCCTTCTATTTATAGGTGAAATTTACTCTTAGTTTCTCTCTAAAAGATAGATACTTCAAATCCTGATAGATATCAACAAGATCTTGATTGATCTTGATAGATCTTATCTGTATTCTTGATAGACATTCACTACAATTGATATACATCAATATCTAACACTCCCCCTTGAACGTCTAATAGATAATGTGCCTCGCTAAATCTTGATAGAAAAAAACTCAAAAGAGAAAAAAAATCTAGTGAAGGAAAAAGAGTACACATATCTAATAATACACATATAAGCTGCCTCATAAAAACCTTACAAGGAAAACTCAGTGGAACAAAACCTCGTAAGAAAAAAAGAGTACAACGCTTATTAACTCCCCCTAATGAGAACGTCCTTAAACCTTTGCATCCCGATCTTGTGCACCACTTTCTTAAAAGTTGCAGTTGGGAGAGACTTGGTGAATAAATCAGCCACATTGTCACTCGGACGAATCTACTGCACGTTAATATCACTATTATATTGTAGCTCGTGTGTATAGAAAAGTTTTGGTGAAATGTGCTTCGTTCTATCTCGTTTTATGAATCCTCCTTTAAGTTGTGTTATGTATGCTGCATTATCTTCATATAAAATTTTGGATACTTTGTCACATTTCAAACCACATTTTTCTCGAATGAGATGTATCATGGACCTCAAGATAAATAATAAGATAACGCAATGTTATTGCATCCATAACTGATGAATATGTCTCGTCATAATCGACACCGGGACGTTATAAAAATTCTTGTGCAATAAGGCGTGCCTTATACCTTAGTATTTCATTTTTCTCATTTCTTTTTTACGCAAAGACTCATTTATAACCAATAGTCTTAACACCATTAGGTGTTTGATCTATAGGTTCAAAAACTTCAGGTTTGACAAGTGAATTTAATTTGCATTGAATTGTTTCTTACCATTTTGGCCATTCATTTCGCTGTCAATATTCTATGACAAATTGAGGTTCAAGATCCTCACTATCTTGCATGATTTTTGTTGCAACATTAATTTTTGTTGCAACATTATATAGAAAGACATAATACTACTATTTTAGATAAATTCAAATTAGTTCCAACATCACTTCAATTTATGGATAGTTTCTCATTTTTTTGAGTCTCGGGTTCATTGATTCCTTCAGGGATATCAATATTGCTCAAATCTTGAATTTTCATATAAGGATCTTTCTTAGTGTTATCTTGACTATTTTTTTTTTTTCTAAGATTTTGATTCTTAGAATCCAATGGTCTACCATGCTTTAAGCGTGCTTTATACTCATTAACTATGACACTGGTGGATAGTCCTTTAGGGACATTAATTCGAATTGGGATATTCTCTGCAGGAATATGTGATTTGGTGATCCTTTTTAAATCTGTAAATACATCTAGCATTTGATTTATAATTTTCCGCAGATGAATAATCTTTTGTACTTCTTGCTCACAAATAGAAGCACGTGGATCAAGATAAGACAGTGATGACTTTTTTCACAAAATTTATCTTTTAATTTCACTATTTATCCCCTTAATTTTGAAAAAACTACCTCATCAAATCGAATCTGCAAATCAAGCAGTGAACATATCTCCTATTAATGGTTCAGGATATCGAATACTGAAGGGTGATTCAAACCCAATATAAACTCCTAATCTTTTTTGGAGCCCCACTTAGTGCGATTTGGTGGTGCTATTGGCAGATATACAACGCACCCAAAAATTCACAGATGAAATATATTAGGCTCTTGATCCAAAATCAATTGCAACAGAGAAACTTTATAATAATTTATTGATCTAAGATGAACAAGTGTTGCAGCATGCAAAATTGCATGACCCCAAACAGAAGTGGGCAACTTAGTTTTCATAAGCAATGGTCTTTCTATCAACTGCAACTATTTAATTAATGACTCGACAAGACCATTTTGAGTGTGAACATGAGCTATAGGATGTTCCACTCTAATCCTAATTGATAATCAATAGTCATTAAATGCTTGGGATGAAAATTCTGTAGCATTATCAAGGCGAATAGACTTAATCTGATTATCAGGAATTGTGTCTGTAATCATATTTATTTGTGCCAATAATTTTACAAATACCAAGTTGCGAGATGACAATAGGCACACATGAGACCATCTAGAAGAAGCATCTATTAGGACCATAAAGTATCTAAAAAACCCACCCACCCACCAATGTATGTGTTTCAAGAACGGGGGGATTCAATCCCAACTTTTGTTGGTGATGGCCTCACAATTAGCTTGCCTTGATAATAGGCATTACATGAAAATTCACCATTTGAAAGAACCTTCAAGTTCTTTAATGGATGTCCATTTGAATTTTCTATAATTCATCTCATCATTATGATTCAGGATATCCCAGACGATCATACCAAAGTACGAAAGTATTGAAATTAGTAAACTTTTGATTTACTATAGAATGTGTCTCAACTGCACAAATCTTTGTCCAATATAAACCAGAAGATAAAGTAATTTTTTTTTCTATAACACATGTCTGTTCAGAGACATTCTTGGTGATATCAAGATATTCATGATTCATCTCATCAATTGTCTTGATATGATAACCATTTTCATGGATATCTTTAAAACTCAACAAGTTTCTCCGAGACTTGGGAGAAAATATAGCATTATTATGATGAGTTTAGCTATCTTAGACAAGATTATAATAATTTTTTCAAAGACTTCAATCATATTAGCACTACCAAAAATTGTTGTAACACTAATCTTGCCCATGTTTAGATGAGAAAAATATTTTTCGTCTTTGAATATCGTATGTGTAGTGCCAGAATTAATCAAACAGATATCTTCACAATTGGACAACTTACTTTGAGAATTATCCATATCTTCAAGTAAAATAAAATACACAAAATAAATATATTAAATATTTGTGTGTCAAAAACTACAAAGTAAAATTAAATAGTAATGTAATAACCTAGTAATTATTTTCGATTTACTAATAAATAATTATCTTTTGGCCTTTTAGTTGAAAATAACAAAAGTGTGTTGCTTTTATGCACTAACCAACACCAAGATCAAAATAAATAAATAAATTTAAATGAAATCAAATTGAGTTTTGATTACTAATGAACTACAAATAAAAAAAAAATGACTAAAACAATCAAAATTAAAATACTAGAACTCATGCAAATTACTACTTTTGCATGATTCTTTTTCACTAACTCTTATTACTAAAACAAATAAATTTAAAAAATTATTCATTCTTTCATGTTTATGAAACCATCACCAATCAAGATCAATCTTTCTTTCTGGATGCTCGAAAAAGTCTGCTACATCCAAGCATGTGATGTCAACATTATTTTCAGAGAGAAAGTTAGCCTCGAGATTTTTCTCTTTCTTCTTTAGTGATGTTGGATCCTCTGAATGTAATACAGTGCTTGAGAGCATGACGATCACGTGAATAGTATCCTTTTCCACCACACTGAAAATAAGTAATTGCTTCACGTTTCTCATTTTTTCTCTTTTTCTTTGATGAATGACTAACACTAGGAATAGGGTTTGTTTCTTGGTCATCACGACCACGGCCACGTCTTGGACCGCGACCTTTTTTACACCTAGCATTGTGATCATACACATTATTTACCTTAGGAAATGGTGCAAAATCAGTAGGTCGATTCTCGTGATTTTTCATCAATAAATTATTATTTTATTCAGCCACAAGAAGATAAGAACTCAATTCAATATACTTCTTGAAACCATTCTCTCGATATTGCTGCTGTAAGAGCACATTCGAGGCATGAAAAGTGGAGATCGTCTTTTCCATCATATCGTCATCGTTGATAATCTCTCCACATAGTTTCAATTGAAAAGAAATTCTGAACATGGCAGAATTTTACTCATGAGTAGACTTATAGTCCTGAAGCATCAGATGCATCCATTCATATCGTGCTTTTGGGAGGATGACCATCTTCAAGTGGTCAAACCTTTCTTTTAGGCTATTTCACAAAACAAGTGGATCCTTAGTAGTAAGGTATTCAATTTTTAGAATTTTGTCAAGATGATGACTCAAGAAAATCATAGCCTTATCACGATTTTGATTAGATATTGTATTTTCTTTCTTTATGGCGTCTCCAAGACCCATAGCATCTAAGTGGATTTCAGTATCCAACACTCATCAAATATAGTTCTTGCCCGAACGTTGAAGGGCAACGAACTCGCATTTCGTAAGATCATTAGCCATATGAAAAAAGAAAAGAAAAATAATACCTTATCCTTCAAATTTGAGATGGTAGAGTCTCGTGCTGATAACCTATTATGAAAAATAAAGTAGAGAAGAACAAGATTAAAGAGAGAAGAGAAAGTAATTCTTATTTCTCTTGAGGGATGATTTACAATGAAAAAAACCCTTCTATTTATAGGAAAAATTTACTCCAGTTTCTCTCTAAAAGAGATACTTCAAATTCTGATAGATATTAACTAGATCTTGATAGATCTTATCTATATTTTTGATAGACACCACTACAACATATATACATCAATATTATAACACGTAAAGAGTTATAGTTCATTGACCTTTCTCTATTTTAATAATGATCTTCACTGTATTGGAGAAAAAAGAAAACTTATCGAATTATATGTGACTATTAAAAAAATTAATAAACTAATTTCTTTTGTAAGGTAGCAGTGGAAAAAAGCTACCTAAAAAAGTTTAAAGAGGGGGGAGGGGGGGAACAGCAGCGGAAAGACGAATGGCCATACACTGAGAATTAGGGATGGACATAAATATCGAAAAATCAAAATATCAAACTAAATCGAATTAATTCAATTTTTTGGTTTCAATTTTGATTTATAAGTTTATAAATTTGATATTTCGGTTCGATTTTCAATTCTTTTGTTGATGTAATTTGGCTTTCGGTTCAAATCAAAAATTTTAATACACTTTTTAATTATTACATATATAAAATATATATTTAATATTTATATATATAACTATCTAAATTCTAAGCCCATTAGCTACAGCCCAAATATAGGCTACCCGACACCTGCTACAGTCCAAATTACTAATTTAGGCTATTATATTCAGCAAGAAGCCAAGATTAATAAGGCAAGCTAGTTTTGGTAGTTTATTACAAAACTATACATTGTAGTCTGTTGATATAAATTATAAAGGTTTGAAAGATTACATTTCATGTTTTATCTATGTTACACCATAGGACATTGTGTATATTTCTTCATCTGATATTTGCGTGAATATACAAAATGTGTTAGAACTTAGCATGGTCGAATTGGCCTAGTTAAAAGTCGAGTGCATAAACAAACTTAGCACTTCTGCTGATGTACATGTAACATTTGCAAATGCACTTATTACTTATTAGTTATCTGGTTATTGCTTTCCAGAGTATTTTCTTGATGTAGTGTATTAATACGTTTCAATGTTGCTAGACATCAAGAAAACACTTAGTGACTTAGTGCCAGTTTGTAGTTCCGGAGTTTGTTGTTAAAGTATAGTATCTAGTTTAATAACATTCAAGTGCTGATAAGGAAAGAAACCAAAAATCTTATAGCATGAACATGCACAAAATAGATTGAATTTTAATTTTAAATAGTCCAATTTACAAATAGAATTTAGCCCATTAAATATGCCAAGAATCGAAAAATTAAAATTATAACACCAAAATCGAATCTATTTATCATAAATCGAACCGAACCGAACTAATTCAATTCGATTTTCGGTACACATAATTTCAACTCCGAAAATAAAAAAAATCAATTTTTTTTTTGAATCCGAACCGAATTACCAAATGCCCACCCCTATTGAGAATAAAATTTTATTGGCCACTCGGTGGCTTCTCTTTCGGCCGAGTGTGCATATTTGTCTTTTCCCTTTATTTTTTTCTATTTGTCGAAACTTGGCTTAATTTTCAGCCCATTTCATGTTCTTATAAATAATAAGAGAAAAATTAAATAATAATATTATTTAACTTACCATGCAGATCCAACAAAACAACCTTTTTTGAAGTTCCACCAGTGTGTGCGAAGAATGCAGTTTGGACAGACATCTCGGAAACTTTTTTTAAGAGGAAAATTAGTTCTAACGCTAATGAAAACATTTTCTTTTTGAATCCTGATTAATCATCAGGGGTTGTAATTTAACTATGATTGGTTGTTTCTTTTAATTTCAATGCATATCCTCTTTACCAAAAAGAAAATCTCTACTCTTTTATTAAATTACATTCCATCTTATATTTTTCTCTCTCTCTAAAATCCATTGATATATTATAGAAGAATATGATGTATCTATATAAAATAAAGTGGTGTATTTGACAAAATGTGATATATCAGTATAAAATTAAGTGATGCATCTGAAAGAATGTGATGTATCCGTGTGGACTAAATCAGAAATTTTCAGTGATATTGAAAAGAGTTGAGATGGGAGTAATTAACTCAAAAATGATTGAGATTTATGTAACTTTTACTAAACTAAGTCCAATACATAAGGTATATTGTATTAAGAGGTTTTTACCAAAATGTGGCAATGACAAAAAAAATGCAATGTAACGATATTGTATAAGTGGTATATAAATTTGCGCAATATATACGTGTGTGTATGTGTATTAGATATGTTTAAATGTGTGCATACATTCATATATGTTGTTTATACAATTTATACACTAGATTGTTGATATAATTTTTTTATCTGTATCACTTTTAAATGAAATCACATTAAATAACAAAAAGTCCATTAAGAAACAAAGAAGGAAGAATGATGTCCTCCAGACAAGTAAGCCTAATCCAACCTAAAGAACAAGAATTAAAGCGAATCAAAATAGAAACAACAAATATCAATATCTAAAGTATCTTAATATGGGAAGCATAAGATAAAATAAAGAGAGATACGGGTAAGCTTGGAATCCTCCAGCACTACATCAATCTTAGCAATGTCAATGTTGAAAGAAAATAATCTACACTATGCTATTTGGTCCAATACTTGCACGGAGTGCAGAGAACAAGTAAAAAGAAAAAGAAGCAAGGGTGAGTACGAAACCACATGTACTCTGCAAACATCGCCAATAACTGATCCTAATACAAAGCGATGATGAGAATCATCACCCAACTACCTAATGTTTCTCAAAGAATTCTATTTCCAGCAATTACACCATTTTATCATATCAAGATAACCAAACGCAACAGGCACAACATAAATCTATACAGGGTAGACACTTTAGTCTAGGTGAGTTAGTGTTAGCCATTTTATTGTGAATAATAAGGAACGTTAATTATGAAGAAGACTGTAACACCCCGTATTTCTCTAGCATAATCTAAGTCCCAGTGCATGCGTATTCGTCTATGAAATTTTTGAAACACTTATTATTTTTCTATTTAGAGCCTGCCATTGCGTAGGAAATTCAATTAGCTTTTCAACGATATAAAATTCGCCCAAATCCGATAATCGGGTAAGAAATTATGGCAATTTTAAGTTTCAATCGCAAAACCCCATCATTTTAATCTTTAGCGCATTGCGGAGCAATCCAATCTCCCATTTGGCAAAATCCAGTAAGGGTCTGCGATCCTGGCGTGTTATGCCATAGGTCAAATTGACGCTTGCCAATTTTCAGTGGGCCTCCGCGATCATGGCACGTCGTGGAGATGGCCAAATTGGCACCCACAGGCTTACCACGATGGTGGTGCGTCGCAGCATTTGTTCAAGTACCAATTTTTCCTTTTCCAGTGGCTTGGCGCGATAGTGACGCGTAGTGCCAAGGCAAAAAATTGGGATTTCAGTTTCCAGCTTGTGTTTTTTTTTAATTCATTTAAGGGTATTTGAGTTTTTTTTCTAAGCCCTAAACTCGCCCTAAACACAAAATTTATCCCCTAATTGACCTAAATACTCATCATTATTCACTTTCTCTCAAATTAAAAATTTCCTCTTTCAAGAACAAGAAAACCTAGCTCTCAAGAATCAAGGTCAAATCTCAAGAACTCTCCATCAATCCTTCCAAATTCATCATCCCAGGTATGTTAGATGTTCATCTATAGATTCCTTTCATCCATGGAGCTCAAGTAATCTTTTTAATTATAAAGTTATGATCTTTTTAAAGTTATTTGATTTTAAATAATGACTTCATCCATTAATCTCCATGAACTTTGATTTAATACCATGTTTTAATGAAGTCATTGATGTTATTCGATTCCTCATGTTTTAGTGTTATCATTTATTGAATTAAATTATGACATAATATTTTTCATGATAATTTCATGTCAATTATGTTAGTTCTTTAGTAATTCTATGATTATTTTAAACCCTGAACTATAAGTGTTTGATAAAATGCCTACAAGAGCAATTAATTTAATAAGAGTCTTCATGCTATGTCCTTCAATGTTTTAGTGTCATGCTACTACTATTGTTTTGAGTCCTGGGGGTATTAAATACCCAAAATTATAGTTGTTTACTTAATGTTGTCTAAGTATCTTCAGAATAACTTCAAATTATATCATGAGCATTATCAGAACAGTCAGTTAAACTCAGAATAGTCTAGCGTTTCAATGTCATTCAGTTGGGAGTAGGATTTAGCACCGAGTGAGTGTAGGGATGCCGGCTTCCCCGTCAGATAGGCAGAGTCGTTAGTAGCAGTCCCTATACTCCAAAACTACATAGCCAGTTTAGGATATGAGTAGTCACCCGTCAGATTAGCCTTGACTATCTCGCAGGGGTCACCCGTCAGTTCAGGCTTGACACCCTTAGTCCTTTGGACATGATATCAGTTTAGTGGATCCATACAGCCAGCGTTAGTACCCGCGGCACGGTATTAACACCCTTCCAATTGGGGTTATAGGTTGGACCCCGATTAGCTCAAATTGGGAAATGTCGTTTAGATGATACCTCTCACAGTCTCATTATAATCTCAGTTACAGTCTCAGCTCAATTATTCAGTCTTAGTGTTGTTTGACCAAAGCATACAACTTTCAGTTATTTTTAGTTTGTAGATTTCATCCAGTTCATGTATATACTTTGTCATGCATCCTCAGTGTCTACAGATTTTCATGTTTTTTTAGTATTTTACAGACTTTTATGCATGTTCAGTATCTACTGATTTCATGTTCTCTATTCAGTATTTCATGCTTTACATGTATATTCAGATAGATCATTACTCCTATTCATGAAACCTTGCATGTTAGCCTACCCCATTTAGCATATCAGTACATTCAAAGTATTGATCTCATACCTTTATTTTGTGCTATGATGTCTCATATCATAGGTGCGATGCTCAGTTCCCGAATCACACTTAGTCCCTCATATTCTCAGCAGTACAGTAGCAGTGGTGAGTCCTCATCACCCGAGGATAGGCTATCTTATTTCATGTCTTTATTTCAATAGTCAGTAGAGTTAGTTGAGGGCTTATCCCATCAACTCTCAGTCAGTCAGTCTTAGAGGCTTTTCAAACATTACAGTCAGTTAGTTGTTCAGTTTATCAGTACTTTATCAGATTCACACAGTCGTTTTCCTAGATTTTTATTTTAGTTTGAATTTAGATATTTAAAACCTTATGGCACTTCAATTATTCTTCCACAATTCATGATTATATTATCCAGTGCTCACAGCAGGTACCGGCTCACAGGTTAGCTTGTGGTACCTCGATATTGTAAGCACCGTGTAACGACTAGGGGTAGTCTCGAGTCATTACAAACTTTTTATCAAAGCCTAAGATTTTTAAGTGTCCTTGAAAATCTGAAAGCCGCGTCGAGTAGTGTGTTGTGCATGGGTGTGTAGCGTGCCACACTTATGGACGAGAGGCTACAAGGTGTTTAGGAAAAAGTTTCCCTTCTTTTAGTATTCATGTCATGCGAGTGAGCATGAGCTCAAGTTAAACTCTCTGTGTAATCCACTTCTTCCTTCCGTTTATAGAACATTTCTCCCAAGAAGAACAGAAGAAGAACAGGAACTCAACCAACCCCTCAGCCCGTCCAGGAAGATCCTGTAGATGAGCATGTTTCTCACGCAGAATTCAGGGCTACGTTCACTACTCTAGCGAACTCCGTAGCAGCACAAAATAAATGGCCAACCGTTGTTTCGGTCAACCTAGTGGCCAATGCTGCTGCAAATAGAATTCGGGATTTCACCTGAATGAATCCTCCTTCTTTCACGGGATCCAAGTCTGAAGAGGATCCACTGGAATTCTTAGATATGGTTCATAAGGTCACGGATGCTATGAGGGTGATGTCTAGTCAGAGTGCCAAGTTGGCTGCAAATCAATTACAAGATGTAGCCCATACTTGGTTTAAGCAGTGAAAAGTTGATAGAGGCGTTGATACAGGGCCTATAGAATGGGAAGAGTTAGCAATGACTTTCTTGGACAAATTATTTCCATTAGAGTTGAAGGAGGCCAAAGTGTAAGAATTTATTAATTTGAGGTAAGGCAGCATGAGTGTGAGGGAGTATTCTCTCAAGTTCACTCAGTTAGCTAGATATGCTCCTCATGTGGTGGCTGACAGTAGGTCCAAGATGAGTAAGTTTATGTCTGGCGTATCTAATAGTATGGTCAAGGAGTGTAGGACCGTAATACTTATTAGTGAGATGGACTTATCTAGGCTGATGGTCCATGCTCAACAGATTGAGGAGCAAATAATTAAAGAGAGGGACAGAGAAAACAAAAGAGCTAGGACAGGTAGTTTTAATTTTAATCAACCAAAGTCAGAAGGTAGTAACCGTCCTCAGTTTTATCAGAGGTCTTTAGCCCTAGTACCCTCTTCAGCTAGTGCCCAGTACCCAAATTCAAAATCGACAATAGGGATAGGGCACCAAGCTCTAAGTCCCAGGTCAGTGTTAGTATTGGTCGTACCAATCCTTTATGTTAGAAATATGGCAGATACCATCAGGGTAAGTACAAAATGGGTAGTGATGTGTGCTTCGAGTGTGGCAAACTAGGCCATCGAATTTGGGAGTGTCGGGTAGGGATGCGCGCCAATAGGGCCAGTCTCATCAGTCGTTAGTTCCATTCGGTCTCTCGACTCAGTAGGGTGCCACTTCTAGTGCTACCAGTGGTCAGCGTCTAAACAGATTATATGCTCTTCAGTCCCGCCAAGATCAGGAAAATTCTCCTGACGTAGTTACTGGTACGTTGCAGGTCTTTCACTTACATGTTTATGCTTTACTAGACCCTGGAGCTTCTCTTTCTTTTGTAACTCCATATATAGCTACCAATTTTGGAGTCAGTCCCGAAACTCTAGCAGAGCCCTTTTTAGTGTCTACCCCAATAGGTGTTTCCATTGTAGCCAGACAGGTAAACAAGAACTATTCAGTCATAATATCTCAGAAAGTTACCTCAGTTAATCTCATGGAGTTAGAGATAAAGGATTTTGATGTCATTCTCGGCATGGATTGGATCCACTCATGCTATGCTTCAGTTGATTATAAAAACTGAATAGTTCATTTTCAATTTCCAAATAAATCAGTCCTTGAATGAAGGGGTAGTACTACAACTCTTAGGGGTCAGTTGATTTCGTACCTTAGAGCCAGAAGGATGATATCGAAGGGGTGTATTTACCATCTTGTACGAGTCAAAGACTCTAACTCAGGAACTTCTACTCTTGAGTCAGTCCCAGTAGTAAAAGAATTCTCAGATGTGTTTCCTGAAGATCTTTCCGGAGTTCCTACCGAAAGGGAAATCGACTTCGGAATAGACCTTCTCCTAGATACTCAGCCTATATCTATTTTGCCATACAGAATGACTCCAGCTGAACTCAAAGAACTGAAAGAACAGTTAAAAGATCTCTTAGAGAAGGGATTCATCAGACCCAGCATCTTTCTATGGGGCGCACCTATTCTATTCGTACATAAGAAAGACAGTTCTCTCAGAATGTGCATAGACTGCTGTCAGTTGAATAAGGTCACAGTCAAGAATAACTATTTACTTTCTAAAATCGATGATTTGTTCGACCAACTTCAAGGTGCTAGTTACTTTTCCAAGATAAACCTCAGATCAGGCTATTATCAGCTTAGAGTTAGAGAATGCGATATCCCAAAAATAGCTTTACGAACTCGGTATGGTCACTTCGAATTTCTAGTCATGTCCTTTGGTCTTATAAATGACCCAGCATCCTTTATGGACTTGATGAACCGAGTGTTCAAGAAGTACTTGGACATGTTCATCATAGTCTTCATTGATGACATCCTTGCTTACTCCCGTAGCGAGAATGAGCATGCAGACCACCTCAGAGTAGTGCTTCAGGTTCTTAGAGCCCATCAGTTGTTCGCTAAATTCAGTAAGTTTGAATTCTGGCTAAGATCAGTAGCTTTCCTTGGCCATATTATTTTTGGTGATGAAATTAGAGTTGATCCTCAAAAGACCGAGGCATTGAGAAATTGGCCTTGACCCATCTCTCTATCAGATATCTAGAGTTTCTTAGGCTTAGCTAGCTATTACCGTTGGTTTGTTGAAGGGTTTTCTTCTATTATATCCCCAATGTCCAGATTGACTAAGAAGAAAGTTAAGTTTTAGTGGTCAGATTCATGCGAGAAGAGTTTTCAGGAGTTGAAGACTCGACTCACCTCAGCCCCAGTTCTTACTCTACTAGACGGTTCAGATGGTTTTATCGTGTACTACAATGCATCCAGAGTAGGTTTGGGTTGTTCTCTCATGCAAAGAGGTAAGGTTATAGCCTACGCCTCCAGATATCTTAAGCCTCATGAAAAGAATTATCCGACTCATGATCTTGAGCTAGCAGTAGTAGTATTCGCCTTAAAGATTTGGAGGCATTACTTGTATGGGGTGCATGTGGATAGGTTCACAGATCACAAAAGCCTTCAATATGTGTTCTCTTAGAAATATTTGAATTTGCGTCAGAGAAAATGGTTAGAGTTATTGAAGAATTATGACATGAGCGTTCTGTATCATCTAGGAAAGGCCAATGTAGTAGCTGATGCTCTCAGTAGAATATCTTTGGGTAGTGTAGCTCATGTTGAGGATGGTAAGAAAAAGTTAGCTCAGGAAGTCCATCAGCTTGCCCGACTAGGTGTCCATTTACTCGATTCAGCAGAAGGTAGTATATGGGTACCGAATAGCTCAGAGTCATCTCTAGTTTTTGAGGTGATGGAAAAGTAGGATGGAGATCCCAATCTAGTTAAGTTGAAAGAATCAGTCAGAGATCAGAAAGTGGAGGTTTTCTCCCAAGGGGGAGATGGTGTTTTGCGTTGTCAGGGTAGATTGTGTGTGCCTGGTGTAGATGATTTGAGGCAACGAATTCTTGCAGAAGCACATGGTGCACGTTACTTGATTCATCCAGGGGCCACTAAGATATACCGTGATTTGCGGGAAATTTATTGGTGGAGTGGGATGAAGAGATATATTGTAGAGTTTGTAGCTAAGTTCTCTACATGCCAACAAGTTAAGATTGAGAACCAGAAGACTAGTGGGTCCATGCAGGAGTTTAGTATTACCTTGAGGAAATGGGTGGAAGTAAACATGGACTTTGTGACAGGTTTGCCTCGTACCCGTCGTCAGCATGACTCTATTTGGGTTATCATAGACATGATGACCAAATCAGCTCATTTTTTGCTAGTCCATACCTCTTACTCAGCCGAGGACTGTGCCAATCTCTATCTCAGAGAGTTGGTTAGGTTGCACCGTGTTTCCTTATCTATCATCTCAGATAGAGGTACTCAATTTACCTCTTACTTTTGAAAAGCATTCTAAAAGGGTCTTGGTACCCAAGTCCACCTCAGTACAAACTTCCACCCTCAGATAGACGGTCAAGCAAAATGGACCATTCAGACTCTTAAGGATATGCTAAGAGCATTCGTTGTTGATTTTAAAGGTAGTTGGGATGACCATTTGCTTTTGATTGAATTCGCGTACAATAACATCTATCATTCTAGTATCCATATGGCTCCATATGAGGTTCTCTATGGTAGGAGATATAGATATCCAATTGGTTGGTTTTAAGTAGGTAAGGCTGTAGTAGTAGGGCCTGACTTGGTGTTTGATGCATTAGAGAAGGTTCAGTTGATCAGAGAAAGGCTTAGGGCTGCCCAGAGCCAACAGAAATCATAGCAGATATGAGAAGAAAGGATCTCAAGTTTGAGGTCGGTGATCTTGTGTTCTTAAAAATTTCTCCCATGAAGGGAGTGAAGATATTCGGAAAGAAAGGAAAACTCAGTCCCCAATATGTCGATCCCTTCATAATTCTCTGTCATTTCAGAAAGGTAGCTTACGAGCTTGAGTTGCCTTCAGATTTAGCCTCAGTACACCCTGTATTACATGTCTCATTGTTGAAAAAGTGTATTGGTGACCCAGCTGTAGTTGTTCCTTTAGAAGGTGTAGATATTTAGAACATTCTTTCCTTTGAGGAAGTTTCAGTCGAAATTCTTGATCATCATGTTCATAGTCTAAGGAACAAAGAAGTTTCACTAGTCAAAGTTCTTTGGTGGAGTCAGTCCGTTGAGGGGTCCACTTGGGAAGCAGAGGCAGATATGCGGACCAAATACCCTCATCTCTTCTCTGCGAATCCAAATTCAGTATAAGGTACCAAATCTTCTTAAGATTTTTCTCTATCATGCTCAGTTTCAGTTGCACATCATGTTCATGTCAGTCGTGCATTCATGAATTAGTTCAGTCATGCATTCCATGCATCAGACATGCATATTCCATATGTAAGCTCAGTCCATCAGTTCCCTCAGCTTAACCAGTTTCATTCGGGGACGAATGATCCCAAGGGGGGAGATATTGTAACACTCCGTATTTCCCTAGCATAATCTAAATCCTAGTGCATGAGTATTTATATATGAAATTTTTGAAACACTTATTATTTTTTAGTTTAGATCCTGCCATTGCGTAGGAAATTCAATTAGCTTTTCAACGATATAAAATTCGCCCAAATCCGATAACCAGGTAAGAAGTTATGGCGATTTTAAGTTTCAATCACAAAACTCCGTCATTTTAATCTTTAGCATGTCGTGGAGCAGGCCAATCTCCCATTTGGAAAAATCTAGTAAGGGTCGCGATCCTGGAACATCACGTCATAGGTCAATTTAACATTTGTCAATTTTCAGTGGGCCTCCGCGCTCATGGCGCGTCGCAGAGATAACTTACCACAATGGTGGCGCGTCGCGACGTTTGTCCAGGTCCCAGTTGTCCCTTTTCTAGTGGCTTGGCGCGATAGTGGCGTGTCACGCCAAGGCCAAAAATCGGGATTTCAGTTTCCAGCTTGTATTTTTTAAAATTTGTTTAAGGGTATTTGGGTCTTTTTTCTAATCCCTAAACTTACCCTAAATACAAAATTTATACCCTAATTAACCCAGTTACTCATCATTATTCACTTTTTCTCAAATTAAAAATCCCCTCTTTCAAGAACAAGAAACCCTAGCTCTCAAGAATCAAGGTCAAATCTCAAGAACTCTCCATCAATCCTTCTAAATTCATCATCCCAGGTATGTTAGATGTTCATCCATAGATTCTTTTCATCCATGGAGCTCAAGTAACCTTTTTAATTATAAAGTTATGATCTTTTTAAAGTTATTTGATTTTAAATCATTATTTCATCCATTAATCTCCATGAACTTTGATTTAATACCGTGTTTTAATGAAGTCATTGATGTTATTCGATTCCTTATTTTTTAGTGTTATCATTTATTGAATTAAATCATGACAATGTTTTCCATGATAATTTCATGTCAATTATGCCGGTCCTTTAGTAATTCTATGATTATTTTAACCCATGAACTATAAGTGTTTGATAAAATGCCTACAAGAGCTATTGATTTAATAAGAGTCTTCATGTTGTGTCCTTCAATGTTTTAGTGTCATGCTACTACTATTATTTTTAGTCCTGGGGGTATTAAAAACCCAAAATCGTAGTTGCTTACTTAATGTTGTCTAAGTATCTTCAGAATAACTTCAGATTATATCATGAGAATTATCAGAACAATCAGTTAAACTCAGAATAGTCTAGCATTTTAGTGTCATTCAGTTGAGAGTAGAATTTAGCACTGAGCGAGTGTAGGGATGGCTGTTTCCCCATCAGATAGGCAGAGTCGTTAGCAACAGTCCCTACACTCCATAACTATGTAGCCAGAATAGGATATGAGTAGTCACCCATCAGATTAGGTTTAACTATCTCGCATGGGTCACCCGTCAGTTCAGGCTTGACACCCTTAGTCCTTTGGACATGAATCAGTTTAGTGGATCCACACAGCCAGCGTTAGTAACTGTGGCACGGTAATCACATCCTTCCAACTAGGATTACAGGTTGGACCCCGATTAGCTCAAATTGGGGAATGTTGGTTAGATAATACCTCCCACAGTCTCAGATATAATCTCAGTTACAGTCCCAACTCAGTTATTCAATCTTAGTGTTGTTTGACCAAAGCATACAACTTTCAGTTTGCCGATTTCATCCAATTCATATCATATACTTTGTCATGCATCCTTAGTGTCTATAGATTTTTATGTATTTTCAGTATTTTACAGACTTTTATGCATGTTCAGTATCTACAGATTTCATGTTCTCTATTCAGTATTTCATGCTTTATATGTATATTCAGATAGATCATTACTCCTATTCATGAAACCTTGCATGTTAGCCTACCTCATTTAGCATACTTGTACATTCAAAGTACTGATCGCATACCTTTATTTTGCGCTATGATGTCTCATATCATAGGTGCTGACACTCAGTTCCCGGATCGCACTTAGTCCCTCATATTCTCAGCAGTACAGTAGCAGTGGTGAGTCCTCATCACCCGAGGATAGGCTATCTTATTTCATGTCTTTATTTCAGTAGTCAGTAGAGTTAGTTGGGGGCTTTTCCCATCAACTCTCAGTCAGTCGGTCTTAGAGGCTTTTCAGACATTACAGTCAGTTAGTTGTTCAGTTTATCAGTACTTTATCAAATTCAGACATTCGTTTTCCTAGATTTATATTTCAGTTTGAATTCAGATATTTAAAACCTTATGGAACTTCGGTTATTCTTTCGCAATTCATGATTATATTATCCAGTGCTCACAGCAGGTACCAGCTCACGGGTTAGCTTGTGGTCCCTCGGAACTGTAACCACCGTGTAACGACTTGGGGGTAGTCTCGGGTCGTTACAAAGACTCACTAATGCAATATATCTTGCCTAATCAATTATAATTAACCAACAATATGAGATAGAAATAGGGGGAGTGTGTATATATAAGAGTTATCTCATACTACCAAAAGTTGCTACACAATTATCTCTTTGATCAAGACACAGTCATATCCCACATCTCATACCTCAACCTCTCAATCAATATAAGACGATGTAAGATAATGTAATGAAGTGAAATAAATGCTCAAGCACAATATCACAAACAAGGTTATATGGCAGTAATACAACACAAGAGTAAAAACTAACACATTATCAAACTCTACCAAGGAAGGTAATGCAATGTACATGATGCAATGGAATGTAGTGATGATGATGATGAATATTTGAAAGTAATTATATAATTTTTTGTATATACCAATCGAGCAACACCGCTCCCAAAGTAAGACTCATGGGGGTTCGCAATACATATACATTCCAAAATCTCAATCCACCACTTCACCTAATATTTAAGAATCAAGGTTCCCACAATACCTCATAAAATATCTCAATTAGTCCTATCGACATATTTCTCGAGATCTAGATATTTTTAAAAGTATCTCATTTTCTTTCAAATGAAAAAAAACTCAGTGGTATCATTATCATGAACACGTCTGAATGAGACAAAGATATAATGCTCACTATCAAATCAGGATGAAGATGTGAATCAATTCAATGAAAGTATAAGTAAGCTCAAAATCAACTCTATATGGCAATGTTCCATGATGTAAGCCATCGTAGAGCACCACTGGTATAAATAGTCATGCATGACGTTAATAATTTCATTTAAAAGTCTCCATTCTAGTATCATCAATATGATAAAGGTAATTTAGTGCACACAATTAAGTATGACAATTTAATGCATAATCATGGCCTATCATGCGAAGTCAAGTCCTTACTAGGAGATACAATGATAAATGTGATAGTTAAATGCACAGTCATAGCCAACTATATAACTCAAGCCCTCACTCAGGTGTCACCACCATATATGCTTTCAAAATCAGTAATTATATGTACAAAAGCTCCCAATCAGGCACACAATTATAAATATATATATATATGTTGCAGAATTACCCAAATCTAACTTGTCCCATACGATAAATTTCATCCACTACTACAAACCCATTTATACACTAAGTATTAGCTAAAGCTCAATTATTCCATCACTAACATTAATAACACATCATTCCCAAAAGGTCACTAGTCCCTAATCATCAGAATAAAGTCCACTAAATAAGATTCAAACTCTAAAATAGGCATTCAATAGAAATTATTTAAGATCACTAAGTTATGTATCTATATTCTACTCCCAGGATAGTTACAAGTAGTAGTACTAACTAAGAAAGGCAAAAATCCAACTAAAATCTACCAAAAGACTCGGATATCCATGGAGATTCACAACATTTCACCTAAGTGGGACCCTCAATCCTAAATGAATAAAAATTTATCAACAAACAAGCATACAACACATAAACACTTTTGAAAAAGTCAAGATACATCTCAACTTGCCTTAGTGAAGGTCCACAAGTCCAAACACTGTCCAAAGCCTCAACTGAAAGCTTGACTCCCTCGAATTGACACCAAACGCATCCAATATAATCAAATATCACATCCACAAGTCAAAAAAATCAAATGATACCCATATTTAGCATATTTAAAAAGAATTCAAAATGGGTTTGAAAAATAGGTTCGAAAAAAGAAAAAGGGTAAAATTGAGATTTTCTTTAAGAAATACATTCCCCAAAGTTATGGAAATCTATAGTTGAAAACCCATACAATACTAAGTATAAAACGGATCTCGAATCTAGGAGAACCCCAATTTACACTTTGCCGGTAACCACCCCCCCCCCCCAAAACAAAATCACATTTAAAATAAAAAACTTAAAGTTTTTTTTAAAAATGTAATTAATGAAAAGTGATAGAATAAAGATTTAGGACTTACTCACGAAAGAAATATCAAAAAATCCATTGAAATATCCTTAATCCAAGCTATAGAAGTCCAAACATTGAGAAAATACGATTTAGGACTGAAAATGAAATTATAATCTGTACAAGTCTAACGGCCTCTGTGAATGCGAGCCCCTAGGTAGCAATCACGGGTTGGTTCCGACCTATACCTTTGCAAGAGACTCTAAACACGAACGCAAAAGTAAAAACGTTTATTCTTCACGAACACAGAGAGGAAGAGGGTGCACCAGCGAAATGGTTAAACCAGGAAAACGCACAAGGTTGAAATCCTCTGAACGAACCCTTAAGATTTGTTCAGGACCCCATAGAAATAACTAATAATGTTACCAGGCTAATTTCGATATCGTAGACTCAATGTCAACGTTAAATTTTTGAAAAAGAATCATTTTCACCAATTAGCTTTAGGAATCTTTTTTGGTCATTTTACTAGTTTTCTACAAACGTGTTAAAATGCAAAATAAAGACTCAAAACCCAAACAAACCATACTATTAATCCAAAATCGACGTTCTAGATCTAATAGAACTGTCAAAATGATCATCAGAGGCTAGGATCATAAAATATTGACCAAAATCAAACTAGCCTTTTAAGGGTGTTCAAAACCACAAATTCAATTAAAACACTCCCGAACACATCAGAAACCGTGTCAACTATCCCCACAACCCATAAACGAGATAAAAAACCACGGGGAAGAGAAAAATGGTCAAAAATAAAAAAAATTAAATTTCAATATGAGGTTCATTACATATCCGCCACTAAGATTCAGTTTGTCCTCGAACGTACAAGCAAGAAAATGCCAAAATAGGTGTAGGATAGAAAATACCCCGAGAAACATCAAGCAAGTACTACAACGTGGATTCAAAACTATAGAACTATCGATCCCACCATAGAACCAGAAAGGTACCCCATAAGGACTCACTAGGACACAACACTAGCATCTAAGGCCAAATTCTCAAAGAAGCCAAATTTTAATATTTTTGAACTTTATGTATACCCAAGATCCAAGTCAAACACAATAGAATGCCTAAATATACCCGACTAAACTAACTCTGACAAAGACACCACAAGACCATGTTTACGACTGTAGACACCGAATTTTGTCCCTCAAAAAACCCAATTCATCCATTTTTACCTCACGTTATCATACACTCTCACCCATGTGATTATACCCCACAAAAATACAAAAATAATAATATTTCAATAAATTTCTAATATTCCCTTATCCTAACAAACTTTATCTCAACCAACTCACACCCCTCACCCTCAAATCCACACTCCACCCACACACTTACACACGCCACACTATATTTTCTACAAGCTACCAATAATACACACCCACATAGGACACAATAAAAGAAAAGAGAGAAAAGAAAAAGAAAAAGGGGGGATTTCCATTTTTGGAATTGAATATACAAAGAGAGGATCGAATTTCTCCTTTCTTCTCCAAGAATACACACACACGATAAGGAGGCACTCACTCTCAATTTACATACTACACAGCAAAATGGAATAAAATCACACTCACATACCTAGTAACACCCCCCCCCTCATTCATCATCTCCTCCATCAATATGTACTACAACACTCAACATACACACACCTCACATCACTGAAATCTACACACACACACCCATAAGAAAAGAAAAGTGATCGAAGGGTATAATAAAAGAGAGGATCAAGAGAGAGATAGAGATCGAGAGAGAGAGAAATTGAGAGAGAATTGAGAAAACAAAAATGTAGAGTTGATTAGAAAAAATGGCGAGCTCATTGGAAAAAGTAAAACAGTGAAATCGAGGGAGGAAACAAGTTTTTTTTGAGTGCATTTGGTCACTGTTCCGGTGACTGCTTTGCTGGAATCATTTGATTTTCTCTCAATTTTGGGTGAATCTCATCAGAAACAGCTAATCTCACCAGAACCAGTGGTTGTCCGGCGGATTTAGGCCCCAACAATCCCAAAAATCATTTCCTTCATTTTTGAATACGGACCAACGACTGAAAATATCCAATTCCGACGAGATCTCGTACAGGTTTTCTTGGTTTCTCTGTGTCCATTTGAGTGCTACTTTTTCTTCCCCGGGACTAAAATTTGAATGGGTCATTATTGCTCATTGTCGAGTTGGATTGTCGGTGTTGAGGTTCGGCTCGAGGTTTCCAGGTGCGGACTCTCTTTATTCGAATAACATTGAGTTTAAAAGCTTCAAATTGAGGTCCAATTCTACTCCTTCACTCTTTTTATTTCATTGTTTACTATATTTTGATGTGTTGGATTAAGTATTGTGTGTTGGTTTGATCCTCATTGGTGATGAATGTGTGTTCGTTTTGATTCATGGTTGGTTTCCTTGATTATGGGTTGTATGGTTGAGATAGTGATGACGAGTTGTAAAAATTTGGTATAAAAAAGGAATGTGGGGGGTTGGATGGTAGCAATTGATAAAAATGAATATTGTTTAGTCTTGATTTATTGTCGTTGGTTGTTTTGGAGTAAATACAAATGTAAAACGTGATAGTATCATGATAGGATAAAATTGATAGGCAAACGGTAGGCTGGGAAGGCAAATTTAGGAATAACGATTTGTTGAGTGTTTGACTATGTATGTGAATAATTCGTTCTATTTTATCGTACAAAAATTAAAATTGTATTTATTTGATCGGGGAATGCCCCGAGGAATTTATATTGATTTATTCGGGGAATGCCCTGAAGTATCTTGTATGTAGAGGAGGCTCGTGATCAAGTCCCGAGTCATCGGGTAAGGCATTGGATTGTAGTTTTAGGATTAACTTAGAATAGGATTTATATTTTCACATTGTTTCTATTTTTGAACTGTATAATTAGACTAGACACTATATTTTGTATTTGTTTTGTTTTGTTTGTTTGATTGATTGTTTTATGTGTTTGTGTGGTTTATATATTTGTAAAGTCTAATTAGATGATACGCTCGACCAAGCGATCGTGGTTGAACCACGGGATTGAGTGGTGCCTAACACCTTCCCTTCAATCAACAGAATTCCTTAGCTGAAATCTCTGTTCGCAAACCAGTTTTAAAGAGTCAAAAATAGTTTTGAAAAAGAATTTCCAAAGGTGACTTGGCACACACGATTATGACAAGTGGTGACTCTGAGTTTTGATTGTTAAAAGTCCTTTTCGAAACAAAATTTTCATTTTTGTCACTTTACTAATAAAAACCCTTTTAAACTTAAAAATTAAATCTTTTCAGGTAAAAAAGGGGTGTGACAGCTCTGTCAACTCTGTTGGGGATTTTTCAAGAATTCGAGCTTATTTGTTTGGAGTTTTATCGACTTAGTTTGACATTATGGGTGTATAAATGTAATATCCCATATTTTTGACTAGAATGAAAGTCCGTCATTCCTATGCGTAGACATTTCAAAAGCCTCGAACCCTATGTAAATTTAGTGTGTTAATAAATTATGTAGTGTGGGGATCTATTTTAGCATGAATTTAGATCATAAAGGTTCCCTAAATCAAGTTCAAGTTGAAAGCTTTCCTATCGTTTAAGTTTTAGTGAATGTTAAAACTTGGATCAACTTCAATCAGCCATAACTCCTTATATATACTGAATTAAAGGTCCTACTATATATCAAATGAAAGAACTTTGAATTATATTTCCAACGATACCAATTTTGCTAAAATCCAACACCCGAGCAAGAAGTTATGACTTTACAAAGTGGAGTACATCGCCTGACATAAGGTGTGTGACAGACACCCTAATATGTGCAATAAGATGTGCGACGCACACCCTAAGGTGTGTGATAAAGTGTGCTCCGCACATGTGGGTGTCCAGGTGACTTAAAAGTCCGTTTTTGGGGCAAAAATGGTCCTTTTCTACCCCTATATAATGCCTAAACACGTAATTAAGTCCTTATTTCACCAAAATATATTCTTTCTCTCAAAATCCTCTCAAGAACACAAGCTAGGGTTTTCATAGAAGATTCAAGCTCAAGCAATTTTCTCCATCAATCTTTATGAAATTGAGAAATAAGGTATGTGTAGTGTTCATCCACGGATCCCTTTCATTCGTGGAGCTCAAGAATCAACTTTTAAATAGTAAATTATGATTTTCATGATGTGCTATGATTATATTCATGTTGATGATTATGGTTTGAGTTTCAAGGTTGTATTTTTATGTGTTTCCACGAAACATGTGACTATGATAGTTGAAACCCATGAGTTTTGGATGGAGTAAGAATGCTATGTTGATAAGTATACCTATGCCCAAAATTATGCATGTAAGGTGTTTGCTAAAATACCTAGAATGATAAAAATCATGTATTATAACTTAGGGGTGAACTATATGATAAATTCATGCTAGTCTATTATGTTCAAAGAGATCACTTGTCATTGTTGTGCAATATATGTGTTAATGGAATGTACATGATGATTGGGGAATGGATTTATAGTGTGTCTATATGTCTTCCATGCTATGAACAAGATCATGATTTTGAAGTATCACATGAGTTATCCCCAAATTATTACAATATGAACTAAATGTTACATGTTTGCCATTCCCTTATGGTTAAATAGTTTCCATGCCATTGTTATGAATAGTATATGTTGTCGGAATGCCCATGACATTAGAATATGATATTTATGACTTGATTATAAGCATTCCTATTCATGTTAGATATTATGATGACCATGTACTTCATGAAATCCCTCACTCATGTATTATGGATTGTTATTGATGGTCATGTACTCAAGAAAGTCAAGTTGTGTCAGTTTCCTCCCATCGAGTCCTGGGGCTACTTGTACCCAAATAATATAGTTGTGTGCCTAGAGCCATGTCATGTTATCACGATACTCAGTCAAGCCAAGATCTATAGAATTCAATCAGCCATGTGACTCAGGAAAACTCAGAAATCTCAGAAATCTCAGCAATCACAGTAGTTCAGAAATCTCAGTACTCAGTTAATCTCAGATAATCTTAGATAATCTCAGAAATCACAGTACCCAATAACTTCAGAAATCTCTATAATTCAGTACTCTTAGAAATCTCATGAACTCAGTACTCAGTAAGATCAGTAATCTCATGAACTCAACTAGCTATTAGATATCAGTAATATTCCGTCAGCTACAGAACTCAGTAAACTCAAAATCAGTTCAATTCAGTTAATTATTACAGTCAGTTATTTATGTTTATTCTCTTCATATGGGAGTAGAAGTTAGCAATGAGTGAATCCAAGGATGGGAACTCACCTGCCAGTTTAGGGTGTGGTTCTTAGAAACAATCCTTGTGTTCCAGAACTACGTAGCCAACGTAGGTTGAGACATCTACCTGTCAATTTAGGGTTGATGAGTTGGCTTAACCTGTCAGTTTAGGGTTTCCACCGTTCTCATTTTGAGTACCTGCCAGTATAGGGTTCTTACAATTGTCCTTACCAGTGGCGCGGTATTGACACCCCTTCAGTCAGGGCAGAGATTAGACCCCAACTTAGCTATATACGTTATTGGGGGAATATTGGTTAAACAACTATCTCCCACAGTTTCAGTTACAGATTTCAAGACTGTCAGCTATAATCACCCAGTCTCAGTAAAGAACTCAGATAGTTTTTCAAATTTCAGTATATCAGGACTGTCAGATACAGTCAACTCAGATACAGTACGGGACTCAGATAGTTCCATCAGATTTAAGACAGTCAGATACAATCATCCATGTTATCAGCATTCAGTAGCAGGGCTATCAGATAAAGTAACTCATGTTATCAGTTACATCAGCTGTCAAAACTCATGTTATCAGCTATATCAGCTATCAGAACTCATCTGTCAGTTATATTAAATATCAGTAAACTCATGCTACCAGTATTCACTTTCATGACTATCAGATACGGTCAAGCATATTAGTTTTTCATATTCATGGCTGTCAGATACAGTCAATCAGACTTATTCTTTATAATTAGATTGCCAGATACAGTCAATCAGGCTAGTTTTTCATAATCAGAATTGTCAGAAATAGTTATTCATGTATCAGTAATATAGTTTAAATCCTTCAGTATTCAGCAATACATTATCAGTTCCTCACTTATTAGTGATTCACATATTGATATTAGTAAACTCAGTCTTTCAGTATCTCAGTATCAGTAAACTCATGTTGTCAGTATTCAGACTCAGTAGTCAGTATCTCCACGAGTTCAGTTACATTTACGTATGCATGTATGTATTCTCACGTTCATACCAGTCAGCATTATTCATGCATGTAAACCCTTTGTATTTAGCCTACCTCACTTGCATACTCAGTACATTCAGACGTACTGACGCATTTGCGCTATGGTGTTTTTTTTATTCTACACCATAGGTTCAGAGACGCGAGCTCCAGATCAGCAGTAGTATTCCAGTATTCAGAGTTGCAATGAGTCCTTCTCATTCGAGGACGATATGATTATTACTTTATTTATCATTTCAGTTTATTTCAGTTGTTAGATGGAGTTAGTTGGAGACATGTTCCCTCAACTCCTTATTCAGACAGTTTAGAGGCTTTCAGACTACAACATGTCAGACAGATATTTCAGTTTTGTTTTGGTATTGATATACCATTTTCAGACATTATTTTTATCAGACGTTTTGTATTATTTAGATTTGAACCTTATGACCATTCAGTACATGTTTCCGTATCTTTATGTTATATTATGCAGTATACAGGTACAGATATCAGGCATGGGTTAGCTTGTGGTCCTTCGGGGTCATGAGCATCGTGTAGCATTCCGGTTCAGAAAAATTGAGGTGTTACAATAAACATTTGGTTTGTGTTATTATTTGTGTTATTGTTATCATCTTTGAGTGTTTACTGGCTACGTGTTTATAGTTTTTCCTCTTATGTGCTACCGCTTTATATCTGACATCATTTGCATAATCTGAGTTAATTCTTTCTGCAACAAGTTCTGTAGTACACGCTGTGTACATGACCTCTAGTTGAGTCAATCTTATCTTAGAAGGGGGAGTCGTCGGCTGGTATGGAGTGGATGGAAAGATAAAATAGCCACTATCGACCATAGGCTCCCCCAAACAACTTTGTTAGTGAACCCCAGCGTAGGTCAGCCTTTAGGTCAGACTTATCTGCATCATATTGAGACCTATCGGGACCCACTTGGTCCTTTGTAGGAGACTCACCTCTAAAGCTTTCCTACGTGCTAAATATTATATTTTTAAGTGTAACGGGGTCATTTGACAATTTATTTGGGCAAAAGCATGTGTTAGAAGTAAAGTGTGTAGGCAAGAATTTGTTTAAAAAAAAAAGAAAAAGGCAAACAAAAGAAGGGATTTTCGTAGTTTAGTGTTCTTTATATTTTTTATTTTTCACAATCCAAAAATTCAAAAAGATTTTTACCTTTTGCACTCATTTCTCAAAAAATAAAAACATCAAAAAGATTTTCCTTTTGATTTCTTTAGTAAGCGTTTACAAGTCGAAAAATCCAAAAAGATTTTTCCAATAGGAGCTTTTATAAAAAAAAAATTCAAAAAATGGTAGAAGTGTTGTACATCTCTTATAACGAAAATACCAAAAAGAGTTTTCTTTCATAGTTGGTAGTGTCAGTTTTATGTGAAGTGTCAAATTGAAAACCCCAAAAATGATTTTATTTTCATCGTTGTAGTCGTGTCTCTCAAGTCAAGGTTTAGTTTTTTCTTTAATCCTTAATTTTTCAATCTGGACGAACTACGCACCTCTGATTCTCCTCTCCCGGGAGTGAGATACGTAGGCAGCCTATTGTGGGTTCGGGGATCTTATTTAAAAATCCAAAAAAAGATTTTTTTCACTCTTCACTTTGAGTAGGTATTTCATATACATCTTTAAAAGAAAATGACAAAAAAGATTGTCCTTTAATAGTTTCAAGTTTCATTTTCGTATGAAATTCAAAATTGAAAACCCAAAAAGATTTTTCTTTGTTAATCATAGGTTTCATTTTGTATTGGAATATAAAAAAAATCCAAAAAAAGTTTTTCTTTACTCTTCATTTAGAGTAGGTTTTTCATATACATTTTTAAAAGAAAACTACAAAAAGATTTTTCTTTAATAATTTCAAGTTTCATTTTTGTATGAAATTCAAAACTGAAAAATCCAAAAAGATTTTTTTTGGCAATCATAGGTTTTCGTTTTATATAGGAATTTGAAAAATTTAAATCCAAAAAGATTTTTTCACTCTTTATTTAGAGTAGGTGTCATATACATCTTTAAAAGAAAACGGCAAAAAGATTTTTCTTTAATAGTTCCAATTTTCATTTTCATATGAAATTTAAAATTGAAAACCCAAAAAGATTTTCTTTGGTAATCTAGATTTCATTTTGTATAGGGATGTTAAAGCTGAAAATTTAAAATGATTTTCATCAATTCTTTTTACAAATTGTTATTTTCTTTTCTTCTTAAAGTTTCAAGAAAAAGAAAAAGAGTTTAATTGGCCATTTTGGCAAGACTCCACAAACTACGCACACCTGATTCTCCTCTCTTAGGAGTGAGATACATAAGCGCCCTTCTTGGGTTCGGTGATCTTTTTTTAAAAAAAAAAGAAAAATGAAAAGGTTTTTCGAAAGTGTTGAACTCTAACATATTTGTTATCTTTTTTTTTCAATTAGTTTAAGGTGGTTGGTTTGCGGCATTGTAACTGATTCTTCACATCATTCCAAATCCAAAGGGTTAGTTGTGTCCAACAAGGATATAGAGAGTGACATCATGGATCAAACAAAGATTTATGAAAATGAGAGTTTGAAGCAAGAGATTAGGAGACTAAGGCAACAAATGAGAGAAATGCACCGAGCTTTGGCCAGTGGGTTGCCTCCTCCTCGATTCCCCACTATTGACCCTACAAATTTCCTGAGTTTTCCATCATAGTTGCAAGCTCCATTTTCTAATGTTGATGATGCACCACAATATGCTTCAAAATTTATTCCAAGCCAAAGACATCCCAATACTTCCATCACTCATTATCTAGCTCCTCAGTATAAGCCTACCATATTCATAACACCACATGCCGTCTGTGTTTTTGTTGCTCAACCTTCTACCGAGGCTTCCACTTTGGCTATCAATCCAATTATTATGCTTCCCCAATCCACTAGTGAATCTACATTCAATACTCTTGATGATCATTGTTATACTCTTGAGCCTACCGTTAAGTCAAGTGGACCGCCTAAATTTCTTATCAAGAAGCCTAGCATGCCAGAAAAGTCATAGAAAATGGTGGGGAAAGTGAAGAGTGTAGAAAATGATATGAAAAGTTCCTGGGGACTTGTGGGCTATGAAGATGTTTCATAAAAAAAAATGGGGCATGTTTTCAAGTGTTAACCTTCCTCCAAACTTTAAGACATCAAAATTTTGGGAGCCTGATGGACATAAGGATTTTGTGAAACATTTGGGATGATATTGCAATCAATCAAGGAAAACTGGAGAAAAAAAGAAGGAAAACACACCTATTGTCGTGCCAGGACCAAAACAAAGTTTGAGAGGTCCAACCCACCAATACTGTCATCCTCAATCTCGAGCTTACATATTAGATCCACAGAACAACTTTCAATAAGGTTCCTTTCTCCAAAATCTAAGAAATCCCATTCCACTTCCTCAATATTCTTTGAACAATGCACAATTGGATGCTCATTCATCTTTTTATCCATAATGGCATGCACCTGTCCCTCAACATCGTCCTCGACCCCCAAATATTTACCAAGGAACCTCTAAATCTAAGTTTCATACGAGGCTAGAATTCACAAAGAGGAGGAAGAAAGAGGATAATTTCACTCCTATTGGGGAATCCTATGCCAGTTTGTTCCAAAGGTTGAGACAGAGGGGCATGATTACTCCTCTCCTTGGGTATACACCTGACCCACATTCAGGAAATTTTGACCCTAATGTACGGTGTGCATATCTTTCTGATATTCAGGGTCACAGTACTGAAGATTATCGTACTTTGAAAAGAGGAATAAAAAAGATGATCCAAGAAAAAATGATTGTAGTGAAAAACATTGGCATCTCAACCGTCCCATTGATTTTTTCACCATCACGCGGTACTGCACATTATGTGGGAAGCAATAAGTTAAGCATGGGGATCTAGAACTTATTTGTTGAAGGGAATGTGCCTAACAGTGGTGGAAGCTCTAGTCAAGCTGATACACAAACTAGTGGCTAATATGTCAGGCTGAGCAATTAAGAAGTCACCCCTCTCCCTACCAGGATGGATTGTTGGTAGTTTGTTTTGTTTTTCTTTCTGTTTTCTGAATTATATTAGGGTTGTAGTTCGGAATCTATCTTGTTTTATTTCTTTGTTGTTCATGTTTAAACCTTTCTATCTTTTATTTTAACTAAATAGAATGTCCCCTTTTCCTTTGTGTTTTAAATATGTGTTGTTTGTTTGTTTTCTTTACATAGTACATTTTATGTTGGCTCTAGTGATATGACATGCTTGTGGAATTTTCATCCAGATCTTAAAATCCAATTTGAGCATGAACTCTGAATCAGGGGGCTAGAATTATAAAAAAGACATTCGAGAAATTGATAGAGTGTTGACACATTTGGTGATCATGTTGAAGCCTTCTTTCAATATTAAGGCAAATATTTTGAGAATTACAAGAATAACTTGGTAACCAATTAAAATACATGTCTCAATTAGGTCAAAAATGTGGGATCCTATATCAAAAGGAACAAAAAGAAAATCAATTCCACGAAGGCATGAGTCATTCAATGTGAGGGATATACAACAAAGATGGAGTTGTATGTTTGACAAGTGTAGAAGAAGAGGTGACACACATGCTCGGGGCAAGTTAGTGTTGTAAAACATGTCATAAGTGATATTGAGCGTGCACTTTCATAGTGCATGCTATGTACTAGCATTTTCAAGGATTGATATGACGAAGGCATTTCATTCTGCTATCCAAACATTGTGTCATCCTTTGTTTACCCCATTTGAGCCTTAGTGTTATTTTCTTTCATACCCCTCTTTTGGAATCAAGATAGAGTCAACAAAGCTTAAAAGAAAAGTGTCGAGTAAAACAATAGAGTCAGAAAAGTTTCAAAAAGAGAAGAGAGAAAAAATGTGTCCAAAAAGAAAAAAAAAAGAGTGTCAAGAAAAATAGAGTCAGAAAAGTTCCAAAGAGAAAAAGTCAATAAAAGAAAAAGAAAAAAATCAAAATCAAGCAAAAAAAGCTTCCAGAACTACGCATGACCTAATTCTCCTCTCTCGGGGGTGAGATACGTAGGCTGCTCTGCTCTACTTTGGGGCTCGGTCAAACCAAATAAACAGTTTAGAATTGCCCAGTCAAAAGAAACTGGGGCATAAGTTAATCCTCATTGTTTGAGTCGCTTCCAAAAGTTGTAAGTCCTACCCCACTTCAAGTATCGTTCGGGCCCCATGCCATCCTTTCTATCTAACCTTACCCAAAAGTCAAGTTGCAACCAAAGAAAGACCTTTAGATCAATATTTGAGAATGATAAGGCTAAGTATGCAATGCATAAGATGACGCATTCTAGGAACTACTTGTCTTCCCCAGCATAAAAAATCAGGAGAGAAATAAAAATGAGAGAGTCTTATTGGTGAAAACTCTCATGGGCACCGTAAGATGAGGGTAAGTTGAGAGAGATAAAAAATGAGAGAGACTTATTGGTGAAAACCCTCACGGGCACCATAAGACGATGGTGAACTGAGAGAAAATGAGAGAGGCTTGTTGGAAAAAATCCTTCAAAGTGTCACTGGCCGAATGAGGTCTTGAATGCAATTGACCTAAGGAAGCAACTCAGTCTCAAGACCATTAACTCAAAAACAACTAGTAGAAAGTGTGGATGGAAAGATCAGACAGATTAATCAAAAATACATGGCATAACCATTAGAGTTGACTGTCATATTTAGATAAATTTTTTGTTTCTTTGTTTCAAGTGGGACGTTCATTGTATTTTCTTTTTTCTATGTGTTTTTATTTTATTTTCTTGAGTCAGTTATCCAAATAAAAAAAAATCATCATCATTGTCATTTTTTCTTTTGTCTTTGAGTTAAGTCCATGTCAAAATAAGTGAACAAAGATTTCAAAACTGGCTACCATCTTCTTCAATTACACAAAGCGAGACAAAGGTCCAACATATGAAAGAAACAAGATTACAAGTCAAAACAAAGCATGCAGAAGGTTGTTGTCAATATACAAATTTGGAGAATTTGTGGAAATACCAAGGTTTAAAGGGGATTGTATGAGAAACATAGCAAAACAGAGATACTATGTTTGTTTCAGAGTCACTCTTAATATTCTGAGTTTGGACAAACGATGAAAAAAGGCAATGGCAAATGCTAATGATTGGAAGCAAGATCTAAATGGGACAAGTGCAAGAGAAATCTCCTCAAATGCCAAAGCCACAAGCCAACCACCCTGTTTTACACTCATAGGTTGTTTTTTTTATGAAACAGGAACAATTGCGACCTTCTAATCAAGGGCTTCAACGCACAAATATCTAGAGGTGCAATTCCTCATTTCTGTAAATGCAAGCACAATGTTGCTGCACAGGTTTGGTAATCCCAATTGTGGTAAAACTCATCATCTTGTACCCCTTAGAGACAAATTCTCTAATTTGGGTCTTTCATGTCTCACGACTAGGAGGTACACTTCCTAATTTGAACCGTTAATTTTGAAAGATGCACTTTAGTAAAGACCCTTCACTTTCACTCTTAAAAGAGGAACTTGTTGGTCTTAGTCATTCAATTTCATCCTCGAAAGTCCTCTTGTTGATCAGAATCTTGATTCATCTTTGCATTATGCACCGTTGCAAGTAGTTGTGATTGGGTTTGACACCCACAAAAGCTTTTGATGAAAACTGAGGCAAAAATTAAAAGTAATTCATATTATATGGAACTTCACTTTAGGACCCTCCTAGAAAGTGAGACTTTATTTTTATGAAATATGGAATCTTTCTTTATCATAACCATTGTTTGAGATAATTTTTGTTCTAGTTTTGATTTTAATTTCAGGAGCCCGCCTGAAGAACAAAGGTGATGAAAATTGACGTCAAGAGCCCGCCTGAAGAACAAGGGTGATGAAGATTGAAAGTCGGGAGCTTTCCCAGTGAACAAGAGCGAGGAAATTATAAGTCGGGGGGCCCTCCCGAAGAATAGGGGTGATAAGATTAAAAGTTGAGAGCTCGTCCGTAGAACAAGAGCAAGGAAATTGCAAGTCAAGGGCCCTCCCGAAGAATAAGGGTGATGAAATTAAAAGTCGGGAGCTCACTCGGAGAACAAAACCGAGGAAATTACAGGTCGGGGGGCCCACCTGAAGAATAGGGGTGATAAAATTAAAAGTCGGGAGCTCGCCTGGAGAACAAGAGCGAGGAAATTGCAAGTGGGGGGCCCACCCAAAGAATAAAGATGATAAAATTAAAAGTCGAGAGCTTTCCCAGAGAACTAGAATGAGGAAATTGCAAGTCAGGGGGCTCTCTTGAAGAATAAGGGTGATAAAATTGAGAGTCGAGAGCTTGCCCAGAGAACAAGAGCGAGGAAATTGTAAGTCGGGGGATCGTCCGAAGAATATGGGTGATAAAATTGAAAGTCAGGAGTTGGCCCGGAGAACAAGAGCAAGGAAATTGCAAGTCGGGGGGCCCGCCTGAAGAATAGAGGTGATCAAATTAAAAGTCGGGAGCTCGCTCGAAGAATAAGAGCGAGGAAATTACATGTAGGGGGCCCGCCCGAAGAATAGGGGTGATAAAATTAAAAGTTGAGAGCTCGTCCAGAGAACAAGAGTGAGGAAATTACAAGTCGGGAGGCCCACTCGAAGAATAGTGGTGATAAAATTGAAAGTCGGGAGCTCGCCCGGAGAACAGAGTGAAGAAATTAGAAGTCAAGCAACAAGGTGAAAAATTAAAAGTCAAGCAACAAGGTGAAGAGATTGAAAATCAAGCAACAAGGTGAACAACTGAAAGGAAATAAAGTGAGAAAATTACAAGTTGGGAGCCCGCCCGAAGAATAGGGCGGTGAAGTTGAAAATCAAAAGATCAAAAATAGCAAGTCAGGAACCTGCCTGGAGAATAGGGCGATGAAATTGGAAGTCAAGCAACAAGGTGAAAAAGTTGTAAGTCAGGAGGTCGCCTGAAGAATAGGGTGAAGATTTTCAAATTCAGGATCAAGGTTCAGAAGTACCACCGACAGAACATGGTTGATTTGTGAGTTCCTTTCCAACATCAAATTTTGTATGGAGAAAGAATCTATTCTCAAGTTCAACCCCAGAGAAAATCAGATCTTTTGTCAATTTTGAAAGCATCAGAAACTCAAGTCAAGAGTCCAAAAGAAGCTGCATAGATAGAATTTTTGTAATTTTATTTATGTTTAATCTTGTAATTTTTATTTTTGATGTAATGATAAAGCCGCGGATCGGAACCTCGACTGGGCCTCACTCGACTCTCCAACTCGGTATAGTCCCTCTCCTTCCAACCCTTTGAGATACCTGTGACTTGATTCCCTCATAACTTGAGTAGGTAGGATGTCCTAAGTCAAGACTCGGTTCCGCTTCTTCCTTCTGTTTCTTTCTTTGAATAATGGTCGGGTCAAAATTTAGTCTCGTTGTCTACTTTTTGTCTGAAAACACTTTGTGTTTACACCCAAAAAGGGGCATGATGTAGACACATAATTTTGTCCCTCCCTAAAACCCAATTCATCCATTTTTACCTCATGTTGTCATACACTCTCACCCATGTGATTATACCCCACAAAAATACAAAAATAATAAAATTTCAATAAATCCATAATATTCCCTTATCCTAACAAACTTTATCTCAACCAATCACACCCCTTACCCTCACAATCCACACTCCACCCATACATTTACATATGCCACACTATATTTTCCACAAGCTACCAATAATACACACCCACATAGGACACAATGAAATAAAAGAGAAAAAAGAAAAAAAAAGAGGGGGATTTCCATTTTTGAAAAAGAATATATAGAGAGAGGATCGAATTTCTTCTTTCTTCTCCAAGAATATGCATACACGAAAAGGAGGCACTCACTCTCAATTTACACACTACACATCAAAAGGGAATACAATCACTCGTATATACCTAACGACACACACACACTCACTCATCCTCTCCCCCATCAATACGCACTACAACACTCAACATACACACACCTCACATCGCTAAAATCGACACACACACACCCATAAGAAAATAAAAGTGAACGAAAGGGATAATAGAAGAGAGAACCGGGAGAGAGATAGAGATAGATAAAGAGAGAGAAAACTGAGAAAACAAAAATGGGGGGTGGATCGGAAAAAATGGTGAGCTCGCCGAAAAAAGGAAAAATAGTGAAATTGATGGAGGAAATAAGTTTTTTTTGGTGCGTTTGGTCACTGTTCCGGTGACTGCTTCAGCGAAATCACTTCATTTTCTCTCAATTTTGAGTGCATCTCATCATGAACAACTAATCTCATCGGAACCAATGGTTGTCCAGTGGATTTAGGCCCCATTGATCCCAAAAATTATTTCCTTCATTTTGAAATACGGACCAACAACTGAAAATGGCCAATTCTGGTGAGATCTCGTACGGGTTTTCTTTCTTTCTCCATGTCCGTTTGAGTGCTACTTTTTCTTCCCTGGGATTCAAATTTGTACGGGTCATTATTGATCATTGTCAAGTTGGATAGTTGGTGTTGAGGTTCGGCTTGAGGTTTCCAGGTGCGGACTCTCTTTATTCAAATAACATTAAGTTTAAAAGCTTCAAATTGAGGTCCAATTCTACTCCTTCACTCTTTTTATTTCATTGTTTACTATATTTTGATGTGTTGGATTAAGTATTGTGTGTTGGTTTAATCCTCATTGGTGATGAATGCGTGTTTGTTTTGATTCATAGTTGGTTCCCTTGATTTTGGCTTGTATGGTTGAGATAGTGATGGGGAGTTATAAAAATTTGGTATAAAAAAGGAATGTGGGGGGTTGGATGGTAGGAATTGATAAAAATGAATATCGTTTAGTCTTGATTTATTGTCGTTTGTTATTTTGAAGTAGATACGAATGTTAAAAGTGATAGTATCATGATAGGGTGAAATTGGTAGACAAATGGTAGGCTGGGAAGACAAATTTAGGAATAACGATTTGTTGAGTGTTTGAATATGTGTGTGAATGATTCGTTCTATTTTATCTCACAAAATTGAAATTGTACTCATTTGGTCGGGGAATGCCCCGAGGGATTTGTATCGATTTATCCGGGGAATGCTCCAAAGTATCATGTATGCAGAGGAAGCTCGTGATCAAGGCCCGAGGCATCGGGTAAAGCATTAGAGTGTAGTTTTAGGATTAGCTTAGAATAGGGTTTATATTTTCGTATTCTTTCTATTTTTGGACTGTATAATTGGACAGGACACTATATTTGGGATTTATTTAGTTTTGTGTGTTTGATTGATTGTTTTATGTGTGTTTTGTGTGGTTTATACATTTGTAATGTCAAATTAGCCAATACGCTCCACCAAGCGACCGTGGTCAAACCACGGGATCGAGGGGTTTCTAACACCTTCCCCTTGGTCAACAGAATTCCTTAGCTGGAATCTCTGTTTGCAAATCAATTTTAAAGAGTCAAAATTCATTTTGAAAAATGATTTCCAAAGGTGACTTGGCACACCCGATTATACCAAGTGGCGACTCTGAGTTTTGATTGTTAAAAGTCCTTTTCGAAACAAAATTTTCATTTTTGTCACTTTACTTATAAAAACCCTTTCAAACGTAAAAATGAAATCTTTTCGGGTAAAAAAAAGGGTGTGACAACGACCTTAAAACCAAAGATCATCCTTGGACCCACCAAAAGCTAAGGAACCCATAAATCACATAATTACCCACCCAAACACTGAATCGATCTACCTATGCTTGACAATAGCATAATCCAAACAGACAACACTATAGCCCCAGACTAAAGATTCTTGGCCATAAATTGGTATCAAAACTATAAAAAAACCTCAAAATTCACATTTAACATGCTAGATCACTATATAATAGTCGAATCATGCTGCTTAACCCTTTGAGGCAATCGAGAATCACCATTACATTCTATATACCATATACGTGAAATATCTAAATGACACTAAAAACACAAACAACTCATCACTATAACACGGGAAACCCTCAATATCCAAAAGTTATCAAATAACCCAAAGTCCTCAATAATTGGGTAGAACAAAGAGTCTTTAAGATCCCGTACACATAAGCAATTCATTATAATAGGGAATATCAACCTACAGGAGAGGTACAAAAACCACTATATCTCATTGGCGGACGCTTAAATCACAAATCAAAACTCAAAAAAAACACCACTAAACTCTGCATTTGCTACTGATGAACCACCCTATCAGGACTTTAAATTTCTATCTCAAGCTAATGGCTAAACTCTAACTATAACAAATTATTTTATGTACAAAAATTCTATTTTTTTCTTAACTCTCTTCCCATTTTATATTCTTTAACACGAGAGTCGATGACTAATAAGGTACAACTTAGACCAACTCAATTTTTATTCCACATTTCTTAACACCATGTCCACAAAGAATAATATATACTCTAATCGAAGCCTATGAGCAATAATATCCCAACAATCCACTTATCTACTAAGAAGTAACTCTACAACGAAGTTTTTTTCCATTTGAAACTCTTTCCAAATCAAAGAAAAAATCCCTTACAAGCTGAGATTAATTAAATCTAACCGAAGAGTGTCTTAATACCATCGAATCACATCATACAAACAAATCACTAAGGGAGTAAAATATGCAAAGCATGAACACCTGAAAATCTTCCCTTATCTAACTAAAATCCTTTAATTGCATTTCTTTTAAGTTGATTGTAACAAATCTGATCCATCACAAGTTCATCTTACCCAATCTAGCAAGTAGCACTAGTTATCTCACAAAGTCAATATCATCAACATGCCTTCCAGTTGTTATTTTCTTTACTCGCAGCTCGCCGCCCCAATAATTAAATCACTTAATCGATCTTGGCCCACGACTCTCTCGAGAACCTCTATATTACCTTCTAAAATTTGAAGATGCCAAAACCTATAATTGATCCACCACTAGTCCATAACATAACAATCAAAGAGATCAAATCCAGAATGCACCAAATTTTGTAACACGTACAAGATAAATTCTAATTCAAAAATATACTCTAAGTGAGTCGCAACATAGGATCTACATACCTGATCCACCACTAAGGAACCATCTATGGAGTAGCAATATTAGTAGATCCAATAAAAGATCACGAATTACATCAAGACTCAATGTTGAATAAGAAAACACATAGGAGAATGTAGACCTAAGTCAAAGGTGAGCCTAAAATCATACCTGTGGCTATTGTACCAAAAACTCTTGCCTCGTGTCTAACCTTTAGAGCCTGATACTGAGACCTATCATCTTCTGGAGCAACTGGTGAAGCTTCTCTCTATCTAACCTATGGGCAATCCCTCATATAGTGCTCAGTATTTCCACATAATAAGAAATCTAAGAATGTTGGAGCCCACCAAACTAGGCCTTAATAACCCAAACGACCACCCTAATCTAACCCTATCTAAGTATAACCCCAAAGATCTTGATCTCCATCATGCGCATCGCCATCATCATTGAAATTACAGGGCAACAAGCCTGTCATGTCTCCACACAAACTCCTCTAGAAACTCTCAAAAAAATTAATCCCATGAAAAAGAAGATGATCCAATTAATTTATTCTCTACAAAGGCCTTCTATTACTGTCTAGCTGGCCCAAATAACTAAAAGAAAGTGAAGTCCACTCCATTAGAATCCACCAGGCCCAACCTATGCAATCTCTCACGATAACCAAGTAAGAGCATATAAGCATCAAACCTAGGATCTCCATCAAATCGAGGAGAGTCTATCCTCATGAACCCTACGTATATAATTTATCCTTCTATAGGTATGAAGGGTAAAGTCACTAGATGTGGAGAAGTTACTGGCAATATTTTATCAACATTAGGAGAAATAATAGCAGTCACGCATGCATCTAGAGTTTGAAGCTCTGAAGTAGCATGCTGAATTAATATAGAAGTCACCTTCTGAAGAAAACCCAACACTTGAACCAAATAATCCTCAAGCATAGGTACGGTCACAAATGGTGTCTGGACTAGCCTCAACTCCTCTAACTCACTAGACCTACCACGACCTAGTACCTGAAAAGTCAACTCTAACTTGACCTCTAGCTGGTCTAGACATCCCAATCTGACCTCTGCCTCGAACCCTATCCTTTAATACACCAAAGACATGAGCTTTAAATCTCTAGCTAAGAAAGAATGTGTGCTCACCATTTTTGAGAGAGTGAAAGAGATTTTGAGTTATACCAAGCTATGAATGCACAAAACAGAATGAAAAATAGGCTTCTCCTAAAGTCATGTAGCCTCTCAAAGATAGGTAATGGTCTGAAAGATACATATCAGGTCTAGTTGTCATTAGTATAAACCTCTAATTACAAAATGATATTAATAGCTAAAGCACCTTAAATGTGAGTACGCATAAGATAAATAAAGAAAGATCTGGGTAAGCATGGAGACCACCAACACTACCTCGATCTCCATAATATTAATACTTGAATAAAATAATCTACATGTTGCTTCTCGATCAAATCTTACATAAGGTGTGGAAAATAACAAAAAGGGAAAAGAAGAAAGGATAAGTATGAAACCACATGCACTCAGCAACCATCGTCTATAATGGACCCTAATCCAAAGCAATGCCAAGACACCACCCCAACTGCCAAAGGTTTTTGAAATAATTCTATATCCAATAATTATGTCATTTCATCCTATCATGGTAATCTAACACAACATGTAGGCACTTTACTCTAGGTGAGTTAGTGCTAGATATTTTATTATCAATAATAAGGAAAGTCAATAATGAAGAAGATTTACTAATACAATATGTTAGGCTTAATAAATTATAGTCAACCAATAATATAGGATAGAAATAAGGAGAATGTGAATATATAAGAGTTTATCTCACACTACCAAAATTAGCTACACAACTATCTCGTTGATTAAACCACAACCATACCCCACATCTAACTCTTAATCAACATAAGACAATGTAAGATAATATAATGAAGTAAAATAAATTCTCAAACACAATATCACAAATAAGGTTATATGGAAGTAATATAGTACAAGAGAGAAATCTAACACAATATCAAACCATGCCAAGGAAGGTAGTGAATTCAAATGATGAAATGCAATGTAGTGATGATGATAGGATAATGATGAATGTTTGAAAGTAATCACATAACTTTTCGCATATACCTACCAAGCAACGCTGCTCCCAAAGCAGGACCCATGGGGGGTTCACAACTCATATACTTTCCAAAATCTCAATTCTCATCTACGACTAATGTTTCTGAATCAAGGCTCTTACAGCATCTCATAAAATATCTTAATCAACACGATCGTCACATCCCTCAGTAAAGGCATTTTACATTTTCTTTTGAATGGAAAAAATTTAATAGTATCAATCTCATAAACATGTATGAATAATATGAGGATACAACAATCACAATCAAATCAGTATGAAGATATGCGTCAATTCAATACAAGTCTAAGGGGGTTCAGAATCAATTCTATATTACAATGTTCCATGATGTAAGCCATCATAGGGCACCACTTGTATAAATAGTTATGCATGATATCGATAAATATTTAAAAGTACATCATTTTAGTATTTGAAATATAATAAATGTAATTTAATACAAAATAATAAGTATGACAATTTAATGCACAATCATAGCCTATGATGACAAATCAAGCCCTTACTAGGCGATACAATGATAAATATGAAAATTAAACGCTCAATCATAGCCAACAATATAACCGAAGCCCACAATCGGTCATCACCACCATATATGCTCTAAAAATCAGTAATAATATATACAAAGGCCCCCAATTGGGAACACTATAATAAATAACATCCCCAAAAATAATATATATCATAAAATTACCCAAACCTAGCTTGTCCCATATGATAAGTCTCATCTACTATTACAAGATCATTTATACACTAAGTATTCTCTAAAACTTAATCATTCCATCACTAACATTAATAACATACTTATTCGCTAAAGGTCACTAAGCCTTAATCATCACAATAAAGTCTATTAAACAAGATTCGAGCTCTAAAATAGGCATTCAATAGCAATTATTTAATATCACTAAGTTATCTATCTAGATTCTACTTTAAGGATATCAAAAAGTAGTAATACTAACTAAGAAAGAAAATAATCCAATTACAATCAACCAAAAGACTCGGGTACCTGCGGAGATACTCGCCATTTTACTTAAGTGGGACCCCAATCCTAAACGAGTCACAAAATATCAACAAACAAGCATACAACACATAAACACTTTGAAAAAGTCTAGGTACATCTCAAATTGCTTTAAATGAAGATCCACAAGTTCAAACACCGTCTGAAACCTCAACCAGAAGCTTGACTCCCTCAAATCAACACCAAATGTGTAACACCCCGAAAATGGGTTCCGAGACGTCACACGGTGCTTAGGATCACAAGTGACCCTAAGCTAACCCTTCTACTGGCATAACTCATAAGCAACTAAATAAAATGCATAAATCTGTGCAAAATCAGTGGGAGATAACTCTTTTCTGAATCTAATCAATACAAAACTGAATTCACACGATTACAACTCTGCTTTTACAAGAAAAACTGAAACTAAATACATTAACTCTATTACTAATACTGACTATAGATAGCTGGGAAGCTACTCCAACTATCGCTAATCAATACGTATGAATAAGGAAGTAAAGAATATAAATAAGTATAACTGAAGTCCCCGAAGTAGGAGGACTCATTATCTCACAGACTAGAATCTGCAACTGTCTGAATTTGAATGTGCATACTGAAACTTATACCTACATTATGAGACAATGTAGCACATAGACATATATGTAGATCAGTACTTTGAGGATGTACTAATTATATGGGGATGCAATGCATAAGTAAAACATTATCTCATGATCATCATTTATAAAATAATGCATGCTAAGTGTAAATGACTCACCTAGCTTGAGAAATATGAAATCTGAATATCATAAGTCATGAAGAGTAAAGCATATAATAGAAAACTCATGAGTCATCACACTTAGTTCTGAAATATGTAGTTCTATTCCCTTCTCAAATAATATAGACTAAGTGGTAAAGAGCTCACCTCTGAATATAATAGCTAAGTCCGTAACTTTGAAACTGAAATCTCAAGTAGTACAACATCTGAATAAACTTGTGAGCCTTTACACTTAGTATCTAAAATCTGTAGGGAAATCACTTTTAAAACTCTTCTTTACTAGTAGAAAAGGAATAACTTATCTGTAAGGGAAAATACTTTAAGAAACTACTCTGAAAAATCTTACTATTAGGGAAAATAACTTCTCTTAAGGAAAATATCTTATCTCAAGGGAGGTTCTCTTAACCAACATAAACCATGAGAGCAACATGGAGTCCAACATTTTATCCTCCTAAGGAAGAAGCCCCACGTTGGGGAGGAGCGTTATACTCTTTCCAGGGAGTATAACCTCAACTTAGTGATCACAAACTCGGCCTCAGGATCACTAATCTCAATCTTATGGTGGCACGTAGTTCTGGGGTATGAGACCTCAGAATCATACCCAACTCGGTGCTAAATACTACCCCCTTTTTATTTGCTAGCTCCTCTTATTGGAAATCCACTTTTAAAAATAAAATCTCATGGTTTATAATGAAACCAAACTCATATATGTAATTCTGTAATAAACTCTGAAAAGTGGATTCCAAAACTCAACTGAGGATTCGAAGATCAAGTAATTTATATAACTCAAAATATACTAATCTCAGGGTGCTTAAAAACACAAGTTCTTAAAATATCAATACTCAAAATAGGGTCTAATGACCCATATTTCAAACTCATGTAAACTCATAGCAATTCATCATGCTCAATAAGTTTTCTTGAAAATATCTCATCAATATCAACATAAAATTCAAGAGTCATTATATCATGCTTACCTCAATTAAAAAAAATCTGAAATCGATCTCTCATAACATACTCATGGTATTCAAAATCATGAAAATAGCATTCTTTAACTCAAAGCAGCCACGGAAATTCATAATTTAATCATATAATGCTCAAAATTATCAACAAGAAACTTTGGGGATAACCTAATATTCAAAATCATAAGAAATTCGCTAAAAACATAATTTTGGGCACAATGGCGAAAGGATTGCCCTTGTTCAAACCCCACATTCTTTAGATTGATAAACTTGAATGAATAACTTGCTTGTAAGATGTTATTGAAACTCTTGATTGAGGGTTCTTGAAATTCTTGCACTAATAACTTGGAATCTTGACTTAAGTTGGAGAATTGATGGAGAAATCTTGAGTTTCTTGGAGGAGAAGTTTGATGAACTAGGATTTTTGGTTGAGGGATTTTGAGAAGAAAGGGTATATGATGCTTGTAATGACCTTAAATCAGGTATTTGGACGATTTAAGTGGGTTGGAAAAAGTATAAAATACCCTTTTTAACTTCTGAATTAAACTGGAAAAATATAACTGGGAGCCCGATTTTATGGGCCACCACGACGCGCCACTATCACGATGGCTCACTGGAAATTGACTAATGGGAATCTGAGGGTCACCGCGATGCGGGGCCATCGTGTTGTCCAACTGGTTGGGACCTGAAACTTCAGTGCGATGCACCACCATCGCGTTAGGCTACTAGAAACTGATAATTGGGATATTACTCCTCTCTGCAACGCGCTAAGGGTCTGAATGACGATGTTTTACGACTGGAACTTCAATTAGCCATAACTTCTTGCCCGGTTATCAGATTTAGGCAAATCTTATTTCATTGGAAAGATAATTCAATTTCCCACACGATAAAAAGTCAAAATTAGGAAAATTATAGATGATTTAAACATTAATCACTTTGGAAGTCATTCCTCAATCTTATAGAGACGAAATTAGGCTTAAAAAAGTTTGGAATATTACAAAACGTGTCCAATCTAATCAAATATGACATCCACAAGTCAAAATAAAGCTAGTGATATCCATATTGACCCTTTATTCAAAAAATAGGTTGGAAAAAAATAGTAAAATAAAAATTTTCTTTTAGAAATACATTCTCCAAGGTTATAAAAATCTGTAGTTGAAAATCAACACAAGAACAAGTAGGAAAAAGACCTTAAATCAAAGAAAACCCCAATATATATTTTACCGAGTAAAAACCCCTAAAATCAAGGATTTGAAGTTGTTTTGAAGATGGAATTATTGAAAAATGATAGAATAAAGGTTTAGAAACTTACCCACGAAAGAAATCTCAAAATTTTCTTTAAAATTGCCTTATTTCGAGCTTTAGAAGTCCAAAAATGGAGAAAATACGATTTGAGGGTTAAAAAAGGAATTATAATCTGTTGTCTCTAAAGGCCTTCATGAACGCAAGACCCTAGGTCGTGATAGCGAGGTTGCCCTAACTCGGACCTTTGAAACGCGAAGAGAAATTGCTCATCCCTTTTCTAACACAAGCCTCTGGCTGCGAACACGAATGTAAGGATGTTTGTGCTTCGTGAATACAACAGGTATGCTCGTGAACACGAGGAGAAAGAGGGTGCACCAGCAAAAGAGTTGAACCAACAAGACACACAAAGTTGAAATCCTTCAAACGGACCCTCGGGATTCGTTTGGGACCCAACAATATAAACTAATAATGATACTAGGATAATCTGGATATTTTAGACTCAATGATAACATCATATTTTTGAAAAAGAATCATTTTCAACTAATTAACCCCCGGGACTCCTTTTTGGTCATTTTTACTAGTTTTTGACAAACGAGTTAAAATGTAAAACAAAGACTCGAAACTCAAACTAGTCATGCTAGTGACTCAAAATCGGTGCTCCTAATCTACTGAAAATATAAAATCGATGCTCCTAATCTAATGAAACTATTAGAATCATCATTCGAGACTTGAATCACAAAATATTAACCGAAATCAAACTAGCCCCTTTTAAAAGTGCTCAAAACCACAAATTTATTTAAAACATTCTTGAAAGCACACTACAAAAGAAAACTATGTTTAGAGATACGCACTTTTCGTCGCTATCATATGAAATTCCGTCGCTAAATAGAAATAGCGATGGAATAGCTACAGATCTGCTTCTGTCGCTATATTGCTCGTTGCCAGCCTCATAGCGATGAAATTTTAATTACCGTCACAAAATTTATGACCCCTTAGTGACAAATAATTTCGGTTGTTGTTGTTACCAATGGATTATTCTGTTGCTATAGCGTTTCTATTCCCAAAATTTATTTTCGTCGTGGATAAATTTACGACTGAATATTTTATCGCTGATCCATTGCAACATAGTTTGGTCGACTGAGTAGCGACCAAATTTATTCATCGTTAAAGTTTTTCAGTAGAAACGACAAAATTTAGTCGAGAAAATTGAAGAAAAGGTGTCTTTTAAGTCTTGAATGAAGTATTGGTGACATTGACCAACTTAAAAGGTCAAACATAATTAAGAAACTTGATTAGGTTCATTGTAAACTTGATTAATATTTTTCAAACTTATTAATCTTTTCAAAAATAAAAATCAACCCACACCCACAAACTTCCCTCTCTCTGCAAATCAATCTCTCTTCTCTCTTTCTCTCGATAGTTTCTCTCTCTAACTTCTCTCAACCAAAACTTTCCAAATTTCTCCCTTCAATCTTATGCAACTTCAATCTCTGGCAACAAATAGTTTTGAGTTCTTGCCCATTACTTTTTTACTTTCAACCATCAGTCGACGTGAAAACATTCTCCGACGACAACAACTTCGAGTTCTGGGTCGTTTCTTTTTTATTTTCACAGGTAAAAAATTAGGGCTTTTTAGTTATGATGAAAACGAGGAACTTGATTTGTTGGTGTCTGTTATTTTTTTATGTTTGTTATATTTTAGTTGAATTTCTTATCTGGATGTATCTGCTACTGTTCTTTTTACAATAATGGATAGAACATGTAATGTGAATCCAACAGATGAGTAATCTGTTGCAATATATATGACTAATCTATTGCGCGAATTAGTAATCTGTTACAACATATATAACTAATATGTTGCAACATATATGACTAATCTGTTGCAACAAATGAGTAATCTTTTATAATATTTCGGCGACAACAACTTCGAGTTCTTCATCGTTTCTTTTCGATTTTTCACAGGTAAAAAATTAGGGCTTTTTAGTTATGATGAAAACAAGGAACTTGATTTGTTGGTGTTTGTTATTTTTTTTATGCTTGTTATTTTTTAGTTGAATGTCTCATCTGGATGTATCTGCTACTATTGTTTTTTCAATAATGGATAAAACATGTAACGTGAATCCAACAAATGAGTAATCTGTTGCAACATATATGAATAATCTGTTGTAACATGTATGACTAATCTGTTGTGCAGATTAGTAATCTGTTGCAACATATATGACTAATATATTGCGCAGATTAGTAATCTGTTGAAATATATATAACTAATCTGTTGCAACAGATGAGTAATATGTTGTAACAGATAAGTCATATATTACAACATGTGGGTAATCTGTTACAATAGATGCATCATATATTGCAAAAAATTACTCATTTTTTGGATCCGTATTATAGTATTGTAACATGAATCTAACATTAGGGTCATCTGTTACAACAGATTAGTCATATGTTGCAACAAATTACTCACTTATTATAACAAATGACTCATATGTTGGATTCATATTGTAGGTTCTATCCATTGTAGCAGTAGCAGTAGCAGATACATCAAATAAGAAATTCAACAAAAATCATAATTTTACCTACAAAATCACCTATGAAGTAATGTCCAAGTGATATACGAACAAAATTTGACCTAAAAAATTCTAAAATTTTTAATAAGGGCACGAATAAGTAAAACACAAGAAAAATTTCATGAAAAATATAAAAAAGACAAAGATAATATATCATACATCAAATGCAAAAGGATCAAGGGGACAAACGTTTGATTTCTCCTAAAAATGTTTAAGTTCCCTAGTATTTTAATTGCTTTCTAATAGTTGACCCATCTGTTACAATAGATTTTCTATCTGTTTGATAATTTTCAACAGATGAATCATCTGATGCAACATGTTAGTCATCTATTAATTCAAATTAAGCAATTATTAGTAATAACTAAATTGATTTAGCTAAAACTAAAGACGTCTCTAAGATAATGGGACAAACATTTGGTTCCCCTAAAAATATTTGAGTTCCCTAGTATTTTAATTATTTTTCAACAGATGACCTATTTGTTGCAACAAGTTAGTCATCTGTTGAATCAGATGTTTATAAAAAGTTAGTCATTTGTTGATTCAAATTAAACAATTATTAAAAATAACTAAATTAATTTAATTAAAATTGAAGACAAGTCTTTAATACACGACCTTAGACAAGGGGAAAAATGTTTGAGTTCTCCTAAAAATATTTGAGCTTTAGTATTTTAAATTGCTTTTCAACATATATCTTGTCTATTTAATAATTTCCAACAGATGAGTCATGTGTTGCAATAATTTAGTCATCTGTTGCAACAAATGTCTATATTTGTTTGATAATTTTTAATAGATGAGTTAGTTATTGCAATAGGTTAGTCATCTGTTTCAACATATGTCTATATCTGTTTGGTCATTTTCAACAAATGTCTTTAACTGTTTGGTCTTTTCCAAAAGATTACTCATCTATTGCAACATGTTAGTCATCTATTGATTTAAATTAAGCCATTATTAGTAATAACTAAATTGATTTAACTAAAATAAAATATGAATTACTAAGTTCAATTACAGTTTCAATTAATCTCATGGTAATTACACGATCAGCTAAGTATGTTCGTCCTGAGTAGAGTGATCAATTGACCAATTTATTTGAAATGATTCAAACTAAACCATCATTAGAAATAACTATATTGATTTAACTAAAATTAAAAATAAATTAGTAAGTTCAATTACGATTTCAATTAATCTCATGATAAAAATGGTGTATTGATAAATGATGATTTGTTATTGTTACTATTGAATAAATCTTTCTATTGATTTATTTTTTCAACAAATGAACAATCTTTGCAACAAATGAATAATTTGTTGCAACAGATGAACCATATGTTGCAAAAATGAATCAATTACTCCAATAGATGAGTCATATATTGCAACATAAGGGCCATCTGTTGTAACAGATGGACCATATGTTGCAACAAATAGATCATCTGTTGGAAGAACTCAAAGGTCATGACTTTTCAATTATTTAATTAAAAATATAATTTGTAAATAAATAATATGAAAAAAATATGATAAACAAAATTTTGTAGCTATTTAATTTAAATAACTAAAATACCAAAAAGCTGAAAAGTTATGACTTTTCACCTTTTTTATATTTAAATCTATTTTTAATTTAAATAATTGAAAAGTCACTAAGTTTGATTTAATTAAGAGATATAATTATTAAAAAAGAGGTGAACGGTCGTGATTTTTTGCCTAACACACTGCACTACTCACTCATTCAATCTTTTATAAATAGGTCTCCTCAGCTCTATCTCTTGCTTCTTGTCTTGCATAAAACCGTCGTTATATCTTCAATCACTTCTATTTCAAAAATAAATTTCTTGTTTGTCCGTTAAGGTATTTTTATTTTCTTGTTCTAATATGAAAATTATTAACATGCATCTATTTTCTAGTTAAGTTTCACATTTTTTTTTGTTAAATTACCAGTTGGTAGTATATGTGGTTTGGTGTTTTACGTTATTTGTTCATGCATGTTCTAGATATGACTGATCTGATTTGGTACATGACGATTCTACTTGATATCATTTAGGAACTTGAAAGGCTGGTTCATGAATTAGAGTAAGAGTTGGGCTCCGCGAGAGCAAGGGTGCTTCGTGGGATTCGAAGGCTGAAGGGTCTGCTGCCCGATGGATTTTCGATTGACAATAAAAATAATAATTAGTTTATATTTTTTTTTATCATATGTAGTTTATTTTATCGGATCTACCTAATGTTGTAAATATTTTTTATGTAATGAATGAGAAAATCAATATTTGATTGACTGAGTTTATTCTTATTTCTTTTTCATTCTGCCTAAATTTTTAAGATGTTGTGAGGTGTAGGTTTTTTAGCGTTCGAGAGTGGAAAGAATCAATTGCAAGAAAGAATGTGTTTGGTTGAGATCAAGGTAATAGACTAAAATTAAATAACAACACAAGATTATTTACTATTACCACAAAATTAAAGATAGATTGATAACAAATGGCATATTTGTTGCAACAGATGAGTAATCTATTGGAAATGACCAATTAGATAAAGACATCTATTGCTATAGATTGAACGTTTGTCGCAATAAATTAGTAATATGTTGAAAATAACCAAACAGATAAAGACATTTGTTGCAGCAGTTAGTCATCTATTGCAACAGAGTAGTAATCTGTTGAAAATGACAAACAGATAAAGTCATATGTTGCAACATATTGGTCATCTGTTGGAAATGACCAACAAATAAAGACATTTGTTACAACAGATGACCAATCTGTTGCAACATATGACTTTATCTGTTTGTCATTTTCAACAGATGACTCATCTGTTGCAACAGGTTAAATCTGTTGCAATAGGTTATACACTTAAATGATTATGTAATTACTATAAGATTAATTGAAATTGTAATTATTAAATCAATTTAGCTATTACTAATAATGGCTTGATTTGAATCATTTCAAATAAAATTAGTCAATTGATCACTCTACACAAAACGAACACACTAAGATGATCGTGTAATTAATATGAGAATAATTTAAATCGTAATTGAACTTATCAATTCATCTTTAATTTTAGTTAAATCAATGTAGTTATTACTAATAATGTCTTAATTTGAATCATCTCAAATAAAATTGGTCAATTAACACTTTATTCAAGACGAATATACTTAGATGATCATGTAATTACTATGAGATTAATTGAAATCGTAATTAAAATTATCAATTCATCTTTAATTTTAGTTAAATCAATTTAGTTATTACTAATAATTGCTTAATTTTAATTATTTCAAATAAAATTGATCAATTGATCATTCTACTTAAGACTAAACACTTAGTTGATCATGTAATTACTATAAAATTAATTGAAATTGTAAGTGAACTTACTAATTCATCTTTAATTTTAGTTAAATCAATATAGTTATTTCTAATTATGGCTTGGTTTGAATAATTTCAAATAAAATTGGTCAATTGATCACTCTACTCAGGACGGACACACTTAGTTGATCATGTAATTACCATGAGATTAATTGAAACTGTAATTGAACTTATTAATTCATGTTTAATTCTAGTTAAATCAATTTAGATATTACTAATATAATGGCTTAATATGAATCAATCGATGACTAACATGTTGCAAAAGATGAGTAATCTATTAAAAATAACCAAACAGATAAAGACACCTGTTGCAACAGATTAGTCATCTATTGCAACAAATTAGTCATCTATTGCAACAGATTAGTAATCTATTGGAAATGACAAAAAGATAAAGTCATATGTTGCAACAGATTGGTCATCTGTTGAAAATGACCAACAGATAAAGACATTTGTTACAACAGATGACCAATCTGTTGCAACATATGTGTATATCTATTTGATAATTTTAAACAGATGACTCATCTGTTGTAACAGGTTAAGTTTGTTGAAATAGGTTATACACTTAAATGATCATGTAATTACTCTGAGATTAATAAAAATTGTAATTATTAAATCAATTTAGCTATTACTAATAATGGCTTAATTTGAATCATTTCAAATAAAATTAGTCAATTGATCACTCTACTCAGAACGAACACACTAAAATGATTGTGTAATTAATATGAGAATAATTCAAATCGTAATTGAACTTATCAATTCATCTTTAATTTTAAGTAAATCAATGTAGTTATTACTAAAAATGTCTTAATTTGAACCATTTCAAATAAAATTGGCCAATTAACACTTTACTCAAGACGAATATACTTAGATGATCATGTAATTATTATGAGATTAATTTAAATCGTAATTAAACTTATCAATTCATCTTTAATTTTGGTTAAATAAATTTAATTATTACTAATAATTTCTTAATTTTAATTATTTTAACTAAAATTGTTCAATTGATCATTCTACTTAAGACTAAACACTTAGTTGATAATGTAATTACTATAAAATTAATTGAAATTGTAAGTGAATTTACTAATTCATCTTTAATTTTAGTTAAATCAATATAATTATTTCTAATTATGGCTTGGTTTGAATCATTTTAAATAAAATTGGTCAATTGATCACTCTACTCAGGACGAACACACTTAGTTAATCACGTAATTATCATGAGATTAATTGAAATTGTAATTGAACTTATTAATTCATGTTTACTTCTAGTTAAATTAATTTAATTATTACTAATCTAATGACTTAATATGAATCAATAGATGACTAACACGTTGCAAAAGATAAGTAATCTGTTGAAAATGATCAAACAGATAAAGACATCTGTTGGAAATGACCAAATAGATAAAGACATATGTTGAAAATGATCAAACAAATATAGACACATGTTGCAACAGATGACTAACCTGTTGCAAAATGACTCATCTATTGAAAATGATCAAATAAATATAGACATCTGTTGCAACAGATGACTAAGTTGTTGCAATATATGACTCATCGGTTGAAAATTATCAAACATATAGGATATATGTTGGAAAATAATTTAAAATACTAAAGCTCAGATGTTTTTAAGAGAACTCAAATGTTTGTCCCTTTGTCTAAGATCTTGTCTTTAATTTTAGTTAAATCAATTTAGTTATTGCTAATAATTGCTTAATTTGAATCATTTCAAATAAAATTTATCAATTGATCATTCTATTAAGGATGAATACATTAATTGAAATTGTAAGTGGACTTATCAATTCATCTTTAATTTAGTTAAAATCAATTTAGTTATTACTAATAATGACTTAATTTGAATCATTTCAAATAAAATTGGTCGATTGATCACTCTCCTCGAGACGAATACACATAATTGATCATGTAATTACTATGAGAGTAATTGAAATTGTAAATGAACTTATCAATTCATATTTAATTTTAGTTATATCAATTTAGTTATTACGAATAATGGCCTAATTTGATTCATTTCAAATAAAATTGATCAATTGACCACTCTACTCATGACGAATACACTTAGTTGATCATTTAATTACTATGAGATTGATTGAAATTGTAAGTTTATGTTTAATTTTAGTTAAATCAATTTAGTTTTTTATTGGTGAAGAAATTAATTTAATTATTACTAATAATGACTTAATTTGAATCATTTCAAATAAAATTGGTTGATTGATCACTCTACTCAGGACGAATACACTTAGTTAATCATGTAATTACTATGAGATTAATTGAAATTGTAAGTGAACTCATCAATTCATGTTAAATTTTAGTTAAATCAATATAGTTATTACTAATAATGACTTAATTTGAATCATTTCAAATAAAATTGATCAATTAATTATTCTGCTAAGGATGAAACACTTAATTGATCATGTAATTACTATGAGATTAATTGAAATCGTAATTGAACTTACTAATTCATCTTTAATTTTTGTTAAATCAATATAGTTATTTCTAATAATGATTTAATTTGAATTATTTCAAATAAAATTGGTCAATTAATCATTCTACTTAGTACGAAACACTTAATTGATCATGTAATTACTATGAGATTAATTAAAATCATAATTGAACTTACTAATTCATCTTTAATTTTAGTTAAATCAATATAGTTATTTCTAATGATGAGTTAGTTTGAATCATTTCTAATAAAATTGGTCAATTGAACACTCTACTCAGGACGAACATACTTAGTTGATCATGTAATTACCATGAGATTAATTGAAACTGTAATTGAACTTATTAATTCATATTTTATTTTAGTAATCAATTTAGTTTTTACTAATAATGGCTTAATTTGAATCAATAGATGACTAACATGTTACAACAGATGAGTAATCTGTTGGAAATGACCAAACAAATAAAAATATCTGTTGAAAATGACCTAACAGATATAGATATTTGTTGCAACAGATGACTCACTTGTTGCAACAACTAATTCATCTATTGAAAATTATCAAACAGATATAGACATCTGTTGCAACAGATGACTAAGTTGTTGCAACATATGACTCATCTGTTGGAAATTATTAAGTAGACAAAATGTGTTGAAAAATAATTTAAAATACTAAAGTTCAAACATTTTTTAGGATAACTCAAACGTTTTCCCCCTTGTCTAATGTCTTGTCTTTAATTTTAATTAAATCAATTTAATTATTTTTAATAATTGCTTAATTTGAATCAACAAATGACTAACATGTTATAAGCGTTTGTTATAGATGACTAACTAGTTGCAACAAATAGGTCATCAGTTGGAAAATAATTAAAACTAGGGAACTCAAACATTTTTAGGAGAACTCAAATATTTGTTCCATTGTCTTAAAGACTTGTCTTTAATTTTAGGTAAATCAATTTAGTTATTACTAATAATTGCTTAATTTGAATCAATAGATAACTAACATGTCGCAAGAGATGATTTATCTGTTGGAAATTATCAAACAGATAAAAAATCTGTTATAACAGATGGGTCATTCATTAGAAAGTAGTTTAAATACTAGGGAATTTAAACATTTTTAGGAGAACTCAAACGTTTGTCCTCTTGATCCTTTTGCATTTGATGTATGATATACTATTTTTGTCTTCTTTACCTATTTCATAAAATTTTTCATGTGTTTCACTTATTCGTTGTGCCCCTATTTAAATTTTTAGAATTTTTTTAGGTCAAATTTTATTCGTATATCACTTGGGTATTACTGCATAGGTGATTTTGTAAGTATAATTATGATTTTTGTTGAATTTTTTATTTGGTATATCTTCTACTGCTACAATGGATAAAACCTGCAAAATGAATCCAATATATGAGTCATTTGTTGCAACAAATGAGTAATCGTTGCAACATATGACTAACCTTTTGCAACAGATGACCCATATGTTGGATTCATGTTACAACACTATAATATGAATCCAACAGATGAGTAATCTGTTGCAACAGATTACTCATCTGTTGCAACAAATTACTCATTTATGCAACAGATTACTCATCTGTGCAACAGATTACTCAACGGTTGGATTCATGTTACATGTTTTATCCATTGTTGAAAAAACATCAGTAGCAGATACACCCAGATGAGAAATTCAACTAAAAATTATAATTTTACTTACTAAAATCACCTAATAAGTAATGTCTCAGTAATATACGAATAAAATTTGACCTAAAAAAATTTGATCAAGTAGCAACAGTATCGGTAACAGCAACAATGTTCAATAACAAGAAGATGATGATGATGAACAAGAAGAGCTGATAATGAAGAAAAAAATGATGATAATGAAGAAGATGATGAATAAAGCAACAACAACAATGAACAAAAAAATTGCGAAAAGAGAAAACTCCAATAAATGAGAAGAGAGAGAAATGTGCCCTTTTTTCCTCCGTTTTTAGTTATATTAGGTTTTACATTGGATCAAAGTGTAAATTAAAAAACTTGTGGGTTATTTTCAAACTTCTCTTACTTTCTTAATCCTTAATAAAGTAATTGTCACCTTCACTCAATTATTAAGACTTGTGTCACCCACACCTCATTTTAAAACTCTTTTGTCACCTACAGTCCAAAGCCCCAAGTTATTCACTAATTATTTGTCGTAATACCAGCCGTCTTTAGCAACTAAATTTTTTCGTTCCTAAAGCTTTTCAGTAGCAACGACAAATATTAATCGCTAAATTTTTATCGCTAATAATTTTGTAGGAAAATAATTGAAACACGTAAATTATAGAATAATTAAAATAATCAACATTCATATAGATAGAAAAATGCACAATAATTGTGCCCAAAAACCCACAATTTCAAATATTTTATCAAACATAAACTAATGTCAAACCAACATCTATGAAAATTAGTATTTATTACTACGTACATAAATATTTTGTATTTCCACACAAAAATAGTCTATCAAAAATTAATGCAACGATCAAGAACTACAAATACTATGAAGCTAGGAATCAACGTCGTCATCATCATCATCATTAGTAGGAGGAGGATCAAGCACATCCCCTTCTTGTATCCTAATACCACCAACACGCTCAAGAACTACCGAAAGAAAATAAGTAGTAAGTGCCGGAATCAATTGCTTCACAAACTCCTCTAAATTTGTTGTCGGTAAAGAAATCAAAAGTGGTACTGATGATGAGGAGGCATCGCAACCACAAAGTTTTTTTCATACTAACTGCCAGATTCAGACCTAACACCAAATAATCTTTTCTTCTTTGCTCCTCCCGCAGCTTCATAATATATTTTCAATTGATCAATTTCAGATTTACACTGTATTTTTTTCTCGTATAATTTATTCATATTTTTCCTGTAACAAGTGGAGTTATTAATATAGACTCAAGTTCATGTCAAAACAAAAGAAAAATAAGAGAAGAATATCATATATAAATGATATAAATTATGGACTTACATGTAGAAGTCGTGAACGCTCACCAACAAAAGATTTTCCATCATTATTATGTGTAGGGACGTGCAAATGTAACTCACTTGAAGTTGAATCTCGACCTATTTTAAGAGCCTATACATAATTCAAAGACAATGACAAATATTTGCATAGCTAGCAACAACATCAGTAACATACTAATCATAAACAAGGCCTTAAAATGGAACACATATTATGGAACACATAAACAACAGTAGCATACATACTAACCAACTCTCAAAGTCGGAACACATAAACAGCCGCAAAAGTAGCATACATACTAACCAAATCTCAAACTCATGGAACACATAAACAGCAGCAACAGTAGCATACATACTAACCAACTCTCAAACTCATGGAACACATAAACAGAAGCAACAGTAGTATACGTACTAACCAACTCTCAAACTCTAAGAAATCATCCAAAATAAAACCCATATTGAAACAAGGCTAGAGCAACATCAGTAGCATAGCAGCAACAACAGTAGCATATTCAAACATAGCTAGCAGTCCAAACATAGCTAGCAGTAGCCAAACGCAACCCCAAATCAACCATTTCAACAAAAATCAATCAAGATACACTTACATACATTCAAATGAAATAGTGGACAACATGCAACAAGATTAGTTTCTCAGATATTAATGATATAGTCATCACAACCAAGAAGCTACACTAACTTGTCCTACATTTTTCAATGTCATACAAGAAGTGCAACCCATAAAGGAAAGAATCCACACAAAGTACCAGCCATATCATTCACACAAAGTACCAGCCATATCATTCAAATGAAATTAGTAGATAGCAATATATATAAAACCATAGCAGTATCCATGAAAAGTCTAGCAAAAAATACCAGCCATATCTGTAATACCCCATAATTTTTCTTAGCTTAAACTCGTCTAGAAAATGAGCAAGGAGTAGCTTCTAGAATGAGTGATTTTTATTTCGTGTGGAATTATTTAGATTTGGACTTTACATGATGTAGGAAATTGAATTATCTTTCCAACGATATAAGATTCGCCTAAATTCGATAATCGGGTAAGAAGTTATGGCTATTTAAAGTTCCAGTCGTAAAACACCATCATTTAGACCCTTAGCGCACCGCGAAGCAGTGTTAAATCTCAATTGTTATTTTCCAGAAGCCCTTCATGATATTGGCGCATCGCAGAGAGGGATAATTTCCCAGTTGTCAATTTTTGAAGGTCCAACGCGATAATGGCGCGTCGCGCTATGTGCCAAAATAGCATTCCAAAGGGGCACCACGATGACTTCGCATCGCGGAGTCTGCCCATTTTCCAGTTGTCATTTTCCAGTGAGCCACCACGATAGTGGCGCGTCGCGGTGGCCACTCAGATCGGGAAAATATACGTTTTTTAGTTCCGTTTAAAATCTTAAAGGGGTCATTTTGGTAAATTACCCAACCCCCAATCCGTCCAAAAACAGAAGATTTATTATATTTGAGAGCACTTTATGCTCCATTCATCATTCTCTCTTAAACAAAATCCTAAGGCTTATACTTCCTCTTCAAGAAACTCAAGAATTCCTCTATTAACTCTCCAAGACAAGTTAAGATTGAGGATTCCCAATACAAGATCACTAAGAATTCATCTCCAAAGCATCCATAGGAATCCAAGATTCGAGCCTTTCATCAAAGATCATCAATTAAGGTATGTGGGGTTTGAACAAGGATAATTCTTTCATCCTTATGCCCATAACTTTATTTTATTTATAAATTTACTGCAACTTATATGATTTTCCATGAAATTCAAGTTAGAGTTTATACCCATTATCATTCTTTGCAAGATTATGAGATTTTCCATGATTTAGAAGTTGAAATACATGATTATGTTTATGTTTCCATGCATATTCCTGAAATTTTCAGATTCTAAGATGATTTATGAAAGTTTATATTATCAAGTATGAACTTTGAGATGTTTTAACATGAGATTGATGCTTGGGTCACTAGACCTCAGTTAAAGATTGTTGTTTCAAGATTGTTTGTGCTATAAACACCTCATGACTAGATTATTTTTAGATTGTAGATAAAGAATCCAATTTATTTCAGAAGACTTGAGATTTAAAGAAAAACAAAGCATAATTGGCTTTCTGTAACCATTTGTGTAAATTTTAAAGTGGATTTCTTAAGATTTTGAGCATGAGTTGGGAGTAGTATTTAGCACCGAGGTGGGTAAGTTACTATGGTTTCATAACCTAGAACTACGTGCCACCATAGGTACAGATATCAGATTATTCCCACTTTTATGTGGATGACTCAAATTGTGATCACACAAATTAGAATGTTCTATTCCGATGGCAAGGGTAGAACAACCCTACCTAACGGGGGCCAGTCGTGGGACTCCATGGATGCTCACATGGTGTATTGTCGATTAAAAGAACCTCCCAAAATATGTCCCCCATTCTTAAAACAGTTTATTGATTTGAATCCTTAAGATATACAAAATAAGTTTTCAGACTTCACTTAGCCTACGTGATTTGAGAAATAGAACAGAACTACAGATTTCAGAACTAAGTGTGATGACTCACAAGATTTAGATTACATGTTTTATTACTTCCAGATTTTAGAATATTCAAGCCTAAGTGAGTCATTTACATTTAGTATGCATGATTTTATAAATTGTGATGATATTGTTTACTTATTCCATGCACCCCCATATACTCAGTATATCATCAAATTACTAATCCACATATATGTCTATGTGCTACATTATCTCATAATGTAGGTTCAGGTGCTCAGTCTCAGCAACGTGATTGATTTTCGAGCATCTCTTCTACATTCTTGCAGTTGGTGAGTCCTCATAGTTCGGAGACTTAGTTGCTTACACTTTCATTTTATTAGCAGATGTATCTCATTTTATTTTCAGACAGTTTGAGTCAGATGGGGCCTATCCCAGTGACTCTCTAGATTCAGATAGTAGAGGCTTGTCGGACTACTAGTTTCAGTGTTAGACTTTTGATTCAGTATTTAGATTCTCAGCATTATCTTACCAAGATTTATGAGATTCCTATGCTAAGACTTCTACATCTATTATGTTTTCATACCCGTATTTCCCTATTTTGAGATTCAGATTTAGAAAAGGCAGCCAGGGTTAGCTCAGGACTACTTGTAGTTCGGAGAACCGTATGGCATCCCGAAAATTAGATTTTAGGGCATTACAATATCATTCAAATGAAATCAGTGGACAACAACAAGATTAGTTGCTCATATATTAATGTTATCCTCATCATAACCAAGAAGCTACACTAACTTGTCCTACATTTTTCAATGTCATACAAGAAATGCAACCCATAAAGACAAGAATTCACACAAAGTACCAGCTATATCATTCACATAAAGTAGTAGCCATATCATTCACACAAAGTACCAGCCATATAATTCAATGAAATCAGTAGACAACAACTTAGACACAACCATAGCAGCAACCATGACTATTCTAGCAAAAAGTATCAAATGAAATCAGTGGACAACAACAAGATTAGTTTCTCAGATATTAATGCTATCCTCATCACAACCAAGAAGCTACACTAAATCTTACATAAATAGCAGAAACAGTAGCATACATACTAATCAACTCTCAAACTCATGGAACATATAAACAGCAGCAGCAGTAGCATACACACTAACCAAATCTCAAACTCTAAGAAATCATCCAAAATGGAACTCATATTCAAACAAGGCTAGAGCAACATCAGTAGCATAGAAGAAGCAGCAGTAGCATATTCAAATAAAGATAACATCCCAAATATAGCTAGCAGTAGCCAAAAATAACCCCAAATCAACCATTTCAACAAAAACCAATCAAGATCCACTTACATACATTCAAATGAAATCAGTGGACAACTACAAGATTAGTTGGTTAGAAATTAATGTTATCATCATCACAACCAAGAAGCTACACTAAATCTCACATAAACAGCAACAACAATAGCATACATACTAACCAACTTTCAAACTCATGGAACACATAAACAGCAGCAGCAGTAGCATACATACTAACCAACTCTCAAACTCTAAGAAATCATCTAAAATGGAACCCATATTCAAACAAGGCTAGAGAAACATCAGTAGCATAGTAGCAGTAGCAGTAGCATGGCAGTAGAATATTCAAACATAGTTAGCAGTAGCCAAAAGCAACCCCAAATCAACTATTTTAACAAAAGCCAATCAATATCCACTTACATACATTCAAATGAAATCAGTGGATAACAACAAGATTAGTTGCTCAGATATTAATGCTATCCTTATCACAACCAAGAAGCTACTCTAACTTGTCATACATTTTTCAATGTCATACAAAACGTGCAGCCCATAAAGGCAAGAATTCACACAAAGTACCAGCCATATCATTCACACAAAGTAGCAGCCATATCATTCACATAAAGTACCAGCCATATCATTCAAATGAAATCAGTGGACATCAACAAAGACACAACCATAACAGCAACCATGACAAGTCTAGTAAAAAGTACCAGCCATATCATTCAAATGAAATCAGTGGACACATAATCAACAATAACCAATACTTACAAGATTCTTCTGGTGCTCTCCAGCTGTGATAGAGCCACCTGTGTGTGTCCTAGCAGCTACTTCACGCCCACCACAATGGTTTTTTGAATTTATCTCGAACTTCTTAATACAGTCATCACTTTCCCAAATTCCATCCATTTTTCCTACACATGGTCATTTATAAATTTTGGTTGAACTGTAGCTCTATGTTTCTTGATATAAATTCTTGTAGCGTAATGCAGCCTTCTTCAACCATTGTTGCTTCACCACTTCTTCACTAACGAAAGCATCCTAATAGAAATTCTTCTGAAATATAGTTTAAAGTAAAATAATTATGTGTTAGCTACAAACTCAAACAATTTCTATCGATTATTATTTTAAGAAACATACCTTCAACTCTCCAAAATAACCATCTTTGACATATTTTGAGACACCTTTCCAGTAGATCCCATTGAGAAATGTAATGGAACTGGAGCATTTTGAAGAAAGTTCCAACTTGTACAACATCAAATCCAACACCAATAACACTACAACATTTGTTTACAAAAAAAATAATCACAAAAGCTATTTGGGCATTGATTATCAACTAATAATCACCAATAGATAACAAAAACATTGATGAAAAATAAATAGTAAGTACTAACCCTGAAGAAGTCAGCTAAATAAGGGTGCGACCACTGCTAAAACTGGAATCAGCTGAACCAGATACATTTCTCTGACTAGATATTCCATCAGTTGCTATGTTACTTTAAGAATTCATATTCTCGCCTGTTGGGTTGCCTTGGTTAGGTGTAACAGGAGATGTCTTAGGAATGACCGGGATATTTCTTTCTCTCAATGTCTGAACCAATGGCGAACTATTGGGCAATAGTGTTTGATCGGCTAGCAGACAGATAAGAATGGAAGCGGTATCATACTGTTCAATCACTGGAGTTGGAATAGAAGGAATTTTTGCACGATTAGCAGTCTTACTCCAACCTGGGGACTTGCCTGCACGATATCCACTTCGAGTCATATCTACAAAAAAATGGTGTCATTAGATCATTACTATTAAAAATCAAATTAAAAATGATGTGATATGAAAAACTAACAGATTAATAAAAGGAAATAAAAAACTAAGAAAATGATAATAATTTGGAGAAGCCAATACCAAAAATAAAACAGAATACAATAAAGATAAAATAACAATTTTTTATCAAACACTAGTCACTATCAATGTCTTCTTACTCAAAAAAAATACAACAAAGATAAAATAGCAGATTTTTTAACAAACTCTAGTCACAATCTGTGTCTTCTTCAAACTCTCCCTCTTCATCATCATCCTCAGTTTCATCAGTTTCATATTTTTCTTCTTCTTCTGTGGATCCATCTTGGATTTCATGATGCTCTGCAATAAACCATCATTAAGAGGTTCATTCATTTCAAGAACACCCTCATTTGGACCATTCAATAGAATATCTTCATTAATAAAAACAGACATATCTATCTCATGGACTTCAACTTCTTCAACTTGAAAAGGAACATTCAGATCTGAAGTTGTCACCACTTTTCAACTGGTAATTCAATAACATTTTGAGGTTTGACCTTTAATACAGCTAGCTAATCATCCTTGTCCTTCTTCTTTCTTGGATAAGGTACATAACATACTTGAGTTTCTTGCATTGCAAGAATAAAAGGCTCATACTTTTTATACTGATGACGATGGTTAATATCAACCAATTTGTACGAATTATGCTTCTTAACACCGACATCCATTGTTAGGTCAAACCATTCACATTTGAATAACACAGTTTGCTTTAAAGGTGCTTCACGGTATTCCACTTGTATAATCTTTTTTATCCACCCATAATAATCACCAAAATTTGGATTCGAGATACAAACTCCACTATTCATTGTTGATCTCATGCTACCATGACCTTCTGTGTGAAATTTATATCCATTAATAAAATAAACAGAATGGCATGTAGCTCTTATTAATGGTCCACGAGCAAGACTACACAAGTATTCATTTTCAATGAAATTGCACCGAGCCTATTTTAAAAAATATCAAAGATTTAGTTAAATTTGAGAAGTCAATTTAAGTACATCGAGAAGTCAATTTAAGTACATCATTATATGAAAGTTAATATTTATTTAAATCTTACATATTCCTTGAACCATATAACAAAATTTTCTTCAAGGCTCTCGTCTATTTCACTTTGAGAGAGATTCAAAAATTCTTCTTCCAAATGTTGCAGGTACATACTTCATTGCAACAAAATAATTTAAATAAAAGAAGTCACAATATAAGAATAGATTTTATTATTATTAAGAAAATTTGGTTACCTTACAAATGGCTCAACCTCCTCATAATTTAGTAAAATATAAGTTTGGGCCGCCTTGATTTCATCTAAGGTTAAATCTCTTTTTTTTGCTTCTCCCCAAAGTTGACCTGGATGGGAGAATATTGAAAGATTTCCTTTAAGATCTTCCACAACACCACCGTCATCCTTACGGTCCACATTATGATTTCGGGACATGACATGAGGTTCAAAATAATGAGAAAATAATTATGTTGACTCCATCATCAAGTACGCTTCACAAATAGAACCTTCAACACTAGCTTTATTCCCAATCATCCATTTAAGAATGGAAGGTGCTGGTCTCTCCTACATCACATTAGGATTATGTTGAATCATGTTATTAGTCCAACCTTTAAGAAAGTTCTTTTGATCTCTCCTAAATGGGTGATGCTGGTCAAGAAACATTCTGTGGCAATCAAACCAGGATTGTTTTCTTTCATGCTGTAATCTAAAGGATTGTGTTTCCTCCATACAATAAGGACATGTTAATTTACCCACAGTACTCCATCTCGATAACATAGAATATGCTGGAAAGTCACTATTTGTCCATATCAAAGGTGCCATTAATTAAAAGTTTTGCCTTTTTGAGATGTCAAATGCTTCCACACCTGTCTCCCAAAACAAGGTCAATTCTTTTATTAGGGGTTGCAGATAAACATCAATTTTATGTTTGAGATTGATGGGACCTGGAACAATGATAGTTAAGAACATATAAGTCTCTTTCATGCACATTCCTGGAGGTAAATTGTATGGTGTGAAAATCACTGGCCACGAAGAATATTTTCTTCCAGACTGGCCGAATGATTGAAAACCATCCGTACATAACCCCAGCCTGACATTTCTTGGTCCAGCAGCAAAAAAGGGATGAGTTTCATTGAAGTGCTTCCAAGCCGCAGATTCTGATGGATGGCGCATCACACCTTCCTCTTTTTTATGCTCATGATGTCATCTCATCTCGGCAGCTATAGCATGGGATGCATATAATTTTTGCAATCTCGGAATCAAAGGAAAATAATACATTTTCTTGTAAGGGACTAATTTCTTCTTACGAGAGCCAACATAACACTTATACCTTGGATTGCCACAAAATTTACAAGATGTAAGGTGTTCATCATCATCACCCCAATACAACATATATCCTGATTCACAACAATCAATCTTTTTAACTGGCAAACCCAAGCTACGCACTATATTCTTTGTCTGATAATAGCTATCAAGCACTATGTTATCTTCACGTAAAGCCTTTTTAAGAAATTGCATCATCTGGTTATAGTCTCTTTGTGATATATTGTTCTCCATTTTAATATTCAACATTCGAGAGACAACTGAAAGTTGAGAAAGGGATAAAAACGAATATAATTCTGCATCAGCAGCATCTAGCAAATCAAAAAAAAATTGAGACACGGGATTAGGATCTTCCTCCATTGAATGTTGACAAGGAAGAGATGACTCAGGTTCTATATTGCTATAAGATTGCCAACTTGATCTCTGAGAAAAGCCATCTGCATCCAAAATCATTTATCGGTGTAGATTCTCTCCGAATACAGGTTGACCACCACCATGCAAGTCATTACCATAAGAAGTCCCACTTATACCATCTCAACAAATTCAGATTGATAAAGGTGACATTTAACAGTTTCAACATCCACGAATTTATAGTTCTGACATTTTGCACATGGACATCTAACTTTGTACCACTCATGCCATTTTGTTGAGAACATACAAATTGAATAAATTCATCCACCCTGATTACAAATCTAGAGTATAAAGCCCTTCGGTCATCTAACCTCTCATACATCCAACCACGCTCTAGATTATTCATGTTCCTATTAAGGTTGAAATAAAAAAATTGAATAATCAGTACTAATTAACCAGCTTAATAAGAAACGTGATAATTAGTTTAATAACTAATAATTAATCTTGTTGAAAATTCATATTAACAAAATACGATAATCTATGATCAGACTCTATATGAAGAACTAGTTAGCAAAGAAAGCATAATTAAGTAGATCAATTGACAGTTTAAAAGTTTCACTAAATTATTCAAACTGATGCTCTCAAAGTAGAAAACAAAACTAGTTTACCATAAAAATAAGATAAAAGTGATACATACTTCTATTTTTACAATAAATTTATCGTTACATGCTTAATAACAAAAATAAGTTACAAACATAATCGATTATTTAAAAACACACCTGATTGTATACAATACTCCACTTATTTTGCCATCAATCTACAACTGCACTACGCCAATTCCAGTAAAAAGGCACCTGAAAGAAAAGTGTATCAAATAAATATTTTGAATATATGTCACTTACACCTATTAGAAAACAAACCAGATCTCATCTAGTTGATCCACACAACAAACTTTATAAACATCGAAACTAAAAAAAAAAGTAGAATTGGACAATTCACTCCTCAAAATCCAATTAGATCCAAAACTAGCTAAGTTTAAACAACTCAAAAACACACAGCAAAATCAAATAATAGCAATGAAGAACTCAAACAGTACTACAACAACTTATATAAACACTAGTAAAATCTTATAATTAACTTATCAAAATTTAATACTTTTAGCTTCAAATTCAGCTAGATCCAAATCTAGTGAACTTTAAATAGCACAATAAATCAAATCACTGCGATAAAATACTCAACGAAACTCAAATAATACTCCAAAAAATTGTATAAACAATTGAAACTACCATAAAAGTACCAAAATAAAGCAACAATTGAACAATTTGCCACAGTGGTCAAATTATAAACCCACAGCTCCAAATCCAACTACATCCAAACCTAACTAACTTTATATAGCATAATAAATCATACAGCTAGCACAACAAACCATAAAATACTTGATAAAACTAAAATACAACACAAAATTGTATAAAAAAAGTACAAAATCAGAGTATATCTGAACAGTTTCTTACTCTTGATAAGCGGAGAAAACGAAAATCGTGTAAACGAAAAAAATATCTTAGCCCCAAATAAATCCTAGCCCCAAATGTTTTCATGAACCCTAACTCCAACCGGTTGCATGCATCCAAAATCGTGTAAACTAAAAAAAAATCACAATATTCACCCCCCATTGTAATGTAAAATCACGGACAAAACATCCAAAATCAAACGGATTCTCGAAGAATAGACTAATTCAACCTTCAATTCGAACAATAATTTAAAATTGACTCAAAAAATTAAAGAAAACACAAATTTGAATACATGCATAAATGTCTTCAATTCGTGCAAAAACTCGTTCAAATCGGGCAAAAACTCATTGAAATCGTGAATGATTCTTGAGAGAGAGAGTAGAAAGAGAAGGGGGGGGGGGGTGAAATGAATAATAACCCTAGAAGCCCCCTTTTTCTATTCTTTAATATTAATTTAAAACTAAAATTAATATTTTACGACGAAAACACTGGTCGCTAAATAAAATGAATTTTTTTTTTAAAAAAATGAAGCATACCGACGAAAGTTTGTTGCTAAATCTGCTGCTACAAAATAATTAACATAACGACCAATATTTCGTTGCTAATCTGTCACTAAATTTAGGTGCCAATTTTTTCCTCTATTATTTAGTGACGAAACTACAATTTCTTCACTAATTCGTTGTTAATAGCATACCAAAAAATTGAGCTGCTATGTATGCGACCAAATTGAATATTCCGTTACTGATCCATCGCTATATAGTGATAAAAATTGGTCTGTCAGTAAATTTCGTCATTAAACACAGTTAGTTTTTGTAATGGCATGGAGAATCGTGCCAACCATTTTCATAACTCATAATGAGATAAACAAACAATGAACAGGGAAAAAATGATCAAAATACAGAATTTTTCTAAATTTCAATACGAGGGTTGTTATAAATGAAGAAGAAGCTACAGATGGCAAAAGATGGAGGAAGAAGAAAAAGGAAGAGAAGAAGAAAAACAGCAGTAAAATGGTCATTAATTATCAATGAAGAAGGAAGAAAATAAGAAGTCATTAATGATAGAACATAGAGGAATAAGAAGATAAGTAGCAACAGCTAGTTCTTGTAAGAAAGACAGCCGAGTGGCCGATTTGAGTAAGAAAAAATAAGAGGGTCATTACGATTTGTCTAAATTTCCCTTGTATTAATTTACAAAATTTTGCTTTATATATTATTATATTATATACATGTACTAGTTTTCCTATTCATATATACATGTATGTATGTACCTACACACATACACGCATATATGTATGTACATATACTAGTCAATTCGCATATGTATGTACATATACTAGTCAATTCGTATATGCTTTATGCGTGTGCATCGCGTTAATAATAAATATATATGAACAGAACAAACTATTGCATACATAATTTGAAATAAAAAAAAATTATGCTATGTAAGATTGTGTATAAAGTTTAAATAAATAAAAGAGAATAATTAATAAACTAAAAGGAAAACGAAAGCAGCTAAACTTTCTTGATATGAATTTTGAAAGAATATAAAATTTATTACTCCTAACTCTAAATAAAATTGAAAGTAAATTTTTTATTTTTTAGAATAATCACACACATACTATAAGAAAAAAAAATCGTAAATTAGAACTTTACATCCATTAGTTATTATATTCAATTAAAATAATTATAGTAAATTGTCAAAGATAAAGTATTGTGCTAACTAACATGTAATTGAACCCTACCCAAACAGCTCCCACCCCCACCCCGGAAAAAAGCTATCATGTCAATAAATCTCCTGCGAGAAGTTGTTTTCACTGTAATTTTACGAAAGCATATATAAATAAGGAAAGATTTCAAAAGTAGCAACTTAACAGGTATAATTATAACTTTCATAGTAACTGTTTCATAATTATGAAAAATAACAAGTTGTATTTTGTATTTAAGTAAAATGTTGTTAAATAAATATATATACAAACTGAATAATAATTCCTATTTTAACTTTCATCAGTTAGAGTTAAATAAGGAAAGTAACCGTCTCTTAATTCATACTACTTTTAATTATAAAGATTCCTTTTACTCATATGACTCTTCTATTTCTGTTTTTTTTTAATCCTTTTTCATTTCTTTTTCTTCTTCTTTTTTAATTGTTTTCTTATTATTTTTCCTTTCTCATATTTTTCTTTTTCTTTTCCTATTTTCGTTTCTTTTTTTATCGTTTTATTTTTTTATTTTGATTTTTTTCTTTTCTTTTTTTTCATTCCACTTTATTTTCACTCTTCTATTTCTTTTTTTTTTTATCTTTTTTTTTATTTTTTTTCGTTTTCTTATTTTTTTTCCTTTCTCATATTTTTCTTTTTCTTTTCCTATTTTTTTTAATTTTTTTTAACTTTTATAGCAAGTGATACAAATTGGATAGTAGCTCCTATTTTAACTCCTATTAGTTAGAGTTAAATAAGAGAAGTAACCGTCCCTTAATTCATGCTATTTTTAATTATAAAAGTTCATTTTCCTTATATGAATCTTCTATGTTTCTTCTTTTTTTATCCTTTTTTCTTTTTTGTTTTCTTATTTTTTCCTTTCTCATATTTTTTTTTTCTTTTCCTATTTTCGTTTCTTTTTTTATCATTTTATTTTTTTATTCTTTTTTTTTTTTGCTTTCCACTTTATTTTCACTCTTCTATTTCTCTTCTTTTTTATCCTTTTTCATTTTTTTTTTCTTTTCCATTTTCTTATTCTTTTTCCTTTCTCATATTTTTTTTCTTTTCCTATTTTCGTTTTCTTCTTTTTTTCTATTTTTATTTTTTATTTCTTTTATTTTTTCTTTTATTTTCACACTTATATTCCTAGCTTTTATTTCTCTTTCTTCTTTTTTTTCGTTTTTCACTTCTTTTTCTTTGGATTTTATTTTTTATTTTTTTTTTATTTTTTTACTCTTCTATCTCTTGCTTTTATTTTTAAAAGACACATATCTATATCACATATACATATTCAAAAAATATACAAAATACATAGACGCACAGATCTGCATATGTATTTACAGTACAAAACATACATATATATCTGCATATGTATTTACAAAAATACATATCTGACTCATATGTATATATGAACATATAGGACACAAAATCTCTATAACAAAAAGTGACATAATACATTTGCCTAATTGCGCTTGAACTACACATTTCTTCTTCATGATGTAGACATCAAAAATATTCTTATGATGAGAATTTTGTACTGCTACTTTGATAACATTGCCTTAATATGTTCTTCAATATCGTTGACCGTGTGACATCCTATATGTGGTGCAAATTTTGAAAGTACTCTTGCCATGAATATTTGGTCACGTGGCAACTGTAGACCAAAAAAATGACATAAATCTATATTACATGTACTTTTCACCAAAAAAAATTTACAAAATATATAATATGCCTATGTTTTCTATTACATCATACATATTACATTACAACAAATACACATATCTCTGCATATATATTTTTAGAATACATGTTTGGTCCAAAGTGTATATTATCATATAAAACATACATATATAAACTCATATGTATTTACGAAATTCATACCACTGTCATATTAAATAAGAAAATACAAATGCATAACTTAAAATAGTATAAAATAACTATATTATTTATCTTGATATGTTTTTATCTTAAGTGTATGTTGTAGTTATATTTGTAATTGTATGTTATGTTGTAGTTCCATTTGTATATTTAATAAATGTAATTGTATTTTATTTTTGCATTTGTCTTTCAAGAAATACTCCAACAGAGCGAATCAGAGTATACTCGTATGGCGGTATGCCAAAATACATTTAATTATGTTATATGCATTTGTATTACTGTATATTATTACTTATATGTATATATGTATTTGACTCCAGTAAAAATTGTATTTTCATATGTATTATGTAAGATATATGTATAGTTATGCATAAAATACTTACACAACATAAAAAGCTGAAAAAGACATATAAAGACCTGTAAATACATATGGAGAACTGAAAATACATATGCGGAATCGAAAAATACTAATATCCAACTGAATTTGAGTTTTTTTAACTAATTTTCTTTAAAAAAATTCAGATTGTACCAGTCACAAAGTATGTCTACACAGTACATGACAAAGAGAAGCATTTTATTGTTTGCCTCAGGAAGAAAAAAATTATTTTTTTCATGTATTTCAATTGGACGAGAGACCATGTGTACATGCTTGTGCAGTCTAGATAGCAAGAATTTAAAATTTGCTACAGAAAAAATCGATGAATTTTTTATATTTTAAATTTGATAAAATTCATCTCTATGTTGATAGTGATGTAGTGGCGTAGTATTTGATAGTTATATTTTGTTATTGTATTTTGAAGATTCATACTATATTGAATCTCAAACAGAATGTACAAATACATATAGAAAACTATATATGTATTTAACATATGCATATAGGTAACTGCATGTATTGATCACATATTTAGCAAATACAGATAAAATTAAGTAGTTAATTGTAATTGCTAATACGAATAGGTATCTGTATATGTATTTTTCAAACAAAGATATGAATACACCTTAAAACCCATGTCATTATGTATACGAGATGCATTCGTGCTCAAGAACACAACGTCAGTGATATATTCTTCATAATGTTGTTCATATGTTCATCTCTCAGAGTACTTCAAGAATAGGAATAATTCCCATTGCCAATCCTTTCACATAAAAAATATTATAAATTCAAAAAATACAACAAGTTCAATTACACATATAATCATTAAGTCAAAACTGCAATCAAGATATACAACATAATTCTAATTATACAAATGCTAACATAATATACAATTTATTTTTAAAATACACTAATTCATAGAAAATATACAAATAAATTATAATAAATGAATAAACTAGTAATATACATTTACACATTAAGATATACAAACAAAGCTATAAATATACAAACATAATCAACATGTACAAATGTAAATAATATATACAAATAAAAATCAACAGACTACAATTTCACTATTTCGAATATACAAACAGATTAATTGACTATACAATTTGATGAAATTCGAAAAAAAAACTTATTACTATTTAGCGTATTAAAATCGAGTTTGAACAAACAATAACTCGATCAGTTCAATTTTCATCTAATTCGATCTCCTAGTATAGTCGCCTTTATTTTTAAAAATTCATATAGGAAATATTCAAAAGACTATTTGTTGGAAAAAAGATTGACGAAAAAATGATTAAAGACATAAAAACGATATCAAACAACATTAAAATATTTTAAGTTGCTGAAATTGATATACGGAAATAATTTTTTGATTCAATACCTATAACACCATTGATGATTTATTTTGAATTTTTAAAGCTCATGAAGATAAAAATCTTCAGTTGATTTGATTTTGATTTTAGTTGTTGAAAATTATACTGTAAAACATCTTTTTTGAGGGAGTGAAGTAATTGAGTGAAAATAGGAGAGAGGTAAAAAGTAATGAAGTAAAAATAGGAGAGATGTAAAGTAATGGAGTGAAAATAGGAGAGAGGTAAAGTAATTGAGTGAAAATAGGAGAAGGGTAAAGTAATGGAGTGAAAATAAGAGAGATGAAGTAAAATAAGTGTGTTTAAAATTTATGGGCAAAATAATGCTACTCTTGCTACAAACTGTAATTTTGAAAAACTGTTGTTATTTATTGTAATTTGGTTAGGAATACCAAATTTCATATCGTTGATCCACACAAAGTTTTCATGAAAAAAAAAAGAAAAATTATTATATAAATCTTAATAAACAAAACATAATAAACTCGATTATAAGAGAAAAAATATAGAATGTTGATTACAATGGTGGTGTGATATTTTCTAAATTTACTTTTAACTCTAACTCTACAGAAAAATATACATATACGGACTTACTCAATTATGTCATTGAAGATGCAGATCTTACTTCTATCTCGGGTTATTTTCGCATACCCTCAGCGAAAAAAAGTCAAAAATAGTCCAAAAGTAGTAATCAAAGTACAAGAAACAACAAATAATAACAAAAAGCAACGAATAGTAACAGAACAGAAACTACAACAAAAGAAGATGATAGTCGTGATATCAGAATAATACGATTAAACCTAACCTTTATACAAGAATTTCTCAAAGCCTGATCGAATATTCATCTACCACCTGTAAACTACAAAAATATAATACAATAATCGATATATCATAATAATATAATTAAATCTAATTTTTATACAAAAATTTCTCAAAGTCCGACCGAGCATTCATCTACCACGTGAATTAAGCTGGAAAAATAAGAGAACAAAAACTATAACAACACAATGTAATAATTGAGATTAAAACAATATGATTAAACATAGCTTTTACATAAAAAAATTTCAATGTCAAACAAATATTCATAAATAATATAGACTTTGTTATTAAATATAAAGTAAGAACAAGAAGAATGGAGAGAGAAGGGAGTAATTCTTCTTTCTCTTGATAAATTTCTTGAGGGTGAATAACAATGAAGGAAAACTCCTTTATTTATAGGAAAAAATTAACTTTATCCAAAGTTAGAGTTTATAACTTTTCTAGAAATAGACATTCACTATATATGGTAATACATTTGTAACACTCCCCCTTGAATGTCTAATTGATAGATAATGTACCACGTTAAAACCTTACTAGAAAAACCCAATGAAAACAAATTTAGTAAAGGAAAAAGGGTACACTTCTCTAATGATACGCATATAGGGTACCGCATTAAAAATCTTACAAGGAAAATTAGTAGGACAAAACCTCGTAAGAAAAAAAGAGTAACGTGTATTAACTCCCCTAATGAAAATATCCTTGAACTTTTGCATTCCTATTTTGTGCACCATCATCTTGAAAGCTGCAATTGAAAAAAACTTGATGAATAAATTAGCCACATTGTCACTTGAACGAATTTGTTGCACATTAATATCATAATTCTTTTGGAGCTCGTGTGTATAGAAAAGCTTTGACGAAATATACTTTCTTATATTTCCTTTTATGAATCCTCCCTTAAGTTGTGCTATGCATGTTGCATTATCTTCATATAAAATTGTGGGTACTTTGTCATATTTCAAACCATATTTTTCTTGAATGAGATTTATCACAGATCTCAACTACACACACTCTAGGTTTGCTTCATGAAGAGCTATTATCTTAGCGTGGTTTGATGAAGTGGCTACGATAGACTGCTTTTTAGATCTCCAAGATATGACAGTAACCCCGCATATGAACACATAGCATGTTTGAACCGAGCTTTATATGGATCAGATAAATACCCAGCATCAGCATAACCAACAAGATCAGGACTGTAATCTTTAGAATAAAATAACCACATACAGTAGTTCCTTTTAGATACTGTAATATGTGCTTGATCTCATTCCAATGTCTTCTAGTAGGAGCAGAACTATACCTTGCTAACAAATTAATCGAAAAGGCTACATCAGGCCTTGTAGTATTTGCAAGATACATTAGTACACCAATTGCACTAAGATGTGGTACTTCATAACCAATTCAATATGATATATTTTTTTATTTCATCAAATAATCTATTGCTTTTGAAATCTCTCCAAGAGTTCCAATAATTTTCAAGTTATAAATTTATGCAATATATGACTTATAAATAAGTTTTTCAGAAAATTTTATATGCTTCAAACATTTTGAATCCTTAAAACATATACTAATTTATAAAACATATACACATGTATACGTTATATACTAATTTATAAAACATATACACATGTATACGTTAAATATACACGTCTATAGAAGATATATTCACATATATACGCACCATTCAATGTATATGTACTACTTTAAATAAAATATACTACAATATATATATATATATATATATATATATATATTGTTATATACTAATTTATAAAACATATACACATGTATACGTTAAATATACACGTCTATAGAAAATATATACATATATATACGCACCATTCAATATATATATACTACAATGTATATATATATATATATATATATATATATATATATATATATATATATATATATATATATATATATATATATATATATATATATACTACAATATATGTACAATTTATAAAATATATGCACATGTATACATTAAATAGACACATCTATAGAAGATATATACACAAGTATACAAAACATATGCTACTTAATATAATAAATTAATAATACTTGGTAGTAAATTAATAATATATTAGAAGTAATTTTTTAATTTAAACTAGAAATTCAATTTAAATCATTAAATGAAAAAAATTACAAAGTAAGGACTAAGGAGTGAATGAATGTTGAATTTTATTGATTGCGAAATGATCTAAAATTTATAATTTACATGAATGAAAAATCTACAAATTATACATCATTTTTTCCAACTCATTCATGTTAATATTAATGGGAACTTGCATAGGATAGTCAAAGTCAACGGGGGGGCAAAACCATGCATTGGACTTGATTCTGCTGAGTTCTCCCGTGAAGACATAATTTCTTCAAGTTTCTGCTCGTCGTTCGGCTCCGGTTCCATTCCTTGATTTCTTCTTTCCGCTCTAATCCAATCACTGAGGCAAACTAGAACATTCATTTCATTACTTCCCAATGAGTGTTGGTTGTCTCCAAGCTGCTATCGTCCCTGACTAAAGACGCTCTCTGATGCAACGGTTGACATTGAAACATTCAAGACATCTCTAGCTAATCTTGAAAGCACAGGATATTGTGTTTCATTACTCCTGCACCAATCCAACGTGTTGATCCATCGTCTGCGATCCTCTGGAGGTGATCAAAGATAATATTTCAGCTCTTCCCGATAACTTGATGTGTAAGCTCTCTCATCAACACTGTTCCAACAAGGTAAATCATAAAAGGAATTAGGGAAACCACTATGTGCCGGCCTTTTAGAAGATGATGGCTCCTCAGGAGGATGAGGAGCGACAGTTAGAGTGATATTTGTAGGCACGGCTAAATCAAATAAATCAGCATAGTGATTATATAATTTTTCTATGTATTCATTCGTATCTCCTATAGTCGTCCACAAATCAGGTTGTACTTGTTCAGAATTATTGTTAGTATTTATTTATAAGTTAGCATAAATAATAGTACTAAAGTGGCACATAGTATTATATTTCATGCACGAATTTAGCATAACACCAACAAAGTAAATAGGGAGAATCGGAAAAAAATATTTTTTAAATTTAGTAAACATGGCACCAACAGCTTCTTTATAACCTTCTTTATTTTTATATTCTTTGAGCAAACCAGAAATATCAGTTATATATGCCAAAATATTACAAACAGTAGGATAATAAGCACCGAAAAATTCAACCGTAGCTACATAAATTTTTTCTAAAAACTTAACAAGATCATTAATTACAACCCAATCAGAATCATGTAGCATGCAATCAACATAATCAGCAAATGAACCGCAATGTTGGTTAAAAGCTAGTGTAATAGGAACTCTATATTTATAACAAGTTTTTAAAAAATCATACGTAGAATTTCATCTAATATCAATTTCCTCTGGCATCAATATCGATGCAAGTCCATTTTCTTGACATTTAACTTTTTTTTTTGGTAACTAACGACTTTTTATTAATTACCAAGAATTGTCATTACAAACCCAACAACTTAACTCAGTATGTTGTTGTCTACAATTTAAACTACCAAACTAAGGCTCTAACATCTCCTACAACTCATAACACAAAGGAAGTAAGTATGCATTTGGTTGCACGCTGGGCTCGAACTGTAGTTATGTAGGCTATCTCTTTCACCGCCTGCTGGACTTCACTGCACTGTTGTTGAAATATTCTACTGTTCCTCTCAATCCACACTGTATACACACATTCAACAAATAGTAGTTTGAATATCTGGGCACGCTGACTCTTAAATTCTCTAATTCTCGATCTACGATTATTTTCTTGAATAAAACCAACAGCAAGACAGATTTTTTCAATATAAAACTCAAAAAACTCAAGATCATCTTTTACAATTAAATTATATATATGACATGCACACTTAATATGAAAAATTTCAAGCAACGGCGGAGATAGCTTAGATTTTAACTTTTTTATAGCAGTCTTGTTGTTAGAAGTATTATCAAAAGCAATGAATAAGATTTTATTTTCGATACCATAAAATTCGGCAACTTTAACAATAGAATCAACAATAAAATCTTCAGTATGTTTACGATCTTTATCATATAAAAAAGTAAGAATACGTTTTTGCATCACAAAATTACTATTTATCCAGTGACAAATAACGATTAAATAATCATTTCTATTTATAGCACGACCAAGATCAGAAGTTAGGGACGATCTACATTGAATATTTTTTAACAATGTTGATAAATATAAATAATATTGTGAATGAAGTCTAAAAATATCAGACCGACAAGTACTTCTAGGAATATCATTAAACATAGGATTATAAATTGCTTGAATATAATGAATAAAGGCATCAGAAGAAGGAAAACTAGAAGGCAAACAACCCACAGCTACCATTTTAGCTATTTCTTCCCGGTCCCTTAATTTATTCCCTTAATTTATTATACTTCTTCGTTACCTGAGTGGTTGCTGGGTCCATTCTAGTTTGCGTTGGCCCACCAACATCCCCACCACCTCCTGCAATATTTAACTCTCTTTTGTGAGCATCACCTATATATCTCATTAACGTACTTGTACCCCCTTGCTTGCCTCCGCTTTTATGCTTATATATTTGTTGACAAATATTGCATTGCACCTCAGCATCTGATATACGTTCAAAAAATTGTCATGCAATACTAGTTGTTTTACGAGCTCTTGGGGCACGGGGAGGAGGAAAGGAAGATTAACCGATTCAGATCTAACGTTAGCATTTCCTACTGCGGGTGTCTCACCAATATTTTTATCATCTTCGTCTAAATTAACCGTATCTACTTCATTTTCTTCTTCTATACCGTAATTTTCCTGAGCTTCTACATAATCCATATCGTGAGCACCTACACCTATTTTTTCCTCAAAAGGTGTACCAAGCGGGACCGGAGGCGAATGCACACGGGTATATCTACTACTTGAAGTACCTCTACCGCTAGTAATTCTCTTTTTACTACCACTACAGCTTCTGGAATAATTTTTTAACACCTTTAGTAGCGAGGTTTCTTAATTTATCCATAGTATAAATTAAACTAAAAAAATTCAAAATCCACAAATATAATAAAATTAATTATTCAACAATTAATACAATAAATAAAAATTAAACGTAAGAGATGGAACGACAATACCAAATTTTGGAAGTATCCGAAGGTTGCGACTTTAGAAACTTTCACTCGTACTTTGTAATTGCAAAATTAAAAAATTAAAGCGAGCACTTTAGGAAATTAAATATATTGAATATTTGAGAATTGAGATTTGAGAGAGAATGAGATTTGAGAGAGTAAAAAATTATGTGAAAAATAATTTGAAGGTGTAGGGTATTTATAGATTTTTTTGGGGATTAAAAAAATATTTTAAATAATATATTTTTTTAATAAATGGGCCCAAACTAGCCGTTTGGACCCAAAAAAGGCTATCTAGCCGTTGGGACCCAACGACTAGTTTGTCCCAACTATCAAATTTAAAAAAAAAATAAAAAAAATCCGGGCCGGGCCGATTAACCGGCGGGCCTGGATTGGGCTTGGTCCGGGCCGGGTTAATCGGGCCCAACCAAAAAATTTAACTGGCCTGGGACCCGGTACCCTACAGCCCATGGGCTGACCGGACCGGGTCAAACCGGACCGATTTTATTATGTGGGCCAGTTCGGGCCGGGTTGGGCTGGATCAACCCGGCCCATTTGACAAGTTTAATTCAACTCCATCCGATCATTAAATGGAAAGTGGAGAACTTAGAGAGACTTAAGTGCCCGTCGTACCCCAAAAATAACATAAACTCAAAATCAAATACAATCGAGTAGCCGGTCTGATATTTTTACTCATTTTTATTAAAAATAAATAATTTTTCGTTCACTTTTACTTGACATATTTATTGAATTCGAAATCAAGAGAGTGTCATGCGGAAGTTTAAAATTTGCAAATCAAGACGGTGATAATTCAGAAGAAAAAAATAAAAATATACTAATAAGACATATTATTTATATGATTCGATCAAACGACCAACATATGAAAAACTAATAATGAAAAAGATAATGACTACATTGTAAATATTATTTGTGTTATGACTTGAGAAGAGAAATCTTCTGTTTTTAGATGTCCAAAACTTTTCCTCCAAGAAAGAGGTTAGCCAAATATGAAAAATTTAATATTTTCTTTTTAGGAAAAGTTAAAGTAATTATGGTTACTCTCATTTTCATTTCAATAAAAAGTAAAACTTAATTTTGGTAAAAAAATCAGGATGAAACTCCTAACAAATCTCTTTTTTTTTACTTGATTTTCTTGACAAAACTTGACTCGCTTCTTCATATGCATAATCTTCGTCTTCACATAACCTTCATATATCATTACTGCTTTGCATCCTTAAAAATATATGAGCACTTTCGGGTTGCAAATATTGAAGCCCTTTACAGGGTTAAAAGTAAACTTTATTTAGAGATGTTACAACAAGATTGTTGAAAATATGATTGACAATCATCTCCACATGTAGTTTTCTTTTTTGGACAAAAAATTTTATCATCGTCTAGTTGGTTGCAACTTTGATCTTAAACTATCCTCAATCGAACCATCATATCTTTGAACCATTGGCTCTGATACCATTTGTTGGGTTCGAAATCAAGAGAGCGTCATGCGGAAGCTTAAAGTTTGCAAATCAAGCCGGTGATAATTCAGAAGAAAAAATAAAAATATATTAAAAAGACATATTATTAATATGATTCGGTCAAACTTCCTACATATGAATAATGAAAAATATAAAACCTATTGAGAGAGATCTCCCCCTTAACAAGACTTTTTAATGACTACATTATAGATAGGGGTGTTCATGGGTCGGTTTGAATTGGTTGGGGGTTAAAACCATAACCAAAACCAATTTAGTCGGTTTTTGAATTTCTATAACCAAACCAAACCACACCAAAAAAAATAACATTCGATTTGGTTCTTTTTGGTTTGGTTCGATTGGGTTCGATTTTTCAGTTTTTTGTATTATTAAAGATTACAACTCTCATACTGTACAGACACCAAACAAAAAGAGGTCTAGAATTGTTCTTGTTGCACCAATGATATGATATATGCTTTCTCAACTACTATTGGTTGATGGAATGGGTCCAACACCACCAACTATTTTTAAAAGTCAACAAAATATAGATAAAATTTACTCAAATAAAGCTGCAAACAAAATAAAAGGATATTCCTTGTCATTTGTCATTCTAATCTTGATATACTATCAAAGAGCCTTATTTGACTCCAATAACTAAGACATTTAACATAATGCTCTTTTTTCTAAGACTCGTCTTACCTTCCTTCTTTCCACTAGATAGCTTGTATAATATGTTAATTCTGTTGAGTAGTTCAGGTTTAACCATAACTTTGACAGAATGTTTCATAAACTGGATTGTGTTATATGACTTCTGCAGCTGTTTCTTGGTGCAATCTTTTATACAAACTTGTGGACAACAAGCACAATAGTATAATAAAGAAAATGCAAAATAGAACAACTACTCCAGCAAATTCATAATCGTCTAAATCAGGAAATTAAATTTTACATTAGGAGGAACAGAATCCAAAACATCAGTTAATAAGACAAACTTCAGCAAAAACATGAACCAAAAGTCCAACAAAAATAGCACCCAAATGGTAGTCATTTTTAAGCAAAAAACAACAACTAATTTCACAAAAAAAAAAACGACACACCAACTTTCACCATAATCTTTATCTTGAGCTCCAAACTAATCAATACTCAAAGTAGAGTCCAGATATTCTGAAAAAAAATTATTATATTACTCATTAAAAGTCCATGAACATGAATATGATTTTTTTTTTCTAAAAAAAGAGACAATGAATTAGTACCTTTTCAATTTTTTCAAGATTTTGAATTTCTTCTAAAAGATCTTCAATCTTGCACTCTTTTGATGTTGAACGTAACCATTGTTGACCACAAATAAGAGCTTCAGCAGTCTTTGCTGACAAAGAACTTCGATAACAATCAAGAACTCGACCACCGGTGCTAAAAACTGATTCTGAAGCAACAGTAGACGTAAGAATAGCAAGCACATCTCTTGCAATTCGAGAGACAATTGGATATCTTTCTGATGAAGCTTTTCACCAATTCAAAATGTTGAAATCTTTAATTTTTTCCACATCATCCTTCAAATACTTGTCAAGATCAGATTTATCATCAACATTAGTCTCTTTTTCAAGATATTTCTCCCATTGTGATTGCCACACATCAGAACTACCAACTGCATCAATTTCACTAATCACACTAGTTTGATCTCCAATATTTTCACAAGAAATTCCATAAATAGAACTCTTGTAATGAGCATACAAGCTAGTTAAAGTGTCTTGTACTTTCTCACACTTTTTACATCCCTCCACTGGATTATAATATTTCTTAAAAAGAAACTCAACATACTTCATTTTGTAGCGAGGATCCAACATAACGGCAACAAACAACAACATATTCATATCACTAAAATCATCCCAATATTTATCAAACTTCACTTTCATCTTCTTAGTCATATCAGTTAAAATAGAATCATCACTTTTTGAATAGTTACCAATTATGCTCTGAAGATTAAAAAGTTCATGAAAGAAAGTATTTGTAGTAACTTGTAAAGTACTGGAAAACTTCAAAGTGGTTTGATAGAAAATCTCCAAAAACTTGAGAAAGACATTCACATCTTTCCAATCTTTCGAAGATGGATATTCTATCTTCCCATTCGAGTCAAGACAATATTTCAAGTACTTATGATCATCAACATACATTCTTGAAAATGTCTTTTCAAATTTGGCAGCAGTATTTAACATCAAATATGTGGAGTTCCACCTTGTTTCAACATCTAAACTCAAAAGTCCATTAGTGTCAAGTTTAACCTTTTCAACATATGACTTGAAGGAAGCAGTTCTTGCACAAGAAGATTTAACATATTTCACAATATTTCTTATTCGAGATATGAACTTATTTTGCTCACTCAAGCCTTCTTTTACAATCGAGTTTAGGATGTGAGCATTGCACCAAACATGTAGAAAATTATTTTCCATGATAACACCTTTCCAATCACAATTTTTTCCTTTCAAGTGTGTGATTGCTGTATCATTAGCCGATGCATTATCAAGTGTCACTGTAAATAGATTTTCAATTCCCCAATCTAACAAACAAGTTTCAATAGCAGATGCAATAATCTTACCCTTGTGATCTGGAACTTGAAAAAAATTTAATTTTTTTTTGTAACTTCCAGTCATCGTCAATCCAATGGGCAGTGATGACCATATACGTAAAATTATGAAGTGAAGTCCACGTATCACTAGTAATACAAACACGTTGTCCTTTAATAACACTTTTAAGCTTTTGTTTCTCTTCTTGATAAATTCTTAAACATTATCGAGCACTGTAATATGAGAAGACAGATCATAATTAGGCAAAATAAGCGACATTAATCTCCTAAAGCCTTCGCCCTCAACGACTCTAAGAGGTTGTTCATCAATTATAATAAACTTAGCAATAGCTCTCCTAACTTTAGCGACAGTATAAACAACCTTCTCCAAACTTGTTTGCCCCCCTCCTTTAATTACTTTGAGAGTTGTTTGCTTTCTATCAATGGACTTAAAAGGATATTTCAAACACTTAGTAAGCAAATGTCCCCAAAGATTAGAAGTTCCATTCTTACTAACACAAGAATAGTCTTTGAAACAATACTTACATTTTGCCCTTAACTCACCCACTTTATTAGTAATCTCTGAATAATGATCCCAAACTTCTGATGTTTTCCTGTTGCCGGGGCTAGGATCTGGAAGGCACGGAGTTGTTCTTTTCTATTTTTCGGAGGATTGCCAACCGAAGAAATATTTGAAACACTGCTAATTTCTTGAGTTACACAAGATGCTGATGTAATTGAAGTTCCTTCTACTTGAGGTTGAGCCCCCTAATCTTCAACATCTAAAGTCCTTTTCATCTAAAATTCATACAAAAGAAAAAAAAATTTAAAAAAACTAATTCTATGTCATGCACTCCTCTAAATTCTTGTATAAAATTAAAATTAGCTAAAGTAGCTAAATTTTTTTTTTTTTATCTTCCCAAGCTTTAATAATCTTGTATTTAAAGTCTTCACTCTCAAGCTTCAATCCTTATTTTTGATTTTCTTGGTGAGATGAAAAACTGAAAAAAAAAAAATATATGTTTGCTAGAAGCCTAGAAGTTGCGGCTGATTGAAGAACAAAGAAGCAGCAGTCAGCAGTAGCACTCAGCCGATGTAGCTAAAGTAGAAAAAGTGTTGTAGGTTAACTTATTAGTTATTACTATTAGTAATAGTATAGGTAGAGTTGGGCTTGGGATTGGGACTTTGGGTAATTGGGCTAAAATATTTGTGGGCTTTGGATAGATATAGAATAAAATTTAGTTTAGCATTAAATTTGATAAAATATTTATATTTTATTTATGAATTGTATATAAATAAGTATAATATATATATATATATATATATATATAAGTATCGGTTCGGTTTGATTATTTTCACGATTTTTTTAAAGTAAAATCATAACCAAACCAAACAACATCGGTTTTTTAAAATTTAAAACCAAACCTAGCTAAACCAAACCAAACGTCGGTTTTTTTAATCGGTTTGGTTCGATTTATGGTTCGGTTTGGTTTTTAACCAAACCCACGAACACCCCTAATTATGGATACTATTTGTGTTATGACTTAAGAAGAGAAATCTTCTATTTATGGATGTCCAAATCCTTTCCTCCAAGAAAGAGGTTAGCCAAATATGAAAATTTTTATATTTTCTTTTTAGGAAAAGTAAAAGTAATTATGGTTACTTTTACTTTCCTTTCAATAAAAAGTAAAATTTAATTTTGGTATAAAAAATCAGGACAAAATCCCTACGAATATTTTGATTTGACACATTCATTAAGAAAATCAATTAATAATATAACTATTTAATCATAGTACCCCTATTAAATGATGTTTAGAAAGTGTCTTGAAATTAATTTGGAGAAAAAATAATTAATGTTAAGGATAAAATAGAAAAAAGAAATTATTTTTTCTTGACAAGGTATAAATATCCCCCTGAACTTTAATAAATGGTACACATATATCCATCGTCATACTTTAGGTACAATTATACCCTTGCAGTTAATGAAAAGGTACAAATATATCCTCGAACTTTAATAATGGTATAAATATGCTCTCCATCATACTTTGGGTACAAATATACCCTTGTCGTTAATGAAAAGGTACAAATATACCCTTCTCATTAACGTCGGGACACGTGTCAGCATCGTATTGGTTAGCCCCTTTTAATATATTTTATCTGTGACTAATTTAATCTATCTTAAATTATAACTCATACCCGGATCAAATAACTCGATCCGGCCTGTGATACAATGAGGACCTTGATTTGGCCGAGGAATGTCCAAACTTTCCAAAGTTTGTCTCATATTTTTGTTCTTGAAATATTGTCTTCTTGTTCACTCTTTGAAATTGGCGAACAATGGTGTAACAATGAATTTAAAGCAGGTAACAACAACCATGAATCAAAAATATTTTTTTATTCATCGGCGTTCATGAATCAGAAAAAACAAACAACAGTCCTTTATGAGAAACATTAAACAACATCAGAATATTAATCTAACATTAGAAAGTTAAACAACATCACAATATTAAGCAAATCTCTGCTCAATTTTAGATGGTAGATGGATCGAAACATGAATCGAACTAACGTGTTTGTTAGAATTTTTTGGGTTAGTGAGAGAGTGTGAGTGTGAGAGGGTGGAAGAAAGAAACACGCGTGAATAGAGACATGTGATATGTCTCTTGAAGCTTCTCTATTACACAGGTCGGGTTGAGTTATTTGCATCGGGTATGAGTTATAATTTAGGATAGACTAAATTATTTACAGATAAAATAAATTAAAAAGGGTCAACCAATACGATGCTGACACGTGTCCAGTCGTTAACGAGAAGGGTATATCTGTATTTTTTCATTAACGGTAAGGGTATATTTGTACCCAAAGTATGACGGAGGTATATTTGTACCATTTATTAGAGTTCGAGGGTATATTTGTACCTTTTCATTAACGACAAAGGTATATTTGTACCCAAAATATGACAGAGATTATATTTATACCATTTATTAAAGTTTGAAATATATTTATACCTTTTCCGTTAAAAATAACAAGTAAAATTTAAAATACAATTAAAAATTTAATGATAAGTAAACAGTAAAAACGGACAGAGAAAGTATACATTTTTAACTTATCTACTTTAAAATCAAGAGATTTTGCGCCTGTTTTATTCTTATTCTATTATTCCCTTCATTTACTTTTATTTATGCATTATACAAAAATAAGTGTTCATTTTTTCTAGTTCAATTTCAAAAATTTAAAAATAATTTATTACTCTATTTTATCTCTATTTTATCATTATTATTAAGTACTATTGTTTTCAATTTATTTTTAATATATAATAATTAGATGTGATATAGCAAAATTATTTCCTTCATGCTAATTTATGTGACATATTTTGCTTTTTAATTCATTCCAAAAAATATTATATTTCCTTATTTGATAATTATTTAATACAACTAAATTTTTATTCTCCTCATTGAGTCTCATTTAAAAAGAAAAGTCAATCTAAAAGTAGCACAAAAATGACTTTTATAAGTATATAAGTAAATATAGCCATTATGATTTTCAATTTTTTTAAAAACTTTATGTCTTAGACAAATTATACCATATAAATTGAGATGCAGGAAGTCTCATTTTATTAATTGCTCAAGAGGTTTGTCAAGTCAAATATAAGCAAGTAAATATGAACAGAGGAAGTATTAAATACTAGTATTTATTTTTTAACATTTAGATAATTTTTATTATAGTTAGAGATGATATAGTAAAATTATTACTCTCCCATTTTAAAAAGAATTTTTCTGACAATATTTTAATTTTAATTTTTCACGTGGTACGTTTAACACCATTAAATATAATGATATTTTTGTTTATTTGATATAATTTTAATTTAAGATCATTATTTTTTTATTTTTTTTTAACTTCATATCAAGTCAAAACATGTCATCTTTTTTAAAATATAGAAAATAATATTTTATAATATTTTTGAAGAGATATATCAAGTGAAATATAAATACAAATTAAACCAAATTGAACTACACCTACATGTGATCACAATTTATTTACGAGTAGCTGTTAGGTTGTCAACAAAAATAGAGAGTATTTGCATCATCTTTTGGACCCACTTGAGTCACTAAAGTCTTCTTTTCTTCAATATGATCACATTAATCCCATTGATTTCATTATTTAGACAAAAACGTAATACGATTGGAAAAAGAAATATTTCCTCCGTTTAAAAAAAATGACCTATTTTTTTTAATTCGTTTTAAAAAAAAAATAATCTCTTTTTTTACGATACTTTAATTTCAACTTTTCACATGACATGTTTAGGACCACAAGATTAAAGAATATTTCAATACATTTGACACAATTTTAATTTAAGGTCATAAGATTAATTTTTTTTTTTTTTAAATTTTATGTCAACTCAAAATACATCATTATTTTTGACAGGGAGGGAGTGATGAAAAAAACAAAAATGTAAGTAGTGCCAAGCACGTAGGCCAAGGCACACACCCTTATATTTTTGGCAAGATGAGAAGACTAGGTCAATAGAAATGTTCAAGAAGAAAATGACAAATATGTAGACTCCAACTTGACCTCAAAGTCTTGCTCATTGATAACTATTGGACAATGTCATAAGTAGCATTTTATGACTTCAAGGTGATTAAGAAGGAACAACAGCTTAAGCTATTAGGCGTAGTTGCTCTCTAGAAGTGAATTTTTAAAAATTTATTCATTATATTTGATTCAAAATCAATCGATTTAATCATGAACAGGTTGAAATTTAGAGGACCACAAACTCATCTTATTCGACAAAATATGGAAATGGTTTGTGGCTAGAGATGACAGGCCAATCAAAATAAACTATAGCAGGTATTTCGTGAAATTTATTTCAGTATGAAATATGCTGTCGATGGCTCTAGGTAGAATACTTAAGAAGGCATACAATTGTAGATGCTGATTTCTTATTTTTTTCAACTAGCAAGTCACAATTTCAAGGGCAACCATCTTCTCATACGATTATAATGGAAAAAAGTAGTTCAGTGCATAGGGTTGTCACTCAGTCCACAAAAGAATATTAGCAATCTGCCTTTTGTCTGCGCATAAAACTTTTATCAAAAAAAATGACAAATCCACATGTAAATAAGAATTTAATTTATATGATGACAAGATAAAAATATATTTAATATATAATCTATATCTATATTTATATGATATATTAAAAGTGTGAAGACCCTTAGAAAAGTTATTTGAATTTTTTGCCCTTCTCTCCTTTTTAGATAAAATAGTCTTTTCATTATTTTTTCTATTATTTTAGTGATATTAAATATAGACTATAATTTTACAAAAAGAATAAAAACCTTTTTCTAACAAAAATAGAATACTTTTTTTCAGTAATTATAATTTATATCTATATAATCTTCAATCTATATCTATAATTTATATCTATCTACATCTATATTTATATCTATAATATATTAAAAGTGTAAAGACCCTTAGAAATATGATGTGAGCTCTTTGTCCTTCATTAAAACTCTTTGCAATAGACCAAATAGTCTTTTCACTTATTTTTTCAATTATTATTTAATTATGTTTGTAATGTTGACTTATGACTTTTAAGCCTAAGAAATTAAGGAGTCCTAAAATATATGACAATAAAATAATATATGGTAAGACTTCTAACATATATAAAAAATATTCAATTATATTGGACAATGGCATATATAATTACGTATAAGTTTCCAATAAAGGAAAGTCCATAAGAGGCATGCACAATAACTCGTCCAAATATTGAGAATGGAATTAGTGTTTCCATACAAATTTTCCTAAATTACTTTAAGTTTAATGATAGAATAGATTTTTACCCAAATTAAATTATTAAAATTATTATTTTGATAAAAAAGAAGGTTTATAGGTAATTTTATAAAAAGGATAGTGGAAAAATTCCATAACACAATTTTTTAATTTATGAAAAGGTTTTCATTATGAAAAAAGTTCTTCTAAAAAATTAAAGAGATCTAAAATATATCACAAAAAAAATAAAATATGTATATATATATATATGGTAAGACTCCTAACATACATAAAAAGCATAAACAGACTTGTATGTGACGTACAATTTTATTATGATTTTTTGACATTTTTTATTAGTAATTTCTTTTATGTATTTTGATAATATTTTTGAGTTCTATATTTTTATGATCAGTTCTATTATGATCGGATTATATTCATTGTTTCTTCTAATGTTATTAAACATATAAATTGCAGGCATAGACATGTCAAACTTTTTCCATGCAAAACTTTCAGATAATTGAATACATGTGTTAACAAGGGGTGAGTTCTTGTCTTTCAGATATTCTATGATGTTTATTACTATCGTGTCTAATGTTAGAAACTGTTTAGCTTAATACAGATGGTAGATGAATGTTCGATCTACCGAAATAACTTCTCTATCCTTCCAAGATAGTGATAAAGTATGTATTTTATCCTCCATAGACTCTACATATGAGATTATATTGAAAATTCTCTTGAGATTGAAGGCATAATTATTAAATCATAATTTTTATAAGTTAGTTGAGGGTTTGTTGACTCTACATATGAGATTATATTAAAAATTATCTTGAGATTGATGGTATACTGTTGATAATAATTTTGGAGGCATATCAATTAAATCATATTTTTTATAAGTTAGGGGAGGGTTTATTAAAAACAATCTCTCTACTCTACAAAGATAGTGATAAGGTATGTATATCAACTACAAAATTTATTAAAGATAATCATTTAGTTATTTTCTAATATTTAAAAAGTCATTCATTTATTTATTTTTGTAATATTTAAGAACAATCGTTTAATTAATTTTCTCTTTTTACTGAAAAAATATTCTCCTTCAATATATATATATATCTTCACATGTTTTTGGGTTAATAGAAATATGATGTAGTGTTTTATTTTGGTCCATTAGTGACATCTACGTTTGAGGAAGGTAACTTTTTTTTAGAAAAGAAAAGATCTAATATTTATGGAAGAAAATATATTTTAATGTAATCGTATAATATTATACTATTTGATTAAACTCATATTTGTATATAAGTATATATTTTATATTTTTATATGAGATTTACCATGGATGCACGCTTTAGGTAAAAACCAATTCAAATCGAGTCGATTAAATAAATTGAGTTTTATTTGATTTGATTTTGTATGTTTAAAAATTGATAATAATTGAATTAATTTTGATTTTTTTCAAAAATATCAAAGAAATAATTAAGTTTTAATTTTAAATAATTAAAGGCTACACATGCAAGGCACGTGGGTTTGAATTAGTAATTTCAAAAGGATTAGTCTGTTATGAAATATAAAGCAAAGAAGAAGAGTAGAGAGAGAATAGAGAGTAATTGTTAGTTCTCTTGAGGGATCAATAACAATGAAGGAAAACCCCTTTATTTATTGGAAAAAACTAACTTTGGGGTTTGTAACTTTACCATAAATAGACATACAATATATGGTAAAGTAGACATTCATTATATATGACAATATATTTATGACACTCTTCTTTGAATGTCTAATTGATAGATAATAAGCATATAAACTGCCCCATTAAAAATCATACATGGAAAACTCAGCGGGGCAAAATCTCGTAAGGAAAAAAAAGTACAACGCGGATTAACTCCCCCTAATGATAACATCCTTGAATCTTTGCATCCCGATCTTATGCACTATCTTCTTAAAAGTTGCAATTTGAGAAGATTTGGTGAATAAATCAGCCACATTGTCACTTGAACGAATTTGTTGCACGTTAATATCACTATTCTTTTGTACCTCATGTATGTAGAAAAGTTTTGATGAAGTGTGCTTCGTTCTATCTCCTTTTATGAATCCTCCATTAAGATGTGTTATGCATGTTGCATTATCTCTGTATAAAATTATGGGTACATTGTCACATTTCAAACCATATTTTTCTTAAGTGAGATGTATCATGGACCTCAACCATACACATTCTCGGCTAGCTTCATGAATAGTTATTATCTCATCATGGTTCAATGAAATGGCTACGATAGACTACTTTGTATATCTCCAAGATATGACAGTATCCTCACATATGAACACATAGCCTGTTTGATATCGAGATTTATGCGGGTTAATTAAATATCCAGCATCAGCATAATCAATAAGATCGAGACTGCAATCTTTATAATAATATAAGATCATGTGTTTGATCCCATTTTGATGTCTCTTAGTAGGAGCAAAACTATATCTTACAAACAAATTAATCGAAAAGGCTATATCAGCCTTATAGTATTTGCAAGATATATGTTGTCAAGTGATAATAGTCAACATTTCATGTGTAGCATCTTCAAGTGTGTGAAGTGCAAATCAAATAAATTTTCACTTACCAAGATGCACCCTTTTATGTTACTTGATAAATGTTTCTACATTAGCATGCTTAAATAAACATAGAATTCAAATCCTAATAATCTTTCACAATATTGCGCCAATATTATGTCAAAGATATTGATGATATATCATTTCATTTCAGTCCACAATGTGACATAACATTTTGAGATCTCATCTCTTCATTAGTTTCAGGTACCTAAACCTCTCCTAAGGTTTCATGAAGTATTATGTCGTAGGCTCTTCAAGAGCACATTGACTTCTTATTATGATTATTTGCTCCTTATCTTTTTTAAGGATTATTTCATTTGGAATCTATTGGTCTACCATGCTTCACGCATGCATAGATTTTGTCCTTTAGGGACACAAAATAGGATCACTTGCAGCTTAATATGAGATGCTTTCGGCATTTGACTTGAAGAGGATCTGATGATAATTCCTAACATATTTCTTAGCTGCTTATAATCTCCCCCTTATGTTAGGAAAACTAACATACATCCTCCATCTTCTTTGAGGAATCCATCTTTTTGCATCATGGTATATTCATTAATCGTATACCGCACATCAGAACTATTAGATGGACAACACGTTATTCCTAACTCAGAACCCAACTTTGAGGGGGAATTAATCATAATTTATTAGTCTAATGCATACAAGTGCTATTGTATGCAACATATCATATTTCAAACCAACACATGAAACTTTGTTCTCATTAGCAATGGTTTAGCTATTTATCGAAGGCATTCAATGCCAAACCATCATCATCAAGATGAATTGTCTTGATTACACAATCTAAAAATTATGCTCTTGACTCAATTTTGTTGAGCAAAGCAATTTTATGAATGTCAAACTGCAGGTTGACAATAAATATACATAGTGATCATGTTTTTGATGCATCTTAATAAATAACATGAATAGGTGAACGGACCCTTATTCATCTTTTATACTTTTCAGATTTTAAGGAATTCAATCCCAAAATTAGTTGGTCCAACCAACGTATCATGAGAACAAGCAACATTAAAGTTCATGAAGAATTTTTGAATTCTTCAATATATGTTTAATACTCAATATACACATCTTCGAGATGTCATAATCGTTCATGTCAACTTATGAATTTATTTGTACTAGTAAACTTCAAGTTTACCATGACATGCATCTTTTATTTTAGTAAACTTCTTGTTTACTGTGACATGAATTTTGTATCAATGAATAATAAATTCTTAATTTATTATGGCCTGTGATTTCATCATGCGTGGGTAACTTTTCACATTCATGTTTCTTACCACAGTAACTTGAAGATATTTAATCTTCCAATTATTCTACCTCCTTTAGAGATGAATTGTGATATCTTCACAACAAAGAATACGTTTAAGTGTATATACAGTCACATTCACCCCAGGGTATAGGTTTGTATTTATAATAATCGAAGTTCTCATTCCCAGGAATGGAATATAATCATGCCTTAAGCGTATCAAATTATTATAGCTACTACAAAAGCAAATTGAGGCATACATATGATTTATTGCTACCACATTCAATTCAAGGAATGAAGCATATTTAATGGGACATGTTTCATGACTTTTCACCAAATACCCATTACTTTGCCCTAGCCATCATAATATCATCATATGGTGCATTGAAATTCAAACTCAAAGTCTTATCCATATAAAGGCATCTTAGGCATAAATCGATGAGACTTGAACCCATATATTATCATCTCTTTTGATAATATTGTTCTTAAGGAATAAATTTAAAACATAAATGGTTCCAAACCAATTATTTTTTCTCAAATCCAACAATAATTATATTAGAAGTAGTAAAAGACAAATAACATAAGAAATCACTAACCTTGAAATTACCTTTAGATTTATAATCTCACCTTATTTTGGCAGAGTCTCGTGCTGATAACGTGTTATGAAATATAAAGCAAAGCAGAAGAGTAGAGGGAGAATAGAGTAATTGTTATTTCTCTTCAGGGATCAATAACAATGAAGGAAACCCTTTATTTATAGGGAAAAACTAACCCTGGAGTTTGTAACTTTACCATAAATAGACATACAATATATGGTAAAGTAGACATTCGTTATATATGACAATATATTTATGACATAATCTAAATAATCGTTAAGTTATTTGTTTAATTTAAAAATAATCGGTAGATGTATGATTATGCATGATATATATATATATATATATATATATATATATATATCATGTATAATCAATGTATAATATATGAGTATCAATTTTAAAAAATAAGAGATAATACATCGAAACACCCCTAAATTTGTAGCCAAAACTTACTTTAGACCCTAAACATGTATGGCAATTATTTACCCCCCTTAACAACTTTGAACTGAATTTATTTCACCCCTCTAAATCTTATCTAAAGTCAAGACTAGGTAGTGTTGGACACGCGTGTTTTTGATTCGTCCACGTCATTTAATGAATCCATTTACTAAAACCCGACCCATCCCTTACTAAAACCCGACCCAACCCTAATAAAGCTGACCCAATTATTAAAACCCAACCCAACCCTAACAAATACCCCTAATTTTCTCACTCAACGACATTTCTCTCACTTCAGCTGTCAAAAATCGCGAATTTAGGTTAATTTTCAACTCCATTTCACCCAAAATCATATGATCTACAACTCGATTAAGGTTCTAACAGGTTCGTTTTAGGGATTTTCATAAATTGTTTAAGTTGTATTTGGATTTAGGGTTTTTCTATGCTGTAAAAATTAATTTTGTTGTAAAGATCGTACTTTTAAAAAAAAAAACTTTCAGATTACCTATGGATTTTTCATATATTATAGTGAGGTTTCATTATGGAGGAAGGTTACAGCAAAACCCTCATATAAAGTACCATGGAGGTATTGTTACAGATTGTTTGGGTGTCGATATTGACAGGTTTTCATACTATGAGTTTGTTGGGTATGTTAAAGAAATTGGTTATAATGTTGAATCGTGTATTGTCTATATGAGACATCCTAAATGTAATTACCTAGTAAAAGTGACTTGTGATAGGGATATTTTGGGTATTGTACCTCAACTTAAAAATGGAGATATTGTTCAGCTATATGTGTCACATTTAGTAGATGAACCCCACGTGGCCCCTAATGCACCTGCTATTGAATATATTTCCCATGTGGGTGGAGAATCTTCTACTTCTTTTGACAAAAAGTCTAGTCAAGATTGTGGGATAAGTGAAAAATTAGGGTTTGAAGATGGCTTTGTAAAGGTTGCAACACCTCAAGAGCCTTTTGTGAGTGAAAATTTAAATAGTGGTGCTGCTGCTACTAGTGTTGGAGAGTGTAATGTATTTGGTACTGTTGGTTCTAATGGTGAGGAATTAGGTGGTGTAGAGAAAAATTTGGGTAGTGGTGTTGCTGCAACTGTTGTGCAGAACTTGAGTAGTGCACCCTCTGCTAGTACTGTTGAAAAGAGTAGTGGTAGTGGTGTTTCTTCTACTGTTGAACAGAACTTCAATAGTGAAGGTGGTGGGGTTGCTGCTAGTGAAGAGCATATTTTGGGTAGTGATTATTGTGTTGCTCCTCATGATGAGCAAAACTTAGGTTGGACTAGCTTTGTTACTACATCAGATGTGCCAATAATTTCATCTGATTGGGTAAGTGAATCTGATGATACTGTAAATTCAGATTATAAAGACTTTTTTTATGAAGGTGAAGATGAATATAGTAATGATGTTCATGATGAAGTTAGAGTTTTGAGGGAAGAAAAAAGAGCTGCCAAAACGAAGAGATCTGGAGAAAAAAAGGAAGAAAAAAGAGCCTAGAACTGAAGGGGTTAGTTTAGGTAAAAAAGGAGTTGACTTAGGATATGATGAGTTTTTATCCAACAAAAAAACTACTTTAGAGGGAAAAATAGCTGGAGATGAGCCATATTTTAATTCTGTTGTAGATGTTAGCTTTGAAATAGATAGTGATGATGGCAATGATAGAGATGATGAAGTAGAACAATCTGGAAGAAAAGAAAGAAAAGCAAGAAGAACAAAAAGAAATCATAAGAGAATTGCCTTTGATCCTACTTGTAAAAAAATAGTTTGGGAGCTTGGTCTTTGTTTTGAAAATGTTCAGCAATTTAGAAAAGCTATTACTATGTATGCTGTGCAAGAACATGTAGAATTAGACAAGTATGTGAATGAACCAAAAAGGGTGAGAGTAAAATGTATTGATGGTTGTCCATGGTGGTTGTTTGGAAGCCATGATTCTAGAACTGAAGATTTTTAGGTGAAGAAGTATAATCCAGTCCACATATGTAATGCCACAACCAAAAATAAACTTGTGAATTCAAAGAACTTGGCAGAGAGATACAGAGACAGGATTATATCTGAGCCTTGTATTAGAGTTTTTCAGTTTCAAAACTTGGTAAAAAAAGAATTGGAGGTATATAATGGGAGGACAGTGGCAAGAAAATCTAGGAATATTGTGTTGCAGCAGATCATGGGTGACCATGTAGAGGAGTTTAAAAGGATTCTGGATTATAAAAATGAGCTTTTAAAGACCAATCCAGGTAGCACATGTGTGGTGAAGCTTAGTGAAGAAACCTTTGAAGATGGAAAAAATAATTTGTATCATTTTATATATGCTTTCATGCTTTGAAGAAAACATTCAAAGCTGGTGCTAGGAGATGTATTGGATTTGATGGTTGCTTTTTGAAAGGTGTTTGTAAAGGTCAACTACTTGTGGCTGTTTGTAAAGATGGGAATAATCAGATGCTATCATTAGCCTGGGTAGTGGTTGAAGTTGAAAACACATTCAATTGAAGATGGTTTATAAGACTTGTGAAGAATGATCTTGAGCTGGGAGATGGGTCTGAAGTGACTACTATCACTGATATGCAGAAGGTAAAACATTTGTTATTAATTGTCTTTATTTTTTTCTTTTAACTATATTTTTTTTTAACTATAATCTCTAACATTTATTATTTCTTGAAGGGTCTTGACAATGCAATTACAGAATTGCTGCCAAATACAGAACAAAAAATATGTGAAAGACATATTCTAGCTAACTGGTCCAAAGTTTGGAAGGGTATTGAAAGGAGAAATTATTTTTGAAAGTGTGCCAAATCCACATATGAGCAAGAATTGAGAAGAAATTTGGATCATATGGAGCTTTTAGGTGATAAAATTTGTGAAGATCTTTTGTGGTATAACATAGAAAGGTGGTCCAAAGTGTACTTCAAGTATCATAGTTGTTGTGACAGTGTTGACAACAACATGGCTGAAAGTTTTAATTCATGGATATTGGGGCCCAGACACAAGAATATCATCACAATGCTTGAAGAAATAAGGGTCAAGGTGATAACAAGAATAGGACAACTGAGAGAGTTTGTTGATACTTGGTTAACTGATATTTCTCCAATGGCACTAAAAGTATTGCAAGAAAACACAACAAAATCAATGAAGTGTACCCTTGAGTGGAATGGTGAGTTTGGTTTTGAAGTTAAGGATAGTTGTGGCAATACTTTCATAGTGAATTTGGGAGATAAAAGTTGTAGTTGTAGGTTTTGAATGTTGAAAGGTATACCTTGTTGTCATGTCGTAGCTGCACTACATTATAGGAGATTGGAGCCAATTCATTATGTTGCACATTGGTATAACAAGAAAACCTACCTCAAGACTTATAGTTACTACATCTAGCCTGTTGCTAATATGCAAATGTGGTCAAAATCAACCAACCTTTCTGTTTTACCTCCAATAATAAAAAAACTGCCAGGCAGACTTGGAAAATCTAGAAGAAAGAATAAAAGTGAAAACAAGAATGAAAAGTTGTCTAAACATGGTGTTGAGATGAACTGCAGCATATGTCATGCCAAGGGTCATAATAAGAAGGGTTGTCCTTTGGCTACAAGTTCTACAAAATCCAGTCTAGGTTCCTCTACAACAACAGGCACAAAAAGAGGAATAGGAAGACCAAAAGGGTCTACAAAGGTAACAATTGACCTGTAATTTACTACTAGTTCATTTCTCTGTTATTTTCTTACATTTTTTGTTATATATTGTAGGCTGCTGCTGCTGCTGCTGGTAGAGGAAGAGGAGCTACTGATGCTGATGCTGGTAGAGGAAGGGGAACTGCTGCTGCTAATATTGGTAGAGAAAGGGGAACTGATGTTGCTGTTACTGGTAGAGAGAAGGAAGTTGATGTTGTTGTTGCTGGTAGAGGAAGGGGAGTTGTTGCTACTGGTAGAGGGGAGGGAGTTGATATTGTTGCTCCTAGTAGAGGAAGGGGAGTTGTTGCTGCTGGTAGAGGGAAGGGAGTTGATGTTATTGTTGCTGGTAGAGGAAGGGGAGTTGTTGCTGCTGGTAGAGGAAGGGGAGTTACTGCTACTGCTACTATAGATGGTGTTGGTAGAGAAAGAGGACATGCTGCCGATGTTACTGTAGGTAGTATTGGTAGAGGAAGAGGAGTTACACCTGTTGCTGGTATTGGAAGAGGTAAAACGGCACCTTTTAAAAGACCTAGGATGGTTGGAATGGGGGTGTTTCAAACAGAAAGTGGTTATAAAATTCTCAATGTAAGTTAAATTTGATGAAATTTCTCTAGTTTAAAGTCTATCTTTTAAAAGTCTTAAAATAAATTTGTTCTATTTTATTTTTTTAGTCTGGAATGCCTATGAACTCCTCCATAGTGACTGGACATCTTGGACATCACAAACCTAAATCTGGTGTGAAATGGAAAGGAATGAAAGCCATGACACAACAAGATCTCGAAGTAATGAGAGCACAGAAAAGGATAAGGACAAGGTCAAATGCTACTGAAGTGAATCATCTAAGCCAAACAAGTTCATCAAACTTTCAGTAAAAGCAGTATGATTTTTGTTTTTGTGTATTGATGTTGTGTACTGAAACAATAATGACTTCCACTTAGGCAATTTCTATTTTGATTAGTGACTTCAATTATGCAGCTGTGACTGCACTAATTTTATGTGTAATTGCAAGATGTAAATGTGACTGCACTTCTGGCTATATATTTTTGTTAAAAATATGAGCAATTGTGACTACATTATATTGAAAATGTCTGTTTGAAGCATTTATGATCCTGTGTCTGCACAATTCTCATTTGACTATAAGCAGTTGTGGTTAATGATAGTTTTTACAGTCTTGCTTAACTAGTTGTGACTATAAGCAGTTGTGGTTAACTTCATTACAAAAGAAGTTTCACCATTCCAAAAAAACAAAAACAAATGCTTATAATACAATCAATTCAACTACTTTTCTTCATATATATCAAGACAACCAACAGCTGAATACATTACAAAAAAGGCTTAAAAGAAGCTGCACTACAAAATACAACAACCAAGTTCTCAAGAGACAGTCACCAGCCAAAGTAGATTACAAAATAAGCTTAAAAAAGCAGCACCAATCACAAAATAAGCTAGATATCTTCTAACAAGAACAACCACCTTAAGGTAACCTCATTGAATCTTTCTTTATATGTATCATTCCAACCAATAGCTTATAGATATTAGTGAGAACAACAAAACACAACAAATTTAGTAATTCTTTTCCACTTCTTCTCTCTTTCTTTGATCTTCTCAACCTCTTCTTCCAACTTCTCCAATTTCATATCAACGCAATTATCATCTTTGGATTCTTTAGGCTTGTCTACTTCATGAGAAGTTTCCTCAACAAATTTATTCAACTCAACTTTTTCAACTTCATTAATCGATGCATGACTGTCAATATATGGAGAAGACTCAACTAAATTCTCAAGCTTACCTAATTTCTCTGTTGGTTTTGGAATCACATATTTGAACCTCGGATCAATATCTTCTCTATCCCTCCAACACCAAAAGTCGCAAGATCTTGGACCCTTCAATGGTGAAAAATAAAGAATGAATTAGTCTTTAATCAAGTCTATCGGAATAGTAAAAGCAAAAAAATTGATATCTACCCCATAATAAGGACATGCCCAAAATCTTCTGCCAGGATTCCTCGAAGTCCAAGATGTCTTCATATGCAACAAAAATCCATGTTTACAACGAACTTCTTTGTACAAAGCATTATCATTTTCTTCCATACAAAGTTTAGTCAAATTAACCGACCTCATTGCATGCTAGAAAAATAGATTACGGTTCTTCAAGAGCACTTACATTTGAAATGGAAGAGAAACCAATCTCAAAATTATGCTTAAATTTCGAAGAGGAAACAGATTATGAGAAATTGAGGAAAAAGAGAAGTAAATTAGGGTTTTTGAGGATGAAATTGGGTTGGGTGATTTGGGATTTATACCCATTAAGAAAATTTAAAAGAATATTTTCGTTTAAAAAAATATATAAAAGGCAAAGACAAGACTTCGATGCGCCCAGCAACACGCGATCTCACTTCGGCCTCTAAGGGGTGAAATAAATTTAGTTCAAAGTTGTTAAGGGGGTTGAATAATTGTCATACAATTTTAGGATCTAAAGTAAGTTTTGACTACAAATTTAGAGATGTTTCGATGTATTATTTCAAAAAATAAATAGTAAATTCAACCGTCAATTTGCGTAAATATCCCAATCTTGCGTGTATAAAGTTTATGCCAAGAAGAAAAAAGAATCCATAAAGATGTGTCAAACCTTGATTTTGTCATCTTTAGGTATAGACAAGGAAAAATTGGAGAATGAACGTTAAAGAAATGGACAATGAATTCAACATCAAAATAAAACTTGTCGTCTAGATATATATATCTCCCAATTTAGTGAAATTTGTCATTTGTGGGTCAAAAGAAAGGCATCCAAATGAGACAAGTAACTATATCTCTTTCTCACTAGTCCCTCTTTTGTTTCTTCTTTCTGATCAATCTCAAACGTATTTCTAACAATTTTTTAGACGGTTTTGTTGACTCTTTTCTTGACTCCCACATGAATGTGTTCCTGAAGACTCACCAACTCCTTGCAATTCAAAGGGTAACAATATTTTACTATTCAGTTTCAATATGTGTGACATAATTTGAATGGAGTTTTTAAAAAAGAAGTTTTTTTTTGAAGTTCAAGGTCCAAACCATCTGTAAAAGGGTTGTTTGATACGCGGAATTATAATTCTGGGATTATAATTTTTTGACTAATTTATCCCACTGAAAAGATGGGATAAAATAATCCAAGCTTCATGGGATAAGGCTAGATAAGATTTATATCGCATTTGATATGATAAATTTATATCGTCTACTAAACAGGTATAAATCTTTTGTCAAGCTTACTCCTGGAATATCCTGCGTACCAAATAACCCCTTGTAAAAGCTCTTTACATTTGTAAATAGGTAAAACTGTAAAAATGTGTCATTCTAATGAGACACAAACTACAAAGGAGTAAATATTTTCTCAATTTCCTGCCTTTTATCACTTGCATTGTGTATTTTAGTTTTGCGTATACTTCATGCCAACGTTAAAGCAAAAGACAATCAACGAAAAACATAGAAGGAACACAACATTTTTTTCTTGTATTGATAAGAAATCATGAATTACATTATTAAGCCACAAAAAGAATGGAAGATATATGTTTTTTTAAGCCATCTATAAAACACAAAAAAAAATCTTATCAACTTGTATAGTAATCTAGCTTTCCTGATTACTAACTAAGCAAAAAAATTAATGTAAGAAAAAAATTCTTTCTTGAAAGGAAACATGCGGCAGCATAATTGGCTAGCTACCAATCAATTTGCTGGAAAACCTGAATTAGCCACTTTATTATTGCCATTGTTGCTGTTATTGCCATTGCTTGTAACACTGCCATTATTGTTGTTCGCGGTCGTTGTGGTGGCAGGGGTATTATTTGTACCATTATTTGATTGCCCGGGATTTCCAATAAGTGAAGTGATGGCTGCTGCTAATGCTGCGGTGAAATTAGGATCATTGGTGAGGGCGTTCACTGTGTCAGCCAGAGGGTTGTGGTTGGATGGATGAATCGATGATGACATCGTTGAAGGATGTTGTTGTCCCTCCAAATCTTGGGACAATTGGAGGCCAGAGAATTTGGATTGGTTATACAAAGCCTGGCCAAATATCTGAGGCAAAAGTGCAGCTGGATTTGCTAGGATGTTGTTGTGAGGTGGATTGGAAAATGGGACTTGGAATTGGTTAGGGGGTCTTGGGAATTGCAACGGGTTTGGGGATTGAGTTAGGTCCAATGTAACAGTAGGGAACGGGGCCGAGGCTGAAATTGTGGCCATGCTGGAAGAGCAAGGGAGGAGAGTTCTCGCGAAGAAATTGGAATTCATTAGCCCATCTGCACTTGGCATAGAACCCGACAGCAACATTCGTGCTGCTGAGGAAGTTGTTGAGGCCATTGCCATCGCTGCCGGAGGCAACGGATGGTTGTGTGTCCCTTCATAGGTTGTGATCAAGATTGTTCTATCCTCTGCACATCTTTGAACCTGACGATGCAGCAAAATTAACTTCAGTCAAAAGATTCTCTTCCACCAACTCAAACTACCAAATGAAAATGTAAAATGACTTTCTTCTTTCCTTTCATTTAGTATTCCTTGCACACTAATCCGACTAATCTGAACTCGCTTCGAGTAGGTCCACCAAGGGAGGTAAAATGCTCTTTAGTATAAAATTCTTTATTTCAGGACTCGAATTTGAGACTTTTGGTTAAAGGTGGAGGAACCCTACTTCACTCTGAGGAGGTGACTTTCATTGCTTTTAATACTACTATAATATATAATTCAGACGTGAATTCCGCAAGATATTACCTACCAAGATTCTTTCTTAATTATTGTTGGATTAAAAAAACATTTTGTATTTTTTGATCATCAAGAAAGATCAATAGCAACGTAACACCAACTAGTTTTGACAATCAGTCAATCAGTGTGGGTATGAAGTGAACAACTAACACATGATTGTTAATTAGAGGCTAAATTTACTAAGATTCTGACCCTTGTGATTGACTAATATATTCTGATAAATCAAGAGTAAGTTCAGAAATAAATTATTGGACAAACAAAAACATACTTGCTTCCGGACTGGACAACCAGCTGCCATGGTGCACCGGTAATAAGCCCGAGGACACGGATTTCCCTTCGCCATTTTCTGTCCGTACTTTCGCCATTGGCAACCATCTGTGATCTGATTGCACCACACACACAAAAGTATAAATTAGTTTCGATCACAATAATTTCTTAAACCAAAATAAATATACAAAAAGGGCAGTCCAGTGCACCAAAGTTACATACCATGGGAGCCTCTGATCGAGCCCTGACCGAGACTCGAGCCTTTCTCATGGTAGCTTCGGTAGCTTGATCAGCAGGTTTATTAGTAGAGGCATTGCCAAGTCTTGGAATTTTATTAGGACCCCAACCAGGTGACCCTTTTTCAGGACTATCTTCTCTTCCAATTCCACATGTGGAACGTGATTCCATGTTATTCATTGGTGATCGCGATTTTTCCCTGCCACTTCGTCCCTCTGACGAAGACTGGGAAGCCTCTTCAGCCTCAGAACCAGTAGCACCAGCAGCAGCTAAGCCAAGATCCATAAATTGCCTAGGCACCATTTGTCCTCCTCCTCCCCCATGACTATTATGGCTATGGTGTTGCTGTTTCACTTCTTCCCGAGTACTTTTCCCATCACGTTGACCATTTTCTTGATTTTGTTGCTGTTGTTGTTGCATCATTGTCATCATATGCATCTGCAGGGTACTGTAATTGCTTGTCACCTGATTTAACATGTCCCTTAAACGCCGATTTTCGCCGTTCATCCTTTCCAATTCAGCCTGAAGAACTGCTAACTGAAATAGGGAGTATCCAAAATTCATGTTAATTAATAGAGCTAAATTATTCTATAATATATGCGTTGATTTATCAGATAATCACTCAACTAATAGTTATTATCATAGTCATCCTTTTTCTTCATTCCATTTTGACTCTCCGAAATAATAACTATTAGTTGAATGATCAACAATAGAATATTATGAATAGTACAATAACTAGTGAGTTGATGTTAATTATTCTTACCTCACTCTTGGTTCTTTTATCTTCAGAATTAGGGGATAAACCATCATCCACTATGGACTGATCACTGTAAGTATTGGCCGTGAGAAGATGCAAACCAGTCTACACAAGAATTTGGTCAAAATTCAGTACAAAAGTTAGTTGTTGTTGTTTTTAAAAAAAGAACAAAACTTCTTCGGTAAAAATGATTGTACCAATTTGTGTAAGCTTACATTAATGTTAAAATTCAATTCAGGAGGAGGGGTGTTGGAATCTTTTCTATCAGAGTGATTGATAGTATTATTGGTTGTTGTTGTAACATCAGCCTCCTCAGAATTATTACCATTTTTTTTATCAGCAAAGAAGTCCATTTCATCAATAACTGGTCTGTTATTATGTTCTTCTTCTTCTTCTTGGTGATCATGATGAATAGCAGTAGTAGAGCAGTTAAGGTTCACTGGGAACTGAATAGTAGAAGGTGGTGACCTATTCTTGAATGTTGATGACTCCATTGAGGATGACAAAGGTTCAATCTTGAATAAAAACTTGTTATGTGGAAATTCTTGTTGTTGTTGGTGGTGGGGTTCAAGAAAAGAATTGAGGACAGTAGGAATAGGAAGGAAGTGTTTGATGGGATCTGGATCAAAAGAGAGTCCACTACCTTTGGCCATATATGTATGAAGAAGGAAAACAGAAAGGGAGAGAGAAATGGGCTAAAGTGAGAAGAAGAGTCTTTGAATAAGAGCAACGGACTCGGCTTATAAAAAGGGGAAGTTGAGACTTTAGACTTGAGACTAGGGAAGTAAGACCAAATACTAGGGGGGGTGGGGGATGGGGGTTTATTATTATTTTTTATTTTTTTGTGGAATTGAAGAGGAGTTGAGTTTCTAGATTTGTTTGAAGTTTGAAGAGAAATTGATGGGATTTGATTTTTTTGAAAATGAGACAACAAAGTAGTAAAGAAATTGAAGAGGATATCAAGTGTCCCCACTTGAAAATGAGCTGTCTAATATGGGACCATACTAAGGGTTTTAGTGGGTCCATTTGAAAGAAAAATTGAAGAAGAGCTTATAAAAGCCAGTTTGCTCCGTCTCAAAATTGTTGATATATTTGTTAAAAAAATAAAAATAAATTATATCAAAAAGCTAACATATTTAAAATATCAAGAGATAATTAATTATTTTTTTTAATTACATTCTTAGTAATAATTATTTTAGAATTAAAAAACATAAACAAATAAATAAATAATTATTTTTTTTAATAAGAATGATATTAATCAAACCACACCCCTAATTACTTTCCTTAAGAATTGTGCAAAATCTATACGTGCCAATCATTTTGAGACGAGGAAGTACTATGTACATAGGTCATTACAATATTTTACTTTAAAGAGTTAAAAGCACACAAGTATCTGAGTTTTTTAAATTTCATATCTGAATTATTGAAAGTATAAACTCGTTATATATGCCAGGTGGATGAAGATTTTATGATCAAATGTGCCTAAAAGCGTTTGTGGACAAGCATTCGGTCTAGGTATGTTTCGTTAATCTTTGGGTGACAATACATGTAGGAAAGTCATACTCTCAATAATTTAGGTATGAAACTAAAAACACTTGGATAATTTAGGTGTCTTTTTGACCCCTTACTCATTTATTTATAATAAAAAAATAGTTTGATGTACTAAACTCTCGTTAATATGAGGGGTTTAAGAAAGAGTCGAATCATAATAGTCATTTCTACAAGAGAGTGTTGCCCCAAATCGAATCATGACCTTCTTGTCACATAACATAAACTTTATTAGTTATTTATTCATAATCAAATTAGGTGTCAATTAATAACTCATAAATTACATAATAGTAGTAGTTTACATGAAAACAAAGTAGTATTAAATAGGTGTTGAATTGAATTAAAACATAAGAGTAGGCATATTTTTTCGGAGTGAATTTTTACGTGTAAGATTCAATCTACCACTACTATTTCAAATGTATGGAAAATGACTTTTACTTTGTACACTATTTTTTTTTTTTTTGGTACTCAAACTTCACTCTAGTTGAAAATACGTGGTGCGTGGGGTTGGGGTGGTGGGTTGGAGGGATGGGTTCTTTCTGGGATAAAGAAATTTTTTAGCACGAGAATGTCATTGATTGATTTTTTTTTTTTGTCAAACTAGAGAGTGAGAATATGACATTGACTCATTCAAAAAATTCACCGCCCCAATAGGCCCGGCACTTGCTCGTGACGACGAAGTGTTGATTCTTTGTTTTGGGCTTTCTTTTGAAGTCAACGAACTTCAGAGACCGGCCCACTTTATGACGACCTGTGGAACTAGTTTTTTTTTGTGTGTGTGTAAACAACATAAATCCCCTACCTATTGAAACTAATTACATAAAATTCTTTCTAGTTTTTTCTCTCCCGAATTTTATAAATATACTCATACATTCGGCTGCCCATCATACATAGCTCGAATGTATGATAAAACAGTTAATCCTATATTTAAGGTAAGACGATAAAATATAATCTCCTACATTCATGGAAAGAGTAATCAGATAAAAAATTTCATTCTCTTAAATAAAATCATTAATTACCTATAATTATTTTTTTGTATGATTAAATAAAATAACTGAAATTTAAATTAAAAAAACTCTTAAACATCACTGTTAGTTTTCCTCATTTTTAATGACGTTTTTTTTTAAAAAAAAGCCTTCTTTGTCTTTCTTCAATTCTCGAAAAAAAAAATATGAACATCCCCATATAGTTGCGTCATTTCAGAATTTGAGAGTTGAAAATCATTTATCAATTCTATAAAAGTGATGCAATTATTATTTCGGAAAGTATTAACTTTTTGAAATTGATTGCTACGATCACGATGGAATTGAATATTGACGAAGTTCGTAAAAAAATTGAAGTAAAATACACAACAATTTCACATGTATGAGGTCAACTTATATATTTAAAAAATAAACTGCGGTAATGTATAATGTCATACTACACATCTAAATTTTTCACCTTAAACATGTATGACCTATTTATCTTGACAGAAGGTATAATGAAAATTTATACAAAAATAAGACTTTCTAACTGTATAATACCACATAAAACATAAAATGCATCTTATAAGGACTTTTAATGTATAACATATTAAACTATATATCTTCAGGCTTATATTATACATTAGAATAAGTATAAAGGCAACTTATACATTTTAAAAATAAACTGCAGTAATGTATAATGTCATATTACACATCTAAATTTTTCACTTTAAACATATATGACCTATAAGCTTGACAGAAAGTATAATGAAAAATTATACAAAAATAAGACTTTTTAACTGTAAAACACAACATAAAACACAACTAATGTAATAAGAACTTCTAATGTATAACATATTGAAAATATATATCATTAGAATTATATTATACATTAGTCTTCCAAAATAATTAATGTATAATGCCTGATATATTATATCTTATACTTTCAAATAAAAACTTCAAGAATGTATAATGTTACACCATACATATAAAATATTAACATTATACATTATTTATCTATAAATTTGTCAGAATGTATAAGGTAACCTTATACAAAATTCATCGATTATAATTGTATAATTCAACTAAATACAAAAACAGCCTCTTCTATATATACAAAAACTTACATTATACATAAATGTGTTAAATAAAGTAATGTATAATGTATAAAATCTACATCTTTGAACGTGATGACAAGTAATTTTTTTCCATCGTAGCAAATCACTTATTCTTTTGAGTAGCCTCGGTGTACAAATTTCAGTTATCTTTGCAACCACAAAGCTAGCATGTTTCAACAAAAAACAAACATAAAGTTAGACAAAATACTGAAACATATAAAATAGAATCTTTGAAACATAAAGTTAGATCCAAGAATATTGGAAGAATTTGATATTACAAAATAGAATCTTTGGAAGAGTATTAAAAAAATAAAAAACGGAGCAAGATCATTCCTTTTCAGATTTAGAATAATATAAACAAATATTAAATAATCAAATAATTGGGATTTAGATTCTTACAGAAGATTGGGTAAGAGATTTCGTTGATTCAATAGTTTGAATAAACGTCGTTGTGCTCTGTTCACAAGATTCATTTTTTGTGGAATGTTCCACCCCGTTATGCTCTGCTGTTGCTGATGATGATCCAATTGAGATTTTTCGAAGCTCTGATAATTCGTCGCCATTTTTTTTGCCTTTGTTTTCTCAAACAAGTCCATGATTTTCTGATTTGGTGGAGTTAAAAAAAAAATAATGAACGAAATCAATAAGTTCAATTAATGTTTGAAAACTTACAATGGTAAACTCTAACAGGTTGTTTGGATGGTGGTTTTCTGTGGTATGGTATGGTATGGTTACAAAGCCAACCATATTTGTTTGATTGTTTTCTTAAAGGCATGGTATGGTATGGTAATCTTTCATGATTTGGGAACCATGAAATTGCCCAATTTTTAGAACCACAGATTTGGTAGTTTGTCGTGGTTTTCTTATTTATTTTTCCAATTATGCCCTCATATAATATTTTCTAATCCTATTTTACCCTTTACCCCCTATTACTTACAACCCTAATATCTTGTATTTTTTACGCACAACTCCTCTGTTATTTTACGTTCTCCTCTGAATGCTCTTGTTCCTCCTCTGATCGATAACATAACTTTGATTCCTTTGGATTGACAGACTTTACGTTAGAACTCATGTTAACACATCCATTTGGAGTGTATGGATCACAATTGCCTGCTAGGTTGAGCATCGCATTTCGACCACTACCAAATATTGAGAGAAATGTTATGTTCATGAAGTCATAGTTCCCTGTAGCACAAGTGTCGGCTAGTGTCCCTTCATTGCTATTTTGTCCCCAATAGATAGCAATTTTCCTTGCTTCAGACCTTGTTGCTAGTGCTAAAAGCAACAATATTACGACATAATACAGAAAAAATGAAGCCTTGATTGCCATGTTCTAATTGGTTTTCAATATGATCTTTGATTTTGTTCTTGTTGGAATAATGCAGCAAAGCTACATGTTTTTTATAGGGAAAGAGTTGAATCTGAATGGTTGTGAAAAGTTGTCGTTAATACCACTTGTAGACAAAGTTAGAAGCCATGTTACTGTTAGTTTGTGCTTCTGCCTGGCGCAGTAGTTGTTAATAATTTATTGACTGCTAATACATAGACTTGAAAGCAAATAACCAAATGCTGCCTATGTACCTAATAATTCAATTAGGGGCATTTTAGTAAATTTACATGTTACGATACAGTATCATACCATCAAATCAAACAAAAAAACTGTTATTAAACCGCAGTGAACGATACAGTCCATCCAAACATTGTATTGTACCATACTGTACTGTACCATACCATACTATACTTGTACCATACATTATGAAACCATGACAAACCACCATCTAAACAAAGACTAAGTATAATTGCTTGATTTTAGGCGTGAAAAAAGAAATTGAATAATGGAGAATAAACTAATTTGTAATGGAAGAGAAAAGGAGGGAGGAAAAGACGGTCTTTTTTGAATATATAATATTAAAGAGAGAGAAATTACCAAATAAGGAAATTTTTGTAATTATTTTGGGATTTGTATAAATACTTTATCAATTTGGGATTTAATGTAATTATGTAACTTTAACTTGTGTATATAGGTAATTTTTATAATTTTTTTCACGTACTTTTTCTCTTACAATTAATTATCACATTTTATTTTTTGAGATGCAAATTGATTAATTTTTAAAATTAAATTAAAATTTTAAAATTAAAATATTTAAAAATTATAATTTTTCTCATATTGATATAACTAAATAATATATCTTTAATATATGATCAAAATTCATATTATTTGACCGTGAAAAGGTAAACTAGGACAAGTAAGAAAAACCCGAGGGAGTACGACTTTTCCTGTGTCTTCACCCCACCTTGACTTCTTCACTTGTGAGTTTGTCATATGAATTGAATTCTTCCAATTATGAAGAAAGCGATTTATTTTATTTTACTTGGTAAATGATTGTTATAACTGTATGGTAAATCTTGCTGATCTACTCTATATTCACGGACAAGATCTAAATTTTATGGCTATTTAAACTAGTAATCACAAATACGTGAATTGAGGTAAAACCATATAAGCATGATAAGAACCTTCTTCTAATCACGTAATTTTATATGTTAATTAATGTATATATTTGTTTTTGGGAAAAGGTGGTTTGTTAATTTATACTTGGTTCTCTTATATATATATAGTCTATATCTATATCTATATCTATATCTATATCTATATCTATATCTATATCTATATCTATATCTATAATTTATAATCTATAATCTATAATCTATATCTATAATATATTAAAAGTCTGAAAACCTTTAGAAAAGTGATTTGAACTTTTTGTCTTCATTAAAACTCTTTGTAATACACAATATCGTATATTCACTAATTTTCTTCAATTATAATATTATTATATTATACTAGTGAATATTAATTATAATAAATATATGAAAAATAAATAAATAAAATTCTTAAATATATGAGAAGACTCCTATTTATAATTACATAATCCTATTTCTACTAGAACTTAATAGTTTCTAGGTAACAATATGACGTCTGTCAAGTTTCTCTTTAAGAAATTTACCAAAAATTATATTTATGAACATAGTGGCAAAAAAGCAAAATTTTTTTTTCAAAAAAGTCGAAGCGTTTTTTTAAATATATGTAATCTTTTCTTTTTTAAAATATGTAAAAGTGATACTATTTTATACTTTTAAATTAATTAAAATGCCACCTTGCATAATTATTTACTTAGTTAAAAGAAACAAAACTCTTAATATTTAGTACACTTCTAAATCAGTTAAAATACTACCTTATATAATTCTATTTAAGTGACTTTTTGTGAACACAAATTAGATTTCAATAATATAACATGCATTTTTTTCTTCTTCGTTTGCTTTTTTATTTGATTTTGATTCAACTTATTTTTCTTCCTTTTGCATCCAACGTGATCTATTTTTGTCTTTCTTTTAGTTAATAATGATAGAATGATTTGTTTCTGTCAGTTGCGATAATTCTGTAATTTGAATGAGTTAAAAATTAGCAATTGGTTCTTATATTTTATGTGTTTTTTTCTTTTACCTGAAACTTTTAATCGAAAAAAAAGAGAAGAATCATTTGATGTTGACAAGGAATGAAGTGGACTAGATGATGATGATCAATTGTTATATGTCGTAAAAATCAAAGGTTATGTTCCTAATTATAATTCGTAGGAATTGTATGTAACATTCAATTGATGATATGTATGTTATTATTTGCTTTGGACCTAAAGTTCTTACCTCTTCTTCATCCTCTTACTCCATGAACTACGAACAGAAGAAGAAAAATTAATTTTTAAAAAGAAAGGCAAAGAAAGGCTATTATTGTCATGTTGAAAGAACTCACACTTACAAATTGATTATTTTTGTTTTTGCGAATTTCTTAACTCTGTTTTTATAATTTTCATCGTCATCTATATATTCTAAGTAGTTGTCGAATTTAAGTTTGATTTATGTTCAATATGATAACATGCTTTATGATTGACATTTAAATTATTTGTGATACTTAGTTAAAATTATATTTATTTTAATTTTTAAAAATATTTAATAAAATTTTCAAGTTAATCCTTATTGATCAAGTAATAACATAATTGGACTTCAATAAGTAATAAATCTATATCTATCTATATCTACGCCTATATCTATACTATATTAAAATTGTGAAGGGCCTTAGAAATATTGTTTAACATTTTCTTATTAGAAATTATCAAAATTAATGATAATTAATGTCTTTTTCATTAGTTTAACAATTCTAAATCAACTTTAACTGATTTTTAGAAGATTTAAAAAATTTAAAAATAAATATGAAAGCGTTAGAATAAGAAAAATATAAGCTACCAAATTTTAAATTTTTTTAATTAAGTAATCAAAGATTTTCTAAAGATTTAACTTTAAGAATAAGAAAAAAATTTAAATATAGAAAAAAATAAAGAGATAATCGTACTATAATTATGATTCAAACTGATGCGTCTCTCTTAAGCTCTAACAACAAGAAAAAAGAGGTACTGCATGACATACACAAAAGTGACGATCCATTAACCAATTGAAACTTCGGATGATAAAATATATATGTGCTTACAATAAAATATATGTTATGTTTATATTATTTTATTAAAGTGTGAAACATGTTTGAGAAGTGATTTGAACTTTTTGCACTTCATTAAAAATCTTCGCAATAGACAAAATCCTCTAATTTTAAATAATCAAAAGTTATACGTGCGTGACAAGTGCGGCTAGACTAGTTATACAAACAAACATGAAATAGTATATACTAGAGATAAATAAATAAGATAATTAGCAAAGTAAAAAGAGATCGAAAGAGGAAGATCAAGGGTGGAACAATAATTTTTGATAAATGGGTGTGAATACATTCACCGTCTTCTAGCTCAAATAATTTAAATATCATTTAAAAAATTCTAAAACATATATAATCATACTAATTAATATATTAACCCCCATTGTGAACTTCAATATATAAACATATTCTTTTATGATATGTGGAGACATGTGAAATATATGTGAAAAAGATGGAAGATTAGAGTTTGTTTTCATAGGTTGAACTAATAATAACTATAGTCTCTAGAGAAAATTGAAGGAAAGGTATCTTTTAAGTCTTGAATGAAGGATTGGTGACATTGACCAACTTAAAGGGTCAAACATCATTAGGAAACTTAATTAAGTTAATTGTGGACTTGATTAATATTTTCAAAACTTTTTAATCTTTTCAAAAATACAAATCAACCCAATCCACACCCCTCTTCAATCCAAATCAACCAGTCTCTCTCCTCTCTCTCGACAGCTTCTCTCAACTCTCTCCCAACCAACAGTTCTGTAAATTTCTCCTTTCAATCCTCGGCGACTTCAACCTCCGACGATAAATAGTTGGGATTCGAGTTTCTTTTTGACTTCAACCTTCAATAGACGTGACAGCCTTGCTCTCCGATCACAACAGGTTCGAATTTTTCATCATTCCTTTTTTTCTTTCACAGGTAAAAATTTATGGCCTTTTTAGTTTTGAAGAAAATGAGGAACTTGAGCCAACTTATCTTATAGTATTGGTTAATAATTTCAATAGTGGTTGCTTTAATTTGAAATGTAGTTTGAATAAAACCCTAATTTTTGGTATTTTGTCCCTTCTCTTTTCGAAGTGAATTATGATTTTTTGTTGTTTGTTGTATTTTTTTGAAGTTTGATTTTCGTTGTTTGTGTTTAGACAAATAAAACAACGATTTGGGTTGATTTATTCTGTTCGTGTTCTTGATAAAATGGTGATATTGCTGTTTTTCCGTTGAACAAAATCGTGCTATTGTTTTTGTAATACCCCATACCTTTTCTAGTTAAAATCCTCCCTAGAATGTTAAGGGATAGCTTTCAAAATAAAGAATAATTATATCATGTGAAATTTTCCAGATGTAGACCTTCCATTGTGTGGAAAATTTAATAAGTTTTCCAATGATGTAAGATTCGCCTAAATTCGATGATCGAGTGAGAAGTTAGGGCTATTTTAAGCTTCAGTCGTAAAACACCGTGATTTGGATCCTTAGCGCATCGCGGAGACGGTTTGAATGACAATTATCAAATTCCAGTGGGACTCCGCAATATTGACGCGTAGCAAAGAGGTCAAATTTCCCATTCGTCAAGATCCAATGACACTCCGCGATTTTCCCGCATCACAGAGAAACCCTTTTTCCCGTTTGTCCATTTTAGTGGCTCACCGCGATAGTGGCGCATCGCGGTGATGGCCCAAATGGAAATATAGCAGATCATCGCGATGGCTCCGCATCGCGGTGTCTTTCCAAGTCCCAATTGGCAGTTTCCAGTAGGCCACCGCGATCATGGCGCGTCGCGCCATGGGCCAAATTCGGAAATTTTTCAGTTCCGAGTAAAAATTTAAAGGGGTCTCTTTGTTTTTTTCCCAAGCCCTAAGTCATGAATAACAGATGATTTAACCCATCCTGAGCATATTACATTCACTTTTCACCAAAATACTCTCAAGAAAATCCTGGATCATCAAACTTTCTCCTCAAGAAGTTCAAATTCCTCCATTAATTCTCCAAGAAAATTCAAGATCTAGAATTCCCAATTCAAGAACTCTAAGAATTCATCTCCAAAGCATCAATAGAGATCCAAGATTCAAATTCTAGCATTTAGTTCATCAATTGAGGTATGTGGGGTTATGAACAAGGATACTCCTTTCATTCTTGTGCCCAAAACTTATTTTAATTATGAATTTACTAAATTTTATATGATTTTCCATGAAATTGAAGTTAGTGTTTATATCCATTAATGTTCTTTACAAGCTTATGAGATTTTCAATAATTTAGAAGTTGAATTATCAATGTTTACATTATCAAGCATGAACATTTTGATGTTTTAACACGAGATTGATACATTGATCATTAAGCCCTAATTTAAGATTGCTATTTCAATAATTGTTGTGCTATGAGCACCTTATTACTAGATTCTTTTCAAATTATTGATAAAGATTTGACCTTTTGATCTCAGAATAGATATGAAATCCACTTTACAGATTCAGATTACAGATATACAATTATTTTTTATTACAAACCATTAGACTATTTTAAAGTAGATTTTCTTCAGAATGAGCATACATATTTAATGGGAGTAGTATTTAGCACCGAGATGGGTACATTACTATGGTTTAATACCCCAGAGCTACGTGCCAACGTAAGATTTAAATTATTCCCACTTCTACGTGGATGACAAATATGTGATCACTTAGATAGGTTATACTCCCTGGCAAAAGTATGACTCCTCTCCCCAACGTGAGGATTCCTTCTTAGGGGAACAAGAATGTTGGACTCCATGAATGCTCACATGGTTTATGTCAGTTAAGAAAACCTCCCTACTAGCTAACAGTACTAGCTAACAGAAAAAATTAATAGAAAAGCTTTTAGAAAAACTAAGTGTAAAGGCTCACAAACTTACTCAGATATTATTTTACTTAAGATTTCAGATTACAGAATTACAGCTTTTAGTTTCAAACATAAAATAGTGAGCCCTTTTTCACTTAGCCTATATGATTTGAGAATAAAACAGAATACAGATTTCAGAACTAAGTGTAATGGCTCATAAGATTTATATTATGTGCTTTACTATTCATGATTTATGACCTTCAGATTTCAGATTACTCAAGCCTATATGAGTCATTTACATTTAGCATGCACGATTTTATAAATTTTGATGACATTGTTTACTTATTGCATTCACCCCTCATATACTCAATACATCATCAAAGTACTGATCCACATATACGTCTATGTGCTACATTGTCTTATAATGCAGGTTCAGGTGCTCAGTGTCAGTAGCGTGAGTGGTTTTTGAGTATCTCATCTACATACCTGAAGTTGGTGAGTCCTCATAGTTTGGGGACTTAGCTATTCAGATTTCCAATTTATTAGTAGATGTTTCATTATTCATTTCAGACAGTTTGAGTCAGCTAGGTCCTGTCCCAGTGACTCTCTAGACTCAGTCAGTAGAGGCTTGTCGGACTACTAGATTCAGTTTTAGACTTTGGATTCAGTATTCAAATTTTTCAGTATTGTTTTACCAAGACTTGTGAGATTAGTATGTTTCAGATAATATTTTTGCATTTATTATGTTTTCATATTCATATTTGCCCTATTTTAAGACCCGGACTTAGTAGAAAGAAGCCAGGGTTAGCTCAGGACTACTTGTAGTTTGGAGAACCGTGTGGCATCCTGGAAACTCAGATTTTGGGGCATTACAAACTTGGTATCAGAGCCTAACATTTAAAGAGTCCTAGGGAGTCAGACAAGCCGCGTTACGTAGAGTCTTAATCATCGGTGTGAAGCACACCACATCTATGAGCAAGAGGCTATGGAGCGTTTTAGGAAATTATCTCTTCTTTCATGATCTATCGTACATTCAGTGTCACTATCTGCTTCTAACTCGTGCTTTCACGTGACAAAAAATTCCTCCTCGCCGAGCTAACGCACGCAGAAATGATAACCAACCACCTTATCCTGCAGATCCTTTGAATGAGAATGTGTCACATGTAAAGTTTTGAGATGTCTTTCAGGCGCTAGCCCAAGATGTGACAGCTAATATTCAGGGCAACCGTCAGGCTGTAGTTCTAACCCAACAAGATGGGGACTTAGCCGCAGCCAGAATTTGAGATTTTATGAGAATGAACCTGCAAGAGTTCTTTGGGTCGAAGGTAGATGAGGACCCTCAGTTTTATCTAGATGAGGTAAAGAAGATCACCCGAAGTATACATGCTTCTGAAGAGGAGAGTGTAGAATTAGCATCCTATAGGCTGAAGGATGTTGCGTATGATTGGGTAGTGATGTGGAAGAAAAGTAGAGAGGAGAATGCAACTCCCATGACTTGGAAGATGTTTCAGGATGCGTTCTTAGATAAGTTTTTCCCATATAAGATGAGGGAAGATAAGATAGAAGAGTTCATGAACCTGAGGCAAGGATCAATGACAGTGAAAGAGTATTGCCTCAAGTTCAACTAGTTGTCTAAGTATGCCCCTCATCATATGGTTGACCCTAGGTCAAGCATGAGTAAATTTGTGACCGGTGTGTCTGGGTTGGTAGTTAAAAAGTGTAGGACTGCTATGCTCATTGGAGACATGGATATTTCTAGGTTGATGATGCATGCTCAACATATTGAGGTAGAGAAGTTGAAGGAAAGAGAAAGAGTAAATAAGAAGGCTAGACTAGGACCGTTTAATTATGGTCAGAATAGGTCTAGAAGGGGAAATCATTAACAGATTCAGAATCGGTTATCTATGACCGTACCTTCTTCATCCAGTGCTTCCACACCCATAAAAATAAGAAGGAACAGTGGGGTAAGTCTTCTATGTCTATATCTCAAAATAGTGTGAGTGAGAAACCCTATCATTCCCCATGTGCTAAGTGTGGCAAGAATCGTATGGGTCAATGTTTGTGGGGTCAGAAAGGTTGTTATGGTTGTGGCCAGATGGGTCATGGAATCAAAAAGTGCTCGCATGCTGGATAGGGAAACAGAGATGTTCGTCCTCAGACTTAGGCTAATAGTGCACTAGCTCCTCTAGGTCGCCCAGGCCCTCCTCAGGGCACATCATCCAGTATCGGTAGCGGTCAACACCAAAATTAGTTCTATGCTTTACCATCTCGCTAGGAGCAGGAAGATTCACTAAATGTTGTTATTGGTATGCTTCGTGTCTTTCATCTTGATGTTTATGTGTTGTTAGACCCTGGGTCTAGTTTCTCTTATGTGACCCCGTTAGTTGTTGTGAATTTTGAGATAAGTTCTGAAAAGATCCCTGAGCCTTTCTTGGTTTCTACTCCAGTAGGTGAGTCAGTTATTGCTAAGCAAATCTATAAAAAGTGTCCTATCACTGTCCTTTATAAAGTCATATTAGCAGACTTAATAAAGTTAGATATGGTTGATTTTGATCTTATTCTTGGTATGGATTGGCTCCATTATTATTATGCTTCTATAGATTGTCGCACCCGAGTGGTGAAATTTCAGTTCCCAGATGATCCAGTCTTTCAGTGGTCAGGTAATTCAGTGTCTCCCAAAAGTCATTTCATATCTTACCTTAAAGCCATAAAGTTGATATCCAAAGGTTGCATTTACAACCTAGTTCGAGTCAAAGACACAAAGTCTGAGACTTTAATAATTCAGTCAGTCAAAGTAGTTAATGAGTTTCCTGATGTTTTTTCAGAAGTTCTCCCAGGGGTACCTCCCGATAGAGAGATAAAATTTGGTATTGACCTTCTCCTAGATACTCAGCCTATTTCTATCCCTCCTTATCGTATGGCTCCCCAGATCTTAAGGAGTTAAAAGAGCAACTCAAAGAACTTTTAGATAAAGGTTTCATAAGGCCTAGTATTTCTCCATGGGGTGCTCCTGTCCTATTCGTGCGAAATAAAGATGGTTCTTTGCGAATGTGCATTGACTATCGTCAGCTGAATAAGGTCACAGTCAAGAATAAATACCCTCTTCCTAGAATTGATCACTTGTTTGATCAATTACAAGGTACAAGTTATTTCTCAAAAATAGACCTTAGATCCGGCTATCATCAACTTAAGGTAAGGGAATGTGATATTCCGAAGATAGATTTTAGGACCCGTTACGGTCATTTTGAGTTTTTAGTCATGTCTTTTGGGTTAACCAATGCACCTACAGCTTTCATGGATCTCATAAACCGAGTGTTCAAACAGTATCTAGACATGTTTGTCGTAGTATTCATAGATGATATTCTTGTGTACTTCCGTAGTAAGGATGACCATGTAGATCATCTTAGAATTGTCTTGCAAACTCTTAGAGATTATCAATTTTTTGACAAATTTAGCAAGTGTGAATTTTGGCTAAGATCAGTAGCCTTTCTTGGTCATATTATTTCTGCTGATGGTATTAGAGTTGATCCCTAAATGACAGAAGCCGTAAGAAATTGGCCTAGACCCATCTCTCCGTCAGATATTAGGAGTTTCTTGGGTCTAGTTGGTTATTACCGCCGTTTTGTTGAAGGTTTCCCATCTATTGTGTCTCCTATGTCTAGATTAACCCAAAAAAAGTTAAGTTCCAGTGAGAAGAGTTTTAAGGAGTTGAAGAATCGACTCACTTCAGCCTCTGTTCTAGCGTTACCCGATGGTACAAATGGTTTTTTGGTATATTGTGATGCCTCTAGAGTTGGTTTGGGCTGTGTGTTAATTCAGAGAGATAAGGTTATAGCCTATGCCTCTAGACAGTTGAAGCCTCACGAAAAGAATTACCCAACCCACGATCTCGAGTTTGCTGTTGTGGTGTTTGCTTTGAAAATCTGGAGGCACTATCCGTATGGTGTGCATGTTGATATGTTCATGGACCACAAAAGCTTGCAGTATGTGTTTACCCATAAGGAGTTCGTCAGAGAAGATAGTTAAAATTGTTGAAAGATTATGACATGAGTGTGTTGTATCATTCGGGCAAGGCCAATGTAGTGGCAAACGCCCTTAGTATATTGTCTATGGGCAGTGTTGCTCATGTGGAGAATGATAAGAAAGAGTTAGCCCGAGAAGTTCATCGATTATCTAGATTGGGTGTTAGGTTGATTGACTCAGCTGAAGGGAATGTTTGGGTTCAGAGTAGTTCCAAATCTTCCCTAGTTTTGGAAGTGAAGGAGAAGCAAGATATGGATTATAGTTTGGTCAAACTAAAAGAGTCGGTTAACGACCAAAAGGTAGAGGTTTTCTCCCAAGGGGGAGATGACGTGTTGAGACCCTAAAATAGATTTTATGTGCCATATGTTGATGACTTGAGACAACAGATTATGGAAGAAGCGCATGGTACGCATTATCCTATTCATCTAGGAGCCACCAAGATGTACTGTGATTTACGGGAAATCTATTGGTGGAGTGGTATGAAGAAAGATATAACAAAGTTTGTATCAAGGTGTGCAACTTGTCTATAGGTTAAGGTAGAGCACCAAAGACCTAGTGGTGGGTTGCAAGAGTTTAGTATCTCTACTTGGAAGTGGGAAGAGGTGAATATGGATTTTGTTATTGGTTTACCCCATTTGCGTCGTTATCATGACTCGATTTGGGTTATTGTAGATGGATTGACTAAGTCAGCTCATTTCTTACCAGTTCACACGTCTTATACAGTTGAGGATTATGCTAAGTTGTATATCCGAGAGTTAGTCAGACTGCATGGAGTTTCCTTGTCTATCATTTCAGATAGGGGTACTCAGTTCACGTCCCAGTTTTGGAGAGCTTTTCAGAAGGTTCTTGGTACCTAAGTCCACCTTAGTTCAGCTTTCCACCCTCAGACAGATGGTCAAGTAGAGAGGACCATCCAAACTCTAGAAGATATGTTGAGGGCATATGCTCTTGATTTCAAAGGTAGTTGGGATGAGCATTTGCCATTGATTGAGTTCGCTTATAATAATAGTTACCATTATAGCATTCAGATGGCCTTATTTGAGGCTCTTTATGGGAGGAGATATAGATCGCCCATAGGTTGGTTTGAAGTGGGTGAGGCTGTTTTGCTTGGGTTCGATGTAGTGTTTGAAAATATGGAGAAAGTTAAGTTGATTAGAAAAAAATTGAAAACATCCCAGAGTCGTCAGAAATCATATACAAACGTGAGAAGAAGGGATCTCGAGGTTGAGGTTGGTGATTTTGTGTATTTGAAAATTTCACCCATGAAAGGGGTGTTCGCGGAGCGTATGAATTTCTTGGAATGTAGATAGACCAAAAGAGGGAATGAAGGGATAGTAATAGGAATTATAGTACCATTGGAAAAAGGGCACTTGTGGCTCTTAATCCTAGCTTTATAGTCTTATAAAGTACTTGGTCCCGTACGAACTAGTAAATGAAAATCAACAATTTTCTTGCACAAAACAGGGAAAGAGAATGAACTAGAACAAAACGGATTTTATTCAATCCAACACTAGATTTGGCAAAAAGGGGAAGCTTAGTCCCCAGTATGTTGGCCCTTATAGAATTATGAGTCACGTTGGGGGAGTAGCTTATGAGCTTGATTTGCCCGCAGACTTGTCATCCGTTCATCCTGTATTCCACGTCTCTATGCTTAAGAAGTGCATCGGTGACTCCATTATTATAGTTCCTTTAGAAACCTCAGATATTCAGATGGTCTTTTCCTAAGCCCTAAGTCGTGAATAACCGATGATTTAACCCATCCTAAGCATATTACATTCACTTTTCACCAAAATACTCTCAAGAAAACCCTAGATCATCAAACTTTCTCCCCAAGAAGTTCAAATTCCTTCATTAATTCTCCAAGGAAATTTAAGATATAGAATCTCCAATTCAAGAACTCTAAGAATTCATATCCAAAGCATCAATAGAGATCCAAGATTCAAGTTTTAGCATCTAGTTCATCAATTGAGGTATGCGGGGTTATGAACAAGGATACTCCTTTCATCCTTGTGCCCAAAACTTATTTTAATTATGAATTTACTAAATTTTATATGATTTCCCATGAAATTAAAGTTAGGGTTTATACCCATTAATTTTATTTACAAGTTTATGAGATTTTCAATGATTTAGAAGTTGAATTATCAATGTTTACATTATCAAGCATAAACATTTTGACATTTGAACATGAGATTGATACATTGGTCATTAAGCCCTAATTTAAGATTGCTATTTCAAGAATTGTTGTGCTATGAGCACCTTATGAATAGATTCTTTTTAGATTATTGATAAAGATTTGACCTTTTGATCTCAGAATAGATATGAAATCCACTTTACAGATTCAGATTACAGATTTAGCCTTACAGATATACAGTTGGTTTTTATTACAAACCATTAGACTATTTTAAAGTGGATTTTCTTCAGAATGAGCATACATATTTAACGGGAGTAGTATTTAGCACCGAGATGGGTATGTTACTATGATTTATACCCTAGAACTATGTGCCAATGTAGGATTTAAATTATTTCCATTTCTACGTGGATGATAGATATGTGATCACTTAGATAGGTTATACTCCCTGGCAAGGGTATGACTCCTCTCCCCAACGTGAGAATTCCTTCTTAGGGGGACAAGAACATTGGACTCCATGAATGCTCACATGGTTTATGTCAGTTAAGAGAACCTCCCTACTAGCTAACAGAAAAGATTAATAGAAAATCTTTTAGAAAAACTAAGTTTAAAGGCTCGCAAACTTAGATATTATTTTACTTAAGATTTCAGATTACAGAATTACAACTTTTAGTTTCAAACATAAAATGGTGAGCCCTTTTTTCACTTAGCCTATATGATTTGAGATCGAACAAAATACATATTTTAGAACTAAGTGTAATGGCTAGCAAGATTTATATTATGTGTTTTACTATTCATGATTTATGACCTTCATATTTCAGATTACTCAAGCCTATGTGAGTCATTTATATTTAGCATGCATGATTTTATAAATTGTGATGACATTGTTTACTTATTGCATTCACCCCCATATACTCAGTACATCATCAAAGTACTGATCTACATATACGTATATGTGCTACATTGTCTCATAATGTAGGTTCAGGTGCTCAATCTCAGCAGCGTGAGTAATTTTTTAGCATCTCATCTGCATTCCTGCAGTTGGTGTGTCCTCACAGTTTGGGGACTTAGCTATTCAGATTTTCAGTTTATTAGTAGATGTTTCATTATTCATTTCAGACAATTTGAATCAGTTGGGGCCTATCCCAGTGCCTCTCTAGACTCAGTCAGTAGAGGCTTATCGGACTACTAGATTCAGGTTTAGACTTTTGATTCAGTATTCAGATTTTTCAGTATTGTTTTACCAAGACTTGTGAGATTAGTATGTTTCAGATAAGATTTCTGCATTTATTATGTTTTCATATTCATATTTCCCCTATTTTGACACCCGGACTTAGTAGAAAGCAGCCAGGATTAGCTCAAGACTACTTGTAGTTCGGAGCATTATGTGGCATCTACGAAACTCTGATTTTGAGGTGTTATAGTTTTTTTCTCCAACAAATTTTCCATCTAGTGCAACATATTAACCATCTGATGCAACAAATTTATCATATAGTGCAACAGATCAACCACCTAATGCAACAGAGGAATCATCATATTAAAATTCTTATGCAACAGATTAATTATCTAATACAATAGAGAAACCATCAGTTAAAAAATCTAATGCAATAATTTAAATATATGATGCAACAGATTAACCATATGTTGCAATAGATTAATCATCTGATGCAAAAAATTTACTATTGGATGCAACAGAGGAACTATCGGATAAAAATTTAATGCAATAGATTAACCATCTGATGAAATGGAGGAACTATCAGATTAAAGATCTGATGCAATTGATGAACCTCCTGTTGTATAAAATTCTATCAACTCTTCCAACAGGACATGTTCAAGACTTGATTTTTCCAACTGATCATTCATCTGCCGCGATAGTCGATCCTTCTGTTGGAAAAAATCTATATAATATTGACCGTTGATAACTGTTCCTACAGATCACTCATGTGTTGCAACAGATCTGTGACCTGTTGCACAGACCATTCATCTTTCTTAATAGATGAGTGATATATTTTGTATTGTCTCAATAGATTACTCAGCCATTGTTGCAGGTTAGTTAACTATTTCGACAGATCACTCATATGTTACAAGAGATGTGTGATCTGTTGCACAAACCATTTATCCTTCTCAGCAGATGAGTAGTATATTTTGTATTATCACAATAGATTACTCAGCCATTGCTACAGGTTATTTAACTATTCTAACGGATCACTCATATGTTGCAACAGATGATGTTGCAATAAATGTGTGATCTGCTGCACAGACCATTCATTTTTCTCAACAGATGAGTGATATATTTTATATTATTGCAATAAATTAATTATCCGTTGCAACATGTTATTTAACTGTTCTAACAGATCACTCATATATTGCAATAATGTGTGATCTAATGCATAGACCATTCATCTGTCTTAAAAGATGTGTGATACATTTATATTATTGCAACAAATTACTCATCCGCTGCAATAGGTTGGTTATATACCGCAACAGGTATACTACCTAGTGCAACAGATCAGTGATCTATTGGAACTGTTATTTTACTATTTTGCTTATTAAATTTACTATTATCCCTTTTTAACGATGCATTAATAAACTATAATATAGTTTTTTATGTTCTTGTTAAATTTAGATAATATGACTCCCAAAAGTACAGAAACCAAATCAAGTCCAAGTAAAGGAATAAGTGAAGCAGCTAGGCTATATCCACCACTCTATGAGCTTGCTTTACAAGCGTTATCATAATCAGAAGTAGAATATGATGAACACGGGGAAGAGGAATATTTCAAAAGAAATGATCCAAATGCTAATAGCCCTTCCATCAAAGAGTTGATCAAAACCTTCAGCATTGATCGTTATCCTATTAGAATACAGTGCAATGGTTCCATAGATTTAATGGGTGATTTCATAGTTAAGTCAGTCATGGGAAAATCTTTCGATACCTTCAGAAAAATACTTCGAGAACAAAAATTGGATGCTTATTTCAGGGACAACTGCTTTGGGAAATATCTTGATTTGCCGGAGGACAACAATGCTCATTTCCAAATGAAAATGGTATATGAACTTCTCATACGTAGGTTTATGTATGAAAACAAAGATAAGATGGATGGGGTGTGGATAAATTACTGTGGCATGCCTTTTTGTTTTGGTTGGAAGGAGTTTGTCATAGTTACTGGACTAAAATGTTATCCTCCTTCTCAAGTTATACCTATTCTAACCCAAAAAAGCACCCCGCACACCCAAAAAAGGCAAAGACAAGTCGTGTGATCGTGATGACCTGGTGTCCATTGTTGGTCCAAGCTTTAAAAACAAAAATTTGATAGAAGCGTTGAAAGGTAAAGGACTTTCAAAGAGGCACAAGAAGTCATTGTGCTTGGTTTGGTTTGTACATAATATTTTTTGGGCGAGAGACATTAACAACAACCTAAGCATCGGTTTAATAAAGCTCTTCGAGGATCTTGAGGAATTTAACAACTATTCTTGGGGTTATGAAAGCTTCAAAATGACTGTCAAATATTTGTTGACTCCGTTAGAGCCAAAGAAAGTCAACTTATATGGCTTTCCATGGGTTTTCATGGTAAATATTTCTTTCTTTTATTATGATATCATTTATATTTTAACTCAATAATGGTTTTGATTTATTGACATTATTTTATACGCTTGGGCGTTTGAAGTCATTCCTTATTTAAGACAACAAGTGAACTATCAGAAAGAAGTTTCCTGTCCAAGAATCTTGAGATGGTTGTCAGCCAAAATTGATAAAAGTGTAAAATTTATTGATCTCTTCAACCCCCCGAAAAATGCAGTAAGTATAATTATAATTAAGTTTTTGTTTTAATTAATGATTTTTTTGAATGATCTAATCATCATTCTAATATATGTAATGATTTATGTTAGATTATGCATCCGTCGCTAGTTCCGACCAATCGAGAGTTGAAGATGCCATTTTTTCTTACTTTACGATCTATACAAATTTTATCAGACCATAAGTTCATTGACAGAATAAAAATGGAATTGTTTGGAGCAACAACCATTACAAGAAAAATAATTTTGGAGGGTGGGCTTGTTGTTATTGATGGTCTTAGTGGTGAAGGAGTTGTTGGTGGTGGTAATGGTGTTTCTGTTGATGCTAATGATACTCCTCTTATAGTATTTAAAATAAACCATTAGGAGTATGATCATACCGATTATATAGATTTTGCCTTTCCCAGCTAATGTTCTGCATGCAAATGTCAAGACTGCAGTGCAAAACATGATGTAGTAATTAATGCTATTAATGCATTAACTACTTCTGTAAAGGTATTGACATCTAAGAGGGGTGTCATTCCATCAAAGAGAATTTTATATCCATCCACTCTATTAGAGATTAAGGCTGAGAGGAGAAGGAAAGTGATTTTTAAGGCATTATCAAGCATCCAAAAAAGCAAAATTACTACTCCTCTGTCCGTGTGTTGCACTGAGAAATGTACAATGTCCAAAGGAGAGCAACACGAGCTGAAGAAGGTGAATATATATGTCTGTTCCAACTAACAAATAGATACATAGTTGTTTCAATAAATGACACATCTGCTGAAAATGATCAAACAAATATATATATAGCTGTTGCAACAGTTGACTAACTTGTTGCACCAGATAAAGTATCTGTTGCAACATATGTCTATTCTATTTTAACAAATTAAATAGCTCTCCACACCGCTTTTATTTGTACCAACAGATGATCTATCTGCTACAACGGATGAGTAATATGTTGCAACAGATGGTTCATTCATTGGAAATTATCATACAAGTCTTCCTCATATAGAAATTGGTCCCAACAATTGATTTATTGTTGCAACAGAAATATAATCTATTTGGGACAATTTAAAATAGGTGGAAAATCTATTTGATTTGCCAGAACAGATAAGTTATCCTTTTCTATTTTGTTGTATCTCCGTGATTAGCGTTGATCAATTCTGGCTTTTCAGGTGGATGTAGAAGCTACTTCTAAACAACATTGATATTATGCTACTCTTTTTATGGAAATACAGAGAACAGAAAGTGCAGAAACCGTACGTAAGTGACAATAAAGATCCACGATGACCAAAGTTGAATTTCATAACACCGGATGTAGAACAACTTGTCCATATTGAGTAGATATTTAAAGCTTGAGTCTGTCAAAGTAGTAACCTGACCCCTCCTTAGGAATCCTTGGCATCAATACTTAAATTATTGATGTATTTGTTGAGATCTATACCCATAGCAATTTTTTATATTTTATTTATTCGTTGATTTATTTCAACTAATTTCTGAAGGCTTCAATTTATTTTATTTTATTTTATCTATGAATTTTATATTTTCCTTAGATTTGAACTTATTAATTGAAATATAATACTAAAATCAAATATTGCAACAGATAATATATCTGTTGCAACAGACGACTCATCTGTTGGAAAATATCAAACAGATTTAGACATATGTTGCAACAGGTTGTTAATCTGTTGAACTTCATCAAACATGGCTTTCCACTATTATAACAAATAGACTTAGATAGAAACACCGACATAATGCAGCAGATGACCAACCTATTGCAACAGATAAACTATATGTCAGAACAGGTAGAATATCTGTTACAACGAATGGAGAATCTGTTGTATTATAAGAATTTAACTTTCATTGGACATAAATATTTGCCAGTACATGTAAAAAAAGTGAAAGTAAATTGAAATAAAAAAAGGCGGAACGCATCGATAGTGTTCAGTTCAAAACACCTAAAATAAAATAGGTATCAAGTAGATAGGGTTCATTTTAAATACGTAAAATAAAATAGGTATCAAATGTGTCAGTTTGGTACTTTTTGCCCAGTTGGCTGCTTGCGTGTAATTCACGTAGCCAAGGCTCGTTGAACCCCTATTTTTGCTGACTTGGCGTCTGATTCGGCCCCCAATGGTTATTTTTTTCTCCATTATCTTATATATTCATCTTCTTCCTAAAATTTAACTTTAAATTCCCAAGTCTTCTTCTTATTCATAATTTTTTTTTATCTATCCAATTTTTTCAAATTATTTGCATTTGGTCTTTCTTTTCTTCATTTTTTTTTCATTTTTTTTCCAACCGAGCTTGACAATGTCGAGCGCATCTTTCACTATTTTTTGTGATAAAGATTTTTGATATTGTAAGTGTGGTCATGAAGCTCTTTTGAAGACTTCTTGTACTCAACAAAATCCAGATCGTAGATTTTTTACTTGTAATATTTCAAAGGTATATTTTTTTTTTTAATTAGTTGATTAATTATTGACTTGTAATTGTTTTGTAATTGTGTTATTTTTATAGAAATTGGGTGGATGTGATTACTTTGATTGGTATGAAGAACGACACTCTTCATAAGAAAATCATGCAATCTGGAGTTAGTTGAACAAAGTCAAGGCTTTTAAAGAGAAATAAAATCGAGCAAGAAGATGCTACATTATTGTCGTTATTTCTACTAGTTTGGTGTTGTTAGGCACATGGATATTCAAGCCTAATTTTTGAAATTTTTATGGTGGTGTATTTGCTATTGGTTTGGTGTTGTGGAGAACATGGTTATTCAAGCGTAGTTATTGAAAAATATCAAACAGATTTAAGCATATGTTGTAAAATTTAGGTCATCTGTTGAAAATTATCAAATAGGTCTTCTCACTATTACAACAGATTAGATAGAAATAACATCGGCATAATACAATAGATGACCAACCTATTGCAACAGATAAACTATCTTTCAGAACAGATAAAATGTATTTTACAACAGATTGACAATCTATTGCATTATGAAAAACTCAACTTTCATCAGAAAAAATTATTGCCACTACATGTACATGTAATTTAAAGTAAAGTGAAGTGTGACTTGAAATAAAAATTATTATTTCAAAAGCTCTTCTATATACAAAGGCTCCAAGCGTCCAGTTAGTACCCCATAAGCCCAGACCTTTTGAAGGTTTTCCACAGTAGTGTTGCACTAAAAGGTCGTTGGCTCGGTCATTTCTGTGCCGGTCATTAAACATTCGATGTGTGCAAGAGCGTGCGAGCTTCACACGTAATCGGTATTATTTTTTGGAAGGTTCATGCCCTTGTTTCAATGTTCAAAATCCTATGATTTCTTCATCAACACTTTCTTTGGCAAATGATTTATCAGTTTACTCTCCCTCAATAAGATGGGGAACAACTCCATCAATGGCTGCACGTGGGAAAAAAAGATGGACCTCATCGATGGCAGGTTCGTTGCACTCATAAACTTTGATATTTTCCTCCTCGAGTAGTATCTCAACAACCCGATAATGTATGTCATCCATTCTAAAGAATGCAAGAATCATCTTTGCCTCAGTCCAGCTCTTGTCGTGTGGATTTGGCTTCTCCCCTTTAACATATTTTATCATTTCTTTTTCATCCCAGTCCAACGTAGAAACTAAGAAATCAAATCCCACGCCACAGGCAAACACATCATTATTGAGTTGATCATACTTATCCTTGAGCTTCTTGCAGAAGTCGAGGTCCATTATCCTATCGGCAGCGTCATAAGCTTTCGGGTATGTTAATTGTCTTTTTCTCATGAGGCAGAGAATTTTGTCAACATGCTGTGATATAAGAAGTCAATTTTTAAATAGGTTAGTAATTGTAAAGATGCAACAGATGGTCCATATATTACATAGGGTTCTCTGAATCAATAATCCAACGCAACTTATGTAACAGATGAATAATAAGTTCAACAGAACCACTACTAATTGCACCAGAATACCCAATTGTTGCAACAGATTTCATATCTTTTGCGTAGCTTCTTCTTCATAGGGTAGATTATAAGGCTAGGTTAGGAAAAGTAAACTTGTCTTGTCCTAGTACTGCATACACATATCTATCATAGCCTGGAAGTCTTGGGGGGAAAAGAGAGGCTTGGAGTAATCTGGTGCGCCTGGCTTGAAATTCTTGGCCTATCGCAGATCCCTCTTATCTTTGGCTCCAAGTTTCGCGTATATGTACACCTTCTTGCATAGCCCCTAAACATCAACAACTTTTGAAGAGGAAGGAGTTGCAATTTTTTTTATTTTCGACTGGAGAATACGTCGCTAATTGCTCTTTTCTTCCTCCTAACCAACACTGTAAGAGTGTATTGCTCCCTCACCTTTTTGGATGGTATGACACCCCTCTTGGATTTGAATTCGTCGACAGCTTTAGAGATAACCTCTATTTTTTCAAAGAGTTTATCTTGGTTATCCTTGCACTTTTCGCATTCGCAACGAGAACACAAGGGTGAAGAGGGGTGAGAGGGACCCGTGTGAGGATGAAAAGGGGTGTTTTCAAATATATTTATTTTTTCTTGAGCATCAACATGCTCATCATCACGAGTGTTAGCAGCATCAGCATGCCTTCCACTAACACCACCAACTCAATCAGAAGAAGCACCCGAATCTGCCTTAGTAGGTTGGTCATGAAGAGCCTCAACATTAGGTTGACCTTGCCTAACTTCTCTTCTTATGGATATTGCTCCAACCAATTCCTTCTTTATTAACTCCACCATTGGGTTTACTATAGTATCAACATGACCTAGAGTAATCACCGACTCCTTCTCAGTAGGCACGATCCATGGATACACAATCTATAAAAAAAAAAAATACATTTAAATCATATAATATAATAATTTTCACAGTTGGGTTACATTTTAATACAGTCAACTTCTATAACAAATTAACAATATGTTACATCAAATTACCCATTATTCCATAGTTTGCAGTAGATGGTTAAAATTTGTTTGAGTCGGGTTCAGAGAACCAGAGAAACACATGGATAATATGATGCAAATTATCAATCATCTGTCAAAACAGATTACCAATCTGTTACACCAGTTGTACAAGATGGGTAATCTGTTGAGTTACATATTATGCAACAGATGATCTGTATGTCACAATAGATTAACAATATGTTACATCAAATTACGCATCTGTTGCATAATTTGCAGTAGATGGTTAATCTGTTAGAAGTTGGGTTCAGAGAACCAAAGCAACAGATGGGTAATCTGATGCAAGATATCAATCATCTATCACAACAGATTATCCATCTGTTGCACCGGTTGGCATAGAATAGGTAATTTGTCGCAACAGATGTCCCATCTGGTGCACCAGATATAACATCTGTTGCATTAGATATAACATCTATTCAATATATTTCATTGAGTAAAATTATTTTACTTGAAGAAGATATACTGCATCATCCGGTGGGTTAAAGAGATCAGCCTCCTTAATTTTGGTGTTGTTCTTTGTAGCCAACCACCTAAACATCCTTGGATAAGAAACCTCATACGGATAATCCATTACCTACTTTAGGAGGGGAGAAATGACTTCAAATGCCCAAGCCTAAAAAATGTAAATAGGAAGCAAGCAAAAAAAAGTCATAATAATTATATTCAATATAAATTAATGGATGAGTAAAAATAGTGATTAATTTTACCATGAAAGACCAAGAAAGGTCGTATAATGTGGTCGTCCCTAAGGATAGCTTTGTCAGTAAATATTGGACAGTCAAGTAGAAGCTGTCATATCCCCAAGGATAATTATTGAAGTTATCAAAATCCTCAGCACGCACCAATAAATCATCTTCTATGACCTTATTGACGTCTCTTGCCAGTATAACCAAATGGGCAAACAAAACTAAGCACAATTGCTCCCTGTAGTGCTTTGGTATGGATTTATTCATGAAAGCTGTCAATAAATCCAATGCTTTGTAGCCACGTCGAGCAATGTCAAATAACTTATCTATTTTTTCCTTCTATTTTCTTGCCTTGGATCTTTTGTGGGGTGCTACCTTGACGATAGGTGATTCTTCTGGAAGATGGCATCTCAATCTCGTCACTATGGCAAACTCTTGCAAATCAAAACAAACCGGCATGCCACAGTAGTTGATCTACATTTCATCCATCTTTTTGTCCTCCTCCTCCGAATCTTTATCATCCCCCACGTACTTGATCCTGCGCTTGAGAATACCATATACCATCCTCATATGGAAATAGGTAAGGGGTCCTCAGGTAGCTCAAGAAAGCATCCAAAGCAGCTCTTCTTAAAAAGTCCGTCTATGTTTTTGTTCTTCATAATTTTCCTAAAATAATTAAATTTTTCCCCATCTGACATTTAAGTACAAGTTCACCAGTTAGTTCTTCTTCTGGTTTTGGGTCATTTATCGGCATCACAACTTGAAACCTATCAATAGTAAAAGCTTTGACAGGATTATGCTGGGATGTAGATATTAATTCACGCCCTATTGGTGATCCATTATCATTATGTTGATGATCATCCTCTTTCTCTTTCTCACTCTCTAATTCCTTCTCTTTCTCACTTTCATTTTCTTCATCACCATCTACAAACCCTTGTCCATCTCCCTCAATATTATTTTCATATCTCTGCTCAGCTTTACTTTTCCCTGACATAGATTGTTCAGGAAGCTCCTCAGAATCCATCTGTACTATAGCCTTTTTTTGGGTGGTCAGACGTTGATCCACTTTCATTTTTTTTCTTTTGGGAGACATGTTTTACCTATAAACAATAGAAAAATAAAAATTACATTACAATTGATGTATGCATAAATTTTAAAAAATATATTACAAACACCACCATTACCGATACACCAACAATCACTTCATAAACACCACCAACCAATTCCACAAACACCACGAATACCGACACCACCAACAAACACCACCAACCAATCCACCATAAACACCACCAACCAATGCCTCCAACATCCACCACCAGTGCCACCACGACGACGACGACGACCACCACCACCAACAACAATACCACAAACACCATCCAATAATACCACGATAGTCAACGGAACACTGCGACAGAAACTAGGGTTTTCTCGAGTTCTTCCTACGATTTTACTACCAAAATTCAAAATTGTAAATCCATTCTCGAAGATAATACAACTAAAAGTTTTCTTTTTCATCATTAACTTAAAAGCCCTTAATTTTTAGCAAAAAGTAATAAATATAGAACTCTTCTCGAACTCTATTACCTACAAAGACAGAGAAAACGACTGATATAAGTAAGAATGAAGTCGAAAATAACACTTATGTGCTCAGAAATGAGAAAAAAATTGATTTGTTGTGAAGGGTTGAGAAATTTATTGAGTAGTTATTGTTTGTACTGTGTAATTGAGGGAGAAAGAGAAAAGAGCGAGAACTCAAGATTTGAAATGATGAAATATTTTTCTCGCAAATGAATGATTTTTATGGGTTGATTTGTATTTTAAAAAAGAATTACAAGTTTCAAAAATGTTAATTTGGTCCGAATTGATCTTAATTATTTTTTAAAATTATAAAAGATACGCGTAATTTTTAACTCTCTCATTATGCAATTGCCAAAAGACTCAATTGAAGTTATAGTTGACCCTATGAACTCACCCCTAGTCCTAGATTAATCAATTTAGGTATTAGTCTAACATATGAACTCAATTGAAATTGTATAAAAATAAATGTTCAACCTGCTGCATTACATTATGCTACTGTTGTAAATTATCAATCAGATTAGGTCATTTGTTGCAACAGATTATGCATCTGTTGTAAATTATCAAATAGATTAAGTTATTTGTTGCGACAGATTACCCATATGTTGTAAATTATTAAACGGATTGTCATATGTCGCAACAGATTACCCATCTATTGTAAATTATCAGATAGGCACTGCCATCTATTGTAGTTGGCCCTATGAGAACTTATCCCTAGTCCTAGATTAATAAATTAAGCTATTGGTTGAACCTCTGAGGTAGTAAGAATTGGTTCAGCTCAGAGTGATCGATCGACGACTCTGGTCGGGAGGAACACAATACCGTCTCATCATGCAATTGCCAAAAGACTCAATTGAAGTTGTAGTTGAACCTATGATAACTTACCCCTGGTCCTAGATTAATCAATTAAGGTATTATAACCTATAAAATCAATTGAAATTGTATAAAAACAAATGTTCAACCTGTTGCAACCGATTACACATCTATTGTAAATTATCAAATAGTTTAAGTCATTTGTTACAATAGATTACACATCTGTTGTAAATTATCAAACAGATTAAGTCATCTGGTGCAAAAAAATTACCCATATGTTGTAAATTATCAAATGGATTAAGTCATATGTCGCAACAGAATACCCATCTATTATAAATTATCAGATGGATTAAATCATATGTCGCAATAGATTACCCATATGTTGTAAATTATCAAATAGGTACTACCATCTATTGTAGTTGACCCTATGAGAACTCACCCCTAGTCCTATATTAATCAATTAAGATATTAGTTAAACATATGAGGTAATAAGAATCGGTTCAACTCAGAGTGATCAATCGATGATTTTGGTCCGGAGAAACGCAATACCGTCTCATCATGCAATTGCTAAAAGACTCAATTGAAGCTGTAGTTGACCCTATGAGAACTCACCCCTGGTCCTAGATTAATCAATTAAGGTATTAGTCTAACATATGAGGTAATAAGAATCGATTTATCTCAAAGTGATAGATCACGACTCTGGTCAGGAGGAACGCAATACCATCTCATCATGCAATTACCAAAAAGACTCAATTAAAGCTGTAGTTGACCCTATGAGAACTCACCCCTAATCCTAGATTAATCAACTAAGGTATTAGTTGAACATATAAGGTAATAAGAATCGGTTCAACTCAGAGTGATCGATCGACGACTCTGGTCGGGAGAAACGCAATACCGTCTCATTATGAAATTGCCAAAAGACTCAATTGAAGTTGTAGTTGATCCTATGAGAACTCACCCATGGTCCTAAATTAATCAATTAAGGTATTAGTCTAACATATGAAATCAATTGAAATTGTATAAAAATAAATGTTCAATCTGTTGCAACAGATGTCTTTTCTACTAGATTTAATCAAACAGATTAAGTCATCTATTGCAATATATTACGCATCTGTTGTAAATTATCAAGCAGGTGCTGCCATCTGTTGCGACAGATGATCGAGCTTTGGAAATTTTCAAACAAAAATTATCATCCGTTGCACTTAGATGTTTTAAGACCCTTTTTTAAAAGAAATTTAGGTATTTTCTATCTGAGATAAAAAAGTTGAATTACTAAGACGGTAAAAAATATTACTTGGATAACTCAAAAATCTCCTGAGTAAGTAGTCTTATCTGGTATTTTCAATGTCATCGTCTCCCCGTGCCCCTCAAAAGTTATTAATGAATATTTATAACCCATATCTAGAATACTCTCTCCTTCAGCCATAAAGTAAGACTTAACAAATCTATCACTCTTCTTTATTCTCAATTCTCTTTCTTTCTTTTTTTCTCTCTTTTCTCTCTTTTTTCAGATGAGGATCCTTTCGAATCTCAACTGATCAATATCTTTCCTCGACTGAACTGGATGTTCTGATCCCTTTGCTTTTTTGACATTGTAGGTATGGTTCATAATTACTCCTTTCATCTCGTTTTCTTCTTTGTATGTCATTTAAATTAGATATTTACATCCATTGCTATTAATGATTTACCCATTACCAATTTCCTATTTATTGAGAAAATTAAAAAAAAAGGTAACTTTTAAGTCTTGAATGAACAAACCATTGTTTTTATTAAAATATACGAAAAAAGTCATCTGTTGGGAGAACTTAAAAGGACTTGTTGTCAGTATAGTTTGATGAATCAGTTGTTGGAATAGACGGAGCAACTATTTGAAGAAATCAAACCAGTAGCAAGGCTGGTTTGATTTCTTCCAACAGATGAACCATCTATTGTAACATGTCATCTATCTGTTGCAACAATGCCTCTTCGGTTGAACAGATAGGTAATCTATTGCATCAGATTGGCCATCTGTTGATTCACTCAATTTTGTGTTACCCTTTTGTACAAACAGAGCAACTATTTGAAAAAATCAAACTAGTAGCAAGGTTGGTTTGATTTATTCCAACAGATGAACCATTTGTTGCAACATGTCATCCATATGTTGCAACAGATGTCTCATCGGTTCAACAGATGGATAGGTCATCTATTGATTCTCTCAATTTTGTGTTACCCTTTTGTAATGTTCTTTTTGTTCTTCTCTTGTTTGATATCAAATGTATTTCTCTTGTTTGCAGATAAAAGAAAATGAAACTGGATTCACTTTTGCCCGACCAGTATTAAAGCCAAGAGTAAAGATGGGTTCGGAGGAATAAGATGCTTGCAGATAGAACCACTTCATATGTGCAGGTATGTATTACTGATCAACCTATCATGAAAATACACATCCAGTACTATGATTTTGTGAATGTTTGTTCTTCACATATTAGGCGTTAATCCTTCAAATAAGATATAGTACTTTACAGTTAAGATTGTTAGGTTCGAACTGGTAAGGCTGAGGGACCATATAGGTGGTGTCGATATCCTATTACAATTAAATAACGGTTTATGCTCATATTTTTGTGTCAAGTTTGGGGAAGGGTTCAAGATTTTGGCGGTAATGTAAATATCTAATAGTGATTGGACCAGTTTTAATGGCTCAATGGACTTCTTGAAAGGCCTCTGAAGCCTCACACTGCAGCAAACAATGATGGAACAAACAATTGCTGAAGGAGACTATTATATAGAAGAAGGTGCTTGGGAGAATACTTGTGTTGGAAGGGAGAGGTTGAGAAGGACATATATCATCTCAGACCTTGTTTAAGAGGAAACAGGGTAGGAAGGAAAGTATAGAGAAATTGGCTGATGAAATTGACATGAAAAATGAAAAAACTGGATGAGCTGCGAATGTGAAAGTATACCCAAAAATGAAAATCCATCAGTCGTTGAAGAAAAAAAAGAATGGACAAGAGGACTGGAGCTGGTCACTTTGCTAGAGAATGCAACTAGTGAGCATGGCCTCAATGAAGACCCACAAAATGCAAGACCAGAACTCTAAGGAAGCAGCTTCGCGAGCACGGAAGGTGGTTAGATTGTCGATCAGAATTGAAACCTGAACCAACCACTCCTAAATTAAAAATATGGGATCAAGCCAAGGTGGCAATTTCTAAAGCTAAACTTACATCCCATGCCTCCTATTTATGGCTCTAGTGAGGTCAAAGGCAGTGGAAGAAACAAGGCATGGGATTTCTGCCCAACTTCAGACCTTTTTATTTCTATTGCTATTGAACTGATCATAGCCACAAACAGAAGGCATGACATGCAAGTTACACTTCAGAAATTGACGCCTTGGCTTTCCTTATTTTTAATTCAGGAATTGTTGGTTCAGGTTTCAATTTTGACCGACAATCGTACTAATTTACCATGCTCGCGAAGCTTCTTCCTTAGAGTTTTGATCTTGCACTTTGTGAGAGTCTTCATTGAGGCCACGCTCGCTAGTTGTATTCTCGAGCAAAGTGTCCAGCTCCAGTCCTGTTGACCATTTTTCTTTTTCTTCAATGACTGACGGATTTTTATATTTGGTTACAATTCCACATTTGAAGCTCATCTAGTTTTTTCGTTTCTCATGTCAATTTCATTGGTCAGATTTGCTAGAAGTTCCTTACTTGCTTCCCTGTGTTTCCTCTTAAATAAGGTCTGAGATGATATATGGCCTTCTCCACCTCCCCCTTCCCGCATAGGTATTCTCCCAAGTACCTTCTACTGTATAAAAGTTTCCTCAAGCAATCCATCCATATAAATTTGGACCAGGGGAATTTCTATTGGCTCCATCATTATTTTCTGCAGTGTGAGGCTTTGGAGGCCTTTCAAGAAGTCCATTGCGCCATTAAAATTGGTCTAATCACTATTGGATATTTACAGTGCCGCCAAAAATTTGAACCCTTCCCTAAACTTGACATAAAAACATGAGCATAATCCATCATTAAATTGTAATAGGGTATCGACACCACCATCTTGGAACCCTTCGGCCTTATTAGTACGCACCTATCAAACTAAACTGTACAATGCAAGATTTTTTTGAAGGATCAGTGTCTAATCGGTAAAAAACTGCATTCACAAAATCATTGCACTTTATGTGTGTCTGTCACAGTAGCCTGATCAATAATACATAACTCCCACGCATGAAAGTGGATCCATTGCACGCACCTTATTCTTCCTACCCCATTAAGATATGTCAGACAGTGTTGTTTATTCATCTACACGCATGTGATGACTATTAAAAAAAGAGGCATGAAGAGTCGTGACTTTTTATCTTAAAACATTCAAAATAGTTGACATATCGAATTATCCATCTGTTGCAACTGATGAATCAACTGTTAGAAGAAATCAAAATATCTTCAACATATGGTCTATCTGTCGCAACAGATAATCAATATGTTACAATAGATGGTAAATCTGTTGCGACAGACCAGACAATATTTATTCATTTGCACGCATGTGATGACTGTTAAAAAAAGTGAAGAGTCATGAATTTTTATCTAACACATTCAAAATAGTCAATGAACCGAATTCTCCATCTGTTGTAACTAATGAATTAGCTATTAGAAGAAATCAAAATATCTCCTCCAACATATGGTCTAGCTGTCGTAATTGATAATCTATATATTGCATCAGATGGTAAATCTATTGTGATAGACCAGACAGTATTTATTCATTTGCACACATGTGATGACTATTAAAAAAGAGGTAGTCGTGATTTTTTATCTAACACATTCAAAATAGCTGATGAATCGAATTCTCCATCTGTTGCAACTAATGAATCAGCTGTTAGAAGAAATCAAAATATCTCCAAAAGATGGTCCATCTGTCACAACAGATAATATATATATTGCAATAGATGTCTCATCTATTGCACATACAAACCATCTGTTGCAACATATGGTAAATCTATTTTGACAGAACATCTGTTACATATACAAATAATTTATTACAACAGATAGTAAATCTGTTGCAACAGATGAATGATCTGTTTCAACAACTCAATAATAACGGCTATTATCAAGTCTCAAAACCATTTTGAAAAGGTGAGAAGTATTAATGTAAAAGAAAAAATCGTGACTTTTCACAAAAAATAAAATGCCACCAGTTTGAATGTAATTAATACAATAGAGCTTAATAATCGTGCCTTTTGGCCTAACACATTCAAATTCAATCCTCTATAAATAGGTCTCTCCTTAATCTTCATTCAACTAAACTTTATTTATTTCTTGCATTATTTGTTCTCGTGTGACATCTTTAACCACTTCTCTTCAAAGAGCATATTTCTTTCTCGTTGAGGTAAGTTTTTTTTTGGGTGTAAATCTACCAGTTGGTAGTATACGTTGTATTATATTTAGACTCTTTATCCTTACATTTGTCAATTCATGCGTGTTCTAGACATGGTTGATCCTGTTTGGGATATTGCTATTCTGCGCGACATAGTGCAGGAACTTCAGAGGTAGGTTAATGACCTACAGAGGAAGTTGGTCGTCGTGAGAACGACAGATTTGCCAACAGATTATCCATCTGTTGCGACAGATTTATCATCTGTTGGAGGAAAAATATTCCAGTTTAATGGAACTGGTGTTGTATTCTTCTAGCTAATGTCCATCTGTTGTCACAGATGGGTAATCTTTTAAAAATAATTGTGGTCTGCTATATTATTTAGTTTATGTTTTGCCTCTTTTTATTGATGCACAAATTATTAAAAAAGATATTTTACATATAATAAATGATAACATTACGTTCACAACAATGAGTTAAATATATAAAAGTCCACAACAAACAACCACATAAGTTTCTGTAATTACAACGATCATGGTGGATTACTATCCGGGCATGTAGTTCTTTTGTGGCCAGCGCGCTTACATACAGAGCACTTGTTTCTTCGTGATGAAAATGGTTCTCCAACTCCATGCCTCCTCTTATATTGCTTTCTTCCTGGTTTGATAGTGCTTGGGTCAATATATGGAGGAGGTATTAATCTCTCCAAAAGCTCTGCAGGAACAACCCAAGATTCTTCGGGAGGCACCGAAGTAATATGCCCATTATATGCCATTACTTATTCTTCCTTTGAATAATATTAAGAGGCATTGTTCGTAAATTTTAGGTCAATATTTTGGACTTTATTAAGTTCGAAGTGCTGCCATGGAATGTGGACAGGGTATTTTGTCCAAGTCAAAAACTCTGCACGTATAAGATCTTGTTTGAAGATCGACCGTGGCAACATCACCATGACCGGTGATACTAAATTTGTAATCTACTATTTTATGAGATAATAACCTATTCCCCAAACTAATGTTCGTTGATATTATTTTTTTGATTTTGAGAACAAATCAGATTCTTTTGGGGCCCTTGAACTGCACACGTATTTCGTTAAAAAATTGGCCATACTTCTTATTTATTACTTCAAACATAGCCTTGATGGGAAATTCTCTTTCACCGCCAAATAATGAATTCACCGATTCAACTATGTTTGATGTCATAATATTGTACCTATACAAAAGAATCACTTAGTACGACATCATACTAAACTTGTAACTCAAACAAGACATTAAATTCATAAGAATGTACCTATCTACCAGACAGAATGACCGACTCCATCTCTCGGAACCAACACGTACGAGAAGTTCTGCTACCTTGGGATTCACATCCGTTATTTGATTGAAATGGTCTAAAAATTCCTCTCTACTATAAACTTTAGCTGCTCTATAAAAAAGGGTTACGACTCTTTCGTTGTGATAGTTTGTCCGAATATTCCCCCCAAGATGTCTGGTGCAACAACCAAAATAAGTTGAAGTGAAGAAAATTGAACCCATCTTTGGAATACTTGGATGTCTATCCGAAATAAAACACAGTTCTTTGGTAACTTTGACGCAGTTTCACAGTTGTTCAAAAAAAATCCATAAGAGGCATTGCATTCTTTGTCCGCTACACAAAAAAGGGACAGGAAAGATGTGATTTCCCGCATCCCACGCCACCGCCGCTAGCAGAATTCCATTATACTTGATCCTCAAGAAGGTACCGTCGACGGCTATGCCTTTTATCAAATGTTGAAAACCTTGAATCCAAGCACCATAGGATACAAAAAAGTACTTGAACTTTCCATTTTCATCAAGATGAAATGCCGTCTTACTTATGAAATTTGTGGACTCAATCATGTAATGGTAGACATCCAGGACTGCATACTCATTCTCGTGTGTCCCCCTAATCAAGTACTTGGCAATTCCTATGGCCGTATATATCTTCCAAAACTGACCAGGACACCCAATTCCGTAAGGAGTTGATTGTCCATAACCCTCGTTGAAGGGCCTTTTCCATCGAGGAAACTACTTCTGAAATATTCACAGAGGACCTTTGCCATGGCGTGAGGATTTTGGCCTGAGATATGCTTTAAACTACATGTGTGATACTTTTCATGTTTATGAATGACGAATATGTCAGAACTAACGTACTTCACCGCTCTCAACCACCATTTGCAGTTCGAATTAGCACATTTGTAGCTAAATACACTGCTCGAATTAATCACCTTCTTTATTCTGAAATCTTTTTTCAAGCAAGAAATAAACAAAATGGTAGATAGTTTATTCTTGTCCTTGAATAACATTCCTTTGAAAAAACTGATCCCGTCATCTTGAAGATTGTCAGGATGTGTCGATCGAGAAGAACTACCCACCGTATTGGTCGCATCAACGGGCGTAGGTGTTTGATCATCATCTGGAATATTCATGTCTAGATCATCCAACCTATCATCAAAGATGTCTTATTGTTGTTCTTATTTTACGTTCTGGTTCTCATTCTCTCTCATTTTTTCAACCGCGTACACCCTTAATACCGGCCTGGATGAATCACTAAGGTAAGCACGCAATCGAACCCTCTGATTTTCAAAGGAGCTGTGCATGTAACTGATGACGAGTTCTTCCGATTGACAATTCAGTCTACAACAACTGATGATTAAGTTCACAAAATCATCATACGAAACATCACTTTGGACTGTCATAGCTATCGTCTCAAATATTTCACCCTCGTTTCAACGCCATACATATCGATTGCTCTTCTCAATTCATTGACCATGATAATCCACCCATGTTGTTATTGATCCCTCCATTAGTGGTACCTAAATAAAGTCATTTATTAAAAAAAATTAATAGTGATTTCATAGTGTCGTAAATAAATCCCAATAGATGTGTAATCAGTCGCAACAGATTACTTACCTATTGGGATTCATGTTACGCTCCTGAAGCTGATTTTAATAGATGAGTCATCTGTTGTAACAGGTGAATCAGATGTTGCAACAGATGAAGCGCCTGTTGGGATTGATGTTACAGTATTGAGGCACCTTTGAAGCTGATTCCAATAGATGAGTAACATATTGCAATAGATAATTAACCTATTGTAACAGATGACTTATCTGTTGTGACAGATGATGATCTATTGGAATCAAGGTCAGGTTCTATTACAACAGGTTACTAATATATTGCAACAGATATTTACCTTCTGTTGGAATCGAGTTTAGGTTTTGTTGCAACAGGTTAATAATCTGTTGCAACACATATTTACCCTGTTGCAACAGACAATACGTCTATTGGAATCGAGTTCAGATTCTGTTGCAACAGGTTACTAATCTGTTGCAACAGATGAGTCATATGTTGCAACAGATGGTCCATCTGTTTGATTCATGTTACAGCACTTTAGAACCATAAACATGAATCCAACATATAAGTCTTTCGTTGAAACAGATCTGTTTAAACAGATGGCTCTTATGTTGCATTCATGTTCGCGTGGTATCTATTGTTGAAAAAATAGCACAATAGCAGTTACCCAGATGACAAATTCAACTATAAATCATAATTTGACTTACCAAAGTCTCCTGTGAAGTAATGCCAAAGTGAAAAGTGATGTACGAAACAAAATTTGACTTAAGAAATTGATCAAATAGCAACAATAGCTGTAACAACAACAACAACAACAACGACAATAGTCAATAAGAAGAAGATGAAGATGATAATGAAGATGAAGATGATGATAATGAAGCAGAAGATGATGATAATGAAGCAGAAGATGATGAATAAAGCAACAACAACAATGAACAACAAAAATCGCTAAGAGGGAGAAAACAATGATGGCTGAGAAGAGAGAGAAATACGCCTTTTTCCCTCTGTTTCTCGTTATATTAGGTAAACATTTGGATCAAAGTTTAAATTTAAAAACTTCTGGGCTATTTTCAAACTTATCCAACTTTCTTAATCCATAATAAAGTAATTGTCACCATCACTCAATGATTAAGACTTGTGTCACCTACACCTCATTTTAAAACTTTTTTGTCACCTATAACCCAAAGCCCCTAGTCTCTAGCTAGTCTACGCGAAAAGTATTTGTAAAATCAAGTAATAGGGATATAGTTCACACTGATTACAAAGGCTAGTTCAACAAGTTTAATTGATTGATTATTTGAATGTTTACTTTATTAATGATGGTTCAATTTTTCGCCGTGTAGAGCGGTCCTCATTTTCCTTTCTCTACCCCTATGTAATAAACTTATTTTTTAAAATAAAACAAACAAACAAAAAAAAAAGCTGGTCCAATCAATTAGTATTTTTCTACAAAGTAGCCAATTAAATGAGTGCAATTGACCTTAAAAAGTTACACTTACGCGTAGCTTAAAATAAGAAGAAGAAATTAGGTCTCATGGTCCCAACTTAGCATCGCCGGCTGTGCATGACAATGAAAACTTTTTGCAGTCGAATATTAATGGGCAAAGTTATATATTTGGCCTCTCGATAAATAAATAAATAAATTATATTAGTTAGTTAAATATATAAAAGGTATATAATGATTTGCATTAAAAATGCATATTTATTTGCTATTATTTTGGTGGGTGATTATTTATGTCAATTTCTCAATATTAATTTAATTTTGTTTCCCCACTTATTCAAAGACACAAATAAGAATTTAGTGATGAAATACTGTTCACTAACCATTTTCCGATTGTGTTTTAGAAAAGCAATTATTGTTATGAAATTATAAATTTTACGGGTGAAATTTTAGGATATTGTTTACAATTACCTGACATGAGTAGTGACTATTTGTAAATTGTATCAAAAGTTAATTGCTCAAGAAAATGACAAAAAGAAAAGGTTGATATATAAAAAAGGAAAAGGACAGAAAGGAAAAAGATAATAGAATTAACTCTACATGCATATTCAAAATTGTGGTCTAGAAAGAGGTAAATGTGATAGATACATTCAAATTAGAATTGTCTTTTAGCAACTTTTGGTGCTCATTTAATTTAATTTTCTAAAGAAGTAGACTTAAGACAAGAATAACATATCATCACATTTGTCAACAAATTTTATTTAAATATTTTAGAGAAAATACCCTATTTTACTCTTGAACTATATTCAAAATGGTTGAGACACATCTCAACTTAATAGGGATCCTATTATCCTCCAGAACTAATTAAAAGTATAATTTTGACATATTTAGTGCCTACGTGGCACATATGCGGTACACACGTGTGCCTACATGGACCCTTCAGTGTATTGTGCCACGTATGTACCACGTAGGCACTAAGGACGTTAAAATTACACTTTTAATTAGTTCAGGGGTAATAGGACCTCCTTTAAATTGAGGTGTGTCTCAACCGTTTTGAGTATAATTTAAGAGTGAAATAGAGCATTTTTTCAAATATTTTAACTATAACTTGTTTCAATTGAATATGTAAACACATGATAAAATATCTAAGTAAAATTTCTTTCAATTTGAATTATTTTTTCAGTAAATATAAATTTTTAAATTAACCTGCCTTAGAATTTGGGTCGATTGACTAAAACCTAAAGCATTTATTAATTTGCTATTGTTTCTCCATTTTCACCGTATTAATGAAGGAAACATAAATCCCGTGAAGAGACGGTTCCTACCCTTTTTTGAAGTTTGAATTAGGTCAAAAAGTGCATGGCTATTTTTTTCCCTCTTTCATCTAATGCATGCACTTTAATTTGCAAAATATTATTTTTATCCCTCTTATTCCTTCTTTCTTTTTCTTTATATGATCAGTTTTTTTTCTACAATTCTCTAGCTATGTCTAACAAGATCCATATGAGGTGTTATAAAGTGTATGCATTGCAAAAGTCTTCCCGATGTAATTGATCATTTTGATTGTTGAGAGACATGTTCAATTCATATTATAGTAAGTAAAAGTTTATAAATTTGTTCATTTTAAAATAACTCCAGATATATAATGTTTGAAGTTTTATATGCCCCCAAAGGGGTGGTTGAGTTGGTTTGAGGGTGACTTCCCATAGCAGAGGTCGTGGGTTTGATCCACCTCTAATGTCTTCTCAATCGACCTTGTCGCACGGGGTTTACCTAGTGCGGTTTACATCTCTTGTGAGGTTTGCGAGCTATTGCACAGTGAGGGGTTTACCTAGTGCGCACACAGTGCTCACCCGAAGGGCAGAGACTGTAGCAGATGGTGTAGCGGTTGCGGATTTTCTTGGAGTTTCCAAAAAAAAAAAAAAAATTATGTGACTGAAATTCAAGTATATATATACTGAAAAGTTATATATATATATATATATATATATATATATATATGGCTAAAGTTTAAATAATTTTTGACATTTTATCTAATGTTCTACAATAATTTTTTTTAAAAAAAACAAAGTATAAGTTAAATAATAATGTCTAAGTAATACCCCGTAAATTATTTACCAAGTTTGAATCTAACAACTTTCGGAATTAGTAGTTCAATTAGTTGATTATCTGAATTTTCACCTTATTGGTTAGAGTTCGATTTCCTACCTTGTAATCACGTGTCTCATTTTCCCTTTCCTTACTCTCAGTTTTGTTTAAAAATAAAAATAACCTCCAATAATCTTTTCAAAAAACCAAATGTAACAAACAGGGATAAATGACTTGCATTAAGTTTAATAATTCCATCAGAGAGTTAAAAAAATGTAATTGGAGAAAAACTTTTAGTAAAGAACTTGATTGAAGGGAATTAAGTCCATAAAGTATATATATATATATATTAAAAGAAATATATTAGTACATGTTGATTCTGAATGCTTCGTGAAACAAATTTTAGGAAGAATCATGATTACGTGAATGACTTTGTTGTACTTAACACTTAAGACAAAATATGGAAAGAGAAGAAAAAGGACAAATTAAAGTTCGTCCAACAAATAGATTGGGTCCAAAAGTACAAAGGCAACGGAAATCTAAAGCCAGAGATATGGTACTGCTGATCAATTAATTAATTTAATTATATAATATATATACGTGGGAATGGAAATATAAACGTGATTCAATTTTATATATATTCCTTTATGTGGAACAAGTGCTCATCTTTCCAGTATTTGCTTTTGGAACTTTTATGATAACTTTGTGTGAGATATGAAGGTACTTTCTATCGTGATGTGATCGTATTTATATTTGTTCCTTAATGATCAATAGAGGTGAATTTTACTCAACTGAAGAACACGTAGATTGAGATGACCAAAGTACACACTTGATTTTTGATTCTCCTTAATTTTTAATTTATTTATCGATATTAAATATTTATATTTATATTTAATCATATATTATTTTGATTCTTATTTTTATTTTTAATAAATTTTTATTTTTTTAAAAAAATTAACTTCAAAATATATATATATATATTATTATTATTTTATTTTTTCTTTATTTTATTTTCTAATTTTAAAAAAATATTAAAAATTAAAAAATATTTTCCTTTTATAAAATTTTAATAAATAAATTAGTAGTTTAAATACAATTTCATCATATTTATATTTGTTTATTTATAAATTGTTATTATGTTTTATTAAATATAAAATTGATATATTATTATTAATGTGTTATTATTTCATTTATTTACTATTATTATTATTATTATATTTATTTATTATTACTATTATTTTCTACATAAAAAATAAAAAATAATTTTAAAAAAATAATATTAAAAAAAAGGCTGAATTTTAAATATCCTTCCCCCTTGTCTGATTTAAACAACTGTTCCCCCTTTTAAAAAAAAAAAAATTGTTCCCCCCCAAAAAGTTCATATTTTTAGGGACTTTCCCACCCAGACTACGTACTATTCCTACAGAGGACAATTAGACACTGAGAGAGAAAAAAAATCACAAAAAAAAAGAGTGAAAAGAAGAAAATTGAAGTTGAAGTTTTGTTCGAAATTTTCGGTGACGAATCTCATTGTTCAGTCTAAATCATCCAGGTTTTAGTCAACTTTGTATTTTATTTTGTAAATTCTCTGAAAAATTGAATCATAATATGACGGTTTTAGTGATTTCATGGACCATTTAATATATGTGATTCCTGTAGTGTCATGTTTTATTTGTCTGATTATTCGAATCAATGTTTGTTGTTCCTTAATTATTCGTTTAAATTATTTTTAAATGTGGAGATATTCTTGTAAAATTTATATGATCTCTTGTAAAATTTATATGATGATCTAGTTTTCATTGAAAAGAATTGAAAAAGAAAAGAAAAAGAGCACGATGGTTATCATCAAAGCTTGTTATCACCGCTGCTTTGAAAGAATTCTCAATAATTTTGTTCATGCTAAATACTTGTTGAAGTTTTTCTTAAAATCTTTTTTTCGTCTATATTGATACTGCGGGGGTAGTGATATACATGATATCAGTGCGGTACAAGAAAAGGTGAGATTAGTGTGTCTACTTTGCATGTTATTTGCATACTTCTGATTTGAGGGGATGTTTATCAATTTAACGGGAAAAAGGAGTCAATTTCCTTCTCCAAATACAATTTATTTTCCATCTTGTTTCAACTGCTATGAAAGTTTAGCAGTATGATAGTTTTTTTTTCTTTATTTTAAAAAAAATAAATCTATTTCTAGAATAGCAATTTCTATACAGATGGGTCATTAAACAATCAATTTTGTTCTTAAAGAGTATTAAGGCAACGTGAAACACAGTAACATGTATTAGTAGACATAGGGTGTTTCTTTAGAATTAATTTTCATCATATGTTAATTTTTTCCTTTTCAATAATTAGGCAATGATTACCACTAAATTTAATTTTCAAGAAGTTGGTATATGGTCTTTAACAAATATGTTGTGAATTAGTATAGATTAACGTTGTTTTATTATTATAAAATCCTTGTTGAAAAATAAGAATTATTATTTATTTTATTATTATTATTATTATTATTATTATTATTATTATTTTTAAATGATGATGTAATATTGTAGAATCTACTATTATTTTATGCTTTGATTCGAAATAAAATTTGTGATGTAGGGATAAATAAAATTTAAAGAGAATAAAATTTGGGAATTATAATAAAATTAGAAATAATATGGTTAGCTTTGTGTATTTGTATTATTTTGCTATTATTATTATTATTATTATTTATTATTTATTATTTTGTTTTATTTTATTTTATTGTCATTAACCTAGCTTAATAATTATTTCTTAAATTAATTAATCATTTAAAAATGGATTTTTGCTCAAGTTTACTATTAAGGTTAGGTAACACTTCGAATACGCAAACCTTCAAACTTTAGTCACGTTTAAAAATATTCGTCTCAATTAAGAATGTGGCGTACGCATCTTTCTGAGACATTTAAATTTCAAGGATGCAATAATGCACCTTGACAGATATTTTTCTAAAATTAACTTTCATCGATTCATTTAATATACGAAGTTTAAATAGATATCTTTAATATAATAAAAATGAGCAATTTTAGGCCTTTAAACATAAGTTATCCAAATAGTTTAAGTCAAGATAAGTCAATAAAAGCGACCGTGCTAGAATCACGGGACTCGAGCGGTGCCTCACACCTTCCCCTCGGTCAACAGAATTTCTTACCCGGTCTTCTATTTTCGCAGACCAATAAAGAGTCATTTTTTTTGACTAGGAATTCAAAAAGGTGACTTGGAACACCATAACTCAATTCCAAGTGGCGACTCTGTAAATAAATTAATTCCTATTCAAAATTGTCACTTTAATTTAAAAAATCCTTCGACCTCAACCCTTCGGGCGAAAAAGGGGTGTGACATCTCTGGCGACTCTGCTGGGGAAATATAAGAATTCGAGTTTTTTATATTGACTTATACTTGCTTTAATTATTGCTGATATTGTGTTTGTTGACCTTATGTGCTACTTGTTGCTTATTTACCGCTTTGATATTGATTGAATTGTATTAGATACTGTCTTCTCTTGCGTACCCCCTCTGAGTCTCTGAAATAGGATAGAAGGAATGCAGCACATGCATCCTACTTTCTTTTTGAGATAGCCAGAGTGTCAAGGCACCTGGTGAAGGATATAGTCACACATGTTAGGCGGGGTTCGGATCGACAACAAAGGCGGTGTTGCCCTGCTACCGACCAAGTTGTCCCTGCCCAGCTCGAGTGTCCGTTCGGGTAAGCCAGTCTAGACCTATCCCTAGTAGGCTTAAACTTAGAAGAACTGAAAACTCAGAACCTGGTTATCCCTATTAGGTGCCGCTTTATTTGCATCATATGCATTTAACTTAGCGGGACTCGACACAGGGGTCGGGTCTGTCTAGGACAGGTGACCTACTTTATAAAGACTAACATGTGCATCCTACGTGCTCTTTGACATTTATTTGGAAGGAACATTTTATTGTTGACCGGCTTTTAGGCAACTTTAAAATGCAAAAAATTATATTATCCTTAAATTCATTGAATTATTTTTCAAAGGAATTTTTTTTTTTAAAAAAAGAAAAATTTTATATATACTTTTAGAGTTTTCATGAACTACGAGGGTTTGATTCTCACTTTTTAGTGAGATACGTAGGAAGTCCTACCCAGGATACGACCTATTTATTTAAAAAATAATAATAATATATTTATTCACAAATTTATTGAAGGATATTTTTGAAAAATAATAATAAGAAGAAAAATGATTATTTTCATGAATATTATTATCTTTATTTTACTTTCCTTTTAAAAAAAAAAATTAATCTTAACATAAAAATCATAATAGCCTGAACCTTTAGGGGTCGTGAGCTGAATTTTTGTAAAGTAATAAAATATGTAAACATATGTTTTAACAGTCCTGAACCTTTAGGGATCGTGAGACTAAAAATTTTATACAACTTCATACATAAAACAATCATTCTATTTTATTTTTTCTCTTAAGTGTATTTAGGGGTATTGTCTCCAAATATATAGTTAAAGTTGTCTAGAGGTTTGTTATTGCAAATTTTTTGATAGAGTCAATTTGAATAAGTATTTTTCCTAAAAATATTATCAGTCATATTTCTCTCACTTTGATTTTGACAAAATTGTTATTTGCAACTAAGTAATGGTCGTAATAGGTCTTACGAGTCAAGTTAAAAATTCTTTTAAAAATTAATGAATTAAGTTCAGCTTAAGTCTAGACATTTATTAATTTCATGTCCTTGTCAATAGGTATAAAATGTCTCCCTCTGTTCGTGGAAAGCGTCCAAAAAGAAAGAAAGATGGGAGTGTACCGCTTCAGGTTATGGATTGTATCCCTTTGCAGCTTCGGTTGTGGTGGAACGAAATAGATACATTCGATTATGATGAGATACATAGGTATTCGGGTTTTTGATGAGTATTATGACAATCAAGCCTAATAGGGAGGTGATTGATGCATTACTAACCTTCTGGAACCCGAAGAACGATGTATTTCATTTTTCAGATTTTGAGTTGACTCCTACTGTAGAGGAGATAGCGGCCTATGTTGGATATAGAGATATGCATCGGAAGAAACTTATCGCCCCGAGACTCATTTCGATAAACAAATTCTGCAAACTCATGAACATACGAAACTCAAAAGAAGAATCGATGGAAAAAGGTTGGGTTTCCTTGCAGTTTTTATACGATAGATACGGAAGGCAAAAAGGGTTCAAAAAGTACGGTAAGCAGCTCTGTAATAAGGGGAATTTTGAGGCTTGGAAGGTTCACAGACGATTTGTATTCATGGTAGCCTTTTTCGGCACTATGGTCTTCCCAAAGAGAGAATAAAAAATTAACATTCGTTTAGCAGGAGTGGTAAAGATACTGATTAAGAAAGATTACACTATGGTACTAATGATCCTGGCAGATATCTACTGTGCTTTAACTGTTTATCAGAAAGGAAAGAGTTTTTTCAAGGGATGTAATATCTTGTTACAGATGTGGATTGTGGAGCATCTCTACCGACGTCCTACAATGGCAAGATTTAATCCTGAAAGATTCAATCGCCTCAAAGATTACGAAGAGAGGTTAGAGAAATATAAATGCCCAGAAGGAGTTAGAGATTGGGATAAGCTTTTTCGTTCTCTGACAGCAGATAAAATCACTTGGAATCTCCCTTGGTTCCCTTGGAGGCAAGTCATACATAGTTCTGTCATTCGGCCGTTCTTATTATAAATGGGTATTAGGGGTGTTCAACCGTATGCTCCATTGAGAGTTTTACGTCAGCTAGGAAGACGTCAAATAATTCTCATTACGGAAAATATGACCGAGTTTGTATTTGAGGTTAGACCAGAGATTCCACTTCCGGAGGAATTGGCCCAGCAGATTTGGAAAGATTGTCGTGTCATGGGGATTGAAACAATGGTCATAGAGCGTGAGAAAGGATAAGTACATACATACTACCATGAATGGTTTGAAGAACAGTTGAGTCCGCCAATCAGACCGGAAAGAACTGTTAAGGGACCTATAGATCAGGAGGCTGCAATCAGGATAGGGATCGAGAGAGCCATGCGAGAACATCATTCTGCCAACCAAGTTTTGAGAGAGGAATTAGAGCATGCTAGGGCAAAAATAGAAGAACAACAAAAGGAATTTTCTGAAGAGAGAGCTAAGTCAGTAGATATTGAAGTTGCACTTCGGGGACAAATCAAACTGGCTACCACTAGAGGGTCACACGTTGCAGAACTTGACGCATCTCGCCGACAACAACTGTAAGAAGTTGAAAAGAACATGCAAGAAGAATTTGATCGAAAGTGATCTCAGTAGATCCGTGAAAGAGGAATATTGTGAGAACAGTTGGAGGTTGCTTCTTCTCGTGAACAGCATACAAGAGAGATGGTATATTTTCGAGATCGACAGGCCCAGGAATGGGATCAGGCCTTTAATTTCCTTCGAGGGAAGGTCCGCCGTGTAGTACAAGATACTACCAGAATGAGTTTGGATTATCAGCAGTTGGATCGTGAGGACTTTTTGGCACAAGTACCAGCTTCCGCACAGCGTCTCACTACTTCTTTGGAGGAAATATATTTGAGTTTGGGAGGACATATAAAGTCGAAGTCTCCTTGAATGGATAGTTGTTTTCTTTGTCATAGTTTTTCATTTTCAGTTTTAAAACTTCTTGTTTAGATATTATGTCTTTTAGTTTTCAGATGTCAGTTAGTAGGTTTTATTTTAGGAGTTGGATCAGTTATTTTGTCGTATTTATATTATAGAATGTAATGAAGTTGACTGTTTATTTCTATATATATTACATATGTTTTACTTCACTTACTTTAAATATTTTCTTCAATGAAAAAAAACACAATTTTGTTAAATTCCTCCCGAACTACTCAAGATCTGATTCATGTCCTGGCATGATACGTAGGCAACCCTACAAAGGGTTCGATCATAAATTTTGAAAAAATATGCCTAGAAAAGCCGGGATGAAACACAAAGCCTTCCATGATAGGTTGGAAAATGCATATAGAAGCATGACATATAACTTGACATTATAATGTGTTAAAAATATAACACTCACCTGTTTGCTACTTGGTTATAGAAAGATAAAGTAATTGGTGGTTGGTTTGTGGTTTAAACTGGCATCACATCCGTATAATACCAGATACAAGGGTAAAAGAAAAATGACCCGCAGAGAAGGTATAGGGTCTGATAGTGAAGAAGAGTAAAATCAGTTGATTTCGCAGGAAGTAGCATCAATGAAAGAAATAAAGTCATTGAAACAACAGGTGTCAGAGATGTACCAAGCTTGGTTGAATGGATAAGCCCCGCCTTCTTCAATCCCTGAACTTTCGACTTCGAATGATCCAAATTCTGACCCAGCTCAAACTGGTGATCCATATTACCCACCAGGATTTGGACCATTTGCTAATATGTCTGGAGTTGCTGGTACTTCTACCATGCACCCAACGAATCCATCTGTCGCAAATAACCCACCTTTTGTATGAGCTACTGTGGGTACTCAACCGACAGTACCGAAAAATATGGGGAAACCAAGTCATGATATGTTGTATCCTCCTGAAATGACTTTCAAATCTCAAAATCCACATTATCATGTTCATCAACGCGATACTCCTATCGTGATTGAGAAGATTGCCAAGAATGAGGAACATGAGGAGATGGCTGGAAAAGTTAGAAGCATGGAGCAGAGTATGAGAAATATGCAAGGATTGGGTGGGACAAAAAGTATTTCATACAAGGATTTATGTATGTTTCCTGATGTCCATTTGCCGATAGGATTCAAAATGCCAAAGTTTGACAAATATGAAGGACACGGCGATACTGTAGCTCATTTGAAAAAGTTTTGCAATCAATTAAAGGGAGTAGGAGGAAAAAAAGAACTATTGATGGCTTACTTTGGAGAAAGCCTTACAGGGACAGCTTCTGAATGGTTCATTGACCAAGACATTTCCCGTTGGCACGTATGGGATGACATGGCTAGGGATTTTGTTCAATAATTTCAATACAACATCGAGATAGTGCCAGATCGCACTACGCTTGCTAACATGAGAAAAAATATGACCGAAAGTTTTCAAGAATATGCCGTCAGATGGAGAGAGCAGGCTTCAAGAGTCAGACCATCAATAAAAGAATCTGAAATGATTGATATTTTTCTGCAAGCACAAGAGCCTGATTATTTCCATCATTTGCTCTCTACTATCGGAAGCACATTTACCGAAGTTATCAAAGTTGGAGAGATGGTAGAAAACGTAATCAAGTCAGGAAAGATTATCAGCTAGGCCACTTTGAAAGCAACAACACAGGCAATTCAAAGTGGCGCAGGAAGTTTTGGGGGAAAGAAAAGAAAAAAAGATGTAGCAACTGTCGTGACAGGTCCACGACAAAATTAGAGAGGTGTGTGTCAACCATAGGCACAGAATCCATTATATTTCATTCTATCCCCCCAATATCCTATTTACAATGCACAACCATATGCTTGGGCTCCTTCTTACCCGCAGTGTCATGCACCAACAATCCAAAATCATCCAATGGCCCCGCAAGTTCAAAGAGGCCCTTCTAGGTCTAATTTTTGGCCTATAGCAGAATTCAAAAGGGATAACATGGTAAAAGATAATTTCACTCCTATTGGAATATCTTACACTAGTTTATTTCATAGGCTGAGAAAAATAAATGTTCTAAACCCAATTGAGAGAAGGATCTCGAATCCTCCTTCGAAGAACTTGGACTATTCTAGAAGATGTGAATTCTGTTCTAATGCCCCAGGGCACGACACAGAGAAATGTTGGTATCTAAAAAGAGCCATTCAAGAGTTGATTAATACCCAACAGATCATAGTTGAAAGTCCATACGCTCCAAATGTCAATCAAAATCTGCTGCCATATCATAATGAAATAAATATGCTCGAAGTGATACTTAGTGGTGAAGATTCTACGATTTTCTTTAAGCCGATCAATAAAATTAAAACTGATTCGAAAAAATTAGCAAATGCTGTGGATTTGACAAAAGAAAAGCCAGCAGAAGCGGAGGTGGTGATAACAAAACCCAAATCATCGAATGTTCCCTTGGTGGTGGGGAAAGAGATTTCGGAAAATATTGGGTCAAGTAAAATAAAGTCGAAAATCATTATTCCCAAAAGATCCAATAAGCCTCTTTTAATCATAAAAGGAGATCCTATAGCTCTTATTGTTATTAAACTAGTGTCACAGCTGTCTATGGTTGATACTAAGGTAATCCCTTGGAATTATGATCGCGTTGTGGTGATGCACAAGGGAAAAGAAGTGACTGAAGATGTAGATGAAGTAGGGGGATTAACTTGATCTGAAAGATGTTATGCTCCAGTAGAGTTAAGAAAGAATAAACAAGACGGTGGAGAACGAATGACAGTCAAGAATCCTTTCACTGATGAAGAAGCTAAAAAATTCTTAAAGAAAATGAAATTTCCAGATCATTCTGTTGTAGAACAGTTGAAGAAGACACCAACACAGATTTCTTTGTTGTCTTTATTGATACATTCAGATGTAATACCCCATATTTTGGACTAGAATGAAAATCTGCCATTCCTATGCGTGGATGTTTTAAAAGCCTCAAATCCTATATAAATTTAGTGTGTTAACCAATTATGTAGTGTGAAAATCTATTTGAGCATGAATTTAGATCATAGAGGTCCCCTAACTCAAGTACAAGTTAAAAGCTTTCCTATCGTTCAAGTTTTAGTGAGTGTCAAAACTTAGGTTAACTTCAATCAACCATAACTGATTGTATATGATGAACTGGGTGTCTTACTATATATCAAATGAAATCTCTTTGAATTAACTTTCCAACGATACCAATTTCGCCTAAATCCGATATCGGAGAAATGAGTTATGCCTATTTTAATCCAGCATATCAGGCTGAAAAACAGTGTGACGACATTCGTGATAGCTTATCATATTTGTGATGCCCTATCACGAAGGTAGCCATCCTTAGGCCAAAACCAGATCCTAAGTGACGACATTTGTGACGCCCTATCACGAAGGTCGTCAGCCTTAGGCAGAAACCAGCTCTCAAGTGACGACATTTGTGATAACTTATCACAAATCTGACAACATTTTTGATGACTTATCACAAGTCTCACGCCCTATCACCAATATCGCCAGCTATGATTTTCAGCAACTGGGAAATTATTTCATAAGGGTATTTGGTCTTTTTCTTCACTTTCCACAACTTATAACCCTAAAGAGGCATAATTTTTCCCATTTTTCTTCAGTTAAGCATCTTAAAAACCCTCTCTTACACTCTCAACCACAAGATTAGGGTTTCTATCAAACTCATCTCTTAAAAAAAAGATTCAAGCCTTTTTTCAAGATAATCAAGAATTAAGTTTCCCAATCCAAGAACTCTCCAGCAAATCATCAAGGTTTCCTTTCTAAGGTATGCGTGTGTTCATTCATGGACTCCTTTCGTCCATGAAGTTTAAGAACCCTTTTCTAAAACTATATATTATGGTTTTCATGTTATGAATGGATTGTTGATCATGTTTATGGGTTGAATGATGCCAAGATAGAATCTTTATGTGTTATTATGAATCTATGACATCATATGAGTTGAAAACATGTAAGTTTGATTATTTATGATGAGTAATTGTATGATTTACACCTATGCCTAAGTTGTGCATTAAGGTGTTTGATAAAATACCTAAGAGACTAGAAATCATGCATTATAGCTAAATTGTGACTAAGGGAAGGATTCATGATAGGCCTTTATGATTCAATGTCATCCATATTGATAATGTGTCTTGTGAACACTGTTGGATTACTCATGAACTAGTCTTATGTAATTATGTTATGCTTACTTGCAAAACCCACTCACGTACAAGATGTAGAATACCCATGTACTTCATGAAATTCCTCAAGTTATGATATTATGGATTGTGGTTGTAATATGTAATGAGCATGATATTGAAAGCTATGCAAGTATGTACATGTTGTATGAAATTCCCTTCCATGAAATAGATTGTTGAGAACCATGCTTAGTATGAAATCCCTTATTTATGATATTGTGGATTATGTACTTTACTCTTATGATCAAGTCAGTCATGTGTGTTAGTTTCCTTCCATCGAGTCCTGGGGGTACTTGTACCCAAAAAATATAGCTATGTGCCTAGAGCCATGTCATGTTTTCACGATACTCTCAGTCAAGCCATGATCAATAGAAATCAGTCAGTCATGTGACTCAGGAAAACTCAGTAATCTCAGTAGTTCAGTATTCTCAGTAATCTCAGTAACCTCAGTAATCACATTAAATATCAGTAACTTCAGTACTCTTAATCAGTCCTCAGAACTCATTATATTCCGTCCGTAATCGGAATCCAGTAAACTCAGTTTTAGCTCCGCTAAACAATACCACTAGTATCAGTTCAGTTAATCAGTATTAGTTCAGCAAATTAGTTCAATTAAGTTATTTAGTTCAACCCAGTTATTCAGTTCAGTGTCTTTCAGATGGGAGTAGAATTCAGCACCGAGCAAACCTAGGGATGGGGGCTCACACGCTAGAATAGGACTGAGATCCCTAAAAGCAATCCCTAAGTTCCAGAACTACGTTGCCAGTATAGGTACGAGATGTCACCCATTAGATAGGACTGACATACTCAGGGGTCACCCGTTAGCATATTTATATGTATAGGACTGATCGCAGGAGTCACCCGCTAGATTAGGACTAACTCCACATCAGATATCTTTACTGGTGGCACGGTACTGATACCCTTCCAGTTTGGAAAGATATTGGACCCCAGTCAGCTTATCTTGGGGCATGTCGGTTAGATGAACACATCCCACAGTTTCAGTTACAGAATCAGGGCTTTCAGACATAGTCAACTCAGCTTAGTAGTACAAATTCAGTACTGTTAGATACAATCAATGATTATCATTATAAATAGGCTTCAAAATCACCTATTAGCTAGGACTGATCTCAACTATGACTAATCAGTATCAGAATCATCAGATTTAAAGATCACCCGCTAGATAGGACTGATCTCAGACTAAGTCAAATCATCTTTATTTTTACTATACTCATGATCACCCGCTAGATATGACTGATCTCAGATTTAGTTACTCTAAGTAGAACGGAACTCAGATAGTTCCATCAGAACTTAGACTGTCAGATACAGTCGCTCAATATCGGTTATATTGATTAGTTTGATCATTACAGTTATATCAGCTATATCAGTTGTCATATCTCACGTTACCAGTATTCAATTTCAGGACTGTTAGACACAGTCATTCAAACCAGTTCTTCATAATTTGAACTGTTATAAATAGTCAATAATCTATTCAGTACCTCAGTAACAGTAAAGTCATGTCGTCAGTATTCATACTCAGTAGTAAGCATCATCACGAGTTTAGTTATAGCTGTTTATGCATGTATGTATTCTCACATTCATATTAGTCAGCATTGTTCATGCATATAACCCTTTGTATTTAGCCTACCTCACTCGTATACTTAGTACATTCAGACGTACTAACGTATTTGCGCTATGGTGCTTTCTCTTGTGTTACATCATAGGTTCAGAGGCACGAGCTCCAGATCAGCAGTAGCATTCCAGTGTTCAGATTTTGCAATGAATCCTTCTCATTCGAGGACGATATGATTATTGCTACATTTACTATTCAGTTGCAGATGGAGTTAGTTAGAGACATATTTCTTCAACTCCTTATTCAGTTCAGTTAGAGGCTTTCAGACTAGATGCCAGATTAGATATTCAGATCTCATTATTTTCAGTATTTTTGACTTGTTTTGGTATTGTTATACCTTTTTTAGATATTTTGTTATCAGATGTTTATTCAGTTTGAACCTTATGGTCTTTCATGTTCATATTTCCGCATTTTATGATATATTATGTAGTATACAGGTACATATATCAGTCATGGGTTAGCTTGTGGTCCTTCGGGGTCATGGGCACCGTGTAGCATTTCGATTCAAAAAATTGGGGTATTACATCAGAGGAACATCGCAAGGCTATAATGAAGATTCTTAATGAAGCATGTGTTCCCAGTGAGATTAGAGTAAATCAGCTGGAAAAAGTTGTTGGAAGGATCCTTGAAGTAAATAAAATTACTTTCTCAGACGATAAATTGCCTATGAAAGGTACTGAGCATAACAAAGTTCTGTACATTTCTGTGAAATGTGAACATTCCATCGTCACTCGAGTGTTAATTGATAGAGGATCAGGTGCTAATATTTGTCCTATGTCAACTTTTCAAAAGTTAAATGTTAATGTGGAAAGGATCCGACCTAATAATGTATGTGTCAAAGGTTTTTACGGATCAAAAACTGATGCCATTGGTGAAATAGAATTCATATTGACGATTGGACCTGTGGAGTTTTCTATGGATTTCCAAGTGCTGAACATTGAAACTTCATACAATATGTTATTGGGAAGGCCATGGATCCATAGGGCTAAAGCAGTCGCATCAACATTACATCAAATGATCAAATTTGAACACGACAGGCAAGAAATAATTGTTCATGGTGAAGGAGATTTATCCATGTATAAAGACTACTTCGTTTCCTCCATCAAAGAAGATGTTGCAGATAATGTGTTAATTCATCAAGCTTCTGAGGTAGTGGCTGTTGAGCATATCCTCGAGGGAAATCTCATCGCAAAACCACAATTGTCCTCTACATCTGTTATGGTAGTGAATGAAATGTTGAAGCATGGTTTCGAACCAGGAAAAGGTCTAGGGATGTTTTTGCAAGGCATAGTTCATCCAGTAAACCTCTATGAGAACTTTGGTACTTTTGGTCTGGGATACGAGCCTACTGCTGAAGATATAAAGAAGTCTAAAAAGCGTAAGAAAGAGTCATGGTCACTTACCAAGCCGATACCGCCACTTCATGAGTCTTTCATCAAATTCAGTGTTGTTGGATCCTCCATGTTACCAGTTGCAGAATCAATGAATGATAATGATACAGAGTTGATTGGCCTTTTTCAGAATATGTTCATTGAAGCTGATATGGTTGAAATTGGGGAAGGTACCAGAAATGGAGATGTGTAGTTTGTCGGCCCTGATATCCAGCTTAACAATTGGGAGGCCACTCTTCTACCTATTATAAATGAGTCTTGGTAATTTGTTTATTTTTCTTATAGTCTTAGTAGTTTGTTTGTTTTTACTCCTGTAATTTAAATCATTCTAGGATTATAATTCAGAACTTTAAACTTGGTATTTTAGGTTAAAACTCTTTCTATCTATGTTTCTAATAAAGCGTAGTTTCCCTTCGTTTTATTTTGAGACTGATTTTTATTTATTTATTTTCTATCATATAATTCTTTCTATGCCAATTCTAATGATATGACATGCATGAAGAATTGTCAACCAGATTTAAAAACCCAATATAATTATGAAATAATGAATAAAGAAGTTGAATACGATGAAGGAGAAGCATTTGTGGAAATAAGCAAAGATTTCAAATAATTTGAGAATAAGTCAAATCCCAATTTGGATGAAACTGAGGCGATCAATTTAGGAGATCATGAAAATATTAGGGAGACTAAGATAAGTGTACATGCTCAACCGCAATAAAAGAAAGCTATAATTGAAGCTTTGCATGAGTATAAAGACATCTTTGCATGGCCTTATGATGATATGTCTGGTTTGAGCACCGATTTTGTAGTTCATAAGTTGTCAATTGATCCTGATTTTCCTCCTGTCAAGCAAAAGCTAAGAAAGCTCAAAACCGACATGAGTGTAAAAATCAAAGAGGAAATCACAAAACAACTTAAGGCTAAAGTCATTCGAGTGTCCCAGTATCCTACTTGATTGGAAAATATTGTCCCTGTTCCAAAGAAGGATGGCAAGGTTCGAATGTGTGTTGATTATCGTGATCTAAATAAAGCAAGTCCGAAAGATAATTTTCCACTTCCCAATATCCATATTTTGTTGGATAATTGTGCTAAACATGATATTGCTTCTTTTATGGATTGTTATGCGGGGTATCACCAGATCATTATGGATCCAGAAGATGCAGAAAAGACATCATTTATTACTTCATGGGGGACATATTGTTATCGAGTCATGCCTTTCGGACTAAAGAATACTGGGGCAACTTATATGAGGGTAGTGACCACGATGTTTCATGACATGATGCACAGATTGAAGTTTATGTGGATGACGTGATCATTAAGTCAAGAGAGAAGGCTGACCATGTCAAAGATCTGAGAAAATTCTTTGAAAGGCTTCGAAGGTATGATCTCAAACTCAACCCAGCAAAATGTGTATTCAGAGTTTCATCAGGAAAACTTTTGGGTTTTATAGTCAGTCGACGTGGCATTAAGTTAGATCCTTTAAAAATAAAAGCTATCCAAGATTTACTTCCACTAAAGAACAAAACGGAGGTGATGAGTTTACTTGGAAGGCTGAATTATATCAGTAGATTCATTTCTCAGCTTACGACAACCTGCGAACCGATATTCAAGTTATTGAAGAAAAATGCTAAAGTTGAATAGACTGAGGAATGTCAAGAAGCATTTGACAGAATAAAGAGGTACTTATCAAGTCTACCTATTTTGATTCCTCCAGAGCCAGGCAAACCCTTGATATTGTACATGTCTATGTTGGACAATTCTTTTGGCTGTGTATTGGGTCAACATGATGTCACGGGAAGAAAAGAACAAGCCATCTACTACCTTAGTAAAAAGTTTACTACTTATGAGGCTAAGTACACTCTTCTTGAGAAGACGTGCTGCGCCTTAACTTGGGTAGCACAAAAGCTGAAGCATTACTTGTCATCTTATACTACTTACCTCATCTCTCGTATGGATCCTTCAAAATATATTTTTCAGAAGTCCATGCCCACAGGAAGACTCGCAAAATGGCAGATGTTGCTCACAGAGTTTGATATTATCTATGTGACACGAACTACAATGAAAGCTCAAGCTTTAGTGGATCATTTGGCTAAAAATCATATTGATGAGGAGTATGAGCCATTGAAGACTTATTTTCCAGATGAAGAAGTTTTGTGTATTGATGAGATTGTTTCTGATAATTGTTATTCAGGCTGGAAGTTATTCTTTGATGGAGCTGCTAATGTAAAAGGAGTAGGGATATGAGCAATTCTTATTTCTGAATCAGGACAATATTATCCTATAACAACCCAACATTAATTCTACTTTACCAATAATATGGCGGAATACGAAGCTTGCATTCTGGGATTGAGATTAGCCATTGACATGGGGATCCAAGAACTATTGGTATTAGGAGATTCGGATTTATTAGTCCACCAAATCCAAGGATATTAGGAGACTCGTGATTCCAAACTCCTACCATAAAGAGGTTGTTTGCAAGATCTTTGTTAACAATTTGTATCAGTGAAGTTCAAACACATTCCCAGAGCTCATAATGAGATTGTTGATGCTTTAACGACCTTATCTTCGATGCTTCAACATCCCAACAAAACTTATATTGATCCTTTGCATATACAGATTCATGATCAACATGTATATTGCAATGTTATTGAGGAAGAATTTGATGGAGAACCGTGGTTCCATGATATCAAAGAATGTATTCAGACTGGAAAATATCCTGTACATGCCGATGGTAATCAAAAGTAAACTATTAGACATTTGTCTAGTGGATTTTTCCTAAGTGGAGGAATCTTGTATAAGAGGACTCCTGATTTGGGACTTTTGAGGTGTGTAGATGCTAAAGAAGCTTCAAAAATCATGACTGAAGTACATTCAGGGATTTGTGGACCACACATGAGTGGGTATGTTTTGGCAAAGAAAATACTCCGAGCAGGCTATTATTGGCTCACCATGGAGCGAGATTCCATCAGTTTCGTTCGAAAATGTCATGAATGCCAGGTACATGGAGACTTGATACATTCTCCTCCATCTGAGTTGCATACAATGAATGCTCCATGGCCTTTTGTGGCTTGGGGAATAGACGTAATTGGACCAATTGAACCGAAGGCCTCGAATGGACATAGGTTTATCTTGGTAGCCATTGATTATTTCACAAAGTGGGTGGAAGCAACCACTTTTAAGTCAGTGACCAACAAAGCGATGGGTGATTTTATTCACTCCAACATCATTTGTCAGTTTGGCATTCTGAAGATAATTATCACCGATAATGCTGCAATATCAACAGTCATTTGATGCAAGAAGTGTGCCAACAATTTAATATTATGCATCAAAATTCTACTCCTTATCGTTCAAAGGAAAATGGGACTGTAGAAGCTGCCAACAAGAACCTAAAAAAAATACTTCGTAAGATGGTGCAGGGTTCCCGACAATGGCATGAAAAGTTACCTTTTACTTTGTTGGGTTATCATACTACAGTTCGAACTTCAATTGGTGCAACTCCTTACTTGTTAGTGTACGGACCTGAAGCAGTTATAACTGCAGAGATTGAGATTCCATCTCTTCAAGTAGTTGTGGAAGCTGAAATTGATGATAACCAATGGGTCAAAACTCGTTTGGAGCAATTAAGCTTGATTGATGAAAAAAGATTGACATCAGTATGTCATGGAAAACTATACCAGAAGAGAATGGCATGAGCATGTAACAAAAAGGTGCGTCACAGACATTTTGATGTTAGTCAGTTAGTACTAAGACGCATCCTTCCTCATCAGATTGAAGCTAAAGGCAAATTTTCTCCTAATTAGCATGGACCATTCATGGTGAAGAAAGTGTTACCTAATGACGCGTTATATCTGACTGATGTAGAAGGAAAAATGGAGGGAATACCGGTCAATGCTGATGCAGTTAAAAGATATTATGTATGATATTCATGTACAATTATGTTATGTATGTTTTGTACTTACATTTTTAAAGATTTGAAATGATGAAGGCATTTTTTTCTACTACCCGAATAATATATCAACCTTTGCTTACCCCTTTGAGCTTTTATTTTTCTTCGTACCCCTCTTTTGGAATCAAATTAAAGTCAGAAAAATAAAAAAAAATTGAAAAAAAGTTGAAAAAATATATATTAAAAAAAAAGAAGAAGAAGAAATCAATCAAAAATTCAAAATCAAACAAAAGAATGATGTTTCCTGAACTACGTTTGACCTGATTCTTACTATGACAAGATACGTAGGCAGCCCTACTCCGGGGTTCGGTCTAACTAGAAGAAAATTCAAATTACCCAGAATAAAATGAAACTGGGTCAAAAAATTATTTTCTTAAAAGAATCGATTCCAAAAGTTGTATGTTTCACCCAATGTTATACAAATTTTTTAGCCTCATACCGACCTTTCTTTCTAACCTTATCCAAAAGCCAAGTTACAACCAAAGAAAGACCTTCGGATCAATCTTTGAGAATGTCAAGGCTAAATATATTATGAGTGCATGATATTTCATATTTTGGGTATTTATTTTAAAAAAAATAAAAAAAAATGAGAGAGTTTTATTGGTGAAAACCCTTTCAGGCACCATAAGACGACGGTGAGCTGAGATAGAAATGAAAAGGAGATAGGCTCGTTGGTAAAAACTCATTGAGGTGCCACTAGCCGAAGAAAGGTTGTTATCAAGAAGGAACAAGTTCAAGAATGGCTCCATTTCAAACTAAATGAGTGGGCAAAAGTTAATAATGATTGATTTGGGTAGATCAGGTTGTTTGATTCAAAATGCATGTCATAATCACCAGAATCGATTTCCACATTCAGATAAGTTTTCTCTTTGTTTTGAAAAAGAGATGCCTATTTTCTTTTTATTTTTGTTTTATTTTAATTTTTTATTTTTTGTGTCCTTGTCATCAAACGAAATGTTTTTGTTATTTTTTGAGTCAAATTCACGTTAAGTCGAGTGAGAAAGGACTCCAAACTCGCTACCAACTCCTTTAAGGGTACAAAGCAAGACAAAGAGTCGATGCACAGAGATAACGTTTCAAAGTAAAAGTAAGGTACTCAAGATGATTGTGATTTGACCATTTTAAACTCGTGAAAATCTAAGGGATGTATTGGAAGCTAAAATCAGAAGCATCATACAACAGAAATATGATTTGAGTTGAGGATCTCAGTAGTCAGAATTCTGAGTCAGAAGTATGACAATTCAATGAATATTATCATGGATTGGAAAAGAGTTGAGCATGGCAAGTGCGAGAGTGGCCACTTCAAAAGCCAAATGCCATAAACCAACCACCACATGTTTTAAAAAACTCATAATTTTTCTTTGTTTGGAACAAAGATGAAATAATTATTTTCAAATAAAGGATGTGATTTCACACTTCTCTCAATGCAAGAAGCATAGTTACAACATCCGATGTTGGATCTCGGTCATGGTAAACTTTATTCTTTGCGAGATATATTAAGATCCAATGACACATAAATTTTTCCAGTACAAACTGGGGCAAAAATTTTATGTGTGTTGTATGGGAATTTATTTTTTGTTCAAGGCCCTCCTGAAGAATAGGACAGGACCCTCCTGAAGAATGAGAATTTATTTTATGTTCAGGACCCTCCTGAAGAATGGGACAGGACCCTCCTGAAGAATGGGACAGGACCCTCCTGAAGAATGAGAATTTATTTTATTCTCAGGACCCACCTGAAGAATGAGAATTTATTTTATGCTTAGGACCCTTCTGAAGAATGAGAATTTATTTTATGTTCAGGACCTCCCTGAAGAATGGGACAGGACTCTCCTGAAGAATGGGAATTTATTTTATGCTCAGGACCCTCCTGAAAAATAGGACAGGACCCTCCTGAATAATGGGAATTTATTTTATGCTCAGGACCCTCCTGAAAAATGGGACATGACCCTCCTGAAGAATGGGAATTTACTTTTTGCTCAGGACATTCTTGAAGAATGAGAATTTATTTTATATCCAGGACCCTCCTGAAGAATGGGATGTTATTTTTCTGTTTCACTATTTGCTTTGAGTCCAGGAGCCCGCCTGAAGAATAGGATGAAGAAATTATAAGTTCAGGAGCCTACCTGAAGAACAGGGTGAAGAAATAGTAAGTCCAGGAGCCCGCCTGAAGAACAGGGTGAAGAAATTGTAAGTTCAGGAGCCCTCCTGAAGAACAAGGTGAAGAAAAGGGAAGTCCAAGAGCCCGCCTGAAGAACAGGGTGAAGAAATTATAAATTCAGGAGCCCGCCTGAAGAACAGGGTAAAGAAATAGTAAGTCCAGGAGCCCGCCTGAAGAACAAGGTAAAGAAATTATAAGTTAAGGAGCTCGCCTGAAGAACAGGGTGAAGAAAAAGGAAGTCCAGGACCCACTTGAAGAACAGGGTGAAGAAATTGTAAATCCAGGAGCCCGCCTGAAGAACAGGGTGAAGAAAAAGGAAGTCCAGGAGCCCGCCTGAAGAACAGGGTGAAGAAATTATAGATCCAGGAGCCCGCTTGAAGAACAAGGTGAAGAAAAAGAAAGTCCAGGAGCCCACCTGAAGAACAGGGTGAAGAAGTTGTAAATCCAGGAGCCCGCCTGAAGAACAGGATGAAGAAAAAGGAAGTTCAGGAGCCCGCCTGAAGAACAGGGTGAAGAAATTGTAGATCCAGGAGCCCGCCTAAAGAATAGGGTGAAGAAAAAGGAAGTCCAGGAGCCCGTCTGAAGAACAGGGTGAAGAAATTGTAACTCCAGGAGCCCATCCCGCCTGAAGAATAGGGTGAAGAAATTGTAAGATCAGGAACCCGCCTGAAGAATAGGGTGAAAGAAATAACATGTCAGGAGCCCGCCTGAAGAATAGGGTGAATTTTCAAGTTCAAGTCATGAAGATTTGAATTAAGATTCTAGAGATTGCAATTTTTATTTCATTTTTTTTATTTTTGTTAGTCAGCTAAATGTTAAATCAGAAGTCGTCAACCGGAAACTCGACGGAATCTCACTCGATTTTAACTTTTTCTGTCATCAAATTACTTTTGAACTACTCGTGACCTGATTTCCTTATAACCCGGGATAGGTAGGATGTCCAAAAATAAGACTCGGTCATATTTTTATTTTTATTTTTATTTTTATTTTTATTTTTATTTTTATTTTTATTTTTACCTTTTAAATAATTGGAGGGTCAAAAATCATATCTTGTCTACTTCTTTGTATGAAAACTCTTCGAGATTCCACACAAAGAGGGGCAAAAATGTAGACACGTGATTTTGGATCCTCCTTAATTTTTAACTCGTTTATCGATATTAAATATTTATATTTAATCATATATTGTTTTGATTCTTATTTTTATTTTTAATAAATTGTTAGTTATAAATTTTTTAAATAAAGTTAACTTCAAAATATATATATATTTTATTATTATTATTATTATTTTATTTATTTTATTTTATTTTTTCTTTATTTTATTTTCTAATTTTAAAAAAATATTAAAAAATAAAAAATATTTTCCTTTTATAAATTTTTAATAAATAAATTAGTATTTTAAATACAATTTCATCATATTTATATTTTTCTATTTATAAATTGTTATTATGTTTTATTAAATATAAAATTGATATATTATTATTAATGTGTTATTATTTCATTTATTTACTATTATTATTATCTTTATTTATTATTACTATTATTTTATACATAAAAAAATAAAAAATAATTAAAATAATAATAATAAAAAAAATGAAGTTTAAATATCCCTCCCCTTGTCTGATTTAAACAACTGTTCCCTCTTTTAAAAAAAAAAATAAAAAATTGTTCCCCCCTAAAAGTCCATCTTTTTAAGGACTTTCCCACCCAGATTACATACTATTCCTACACAGGACAATCAGCCTACAGAGGACAATCAGACACTGAGAGAAAAAAAATTCACAAAAAATAAAATAAAGAGTGAAAAGAAGAAAATTGAAGTTAAAGTTTTGTTCGAAATTTTCGGTGACGAATCTCATTGTTCAGTCTAAATCATTCAGGTTTTTAGTCAACTTTGTATTTTATTTTGTAAATTCTCTGAAAAATTGAATCATAATATGACGGTTTTAGTGATTTCATGGACCATTTAATATATGTGATCCCTATAGTATCATGTTTTATTTGTCTGATTATTCGAATCAATGTCTGTTGTTCCTTAATTATTCGTTGAAATTATTTTTAAATGTGGAGATATTCTTGTAAAATTTATATGATCTCTTGTAAAATTTATATGATGATATAGTTTTCATTGAAAAGAATTAGAAAAGAAAAGAAAAAGAGCACGATGGTTATCATAAAAACTTGTTATCACCGCTGCTTTGAGAAGAATTCTCAACAATTTTGTTCATGCTAAATACTTGTTGAAGTTGTTCTTAAAATCTTTTTTTCGTCTATATTGATACTGCGGGGGTAGTGATATACATGATATCAGTGCGGGTACAAGAAAAGGCGAGATTAGTGTGTCTACTTTGCATGTTATTTGCATACTTCTGATTTGAGGGGGTGTTTATCAATTTAACGGGAAAAAGGAGTCAATTTCCTTCTCCAAATACAATTTATTTTCCATCTTGTTTCAACTGCTATGAAATTTTAGCAATATGATATTTTTTTTTTCTTTATTTAAAAAAAAATGTATTTCTAGAATAGCAATTTCTATACAGATGGGTCATTAAACAATCAATTTTGTTCTTAAAGAGTATTAAGGCAACGTGAAACACAGTAGCATGTATTAGTAGACATAGGGTGTTTCTTTAGAATTAATTTTCATCATATGTTAATTTTGTCTTTTTCAATAATTAGGCAATGATTACCACTAAATTCAATTTTCAAGAAGTTGGTATATGGTCTTTAACAAATATGTTGTGAATTAGTATAGATTAACGTTGTTTTATTATTATAAAATCCTTGTTGAAAAATAAGAATTATTGTTTATTTTATTTTATTATATTATTATTATTATTATTTTAAATGATGATGTAATATTGTAGAATCTACTATTATTTTATGCTTTGATTCGAAATAAAATTTGTGATGTAGGGATAAATAAAATTTAAAGCGAATAAAATTTGGGAATTATAATAAAATTAGAAATAATATGGTTAGCTTTGTGTATTTGTATTATTTTGCTATTATTATTATTATTATTATTATCATTATTATTATTATTATTATTTATTATTTTGTTTTATTTTATTTTATTGTCATTAACCAAGCTTAATAATTATTTGTTAAATTAATTAATCATTTAAAAATAGATTTTTGCTCAAGTTTACTGTTAAGGTTAGGTAACACTTCGAATACGCAAACCTTCAAACTTTAGTCACGTTTAAAAATATTCGTCTCAATTAAGAATGCGGTGTACGCATCTTTCTGAGACATTTAAATTTCAAGGATGCAATAATGCACCTTGACAAATATTTTTCTGAAATTAACTTTCATCAATTCATTTAATATAAGAAGTTTAAATAGATATCTTTAATATAATAAAAATGAGCAATTTTAGGCCTTTAAACATAAGTTATCCAAATAGTTTAAGTCAAGATAAGTCAATAAAAGCGACCGTGCTAGAACCACGGGACTCGAGGGGTGCCTCACACCTTCCCCTCGGTCAACAGAATTCCTTACCCGGTCTTCTATTTTCGCAGACCAATAAAGAGTCATTTCCTTTTGACTAGGAATTCAAAAAGGTGACTTGGAACACCATAACTCAATTCCAAGTGGCGACTCTGTAAATAAATTAATTCTTATTTAAAATTATCTTTTTAATTTGAAAAACCTTTCGACCTCAACCCTTCGGGCGAAAAAGGGGTGTGACAACCAATAAGATTGTTAATGCTAAATTGCTTGTTAATATGATGAAACAAAACAGATAATAATGAACATAGAGGCAATATAAAAGTAATAAAATAGTTTAAGTCGATCTCCTGTGTAACTGTCCAACAACATAATCTACCCATTTAAAGCTTACGAATAATAAAATTTTAAAAAATAGCATGTGAATAATAAAATTGTGATAGTATAATCTAAATAATGTTTTGTGTGAATTGGCCCCCAATAATGACCCTTTAAAAAAAAATATGGGGTAGGGAAAGTGGATTACAATGTGGGGAATTGAACCCTCACCAGCAGGGTTGAAGTTCAGGTAACTAACCAATTAAGCTACTAAGATTCCCCTCCCCCAATAATGACCCAAATCTACACATATGTTCTTTTACACTTTGGACTGTATAACTACTGAAGAGGATTTTGAAATTTTTAGATATAATTATACTTACTTGGAAAAATAGCATAAATATACATATTTAGAGCCTAAATTACAAAATATACCAGCAGTTTTTTTTATTTACAAAATGAGGTTTTTATTTATAAAATCTATCATCCACTAAAAAATATTTTTTTTTAAATTGCATATCCGAAATTTAAGGAAAAAGATATTTTGGAATTAATTTAGGTAAATTGGCTGCGTTTATGGGATATTTATTTATCCTTTATGGTATTTTATATATATTACATTATATGTATTTACTTTTAGAGTCTTCTTCTTTAATTTTTTCATACTTACACTTCAGTAGTGAATCTTCACCATTCTTAACCAAAAAATTAAAAAAAATCCTCATCATTCTTAACAAAAAAAAAATCCTCACCATTCTTAATCAAAAAAAATAAATAAGAATCCTCACCAATTTCTCCACCCAAATTAAGACAAAATTATCATTATCATTTTCTTCACTCAGATTTTTCAGAACTTAGATAGAATGCAAAAATGGTGAATTCAAAATCTTTTACGGAATGTAATCCAAGAAAGCGCGCAAGAATTGGGGCAAATACCTCACGGTGATAATACCAAGGAGAACACAAAAGGATTTTTAAGGTTTTTGTTTGTGAGAAAAAAATGGCTTAAGAAATTATACAAAGGCTTAAGGAAACTGTCAAGTGATTCAATGACCAAAACGTTTTTGGGTTTATCACTCTTGATGATGATAGTGACGATCTGTTTGTTCATCGGTCAATATGTTTTGTGTTTTTTGTTTTGAATACGGTGGAGGAATCCGATATGGTGGCGACGATGGTCATGGATTTGATTTTCGATGGAGGTTTTGAATTTTTTGTCAATGTTTGTTACTACTGATTGTTCTTCTATTATTCTACTTCTACGTTGTTGGAAAGGAAGAGGCCAACTAGATTGAATCTTTCGATATTTTGAGGAGTTTTGAGCATTTTTTATGACACCGGCAAGTAAAGGTTATCAATGATTTTATGGTGCATGAATTGTATAGAAATTGGTGTATCATGATGTATGAATTGTATAGAAATTGGTGTTTGAATTGTATAGAAATTGGTGTACCACCAGCTTTATGGTGTCTGAATTGTATAAAAATTGGTATATCAACAGCTTTATGGTGTCTGAATTGTATAAAAATTAGTGTATCAATGATTTAATGGTGCATGAATTGTATATAAACTGATGTATCATAATGTATGAATTGTATAGAAATTGGTGTATGAATTGTATACAAATTGGTGTAGCACTAGCTTTATGGTGTCTAAATTGTATAGAAATTGGTGTATCAACAACTTTATGGTGTCTGAATTGTATGAAAATTGGTGTATCAATAATTTTATGATTTTTGAAATAGTTAGAAATTGATATATTAATAATTTTATGGTGTCTGAATTATATAGATATTGGTATATCATCAATTTTATTTTAAGGTGTGTTAGAAATTGTGTATCAATAATTTTTAGTGTTTGAACTCTTTAGAAATAGGTTTATCAATAATAATAATTTTATATTGAAATATATAGAAATAGGTGTATTAATGATTTTATGGTATCTAAAATATATAGAAATTGATGTAAAGATGAATAAGTATATCTTTTTTTCCAGATCTTTCTTCAAAAAAAAATCCTAAAAATTTAATCTTTACATATGGGTAACTATATATTCTTCCCGTGATAATTAAGAACGCACGAAGAAAATAAAAAAATGAAAATATGGTACATAATTAATACTAAGAAGAAAAAATAAAAAAGAGAAAAACAAAAATAAATTCAATATAAAATAGAAGGGAAAGAATAGGAAGAAGAAATTGTTGAATGAAAAGTAACAGTTCAAATTTCATGTTCTTTCGTGTGTGCTAATTTCATAGTAATGATTTTAAATTTTTTTCCAAAATAATTTTGTTATGGAGTTGGGTATGAAATTGTAAAATATATTAAAAAAAATTATAGGAAAAATACTTTTAACTATTTTTTTTCTTCTTTTTATCTTATTTGATAAGTTTTGTTAGTTTTCTAGTGGTATATTTTGTAAAAATGAAATTAGTGGTAGATTTTGTAATATTTACTCGTAAATTGTATATTTATGTGATTTGCCCATTATACTTTCGAGCTTATTTTAATCGGTCATTGTCTAATTTCTAGTCCAATAGTTTTGGGATTAGATGGGCTGATGATATGATCTCGGATTTGTGTGACATGACTCCGGTCGAGATCACCTTCACTGATCATGATCAGAAATTAAAAAATAATGTCGTCTTTGTCGAGTCATGTCCGATCTGTCCTCACTTGTCACACACTCTTTTTTGACTCGTCAACCTATTGAGTCTGGTTTAATTTTGTCCTATACAATATTAGTTTATTATTAATGCAAAATTGGTGGCTATAAATTAAAAACCATGTGTTAGTAAGCCGATTGACTCCTAATTTTGAAATTTTACAGGTATACATATGCTTCATATTAGTTAAACGAAACAAGCGATTGGCACATGTTCTCCCTATATGCCAGTAACTCTAATTAATTAAAGTTCTTGTAAATCAACGTGAAGGTCAAAATTCATATGATTTTTTCACTTTAGAGACGGGAAAGTTGATAAAATCGAACGTCTATATTGTTACAATATTCTAAAAGACATTAGCATTATTTAGCATTATTGTAAACGCTGTCATTACTTATTATGAAAAAACTGAAATCAGCTACAAATTTCATTCATAATCAATCTTTAAATTGTTCGTAGCAACATAATTTTTTGGTATTCTGTCGCTATTTCATTGTTGATAGGATTAGTGATGAATTTTATTGTTTAGCTATAAAATTTATCAGCCATTCATTCCTGTTTTTGTTATTAGTGTGCAAATTTACCTACATAACTCTCTTCATTATTAAAAAAAGTTGGTGAATCGGAAAAGTATAGCATACGTGTACGCAAACGTGCATTATCGATCAAATTTGTTCAGGTAGAGACTACAAAATGCATAGATTAATTAGCTGTCCTCAACGTCAATTGATGGATTCACACAAATGATTTCTAATATTTCAAATTATGTAATAAATGCTACTGATCATTCCAATTTTTCAACTACAACACGTCTAACCTATACCATAGTCTAGCAGCATTAAAATATTTAAAAGCCATAATACCACCATTTGCGTTCTTATTATACGCTCTTTTTTGGCATAATCACATAGTCATTTATTCATGGTCAATTAGCTTTATATTCATTATATGAAAGTCATTTTTTTTCTTTCATCACGCAAAAGTCATTGAGCTTCACTCCGATTAACACAAAAATTACTTTGACCGAATTTTATAACAATTCCACCTGAAAATGATATGACGTCCTTAATTAATACATTTGCTTAATTAAATAAAACTAATATACTAAACTAACATTATATATATAATGAAGTATATAATACAACCCATATTTAGCAGTATCCTGAAAGATATTAGAGTGCAATACTATGAAATGATTTCCTTTTTTCTTTTTCTTTTTTTTTTGGGTCTATCAATTTTCAATTCTTAAATATGCTAAATCAACACGATTTTTTTTTTATAGATTTTTGGTTATCGATTTTTAATTCTTAATTGTTCGAGTTTGATTCAACCGATAAGAAAATACTCATAAATAGAAATAGTAGCAACTAACAAGAAAAGAAATTGAATCTTAGTTGCAATTAAAATCCTACATGATGTGTTTTAATGTATGTCAATCTTCAAGTTTGAACTAAATGTTACTTAAGGAAAATTATATATATATATATATTGTAAAATAGTAATTTAGTATATTCTTATCGGGTTATCTGTTTACCCAATAATCCAATAAGTAAAAATCAAAATCGAACCAATAACTCAATAATTTATTTTTAAAAAATCATTACAAAACTACTAACCCAATAACAATAAATCAATAGCATTTTTATCGATTCGATTTATTGATCAGTTCGATTTTTGCACACCCTAGTTTTAATTACTCTTGTTATCGTGTTTTATTTAATGAAACACTCTCCACTAGCTGGCGTAACCATTTTTGATAATGCTCAAATTATACCTCAAAAGTATAAGCGACCGTCATCAATATATTTATCCAATTTTACAGTTGGGATCGAATCCAAGAGAAATGGATGTGATAGCTTCACCTCTAAGTGTCAAAAGTAACTAGTGTTTGCACGTAATAGCATAAAAATAACGCAAAAAGGTAAATGAGGTTTTTTTTATAAAAATGTTTGTAATCAACAATATCAATCATGGATTGAAATGGAAAGTTTGAGAAATAGAGAGTTGTAATCAAATGTAAAAAGGACTTGGGGTTATGATATTGTAAGAGTGAGTACATGCATGGGTGGTTGAGTATTTGCCTAAATTCAATTAATAGCTATAGGTAGGCTAGATTATAGATTTTTGATGCTAATCTTTCTATCAAACATCAACATATCACAAATGGATTCTTTCGAACATCTCACAAATGTAGTTAAATAATCAATCTATTAAGAAACTAATTGGATGTTGACGGTATTACGTACGAACCCAATGTTGATACCCGAAAATTCTAAGATATACCAAATTCTATCATCTATACGTAATTGAGACCTTCATCTGTTTAGTTGATAAAACTTTTATATACACACACACATTATTTTATTTAAATTAATGAAATTCATATCAAAATATTTTAAGTTGTTAATTATTGTTATTTATAATACTTTTCATATAATTTTTAAATACAAGAATATTTTAAATTGTTAATTATTATAGTTTATTATATTTTTAATATAATTTTTAAATATATAATAAATTAAAGAAAAAGCAAAACAAATATATTAAAACAAAGAAGAGGACTAAATTTGTCGAAGTGGGGATTGTCGAAGACATGTCAACCAAGTGTTGCCTGCTTCAACAACTCAACTACCACTTTTTATATAGGAGAAAGAGTGTTGATATTCTCCCATTATATAATTTAGGGCAAAGGGTCAAATATAACCCTCTACTTTCATTAATTGATCAGTTTTACCCTTTGTTGAATTATGAGGTTATTTATACCCTCTATGTTGGCAAACTTATCAAATATACCCTTCAATTTAATAATTTTCACTATCTTACCAAAATTGCCCTTTAAAATTGATATCAAATACCAAGATTGTGTATACACTAACTTGTGAGTAACCTTTGATCTTTGCAATATATGATACAGGACAAAGCATTGCAGGAGCAAAACAACCAGCTTTTCAAGAAAGTTTTTACTACTATATTTATCCCAAAAAATACATCTTGCTAATTTAAAGTTAAAACTCTTCAATAGAAATACTTTTGAACTGGATTTTTTCTAAATTATGAATTAATTAAAATAGGTGAAGGAGAGGGAAAAAGAACTGGCCCAACAAAATAAGTGGGATCAATAGAATAATGAAAGCAATTCATCTTCATTTGTTTTGCCACACCAATTGAAAAACGACTCCACCATGGCCCCATCTTTATCTTCTTATAGCAAAATGGAGTGAAACAGATTCAATTCCCAATTTTCTTGCCACTAGCTCCACCATACAACTACTGGCCTAAGACTAAAGTTTGATTCTCACAGTGAAACAATTATAACACCAAAATAATTATCCACCATGAACAAACTAAGAAGGTAATGAAAGACGGAATCAACTTTCATAAATGCTTTTACTCTGCCCTTAACGTTGGCAATAGTTACAACCTTGCCCCTCCATCACCAAATCACCTTCAAATTTGTTGGCACTACTCTGATTCTTTCTTCACCTTCCACCGTCAGAAAAAATCTTAATTATTGCAGAAACAACTTCTCTACTTTTTTGAAGGTAGCGGTATGGTTTGTTGTTGTTGTATTGCAGGAATTTCTATAAGAACTTCGTTGAACGGATGGAATTTGGGTGTTATTTGGGTATTAAATTAATTAATTGATCGGGTTAAATAGTGGAAGGGGTAATTTCAATTTTAAAGGGCAATTTTGATAAGATTGTGAAAATTGTTAATTTGAAGGGTATATTTGATAAGTTTGTTAGCAATGAGGGTATAAATAACCTCATAATTTAACAAAAGGTAAAGTTGATCAATTAATGAAAGTAGAAGGGTATATTTGACCCTTTTCCCTATAATGTATTGAAAGAATTAGGCTGGGCTTGTGTAAAATGGATTAATATATGGATATTATATTATATTTTTTTTGTGTAAAATGGATCAATATATGGATATTATATTATATTTTTTTCAACCAAAATGAAGATGAATTAATTAAGGCTGTCGCATTATTTTCAGATGAGATTATTATAAAATTGAGTTAAAGTAATTTTTATGATAATCGAAGTAAAATTAAATAAATTTTATATAATAAAAAAATAATTTTTATATAATAAATATAAAGCTAAGTAGCATGAATGAAATTTTCTCCACATTCCACTGCTTGTTTCACAACTCATTAGTCTCGGCTTTCCATTGATGTTTTTTCCCTTTTGAATTTGCCTTTTCGTCTCACTTTATTAATAACCTTCAATACAACTTTAATTTTGGTTGAATTGTATTAAATAAAGACAAAATTCTTTTAGTGACCAATAAATGCTCTCTCAATTGGAGGCGGCCGTTCGTTTGATCATAATGTATGTGGTTGTCTACTTGAATCATGGCTAAAATCTATTATCAACAAGAAAACATAATTCAAATACAAAATTGAAATGACTTCTTTTATTAATACAATTAAAGGTTGTGGCAGTGAGGTGGTAAATATATTTGTATTCTTAATTAGAGGTCTCGAAAAATAAATTTAATTTTTATAAAGAGTATTTTATTTTCAAAATAAAAATTTCGAATATGAATTTAAATTAATCAAGTCTTAAAAGAGGATATTGAAATTGCAAACAACAGAGTGAGAGAGAGAAAGGACTGGAATCCTCCAAAAAGAGGTTGGTTTGTTAATTACATGTGGAAATGTGCTGAACTAAGTTGACCCTCATGTTTCCTATTTCTCAAGGTAGATCTGTATGCTATTTAATTGTATAGTTTTCTTTGTTCATCTTCTATATTTCCTCCAAATACATGTATCGAAATTATGGCAATTACATTTTGAGTCGAGTGCTTGAATGATCACTTAATTTATAGTATTTGATGATTAATTTAACTCAGCTTTAATATTATGGTCACTCATTAAGCTTTGTTTAGTTATCCTCTTATCCTTTGTGGTCACTCAATTTTATGTAAACTTTCGTAGTAATGTTAATGGGATATACAATTTTCTGTATCTACTTAATAACCTGACGTGACATCAAGATTTTATCTAACATATCCAATTAGGGGTGTCAAACGGGCCGGCCTGACCCGGCTCGATCCGGCCGATTATCTAACCCGGCCCGGTAAGCCCTAGGGCTTTAGGATTCTGGATTCTGGGCCGGTTATTTTGTTAAAATGGGTCCGGTTAACCCGGTCCGGCCCAACCCAAAAAATTAAAAAAAAAAAAGATTTTGGGCCAAACTAGCCGTTGGCCCAACGGCTAGTTTGGGCCCATTTAGTAAAAAAAAAAAAAAAAAACTTTAAAAAATATTTTTTAATCCCCAAAAAAAATCTATAAATACCCTACAACTTCAAATCATTTTTCACACAATTTTTCACTCTCTCAAATCTCAAATCTCAATTCTCAATTCTCAATTCTCAAATATTCAATATATTTAATTTCTTAAAGTGTTCACTTTAATTTTTTAATTTTTCGTTTACAAAGTACGAGCGGAAGTTTCTAAAGTCGCAATCTTCGGATACTTCCAAAATTTGGTATTGTCGTTCCATCTCTTACGTTTAATTTTTATTTATTGTATTAATTATTTAATATTTAATTTTATTATATTTGTGTATTTTGAATATTTTTAGTTTAATTTAATTTATATTATGGATAAATTAAAAAACTTCGCTACTAAAGGTGTAAAATTTTTTGTCCCGGAAGCGGTAGTGATAGTAAAAAGCGAATTACTAGCGGTAGAGGTAGTTCAAGTAGTAGATATACCCGTGTGACTTCGCCTCCGGTACCGCTTGGTACACCTTTTGAGGAAGAAATAGATGTAGGTGCTCGCGATATGGATTATGTAGAAGCTCAGGAAAATTACGGTATAGAAGAAGAAAATGAAGTAGATGCGGTTAATTTAGACGAAGATAATGAAAATATTGTTGAAACACCCGCAGTAGGAGATGCTAACGTTAGATCTGAATCAGTTAATCTCCCTTCCCGTCCTCCCAGTGCCCCAAAACCTCGTAAAAAAACTAGTATTGCATGGCAATTTTTTGAACGTATATCAGATATTGAGGTGCAGTGCAATATTTGTCAACAAATATATAAGCATAGAAGTGAAGGCAAGCAAGGGGGTATGGGTACGTTAATGAGACATATAGCTGAAGATCACAAAAGAGAGTTAAATATTGCAAAAGGTGGTGGGGATGTTGGTGGGTCAACGCAAACTAGAATGGACCCAACAACCGGTCAAGTAGCGAAAAAGTATAATAAATTGAGGGACAGGGAAGAAATAGCTAAAATGGTAGCTGTGGGTTGTTTGCCTTTTAGTTTTCCTTCTTCTGATGCCTTTATTCGTTATATACAAGCAATTTATAATCCTATGTTTAATGGTATTCCTAGAACTACTTGTCGGTCTGATATTTTTAGACTCCATTCACAATATTGTTTTTATTTATCAACATTGTTAAAAAATATTCAATGTAGATTGTCCCTAACTTCTGATCTTGGTCGTGCTGTAAATAAAAATGATTATTTAACCGTTACTTGTCATTGGATGGATAGTAATTTCGTGATGCAAAAACGTATTCTTGCTTTTTTATATGATGAAGATCGTAAACATACTAGACAATTTATTGTTGATTCTATTGTTAAAATTGCCGGATATTATGGTATAGAAAATAAAATTTTATGTATTGCTTTTGATAATGCTTCTAACAACAAGACTGCTATAACAAAAATAAAATCTACGTTATCTCCACCCTTGCCTGAAATTTTTCATATTAAGTGTGCATGTCATATATATAATTTAATTGTAAAAGATGGTCTTGAGTTTTTTGAGCTTTATATTGAAAAAATTCATCTTGCCGTTGGTTTTATTCAAGAAAATAATCGTAGATCGAGAATTAGAGAATTTAAAGTTAAATGTCAAGAAAATGGACTTACACCGATTTTGATGCCTGAGGAAATTGATACTAGATGGAATTCTACGTATGAATTTTTAAAAACTTGTTATAAATATAGAATTCCTATTACACTAGCTTTTAACCAACATTGCGGTTCATTTGCTGATTCTGCTGATTGCATGCTACATAATTCTGATTGGGTTGTAATTAATGATCTTGTTAAGTTTTTAGAAAAAATTTATGTAGCTACGGTTGAATTTTTCGGTGCTTACTATCCTACTGTTTGTAATATTTTGGCATATATAGCCGATATTTTTGGTTTGCTCCAACAATATAAAAATAAAGAAGGTTATAAAGAAGCTGTTGGCGCCATGTTTACGAAATTTAAAAAATATTTTTTCCCGATTCCCCCTATTTACTTGGTTGGTGCTATGCTAAATCCGTGTATGAAATATAATCATATGTGTCACTTTAGTACTCTTATTTATACTAACTTAGAAATAAATACTAACCATGATTCTGAACAAGTACAACCTGATTTGTGGACGGCTACGGCTGATGCAAAGGATTACATAGAAAAATTATATAATCACTATGCTGATTTATTTGATTCAGCCGTACCTACAAATATCACTCCAACTGTCGCTCCTCATCCTCCCAAGGAGCCATCATCTTCTAAAAGGCCGGCACATAGTGTTTTTTCTGATTCGTTTTATGATTTAAATTGTTGGAACAGTGTTGATGAGAGAACTTACACATCAACTTATCGGGAAGAGCTGAAATATTATCTTCGGACGGCACCAGAGGATCGCAGACGACGGATCAACACGTTGGATTGGTGGAGGAATAATGAATCACAATATCCTGTGCTTTCAAGATTAGCTAGAGATATCTTGAATGTTCCAATGTCAACCGTTGCATCAGAGAGCGCCTTCAGTCAGGGACGACAACAGCTTGGAGACAACCGACACTCATTGGGAAGCAATGCAATGAATGTTCTAGTTTGCCTCAGAGATTGGATTAGAGAGGAAAGAAGAAACCAAGGAATGGAACCGGAGCCGAGCGACGAGCTGAAACTTGAAGAAATTATGACTTCACGGGAGAACTCAGCAGAATCAAGTCCAATGCATGGTTTTTCCCCCGTTGACTTCGACTATCCTATGCAAGTTCCTATTAATATTAACATGAATGAGTTGGAAAAAATGATGCATAATTTATAGATTTTTCATTCATGTAAATTATAAATTTTGGATCATTTTGCAATCAATAAAATTCCCCAAATTCATTCAGTCCTTAGTCGTTTTTTTTTTTTATTTAACGATTTAAAATTTTAAATTGAATTTCTAGTTTTCTACTTTAAATTAAAAACTTACTTCTAATATATTATTAATTTACTACCAAATATTATTAATTTATTATATTAAGTAGCATATGTTTTGTATATTTGTGCATATATCTTCTATAGAAGTGTATATTTAACGTATACATGTGTATATGTTTTATAAATTAGTCTATAAGTATATCTATACATATTGTAATGTCTATATAATGTAGTATATTTTATAAGTAGTAGTACATATACATTGAATGGTGCGTATACACGTGTATATATCTTCTATAGAAGTGTATATTTAATGTATACATGTGTATATGTTTTATAAATTAGTATATAACTATACAAATATATATTGTAATGTATATACATTATAGTATATTTCATTTAAAGTATTACATATACATAGAATAGATTGAATGGATCTTCTATAGACGTGTATATTTAACGTATACATGTGTATATGTTTTATAAATTAGTATATAACTATACAAATATATATTGTAATGTATATATATTGTATGTATCTCATTTAAAGTATTACATATACATATAATAGAGTGTATATATGTGAATAGATCTTCTATAGACGTGTATATTTAACGTATACATTACTATATGTTTTATAAATTAGTATATATATTGTAGTATATACTTTTTTTAAAGTAGTACATATATATTGAATGGTGCGTATATATGTGTATATATCTTCTATAGACGTATATCTTTAAAGTATACAAGTGTATATGTTTTATAAATTAGTATGTAACTATATATATATACATATTATTGTATATATATATATATATATATGTATATCACTATATTGTAGTAAATATTTTATTTAAAGTAGTACATATATATTGAATGGTGCATATATATGTGTATATATCTTCTAAAGTAGTATATATTTAACGTATACATGTGTATATGTTTTATAAATTAGTATATATATATATATATATATTGTAGTGTATATATATATATATATTATACTATTATAGCATATGTTTTATTTAAAGTAGTACGTATAGTCATATATAATTATATATTGAATGGTATGTATATATGTGTAATTGTTTATACTTTATATATTTTTTTAAAAATATATATTGTATATTGGAGTGTATATAGTGTATATTGGAGTGTATATTGGATTTTTTATTTATTTTTTAAACGGGTTTGACTGGTTTTTAATCGGGTTTGACCGGATTTTGGTGGGTTTGACCGGTTTGGGTTAAGTGGGCCGGGTTCGAGTGGGTTTTAATTTTTTACTGTTTGACCCGGCCCGGTCAACATCAAACCCGGCCCGTAACCGACCCGGAACCCGGGTAAAATGGAAGGGCCGGTTCCGGGTTGGCCGGCCCGGCCCGTTTGACACTCTTATATCCAATTATGGAAGCAAGATTTTTGTCAATTTCAATATTGAAGCAATACACATGTTTTAACTTATTGATCATTACCGTCCTCTGAAAATTGTAATCCAAAAATTCATGAATTATCCTTTCAGTTGTCTCTTAAAGGATTTTCAATTATGAATTGAGTATATATGAGTATATGCAGTCAGACCAAATTAAATCTTAGTCATGAATACCATAAATTCTAATCCTAACACAAAGTCTGTTTTTATGTTTAAATCTCTAACTAGTATTTCACTAAGTGTATATGATGGTTGGTAGAATTTTTTCCAAGTATTAATAAAATTTATTTTTGCTTTTGGTATATAGTTTGTATAGATATTATATGTTCCGTACATTTGCATGGATTCTTGAGGTTTTGGCAATTTCTTAATTAATTTTGCTGTTTAAAATGCTCCTTGTATATCCTTAATCAACTATAGCTAAAGTCTCGAACTCATAGTCTTGAATTTTTATTCTTGCTAAAACTTTGACTGTACTAATTTTCTTTTCTTCATTACATACCTTTTCTTCAAATGGTATCATCATTGATTTTTTCTGTCTAACTCTATTATTTTCAACAAATGTATTTAATAATTCTACTTCTAATAAGTCTTCTTTTGTAATTACCTCTTTATGTTTTTCCAGGTTATAAACTCTCATTTCTAACATTTTTAGTCTTTCTTCTAATTCTAATATTTTATCGTCTGGTGTTTTAACTATTGGTTCAGGTTATTTCTTGTGAAAATTACTTAAACTGTTTGTTGATTTTTGAATTTTTAGGATCTCTGAGTTTTTTTCTATACATTTTATGCATCCTTCCTTGTAACATTTCCTACATTTTGCCCTTTTGTTTTTACTTGAAAACCACTTACAAAAACAACATTGATTACTGTCTAATCCTTTTCCTTCTTCAAATTCGTGTTCACATTCTTCTATCAAATTTACTAAATCATAATAGTCTGTAACTAAGTGATAGTCTGTGTTATTGACTAAGTGATAGTCTGTGTTTGTTCTTTCTAGTCCTATTTCATTTATAAATTCGTCTTCTCCAGAGTTTGAAGAATCAGATTTATTTATTTCTTCTTCAAAGACTTCCATGCTTCTAATAGAGTATATACTTTCATTATCTGACATATATTCGTCTACATTTATTAAATTTTCATTTACATCTTCTATTAATTGTGAATTCCTAGATCTATTATTGATTCTTTTTGAACAAGTATTTGCTAAATGAGCTATACTTTCGCAAGTAAAACATTCTAATTTATCCTTATAGGTTCTATCAGTGTTATATTTTCTTACATGTTTATTCTTATCTAAGTATGACTTCTTTGCAGCTGATCTTCTTAAATAATATTTCTTCTTAGGGCGATAGTCTTTTTTATATGCCTTTCTATATTTTTTCTTTTTATAATCTTGGTCATAATGTAGTGTAGTATATATGGTCTTACAAAAATCTGTATCACTTCTTTTTAATTATTTTTGTATCTGTATATTTGCACATTTTTCTTGTAATATATTCATTATATGTTGTATTCTTTGTCCTATTGACTATGAGTTGTTTGAGTTTTGTATTACTCCTTCTCTTTTAGACCATTTTTCTTCTATCTCTCTTCCTAAAGATCATGGTAATTTATTAAATAATCTAGCTCCCAGAGTCTGATCAAACGAGTTTCTACTAATTGTACAATAATAAAAGTAATAATTTAAATTAATTCTTGGCCAATGATTAATACTTAATTGTTCTAAATTTATTAAAGATCTTTACTGTAATACTACTAATCCACTATTGAGATCCTAACCTGTTAGTAGAGTATGTACTTTGTTTACAAAATTGTATGGATTTGAGCCTAGTTCAACTAATTCTTGAAAGTCTTGTGGGAATATTATTTTATAAGCTTCCCAAAGTGTTTTAGTACTTTCTCCTAGAAATGTTTCTAAATATCTATACATAATTTCCGCACCCGGTTCTTGATTACCCTGTATATGTTGTATGTAATCTACTACAACTACATTTTTCCATATGTCTATTACATGATTCCATGCCTGAGGGTCATGGGCTGGTAAGTTTTAAATTTTCCTTTATTACTTCCTTCTTGTAATCTAATGGGTTCTTCTATTGGCATTTTTTCCCCTCTAGGTTTTATATCTTGTTCTGTCAGAGTGTTTGGGTTTGTTTTAAATACTCTATGTCTTGGTAAATTTTCTGTTGTTAATGGTACATTTTGCATACCGGTTGTTCTTTGAAAAGGGCTTGAGGAACTTGCAGCGCTTTCCATAAATTCCTTTATACTTCCGTCTATACTATAATTTGATTCTACGTCTTCACCTTTTAGTTCCTTTTTACGTGTCTAACCATAATTATCTGTTATAAATTCACATTTTATAAAATGTTCTTTCATTTCTTCAAATTTTAAGTTCCCTAATTTACAACCTGTGCATTTAAATACGCTATTGCTATTTATTTCATGTAGAGTTTCTGCTTTTATTATAACTTTATTTACTTCAAAACCTTCTTTTAAAATTTCTATAAAATAAAATAATATTATAATTTTCTTACTATTAGAACTGAATAAGAACCTAGAAAAAAAAAAGACAGTCAAGATAAAAATATAGAAGAATTAATAGAACAATTAGAAAAAGATAGAAATAACCCCTTAAAAAGAATTAAAAGAAGCTAAAATAACTAAATCAATTAAGCCAAAAGCATGGACCTTTTTTCAGCATCCCCAAGTAGACAAAGATCAAGTTTTACCCAAAATAGATTAACAAATAGTGTGCTAGCTAAAATAACAAATAGTCCAAGAATGACTTCAAGACAACAGTTAGAAGAGGTAAAAGGCATAGATAAAGAAATACAATTGTTCCAACAAAATAAATTAAAACTGTTAAATGCTAAAACATTATATAATGAAGGAGTATTTTCAAGAGCACAACTATATAGGCATTATAGAGAAGAACATATATGTGTTATCGGAGAAAATAGTTGTAGCATAAATTTAATAAGCTCAAACTCTTTAAAAGAAATTATAAAATTAAACATGAATCGTATGCACATGGGATTAATAGTAATAGGCATTAAAAGATTAATTAGAAAAAAATTTAGGAACTAAAGTATTAATCACAATATATGATAATAGATGGTCAGACTCAGAAAGATCTATAATAGGAATAACCGAAGTAGACATGACTAATAATGGAGGACTTTTTTATTGTAGTCCAGATTATATGATAAATACCTTAGAATTCGAAAAACATATTAAAATAGGTGTACAGACTAAAGGATATAAAGAAATGAATAATGAAAATAATTTACTTATATGTGTAGGATTTATAGGAAAACTTGCCACTAATAGTAGTATAAAGTTTAATCTAAAGATAGATGATGTAGTAAGTTAATGGAAAATAAAGGCATTAAATTACTAAAACCTCTAAAAATAAACTCAGAAAAATATGCAGGATTAGAATGGAATTTACAAAGATTTACTAAGAAAGAAATACTAAATCCAATCGATCATTTCATGTATATAAACAATAAAATAAAAGTTTCAGTAAGATTCACAGACTATCAATATACAAATGAAAAAGAAACTGATGAAGAAATTGAAGAATGTGAGAATACTAATTTTATGAATATAGAAATATTAAAAGAAGGTTTTGAAGTAAATAAAGCTACAATAAAAGCAGAAACTCTACATGAAATAAATAGCAATAGTGTATTTAAATGCACAGGTTGTAAATTAGAGAACTTAAAATTTGAAGAAATGAAAGAACATTTTATAAAATGTGAATTTAGAACAGATAATTATGGTTATACACGTAAAAAGGACCTAAAAGGTGAAGACGTAGAATCAAATTATAGTATAGGCGAAAGTATAAAGGAATTTATGGAAAGCGCGACAAGTTCCCCAAGCCCTTTCCAAAGAACAACCGGTATGCAAAACGTACCATTAACAACAGAAAATTTATCAAGACATAGAGTATTTAGAACAAACCCAAACACTCTGACAGAACAAGACATAAAACCTAGAGGAAAAAGAATGCCAATAGAAGAACCCATTAGATTACAAGAAGGAAGTAATAAAGGAAAATTTTTAAACTTGCCGGCCCATGAACCTCAGGCATGGAATCATGTAATAGACATATGGAAAAATGTAGTTGTAGCAGACTACATACAACATATACAGGGTAATCAAGAACCAGATTCGGAAATTATGTATAGATATTTAGAAACATTTCTAGGAGAAAGTACAAAAGCACTTTAGGAAGCTTATAAAATAATATTTCCACAAGACTTTCAAGAATTAGTTGAACTAGGCTCAAATTCATACAATTTTGTAAACAAAGTACATACTCTACTAACAGGCCAGGATCCCAATAGTGGATTTGTAGTATTACAGCAAAAAGCTTTAATAAATTTTGAACAATTAAGTATTAATCATTGGTAATGAATTAAATTTTTTTTAAATGATTACTTTTATTATTGTACAATTAGTGAAAACTCATTTGATCAGACTCTAGGAGCTAGATTATTTAATAGATTACCAGGAGCTTTAGGAAGAGAGATAGAAGAAAAATGGTCTAAAAGAGAAGGAGTAATACAAAATTCAAACAACCCATGGTCAATAGGACAAAGAATACAACATATAGTGGATATGTTACAAGAAAAATGTACAAATATACCGGTATAAAAATAATTAAAAAGAAGTGATACAGATTTTTGTAAGACCATATATACTACACAACATTATGACCAAGATTATAAAAAGAAAAAATATAGAAAGGCATATAAAAAAGACTATCGTCCTAAGAAGAAATATTATTTAAGAAGATCGGCTGCAAAGAAGACATACTTAGATAAGAATAAACATGTTAGAAAATATAACACCGATAGAACCTATAAGAATAAATTAGAATGTTTTACTTGCGGAAGTATAGGGCATTTAGCAAATACTTGTCCAAAAAGAATCGATAATAGATCTAGAATGCACAATTAAGATAAGATGTAAATGAAAATTTAATAAATGTAGACGAATATATGTCAGATAATGAAAGTATATACTCTATTAGAAGCATGAAAGTCTTTGAAGAAGAAATAACTAAATCTGATTCTTCAGACTCTGGAGAAGACGAATTTATAAATGAAATAGGACGCACAGACTATCACTTAGTTACAGACTATTATGATTTAGTAAATTTGATAAAAGAATGTGAACATGAATTTAAAGAAGGAAAAGGATTAGACAGTAATCAATGTTGTTTTTGTAAGTGGTGTCCAAGTAAAAATAAAAGGACAAAATGTAGGAAATGTTACAAGGAAGGATGCATAAAATGTATAGAAAAAACCTCAGAGATCCTAAAAATTCAAAAATCAACAAACAATTTAAGTAATTTTCACAAGAAACAACCTGAACCAATAGTTAAAACACCAGACGATAAAATATTAGAATTAGAAGAAAGACTAAAAATGTTAGAAATGAGAGTTTATAACCTTGAAAAACATAAAGAGGTAATTACAGAAGAAGACTTATTAGAAGTAGAATTATTAAATATATTTGCTGAAAATAATAGAGTTAGACAGAAAAAATCAATGATGATACAAATTGAAGGAATGGTATGTAATGAAGAAAAGAAAATTAGTACAGTCAAAGTTTTAGCAAGAATAGAAATTCAAGACTATGAGTTCGAGACTTTAGCTATAGTTGATTCAGGATGTACAAGGAGCATTTTAAACAACATAATTTTACCAGCAAAATTAATTATAAAATTGCCAAAACCTCAAGAATCCATGCAAATGGACGAAAAATATAATACCTATACAGACTATATACCAAAAGCAAAAATAAATTTTATTAATACTTGTGAAAAATTCTACCAACCATCATATACACTTAGTGAAATACTAGTTAGAGATTTATACCTAAAAGCAGACTTTGTGTTAGGATTAGACTTAATGGTACAAAATAATGAAGGATGTCTAGTTACAAAAAATTGGGTAATATTCGTCAGTAATATCACTCACTCACCAGTATAGACACAAACTGCTTTAACTAAATATCGTCTTCTTAAGAATAAGCCAGAGGAAAACTTAGATTACCAAATAAAACCCAAAATACCACTAGAATGTGATAAAGGAGAAAATTGTACATGTAATGATAATAAAAAGGCAATAATGTATGAAGAATTACAAGATTTATTAGTAGTAGAAGAAATAGAAAAAGACTATACTTTAATAGAAATGGATACATAATTATACAACTTTAAGAAGGGGATAAAACATATAGGAGTAATAAAAGATCAAAAAGATTTAGAAAAAATAATACAAATCTAGATAAGCGAGAAATAATTGGAGAAAAGCCCTTGCAACATTGAGACTCCAATAAAATTACCTGCAAATTAGAAATAATTAATCCAGAATATACTATAAAAACATCATCTAGAGAAGCTACAAAAGAAGACCTTAAAGACTTTGAAATACAAATAAAAGAGCTACTAGAATTAGGAATAATTAGAAGATCCACATCAAGACATAGATCAGCAGCTTTCATAGTAAGAAACCATAGTGAAATAATAAGAGGAAAAGCTAGAATGGTAATAAATTACAAAAGATTAATTGATAATACTGTAATGGATGGATATAAGTTACCAGACAAAATAGAATTAATAAATAGAATATAAGGAAGAAAAGTATTTAGTAAATTTGATTGTAAATCTGGATATTGGTAGATTAAAATGCATGAAGATAGTATAGAATGAACAACTTTCACATGTTCAGATGGACATTTTGAATGGCTGGTCATGCCGTTCGGATTAAAGACGACTCCTCCAATTTTTCAAAGAAAAATGGATATTATTTTTAGAGACTATAAAAATTTTGTATTGGTTTATGTAGATGATATTTTAGTTTTTAGTAATAATATGAGAGAACATTTAGGACATTTACAATAAGTTTTTAAATTATTTGTAGATAATGAAATAATAATAAGTAGAAAGAAAATGAAATTATGTAAAAATAGTATTAATTTTTTAGGTGTAGTTATTGAAGATGGTAGAATAAAATTACAACCACACATAGCTAAAAAAGTCTTAGAAATGTCAGATAAATTGGACAAGACTAAATATTTACAAAAACTTTTAGGACTTTTAAATTATGCTAGAGCTTTTATCAAAGACTTAGGTAAAGTAGCAGGACCATTATACTCTAAAACAGGATCGACAGGCCAACAATCTTTTAATACCGAAGACATAAAATTAGTCAAACAACTTAAAAGCATGATAAAATACATCCCAGACTTAACGTTACCATTAGAAACAGATTATTTAATAGTCGAGACAGATGGAAGCCTTCAAGGATGGGGAACAGTATTAAAAGCAAAGCCTAACAAATATAGTGATAAAAAGGATGAAAAAATTTGTGATTATTCAAGTGAAAAATATAAAGAAAAGAAAAAATTAAATAGCATAGTTTCGGAGACATTAGCATTAATTTATGGTTTGAATAGTTTTAAACTTTATCTATTAAATAAGTCGAAATACTAGTAAGAACAGACTGCGAAGCTATAGTAAAATTTTATCAGAAAATAAAAGATAAAAATAGTAGTAAAAGGAGATGGTTAAATTTCCTAGATGCTACTTCAATCTATAATATTATTTTAGAGAATATTAAAGGAAAAGATAATTACTTAGCAGATCAACTAAGTATAATAATTAAAGAAGACAACTAACAATTTTTGTTTCAGTATGAATACAGGAAAGGGAAAAGGCAAGACAGAAGCCTCATCATCCCAAGACTATCTAAAGACACTAATGAACAACACCCGTTTCAGACCACTTACAATTCTAGAACAACCAAAATTAGATAGAATAATTTTTGGACACCACAACTTTGTATGTTACGAACCATCCAACTTAACTTTCAGACGAAAGTCGAAAGTACAAGTGGATAAGCCGTAGATATGCCTACTAGATAATTTATGAATAACATAAAATAGAAGAGACAATGGTTATTTTATTTCTGTTCTAAATGCATTAAGTTATTTTTTTACTGAGAAAAATACTACTAACAGGTTTAAATTCTATGTTGTTCTCAGAGGACAGCAACAAGGCGTGTTCTAGACTTGAATAGAGGTAATGGACGCCATAAAAGATTATAAAACACCTCTTTATAAAGGTTTTTATGACCTCTTAGAGACTTTAGACTATGTCCGGAGAAATCTAGGACCAAATTATTTTATTACTCCAGCTTTAAGATCAGAAATAAAAAAAATTCCTCAATATAATATTAACAAAGACACAAATAAAATTATGTTTTGTGATCATTGTTTCTCTATGACCGAAGCTTTTAAAAGACTGAATCAAGCCAATGAAGTTTTAAGACAAGATAATGAAAATCTTGTAAAAGAAAAAGGACAGATGTTAGAATATATAAGTATTTTACAAGACCATATAAAAGTCCTTCATTTTGAACTTTCACAACAGACTCAACCAATTTATGAGAACCAGCTAAAAAGTTCTCTATCTTCTTTAAAAATAGAAAAACCCACTGTATCGGGTAATGATACAACTAGTTCATCTCAAATGGTAGCTGGTAAATACTTCTCAAATTCGTTAATGGGTGTGCATTCCCCTGTGAATGTAGCAAGACCCACTGTATCGGGTAATGATACAGCTAGTCCAGTTCAAACGGTAGCTGGTAAAGATTTATCAAATCCGTTGATAGCTGACACTTTGCCAAAAAGTGTAGGGAGAATACCCCCAGCTAGTTTTGAAAACATAGGTACTCAGACAACAGATGAAGGAAGTTCTTCTCAGAATAACAAGAGTTTTTCATTAAGAAAAAAGAAAAATAAAAAAACAAATATAGAAAAAATAGTAGTAGACTCAATAAAAAAGTTGTTAGCAGAACAATTGCCTAATGAAATAGCAATGAATCTAGAACCACCAGAGCAAAGACCCAGAATTTCTTCACCTAGAATCGGAAAAAGACTGGTATTATTAGACGGAGATAGTGACGAGTATGAACGAGATTACAACTCAGCCATGGATCAATTTGCCCAAGACCCAAACGCAGACGATGATTCAGGAATGGAGTTTGACTTAGAAGCTTTACACAATTTGAATACATAAGAAATGGCGATATATACAAAAGACAAAATAACAGACGTATGTAATATCAAATAAATAAATAGACGGAGAAGAATTAAAGAAAGATATTAGCCGCCGGGCCCATCCAAGTTGATAAAGTCTTGCTAAAGTCTTTAGAAAGGATTTGAAGTCCACAAAAAAGTTAAGATTTGAAGTCCACAAATGCCTATAAATACCCACCTTTATGGAAGACTTAAACATGTACCAAAGAGAGAAAAAAGCAAGAAAAACTCAAGAGTAAGAGAGTTCTCTAGTTTTCTTAAGTTCTTTAAGTTCCTTAGTTACTAAAGTTTGTAAATTACTTAAAAAAAAAGAGTGTGTAAAAAGTGTGAAAAGTTTTCTTAGTTCTTCATTTTCGGTAGCTGTCAATTTTCAGGGGACTCCCGAAAGGGAAACCTCACTTCTTCCTTAAGACATGTAAGTAGTAGTTACATAAGTCTTTGTATTTTTTCCCAAGTTTGTAAATTATGTTTGAATTAATTAAGTTTATATTTTCTTTCACATATGTTTTATTATTATTAAAGATCCGGATCGCCGGCGGTTTTCTGTCAGTTTTTCTGATCTTGTAAAATTTGTAAATTACTTATAAAAATATCCTCAGTATATGGTTATTCTCTCAGTGTTTTAGCAATAATGATGGATTAGTTTGTAAATTTTTAGGGACTTGAAAAGTACGGAGAAGATAAAAAAAGATTGTTGTTATTCTCCCGGGATGTGATTAAAGAAGATATTGCTAAAATACCTAAAACTTAAGATAAAGAGATGAACAAGGTACAAATTAATTAAAAAAAAATCAAAAAAACAAACAAGGCAAAAACAATTTATTTTGAGAGAAAATATACTTGGATCTTTATGACTTGAACTCTTACACTGGAATAAGGACAACGAAGGAGGGAGTACTGAGTAGCACTTTACATCATATTAAAACACAACCGCGATAACTTTGCTTTAATAAAATTACTTACCTGCTTTAATAATTTGCTTGCTATATTTATCTGTCTATAGTAACTATATAATCTATGATATATTATATTATAATACATGTACTAAAGAATATATATACATATATAAGTAGTATATATTCTTGCTTACTATTATTATTACTAGTAGTAGTATTACTTGTCTATATATAAGACTATAATATATATATTTTTGTTAATATTATATATATATTATTATTCCTAATATAGAATACATATATAGTCTAATATACATATATACATATACTTAATATACACATATTCACTACTTGTATATATACTTACTAACACACACATATATATATATATACTTACACTTATATTGCTTATATATATAAATACTAGTTACTATTTATTAATAGCTTTGATTATATATTATATCTATCCGTCCTGTCAATTATTATTGTTATTATCTATTATCTATTTATTATTTGTCTACCTATCTATTTATTATATATCTGTCTTTATTATAACCAATTATCTATATTACATCCACTTGTCTTATATATATTATAGTCTTATATATAAAGTTATACTACTATTAGTAATAATAATAGTAAACAAGAATATATATATTACTTATATATCTATATGTATATATATATACATATGTATATATATATATACATATATAAGTAATATATATTCTTGCTTACTATTATTATTACTAGTAGTAGTATAATAATATTACTGACGAATATTACCTAATTTTTGGTAACTAGACATCCTCCATTATTTTGTATCATAAAGTCTAATTCTAACACAAAGTCTGCTTTTATGTTTAAATCTCTAACTAGTATTTCACTAAGTGTATATGATGGTTGGTAGAATTTTTCACAGGTATTAATAAAACTTATTTTTTCTTTTGGTATATAGTCTGCATAGGTATTATATGTTCCGTCCATTTGCATGGATTCTTGGAGTTTTGATAATTTTTTAATTAGTTTTGCTGGTAAAATTTTGCTATTTAAAATGCTCCTTGTACATCCTGAATCAACTATAGCTAAAGTCTTGAATTCATAGTCTTGAATTTTTATTCTTGCTAAAACTTTGACTGTACTAATTTTCTTTTCTTCATTACATACCATTCCTTCAAATGATATCATCATTGATTTTTTCTGTCTAACTCTATTATTTTCAGCAAATGTATTTAATAATTCTACTTCTAATAAGTCTTCTTCTGTAATTACCTCTTTATGTTTTTTCGAGGTTATAAACTCTCATTTCTAATATTTTTAGTCTTTCTTCTAATTCTTGTATTTTATCGTCTGGTGCTTTAACTATTGGTTTAGGTTATTTCTTATGAAAATTACTTAAATTGTTTGTTGATTTTTGAATTCTTAGGATCTATAATAGGAATAACTGAAGTAGACATGACTAATAACGGAGGACTTTTTTTATTGTAGTCCAGATTATATGATAAATACCTTAGAATTCGAAAAGCATATTAAAATAGGTGTACAGACTAAAGAATATGAAGAAATGAATAATGAAAATAATTTACTTATATGTGTAGGATTTATAGAAAAACTTGCCACTAATAGTAGTATAAAGTTTAATCTAAAAATAGATGATGTAGTAAGTTTAATGGAAAATAAAGATATTAAATTACTGATATATATATATATATATATATATATATATATATATATATATATATATATATATGAATTTTATTCAAGACCTAGAAAAAATAGCAGGATCATTGTATGTAATAGATATACCACAAAGATGTTTAATAGATAATTTATGGATATGTATGTGTTTAGTTCAGGATTTATGTAGAAGGATTGGGGTGCCATGACACCCGCACTTCTCGGTTGAAACCCTGCATATTTATGTGTATATCTGTATATATGTATCAGTTAACGTATAATTATTACTCTTGGATTTTACTCCAGCAGCGCGAGTCCGAGTCCAGTTTAGAACTCTCTGCCCTCTCATTAGAAAAAAAATTGCGGTTATGTAGAGTAGAATCCTTGACCTCATTTAACGAAACAATTGATGACACCAACTAGGCAAGCCTTCATGCTATACTAACCTTTGTTAATATATATAAATTATAGTTTATTCTGCGAATATTGATCTCACTATTTAAAATATTATACGAAATATACGTTATTACTCAAAATAGGGTGACACCCAGAGCACATATTAAATCGATACACTGTCACAATTCCTCTATAAAACTATAGGAGTTGATGAGCACAAGTTGTTGCAACTGGACATATGTGAAGCCAAATTTGTCACCCTTCAAAGACCTACAAATTAAAGAAAAAACAAGAGAGTGATGTATCATGTATATAGAATTGATTAAATTACTCAAGAAAGTACGTAGAGTCCACAACGTAATAAAATAGTAATTACGTTGAAGAAGACTGAGATTTTGATGACGACAACGACACATACGCGTATCTGTACTTCCACAAATAATTTATTACCAAAGAGTTGAAAATCTTGACACTAAGTGGACCTCAACCAAACTTTAAAATATATTATTGCAAAATACATGTAAAATAGAAGGAGAAAAAGACCATTCTTGAGCGTCGATAAATTTAAAATTTAAACTTCTTAGTTAATTCAATCTTATATTGAACTCATTAGCGTTGCTAGATTTCATCAAATTTAATATTTGCTAAAATTTTAATTGATTGTTACAACACTTTGATCTATACTCTATGCTAGAAGTTATGAATTTAAATGAACTCGACAAAAAATTAGATTTTCTTTTGTCCATTTAGTAACGTAGGATATATGACATTACTTCAGTCTTACCCATAGATCTTGAATAACCAATGAAGAAACCCTTTGATCATAGGAGAGCTTCTCCCTTAATGGAATAATAAGCCCTACACAACACAAATTTATATCTAACAAGTAAATTTCGAATATGAAATAATTAATTATTAAAAAAAAAACCCATATATTCAAAAAGCTAAGAGAAGAAGAGTGCAGACCCTTGAATTATGGATCAGTTATTTATTGCACCAGTTAGGGGACAACAACAAAGAAAAAGAGGACGTAATAAAGATAACTTTAAAGATAACTTTCATATACTATAAATTTCAAATTATATAAACAAGGCATCAACGTGATATACTTTAACAACTCAAGTTGATGCATCGTTTTCAACACTTTTCCTACTCTTTTATAACTATTCAATTATTTCATATCATTCAATCTTTTTTAATCTATGATTTACCTTCAGTTCTAAGTTGAAAAGGATTTCTCTGAAGATTCAAAGTTAGTTAGGAGACCAATTGTGAACAAAAATCACAAGTTGGAGATTGAAAGTTGCAGATCCCAACTCACTAAGTCAATCCCTTCCATCATTTATTGTCAACCTAACTGCAAACTTGTCCCTCATTTTTATTTTCTAACTGCTTCCTAAGGATTATTTAATTTATAAACATATTGCCAATTTAATTTTTTCCTTTAATTTATATATACTTCATCCGTCTCAAGTTCAGGATTGATCGACTATGTCATGGTTTGAGATTCAAAAGAAAAGGAAAAGAAAACAGCAGGATTATTCTTGCTGATCTGAATGTGGATTTGAGGATCTCATCATAAAGAGAAACTGATAATCTCAGCATTGATGGATACTACAACTTTCCCAATGTTTGACTTATGTTAGGAGTGCTAGATACTTCTTTTGTTCACTTTTATCTGGCTCCTTTGATCTTTGCATGCTTCTTAAGTTTAGACACAAAGATTGATATGAGTATTTTATCATATTATCTATCAAAATGGAGAAAATTACATGAGATGACACTCATACTAGATGACGTTGATTTTTAATATTCATAACAAAAGTTTTATCCTTCATTTTTAAGTATAGTACATGTACATTTTGTCGCTCTACCCCTCAAATGTTTTTCAAATTTTCTATACTTATTTATCTGTTAATTCCTATTTTTTTTTCTCACTTTTTTATTTTTTCTTGATTTTTATTTCTTTTGTTTTAATTTATTTATCTCAATCTTTATTTTCTCTTTTTTCCTCAAACATTATCTATTTCTTCATTTTTTTTTATTTTTTTTTAAATTCATTTATTTTAACCTTTATCTTTCTTTTCTCTCTCTTTTTTTTTTTTTTTTTTTTTTTTTATCATTTCTCTTTTTCAATTTTTTCTCAACCTTTCTTTTTATTTTTTTCTTCTCATTTTTTCTCAATCTTTATTCCCCCCCCCCTCCCCCTTTTCTTAACCTTTATTTTTTTCTTCTCTTTTTTTCTTAGTATTTTTTTTCTTTTTTCTATTTTTTTGTTTTTCCTCAATTTCTATTATATTTTGCTAATAAAAAGAAAGTTGGATAATCTGCAAAGGGATTCTTTCTTTGACATCAAAGTAAATTTAAGGGCATGACTTGTTGTTTGAAAGTCCTTTGGGATAAGTCCTACCTCTGAGACAAAAGTTATAGAACATCTCATAAATCACGACCCAATGTGGTAGAGTCAAGTCTTAGTCGTGCGACATAACTTGTTGTTTGAAATTTCTTGAGTTAAGTCTTGCCTCTAAGACACGAGTTATAGAATATCTTATAAATCAAGACATAATGTGGTAGTGTCAACACTTGCTCATTGGGATGTAACATATTTTTTTGGAAAGTTCTTTAGCTAACTCTTGTCTTAGAGGCAAGACTGATAGATCATCTCATAAATCAAGACACAATGTGGTAGTGTCAATTCTTTTCCATGAGGCGTAACTCATGGGCTAAATCTTGCCTCTAAGATAAGAATTATAGAACATCTCATAAATTATGACACGATATGATAGTGTCAACTCTTGCCCATGGGGCGTAACTTACGATTGAAAGTCTTTGGACTGAGTCGTGCCTCTAAGGCAAAAGTTATAGAACATCTTATAAATCAAAACATAAGGTGGTAGTGCCAACTTTTACGCATGGAGCATAACTTGTTGTTTGAAATTCCTTAATTTATAAAACATCTCCTAAATCAAAACACAATGTGGTGGTGTCAATTCTTGTCCATGGGGCATAACTTGTTGTTTAAAAATCCTTGGGCTAAGTCTTACCTCTAAGGCAAAAGTTATAGAGCATCTTATAAGTCAAAACATAATGTGGTAATGTCAACTCTTACCCATGGGGCGTAACTTGCTATTTGAAAGTCTTTGGGTTAAGTCTTGCCTCTAAGACAGGAGTTATAAAATATCTCATAAATTAAAACACAATATGGTAATGTCAACACTTGCCCATGAGGCGTAACTTATTGCTTGAAAGCTCTTGGTCTAAGTCTTGCCTCTATGAGAAGAGTTATAAAACATCTCATAAATCAATACACAATGTGATAGTGACAACTTTTGCCCATGAGACATAACTTGTTGTTTGATGGTCATTAGGCTAAGTCTTGTCTTTAAGTCAAGAGTTATAGAGCATTTCATAAGTTAAAAAAATACATTGTGGTTGTATTGACTCTTGCTCAATGTATGTAACTTGCTGTTTAAAAATCCTTGGGATAAGTCGTGCCTATAAGGCAAGAGTTATAGAACATCTCATAAATCAAGACATAACGTGATATTGTCAACTCTTGCCTGTGGGGCATAACTTGTTATTTGAAAGTTCTTGGGCTAAGTCTTACCTCTAAGGTAAGAGTTATAGACCATCTCATAAATCAACACAATATGATAACATCAATTCTTACCCATGGAATGTAACTTGTTGTTTGAAAGTTCTAAGTCTTGACTCTAAGGTAAGATTTATAGAACATATCATAAATCAAGATACAATGTGATAGTGTCAACTTTTGCCCATGGAGCGTAACTTATTGTTCGAAAGAAATCAAAGAAAAGAAAAAAATAAAAAAAATAATGATAAAAGTTGTGGGAAAAAGAAAAAAAAAAGAAGTCAAATGTTAAAAATAAAAAATAAAAATCAAAGAAAATAAAAAAGAGAAAAAAAAATATAGAAGTTGAGAGGAGAAAAAGGAAAAAAAAAGTCAAAACAAAAATAAAGGCTTGGCATTTTATTTTTTTTTAAAAAAAAGAGAAAAAAATTAAAAAGAGATTTTTTTTTTTGTAAAAAATAGAAGTTAAGAAGAGAAAAGGAAAAAAAAGGGTTGAGAAAAACTAAAAAAAAAAAGAGAAAAATAAAATAAATTAAAGTAAAATAAAAAAGAATTTGTTTTTTAAAAAATAGAGGTTGAGAGGAGAAAAACAAATAAAAAAAGTAGGAGTTGAGAAAAACTGAACAAAAAGAAAAAAAAGAGAAAAATAAAACTTAAAGTAAAATAAAAATAGAAAAATATAGAAGTTGCAAGATAAATAAGTATGAAGTTGTTTATAAATATTTGAGATATAGAAGGACAAATAGGTAATTGCACTATACATAAAAAAAAAGGAAGGTTGGTTTTGTAAGACTTTTTCTCTAGGAGACAAAAAAGTAAAGTCACCCATTATGAGAGTCTTTTATGTAGTTCCATCAAAATGGGTACGGAGGTGCGCGATTCAGATTAGTCGAGGTTTGAACAACAACCACCGAGTGAAAAAAATCGGATTGAGCTAAATTTGAGCGTGTTTTAGTGATACCCGTTCGATCAATTTTTACTAAACTTCAATTACTTTAGAAAAAAAATATCATTTCACCTCTGAACTTGTCCGCTCAACTTACTTTAACACTTTAACTTAACTAATAGTTATTTACCTCCCATAACAACTTTCAAGCAAATTAAATACAACCTTAAAATCCCCATCCCAATCTCACAATAGAGAGTACATTACACACGCGTCATGTCATTACCACATCATCGCCACGTAAGAAATTACAATTTTTTCTTAAAAGTAGTTACACACACTATTTCTATATATATTTTTTTAAAAGTAAAAAATGATAGATATATATATATGTAATAAAAAAAAATGCTCCCCCCTCCACCATTTCCTTTCTTTTTTAGACCCCCCCACCCCACCCCGCCCCACCCCTCTCTTCCTTTCGCCTCTTCTAGCCCCCACCCCTACAAACACGAAAAATGTGCCCCCACCCCACCCCACCCCCTTTTCTTTGTTGTTCAGATTATTCCCCCCTTTTCCCCCATTTTTTTTCTTCTTCAGCCCCCCCACCCCTCTCTTTCTTTCTCCTCTTCAAGCCTTCACCTTTACCCCCCACCCCTACAAACACTAAAAATGCGCCCCACCCCATTTTCTTTCTTGTTCAGATCATCCTCCCCTCTCTTTCTCCTCTTTCAGCCCCCACCCCTGTAAACATGAGAAACGCCCCCACCCCTTTTTTCTTTCTTCTTCAAACCTCCCCCCTACTCTCTTTCTCCTTTTCAGCCCCCACCTCTGCATACACGAAAAATGCCCCTCCACCCATTTTTTCTTTCTTCTTCAAACACGAAAATACCCTCACCAAGTCAAAAATATTTTTTTCATTTATTTTACTATTCAAAATTTGTATTATTAGCGAAAAAAATTCAAAAGTGAAAATTAAAAGAAATCTCATTGATGATAAGTGGTTCAAAGATAAAATCATCGATTTAATTTAATTTTTGTCTAAATTTTGAGGGAGTTGGATTGAAGATTGAGATGGCATTTAATGGAGAAAAAATCTTAATTTGGTGTCTTCGTGGTTGTTCTTTGATAGTGTTAATGAAGAAAAATAAAAAAAATTGAAGGAGAGTGTTGGCGGAGAATGTATTTGAGGTTGTTAATGGAGGAATTTATGGTTGGAGAAAATGAGTGTTGTTGTTGTTGATGTTTTGGAGAAGAAAATGGTGTCCAGTTTTTTTTTTTTTTTTTATATTTAAAATATAATATTAGTGGAATTATTTTTTTTAACAAAATATACACTCCTTCTTTTTCATGAAAACGCCATGTCAGCATTAGGGGTGAAACTAATTCACTTTAAACTTATTAGGGGGGATAAATAAACGTGTGTTAAGTTAAAGTGCTAAAGTATGTTATGAGGACAAGTTCAGGGGTGCAAGATGACTTTTTTCATTATTTTATTTGTTCTTTCATAAAATTTTAGTACCTAATAAAAATATTTTTTCTTTACTACAACAATATATAACACATAACAAATAGAAAAGTTATTTTTAAACAATATTTTGACAAAAATTTTCATTATTCAATTTAAATTATATAGCTACCTAATATTGGTTGGACTAAAATGAACTGAACTATTAAATGAGTAAACAATGCGCAATCCAAACTTAAATGGATTGAGCAAATTATATTTATACGAGCTAATTTTGCTATCTCTATCGGTGAGGTTCTTAACTGAGTTAAACTACTAGTACAATGGCCTAATCACTAATGTAAAGAATCAAGGGTGGGCATGGTATGACACAGTACGGTATTTGAAACTTCAGTGCGGTAATTTTGGTATTTAGTTTTAAAATATCCTATACCATTACCATACCATATTAATTCGATATAGTTTGGTACTTTGATGCTCGATTTTGATATTTTGTGGTATGGTAATCGATAATCATAATTTTTTCAACTTCGATAATATATACATAATATAGTATTATTACTTTGACTTTTCAAAAGTACATATGTAGAAATATATATTCAAAAGGAAGTATAAATAACTTCTTTTCTTAATCAATTACACAAAAAACGATATTACAATCAGATAGAGTAGTCATAGAGTGTGTGTATGTATATATATATATGTACATACATAATTTGGTATGATATTCGATATTTCGATATGTCATTTATAATGACATCAAGAATGCAAAGAGATGATATCACATATGATTTAGGAGCCATGAGACACAACTGTTTCATCACGCCATAATAAGATCTCACAAAACATAGTGCAATCACCCATAAAGATTCATTTAAATCAAATAAGTAAACGATCCACATATCTTTACCTCCATACAAAGTAAATTTCTTACCATCATTGGTATCATCATAAGCAAAGAGGTAGTAGAGAAAGGTGCAGAGATCACTATTCTCATTTAAGGCATGCCAAAAGATAAAGACATTAGTAGGTAAGAAGAGACATTTTAAGCGCAAAATAACCCTCTCTATCAAGCAACTTCCCAAAGAAATAAAGTGCACCAACGAAGCCATATTACTAGAATGGTTGAGGAGTTAAATCACTCTATATCAAATAATACTCCTATTGAGTTGGATTCTCTCCTATCATAGTGTCAATCATGCTTACAAGAGTCCCATTTGAAACTTCAACTTGTCCAACCCTATGAAGGCGACAATGAGTTATCATATCTGTGGCTCTCCTAAAAAAAAAGCAACTTAGTATCCATTAGTTATGGTCCACACAACTTAAGTACAAACGTGTTAAATAAGGATGTAAATACATAGAAAACTCCCCAAATAGGTAATGACACATTTGCCTTGGGGTTTACAAGCATGAGACCATATTTGAGAAAAGGGTCATCATATGTAAACAATTAATAAAGAAAGGTGTTACTTAAATGAACTTTATCCAAGGTGTGCCACATATAGAATCATCCTTTCATCCATAAGCATTAAGGCCTTGATCAAGAATGGGGTCACACAAAAATGAAGGGATCATTAGAGAATATATACCTCCTTCTTTTCGAGCACTAACCCCACAAATAGACGTATTATCATCTTTCAAGAAAAGTGTTCGTCTTCAAAAAGTGTGTCTTCACACCATAGTGAATTCTTCTATCACTGGTAGTCTTCAAAAGGGGCTATACTTTTATCATGCCAAGAAACACTACTATGCATTTCACCTTCATTAGTCATATCAATCTCAAGCAAAAGATTATCCTTAAAAAATATTCTAGATCAAAATCCTCATGAGAAGAACAAAGAATGAGGATTCATTAATTAGGTGCAATGACTTCACATGACTATCCACATGACCAATTATATCAATGTCAACACTAAATTGAGGCTTCGTAAGTTTATCATAAAACTCCTCATTTAGTGGGTCATCATTACACACGAGTTGATCAACACTGATATCAATTGATAATAAATTATCATTCAAGGCACATGTATCAACACTAGGTGGACATAAATTGATCTTACTATAAGATTCAATTCAGTCATTAGTACAGATAACTTGTGTATCCACATTCTCAACATACACATTATCAAAACATAGAAAAATCACATGGTAATGTACTAACATTTGAGGCACAAGTGTCAGCACTAGGTGGACATAAATTGATCGTACTAGAAGAATCAATTAGATCATCAATAGAATTAACTAGTGTATGAACACTATCAATAAATATATTGTCACTATGTAACAAGGTGTCATCAAGATCATCAAAGGAAAAGGATCTTTAATCTCACACATATACGTGTCATCACTTACACTTATTAGGCTACTAGCCAAACAAGGATCTTCTACATTTGGCAAAGTGTAAGATTTATCTTTGTTACCTTGTAGCTCATATGAAAGATTGAATTCGCCTTAATTTTCAACATTGGAGAACATTTGATCCTTTGGAAAGCTTTCTAGCACCCCATGATTCTTCATTGCTCTAGGTGCTTCAATAGGCTTCTCTCTAAGGATACCTGTACAAGAATCAAGACAACTAGAAAAGGAATAAAATTTACAAAAGTTAGTATAATATTATGACAACCCTCTCATATCACTCCTCCAACCTTTCATTTTTTCTTTCTAGAGTTTTCACATATCACACCCATATGCTTCACAATTTTTTTTTCTCAATTTTATTAGAGTTAAGACAAGTCTTAAAAATTTCTTAGGAAGGTTTGGAGATCCCTTCACCTCCAACTTTCATTTTGGGTTGCTAGGAGTAGCCTTCATTTCATTCATCAGATCCTCTTCAAGCACATTTCCACAAGGTTTAGCTTGTTTTAATTTTGACTCCCTGGTATTAAGCTTGGAGACCATTTGAGAGATCTTTTCAAGAGTCATTAACATGGAAGCAAATAATTTATTCATCCTCAAAGTACTAGGATCCTCAACTGGGAGTGGTTCACTTGCAACTTTTGTATAAAGAATCCACCTCTCCAGTCATACATATCTTGAAATAATGAATTATCTCTACTTCTATGGCTCACTGATCCTATCACCCCTCCTCCAACATCATTACCATATAGAGAACTGATTATATTGGAATGCGGATAAGAAGTATAAGTTCTTGCATTATAAGAAGTGGAGAATGTTCTTCGACTATGATCCACACGATGCCTTTGAATTGGTTTCACCCACATATCTATACCTCCTTGACTAGGATAGTAAGTTGCACAAGATAAGGAATGTAATTCATTCCCACAACTTTTCTTTATATCACAATCATCTTTAAAGGATTTACAAGATATATGGAAGAAAGAATCGTACCTCACATCGTCTTCATCACCATGGTGTGTAATATGAGAACCCCCATACCCTTCATTTTCACCATTAAATTCATCATAAGATACTTCTACTCCTTTATGTTCACCATAAAATTCATAAGCGCCATACATCTCATATTCGTCTCCGGTGTATTAATTCTCATCACCATATTAATCATAATATCTTGGACCATCATATCCTTCATAGTATTCACCATCATCAAGAGCTTCGTTACTTTTCTCATAATCACTCTAAAAACCCTCATATGGCTCGTCATCACTATACTCATACTTCATGCCGCTACAAGCATAGACACTAATGTCATCTCCACAATAATCCAAAGTTACGGATGACATTCTCCCTTATATCACCTTTTGTTCCTACAAACTAAGAAAACAAGATAGCAATAAAAGCCTCACATCACTCTTTGTATGAACTTTCAACTCATCTTCTATATCTTCTTTCCCAAATTAATAGTGTTACAAGCTTGCTCAATCAATTCAAGGTTATATATGCTTGTGGATGAATGGATCCTTATGACTCTTGAAAGAAGGATGACTCAATTAAAAACAAACAGACTTGAATCAAGAAAATTACCAACAAAATAAAAGAGAAAACAACACAAAGAAAATCACAAGAATAAAATCGTACTCAAAGAACTTGACAATATTTAGTAAGGTAATTTACTAATTAAAATTAAGATATGGAGTCAAAGAAAAATGAAAATAATAATAAAAGAAATTAATTTACCAAGATTTGGAAGAAAAAATTTAATTGGGATGAAATTTGATTGAAATCCATGATGAAACCTTGAAAAAAAATTTGAAAATCACGTCTGGCTGGCTGAAAATTGTTGGAGCTATTTTGGGGTTATTTGAGTCGTCTGGGGACCCTTAAGCTAGCTTTGAAGGGAAAAAGCTACTTTTCAGACCGGCTCAAGTGAAAGTCGTATCATTGGCAGGCTTAGCCACGCAACAAGGGTTGGACGCATACAGACGATATGGACAACTGTTATTGCGCACGACCACTAAATGAGATTGCTGATGTGGGTTAATGCCGACATAGAGTTGACGTATTGAGTGCTGATTGGCTGTTACCATGGGCCTAGACAGTTGGCAACCACTAATTGATCAGGAATAAAGTTCTAAAATTACCTTTTTTTGGTCAATTTTTTTTTTTAAACTTCTTTTGGCCCCACAAACACTTCAACACTTTCTCTTTCTTTTCTTTTTGGATCAAGTAACACTTTTTAAAGATTCTTCCTCATGAACATATGAATTTCATGAAGAACACTAAGAACACAATAAATCTTCAAAAGTTCATAAATTTTTTGTTTTAGCTTCAAATCAATGAAATTTTAACCACGTGCTTCTTTCAACACCACAAAAATTCTCAATAATTTTTAGCCTTCAATGTAAAATAAAAATAAATTTATTTTCTTCATCTTTAAGCTTTGAAGAACACCATGAACAAGTGAATATCAAATCTTCATAACTTCTTCATTTTAGCTCTAAATTCCATGAAATTCAAAATTTAAGCTTTCCTTGCTATGAAGAACAAACCTTGATGCCTCCCAAGTTCCAATTTAACCAGAATTAACAAACTCGCTTGCAAAATTCTCAAAGTTTCAAAGTTTCAAAGTTTCAATACCCTTCAATGGTAGAATCTTTCCAACAACTCAAAATGGGATGGAATTTTTGGATGTTGACTCAAATAGCACCAGGGAACAAGGATATAATGTCAAAAATAATAAATTAAACACAAAAAATGGATTTTTTAGGGTGATTTTTGAATAGATCAACACCGAAAATTTAAATTTGTGAAAATAAACCTAGACCTAGGATCTTGATACCAAAATGATAACGATCCTAATTGAACAACTAGAGTTGATATCAAAAACATAGAATCAAACAACAAAATTAAAGGATAGTTAAGAAATAGAGGTAAGAAATGAAGAAAGAAAGACTTAATTGAACAATAACTAAACTAAGGGAGAAAGAAAACTCAATTATGCACGAAAAATAAATTGAATCCATAATATGATAACTCGATGACCAATCAAATGAAGATGATAACAAAAGCAACTTAAAAATCTTTCCTAATTACTCGATCTAAGCTAACAATCGAAATTGACCCCAATTACTATCCTAACCTAGAGGAACTACATATCAAGTCTATTCAAGATAACTCAATCATAAAAAATCTAATTATGAAAATGGCTAAAGCAACTTTTTATAGTTATTGCCTTTACAAAAATAGTGTATTATAAAAATAATCCAAAAATTATTATTTTACACATAACCTACAAGGGACCTTCTTGATGGACCAACTAGCATCTTGATTGCTAATGACCTTGTATTTATTTTTTCATGCGTTCCTCCAGGCTCCGAACTATCATCGATATATGAAGATCCCTTCTAATACTTTCCAAGATAAATGTGCTCATATCACTAAGTATACACCAACAATGCTAAAAACTATTACAACTAGATGGATGAATTTTTTTTAACAAATTTGCCTCATGCGGGTCTAATTTTTCAATTTTAGGGCGGTAGGTTGGGGGGGGAGGTATTGTGTAGGGAGGAGGTTCCTGAGGAAGAATTATATCTAGACGAGACTGAAAAAATGAGCTTAATTTTAGTTTTTGGGGCAATGGATTAATTATCTCCTTTGAGCTAGGAAAAAACATTTGGTTAGAGTGACCTATTTTTGATCCAAAAAAGAAATAAAAGCCTTGATCTAAAGACTAATTGCAAATTAACTCTTCTTTAAGAGTCGATGTATTGAACCTAATCACTTGATCTTAAACAGTTGTAATCATATCAAGCATAGGTGGATCGAGTTTTTTTGTCGAGTTATTAGAGGATGATGAATAATGATACTATGGATGTGTTTGGCACAAAAGAAAATGTTCTCCACAATTTTTTTTTAAAATAAAATAAGTGATTTTATTTTCTTTTACGGTGTTTGATACGTAAACATAAATATTATCTCAGAAGTATTAACATATAATTTAAAAAAAATTATGGAGGTAGGGGTAGAAGGTAAGGATATGGGGGTGGTGGAGGCGGTGTCTAAGAGGAGTGGGGTATGATGGGTGTGGTGTTATCTGCCTATCCTTTTTATCTCTTTTTTTTCAGAGAAAATTTCAAAAATGATTACAATTTAGACTTAATTGGAGATCTACAACTATAATTTTCTTAATTACGATTCATAACAACAAGTTAGAATAGGAGGGAGGAGATCGAGAGTTAGAAAGGAAGGTGAGAGGTGAGCGAGATACGGAAGAGAGAGGAGATAGAATGTGTACATGATGTATTGAGGTTGTATCGCAAATATAATAGGTTCATAACAATAAATTAAATTGATTTGTATCAATGAATACAATTGTATCAAGTGTATTAATAAATATAATTTACTGGTTTCAACGAATACAATTATATCAAGTGTATTAACGAATGGAATCGTTTCAAGTTGTATCAACAAATACAATTATTTTAATTTTCCTGTTTCTTTTTTATTCACGATTTATTAAAGTGTATCAACAAATACAATTGTATCAAGTGTTATCAAATTATATCAGGTTGTATCAATAAATATAATCGTATCAATTGTGATGTTTCTTGTATATTTGCTATGTATCAATGTATTTGATTATATCTGATAAATTTGTACTAATGTATTCAATTGTATTTTATCCTTGTTATACATATGTTTCATGTGTTGTATATTCTTTCAAAATACAATTGATACAATATTTTACATAGATTCAACTGACAATATCATGTGTTTTTTTTATATATAGATATTATTAATTATATCATACGTATCAATTCAAGAAAAAGAGACTGTATCATGTGTGTTTTTGGATACATAAATACAATTGGTAGTATCAATATGTATCAATTCAAGAAGAAAAAAATACAAATATACACATCTGTCAAAGATAATTTGGTAGAACACAATCTATACTATATTAAAAGTGCGAAAGTTCTAAAAATATTGTTTTGAACTTTTACCCTTTATTAAAATTCTCTGCATCAAATAAAATTATTTTTTCACCCTTTTCATATTATTATTTAATTATTTTTGTAATATTTCAAGTGTACATGCACCAAAAATAAGTAATAGTCCGCTAAATGAATCAAAACATAAAGTATTTACATTCAAATATCCCTTTCCAAATTACTCAATATCCAAGTGGTTGAAAAACATACCTATCTATCTATCTATCTATCTATCTATCTATCTATCTATCTATCTATCTATCTATCTATCTATCTATCTATCTATCTATCTATCTATCTATTATCTATCTATCTATCTTATCTATCTATCTCATCTATCTATCTATCTATCTATCTATCTATCTATCTATCTATCTATCTATCTAT